>JAWHQI010000367.1:0-2418381 GCA_033032865.1 Dactylorhiza incarnata | reverse complement strand
CCATGAAAAATCACACCAAAGAGCAGGAAACAGAGTCTATGCAAGGTGGATCGAAATTTTGAATCATCCTGAAGAAGAATGTGAGAGTTGTCGGACCTTTCTCATCCCCTTACTTCGTGCAGTATAGTGGGCGGCCAAGTCATTTCAGATGGATGACAGCAGTGATGCTCGGGATCTGCAGTAGGTGAAGACGCCACATGGTTGCGCGCATCGACCTTGGTGCTCGTACATGGAATTCTCTTCACTTAGTATCTTCCGCGGTGGTGGTGGTTGGTCGTCCGACGACAGCGAAGGTTTGTGTGTGAACCTTGTGCGCTCGTATTCACGGATTGCAGTCAAGTTTTATCTATTTCTCTTGCAGATTGTTTGGAGTCCGATTTCATCTGCAGTGCTTGTTTCGATCAGACTTGTATTTTTCTCTTTATTTGAGTATTGAAAATATTGTTCTTATAAAATATTTTTGAGTTTCCACATATTTTTAATTTCTGTGTTTAGACTTTAGACTGCCCTGGGGAAATCATTCAGATTCCCAACACAATGTTTAATATGAAAGACATGCATAGTAGTCATCAAGCTTCATTTACCCTAAACCATTTTTCATCAAGAATCACTCTGTGACGCAGCTTCCAGTGATTCTTGTTTATATTACGCCTCCTTTTTTCTTCGGGCTTGTTCTTGAGAAGGTTTGCTCGAAGCATCCGGAGGAGGATCAAAGTGGAATCCACTCCCCGTTGCCCCTAGCGGGTATTTATAGGGAAAACCCTAGGAGTGTCTACGGGGATGAGTATCCGTGTACCCAACTGACCCGTTATACCTTCGAACCCGTTATTTGACCAAATATACATTAACAATCTCCTCCTATATTTGTGACAAATAACGTATACGTTTCGAAGTGCAGAAAGTAGTAAAAGCAAAAAAGGAGTTTTCGACTTAACATAAACAAGAGAGTTAGCACAATAAGTAACATCAAGATTTTACACAAAATATCCAGAATAAAAAGTGTCACTCAACAAATAGTCTGAAAACAAAAATGACAAGGATAAAACATATGATAATTCTACTCGTCTAGTAGATCATCAGCACCCATGTCAAATACTACTTTCTCTTCTCCATCTCCACCAAAGCCTGCAAGGAATTTCATGAGTTAGAAAACTCAATGAATTCATAAACGTATGTAGTAACGTAGAAAGAGAACTAGCTCTTACATAAGTGAGCTTAGAACCTGTAGCATTGATGAAGTAACACTGTCAGCATCTCTATCCAGTCTAGCAGGGACCAGTCTAGTGTTGATTTTGTAAATCAACCATTATCATATCCATTAGTGATCATTATGTGCTTCATCAATAAAAGTTGAATGATATGACACAACAACGTTTGCAACATTATCAGGTGTGGAATAATGTGCTATGATCATCAATGTTAGATAACCGACTACAACGACTTTCTATTCCCAGTTGAATAATTTTCGAATCAACTTACGATAAGAAAGATGCTTAGTTATCAAATGTGGAATAACAGACATCTAACCATCTTGGGTTTTCATCAAGAAATTATTTGTGGTTTTCAGTCTGTTATTTAGATGCTTGAATGTTGCGACTATATGTTCTCACTATCAAAACATAAACTGCGGAGGAAAGTTTCATATTTCTATGAATTTTAGTCTCATTTCCCCCGATGTTTTTATTGTGAGAGCTCTATTCAAGCCTTTGATCAAGGCGTCTGCAACATTATCTTTCGATCTCACATCAATCAAGGTCATAATCCCTTGACTTGTGAGTGAGGTCAACCAGGATTGTTTCAGCCTGAGATGCCTTCTTTTGCCATTGAACAAAGTGTTCGTAGCAATCGTTTTCGTAGCCTGATTGTCGCAGTAAACTGCAACAGAACTCATTTTCAGGCTCGACAAAGGAATGTCCATCACCAAATCTCTTAACCACTCTGCTTCTTCGCCTGCTGCAGCAAGAGCGTAGAGTTCGGATTTCATAGAAGAGAGTGCAATACAAGATTGCCTCTTGGACTTCCAGGCTACAGCTGCTCCTCCTAGTGTGAATACAAACCCACTAATGGACTTGCTGTCATTTAATTTCGAGCACCATGATGCATCAGAATAACCTTCAAGAACTGAAGGATGACCAGTGTAAACTAAAGCATACTTTTAGGTGTGCTTTAAGTATCTCATTAGCCTATCTAAGGCGTTCCAATGGTCTTGGCCAGGATTACTAGTGAATCTGCACAACATGCCGACCGTAAAGGCTATGTCAGGTCTAGTGCAGACCATAACATACATGAGGCTACCAAGCAGTTTAGAATAATCTAACTGTCTAACCATAACTCCTTCATTGAGCTTTAGGCGGTTAGTGTAGTCGTATGGTATCTCAGATGCTCTACTGTCACTGTATCCCCACGTGTCCAACATGGACTTTATATAGTGGCTTTGACTTAGGGAGATGTCATTCTGCCCAAAGCTCACTTGCATGCCTAGTATAATGTTAGCTACACCTAGGTCTTTTATGCTAAATTCTTTTATTAGGTCTGACTTAACGTCATTCACTTCGGATTGATCAGACCCTAGAATGAGCATATCATCTACGTACAAGCATATTGTGACGACTTTATCCGATCTATTACGTATGTAAAGACATTTATCCGAGAGACTCGACATGAATCTCATGTTCTTTACACTATAGTCGAACTTCTCATGCCATAATTTCGGTGCTTGCTTTAGTCCGTATAAAGATTTAAGTAATTTACAGATTTTCGTTTCGTGACCGTCTATAATGAAACCTTCATGTTGACTCATGTAGATCTCTTCGGTCAGATCTCCGTTCAAGAACACAGTCTTAACATTCATTTGATGAACAATAAAGTTCTCAATAGGCGCAATAGCAAGGAGGGCCTTAATGGTTGCTAAGTGACATACGGGTGAGTAGAAATCAAAATAATCTACTCCGCTTACTTGTGTGAAACCTTTAGCCACCAGACGTGTTTTATACTTAGCTACGCTACCATCAGGATTTAGTTTCTTTTTCAGAATTCACTTACACCCTACGGTTTTAGCCCCTTTTGGCTTATCAACCAACGTCCAGGTGTTATTCTGAAGTAGAGAATTCATCTCTTCATCAATAGCTTCTTTCTAGAGTAGGGAATCCCTGGATCTCATCGCGTCCTTATAGGTGGATGGATCAGCCTCAACGTGGCAAGTGACAAAGTCACTACCGAAGGTTCTGGGAATTCGCTCTCTTAGAGAAGTTCTCCTAGACTCTAGGCCAGAGTTATCTACCGGAACGGAATAGGAGGTGCTCGGTACTGAAGTAGGATCATCTTCAGTAATAGTTACTTGCATACCTGGGAGAGACAGATTCTTATCATTGAGGAACTTATCTTCAAAGAACACCGCGTCCCTAGATTCTATAACGACGTTATTAGAAATATCTATGAATCTATCTGCAGCACTATCCTCAGCACAACCTAGGTAGACACATGTATTGGTCCTAGGTCCAATCTTAGACCGTCTAGGGTCAGGGACCCTGGCATAGGCTGTGCAGCCCCAGGTCTTAAGTCTAGTAAAAGACGGGGGTCTCTTAAACCAAAGCTCGTAGGGTGTAACCTCTAACTTGGCATGAGGAACTTTATTCAAAATGTGATTTGCAGTTAAGACTGCTTCTCCCCAATAAGCGGAAGGCATGCCTGCAGTCAGGAGCATAGAGTTTAACATTTCTGTTAACGTGCGATTTTTACGCTCAGCTATGTCATTAAACTGTGACGAGTAAGGAGCAGTGGTTTCTACAATGAGTCCATGTTGGGCAAGGAAACATTTGAACTCACTGGACATATATTCTCCTCCTCTATCACTTTTAAATCTTTTGATTTTCATGCCTAATTGGTTTTCTACCCTGGTTTTGAAAATACAAATTTTTTCAAACGCTTCATCTTTAGTTTTAAGGAGATAAATGTGGCAATCTAGAACAATCATCTATGAAGGTGATCAAATACTTCATGCCTCTTCTAGTGACAAAACTTTTGAAGTCACATATGTCGGAATGTATTAGTTCTAAGGGTGTTGTGCTCCTAGTAACCGCACTAAAAGGTTTCTTAGTGATCTTAGTCTGAGCACACACTTCACATTTATCAGTTTTGATTGTAGTGTCTAAAGCTATCTGGTGAGTTCTAGCAATTTGGAACATTTTCCTATAGTTTACGTGTCCTGGTCTCTCATGTAGAGTCTTAGGGCTAACTAAGTTTGTTTGAACTTGTTGAACTATTTCGTTTGTTAGACTTAATCTGTACATTCTATTTTGGACGTATGCACATCCAAAATAGTGTGAGTTAACTGACAATGTTACTCTACCGCTACAGAAAGTAAAAGACATACCAGCATCACATAGTAAGCTAATAGACACTAAGTTAGCAGCTAAAGAAGGAATAAACTTAACATTCTTTAAAGTTAAAGTCTTACCTGAGGATAGTAGCAAAGTTGCATTCCTCACCTTCAGCACGTCAGCTGTCTCACCGTTGGCAACGGTCACAGATTCTCTTGCATCAGTAAGACCTGTCATCAGAGTAGGGTTGTTGCAAACATGGCACGTTGCCCCCCCGAGTCAAGGAACCACTCTGTACTGGCCTTTCCGTTTCCGACCATGGCAACAAAGTCGGATGGCTCAGTGAGACTAACCATGTTAGCATGGTTGCCTTCCTGTGGTGTCTTGCCCTTCTCCTTACGAGGAAGCCTGCAATCAGATGCGATGTGTCCCCACTTGTTGCAGTTATAACACTTGCCCTTAAACTTTTTGATTTGTTTACTTGGGCCTGCAACCTGGGAGCTACTCGGGTTGGATTTTGACTTCCTAGGGTTCGGCACGCGCCTAGAGTTCGAAATCATGTTAGCATCAGCCTTATGCTTGCTAACGACTTCTAGAGCGTGTCGAGTCCTATTTTCGTCCTCAATGCGTATAAAACGCTTGAGTTCGTTCAAACACACCTGTATCTTCTTGCGGTACATTTCTGTTTTGAAATTGTACCACGTAGAAGGCAACTTATACACAATTGTGCCAGCAACAAAGCTATCTGGCAACGCAATATTCTTGCTATGCAAGGAATCTACTAAAACTTCAAAGTTTGATACCTGAGGGAGAATGACCTTCTCCTCGTCGAAGGTGAACGAGTGGAACTTGTCCACTAAGTGCGCCTTGGACAGGTCCTCCTCCTGCCTGAAGTGCTCCTGCAAAGCATCCCAGATGGCCTTAGCTGTCTTCAGCTTCATGTACGTCTTCGCCAGATTGGAAGACAGGCAGTTCAGCAGGTAATCCCTGCAGAAGTCTTCATCAGAAACCCACTGAGCCTCTTCAGCAGTCCCTACGACCTCAGCACCATCAGACTGAACTGTGTAGAACACGTTCAGAAACTTCATCCCGAACTGAGTATTCAACTTCCAATCGTTGAACTCAGTCGCCGTGAACTTCTCCAGTTTTATCATCGGAACGGGGGACGTCATGCTGTTCCCCTTCATCATTGTGCGCCCGTCAGAGAACGACACGAAAAACAGGGAGGAACGGGGTTCCTGGGGGCTGTCGTCGGCACTGTCGTCTGGCGGTAGCGACAGGGGGCTGTCGCTGACGCTGTCGGCGGACGACAACGCTAGGGCTACACGAGCTTTAGCTTGGAGATGGCGGCGGCGGGAGACTTGACGGTGGCGGCTGGGGGGATCTGAACTTGGAGCAGCTGAAGGAGGCTGCGGCACAGGAAACCGCTGAGACGGCTGAGACGAGAACCGCTGAGACGGCGGAGGAACCGCTGAGACGGCTTGGCTGCGAACCGCTGAGACGGCGGAGGAACCGCTGAGACGGACTGAAACCGCTGAGACGGCCTCTGGAACCGCTGAGACGGCCTCTGGAACCGCTGAGACGGCGGCGCTGCGACAGATCTGAGGCGGGAGGGTTCAGATCCGGCGATTTCCTTCACGAACGGCGATGGCGAACCAGAGAGGAGAACTCGCAAGCTCTTCCTCTTCGCGATCGGTGACGGGATCCAAGAAGAACAGCAACGGGAGGGCTCCGGAGAGCGCTGGCGAAGCGGCGACGGGAGAGGGCGCAGCGAACGCGAGTGCGAGCGGCGGCTGGGCACGAAGATCTCCTTTGCGATCGGCGGGAGCGGCGACCTAGCACGCGACCGACATCATGCCTCCTTCTTCACAAACGGCGATGGGAGAGCTCCAGCGAACGAGAGCAGCGAACGGGCTTCCTCCTACGTCGATCGCGAGCGGCCGGGGCGGAAGAATCGCAGATCCTTCGCGTGAACAGTGACGGCGCGATCCCTTGCGAACAGCGGACGAGAGCAAACCCTAGGGGCGTGATTCGAGATTGAGAAAGTTTGCTCGAAGCATCCGGAGGAGGATCAAAGTGGAATCCACTCCCCGTTGCCCCTAGCGGGTATTTATAGGGAAAACCCTAGGAGTGTCTACGGGGATGAGTATCCATGTACCCAACTGACCCGTTATACCTTCGAACCCATTATTTGACCAAATATACATTAACAGTTCTTTGATCCACCTTCGTTCTTTCCATCTTCTAAAGTTCTAATCCTTAAACTATTGACTACTTTGCCTTTCATTACTCATTTTTTCTCTAATGCTATAGAAACTGGCCTTTCATCATTCATTTGTGAACCGTCTAATAAGCCTAAGAAGTATGCGCTTAAACTCGCTTTTTTGTCAGAAGTTATTTAGATTTTCCCTAAGAAAAAATTATTTTCTTTCCGCTGTAATATCACGGTTTTTTGAGCTTCTAACTCTCCCTAGTCTACTTTTTTTGTTGTTGAAGTTATTTTTTTAAATGGATATATAAAAATGAGTGGGATATAAAGTTTTTCCCTTTTATATCAGAACATACTTATACATTTGTTTCTCTTTGGGTTTTAATTGTGTTCCTTTTGAGTTTATTATGTTCACGATAGAATCTATGAAATAAATCAATTTGACATTGTTGCCTTTTCTATCATAACTGATGCAGGACGCCGGGGCCCCGCCGCACCCCGTGACATCACACCAGCTAGCGGACCACAAACCAGCACGTCTGCTAGAAGGACTGCAGTCCAGGCACCCCAACCCATCTTTGCGCCTGCTCTCAGCGCGACGGGTTGTTGAAGCTGGGGCTCGATCCCCAGACCTCCTTGATAAGAACCTCTCCTAATAGATCTTATCACCAACTGACCTGCACTTTTTTGATGCAGGACGTCGGGGCCCCGCCGCACCCCGTGGCATCACACCAGCTAGCGGACCACGAACCAGCACGCCTGCCAGAAGGACTGCAGTCCAGGCACCCCAACCCGTCTCCGCGCCTGCTCTCAGCGCGGCGGGTTGTCCTCTCCTAACAGGCCTTATCACCAACTGACCTGCAGGTCAGTTGGTGATAAGGCCTATTAGGAGAGGTTCTTATCAAGGAGGTCTGGGGATCGAGCCCCAGCCTCAACAACCCGCCGCGCTGAGAGCAGGCGCGGAGACGGGTTGGGGTGCCTGGGCTGCAGTCCTTCTGGCAAGCGTGCTGGTTCGTGGTCCGCTAGCTGGTGTGATGCCACGGGGTGCGGCGGGGCCCCGACGTCCTGCATCAATAACTTCTGAGAAAATTAGTAGATATAAGCTCTGCTTGGGAGAGGGGTGCAGGTGGCTCCAATGGAGAATAGAGCTCCGGTGAGAAATGAAGCTTCTACCCTTTGGCGGGAAATGGACCTTAAAAAGAAATTTTTGGTCTTTCCCGCCACTCCGGAGCTCAACATAGAGGATTACCAAACACACCAATTTCTCCGATGCCATTTTTATCCCACATAATGGAGTTAAAATGCTCAAACAAATAGAGTCATGGTCTAGAGTTTAGACCATTTAAAATAGACCCATGGTCTAGAATTTAGACCATTTAAAATAGAGCCATGGTCTAGAGTTTAGACCATTTAATGAGGTTTCCATAATTTTTATAGAAATAAGAGCCTTTTGCATACTTGTAATTATGTTTTCCTCATAGCTACAAACTTGTGAGGAGCAAGCCTTTACTTTCTAGTTACTCATTTATGTACTTTAGCATCACACATAGAGCAAGGATTGCAAAAACAGTCTTCATTTTCCTGTGATAACAAATCATAGTAATCCATTATTACTTTTTTTTTTATTTCTTATTACCCTCTATCGAGTTTTATCTTGTACTTTGCTTAAAATGCTTTATATCATTGTTTTTATTGAAAATTTCTGCTCAGTTTTCTAAGAATATGTTTTTTGTCATATTCACATTACCAGATATTTTTTCCCTTCTTATTCCCATCTCAGGTCCCCATTTTAATCCTTATAGGAAGCCTCATGGTGCGCCCGATGATAAGGAACGGCATGCAGGTGACCTGGGAAACATATCAGCTGATGAAGATGGTTAGCGCCTTTGGTATTCCTTGAATTTTTCTTTAAATTTGTATTTTTTGATGCATCCATTTCATATTGAACCCATCTGCTTATTGCAGGCGTTGCTAATGTAAACTTGAAGGATTTACAGGTTTAAAGTTATTGTGATTGTTATCTTCACTTTGTCATCTCCGTTTTTGTCTCCTCTGGCCTTCAAACTATAAAACTGATAAGCCTCTCTTTTAACTTCTCAAGATTCCACTAAGTGGACCAAATTCTATACTGGGGAGGGCTGTTGTTGTTCATGCTGATCCAGATGATCTAGGAAGGGGTATGTATATTTATAATTGTTTTATTAGTTGTTAAAAGAACATTATACATCCATTTACATATATGGCTCTCTATAGTTTTGTCACAATATTTGGTCTAGGCCCCATTTGTTTAGGTGTTTTTTCTTCGTTACAGTTTTGAAAAAGCACAAACAATGTTTTTAACTGTTTGGGCAACCTCTGCTTGGAATTGCGGATCCCCAAAATGTTGTTTTATGCACACTTCCAACCGCATGGAGGAAGTTACATTTAGGAATGTCGTTTCATCTCCATCTCCAACCACCGCCATCCTCCTACACAAGCCCTTGGCCTGCTGCTTCCAAGATTTTCAGTAATTGTTTTTTGGTTATAAGAGATAAATATTCCTTTCACACACTATGAGTGTACAACCCCGTGTTCGCCGAGGGGTAAATTGAGACTCGGGCATAGGCGAAGCGAGCGAGGGCTCGCCGCCTCCAGACGAGCAGGTCGTGAGGGCGGGGCGAGCAAGGCTCACCTCCTTGCGGGAGTGGGATGCGAGGGGGAGGCTAGTGGGTGCTCGCCGCTTCGGGGTGCGCTTAGCAACGGCGAGGCGAGCGGGGCTCGCCGCTCTGCGTTGAGCAACTCAGGAGCACGCTCGCGCTCGCCTAGGTAAATCGCCAGGGATGAGACGAGTGTCGGCTTCGCCCAGACCCCGGGATCTTTGGTGCAGTATTTTATTCACATTTATTCAAGTCTGTCTTTCAATAACCCATCAGAATAGCAGAGTTTGGCTGTTGGCAGACCACTTTGGGGTGCACTTAGCAAAACCAAAGGCGGATTTACGTTATTAGCAGACCTAGTTGAGAAAACTATAAATGGGCCCTGAATGGCACCTTTGGAGGGCAGACAATTTCTGGTGCTTCTTCTTCCTCTGGACAACTGAATAGTGTCCAATGTTCTCCAAGGTAGTGCTTCAGCTTTGGCTTGGGAGGGGAAGCGCTCAAAGATCTTTCGGGTGTGTGGTGGGACCTCCGCGCTGCAGCCAAGTAGGTGCAAGCTGCCTCCTCTTTAGGGGTGCGAACTCCTCGTTGGGCCGATTCCCAGTTCCATCATTTTTGGTGCAGTGAGCGTGGAGTGCGGCTTGTGCAAGAAAGTCCCAAGGAAGTGACATGACTGGAGAGGATGAGCGAGGTACCGGCTATGGCGGCTCGCCACCACCGGACTCGTTGGCAACTGTCGGGATGCTGGCGGATTTCAAGAGAGAAGTGATCGAGACGATCAACCTCGCCTTCGCCGCGTCGCGAGGCGAATTCTCGACCCCCACAACGGCCCGACAAGGAGAAGGAGGGCGAGGCGTCGGGGCGAGACCTCGCCGGCCGAGAGCTTTTTCCCAGCCCGACGAGCGCGAGCCCGGCGAGCGCGAGCCCGGCGAGCGCGGGCCCGGTCAGCGAGCTCGTGGGGCGAGTGGAGCAGGCGAGAGCGGCGAGCGGAGGAAACCCGTTCTACGAGCTGGTGATTTCAGCACCACTCCCGGAAGGGTTTAGGGAGCCGGATATGGTCTACTACATCGGCAAGGATGACCCAGTCCAACACCTGCAATGGTTTGAGGACATGGTCTCCATTCGTCCTATGTCAGATGCTTTCAAGTGCCGACTCTTTGTCATCACCTTGAAGGAGAAGGCCCGGGACTGGTTTCACCAGCTCCCCGTGGGGTTGATCTACGGGTTCGAGGATTTGCGTCGAAGTTTTCAGCTGCGTTTCTCGACATCCAAGAAGAGGAAGAAGAGTGTCGAGGCGCTCTTCAAGATCAAGCAGGATCCCGGCGAGTCGCTGGCCCACTACGTGGACAGATTTCAGGAGGAGGTCCTCCTCATCCAGGAGGTACCCGGGTTCACCCTCCAGCTTGCTTTCACAGTTGGGCTGCGAGAGGGATTCTTCAAGATGAATCTGAAGCGGAAGGCCCCCTTGTCCTTCGAGGAGCCGATGGAAAGGGCGACAGAGGAGATCGAAGGAGAGGTGGCCAACCCCGAGTTCACGAGGAGGTTAGCAAAGATCTTCCGGGTGTGTGGTGGGACCTCCGCGCTGCAGCCAAGGGTCAGTGCTTAGCTTTAAGTTTTCGGTCAAGTTCTTCACGGGCCAAGTAGGTGCAAGCTGCCTCCTCTTTAAGGGTGCGAACTCCTCGTTAGGCCGATTCCCAGTTCCATCATTTTTGGTGCAGTGAGCGTGGAGTGCGGCTTGTGCAAGAAAGTCCCAAGGAAGTGACATGACTGGAGAGGATGAGCGAGGTACCGGCTATGGCGGCTCGCCACCACCGGACTCGTCGGCAACTGTCGGGATGCTGGCGGATTTCAAGAGAGAAGTGATCGAGACGATCAACCTCGCCTTCGCCGCGTCGCGAGGCGAATTCTCGACCCCCACAGCGGCCCGACAAGGAGAAGGAGGGCGAGGCGTCGGGGCGAGACCTCGCCGGCCGAGAGCTTTTTCCCAGCCCGGCGAGCGCGAGCCCGGCGAGCGCAGGCCCGGTCAGCGAGCTCGTGGGGCGAGTGGAGCAGGCGAGAGCGGCGAGCGGAGGAAACCCGTTCTGCGAGCTGGTGATTTCAGCACCACTCCCGGAAGGGTTTAGGGAGCCGGATATGGTCTACTACATCGGCAAGGATGACCCAGTCCAACACCTGCAATGGTTTGAGGACATGGTCTCCATCCGTCCTATGTCAGATGCTTTCAAGTGCCGACTCTTTGTCATCACCTTGAAGGAGAAGCCCGGGACTGGTTTCACCAGCTCCCCGTGGGGTTGATCTACGGGTTCGAGGATTTGCGTCGAAGTTTTCAGCTGCGTTTCTCGACATCCAAGAAGAGGAAGAAGAGTGTCGAGGCGCTCTTCAAGATCAAGCAGGATCCCGGCGAGTCGCTGACCCACTACGTGGACAGATTTCAGGAGGAGGTCCTCCTCATCCAGGAGGTACCCGGGTTCACCCTCCAGCTTGCCTTCACAGTTGGGCTGCGAGAGGGATTCTTCAAGATGAATCTGAAGCGGAAGGCCCCCTTGTCCTTCGAGGAGCTGATGGAAAGGGCGACAGAGGAGATCGAAGGAGAGGTGGCCAACCCCGAGTTCACGAGGAGGTTAGCAAAGCTGAGTGAACCGGAGGCGAGACAACAAGAATTCAGGAGGAGAGATGAGCCAAGGGCTCCGGAGCAGGGGTAGAGGCAGGTGGGAAGGGGCATGCAGGGCACAGGAAGAGGGTTTGCTCATGGAGAGGGCAACTTCCAAGGAGGTCAAGGGAGACCCGACCTGCTAGGGACCCAACCTGCTAGGGTGGGGGCAGGGCCCGAGGCCACTCCCCCCCCCCACCCCCCCCCCCACCCCCGCCCCCCCCCCCCCCCCCCCCCCCCCCCCTCCCCTCCTCAACAAGTCATGGAGATCGGGTGGGGAAGAGGAAGAGGAGCAGGAGGGGCAGGAGCTAGGAGAAGGAACCGGGCCGCGGAGCCGAGAGAAGGGGGTGGCGTTGCCCTACTGTGACTTCCATCAGGAGGAGGGTCACGCAACGGCCACCTGCCCAGAGTTTTTGGAAATGAGGGGGACAAGAGGTCCAGGGAAACAATAACAACGACCGGTGAGGATCGAAGAGGTACTGCCCAGAGAAGGGGAGAAGGATAGGTGCAAAGATCGGGCTGACGTGGGAGCTCGAGGGGGGATTGGAGTGATCCATGGTGGGGTAGGGATTGAGGCCACCCGCAAGAGGAGCCTCCAAACGATGTACAGGAGGAGCGTCGCGTCGACCTCCCAAACCCCACCCCCTATGGAGAAAATTACCTTCTCGTCGGAGGACATGCCGGATTATGAGGATCCGTTCTGCGATGCCTTGGTGATCCAGACGGCCATCGAGAACTTTACGGTTTCCCAGATTCTGGTCGACAATGGGAGCTCCGTGAATGTGATTTTCAAAAAGTCCTTCGATGCGATGCAGGTGGAGGTGAAGAGGGTGCTGGCCTCGGACGGGCCGTTGTTTGGATTTTTGGGGGAGAGGAAGGAGGTTGAAGGCGGAGTCGGTTCCAGGTAACGTTGGGGGGGGGGGGGGGGGGGGGGGGGTCTGAGGAACTGCCGGTTCGTCATAGTCGACGCTCCGAGTAGTTACAACGTCATTTTTGGACGCCCATTCATCAGCGCCTTCTGTTGTGTCCCCTCTTCCTTCCATCAGTGCCTTATGTTCCATAGCGGAGGAGTTCAGGTCCGAATCCGAGGGGATACCAAGGTGGCAAGGCAGTGATATGTGACTGTCGTCAACACCGTCTCCTGGATGGCGGAGGCTGAGGAGGTGGACAGGGAGATGAGGGAACCAGCGGTGGTAGGAGAAGAGATGGGGGGAGAAAGGGGAGTAGAAGAGGAGTTCCGTACCCGGGAGGAGGAGACGGGGGAGATGCAAGAGGGACATGCCGAGCTGATGGAAGTAGAGGTTGTGATGGAGGAGGAGGCCCTAGCCGAAGAGGGAAAGGTAGGAGGTAAGTGGGAAAAGCCGTCCCGGCTGGAGGCGGCAGAAGAAGTGGTGGAGCTGGAGGTCATTTCTTGGGCAGGGATGATAGAGAATGTGAAGATCAGTTGGGAGCTCAGCCCCGAGGGCCAGGGAAAGATCCTAGCCTACGTCCAGGAGAACGTGAACATCTTTGCCTGGAGCGCGGCAGAGATGCCGGGGATTGGTGCGGATTTGGCTTGCCACCGCCTCAACCTTGACCCCGACACTCGCCCCATCCGGCAAAAGGAGAGGTCCATCGCCGACAAGCTGGAGGAGCCCATCCGGGAGGAGGTGAACAAGCTTCTCAAAGCTGAGTTTGTATCAGAGATCCAGTATCCAGGCTGGGTCTCCAATATGGTCATGGTAAAAAGTGGGACGGGCGATGGAGGATGTGTGTAGAGTTTTCCTTATTAAATAAATCATGTCCTAAGGATTGCTACCCCTTGCCTCGAATCGACGCACTGGTTGACTTAGCCGTCGGCTTTTCTCTAATGAGCTTTCTAGATGCCTTTTCAGGTTACAATTAGATCCGCATGCACCCTCCCGACGTCAAGGATGTCTCCTTCATCACAGGGGACGGGTGTTATTGCTATAAGATGATGCTCTTTGGGCTGAAGAATGCAGGAGCAACGTACCAGCGGATGATGGACAAGGTCTTCCGTGAGCAGAAGGGAAGGAACCTGGAGGTCTACGCGGATGACCTCATGATCAAGAGTTGGGACCTCGAGTCCCACCTCCTGGACATGAAGGAGACCTTCGATACCTTGAGGAAATACAAGATGAGACTCAACCCCCAGAAGTGCGTTTTGCGTGGGGCCAGCAGGGGAAAGTTCTTGGGTCACTTGCTCACCCCTGCCGGGTAGAACCTAATCTCGATAAGGTAAAAACAATCCTGGAGCTAGGGTCTCCGAGGAACGCAAAGGAGGTTCAACGCCTCACAGGGAAGTTGGCCGGGTTAAGCAGATTTCTCTCTAGGGCTGGGGAAAAATGCCCGCCCTTCTTCAAGGTGCTGCGAGGGAACCAAAGGTTCGAATGGACCCCCGAGTGCGAGGGGGCATTCCAGGCATTGAAGGAACAACTAACCTGAGCCCCGCTACTCCAGGGACCGAGGTAGGGAGAGGACCTATCCCTATATCTGGGGGTGGCGGCCGAGGCGGTGAGTTCGGTTCTGGTCCGGGAGGAAGGGAAGAGGCAACTCCCAATCTACTACGTTAGCAGAGTGCTGAGAAAGACGGAGCTCTGATATCTCATCCTAGAAAAGCTGGCCTTCGCCCTGGTGGTGTCGGCCCAGAAGCTCCGACCTTTCTTCCAGGCACACTCCATTAGGCTGGTGACTGATCATTCCCTTCACAATATCATGGAGGGGGTGGAGCACTCGGGGAGGTTAGCCAAATGTTCGATGGAGTTAAGCGAGTTTTATATCTCGTTTGTACCCAGGCTATCGATAAAAGCGCAAGCGGTGGCAGACTTCTTGGCTGATTATGTGATCGAAGTGGAGGAACTTGAGCCACCCCACTCAGTGGTATGGAAGATGTTGGTCGACGGTGCATCGGGAAAACATTTTTTTGGGGGGTGGGGAGTGATCCTGATAAGCCCCCAGGGAACGAGGATCGAGCAGACAATCAACATTCACTTCCCACTCACCAACAACCAGGCCGAGTACGAGGCCGTGATCGCAGGGCTCCATCTGGCCATGGAATTGGGGGTGCAAGACGTGGAGGTCTCAACGGACTCCATGGTGGTGGCTTGCCAAGTCAAGGGAGAGTTTATCGGGAGTAAGGCGAGCAACTCACCAGATCGCGGCGAGGAGTCGTACAAGACAGTGAGGTCCGTGTCTATGGCCGCCGATTCGGCCCTCCCAGGGGATTGAGGGTGAGTGCCCGTCAGGTCCTCGCCCGCGACAATTCCCTCGAGAGGCGCGTTCTGCGAGCAAGAAAATGTTGTTAGCCTATTTTCGTGCGAGATCAAGACCTATCAGCTTGAATACCTGCTGAGCGAGCTCGACGTTTGGTGACGGATCCGGGAGTGAGGACCCATCTTCCCCTGGGTGTCGCCTGACCGTCTTCGCTTTTTTGGGCTTTGGGGAAGCCGCAGGGGCCCGCCGGCCGATCCAAGGCGCGAGCTCAACGGTGAATGACCGTCTGTTCGCCCTCGACGCATCCAGGCGAGCTTGAGCTTCTTCCGAAAAAGGCATTTTGGTAGCTACAGTAATAGACAGCGAAAGAAAGTGAAGGGGTTGAGGGGTTACCCATCGCCCATGATTGGTGGTATTCATAGCGCTGGGGATGGGGCCCACCAGAAGATTCCTGCCAGGTCAGCAACCGGCCGGCAAACATTAAGGGTTGGAAGTTTCTTTACGAGCTTAGGATAATCTCGCAAAGAGCTGGGATTATGTACAACCCCGTGTTCGCCGATGGGTAAATTGAGACTCGGGCATAGGCGAAGCGAGCGAGGGCTCGCCACCTCGCGACGAGCGGGTCGCGAGGGCGGGGCGAGCAAGGCTCACCTCCTTGCAAGGAGTGGGATGCGAGGGGGAGGCAAGTGGGTGCTCGCCGCTTTGGGGTGCGCTTAGCAACGACGAGGCCAGCGGGGCTCGCCGCTCTGTGTTGAGCAACTCAGGAGCACGCTCGCACTCACCTAGGTAGATCGTCAGGGATGAGGCGAGTACCGGCTTCGCCAGACCCCGGGATCTTTGGTGCAGTATTTTATTCACATTTATTCAAGTCTGTCTACCAATAGCCCATCAGAACAACGAAGTTTGGTTGTTGGCAGACCACTTTGGGGTGCACTTAGCAAAACCAAAAAGCGGATTTACGTTATTAACAGACCTAGTTGCGAAAACTATAAATGGACCCTGAAGGGCACTTTTGGAGGGCAGGCAATTTCTGGTGCTTCTTCCTCCTCTGGACAGCTGAATAGTGTCCAAGGTTCTCCAAGGTGCCCAACTTCAGCTTTGGCTTGGGAGGGGAAGCGCTCAAAGATCTTCCGGGTGTTTGGTGGGACCTCCGCGCTGCAGCCAAGGGTCAGTGCTTAGCTTTAAGTTTTCGGTCAAGTTCTTCACGGGCCAAGTAGGTGCAAGCTGCCTCGGGCCAAGTAGGTGCAAGCTGCCTCCTCTTTGGGGGTGCGAACTCCTCGTTGGGCCGATTCTCGGTTCCAACAATGAGAATATGCTTTCTCTTGACAGTGTCTTTGGTTTGGCAGGTTGGAAGAATGTGTACATATTTAAGCTCCTCAAAATCTTTATTAATTAGTCTTCTAGAGTACAAAATATTGTTGAACTGAATCTAGAATTATGTATTCACTTTATTGTTCAAGCTTTTTGGCATAGTCTCTCTATTGTTTAATTAATTAAATTAGGTGTTTTTCCTTACTGAATCTAGAATTAGGTGTTTTTTCTTCGTTACGGTTTTGGAAAAACACAAACACTGTTTTTAATTCAAGCTTTTAATACAGGTGATTCCTAAGTGTGGTGGTGGTGACATATATACTCCCTCTTCCAGATCACTATGAAGAAAATCATTTTTTACATCTAACTTGTTGAGACTGCACTGGACAGAAGGACTCTAATTGAGTTCATCTTAGCAAATGACACAAGTTTTCTGGTAGTCAATTCTAGGAATTTGTGTGTACACTATGACAACATGTCTGCCTTTGCTTCTTTCCACAGTACAATGTGAGTTCTGCTTAACAGAGTACACGCATTTATACCCAATTGTCTTCTTCCCCACAGGAAGAGGAACGAGGTCCCACGTAGAGTTCTTTTCCAGAGTTGTCATCCTCAATCATCGCTTGTTTCCATTCATGATAACCAAGTGCATCCTGCCAGGATGAGGGAATAGAAAGCGAGGCTAGGGAGGACACAAAAGCTTTATGTAAAGGGGTAAATGAGTCATATGAAACATAATGTGATATAGGGTGTTGGGCTATCACCTTTCCCGAAAGCAAGAGGAAGGCGAACAGATTCTGAAGACAGTTCTGGTGATGGAACAATAGTCGTGGGTTGTGCTTGTGTGTTTGTCCTCCTAATAAAAATTTGCAACCGTTTCGGTCTCGGATAAATACTCTCCCCCATTCCATAAGTATTATTAGTGGGAGGAAGTTGGAGGGTTACATGGCGAAGGAATAGGTAAGGGAAGAGTTAGAGAACTCACTCATTATCCAATTGAGACTCCCCCTTGAGGAGAGGTCCCATAGAAGGACTGAGATTCACGGAAGGTGACGTCAATAGTAATAAAGGTATCCTTAGTATGAGGATGGAAGCACTTGTACCCTTTTTGAGTAGGATAATACCCGTTAAAGACATATTTGAGGGCAAGGGGATCAAGCATGGATCGGTGAATGGAATGGATATGGACAAAGAAAAGACGCCCAAAGATTTGGAGTGGAATGAAGGGGGTGGAGATGTTAAGAGTAGCAAGAGGAGATTTATTTCCCAAAAAGGTAGTATGCATGTGGTTAATCAGATGAGCGGCAGTGAGAACCACATCTCCCCATTACCGCTTGGGCATATGCATAGTGAGGAGCAGGCACCGAACAACTTCTAAAAGATGGCGGTTCTTCCGCTCAACAACATCATTTGAGCACAAGAGTACACACACGATGTTTGGTGCATGATGCTCCTTTTCCCAAGATAGTCCTCGAAGGAGGAATCAACATACTCACTTCCATTGTCACCACGTAAATTTTTTATGAAGGCACCAAACTGGTTCGCCACCATCTTATGAAAATTTTGGAAAATAGAAAAAAACTCCATTCTTATGTTTGAGCAAATAAACTCATGTAGTGCAAGAATAATAGTCAATAAAAGTAATAAAGCAAGAGCATCCAGTAAATTTACCTTTCCGGTAAATGGACCATACTTACTTTTATGATACTTTTGGTTAGAATTGGAGGGTTACAACCACCACCGCTCCAAAACGCCATTTTTGGCCTTTCATACTATTCATATTGATGTTTGGGGACCGTGTATGAAAGGACAAAAATGACCGTGTATGAATAGTATGAAAGGCCAAAAATGGCGTTTTGGAGCGGTGGTGGTTGGAATTGGGGGGTTACCAAACAATTTTTCTTAGCGTTGGCGTTTTCCCCCCAATGGAGATAGAGCAAAAACGGTCAAACAAACAGAGCCTAAACTTATCAAGCCATGAATTAAAGCATTATGGCTACTATTTTGATTTGGATATATAAATTGTGTTATGTTCATCAATCTTTATCATCAATTCTTTTTGTTGTTTTAGTAACAATGTATATATTTTTTTCAATTCGAAATTCAAATCTAAATCCCGAGCGATTTAATATGTTTCACATCAACTTCAGTCCTTCAAATTCATCAAGAAATCACTTGTGCATATCCTTGTTCTCTCCCCGCGCCGATTTTAACAATTGCCTGGTCATCCAGGTGTGAACTATCTACACTTTGCTGTTTTATAATCAATACATCTCATATTTGATAAGCATGTTGTTACGTGTTATAATCCTCCTCCAGTTATCTTATTATCTCGTTGCGTGTAGGGAGTCATGGTTATTAGACTCGTAGTAATGTTTTAGTATTGTTTGCATTTTATGTATTTACGGGTATGCCACCCGGGGTTCTATATATAGACCCTTCTCTTGTATTTGGAATTAAGCAATGAAATATCTAAATTCCTCTCTCTCTAAATTCCTCTCTCTCTCTAAGCTCTTCTCTCCTTCCTCCACCCTCTAGGGTTTCTTCCTCTCTCATCCCCTCCTCCACCATTCTAGGGCTTGCCCTTTGTATCTCCGCCTCCAACAACCCGGCAACGATCCAAGCCCATAACAACTTGGTATCAGAGCTAAAACTTTTTCTTCCCCTCCACCGACCATCTCTCCCGCACCGGCTACGCCTCCCTAAGTTCATTCCAGTTCCAACCCCTCGCACCCTCTGCGTCGTGCGTCCAACGAAAACCGTGCTCTACGTCTAGCGCCCTACCCTACGCACCCTCTGGATCGAGCCCTCGCAGCCTTCCGCGACGAATCCGGCCAGCGCCCTAGCCGCCTTCCTCGACAGCTCCCAGCAACGCCTCCATCCAGTTCGTCGACCACCATCCAACGCCCTATCCTCCTCGACGATCTACATTTCCCTTCCCCGCTCATCTTCTTCCCCAGCGCCGACGAGCCACCGTGAGCTTCCTACCTTCCGACCTCCTCCATCGTCGACCCCCACGTCTCCTCTGCTCCCGTCAACAGGCTTCCGCACGTCAACAGGCTTCCGCACCTGCTGTTCCTCCTCGAGCCGCAGTCCTCGAGCCAACCCCCCCCCCCTACGCCCCATCCCTTCTACCCGTCTGCCCCCATCAATTCCTCGGGCAGCCCCCCCCCCCTCCTCTCTTTTATTATTACTTTTCTAGTCTCCCACACCCCTTCTTCATATTTCATTTGATGAATATTCATCTTAGTGCCGCCGATGCGGGCGTCCTCCACTCGATGCTGCGGAAGTGGTCAACGATTTTTCAAGCCACCATGTCTCGCTTCGAGGCCAAGCTTGATCAATTGGGATACGTTGACGTTCCGCCACCGGCTGCTCCGCCACCGGCTATTCCGCCACCGGCTGTTCCGCCTCCTCCGCCACCGGCTCCTGCCTTGACGGTCCCACTCTCCAAGCCCGCACCGCTTGTGCTGCCTTCGCCTTCCTCGCCGCCGTCGCCGTCGCCGCCGTCGCCGCCATCGCCGCAGTCACCGCCTCTGTCTGCCCTTGCTCCACCGGCCCCTGCCTTGTCGGTCCCTCCGGCCTCGTCGATTTCTGCTTTGCCGGCCGCCTCACCGCTGGTTGGCGCTCTGCCGCCTCCGACCACGCCATTGCCTTTGCTGTCGGCCACTACGCTGTCGGCCCTTTCGGCCGCATTACCGTTGCTGCCTCGCACCGCATCGCCGGTCTCACCGGACCCCTTCCTTCTGCCGGACGTTGTTCCTTCGGTTGCCCTGCTGCTCCGGCCTTCCGCCGCCCCGCCGGACCACTCGGCCCCAGTCCTTGCGCCACTCATCTTTCCGACGGCGCCACCACTACTCCTCGCCGCCACTACCACCGCGACGACCTACCAGGCGCTATTTTGGCGTGAGATCAAGGAGCCCGAGAATCCGAACATCCTACTGGAGTTTGAGCTTGAGGACAAGCTCAAAAATAAGGACGGGTGGATTGTTACGTGTTATAATCCTCCGCCAGTTATCTTATTATCTCGTTGCGTGTAGGGAGTCATAGTTATTAGACTCGTAGTAATGTTTTAGTATTGTTTGCATTTTATGTATTTACGGGTATGCCACCCGGGGTTCTATATATAGACCCTTCTCTTGTATTTGGAATTAAGCAATGAAATATGAAAGTCTCTTCTCTCTCTAAATTCCTCTCTCTCTCTAAGCTCTTCTCTCCTTCCTCCACCCTCTAGGGTTTCTTCCTCTCTCATCCCCTCCTCCACCATTCTAGGGCTTGCCCTTTGTATCTCCGCCTCCAACAACCCGGCAACGATCCAAGCCCATAACACATGCATTTGCAAAACATGCCCCATGTATCTTAATTCGATGTTCGATCATTCTTATCATTTTTATTTGCATTCATCTACAGGCGGTCATGAACTCAGCAAAAGCACGGGGAATGCAGGGTCTCGAATCGGCTGTGGTAATGAATCTCTTTTGCTTTCTCTTTAAAGTGAAATTTTTATATGCTGAAGTTTATACTTTTGTGGCGTAAAAATTTCCTTTTTGGCAGGTATAATTGGCCTCCAGTCAGCAGTGTAATCAACCATTGTGCATGAAACAGCAGTATATAGGATATACTGATGGCAATAAAGGTATTATTCTCTACCAAATACATGTTTGAACTTTCTCAAAATCATATGGATGGAAACCTGAGCTTCAAATCCCTGGTTGAAATTCTGGCTTCTTGTGGTAAAACAAAGCTATATGTTGTCTTGAAGAATCCTGTGACTAAATAAATGAATGCATGATCTTTGATTCCTGTACTTGTTCTTTTGAAAATGTACAAGAAAGGGTAAATTCCACTCATTGGACGAGCAAATAACGGAATAAACGTGGATAGAAGTTTTTCGTAGGGGTCGGTTGCATGTGGAATTAGCTAATTCCCTCTAACAAGAAGAAAACCTAATTCCTTCTGCCTGGAATAACAATAACAACTAATTCCTTGTGGAATTATTTATCTCATGTAAGACTAAAGAATAAGCATTTAGTTCAATTCTGCTTAGGAATTAAAATTTGATGTGTATTGTTACGGTCATAACCCCACCTCTGGGTGGGCAATACGGCTGGTTCCGCCCCCAATTCCAGAGCATGGGCACCGTAACAAAGCCGCGGCCCACACACCCAAACCAAATCCCCGCCCCCATTTAATCAGGCGGTAGGTTGTTGAGGCCAGAGATCGAACCCCCGACCCCCTTGATAAGGAGAACAACCTACCACCTGATTAAATGGGGGCGGGGATTTGGTTGGGGTGTGTGGGCCGTGGCTCTGTTACGGTGTCCATGCTCTGGGATTGGGGGCGGAACCAGCCGTATTGCCCACCTGATATTGCCCATCAAGGGATGGGGTTACGACTGTAACATGTATGGATGCGTTCCGCCTCTAATCCTCTATCCAAACGGTGCCAAGAAAATTACAAAGAAAAAAAGATGAGTAAATGAAAAAAGAGAATTCATAAAGCCGACGTCAAATAGTTGGGATAAGACTAATGATGATCATGAAGTGATTTCATGGAGGACCGCCCGTATGTGTCACTGTAGTGCTGCTAAGAAGTATATGTTAATAGTGGCATCAGGAAATTTGAACATCCATCCACATTTCCTTCCCTTTTATCCTAACTAGTGACCGTGCACGGGGGGTCCTGTGCGGCGGCATTTGACGTGTGACATTTGGCGTGCCATGGATTATGAAAGGAGAGTTTTTTGGGTACAGGAGCGAAGGAGAAAACGTAGCGGGGTCTCACGATAATAAATGATTTGAGAGGCTTGACGGGAACAAAACTTTGGGTGGGAAAAGTAGACGGGAAACACGAAATGACGAAATAGTTACAAATTTTAAAATAAAGAGGGGATGATGAGGGGTATTTTAGGCACTCCAAATGTTACACCATTCTGCATTTGAGTTTCTTTATACTATAAAGATGAAAGTGCAGAAGGAAAAAAAATATGATGATCTCTATGACTAAAGACCAAACAGAGCAGGCTTTGTTTTAGACCTTTTTATTTTATTTTACTATTAATTACCCAAAACTCCCTTAGGAGTTAGCATAATTACAGGTTACGCCCCTCTATCTTTTGAAATTACAACAAATTTCCCTATAACCGTAACATTTCATAGCATGCTGTTAGGGACCGACTCAGAGGTCGTCGGAAGAGCAGCCAGAGGTGGAGATGACGGAGGCGGAGATACTACAGAGCCTTGACCGCGGCTGCCTATGCGGGGAGTGCTCGAGAGAGAGAGAGAGAATTTCCAAGATCTCTTTTAGGGTTGGGAAAATAGACTTATTTATTCGTACCAATACAAGACCCCCTGAGTCCTTTAAATAGGACTTACAATCGACATCAAAAGGAAAGAACATGAAAGGAAATAACGACAGACTTGAACATGCGACTATAAAGGACATCTTATAACGACACGACATAAATAACGACGCCCTATAAAGACGTGACTCTTATGACATAATAAATGTATATTATGAAATAATTAATACTAAATAACGCCATAAAAAGACCCGTAACACATGCATGCATGCTAAGAAATGTAAATTTATAGAGGAGGTTTTTGTAATTTATAAACATAGAGGGGTGCAACCTGTAATTTTATCCTAGTAACATGATAATTGCCTGTTAGCAATTACTTCATCTCAACCATGCATTTCATTATGGATGAATGTGATGAGTCCATGCAAATTTTAGTGATCATGTGAAAAATAGTGTAAATTCAATCTGGACCGTTCGAAATGAAATGTAGGGTGGAGATGGGTAGCTGCATATGTGCAATTATCGCGACGATTGAAGACGATCCTAATTCCAATAGAAAGGATCTAGTCGGGGGGATATCAAATAGTTGTTCGAGTATTATACAAGAAGACGGCTAGCCAGTCGACGTGGCAGAATTAGTTACTTGATCTTACGAATATTTCTCGGAACCCCTTAGGATCCATCGACCGAGAAGTTGTGAGTTCACCGCCCCATCATATTTGATTTCTCGTTCTCGATCATGTTGCGAGGGAATTACAAAAACCTCCCCTCAACTATTCGATAACTAATTACTTAATTGAAATTTCACTATTACATCATTGTGACATCTTGACGGATTTTGTCCGCCTCGATGATATCTTTCTCCGACGAGTGCTTGATCACAAAAATCAGATGGCAAATGGAGCCTCGTGACCGCTAAAACAACGAAAAATTATTTGATAATTAATTAATTAATTGAAATTTAACCATCTGATCGTCGTGACCACTTTAACATATTTTATTCGTATTGACGAGATCTTTCCAACGATATCTTGATCTCAAGGCAAGAAAAGGTTTGGCTCAAAGGGGGGAAGAAGCGCCATATAAATCGAACAGAAATATTATTGAATCCGTTGATGCAAAAAAAAAATATACAAAGTTTCCCCTTTTCTGCCGGAAGATTTTTGGGTCCGTGACATCTTAGTTACGTTTTTGAACTATGCGGGACATCTCTGTGACATCTCGGGCGTGACAACTTAGGGACAATAGTAAGCCAGTCGAGATGTCCCTGAGATCCCGAGATGTTCCGCCTAGTTCCAAAACGTATATGAGATGTGAATCTTTTCGCCTTTTCTGCCCGACCCTTTGGTGTTGGGAATGCTCATATTCAATTAACAATTCAAGCACGAAGATCCTATATAGGGATATTTTCATAAAAATGGACCCGGGCTCGGTATCCCACATAAAAATTGATGCTCTGGGGTTTACATACACACATATTTTATTATAATTGGATTTTGCATTCATTAAGTGAATACAAATGGAGACACGGGCCGTGAATGGAGCCCGTAGACCCAAAAGAGTGAACACGACTCCATAGAAAATTTTCATTAATAAAGGTCGGCCGTCGGATCGTCGAGATGCCTTGATTGATATTCGTCTCGATGAAATCTTTCCAACAATACCTTGATCATGAGGATCCGGCGGTAGATGAGATCTACATGTCCAAACCAGCAAAAATGCTTTAATTTATTTAACTAGATTCGACCGTTGGATCTGAGATCTCGTCGAGGTGTTGAGATCCTCTTCATGAGGACTATTTATAGATATTCACATTATTTACAATCTGATTATGCTATGATCCTACTTCACATGAAATCTTAAAAAAAAATAGAGAGAAACTTAGGTGCGCAACTCTCACCTAGAACTAGGTGGGAGAGAAATATAGCCGTATGATCTCAAATCGGACGGTATATAAAATACTGACAGTATTTATTATTTATAAATACAGAATTATTTAGGAAAATACAACCGTATGATCTCTGATCAACGGCTAGATGGGTTCCTCTCATAGGTGAGAGTAACTCACCTACAAGTAGTTGGCAGAATATAACCTCGAATTACAAGTTTTTGGTAAAATGCACCCCCAATTAGAGTTAGTCTTGCACTTTGTACCCTAGGCTAAAAAAGGGTATTCTGGTCTTTTTGTGTCCCTCGAGATTGTCGGCGCTGGAACTTCTCGTTGAGGATGGAAGAAGTCGCCGTCGTATGGGATCCCGTTCTCGTCGGGGATGGAAGTTGCCGCGCTCACTGGAATGGAAACTACCGAGCCATAAAACCTAACTTTATTGGATGGATATTACATTTTACTGCTTTAAAATATGGCCGGACCAAAATGCCCTCACTATTTGTAAACAAGGCAGGCTTCCTCTAATTGGAGGATGCATTTTGCTAAATTTAATAATTCGAATGACATTTTATCAAAAATATGGTATTCCGGGGTGCATTTTGTCAATTACCCAAAAAAAATATTAATAAATCTTCATTAAATTAAGAGGATTACTATTAGCCGACCGCGCAGAGAGAAAAAAGTATTCACCGTGAAACCCTAAATTCCCTAATCGCAGCCCCGAGACCCCAGCCGCCCGCATTCGCCCCCCGTCGCTTTTTCTTTCAATCTCGTCGCCGCGCCGTCGATCCCGCCTCCGGCCGGCCGCTCCTTGTTGTCGGCGTTGCAGGCCACGAAGCCTCCTTCCTCGCAGTCGCGCGAACAGGCTGCGATACTTTCACGTGCTCAAATCCAACGCTTCACGTCATCGTCGCCGCCGTCGCACCTCCTCCGGCAGGCCAATTCCTCGTCTCCGGCGCCATATTGGAGTCCAGGCTCCGTTTTCCTCCTACCTCCCGGCTTCTCTTCCCAGTCCGCTCCGTCACCCGTTCCTTCCTCGTGAGTTTGTCGGTATGCAGTTTGCTATTATTATTATTTTCAATTTGTGTACAGTTGAAGCCGAAATTGCGCAATTAGCCTGCATAAGAACTTACATTTTCAGATCTTCCGTTTTCAAAATGCATACATTAGAACTTCCAATGGGATTCCGGAATTAGCTGCATACAATCAATTTGCTTCGCATGCATTCATCGCCAATTTTGTTTTTCTTGAATGATTCTGTAATGGCTCTTGGATGTTGGTGTGATTCAAATACTCCAGTAATCATACAATGGAACTAGCAATTTTCAAATTGTAAATCTTTTCCCCGTCTTTGATCCCCTTTTGGCTATCCTTGTATTTTATTTGAATGATGTTCCAGGGGTATATACTAGTATTGATAATAATGGGTTCAGAACAAAAGCCGTCGGTGTGTGAAGAACCTCCTCAAATCGCAAAACCAGATGTTGGGAAGCACTTTGTCACCGACGTGATATTTCCAAGCAAGGAAGATTTGGTATCATGGTCTCGCAATGTTGGTAGAGAATTGGGATTTGTTGTTATTATTCAAAGGGCTGATAAGCTTACCGGACGAGCAAAACCTAGGGTAATACTTGGTTGTGATAGATCTGGTTTCCCACGTTCTAGTCAGAATAAAAAAGGGTGGGTTAAGAAGAACATACGAAAGACTAGCTCTAAGCGGTGCGGTTGTCCGTTCTCTTTGCAAGGACAAAGAGATGAAATGAGTGAATGGAGATTAGTTGTCAAATGTGGATTTCATAATCATGATTTGGTTAATCTCGAGGCGCACTCTTATGCTGGAAGATTAGATGTAGATGAGCAAAAGATAGTTCACGAGATGTATGCATCCGGAGTCAAGCCTCGAAAAATCTTGGCGGCTTTAAAGAAGAGAAATGCTTCCAACACTACGAGCATGAGAACCATTTATAATGAGAAATTTAAGATGTATAGGAAGGAGTTGGGTGGTAAAACTCCAATTCAGTTTCTTAACAAGTGTGTCAATGAAGCAGGGTACATCAATTTTAATCATATGGACAGTGTTACTAATCAGATGGAAAGTTTATTCTTTACTCATCCGACTTCACTTCAACTTTGCAATATATTCCCGGATGTTTTTATAATGAACTGCGCTTATAAGACTAACCGCTACCGGTTGCCACTACTATGCATAATTGGGATGACTTCCACAAATCAATCATTTTTTTCTGCATTTTCATTCTTGTCCAAAGATACTGAAGCAAGCTATAGTTGGGCACTTGAATGTTTTAAGAGTATGTTAGACCAAAGTTCCTTACCAAGTGTGTTGGTAATAGACAAGGAGATAGCATTAATGGATGCTATTAAAGTTGTATTCCCTCAATCCAAAATTATATTAAGTCAAGTGCATATTAACAAGAATATTCTGACACATTGCAAGAAGTACTTCAAACAAGCAAAAGACTTCCAAAATTTTTTATGCGTATGGCAACACTTGGTTAACTCTCCAACAATAGATGACTTTGATGTGCGCTTCAATATGATGCTAAGCAGCTATGCGGAGCAGTACCCCGACGTACTTCGTTATGTGGTCATGACATGGATAGAGCCATATAAGGAGTACTTTGTTTCAGCATGGATAGACAAGTTTTTACATTTGGGAAATTCGACAGCGAACCATGTGGGGAGCAGTCATGGCCAGCTTAAAAATTTTCTAGAAATGTCGATTGGTAACTTGACAGCCATTTGGAAAACATTTGAAGAAATGATTAACCATCAGCACGTGGAGATTAAAAAATCTTTTGAGGAAAGTACGATTCAGGCCGATACAAGATTTAGAGGATCGTTGTATGCTGAACTTCTCGGTTCTATTTCAATTGCTGCTCTAGATATTATCAAGAAGGAAGAAGATTCGATTATGTCTGGGTACCATGAGACTGGAAATTGCACACACAAAATGAGGCATACGATGGGCTTACCGTGCGCGCATGAGTTAGTGCCGTACTTGAATCAATTCAATGCCTTCCCACTATCGATGATTCATAAGCATTGGAAACAACTAAGTTTGCATTCAGCCTGGAAATGAGATCATTAATTTGGCAACTCCGCGAATCTGAGGTATGCAACTAGACCACTGATTGTACAGCTTCATTTTCTTTACAATATTTTTCATGATGATAACACTTGCTTATTTCTGAAGGCCTCAGAATGGTAGGTTCTTGAAGTGCTTACAATACAAAACATCTTTTTTTTTGAATATTTTTGTAAGGTATAATCTTGCTATTTTTCTCAAGTTAATTTTGTAATCTTTTATATATATATATATATGGAAATAATTACCCAAACCTCCCCTGTGAGTTAGCATAAATACTGAGAGCACCCCTCTTGTTTTCGAAATTACAAAAACCTTCCCTTAAGTTTTCATTTTATTACAAAAACCTCCCTTGGACTTTTCATTTCCTAACATCCATGAACAAAAATACCCCTCTGGTGGAAACTGTACACCGAGGGAGGTATTTTTGTGCATGGATGCTGTGAAATGAAAATTTCAGGGGAGGTTTTTGTAACGAAATGAAAATTTTAGGAGAAATTTTTGTAATTTCGAAAATAAGAGGGGTGCTGTCAGTAATTTAGCAAAGTTTGAGGTGAGGTCCCGGTAAATGGCCCTATATATATATATATTCTATTATACTCAAAATATATTTTTATATTATTATTTTGTTTATGCAGGTCACTGTGAACTGTAATGCCATATGACTGTTCTTTTGGAGCTGCTGGTTTAGTTATAATTTTAATAAAGTTTACTTCTGCTTGGATTTCATACTGTGATGCCATATTACTTTTGGAGCTGCTGGTTTAGTCTTGTTTTTTTTTTTTTGTAATTTTATCTACTTTATTTGTAGTTTATTTCAGCTTGGATTTCATATTTATACTCTGTTTGTTGCTTTGTTAATCAAGCATATGGATGAATTTAGGCCCCGTTTGGCGCGGGGTTTTTGCTCCGGTGAGTTTGGACAAAAACACCACGTCATAGAATGTATGTTTGGCATGACAATGGTTATGACCGCCACCGAGAAAAGAAAATTAGTTTTGAACGTAAAAGTGAATGAAGTTTTCATAGGTGAGGTCGGGCGTTCACGAACAACAATTCATAACCACCGCGTTCATGACCGCTACCGACGGAGGCTTAGGCTCCGTTTGGCGCGGCGGTGGTGGTCGTCAACGCTGTGGTTGTCAACCGTCTTTTGTGAATGCCCTCACCCAAGGAAATTCATCCAAATGTATTCTATGGCGGTCGAGTTTTTCTCCGTACTCACCTGAGCAAGAAAAATTGAAATACACAGTAAAATTATGTTATTATTTATGATAATTTCTCTAAACTGCATGTGATATTTCAAATATTAAAAGGCGGCGTTTTTTTGCTCCGGTGAGTTTGGAGAAAAACTCCACAGCCGCCTTAATATTTGAAATATCACATGTAGTTTAAAGAAATTATCATAAATAATAACATAATTTTAATGTGTATTTCAATTTTTCTTTTATCTATAATCATCATTTACTAATAAAAAATAACGTGTTTTTGTATCCTCTATGGTTTTCGAAGGCCATCCGTAATAATGTTTGGTTCCAAAACTTAGTGAAAAAGTTGCATAATTTGTTCCTAAACATAATGAAAAAGGTGCATTTAAGTAACATCATGATCTGCATATTAAGAGCTATCAATATATATATTTTTGTCAGCGGATAATTATAATGGTCTGCCAATATAAATGATCTGCTAATGATAAAAAAAATGTTATAGGCTTCGTTTGGCACGGCGGTGGAAGTCACAAACACAACCATCGTTCGTGAACGCCTGACCTCACCTAAGCACTAAGGCTCCTTTTGGGGAGATTTATTTTCACCGGTCAAGCGGCTACGACCTCATGAATTGGTCAAGCCGTGATCTTATCACAGATGATTTTTATAAATTTAATTCAGATTTTGAGTTCAAATAAATTTAAATAATTTGACATTAACAAATTTTGATTTATTTCCGACCGGAGATCAAATTAAAATTTAATAGCCCTGTCGAAATGCATTTAAAAAATTTGATTATACATTTTTTATATATTAATGTAATATGCATGTCATACAACAAAATATGAACAATTTGAGCGAAATATCGCTCTAAGCAATTTATTTATATCTGAGATTTTTTTTTACTTCAGATGCACCTCTTTTACAAATGACGCAATCTGATTGATCTCAGACGATCCGAGTCAACGACGCAAATATTTCGCACAATTTGATAATTCATTGTCCATGAAATAATATTGCTGGCAACTCAGAAGCTTAAAATCCAAAAGTTCCAAGTCAAATCACATGATATTGTTAAATCATGTTTTCACATTACTCAACAAAAATAAGAGCTAATTTATATAGAATTAGGCTCTGCTCCGCGCGGCAGTGCGGTCTTGAACTCGGCGGTTATGAACCGCCATTCCTGAACGCCCGACCTCACCTAAGAACTTCATCTACTTTTATGTTCAAAGCTAGTTTTCTTTTCTTGATAGAGATCGTAACCGTTAGCACGACAAACATACATTCTACGGCGGTTGCGTTTTTATCCAAACTCACGGGAGCAAAAACGCTCGGAGTGCCCATAATTACAAATTGCACCTCCCTATCTTTTGAAATTACAAAAGCCACCCCTGTTAATTTACTTTTGAAATTACGAAATTGTGACCGATATCAAATAAATGTAGAGTGGATTTGCTGGATTCAAAGAACATCTCTTTCTCTCTCTAACATGTGTATACTGAGGCATAGCTTTCTATCTCTAAATAAATTAAAAAATATATCCACCATAAAATAAATATCCATCTATTATGCTACAGACATTATAACTCTAATGCTGCTCTCCAAATTTCGCCCACCCAAAAAAAAACACAAGCAGCTTCCCACAGCATCCATGTCCACCTCCACTCGAAACCTGAAAAAGATTAATTGCTTGAGAATGATGGAGCAAAAATCACATAGCCTTATAAATAATAAAAAAATAATAAAAATAAAATAAAAAAATCGGATATTAGCAGTCCGGAACTGGCTATTCGCAGTCCGCGCTATTCGTAGTCCATAAACTTTATTCGTAGTCCATAAATTTTATTTGTAGTACAAAATTATATCTGCACCTCACTCTCAGCCCAAATAAGCGAAACACTTTTCCTGATTTATTAAGTGCTAGAATCTTAGAAGTTAAATGACATGCAAACCTTCCTCTAAACAGAAAACTGACTTTTTTTTTTTTCGTTGGATAATTTCCTTCTTTTTTTAAGATGAATCTAAGAGAAGGAAAGACGGCGAGACCGATAGAACTACGGCTAGGGTTTAGGCACCGGGAGAGAGATGGAGAGGAGGTTATTCGATGTGGTGCGATTAGCGAGAATTGGATGGCAAATATAATTAAGATTTTTACAATTTTGGGGGTGTGAATAGCGAGAATTGGACTACTAATATCAACTCTCTTAAAAAAAAGACAGCCCGGTGCACAAAGCATCCCTGCGCAGCGAGGGTCCGGGGAAGGGTCCCACCACAAGAGTGAAATGTAGGCAAACCTTACCCTGCATTTTTGCGAGAGGCCGCTTCCAGAACTCAAATCCGTGACCCCAAAGTCACACGGCAACGCCTCAACCGGTGCGCCAAAGCTCCCCTTCTTAAATAAAATTAAGAGACATAAATGTTAAAAAAATGTTGAAAAATAACTGCCACATGCTCATTCCATTAGGTTTTGAGTGTGTAGGTATTCTCAGCTTGAAAAGGTTTCAAGATACATATGGGAATATTCTAGAGAGAATAAAATGCTAATTACCTATTTTCTTTATTATTATTTATCAGCTAACCAATGATCAACAGGGAAGTTTAGGGGATAATTGGAAATCACTTTTGATGCAAAGAAAACCCCAAGTCCAAATGAAAATGATGGAGGCTCGGTTTGAGGAGGCGATTCCCAGCGCTTCGCTCGGAGAGGTTGGTGGTGAAGCCAGCGATAACTAATAAAAGATTAAGGGTGCATTTGGGGGTCCGGTGCTGCTTCACTTGCCACCGAAGTGATGGAAGATGAAGGCGCCCCAAATAACATGTGAGGCTCTGACGACGTTCGCCTCCGAATGGGAAAGGAGACATCTCCGGTGGAGCACCATTGTCCACCAGAGAGGAGGACCTCCATTCGGCACCGAAATGGAGCCCCGCCGGTGCCCCAAACACACCCTAACTCCAAATTACAAATAAAATTATGAATTGGAGAAATTGAATATAAGTACTAGGTTGTAGGAAATATGTAAACAAACAAGGCATGAAGAGTGAACTATGAAATATAAAACAATATTACAATATGAAGAATGAAGAAATGTGTAGTAGGAAATATATAAACAACACAAGGAACTAAGGCATGGAGTATGAATTATTGAATAAAATAAGACTATAATGCGAAGAAATCAATAAAAAATGTGGATTTGAGCCATAACACATTATTTCCTAAAATCCACATAAATTTTCTGATCCGAGGAGCTCTTATCGGTGGCCACGTACGGCAAGGAGTTTGTGTTTTCAATCTTATTAACCTAACCCTATATTGGAGAGGATGTTTCCGTCATTCGAACATGCGGCATCCACATCAAGCTAAATAGTAACATAAAAATTGCAAACATAATTAAAAATTAACTAGTATTGAAATAAGGAGAATCATCGGTGAGTCGTGAACTTATAAAAGTCTTACACTCTAATCTCTAAGATTAAGGTGAAATTGACGCACAAAAGACTAAAACATCTCACAAATCTACAATATGTAATCCCACATAAAGTTGAAAATAGTCCCACATCGAAAAACTAATGTACCATTGTGCATCAACGCATTCTATAAACAAAAAAATCTTAGGAAACGCATATCGCCTATTCTGAATCTAAATTTGATGAATGCATTTTTTTGATGAACACAAGTATAATACATCTCCAAGAGTTGTTTGGCAGATATTCTCAAATGATTTAAAATTTCTTTGATTTTTTGTTTAAAACTTAAATGGAAACTCAAACTCAAAAATGATTTTGAAACGATAAGTAGAACTCGCACTGAGAAATGCAGCCTAAAAGCAGAGCAGCCATTGCCGTTCTATACGTCGGATTAGTCTTCTGTTTCAGGACTGTTATGGAAATTAGATTTGTATTACTCCAATTGGATGTTCTGATGCTAGCCATCAAGTTGGAACAAGGACATCACTACAAACAAAATGCACAGGCATTTACTCAAAAAGCAATGTAAATAAATCTGCTAACTTATATATTTTATATATCCAATTCTAAACTTTGGGGGCTCATTGTTACAAGCCTAGCCGTAACGTCATCGGAGGTGGCCGTGGAGGCAGAGATATAAGAGGAGCCGAGCTCAACCAGTGGAAAATGCGAGGGGAGAGGAAAAGGGGAAGTCGTGCTCAACCCTAACCCTAGAAATTGAGAGACGAGAAAATAACTCAAGAGATAACTTACGATGTGGGACCCTAACACTCATCTTCTATATCAACTAATAGGCGACAATCATTCTCAATAGGCGTGCATCTTTCATGAAAATTTGGATTGAAAACAACATAGATGGTTTATCACAGTACAATCTCATTAGACAATTATGTGGATATTTAAGTATTCATATAAGATGTTGATCCAAATCATCTAGCAAGTGATATCCACAATAACAATATAATCCAATAGTGCGCTCGATTTAGATGCAACTTTTTTTTCTTGCTCTCCAGGATACCAATTTTTCTCCAATAGACGCACAATACATATAGGGCACAATGGAGACAAAGGATCCTTATAGCCGATCCCACTATAGTGGGATAAGGGCTTGAGTGTTGTTGTTGTTTGAGACACACAATACAGAGTGGACCGCCGTGGATCTCATCATGCTCAATTTGCATCTAAAAAGAATGTTACACACTCATTTTGACAACATGAATACAAAATTCCACTAACCGGAGCACTTTTCCAGTATCTTAACTACTACATCAAGTTACTCGTGTGAGAATCAGACATAAAATGCTCAAAGCTTTGACCAGATATGAAATATTAGATCGAGTCTTGTGTGTATAACCCGTAATTCGTCGAGATCAAAAATATCTAAGGAGGACACTTTAGAAGACCTCGCCCACTAGGGGCGAGTTCAGAAGACCTCGCCCACCTGGGGCGAGTTTAGAAAGTCTCGCCCACCAGGGGCGAGTTCAGAAGACCTCGCCTACCTGGGGAGAGTTTAGAAAACCTCGCCCATCTGGGGAGCGTTCAGAAGACCTCACCCACTTGGGGCGAGTTCAGAAGGTCTCGCCCACCAGGGGCGAGTTCAGAAGGCCTCACCCACCAGGGGCGAGTTCGGAATACCTCACCCACCAGGGGCGAGTTCAGAAATCTCGCCCATCAGGGACGAGCTCAGAAGATCTCCTCGTCTAGATTAACTTGCCCACTTTGGGTGAGTTCAGAAGGTCTCACCCACCAGGGGCAAGTTCAGTAGACCTCGCTCATCTGGGGCGAGTTCAGAAGGCCTCGCCCATCAGGGGCGAGTTCAGAAGACCTCGCCCACCAGGGGCGAGTTCGGAAGACCTCGCCCACCACGGGCGAATTCGGAAGACCTCGCCCACCACAGGCGAGTTCAAAAATCTCGCCCATCAGGGGCGAGCTCAGGAGATCTCCTCATATAGATTAACTATTCGCAAACCTCACCAGAAAGCGGGAGCAGCTATTCGCAACCCATTTCAAAAGGCGGGAGCGGCTATTCGCAGACCATACCCCCTACCCTTTGGATTTGCCTATAAATAGGACTCCAAGGCACAAGTAGAAGACACCTTCCCCCCCCCCCCCCATGGTGGGCGAGTTCAGTGCCCACCTCTCTTGTGTCGGGCTAAGCATTGGCTTTAGGAGGGGAAGTTCCTATAGACTTCCGGGTGCGTGGCGGGACCTCCTCGCTGCAGCACGCAGATCTTGTTTATAGGCAGTTCGGAGATGTATTTTGTACTTTACAGCCTCTTCTCGCCGTTTCACGTGGGTCGACCACTAAATCAGTAACCTTTGGTCACCCCCATGGTCCGAACTCAGTTGAACCGGTTTCCGGGTTTCAACATTGTGTATCCCTAATGATGCAGGATCGGCTATGCGTGTGAACGACTAATATGCAATCCTAAGTGAGGTGCAGGTGAAGATGATTCAAGCACCTTGAATACTATATGTAACACATGCAAGATCCCACAGAAAAATCAAACAAAACCATAAATAATTAAATCACACGCACATAATTTAAGACAAATAATTCTTTAAGCAAAGAAAGCTTTGACTTTCCTCCGCATGGAGGGTCAAAGCGAGAGCGCGCGACGAATCGTTTCTGCAAATCACAAGACTATCTAGAACAAAATTCTACAATATTATAGATCTCAAAGAATATAAGTTCACAACACCAAATCTTAATATTAAAAACAAAAATCCATATAACAATAAGACACTCACAGAGTAAGGGAGATGCCGACACGGGAGGAGGATCCGGAGGATGGAGGCATAGGGCTGCTGTCCCGAGATAGGCAGTGGCAGTGGGATGATAGTTGGAGGCCAAGGCGAGGATTTGCCGTTTGCGGATGGGGAATGGATCACTGGGTGGATGCGGGTTATAGAAGTATTACTGCAGGCGATAGTGGTGGGATATAGGCGCTGGTGAGGCTGGAGGGGTTGGATCGGTGACTGGAATCCTGAATCCTGAAGCAGTAATTATGGGGGGCTGTAGTGTGGTCACGGGAAGGGGGATTGTTGACCTTCGGCATATCAAGCATACACTTCCTATTAAGTAAATATCATTCTTAAACCGTGGTGCCCCAAAGCCCAAATAATATTTCAAAATATCAAGATCATTCATCTAAAATTTCTCTTGAATATATTTCTTTAGATCCCTCGTAATTTCTATAAATTTTTCAATTCAGACACGTAGTGATTGCTTCAACTTATACAATATTTTCTTCAACTTACACACCCCCATGGTCCGAACTCAGTTGAACCGGTTTCCGGGTTTCAACATTGTGTATCCCTAATGATGCAGGATAGGCTACGCGTGTGAACGACTAATATGCAATCCTAAGTGAGGTGCGGGTGAAGATGATTCAAGCACCTTGAATACTATATGTAACACATGCAAGATCCCACAGAAAAATCAAACAAAACCATAAATAATTAAATCACACGCACATAATTTAAGACAAATAATTCTTTAAGCAAAGAAAGCTTTGACTTTCCTCCGCATGGAGGGCCAAAGCGAGAGCGCGCGACGAATCATTTCTGCAAATCACAAGACTATCTAGAACAAAATTCTACAATATTATAGATCTCAAAGAATATAAGTTCACAACACCAAATCTTAATATTAAAAACAAAAATCCATATAACAATAAGACACTCACAGAGTAAGGGAGATGCCGACACGGGAGGAGGATCCGGAGGATGGAGGCATAGGGCTGCTGTCCCGAGATAGGCAGTGGCAGTGGGATGATAGTTGGAGGCCAAGGCGAGGATTTGCCGTTTGCGGATGGGGAATGGATCACTGGGTGGATGCGGGTTATAGAAGTATTACTGCAGGCGATAGTGGTGGGATATAGGCGCTGGTGAGGCTGGAGGGGTTGGATCGGTGACTGGAATCCTGAATCCTGAAGCAGTAATTATGGGGGGCTGTAGTGTGGGTCACGGGAAGGGGGATTGTTGACCTTCGGCATATCAAGCATACACTTCCTATTAAGTAAATATCATTCTTAAACCGTGGTGCCCCAAAGCCCAAATAATATTTCAAAATATCAAGATCATTCATCTAAAATTTCTCTTGAATATATTTCTTTAGATCCCTCGTAATTTCTATAAATTTTTCAATTCAGACATGTGGTGATTGCTTCAACTTATACAATATTTTCTTCAACTTACACACATCCCTAACCCCCCCCCCCCCCCCCCCCCCCCCCCCCACAAGAAATAAAGCTTAGTAGTTTTATCTAGGAGGACTAAAATAGAACAAAATCCCTCCATCATCAATATAAAAATTTGAAGGAGACCGACTAAGGAGAAAATAAGATTGACACTTGAAGAAAGTAATCTCTACTAAGATAAATAATAATAATAGTTAAAGAGTCCTAAAATGTCGTGAAAAGATAGATTTTAAAGATCTAGATCTAACTTCATTTGATTTGGACGATTATCATGAACAAAGAAAATGCATCTCCACATGACTTTATGTCATGAATAATCATTGACAAGAGTAACGAAATACTAAAATAAAATTATGGAGCCCAAATATCAGAATGAACTAAAACAAATAAACTGCTAATATGTTTCTTCATCTAGACAAATAAGTCACAATGGTGCTTAACTGATATAATTCACTACCTAACTCAGACAAATGATTTAACTATGGTTGAGTTTCATCAAATTTTCCAATGGTTGATGTCCCAATCGGTAATGAATATGAAGTGGTAAAGCACTTATGCATGCAATTAGACTGTAAGCTACATCAAGATGGTAAAGGCCCACAGATAAAAATTATATGTCAATCAGCGTCTTCATTTTTTTTTCTAAAGTTAGGATAAAAAGTGATGAAACATTGTAATGATCAGGTTTGTCGACTAACTAATAATAATTGGAAGAAAATTTAGGATATATAGATAGATAAAACTAATAAATAAGGTATGCTAATAACATATCTTACACTCTTGATACTAAAGTAGAGTCATATGCTAATTCTTATAAGTGGAATAAATGATAGACAATGAAAAATATACATGAATTTCATCCTAAGAACTCATGACGTAAGGCAAGTGATGTAGTTATCAGTCTTAACTAAAGTACAATGGAAGAAGATACATTAAACTGGGAAGTCTTTTAACTTGTGAGTTCTAGAACATTTGGTATCTCCAAATCTTTGTCAGGCAATAACTCCTCCAGATGTAAGTCAAGACTCGTGTATAGATGTTAAGAGCAAAACCATCAATCTTAGCAAGTAGCTTTGGGAAAAAGTAATTGATATGTCTCATCTCCTTATAGTAGTTACATATCAACTTACCTGTAGAACTACTAAAGAAATCAGTGGAAGCAAATCAAATGCGACCATCACGGCTACTCTCAAATCTTCCTCCTACTAGTCGTTTGCCACCTCATCACTTTGTTGTGCAACTAAGGAGGACGTCTCACCCGAACCCTCCTGAATAGGTCTAACTGTGAAGAAAGTATGTGGACAATGACATGTCTCTGACAATTAAGTCTAATTCTTCATCCACCTATCACCTAAGGCCTCACCACATCAAACTTCTTCGACAATCCACCCCCAAAAAAGTTAGGATGGCCAATTTCTCCCTCTGTATCTTCGTCTTTTAAACATCAATTGAGATATGAAAGATGTTGTTTAACTCCTCATACAACCTGTTAAACTGCACATTACTATTGCTCCACTTTCTATTTTCCTTTGAAACATCATTTAAGAAACTAAACATGTTAGAGGTGGTTTTTTCTAGAATAAAGCGACTATCTCCATAGTTTATACACCGTTTAATAATGAATACCATATCTTTCATCTCAATTTTCATAGCATTGAAAAGCTGACTGTGGATTTCATTGCCTACTCATTGTCACTTGGATCACTTATGTAGAGGAAGCACCCTAAGGTAGATGGTGTTCCTTTATTCTCCTGCTAGATTAATCTCCACAATCACATATAATACTCTCTCAAGAACCTCTTTTCCATACAAAAATAAACCATAACTCAGCCATAGATAACCCAAATACATATTAAGGATCCAAACAAATTCTATTCGATACTAAACGACATAAAGAACAATGAAAGTCACGCTATTTGTTGTCGGCAAGGGGAATCGAGGAGTAGAGGAAGGAGGACGTCAACATCTTTGTGACTAGGAGAAGAAGAATGAGGTGCTCCTAGCAGAGAGGGTGAAGCTAATGTTTGCATGATCTGAGGGAAGGGCGGTTGTGACTGAAATCAGGAGTTACCAGTAAAATAGAGTCGAGAGGAGAGGGCAGCGACACATATTTAGGATCTTTATTAAATTTAAGAGTATCATCAAATACATGAGCAATTCAAAGAAAGGTCGTTGACAAATTCATATAATGCAAAAATTGTTAATAATAGACACGACTCTAATAAACAAGAATAAAAAGGATAAATGATGTCTGGTAAAAATCTCAGTGTAGTGGATCTAACGAAGAAGAGGGCGGAACATAGAAAACTTGAGCCAGAATCAGTAGGGACAATTTTCCGCCATCTTGAAGCTTTCACCTTTCTTGGAGATCTTTACCTAGGGTTGCACATTCTCACTCATAGAGGTCCTTTTCCATAAGAGGAAAGACAACAAGGGGTGTGATTTCTCACAGACATAAGCAAAAAGGATGAGATTTCTTATCAAAGGGATGCGTTTTAGTGCTGTATAAATAAGATTTGCATATATAAATCAAACTATTTTAACTTGAATGTAGATAGTTCTTAAAATCCTCTGGTCAAAGTTAAAATGAATATATTCTTGACAACTAAAAAAAGGGCAACCCGATGCACAAAGCATCCCCGTGCAACGAGGGTCCGGGGAAGGGTCCCACCACAAGGGTGAAATGTAGGCAAACCTTACCCTGCATTTTTGCAAGAGGTTGCTTCCAAGACTCGAACCCGTGACCTCAAGGTCACACGACAACACGTCAACCGGTGCGTCAAGGCTTAATGAAAGACATTCTAAAATAAAATAAAAAATGTGAAGAGATTCTAAAATAACACAAATTGAAAACTTTAATGAAAGATTTATAATACCATCCGAACTCGTTGGTACAACAAAGATGATGATCAAGATATGTGAACAGTGAGCAATCACTATACTTCAGTAAAACCAACAGCTAATAAGGAAAAATATTAAAAAGTTGACAATGCGATGATAACGTACTATGAAGCCACCATCAACATGCTCAAGGTTGCTCCTTATGTGGGAGTTGAATTGCCTATTAAACTAAGAAAGCACCACTGACTTTAATGAAGTGACCACAGTAGGCAATGAACACGAGTAGATGGGAAGGAGCAACTAAAGTTAGAAATGCTACCAAGGAGATTGTAGATTACTTATTTTACCTTAAATTACAGCACTTAGGTGATGGTAATAAAGTTCGAATCATATTAGAAACAACACAGCATACAAGCTCTGTTAACAAGTTACCGGTAAATAATGACTCATAGGGAAGAACTTAATTGGTTTAAAAACTCATGAGATGCTTTTTTATTGGTTTAAAAAATAAAGAACTAGTGTTCTACCTAATAAAGTTGATAACAACTATGATACATATTTTGTCACCAAAATAAGAAACCATACAATTACTTATTACACTGGCCAACATTTCAATCATATCAACAGTATTGTTAGTTTTCTGCCCCTCAATTTGAAATCGTGCCACTTAAAAAGAGGCAAATACCTGAACATTTTATTTGCTCAAATTTCACCACATATATGTTATGGGCCTCGATTGATGGGCCTACTTATTTATTGTTCTCTTTATTGTTGTCTTTAGTGGTTAGAGGTTAGGTGCTATCATTATTGTTTGTCTTTTATTAGTATTGTCTTTTAGTATGTTGTAAGCCTATTTAAATGCATATGTTGTATGGAATGGTATGAAAGAAGTCAATCTATTTTGCTCGTCTTTGAATGAGGTCAAATAGTCTAACAACATGCATCATATGCTGGAGGAAGAACATGCAGCATATGCTGGAGGAAGAACTGTACAAGGCATTGAATGGGATACTGCCTATCTAGCAATATACAAGAATGCAACATATCGTCCTCTTCTTAAATTTGTTACCAATGGCGCTTTGCACTACTTCCTTTATTAGATTCCACAATGAATTCATAAAATTGGTCCATTAGCCCCTATGCTTGAGAACATGTTCCTTTGGATGGAATCATCTTTATCATCTTCGACTCCAATAATCACCTCATCCAAGTTATCTTGCAATCAAGCACTCTTGACTTCCTCTCAGTCAATTGATTTTTGATACGGTGGTTATTCCCGTGTTCACAACTTGATTGCAATCCATGCATTTGATCTAATTGGTGTCATTTGTACTATCTTACCAAATGCTCAAAATTGATCCATACTGACCGGTACCACAGAAAGGGGTACTAACTAGAGAGTAGAGACCTCTGATGAATCCATTCAATACATAGAAATCAGTACAAAATAACAATCAATTTTTTGTATAAAACCAAGCTCGGCATAAAAAATAGAACTCCAAATAAGGGCTAATTGTACAAGACAACCCAAAAATCACATTTTATTTTCAGTAACATCAGTAACATTAGAGAAAATAACCCAAAATAATCTCAGTTTTGCAACATCAGTAACATTAGAGAAAATAACCCAAAATAAGGGTTAACTTAAAAGACATCACCAGGAAGAGAAACAAATCCATTAACTAAAATAACATTGTGCAAGTAAATGAACAAATATAAAAGAAATCAATATCATGCACTACAACCAAGATCGCTGAATGTGAGCAAATCAATAAAAATAGAACACTCATCGGGCCACCATGAATGGCATTGAAGAAGGACAATACGCAAAATGGTGGTGGATTACTTGAAATTCTTAAAAACATCTTATAATGAACAGAAAATGCCACCAACAGAAAAATTTGATTCCACATAAAATATCACCAACAGAAAATTAATTGCACAAAAAATGTACTAACAGAAAACTGATTGCATCGAAAATGTCACCAACAAAAAATGAGTGTACAGAAAATGTTACTAATGGAAACTTGTTGCATAAAGAATGTCACCGATAGGAAATTGATTGTGTAGAAAATGCTACCAACATATCATGTGTAACACGGTCATCATAAGCCTGCAACAGAAAAGTGATTGCATACAGAACTACAAAAGTAATCCAGACTAGTAAAATAACAATCAAACCAGTTAGGGCATAAAGCAGATATATGTAAATTAAACCACAAGACCTGTAAATCAATTAACCAAACCATCCTACATGCCTCATAGTAAACTGAGTAAAGAGGGATTGCAACTCACTGATGCTTTTCACATAGATGGCATGCCCTAGAATAGATCACCGCATGGTATAATATAGGTCTTCATGTGATAGGGTCACCACCCACTTTATTTTCCTTATTCTCACTCCTCTGACCCCCCCCCCCCGCCCCCCCTCTTTTAAGTTGGAGCAGGGAGGGAGCCATAATGTTAATATTGCTTAGCTTACATCTTATGCTTTCTGATCATAATTCTCGTAAGATATTTGGTAAATATATCTGCTAACAGTTTTTATATCATGATGAATTCCATAAAATTTCCTTCAGTATGCTTTATATCACAAAATGACAATCAAACTCAATATATTTTGTACGCTCGTGAAATATTGGGTTCGATGCAATGCACATAGCAACCATGTTGCATACAAGAGATCCATACGAAGTGCCACATTTTGTCCAAGTTCCTTCAATAATTATTTGATCCACGTGATTCACGAGCAATTTAGGTCATTGCACTGCATTCGGCCTCAGTACTTAACCAGACAATAATGTGTTGTTTCTTCTTTTTTCCACGGCACCACATTTCCTCCTACAAAAACACAATATCTTGTTGTGGATCTACTGTCATAAGGGGACCCTAACCAATCAACATCAATGAATCCTTCCACTCTCATATGCATGTTGTCTCTATATATCAGATCCCCTGGAATGCCTTTCTGGTACATCAGGATGAGAATCGCAGCTTCCATACCTATGGTCCTAGGGCTAGCCATAAGCCGATTCACAACACTAACATGATACGAGATGTCAGTTCTCATGATATTTAAGTAATTCAACTTTCCTACTAAATGTATGTATCTTCTAGCATCCATATATATGGGCACTGCCCGTTCATCTTTTAAAAGTTTGACCTTGGGATCCATAGCAGTTTCTGCTTGTTTGCATCCCAGTATGTCGGCTTCTTTAAGGAGGTCCAAAATGTACCTAGGTTGTAAGAGACGTAGTTCTATGATTTCCTTGCCAATTCAATACCTAGGAAGTATTTCAGTTTCCCGAACTCTTTAATCTGAAACTGACTATTTAGATGTACCTTCAGCTCTTTAATGTCTATAACATCAGTGTGTGTCATGTCAATATCATCAACATACATATCAAGGAGAATGCTTCACTGATCAGTATGTCTATAGAACACAGAGTAGTCCACTGTACATTTGATCATGCTAAATGTTGTTAAAACATAGGATAGTCCCCCAAACCAGGAGCCTGCAGATTGCTTAAGGCCATATGACAACTTCTTTAAATGGAAAACTAATCCACACTTCCCTTGAACAACAAAGTCAGGTGGTTGCTCAATGTATACCTCTTCAACAAGGTTACCATGTAGAAAGATGTTGGAGAAATCAAGTTGGTGCAAGGGTCATGTAGAGTTGATGGCAAGGGAGATGATCAGTCTGATGGATGTTATGGATGTTATTTTGTCCACGGGGGAGAACATTTTACAGTGGTTTATGTCATCTGTGTGACTAAATTCTCTCTCCACTAATTGAGCCTTGTGACGGGCAATGGAGCCATCTGAATGCTTTTGACTACAAAAATCCATTGGCGCCCAACCACTTATTTACCTGTAGGTAAAGGAAACAGGTCTCATGTCCCGTTAATCTCTAAAGCCATCATTTCCTCTAACATGGCATCCTGACGCGTTGGTGTCAGTAATGCCTCTTTCACATTTTTAGGGATGCACTAAGATGTCACTTTGGTGAGGTAAGCAGAAAATTAAGTAGACAGTGTCATATAAAAATAATTAGCAATAAGATGATTGGTGCAGGCTCTTTTACACTTGCAGAGAACAATAGGGATCTCAGATGAGGCAACTTCAGGTTCAGCACTGTCAACCGAAGGAACTTGTAGAGGGGAGTAGTCACATGGAGGTCATGATAAGAGTCAACAGCAGGATCAACCTTGGAGTGTCTTCAAAAGGTGCAAATAATGGGAAGTTTGACAAGAACAGGAAATTGTGACTCGGACTCACTGATGATCATAGGTCTTCAGTGATGAGGGTAGGAGTCAGAGAAATGGGAGGAAGACTTTCAGGTGAAGGGTGTTGCTCACTCCAGGATAATAATGTGTAGATTCAAAAAAAGTTACATCTTTACACACAAAGATGCGTTTTGGATACGATCGTAACATTTGTACCTTTTTTGGGTGCTAAAATAGCCAAGAAAGATATATTTAGTAGACATCAGAACAAGTTTCCATACTCAGGGCCCAATCTATGAACAAAATACAAACTCCCCAAATTGCCTGGAGTTAAGGAAAACAACGTTATACCATAATACATAAGACTAAACGGGGTTCTTTCTCAAGAACAACAGACTGAAGCCTGTTAATTGGGTAATAAACCATGAGGATAGCATCGTCCCAAAACATCTTCGGGATATTCATTTGAAACATTATGGCTCGACCAACTTCAAGGAGATGGTGGTTCTGCACTCCGCCACGCCATTCTATTGTGGTGTGTGAACACATGATGCTTATAAGAGGATACCATTGAATGTCATGAATGTTCGAAGTTGGAGGGAAGTTTTGTATTCAGGAGCATTGCCACTTTGACGTACCTTAATGGACTTCCCCAAATGATTTCGAATTTCAGCACAAAACAAACAAAAAATGCGATAAAGTTCATATAGTTTGCGCATCAAAAACACCAAGGTACAATGAGAGTAATCATTAATAAAGGCAACGAAGTACTTAAAGCCCCAAAAGGATTTAGGCTCCGTTTGGCGCAGTTTTTTTGCTCCGGTGAGTTTGAACAAAAACACCACCATTATATAATGTATGTTTGGCAAGACAATGGTTATGACCACCACCAATAAAAGAAAACTAGTTTTGAACATAAAAGTGGATGAGGTTCCTTAGGTGAGGTCGGACGTTCACGAACGACAATTCATAACCACCGCGTTCATGACCGACGTCATCGTGCCAAACGGAGCCTTAGTAAGACAGACCCAAAAACTCAAACGACCTTATTTAATTTCTTTCAAAATTATTTTAATTTTCTCTAAGGCCCTGTTGGAAAAAAAAAATTCCAGTGTGGTGGATCAAAAATGCCACTGGGAATTTAAGACTGTTTGACATAAATCTTTTTTTCCACCAAATTTTTAAACTTCAATCTTTAACTTTAATAAAAATATGATTACATATTCCATTACTCTTATAATTTATTTATGCTATATAATATTAGATAAATACATTAAATAATCCTATATAACTGTTACTTTAGAACATCATACTAAATATTATAACTATTATTGTGTTCCGTTATAAAATATAATTATTATCTAAATTATATTTTAAGATTAAAAAATATTACTATTTTAATTCATTAACATTTAAAGTAAGGGGAGAGAATTTTTTTTCAAAAATTATATTTATATTAAATAAAATATGTAATGATTAGTTGCGGAACCAATGATTGACCGAACAGTACTGAATCGTTGTTATGATCAAACACAAACCATCCAAACAATTTTCTGTTATTTTTCACAGCTCTCTTTATCATCACTGCCTTCGTCTCAATAGGAGACTAAGGGTCCGTTTGGAGCTGCGGTTGCGGTTGGAAACACAGCGGCCGGTGGTAGCGGTCATGAACGCAGTGGTTGAAAATTGTAGTCATGAACGCATTTGTGTCGTTTGGTGAAACTGTATTTTTTGTGTTGTCACGAATGTGAATACAATTTTATATGTTCGGTAATACTAAACCTTAGAATAGTTTTTGAAATCATTTTTGAAATCATTTTTGAAATAATATTCTGAAATCAGTTTTTCATATCATATTCTGAAATCTTTTTTTTTTCTTAAGTCACAAAACCATAAACCAAAATCCATTTCAATATCGAGATCTTATTCAATAGGCGATGGAAGAAAAAAAAGGAAATAGAAACGAAACAGATCTGTGAGGAGAAGCAGATCTTTCGGCACAGAGAAGCAAATCTGCAAGGGTTCTAGTGAAGATTTGCGAGGAGAAGACACTTTCGGCGCCTGCGCAAGCGAGAAAAGGAGGAATTATCAGGAGGATTGTGGGAGAGCAAAACACGCGAGGAGTTATACGAGTTTTCACGACACGCGAAAGCTTGGGAGAGCCGCGGACCGAAAACAATGGAATATTGTGTATTTTTGGTGGTGGCGTCTCACCTGCCGCGCCAAACGACGATATAACAACGGCCACCGCACTAAAAACGTTGTCCCAAATGGACCCTAAGGCTCCGTTTGGCGCGGCTTTTTTGCTCAGGTGAGTTTGGACAAATACGCCACCATCATAGAATGCGTGTTTGGAAAGACAATGGTTATGACCGCCACTAAGAAAAGAAAACTAGTTTTGAACATAAAAGTGGATGAAGTTCCTTAGGTGAGGTCAGGTGTTCATGAATTCAAAACCACCGTGTTCACGACCGCCACCATCGTGCCAAACGGAGCTTAAAGCCGGTTTGGCTCCGCAGAGTAAATCCGCAGGGAGGCCACCGTGTCCTCCACAGTGACCTCCTGGGCAGGGCGAATCCCCGCCGCGCGGCCCCACCAAACAGGTCGCGAACACGACCGCACTGATCTATCAACACGATCGCACGTGATCTGCACGATCGCGCGTGATCCGCACAATCGCGCGTGATCCGCACGATCGCGCGTGATCCGCCTCGCCAAACGCACTCTAAATTCTACATATAACTCTTTGATTGTTAAGCAAGAAAGAAAATATTTAAGAATCATTGCATATTTAAATAAAGAGAAATGAAATTTTGATGAAAGACTTACAAATTTTATATGAGAAATATAATAAGAATATAGGTAGTATATATGTGTATATTTGTAGGTGATTGTTAACCGCAACTCATATTTAGCTTGTCGCACCCCAATATTAACCGCAACCTGATTTTTGGCTTGCCCGCCTCCTCCCACCTTCATCGTCGGTGTCATCCCGCATCTTGTCAATCTCCTCCAAACTGTCGGACCTCGGGCTAAGGACGCCTCCACCGCCCTTTACTCCCTTTGCACCATCAAGGAGAACAAGATCCGAGCCGTCCAGGCTGGAACAGTCCGCTCGTTACTCGATCTAATGTCAGAACCAGATTCAGGAATAGTCGACAAGGCCGCCTATGTCCTCTTCAACGTCGTTAGCGTGCATGAGAGGCGCGTTGGTGCCGTGGAAGAGGACCGCATCTCCATCGAGATTGTTGAGATCGAAACCCAACGGCAAAAGGAGATCACCGCCGCAACCCAGCGGCAGGACGAGATTGACTTCGAGTTTCTCAGCAAGGAGAAAGCATTCACGCTTTCTAGGTTTAAACCGAAAAATTAATGGCCTCACTACCTTTTTCGTGGGCGGAGAAAGCATTCACGCGCTTTCTGTACGCCGAAGACATTCACGCTTTCTAGGTTTACACAAACGACATTCACGCTTTCTAGGTTTACACAAACGACATGACGAGTGAGTGTGATGAAGGACTCCTCGCGGACGGGAACGTGGGGGATGGTACACGCGGCGAAGCTGGGATCGCGTGGTTGGAGCGGACCGACTCACTTTGGAAGCCGCGGGCTGTTTAGCCGTTTATACCTTTATATTTTTATGTTGGTGTGCGAATATCTCTGTATTGTTTTTATTTTGGAACTCTTATTTGTGGTGTGTTGTTAGCCCCTCCTCATAGTATAAGAGGAGGGCTGTTTTGTACACTTTGAATGAATTAAAATGCCTGAAACCCTATCAGCCGCTCTCCCCTTCCGTTTGTGAAGATCCGATCCGGAAGGATCCCGCCGCTCTCGCACCGCGCCCTCCCCTGCTTCCCGAGCGGAAGTCGTCAGCCGGAAGGCCTCCCACTCCCCTCTTGTCGGGTGCTGCATCAGTTGGTATCAGAGGCATCTCGCGCTCGACTTCTACGCTCGACCGCTCTCCTTCCCCTGGCATCTTCACCCTCTCGCGCGCATGGACGATACTCCGCGGGACAACGCCGAGTTGTGGGCGGCGATAAACAACATCACCGCGCAGTTGGCGACCCTCACGACCGCTCTCACCGACCTCCGCCCCGCACCCGTTCCCACACCCGTTCCGCCTCCGCAGCAGCAACCGGGAACGCCGACGTTGACGCCCCTGTCAATCGGTTTCACGGCCAGCAATACCGCCACCGGCGGGACCCTCCGCAGCAACCGCGTCCGACCGCCTTTCCCCTCGCCCCCCTATACGACGACTCCAGTTCGGATGATGATCTACCTCCCCCTCCCGTTCCGCCCCCTTGGGAGGAACATCAGCGCCCTCACAGCTACAGCCTTCGAGCGGACATCCCGCATTTCCACGGGAACTTAGGAATTGAAGAGTTCCTCGATTGGATCTCGGAGGTCGAACGATTTTTTGAGATGGCCGAGGTAGAGGACCACCGCTAAGTGAAGATGGTTGCGTATCGTCTCAAGTCCGGGGCAGCCGTTTGGTGGGACCAACTGCAGTTCAACCGCAACCGTCAGGGTAAGGCCCTGGTGCGGACGTGGATCAAGATGAAGAAGTTGTTGCGGCATCGATTCCTTCCACCTGACTACGACCAACATCTGTTCCAGTACTACCAGAGCTGCTCTCAAGGCGGACGTTCGGTGACCGAATACTTGGCGGAGATAAGTCGTTTGGCCGCCCGCAACGGTCAGACGGACGGACAGCGCGTCACCTGATTCCTACATGGGTTGCGTCCATCCCTTCGTGAAAAGATTGGCCTACACGTTTTACGCACGGTGGAGGAAGCAGATAACATGGCCCTGAAGGCCAAACTGATGGAGAAAGCGGCGTCCCCCTCGGGTCGTTCAGGAGCCCGCCGGCCTTGGAACGACGCCTCGCCTTCAGGCACCCGAGACCCGTCGGGCAAGTACTCCGCCGACCGAACGCAGGCCCCCTACTCGGCACCTAGGGGCCGGCTCCCGGATAAGATCCCCCCCCCCCCCCGGCACCTGCTACAAATGCCAACAGCCGGGCCATTTTGCTTCCCGCTGCCCTCTTCTTCGACCTCCCGTCCAACCCGTCCATGTTGTTGAGCAGGGCAATGACGGGGCGGAGGATTTCGGGGAAGCTGACGAGGTCATCGATGGCTATGACGACGAGGGCGAATTTTGTCGCGTGCGTAGTACATCGCCTTCTCTTTACCCCGCGCCAAGATGAACATGTCCAATGCTGCAACGTTTTCAAAAGCTACTGCAACATCAAAGAGAAGATCTGTGACGTCTTGATCGACAATGACAGCTATGAGAACTTCGACGCCACCAGACTGGTTTCCTACTTACAGCTACCCACCGAGCCACACCCGCACCCCTACTCCGTCGGGTGGATCCAGCGCGGTCCCTCGGTTCGTGTGACTCACCGTTCTCATGTCTCGGTCGCCATCGGGAAACACTATCGAGACGACGTCTGGTGCGACGTCATGGAAATGGATGCGAGACACCTCCTTTTGGGTAGGCCGTGGAAATATGATACGGACGTGTCCTACAAAGGCCGCGAAAACTGTCCTACAAGGGCCGCGAAAACATTTACTCCTTCACTTGGGCCGGAAAGAAGATCCTCATTGTCGCTCGGGTGGGGAGCAAACCGGAGGTCAGCCCGCCCGTGGAAACCGGGCGAAGTTTATTGGTGATGCATGAAGACACGGCTCTGTTCGAACGTGACATGGCGGAGGCTAAAGAAGTGGTGACCCTCGTTCCTTACGGGCTTTACGCCACTCCCGAGCAGCCTGCGGGAGAGTTCGCGCCGGACGTGCGGGAGCTGTTGCGTGAATACCGCAACATCACTGTCGAGGACCTGCCCGCCCCCCCCCCCCCCCCCCCGCTTCGGGACATCCAGCATCAGATTGATTTCATTCCGGGATCTTGCCTCCCGAATCTGCCTCATTTCCGCATGAACTCCAAGGAGCATGACATCCTGCGCGAGAAGGTTCAAGAGATACTAAAGGAGGGTTTCATCGCCGAAAGCCTTAGTCCTTGCGGGGTTCCGGCCCTCCTTGTACCAAATAAGGACGGTTCCTGGCGGATGTGCGGCGACAGTCGCGTCATCAATCGCATCACCATCAAGTACTCATTCCCTATACCGCGCCTGGATGATATGTTGGGTATGTTGGATGGGTCTCAGCTCTTCTCCAAGATAGATCTCCGCAGCGGATACCACCAAATCCGTATCAAGTCGGGCGATGAATGGAAGACGGCCTTCAAAACCCCGGACGACCTGTTCGAGTGGCGGGTAATGTCTTTTGGTTTATCTAACGCTCCAAGTACTTTTATGCGTCTCATGACACAGGTTTTGTGACCATTCCTGGGGAAGTCGGTGGTGGTCTATTTCGACGACATCCTGATCTTCAGCAAAAGCAGGGCGGACCACCTCTCTCATTTGCGGGAGGTGTTGCAAGTTTTAGCCGACAACAAGCTCTTTGTCCACCTCAAGAAGTGTACGTTTCTTGCGCCACAGTTGAACTTTTTGGGCTTCGTCGTGGGCATGGACGGCATTCAAGTTGACGCCGAAAAGGTCCAGGCAATCCGATATTGGCCGACACCTACAACCCTCACCGAGTTGCGTTCGTTCCATGGGTTGGCCACATTCTACCAACGATTCATCCGCGATTTTAGCACCCTCACGACGCCAATGACGGATTGTTTAAAGAAGGTGCGGTTCCTTTGGGGTGAGGAGGTCGGCCGATCCTTCGAGTTAATCAAGCAAAAGCTCAGCTCGGCCCCGGTTTTGGCTCTGCCCAGTTTTGACAAACTATTTGAGGTACAATGTGACACCAGTGGCATTGGTATAGGGGCCATTCTCTCTAAAGACAAACGGTCAGTCGCGTTCTTTAGCGAAAAGTTGAGTGAGGCCAAGCGGAAATGGGCCGCTTATGATCAAGAATTTTATGTCGTCGTCCAGGCCCTCAAGCATTGGGAACACTACCTCCTCCACAAAGAATTTATCCTATACACGGATCACCAAGCCCTTAAGTAAATCAATAGTCAGAAACGCATGGATGGTATGCATATCCGGTGGACCACCCACCTCCAGCGATTTCCGTATATCATTCATCACAAGCCGGGAGCTAGCAATGTCGTCGTCGACGCTCTCAGACGGCGGAGTTGTTTATTAGCCACTATGCACCATGAGATCATCGGGTTCGACATCCTTTCCACGCTATATGCCGATGACGTCGACTTCAAGGATACTTGGCGCTCCTGCTCGCAGGGCGGCTCCCATGGGGGTTTCCTCCTCCTTGACGGATTCCTGCTCAAAGACAACCGGTTGTGTATCCCCCGCACATCTTTATGGGGGAAGCTTATGCGTGATTTGCACGGGGCGGTTTAAGCGGTCACTTGGGTCGGGACAAGACGCTCGCTAGCCTCCAGAAGCGTTATTTTTGGTCGCAGCTGACGAAGGATGTCGGCAACTTCGTGCGGAAGTGTTTCGTGTGCCAGCAATACAAGGGTCACGCCCGGAACACATGGCTCTATATGCCGCTGTGGGTGCCCTCCGGCATTTGGGAGGACCTGTCCATGGATTTTGTTTTGGGTTTACCACGCAGCCAACGCGGCGTGGACTCGGTGTTCGTCGTGGATCGTTTCTCCAAGATGGCGCATTTCCTGCCGTGCCGAAAGACTTCGGATGCCTCTCACATTGCGCGGTTGTTCTTCCGCGAAGTGGTGCGCTTTCATGGCGTCCCAACCTCCATTACGTCCGATCGCGACCCCAAGTTCCAGTCATTTTTGGCAGATGTTGTGGAAGATGTTTGACACGTCTCTTAATTTCAGTAGCTCCGCCCATCCACAAACAGACGGTCAGACCGAAATAGTGAACAAAACTTTGGTAAATCTCATCCGGTGCATATGTCAGGACCACCCAAAACAATGGGATCACGCTCTCGCCCAGGCCGAATTCGCCTATAATAATGCGGTGCACAACTCCACCGATCGGACACCCTTCTCGGTTGTATACACAAAGGCTCCTCGGCACGCACTCGATCTGGCCCGTCTACCCACGGCCCCACCGTCGGCGACACAAATGGCGGACGATGTCGGCGATGTCCAAGCCGAGATCCGGCAAAAGTTACTCCAGTCCAACGCCCGGTATAAAACCATAGCAGACAAGCATCGTCGCGAGAAAGTTTTCGCCGTCGGAGACTTGGTCATGATTTTCCTCCGCAAAGAGCGCCTACCCGCGGGCAACCACCACAAACTAATGTCGAAGAAGTATGGCCCATTCCCAGTCATCTGCAAGATTAACAACAATGCCTAGGTGGTCGACCTTCCCCCGGAGCTCAACATCTCCAAGACTTTCAATGTGAGCGATATGTCTGTATTTCACCCGGGCATTCCTCTTTATCCGGAGCACTCGGGGTCGAGTGCTTCTCAAGAGGAGGCGAATGATGGACTCCTCGCGGACGGGAACATGGGGAATGGTACCCGCGGCGAAGCTGGGATCGCGTGGCTGGAGCGGACCGACCCACTTTGGAAGCCGCGGGCTGTTTAGCCGTTTCTATCTTTATATTTTTATGTTGGTGTGCGAATATCTCTGTATTATTTTTATTTTGGAACTCTTATTTGTGGTGTGCTGTTAGCCCCTCCTCATAGTATAATAGGAGGGTTGTTTTGTTTGAAAAACACATTTGGATGAATTAAAATGCCTGAAACCCTAACAGCCGCTCTCCCCTTCCGTTTGTGAAGATCCGATCCGGAAGGATCCCGCCGCTCTCGCGCCGCGCCCTCCCCTGCTTCCCGTGCGGAAGTCGTCGGCCGGAAGGCCTCCCGCTCCCCTCCTGCCGGGTGCTGCATCAGAGTGAGCAGTGGGCAGAGAAGTCAATGTTTTCAGCGGGAGGAAGGAGGAAGGAGGCAGGCTTGAGCGGGAAGAAGGAGGCGGGCGGCCTCAGCGGGAGGAAGGAGGCGTCGGGTTGTGGTTAGCCATTGAAAAAAATGTGTTTTTTAAAATTCTGAGGTGCAGTTAGCCAAAGACGGGTTGCAGTTAACAAGCACCTATTTTTACTCGAGAATCGTTACCCTTATTTGTTTATTAGAATGAAATAACTCATTTATTATTAAAGTTTTGCCAATAATCCCATTTTCTCTCTCATTGAGAAGAACTTAAATTTATTTTTGGATTTCCCATATTCTGATTGATCCTAGAGGAAAATTTAGGGATAGAGCCTGGTACGAAAAATCTCCGGAAATCATGACTAAGGGAGACGGTAAAAGCGCAATACAACAAACAAAAACAACAATCCACATACCAGAAAAAGATCACTGAAACCTGACATCCTCTATGAAATCATGCTGCCCTAGCTCCACGCCGGCGGCCACCATCGCTCCCAACTCGGCACCAGCATCTGCCCTTGCAGAAACCTGATCCATTCCCATGTACCCCAGCGATGCCCCTTCCTTGCCGGGATTCTCTGCCACCCGGGCTCCCTGATCGCCCCCCACCTCTACATCAGGCGGCGCCGATTCCTCCTTCCCCCCACCATCCTTCATTCTGGCGAATTTCCCGTCCATCCTTGGCCTCAACTCAGCGTAAGCCCTCCTGTTCTCATACCTCACCGTCTTCTCAAACTTACGGCTCTTCCTCTTCTCCCTGTACCGCATCACGCTCTCCAACCGCCGGTAAGACGTTGCTTTCCCCGGAATCTGACGGCATCCCCTCCCTTGTCCGTCTGGATGAGACGGTGAAAGATCGTCATCTTCGGAGGAGAGGTGGACGGCAGCGTTCGGGTCGGAGCTAGGGTTGGCAAAAGGGTGAGGGTAAGCGTAGGGATAATAAGGCAGGTGGGGAAAATTAGCGTTCGGATTAGCGTTTGGTGGGACGGAGACAACACAGTTGTGGCCGTGGACGACGGAAGCGCAGCCGATGCAGAGGAAGGACCACTCGACCCGGCAGAAGGGTATTCCGGGAGCCGAGCGGCAGGACTCGCATTCTCGCGCGGCGGCAGGGGCGGTGGCGGGGGCAGGTGGTTGGCCGGCTGATTCTGGGATCTTAGTGCCACTTGTGCTGGCCATTGAACAACAGAGGTCGTCGCCGGCGAAATAGTGGATTTCGGCGAGGGAAGATCGGTGGGGGCGGAAGGACTGGGTGAATTTCTGATGACAACACGTGGATGTGTCTCCGACCACATAAATAGAATGAGGGTTGCGAAATCGGGTGCAGAGGATTCTTCTTATACGAAGACAATCAGAGGGTCGGTTTTGATCCTAGTCCGTGTGTGTGTCTAAATTGAACCGCACATCAGACTCTCTTTGAATACCGTCCAAATGATTCACGGAAAGCTTTTTTTTTAGCTTTTTTGAAAGCTGGAGGATTCACAATTTTTCAAAAAGTTTTGAAAATATATTTTTCGTACAAGTATTTTTTTTTTTGGCAATTGTTATAAGCACACCAGTTTGGGTATTCGCATACCAATTTCTATGAGTTATTTAACGCCTTTTGAAAATACGTCTTTTACATGCATTTTTTTAGGAAAAGTGTTCAACACGAAAATTGCAGATCTCGTCGAGATCTACAACTTTCGTGTTGAACATTTTTCCTAAAAATGCATGTACATGGCGTATTTTCAAAAATTCGCTATAGTTACGATCAGGGCGACAATACGCCTTGTGCGTGCAATTTTAGGAAAAGTGTTCAACACGAAAGTTGTAGATCTCGACGAGATCTACAATTTTCGTGTTGAACACTTCCTAAAAATGCATGTACAATGCGTATTTTCAGAAGGCGCATAATAACTCATAGAAATTGGTGTGCAAATAGCCAAAACTGGTGTGCTTATAACAATTGCCTTTTTTTCCAAGCCGCGGGGAAACTAAGGCTTTATTTGTTTAGGCGGTGGCGGACGGAAACGGCGGGCGGAAACACTGCTTTGGGACTGGAGGGGGGAGGCGGGGATCGAAACGGAGATTTTGGGGGGCTTTTCAGCTGTCCGGCGGGTGCAAACGGAGCAAACGCCGCCGGCACCCGTTTGTTTACCCGCCGTCCGACGGCGTTTGCTCCAAACGCCCGGCAAAAACGCCGAAACAAACAAAGCATAAGGCTCTGTTTGTTTGGGCTTTTTTGCTCCATCTTCATTGGTGGAAAACGTTAATGCTAAAAAGTATATTTGGTGACCCTCCAATTCCATCGCCAACGCTCCAAAATGTCATTTTGAAGTTTTTGCAACGCTCCAACTGTCATTCTCACCGCTCCAACTCTCACCGCCGAAACAAACATACCCTAATTCAACACTTTTACAGTATGTCTTTCTCGAACATACCCTAGTTCGGGTGCGTCTTTTTTTCACCGGTGTGGGAAATCACTGCTTCTGCAGAAGCCAATCTTTTTGGAGTGTTGAACTCAAAAAAGATCAATCTTTTCTCGAACGAGACTCTTAGAACCATAACTTAAATTTTTCAGACTCTTAAATTCTGTTTGGCGATGTATTTTTGCTCCTGTAAGTTTGGACCAAAACGACACTGTCATAGAATTTGGGATGCAACGATTATGACCGACGCTAAGAAAAAAACTAGTTTTGAACATAAAAGTTGGAGTTTCTTAGGTAAGGTCAGGCGTTCACGAACGAAAGTTTATAACCGCCGCATTCACGACCGTCAACTCCGTGCCAAATGGACCCTTAAAACTAAATAGATGCTCTTAAAACTTTTTGAGAATAGTAGGTGGTGAGATTTGTATTTCCGCGGTGAAGAATTTCAGTCTTAAGACTTATTTAATGATATTTGTGGGGGTTACTTGCTAAGATCATAGTTTGATCTTTTCTTTCTTAAGAGCTCTCATACTTCTTCCTACTCTCTTGTTCTTGCTGCTCTTTTTTATTTAGGATTGTTGCGGCTTCTCAACGCCCTCGGTAGACCGGTTTCAACTCGGTCCGTCTTAGCCCGGGCGGTCGAGCGCGCACACAGTCAGAATGTTGCAGAGAGTAAATGCTGAAAATGATACACACAGAACTTTAGCGTGGAAAACCCTCCAAAGGGTGAAAAACCACGTGGCCAGGGCGGTGCTGGCCGAAATCCACTATCTCAGACTGTTACAATGCCTTTTTGGAGAAAGCGAGGGCGACAGGCCGCGCCTCGTTACAATTGCGGGAGAGAGAGAAAGAGACTCCGCGGGTGACAGGCCACCACTTGGGAGTTTAGTGCCTTGCTTCGTGTCTGGTGCGGCTGCACGCTCGCTGGATGAGCACTTTACGGAACACTTCAGGTTTGTCGTTCGGGCACGGGGCGCTCGCCCAGAGTGGCACAGCACTTCTTCTTGGACGTGCGGCGTTCGCAGGAGAGACCTGGCAGTTAGTAAAAAGAGGTGGCAGAGTGATGGAGTGTAGAGAGAGAAGCTCTGAGGAGAGGAGGAAACTTAGAGAGAGAGAGAGAGAGAGGGAGAGAATGAAAAGTGAATCCAAATGAAGACCCTTGGGGGTCTATTTATAGGCTTGGAAGGTGGAAGTTACGGTAGTTATGCGGATAACCACCAAATGGAGGGCCGAGATCGCTGGTGACGATTGAAGGGTCGTGATCGCGCGAGATGATCGAAGGGCCGCGAGGGATTCGGCGGGATCCGACGGAGGAGGGTGAAGGGCGGCAACGGCGATGGCCGGCCATGGGTGGCCGGCTATGGCCGCCGGCCATGAAGGGGGCGGCGGCCGGCGGCGGCGGCCGGCGGCCGGTGGAGGTTGCCGGTGGTGGCCGGCCGGCGGCCGGCGGGCGGCGGCCGGGCGGCGGCCGGCGGGCGGCGGCCGGGCGGCGGCCGGCGGCCGGCGGCCGGCGGCGGCGGCCGGCGGCCGGCGGCGGCGGCCGGCGGCCGGCGGCCGGTGGTGGCTGCCGGTGGTGGCCGGCCGGCGGGCGGCGGCCGGCGGGAGGCGGCCGGCGGCGGCCGGCGGGAGGTGGCCGGCCGGCGGCGGCCGGCGGCCGGCGGCGGCCGGTGGCGGCGGCCGGCCGGCGGAGGCCGGCCGGCGGAGGCCGATCGGCGGTGGCCGGCCGGTGGTGGCCGGCCGGCGGCGGTTGGTGGCGGTTGGCCGACGGCGGTTGCGATCCCGCGCGGGGCGGTTGGGATCCCGCGCGAGGTAGTTTGGATCGGCGCGCGGTGGTTTGGATCCGCCGCGCGGGAGCGGGATCCGGTGTGCGAAGGTGGGATCCGGCGCGCGGTGGTTTCGGGATCCGCCGCGCCGTAATGGGATCCGATGTGCGGGGACGGGATCCGGTGTGCGGTGGTTACGGATTTCTCCATATATAGAGGGGGAACCCATCATTTGCCCCCCAAATCCATTTGTTTGGAGCGCACGGAGAGCAATTGGATTTCCCCCTAAAACTTGCATTTGTGAGCGATGGCCGGGGTGAATTCTAGCGTGGAGGTTGGCGGTGATGATGGCGGTGCCAAGGTGAGCGTGCGGGTGAAAGATCTAACATCAAAAAAGGCGGGCGAACGGCGCGCTAGAGATGTGGCGGGTCGCGCGGAGGTGAGGGGCGGTGCGTGCGCGCGGGCTGCCGCGCGTGCTGTCGCGCGGCGACAGCGCGCGCGCGTGTGCGCGCGGGCTGCCCCGCGAGCGGGCTGTCGCGCGTACTGTCGCGCGGGGACAGCGCGCGCGTGCGCGCGCGCGGGCTGCCGCGCGCGCGGGCTGTCGCGCGGCGACAGCGTGCGCGCGCGGGCTGTCGCGCGGCGACAGCGTGCGCGCGTGTGCGCGCGGGCGAGCTGTCGCGCGTGCTGCCGCGCGGCGACAGTGCGCGCGCGTGGGCGCGGGCTGCCGCGCGTGCTGTCGCGCGGCGACAGTGCGGGTGTTTGCGTGAGGTGTTTTTGCGGGGTCTGCCGCGTGCTTTCGGGCGTGTTTACGGGGTCTGCCTGTGTGCGAGGCTTGTGCGATGGTTAGCCTCGTGGATGGACTCCCTTAACACTTGCCTGAGGTTTGTACTGACGCTTTTTCTTGTCTTTCAGGCCTCTCGGCGTGGCGGGCAAAGTCGCCCAATGCGACTGGGCTCGAGTCTTACTCTCGATCATGTCGCCATATGGAGGAGGCGTTTCAACCTGCCCCCCGAATTGGAGATTCGAATCCCAGGTCCTGAGGAACGAGTACAGAATCCGCCTCGGGGCTGGATGACTCTTTGCGAGTCGTCGCTTCGGAGCGGCTTTCGTCTTCCGGCGTGCGAGGAGGTGACCGAGATCTTGAAATTTTGCGGCGTCCCAGTGTCACAGTTTACGCCTCAGGGAACGGTGCGGATAATGGGGCTGATCGCCTTCTTCCGAGAGCACGGTGCGAAGTTCTCCTTAGGCCTTTTCAAGGAATGGTGTGAAGTGCGGGTTGATCTCGGGGGTCGTATTGAAGTCTTTAGCAACAAGAGATGGCTGGAGTTCGAGACCCGGGTGGATCGCCGTCACGGGAACACTTTGTTCGGCTATGTTAGGAACACGGAGGGGCTACCGGAGGTGTGGAACTCTTTACCGGATCGCTGTCGACGCCTCAAAGGGCGTGAGCGGGAGTTTTCTCCTGTTCTCGGATTTTCAGATGCTCGAGAGCTGGGGAATATTCTGCACAGTATCTCTCTGTTCGTAGACGAGAAGCGCCTGCTTTTATGCGGGCTGTCCGTTGATGCTGGTCGTGCCGCTGCTGTTCCTCTTGTTCGAGACAGAAAGAGGAAGTTGGTTTTTAAAGGTCTGGAGGAGCCAGGTCCTGCTCCTTCACTGGTACAGGATGCTCCTCAGGAGGAGGCGGCTCCTTGTGCATCTGGTGCTAACGGCGAGCCGGTTGATGAGGAGGTCGAGGTCCTGGGATCTTCTGCCCCCCAGGCCTCTCCGGAGCGAGGCACAGCTCGAAAGGTGTCGGAAGGGAAGAGGGTCTCTTCCTCTCTGGAGGCCATGAGCCAGGCGGTAAGCCGGATTTTTTCTTCCCCTTGCATGACGTCGTTCTGAGGTTGTGGTTCTGACTTATACATTTTCTTTTGCAGATGGAGACCCAGGCATCGATTGCGCATATATGGAATAACCATTACGTGAGCTTGAAGGACGGGTTTATGTCCATCCAGGGTGAGCTTCGGGAGGCGAGGAGCGCCCTTGTGGAGGCGGAGAGACGGCGGGATCGCGACATCTCGCGCTTCAGGCGGATTGGCTCGGAGATGCAGGAAGAGCTGGAGAGGACCAGGTCCGGTCTCGGTGCGGAGAAGGCGGCGTTGGAGGAGGCCTTGCGATCCTTAGAGGCAGCCCGTGGCGACGTAGTGTGTCGGGATGCAGAGCTGGAGCAGTGTCGGGCTGAGATAGCGCGTCTTTCTTCCGTGGAGCGGGAGACTGAGCTGAAGGCGGCGGGCTTGGCCGAGTATCTGGAGTCGATTGACTACTTGAGGGACCGCTCCTTGATTTCCGAGGAAGTCCGGGATATGATCTGGACTCAGGAGGTGGAGCCTCATCTGGAGGATTCACGAGAGCTTGCCCTTCGACAGGGAGCGTCAAAGGCTCTCCGGATGGTATCCCGAAAGCGGGGCTACGATGTTAGTGGCCTTAGCTTTGATGACCTGTCAGAGGAGGAGGATCATAGTCCTGATGAGGAGTGATTTCTTTAGCCGCTTGTAGCTATGTTTGCCGGATACGGCTGTATCTCTTTTATTTTACTTGTCGTACTTGTTCATCTGCTCGATCTTGTCGATCTGGTTGTTGGCATCTGCTTAGTTTGGTTATTTTGCGCGGACTAGAGCTCGCGGTTTTTATAAAATGGATGCACGGGTCTGGCCCGCGGCTTTTTGCACGAATCTGTCTCGCGGCGAAAATAGGTGCACGAGTCAGGCTTGTGGCTTTTATAAAATAGGTGCACGGGTCTGGCCCGCGGTTTTTTGCATGAGTCTGGCTCGCGGCTTTGCCGTAAGGGGGGCAGGCCCCTACGGTACCCAAGCAACGTTGAGGCAATGTGCCCAGGCAACGCTGAGGTAAGGCGCCCAAGCAACGTTGAGGCAATGTGCCCAGGCAACGCTGAGGCTTTGCCGTAAGGGGGGCAGGCCTCTACGGTGCACGAGTCTGGCTCGCGGCTTTTTGCACGAGTCTGGCTCGCGGCTTTGCCGTAAGGGGGGCAAGCCCCTACGGTACCCAAGCAACGTTGAGGCAATGTGCCCAAGCAACGCTGAGGCGAGGTGCCCAAGCAACGTTGAGGCCATGTGCCCAGGCAACGCTGAGGCTTTGCCGTAAGGGGGGCAGGCCCCTACGGTGCACGAGTCTGGCTCGCGGCTTTTTGCACGAGTCTGGCTCGCGGCTTTGCCGTAAGGGGGGCAGGCCCCTACGGTACCCAAGCAACGTTGAGGCAATGTGCCCAGGCAACGCTGAGGTAAGGCGCCCAAGCAACGTTGAGGCAATGTGCCCAATCAACGCTGAGGCATTGTGGTCTCTTGAGCTGCAATGATTGATGGGAAGTGATTTGCATGAATCGAGGTTCGCTGCCTGCACATAGAACTGCAGCTGAATAGTTCATGTCAGTCTTGTACATAAGACGATAGTAAGATAGTTTGCGCGAATCAAGGTTCGCGACTTTTACATGACAAGATGAAATAAAATCATTGATAAAAGCGGCGCAGGTTCTGCGCGTTCCAGGTGCGTGGGAGGGTCTTTCCTTCCGCCGTCCTGAGCTTGAAAGTTCCAGGTTTAACTGTTGCAGTGACCACATAAGGTCCTTCCCATGCTGGTGAGAGCTTGTCTTTCTGCGGGCCTTTCCCGGCTGCTTCAACGTTGCGCAAGACGAGATCCCCGACGTTGATTGGTCTGGGCTTCACCCTTCTGTCGTAGAGCCGGGCCACGCGTCTTTGGTAGATGGCAATAGGTTGGGCGGCGTGGTCTCGAGTTTCGGAGATTAAGTCGAGATTTTGGCGGAGTAGCTCGTCGTTTTTGCTGGGATCGAAAGTCAGCACCCGGATGCTTGGTATTCCGATGTCGACGGGAATGACGGCTTCGGTCCCGTAACAGAGATTGTACGGGGTCTCTCCTGTTGGAGTCCTTCCCGTGGTGCGGTATGCCCACAGTACATTTGGGAGTGCATCCACCCATTGCCCCCCGGCTTCTTCGAGACGTGTCTTTAGCCCCTTGAGGATGGTGCGGTTGGTGACTTCTACCTGCCCATTTGTCTGTGGGTGCGCTACGGCGGTGTGGCGGAGATTGATCTTTAAGTCCTCGCACATTTTGGTGAAAGACTTCCCAGTGAACTGGGTGCCATTGTCGGCGATGATTGCTGCGGGGATCCCGAAGCGGCAGATGATGTTCTTCCACACGAACTGCCTAGCATTCTCTTCTGTGATCTTTGCCAGGGGCTCAGCTTCCACCCACTTGGTGAAGTAGTCGATTGCTAGGATGATGAATTTTCTCTGCCCCGATGCTAGTGGTAGAGGGCCGAGGAGATCAATCCCCCACTGTGCGAATGGCCATGCACCCTGGAGTGCGGTGAGCGCGACTGGGGGCTGGTGAGGTACATTTGCATGGAGCTGACAGCTCCTGCACTTTTGAACGAGCTCCGCCGCGTCCTTCTTCATTGTTGGCCAATAGAAACCTTGGCGCAAGATTTTCTGGGCCAGGGCCTTTCCTCCCAGGTGTTCTCCGCAGACCCCACCGTGCACTTCTCTTAAGGCGTAGTCCGCTTCGCTGGCTGGTAAGCACTTTAGGTAGGGCCCTGAGAATGCCCGCTTGTAGAGTTCCCCGTCTATGATGGTGAACGATGCTGCTCGCATTCGTAATCTGCGCGCCTCCAGGCGATCCTCGGGGAGGTGTCCCTGCTCGAGGTAAGCTCGTAGAGGGGTCATCCAAGAAGGTTCTTCCTCACTGATGGCTGCAATCTCCCACGGCCCTGGGATACTTGGGGCCACGATCTCTTCCACGTGACGCCTTCGCGACTGATAGCTGGATGGTGATGTTGCTAACTTGGAGAGCGCGTCCGCTCTAGCATTCTGCCCCTGGGGCACGTGCAGGATTTGGTATAACGGGATCCTCTGAAGGAGTGACTTTACGCATGTGAGGTAATGCGCCATCTGGTCATTCTTGGCCTCATAATCCCCCTCAACCTGTGAGACTACAAGCTGGGAGTCGGCGTGAATTGTCAGGCTCTCTACCTTACAATCGATGGCGAGCCGGAGGCCGGCGATCAAAGCCTCGTACTCCGCAACGTTGTTGGTTGCTGGAAACTTCAGTCTGAGGCCATATTCCAGAGTAATTCCATCGGGGCTTATGAGGAGGAGCCCTGCTCCAGCTCCTTCAGCTCCTGAGGCGCCGTCGACATAGAGAGTCCAACGGGATGTGGCGACATCTTTGGCAGGAGTTGCTTCCGGTGGGATGGTGCATTCTACAACAAAGTCAGCGAACACTTGTGATTTGATATCCGGCCGGGGCAAGAATTGGACGTCGAATTCGCCGAGCTCTACTGCCCACTTCACAAGTCTCCCCGAGACTTCTGGCTTTTGGAGGATCGCTCGCAGCGGGAGCTGAGTTAGTACTTTCACTGTGTGTGCCTGGAAATAGGGTCGAAGCTTTCGCGCCGAGAAGACGAGCGCTAGGGCTGTTTTTTCTGCCGCCGGATACCTGGTTTCGGTATCGGTGAGGACCTTGCTGAGGTAGTAGATTGGCCGTTGCACTCCTCCTTCATCCTTCACAAGAACTGAACTGAGGGCCGTAGGGGAAACTGCGAGGTACAGGAACAGGGCTTCCCCAGGGATTGGCTTTGAGAGAAGCGGCGGCGAGGCCAAGTACTGTTTGAGGAGTTCGAAAGCCGTTTGGCACTCGTCCGTCCACTGGAACCCGGTGTGGCGCGCTCCTCGGAGAATTTTGAAGAAAGGGAGGTATTTGTCCCCCGTCCTTGACAGGAAGCGGGACAGTGCGGCGATCCTCCCATTTAGGCGTTGCACTTCTTTGACAGAACGAGGCGGCGACATGTCCTCCAGTGCTTTGATCTTCTCGGGGTTGGCCTCGATTCCTCGGTGGGTTACCATGAAACCCAAGAACTTCCCCGCCGTCACACCAAACGCGCATTTGCTGGGGTTGAGCCGCATCTGGAAGCGGCGAAGAAGCTGAAAGCACTTTCCCAAGTCTTTCAAATGGTCGCGACGGTGGACGCTCTTCACTAGCATATCATCCACATATACCTCCATCGTCTCCCCGATGAGGTCTTTGAAGACTTTATTCATCAGTCTCTGGTATGTCGCTCCGGCGTTTTTAAGGCCGAACGGCATCACTTTGTAGCAGTAGACTCCCTTATCGGTGCGGAAGGCGGTGTGCTCCTCGTCTGCGGGATTCATCCTTATTTGGTTGTAGCCTGAGTATGCATCCATGAAGCTGAGCAGCTCGTGGCCGGCTGTCGCGTCGACGAGCTGGTCGATCCTCGGAAGAGGAAAACTGTCTTTTGGGCACGCCTGGTTCAGGTTGCTGTAGTCGACGCACATCCGCCATTTTCCGGACGCCTTTTTTACCATCACCACGTTTGTGAGCCACGTGGGATAATCTGCCTCGCGGATGAACCGCGCCTCCAGGAGTTTTGCTACTTCCTCTTCGATTGCCTTCATTCGCTCAGGGGCGAAGTTCCTCTTCTTTTGAATTATGGGCCTGCAGGCGGGGTTAATGTTTAATGAGTGAAAAATGATTTCAGGATCTACCCCAGGCATGTCCTCCGGGCTCCAAGCGAAAATGTCCTCGTTCTCTTGCAGGAAGGCTGTAATCCTTTCTCGTTCTTCTGGCGTCAAAAGGGACCCGATCTGGACGGTCCGGGTTTGATCCTGCTGGGAGAGCGGCACTTTCACTACCCCTTCAACGGGTGCTCCTCGCTGAAGAGTGGCTTCATCTCGCAGGTCGAAGTTGTCGATGTTGAGAGCCGTCGCCCTCGCCGGTTGAGTTTGTCTCAGGTAACAGGTCCTAGCCGCCTCCTGGTTTCCACGAACGACCCCGATCCCGGCGGTGGTCGGAAACTTCATGGCTAAATGCGGGATTGATGGGATGGCTCTGAAGATGGATTGGAGCGGTCTCCCAAAGATCGCGTTGTAGGCGGAACTTGACTCTACGACAACGAACTGGATGCTATGGGTTACCTGTCTCGGGAACTCACCAAGCGTTACTGGAAGGGTGATCATGCCTTGGACTGGGACGGGGCGATTGTCAAAACCGTAGACGGGCCCTGCTGCTGGGCTGAGGTGTTCTTTGGCGAGGTTCATGCTTTGCAGAGTGGAGAGGAACAGGACGTCAACTGAGCTTCCATTGTCGACCAGTATCCTTCTGACGTTGAAACAGGGATCCCCGATCCCGGCGCTGATCACGAGCGGGTCTTGGTGCGGCAGCCGTAACCCCTCGAGGTCTTCATCTCCGAAGACGATGGCAGCGTCCTGCTTGAACTTCTTATCTTCGTGGCCCCTCTCTGGCCTAGCGATGGAGAGAATTTGCGCGGCGAGATTAGGGGACCCAGCTATAGTCTCGACTTGCCCTACCACCGGCATTCCGACCGCTGCGCCGCGAGGTGCAGGAGGCTGATCTCTGGGCTCCCTGGGTTGTTGCGGCTGATTCGGCAGCTGACCTTGCAGGAACCTTCCGAGGAGTCCTTGCCTGACGAGGCGCTCAATTTCCTCCTTTAGCCTTGCGCATTCTTCGGTCGTGTGCCCAGCTCCCCTATGGAACTCACAATACCTTGAGTGGTCGGTTCTTTCGTTCTGGTTTAGCGGTTTCGGCCTACGAAATGCCGGATTTTCCTGAATGGCGTAAAGCACATTGGTTCGTGACGTGTTGAGGGGAGTGTAATTCAGCGGTGGTCGGGGACCCTGGTCCCTTCGGAGATCCCGACCACGATTAGGGTTCCGGCGCTCTTCCGTACGCCGCTCTTCCTGCCTCCTGGGTGCTGGCTCCGATCCTTTCTTCCTCTTCAGACTTCCCTCGAACTGCTGGCGATGTGCCTCGATGGCTTCGTCTGCCGCTATCTGTGCCTCCACTCGATGCACGAGGTCTGGGTAATTTGGAACTGTCTCCCTCATTAGAGCGGAATAGAAGCCGCCTGGGCGGAGTCCTCCCAGGAAGACACCGCGAAGAAGCTCGGGGTCGACCCCTGGTATTTGCCGCGCCTCCGTGGTGAAGCGGCGGAAGAATTCTTTAAGGGTCTCTCCCTCGTTCTGGCGGATCCCCGAGAGATGAGAGGGATCTCGGACGATTCTTCGGTTGGCGACGAACTGATCTGTGAACCGCCGGGTCAGCTCGGTGAAGTTGTTGATGGATCCTTCCTGCAGGGAGTGGAACCAGGTGCGAGCCTGCCCCTTGAGCGTTGCTGGGAACACCTGACACAGGAGTTGATCGGCAGCGTTGTAGATCCTCATGATGGTGGTGAAATGATTGATATGCTCCAGTGGATCCTCCGTCCCGTCAAACGATTCGATGCTAGGAAGCTTGAAGCCGTGCGGAACCGGATGGGCCAGGAGTTGCTGTGACAAGGGGGAGCCGTGTCGCAGAGGGCGGCGGGCGAAGATGCCCCGGCGCCCGACTTGTCCATACTCTTCAGCGATCACATCGCGAATCTCCTCGCGGGTGGACCCTCTTATGGCTTGGTTGGCCGCGGCTCCTTGCTGATGGTGCTCGGGTTCCTCCCTAGTTCCCCTGCCGGGACGGGCCGGGCGTGCGGAACTGGCTGCATCCGAGTAGTCTTCTTCGTACACTTCTTCTTCGCGAGCGGCTTCCCTGAGGGGAGCGCGATTAGGGACCAGGAGGGGTGCGAAGACCGGAGCGGCTGGTGGAGCAGGTGCTTCACGGTTTCTGAGAAGAGCCAGCATTTCGGCTTGCTGTTCCTCGATCTGACGCATGCGTCCTTCCAGTGTGACAACGGGCGCCAAAGGGACCTCTTCGACGGGAGGTGCGTTGATGAGTGAGTGGGATGGAGCGGGCTCAACGCGTCCTTCAGGAATGGAGCCATTAGTGGTGCGGGCACTTCTTCTTGCCATTGCTGCCGAGCACGAGTATTGCCGTGAGGCGAATACTGTCTTCAGAGAACTTTTGGGGAACACGTTTCCCACAGACGGCGCCAAACTGTTGCGGCTTCTCAACGCCCTCGGTAGACCGGTTTCAACTCGGTCCGTCTTAGCCCGGGCGGTCGAGCGCGCACACAGTCAGAATGTTGCAGAGAGTAAATGCTGAAAATGATACACACAGAACTTTAGCGTGGAAAACCCTCCAAAGGGTGAAAAACCACGTGGCCAGGGCGGTGCTGGCCGAAATCCACTATCTCAGACTGTTACAATGCCTTTTTGGAGAAAGCGAGGGCGACAGGCCGCGCCTCGTTACAATTGCGGGAGAGAGAGAAAGAGACTCCGCGGGTGACAGGCCACCACTTGGGAGTTTAGTGCCTTGCTTCGTGTCTGGTGCGGCTGCACGCTCGCTGGATGAGCACTTTACGGAACACTTCAGGTTTGTCGTTCGGGCACGGGGCGCTCGCCCAGAGTGGCACAGCACTTCTTCTTGGATGTGCGGCGTTCGCAGGAGAGACCTGGCAGTTAGTAAAAAGAGGTGGCAGAGTGATGGAGTGTAGAGAGAGAAGCTCTGAGGAGAGGAGGAAACTTAGAGAGAGAGAGAGAGGGAGAGAATGAAAAGTGAATCCAAATGAAGACCCTTGGGGGTCTATTTATAGGCTTGGAAGGTGGAAGTTACGGTAGTTATGCGGATAACCACCAAATGGAGGGCCGAGATCGCTGGTGACGATTGAAGGGTCGTGATCGCGCGAGATGATCGAAGGGCCGCGAGGGATTCGGCGGGATCCGACGGAGGAGGGTGAAGGGCGGCAACGGCGATGGCCGGCCATGGGTGGCCGGCTATGGCCGCCGGCCATGAAGGGGGCGGCGGCCGGCGGCGGCGGCCGGCGGCCGGCGGCCGGTGGAGGTTGCCGGTGGTGGCCGGCCGGCGGCCGGCGGGCGGCGGCCGGCGGGCGGCGGCCGGCGGCCGGTGGTGGCTGCCGGTGGTGGCTGCCGGTGGTGGCCGGCCGGCGGCCGGCGGGCGGCGGCCGGCGGCCGGTGGTGGCTGCCGGTGGTGGCCGGCCGGCGGCCGGCGGGCGGCGGCCGGCGACGGCCGGCCGGCGGCGGCCGGCCGGTGGCCGGCCGGCGATGGCCGGCCGGCGGCGGGCCGGCGGCGGCCGGCGGGAGGCGGCCGGCGGCGGGCCGGCGACGGCCGGCGGGAGGTGGCCGGCCGGCGGCGGCCGGCGGCCGGCGGCGGCCGGTGGCGGCGGCCGGCCGGCGGAGGCCGATCGGCGGTGGCCGGCCGGTGGTGGCCGGCCGGCGGCGGTTGGTGGCGGTTGGCCGACGGCGGTTGCGATCCCGCGCGGGGCGGTTGGGATCCCGCGCGAGGTAGTTTGGATCGGCGCGCGGTGGTTTGGATCCGCCGCGCGGGAGCGGGATCCGGTGTGCGAAGGTGGGATCCGGCGCGCGGTGGTTTCGGGATCCGCCGCGCCGTAATGGGATCCGATGTGCGGGGACGGGATCCGGTGTGCGGTGGTTACGGATTTCTCCATATATAGAGGGGGAACCCATCAAGGATGAACATCTTTCTCCAACCGTTCTTTCGAATTCATGCGATTCTTTGACCGCTGCTCTACGATAAACGATCAATGTTTGGATTTGCTCAGCAATCACTGATCTTCATTCTGTTTGTTGTTGATCATCATTCATTATAGTTGTAGTCGACGATAGTTGATCGACACTATTAAAGAGCAAACCTTCATCAATTTGAGTTCAGCTTGAAGATCGATGATTTTACTATAAAATGATTTTGATGTGGTTGATTTCACTATAGTAATCACAGCGGTGCTCTAAGATCGACGGCTGTCGTTCAACAATCAGTGATGTTCATTCAACTTGTTGATCGACATTCATTAAAGTTAGTCGTCCATGATAGTTGATCGACCATTAAAGAACAAACCTTCATCATTTTGAGTTCAGCTTGAAGATCGATGATTTTGTTGTGGTTGATTTCACTATAGTTGTTCGACGATTACAATGTAATTAGCCAACGCTTGCAAAACAATGAAAGAAAGAGGAGTCCTAAAAAGCGGAAGAAGTGAAAAGGAGTTGAGTCGCGAAGATCTTTGTTGCGGGTCGCTCGGGTGCTCTGGTAGACCGGTCGAATTGAACCACCTTAGCTCGGAAGCGAACCGAGCACGCAAACAGTCAAAGAGAGATTCGTTGAGTACACTGAGACTTTTTAACGTGGAAAACCCGGAAAGGGTAAAAAACCACGCGGCCGGAGCTGTGCCGACCAAACTTTCACTATCTTCTGGGGGGTTACAATTAGAGACTTAGAACTCGAGTGCGACAGGTCGCTGCTCGTTACAATAATAGAGAGAGAGAGTTCCGAAGGTGACAGACCACCTCCAGAAAAACTAAGTCTTTTTCCTTCTGAGAATGTTGGAGAACAAAAGTGAGAATGCTCCGGAGAACGAAAGTGAGAATGTTGAGTCGCCTTTCAGGATGAAGGAAATCTCCAAGTCCACGAGGGAGATCTTCAAGCGCCGAAGGAGAATCCCGTGAAAATCTTCAAGGAGCTCTCCCGGGTGCAGAAGGCAAGGTCCCCTCAAATGAAGGTTCTGAGCTCCTTTTATAGCTTTGGTCGGGGGTAGCCCGGTAATTTTACCGTCGTAACCACCGTAACCACCTGACGGGCGAATCACGCTGGCCGATTTGGAGCACACGGATCGCCATTTTTCGTAAATGACCATCTCGCTCCTCGGGCAGTTCGGGCAGTTCGGGCAGCTTTGTTGAAGGTGAAAAAGGCGACAAGTCGTTCCTTCTATCTGAGAAGCTAGAAAGACAAAATGTGAGCATGTCAGAAAGACAAAATGTGAGCATGTCAGAAAGACAAAAAGTGAGCGTGCCCGGAATGTGAAAGTGCTCTGAGCGCGCTCAGAAGCGTTCTGAGAGCGCAACGAACGGAGAAGCAATCTGAGTGAACGGAGAGGCGTTCTGAGCACGCAACGAGCGCGGGAGCGCTCTGAGCGCGCAAAGAGCACGAGAGCATTCTGAGTGAACGGAGAGGCGTTCTGAGCGCGCAACGAGCGCGGGAGTGCTCTGAGCGCACAACGAAAACGAGAGCGTTCTGAGTGAACTGAGAAGCATTCTGAGCGCGCAACGAGCGCGGGAGCGCTCTGAGCGCGCAACGAACACGAGAGCGTTCTGAGTGAACGGAGAGGCGTTCTGAGCACGGGAGCGCTTTGAGCGCGCATCGAACACGAGAGCGTTCGGAGCGAACGGAGAGGCGTTCTGAGCGCGCGGCGAGCGTGGGAGCGCTCTGAGCGCACAACGAACACGAGAGCGTTCTGAGTGAACGGAGAGGCGTTCTGAGCGCGCAACAAGCACGGGAGCGCTCTGAGCGCGCAACGAATACGAGAGCGCTCTGAGCGAACGGAGAGGCGTTCTGAGCGCGCGGTGAACGCAGAGGCGTTCGAGGCGGAATCCGGAACCCGAAGAGCGGACGGCAAGTCAGAAGAGGGGGGATTTTCCCTAACCCCACTACGGGGGAGAGTGGCTTGGCCGCGCCCTAAGGGGGGCACGACACAGCCGCACCCGAGGGGGGTGCGACTTGGCTTGGCCGCACCCCAAGGGGGTGCGGCCGGGCCGCACCCAAGGGGGTGCGGCTCGGCCTGGCCGCACCCAAAGGGGGTGCGGCCTGGCCGTACCTCACATGGGGTGCAGCTTGGCCGTACCCAGAGGGGGTGCGGCCTGGCCGCACCCCACATGGGGTGCGGCATGACCGCACCCCTCATGGGGTGCGGATTGGCCGCACCCCTCATGGGGTGCGGCTTGGCCGCACCCCACACGGGGTGCAGTTTGGCCGTGCCCCCTACTATGGGGGGTTCGGCTATTCGCACCCCACTAGTGGGGTGCGGGCTAATCGCACCCCAGTAGTGGGGTTTGACTATGGCGGCGCGCGGAGCGTTCCGCGCGTGCTCTCGCACTGGCGATTGGCGGCGGAAATGGTGGTTTCGATTTCTCCAATCTCGAGCGATCATGTGTTGACCGTTGAGCCCACCTATCTTTAGTGAAGTTTTCTCTAGACGCACCCCAAAGCCTTTATGGATGTATAACAATCTTATCGAAGCGTAGCGATGCGAACAAGTCATGGTGAGCCGAGTGACGAACAGTCTGAAGGAGATAGGCGAAGAGTATGACTAGGTTCCTTTACTAGGTATACTTAGTCTAGCTGCTCTGACGAGATAAGTGATGAAGGAAAGGCGTCAGCTCTGATCTCATGGGAATACTACTAAAGAAAGAGGGGTTTCCATGACCTAGACTCATTATACGAGGGAAAGTCCGCTTTGTCTATTCTTCTCGAGATCGCCTGAAAGTGCTTTGTTATAGGATGATTGAACTATAGATGTTTGACTATTTTTCACTATAATTGATAGAAGATTTTTTCCCGACGTTTTTTTTCATAGATGATTCTTCTTTTAATTTCTTCCATTTATCAAATCCTCAAATCTTTATATGTTCTACTTGTTGAATTTGGTGAAGTGAGCTAACGCTGGCGTTAGAGCTAACGCCGACGTTAGCCCCCGCCGTTTGGTGGCGGCTCCGGAATCTATAAATAGGGGGCAATCCCCCCCCCCCCCCCCCCCCCACAGAGATATATCAGAGACAAGAGGAGACTTGTGCGGTCTGAATAGGCGGTCTCAAGTGAGAGCGAATTTGGAGTGAGTTCGGAGGAGAGCTTGGGCGGTCTGACCGGGCGGTCTCAAGTGGGAGTGAACTCGGAGTGAGTTTTGGGCGACTTGGAGCAAGAGTTGCGAGCTGTGCAAGATCGCGAGTCAACGCCGGCGTTAGTGACAATGCGGGGCATTGGCGGCTTGTGTGAGGTGGCGATCTACATCTGCGGTCTCGTCAGGAGGGTGTGCTCGCAGCGAGCTCGTGCGGACTGAGTCAACGTCGGCGTTAGTGACAACGCGGGGCATTAGTGAGCTGAAGAGAAGCGGACTCTGTCTGCGACCAGTTGTTTTTTCTTATTTTCGGCTGTTGTGAATCAAGTTGTATGTGACTTGTATTCAGTCTGCTTCTGTTGTAATTGTTGTAACCAATTTGTCAAGCAATAAAGAAGTGTTTTTTGTTCATCCTTGGTATGCTTGTCTCAGTGTTCCATCGATCTAGAAAATTTCACATGGTATCAGAGGGAGGTTGGAACAAGCACTGAGTTACAAGTATTGAGCAACCAAGATGGACGGCGGAGGAGGATATGCGAGAGGTCTTGGCATTGAGTTACTCACTCGGACGAATTACAAGAAGTGGAAGTCTTGTATGGAGAGTTACCTGCTTGGAGATGACCTACGGGAGGTCGTTGGAGGAGATGCGCAAGAGAAAGTTGAAGCTGCCGGTGACAATGGTCCAGCTGTGAAAGCTTGGAGGAAGACCAACGCCAAAGCAGAGTTCACTCTGAAGAGGACGATTACTCCTGACTTGTTTGACCACATCATGGGGTGCAAGTCAGCGTCAGAGATCTGGAGAGCCCATGATGGGCTGTTTAACAAGAAGAATGTAGCGCGGGTACAGTCCTGGAGAATGAGTTGGCGAAGTTCACTCAAGGAGAGTTGTCGATATCCACCTTCTTCCTGAAGGTGAAGAATCTGTGTGCGGAGATCTCGGCTTTGGATCCTGACGAGCCGATCTCGGAGGCGAAGTTGAAGAGGCAAATACTCAGAGGCTTGCGGAAGGAGTATGTTTCGTTTGTCACGTCTGTGCAAGGATAGGCTACTCAGCCCTCATTACTGGAGCTGGAGAACCTGCTATCGTCACAGGAGAGCTTGGCTAAGCAGATGGCAGGTGTGTCTATCTCAGGAGAAGGTAGTGAGGCGTTGTTCTCAGGCAAGAGGAAGCCTTGGGACAAGAAGAAGAAGAGCTTCGGAGATGGACCTTCAACGTCCTCTCAGGGAGATAGGGAGAACTTTCTCCCTGCGCACGACAAGAGAGGGAGACATCTTTGCTTTGCCTGCAAGAAGTACGAGCACATAGCAAAGGAGTGCCGGTTTAATCTGAAGGTCGGTCATGTTGCTGAGAGAGAAGGAGGCCACCGGCGAGGTGGACAGAGAGGTGGAGGTCACCAGGGTGGTGAAGGTGGAGACAACTGCTTTCTGGCTGAGATGACGACAACGTCTGCTGATGTCTTAGCCTCCGTGAACTTTGAGAATGACTGGATAGTGGATTCTGGTTGCGGGTGCCATCTCACTGGAGATGTGTATAAGTTTGCCTCCTTGAAGGCATACGGAGGATCGGATGCTATCATCACTGCGGATGATACGGTGCATCCTGTGGAGCAAGAAGGTATGGTATCCCTGGGAAGTGAAGAGAAGCCCGTGACACTGAAGAGCGTGTATCATGTGTCGGGCATGAAGAAGAATCTCTTCTCGGTTGCAAATGTAGTGGACGCAGGATACCACGTGCTGTTTGGACCGAAGGAGGTGAAGTTTCTGAAGAACTTATCGTCTGTTGATGCTGACATCATGCTCACCGGGAGGAGGGTGAAGGATTTGTATGTTCTTTCTGTAAATGCCTACGTGGACAAGCTGAAGACTAACTACAGCGCAACGATCTGGCATGAGAGGCTAGGTCATGTGGGGATGGACAAGTTGAAGATGATGGTTGCTAAGGGTCTGGTGAGCGGCCTGCCTAATCTTTCTTCTTGCGGCGACAGCCATGTATGCGAGGGCTGTCAATATGAAAGTCACATCGACTTCCGTTTGACAAGTCGGAGACAAGGTGTAAGGCACCCCTTGAGTGCGTACACGCTGATGTGATGGGGCCGTGCGCCACCCTAACTTATGGAGGAAATAAGTACGCGCTGGTCTTGGTGGTTGACTATACCCGCTACACGTGGGTTTACTTCTTGAGAGAGAAGGCGGAGGTGTTTGAGAAGTTCCAAGAGTGGAAGGAACTTGTGGAGGGGAGGCTGAACCTGAGGGTGAATAAGCTGCGGAGTGATAATGCGGGGAGTTTACCTCTAACTCGTTTGTTTCTTTCTGCAGGAAAAATGGTATACGACGAGAGCTCTCCTGCGCCCACACCCCTCAACAAAATGGGGTCGCAGAGAGGAAGATCCGCCATCTGGTGGAGACTACCAGAAGTTGGCTGCATGCCAAGGGGATTCCCAAGGCCTTGTGGGCGGAGGGAATGGCGTGTGCCACCTATGTGATCAACCGGCTACCTCTGAGTCCTAACAGGATGGTGTCTCCACACCAACTCATATTTGGGGAGAAGCCAAATGTGAGTCACATGAGGGTGTTTGGCTCTACCTGCTTCGTGCACGTTCCAGAGGCTGAGAGAACCAAGTTGGAGCCAAAAGCAAGGAAGTGTGTCTTCATCGGCTACGACGAGCGGAAGAAGGGGTGGAAGTGCATGAATCCGCAGACCCACAAGTTCGTCGTCTCGCGCGACGTGGTGTTTGACGAACTGATCCCGTATCAGGGAGTCTCTACTGTGGTGCTGCCGGAGAGTAGAGGTTCTAGCAGTTGTGAAGAGAGAGTCACTGAGGACTCTACTATGGAGTTGGAGCTATCTCCAAGTGCCCCATCGCCATCTGGCTCAGGGGGAGCTTCGAGTTCGAGAAGCAGGGGGAGCAGTGCTCCAAGAGATGAAGAGAGAAGAGTTGTAGAGGAGGAGTCTACCGGAGCGGTAGATAGTGGCCAAGCCTTGAGAAGGTCGAAGCGGACCATCATCCCTCCTTCTCGCTATAAGGAGGGGAACTTCGTAAGTTTGGTCTCTTGCTTCTTCGCAGGACCACTTGATGAGAGGGAACCTGCCCGCTTTGAAGATGTTGTAGGCACGAAGGAGTGGTACGTGGCCATGGATGAGGAGATGCAGGCCTTGAAGAAAAATGAGACGTGGGACCTTGTTCCCATGGTGGAGGGCATCAAGCCTGTCACCTGCAAGTGGGTGTACAATGTGAAGAAGAGACCTGACGGAGGAGTAGAGCGGTACAAGGCTAGGCTTGTCGCTCGAGGGTTTTCGCAAACCTATGGTGAGGACTATGAGGAGACATTTAGTCTTGTGGCGAAGATGACGTCGGTAAGGACGGTCATAGCTCTTGCGGCATGCCGAGGGTGGAAGCTGTGGCAGCTTGATGTGAAGAACGTGTTCTTGTACGGAGAGATTGACAAGGACATATTCATGGTGCAATCACCTGGATACGTGTCCAAGTCACACCCACATCATGTGTGCAAGCTGAATAAGGCCCTTTACGGGTTGAAACAGACACCGAGAGCCTGGTATGAGAAGATTGCAGAGTACTTACAGTTTTGTGGTTATGATGCCTCAGACTCGGACTCTAGCATGTTCGTGAAGAAGAGTGGAGATCTTCATGTGTTGGTGTTGTTGTACGTCGACGACATGATCGTGACCGGGAACAACAGTGAAGAGGTCGTTGCGCTGAGACAGCAGTTATCTATCCGTTTTGAGATGAAGGATCTTGGTGAACTGCACAATTTCCTCGGACTTTGGGTAGAGAAGAGAAGTGACAGACTGTTCGTCTCCCAGAGGGCTTACGCTGAGAAGATCGTCGAAAGATTCAGCATGAAGGAGGGGAAGAGCAGCTTTGTTCCATTGGAGGTTGGGCTGAAGCTTCGAAAGGAAGAAGGGAGGATTCTTCCTGATCCGAAGGTCTTCCGGGCACTGATGGGGAGTTTAATCTACCTGACTATAACGAGGCCGGACATCGCTTTTGCCGTCGGCCGAGTTAGTCGGTACATGCAGGAGCCGCGGAAGCCTCATCTAGAGGCAGCTAAAGGAATTCTGAAGTACGTGAAGGGGACCCTTGAGATGTGGTTGTCCTATAGAGAGAAGTTTGACTTCAAGCTGCATGGGTACACGTATGCAGATTACGGTGGTGACGCTGATGATCGCAAGTCGACTTCAGGTCATGTGTTTCTATGTGGAGTAGCTGTTATCTTGTGGCGTAGCAAGAAGCATGATTCTATCTCCTTATCCACCACAGAGGCTGAGTACAAGGCGTCGTGCTTAGCAGCCCAGGAGTGTGTCTGGTTGAGGAGGCTGGTGGAAGACGTGGACGAGAAGGTCAGCGGACCTACTGTTCTTCGCGGTGACAACGAGAGCGCCATGAAACTGGTAACTAATCCAGTCTGTCACACGAGAACAAAGCATATAGAGATCGAGCATCACTTCATCAGAGAGAAGGTGTTGGGTGGCTTGATTGCGGTGGAGCATGTGCAGAGCGAAGACAACATAGCGGATATATTGACAAAGCCCCTATCTGCAGGGTCATTCAGGAGGCTTCGCTCGCTTCTCGGAGTGGTTGACGGAGCTCACTTCAAGGGGGAGTGTTGAATTTGGTGAAGTGAGCTAACGCTGGCGTTAGAGCTAACGTCGGCGTTAGCGGCTCCGGAATCTATAAATAGGGGGGCAATCCCCCCACAGAGATATATCAGAGACAAGAGGAGACTTGTGCGGTCTGAATAGGCGGTCTCAAGTGAGAGCGAACTTGGAGTGAGTTCGGCGGATAGCTTGGGCGGTCTGACCGGGCGGTCTCAAGTGGGAGTGAACTCGGAGTGAGTTCTGAGCGACTTGGAGCAAGAGTTGCGAGCTGTGCAAGATCACGAGTCAACGTCGGCGTTAGTGACAACGCAGGGCGTTAGCGGCTTGTGTGAGGTGGCGGTCTGCATCTGCGGCCTCGTCAGAAGGGTGTGCTCGCAGCTAGCTCGTGCAGACTGAGTCAACGCCGGCGTTAGCGACAACGCGGGGCATTAGCGAGCTGAAGAGAAGCGGACTCTGTCTGCGACCAGTTGTTTTTTCTTATTCTCGGCTGTTGTGAATCAAGTTGTATGCGACTTGTATTCAACATCCTTCTGTTGTAATTGTTGTAACCAATTTGTCAAGCAATAAAGAAGTGTTTTTTGTTCATCCTTGGTGTGCTTGTCTCAGTGTTCCATCGATCTAGAAAATTTCACACTACTGAATGATATGACTTATTTTATCATCAATTTTACATAGTTTGTACCATCAAATCAAATGAGAATTTCTCAACATTCTATTCCACAATAATCTTATGTAGGAGTACAATTTGTCCTCACATGCTAGAATGAATGTCTAGAATTATAATTATGCAGTGTCATTTTAGCGACATCAATATTGAGTTATTTTTGAAAAATACTGTGGCATTTCTCGATGAATGCACTGTATTGTGAATGAAATATGCTACCTCTCTTAATATTAAGTCAGTTGAAAATTAAAATTTCCTCAGTGAGTCACCTGTTGAAACCAGAGAACTGGTCTCGACGTTCGAAAGGGAGATGCAGTTAACCCTTACTTGACTCGAGCTAGACCCTTGACCAGTGACTAAGAGCCGAAGAACCTTACCCTTGAAGAACACCTAAGTCCACGAACGGACCCCTTAAGCTGCAGCATGGAGGTCTCACCACATACCCGGAAGCTCACAAGAAACTTCCCCTCTCAAGCCAATGCTGAGCTTGGGCACCATGGAGGGCACTAGGGATCACCTCACCGTCCACCTTCAATGACAAGGGGGGAGGGGTAGTGCTTGCTTACAACACACACACGAGGGAGGGGGGGTATCAACATCCCTTCCCAATGTGCCCATGGGGGTCTATTTATAGACTTCCCAAAATTGGGCTGCGGATAGCCAAAATTCTGTTATCCGCAGCTCAACCACGAACCTGGAAGGTCAAAACGAGAGGAGGGGCGAGTGGAGGACGAGACGTCCACTCCCCCCTTGCCGGGGGTCGAACGAGTGGACCGAGGTCCACCGCCCTTACTGGGCGAGTGGACCTCACGATCCACTCCACCCTTCGGGCGAGTGGACCCTTGGTCCACTCGCCCCAACTACATGGGGCGAGTGGACCAAGGGACCAAGGGTCCACTCCCCCACTCGGGAGAGTGGACCAATGGTCCACTCGCCCGGGTCCTTGGGCGAGTGGACCAAGGGTCCACTCGCCCGGGGCCTTGGGCGAGTGGACCCAAGGTCTACTCGACCAAGGAAAATTGCCTTCCACGGGCCCTCTCTTTCTGGTCTTTGATGACCTCCGATGGTTCGGTCTGTCGCGTTACCACAACCTCATCTGCGTCCGGTCACACCGACTCAGAAAATATGAGGGTTGTACACAATCCCCGCTCTTTTCGAGCTTGCCTTAAGCTAGGAAAGAAAGTCCAACCCACCTATTTGACGAGTAGATGGGACCCTAGAGGAATCCACGAAGGGCCCTGCCAACGGGATACTCCTGCCGATTTGTTAGTTGAACCTGACTCGAGGCGGAAGGCGAACCTTTCTCCACTTAACAACCCTCCTATGTGTGAAAATTTCTCGAATCTTGTGAGAGCAAGCAGGAATAACAACTAGAGATACAAGCCAAAACAACCAGAAACAATCTTAGGCAAACAAACGATCTTTATTGATAGCAAACTTCAATTACAGGGCAAGACATACTTGACGAGACATGATTTCGTCAGCACAAAACTTCAAAGAGAAATACAAAAAACTGAGGATAACTGGAGACCGCGCGACCTCCCCTGCGATCTCTGCCAGTTGCAAGACCGCAACTCTCTGCCGACCACAGAACACCACCAGACCGCTGCGCAGACCGCTCCCTTCTTCCGACCTCCTGATTCTCCCGAACTCCAGCACCACAACTCCAAGCCGCAGACCGCCCGAACACTTTCAGAGGAAGAGGTGATCGCTGCTGCCCACACTATCCGCAGAAGCTGCACAATAAGAGTTCAATCAGAGACCGCCCGGTCAGAAATAAACAGACCGCAAGAACAAGAGCGAACTCAGCTTACACTTGGTGTGTTTTTTTGTTTGCTGCAACAGTGGCTCCTATTTATAGGCGTGAGACCTGATCTGGTCACCACCCTAGAGATAGGATCACCACCCCCCAGACCGCGCGACCTGACCGGTCACACTGCGCGATCAGCAACATTACTTCTGCTTCATTTTTGGTGAACCCGCCAGCTTCAATGTCGCCATGAGAGACCGCCACTCTCACAGCAGACCGCGACTCCACAAAGAGCTCGCCAGACCGCCCGAAGCTATTCACCACCTGTGTTCGCACGAGACCGCGAACACAGTTAGTTCGCCATCAGATCGCGAACTCCTATCCGCACGCCGATCTCCTTCTGAGACCGCGAACAGCAACCAGCTCGCATACCAGTCTCCTCCTGAGACCGCGAACTGAGACCGCGCGACTAAGACCCTTAGTCTGCGAATACCCCCAGAAAGCTCGGTCAGCTACCAGACCGCATTCCGGAGAGAACCTGGATCAAACTGTGCGGTCACACCAGACCACCACAGCCTTGAAGAGGACAGCGCACCACGCGGTCACGCACAGACCGCGCAACCTCCATCTTCAGCCGCCTTGAACCCATACCAGCGATCAAGCCAGGAGACCGCAGCTAGGCTTAGATCAGCCAGACCGCAGATGCAGACCGCCAGGTCGTGCGGTCACGTCAGACCGCCCGATCTCCTCCCAGACCGCCCAGGTCCAAAAGCCTCCTTCACTTCCACTTCAACAATTTCAACACTCCCCCTTGAAGTGGGAAGTGGAAACCAGCCCAAGTAGCTCCCTTAGCCGTGTGAACGGCCCCTTTGCCAGCGCCTTTGTGAAGATGTCTGTGACATTGTCCACACTCCGCACATGCCCGACCGAAAGAGATCCCTCCAGCACCTTCTCCCGTATGAAGTGATGCTCAATCTCGATATGCTTGGTCCTCGCGTGACAAACTGGATTGGTTACCAGTTTGAGAGCACTCTCGTTGTCACCGCGTAGCAGAGTCGGCTCCCGAACCTCCTTGTGGACGTCTCCCACCAACCTCCTAAGCCAGATGGCTTCCTGAGCTGCCAAGGCCGAAGCCTTGTATTCCGCTTCTGTGGTGGAGACCGATACGGAATCCTGCTTCTTGCTGCACCATGATATAGCCGTAGGGCCCGCCATGAAGACGAATCCAGATGTCGACTTCCGATCATCCGAATCTCCCCCGTAATCAGCATCCATGTATCCATGCACTTCAAAGCCCGCATCCCTCCTGTATAAGAGACCCATGTCTGAGGTCGCCTTAACATACTTCAAAATATTCTTGGCCGCTAGCAGATGAGGTACCCGTGGCTCCGCCATATACCGACTCACTCTGCCTACTGCATATGCAATATCCGGCCTCGTGATCGTCAGATAGATCAAGCTCCCAACCAGAGCTCGGAACACCAACGGATCTTGCATAATCCTCCCCTCATCCTTTCGAAGCTTCATACCCTTCTCCAGAGGTGTAGAGATGCACTTCCCTTCCTTCATGCTGAATCGCTCCACGATTCGCTCCGCATATCCAGCCTGGGACACCAGCACTCCACTTTCCTTCCTCTTCACCTCGAGTCCAAGGAAATGGTGAAGCTCACCTAAGTCCTTCATCTCGAACCTGATAGACAACTCGGCCCGTAGCTGTGCTACTTCCTCCTTCGAGTTCCCCGTCACGATCATATCGTCGACGTAAAGCAGCACGATGACTTGAAGATCCCCGCTCTTCTTGACGAACAAGCTTGAGTCTGAGTCTGAAGCACAAAACCCACAGAATAGGAGATATTCTGCGATCTTCCCGTACCACGCCCTCGGCGCTTGCTTCAACCCATACAGGGCCTTCTTCAGCTTGCAGACATGCTCCGGAAAATCCTCAGACACAAAGCCTGGCGGCTGGACCATGAAGATATCCTTGTCGATCTCGCCGTACAAGAAGGCGTTCTTGACGTCGAGCTGCCAAATCTTCCATCCATTGAATGCCGCCAAGGCAATGATAAACCGAACTGAAGTCATTTTTGCCACCGGACTGAATGTCTCCTCATAGTCCTCACCGTATTGCTGCGAGAACCACCGAGCCACAAGGCGAGCCTTGTGCCGCTCGATACTGCCGTCAGCCTTCTTCTTGAGCTTGTAGACCCACTTGCATGTCACCGGAGTGGTGCCCTTTGGCTTGGGCACTAGAGACCAGGTCTCATTTTTCTCGAGAGCTTCCATCTCCTCTTGCATCGCAATATCCCACTCCTTCACGCCTCTGGCCTTCTCAAAGCTCGACGGCTCCCTCTCATCCAAGGGACCAGCGAAGAAACATGAGACAAAGCTCACTGCGTTTTCTCCTGTATAGCGATCAGGGGCGGTGATCGCTCGCTTCGACCTCCTCAGCTCATTCCCCTGAACCGCATTGTCTCCAGCTGCTTCTTCTCTAGCTCCCCTTCCAGACGTGCTAGGAGCACCGCTCCCCCTGCTCCTTGAACCAGAAGCCTCCGTCTCAGAACTAGAAACTGATGGACCACCTGGTGACACAGGTAGCTCCACCTGAAGATCCTCCACAGCTTTCTCTGGCATTTCCATCCTGCTTTCTGGTAGCTCCACAGCAGAAGACCCCTTGTAAGATGTCACCTCATCGAACACGACGTCGCGAGATACAACAAACCTCCGCGTCTCCGGGTCCATGCACTTCCATCCCTTTTTGCGCTCATCGTATCCCACGAAGACTAGCTTCCTTGCTTTCGCATCTAGCTTCGTACGAAGCGCATCTGGAACGTGCACATAGCAGGTGGATCCAAACACTCGAAGGTGTGCCACGCTTGGCTTCTCCTTGAACATCATCTCATGCGGGGTCAACATGTTGATGGGGCTCAGAGGCATCCTGTTGATGACGTAGGCAGCACAAGACATTCCCTCCGCCTAGAAGGACTTTGGGATACTCTTGGCATGCAGCCAACACTTGCAGGTTTCCGTCAGACGACAGATCTTCCGCTCTGCAACTCCGTTCTGTTGTGGAGTATGAGCACAAGTGAGCTCCCTCCGGATGCCTGCCTTCCTGTAAAAACTGGAGAACTCAGCAGAGGTGAACTCCCCTCCGTTGTCCGTCCTCAGCTTCTTGATCCGCAGATTCAGCCGACCCTCCACGAGCTCCTTAAACTCCACAAACTTGGCAAACGCCTCCGCCTTCTCCTTCAGAAAATAAATCCAGACATATCTGGTGTAATCATCGATCAACACCAGCATATACCTGCTGCCTCCGAGGCTTGGGGTAGCAGTTGGTCCCATCAAGTCACCGTGGATGCACTCCAACGGCACACTACACCTTGTCTGCGACTTATCAAACGGCAGTCGATGAGACTTGCCGAACTGACATCCCTCGCAAACATGACCTTCACCGTAGGAAGATAGATTTGGCAGGCTCTTGACCAGACCTCTCACCGCCATAGCTTTCAGCTTATCCATCCCTACGTACCCCAACCTCTCATGTCATATCACGGCACCATCATTCGTCTTCATCTTGTCGACATAAGAACTTGTCGATAAAACGAACAAGTCTTTCGCTCTCCTCCCGACATGTACGACCTCGGCCTTCACGGCCTCTACATTACGTAGAAATTTCACTTCTGTTGGGCCGAACAGAACGTGATACCCAGCGTCAACAGCGTTGGTCACGGAGAAGAGGTTTTTCCTCATACCGGGCACATGATAGACACTCTTCAAGGTTAATGACCCTCTATCACTGCCCAAGGAAACAACCCCCACCTTCTCGACTGCATGCACAGTATTATCTGCAGTAATAATAGCATTGTTACCTGCGTAGGGCTTCGCTGAAGAAAGCTTTGACCCATCCCCGGTGAGGTGATGACCACACCCCGAGTCCACGATCCAGTCCTCCTGATAGTTGATAGGAACCGAGGCTCCAATAGAAGCCAAGAAGGTTCCTCCCCATCCTCCATCAATATGACTGGTCGGTGCTTCCTCCTTCTCAGCAGCATGCCCTGGCTGAGTATTCAGCCTGCAGTCCTTCTTGAAGTGTCCAACTTTCCCGCATTTGTAGCATTTGGGACCTTCCTTCTTCTTCTTCTCCTCAGCCTTAGGAGGATAGCCCATCTACTGCTGTCCAGAAGTTGAAGGCCCATAGCCTCCAGCGGTCTTCTTCTTCTTATCCCACTTCTTCTTCTTCCCTGAGAAGAGAACCTCGCCATCTCCCCCAGACACGGACACCCCCGCCATCTGCCTTGCCAGACTTTCCTGCGACGCTAGCAGATTCTCCAGCTCTATCAGAGACGGCTGATTAGCCCAACCCTGCACCGACGTCACAAAGGCCACATATTCCTTCCGCAAGCCACGGATGATGTGCCTCTTCAGCTTCGCCTCAGAAATTGGTTCATCAGGATCCAGTGCTGATATCTCAGCGCAGAGGTTCTTCATCTTCAGAAAGAAATTTGAGATAGAAAGATCACCCTGAGCCGACCTTGCCAGCTCATTCTCTAAGAACTGTAGCCTCGCTACATTCTTCTTGTTAAACAACCCATCCAGGGCTCTCCAGATCTCGGCAGCTGATCCACACCCTAAGATGTGATCAAATAGATCAGGTGAAATGGCACGCTTCAAAGTGAACTCGGCCTTAGCATTGGTCTTTCTCCACGCCCTCACGGCCGGACCATTGTCACCCGCTTCTGTTGCCTTCACCTCTTCTGTCGCATCTCCTCCAACAACCTCCCAGAGGTCCTCCCCTAGAAGATAGCTCTACATACACGACTTCCACTTCTTAAAGTTAGTCGATGTAAGCATCTCAATCCCAAGACCTCTTGCAAATCCACCTTCCATTGTTCTTCCTCTGGTTCCTTCTTCACAAAGGCGATGGCTACTCTAAGTTATTCACTGCTCTATCCACTCCAAACTTTCTCTGATACCATGTGAAAATTTCTCGAATCTTGTGAGAGCAAGCAGGAATAACAACTAGAGATACAAGCCAAAACAACCAGAAACAATCTTAGGCAAACAAACGATCTTTATTGATAGCAAACTTCAATTACAGGGCAAAACATGCTTGACGAGACATGATTTCGTCAGCACAAAACTCCAAAGAGAAATACAAAAAACTGAGGATAACTGGAGACCGCGCGACCTCCCCTGCGATCTCTGCCAGTTGCAAGACCGCAACTCTCTGCCGACCACAGAACACCACCAGACCGCTGCGCAGACCGCTCCCTTCTTCCGACCTCCTGATTCTCCCGAACTCCAGCACCACAACTCCAAGCCGCAGATCGCCCGAACACTTTCAGAGGAAGAGGTGATCGCTGCTGCCCACACTATCCGCAGAAGCTGCACAATAAGAGTTCAATCAGAGACCGCCCGGTCAGAAATAAACAGACCGCAAGAACAAGAGCGAACTCAGCTTACACTTGGTGTGTTTTTTTGTTTGCTACAACAGTGGCTCCTATTTATAGGCGTGGGACCTGATCTGGTCACCACCCTAGAGATAGGATCACAACCCCCAGACCGCACGACCTGACCGGTCACACTGCGCGATCAGCAACATTACTTCTGCTTCATTTTTGGTGAACCCGCCAGCTTCAATGTCGCCATGAGAGACCGCCACTCTCACAGCAGACCGCGACTCCACAAAGAGCACGCCAGACCGCCCGAAGCTATTCACCACCTGTGTTCGCACGAGACCGCGAACACAGTCAGTTCGCCATCAGATCGCGAACTCCTATCCGCATGCCGATCTCCTTCTGAGACCGCGAACAGCAACCAGCTCGCATACCAGTCTCCTCCTGAGACCGCGAACTGAGACCGCGCGACTAAGACCCTTAGTCTGCGAATACCCCCAGAAAGCCCGGTCAGCTACCAGACCGCATTCCGGAGAGAACCTGGATCAAACTGTGCGGTCACACCAGACCACCACAGCCTTGAAGAGGACAGCGCGCCACGCGATCACGCACAGACCGCGCAACCTCCATCTTCAGCCGCCTTGAACCTATACCAGCGATCAAGCCAGGAGACCGCAGCTAGGCTTAGATCAGCCAGACCGCAGATGCAGACCGCCAAGTCGTGCGGTCACGTCAGACCGCCCGACCTCCTCCCAGACCGCCCAGGTCCAAAAGCCTCCTTCACTTCCACTTCAATAATTTCAACACTATGAGCCGAGCTCAACTGGAGGTGGAGAAAGCTCAACACCTTAGGTCGAATTGAACTTGACCTGAGGTGGAGAAAAACTCAACACCTCTAGTCGAGCCGAGCTCGACCTGAGGTGGAATGCAAACCTTTCTCCACTTAACAACCCTCCTATGAGCCGAGCTCAACTGGAGGTGGAGAAAGCTCAACACCTTAGGTCGAATTGAACTTAACCTGAGGTGGAGAAAAACTCAACACCTCTAGTCGAGCCGAGCTCGACCTGAGGTGGAAGGCAAACCTTTCTCCACTTAACAACCCTCCTATGAGCCGAGCTCAATTGGAGGTGGAGAAAGCTAAACACCTTAGGTCGAATTGAATTTGACCTGAGGTGGAGAAAAACTCAACACCTCTAGTCGAGCCGAGCTCGACCTGAGGTGGAAGGCAAACTTTTCTCCACTTAACAACTCTCCTATGATCCGAGCTCATCTGGAGGTGGAGAAAGCTCAACACCTTAGGACGAATTGAACTTGACCTGAGGTGGAGAAAAACTCAACACCTCTAGTCGAGCCGAGCTCGACCTGAGGTGGAAGGCAAACCTTTCTCCACTTAACAACTCTCCTATGAGCCGAGCTCAACTGGAGGTGGAGAAAGCTCAACACCTTATGTCGAATTGAACTTGACCTGAGGTGGAGAAAAATCAACACCTCTTGTCGAGCTGTACTCGACGTGAGGTGGAAGGCGGAAACTCCACACCTGCCAGGGAGCCGAGCTTGCCTGGAGGTGGAGGAAACTCCACACCTCCAGGGAGTCGAGCTCACCGGGAGGTGGAGGAAACTCCACACCTACCAGGGAGCCGAGCTCACCGGGAGGTGGAGGAACTCAACACCTAACAGGGAGCCGAGCTCACCAGGAGGTGGAGGAACTCAACACCTAACAGGGAGCCGAGCTCACCTGGAGGTGGAGGAACTCAACACCTAACAGGGAGCCGAGCTTACCTGGAGGTGGAGGAACTCAACACCTAATAGGGATCCGAGCTCACCTGTAGGTGGAGGAAATCGACACCTAACAGGGAGCCGAGCTCACCTGGAGGTGGAGGAAACTCCACACCTACCAGGGAGCCGTGCTCACCTGGAGGTGGAGGAACTCAACACCTAACAGGGAGCCGAGCTCACCTGGAGGTGGAGGAACTCAACACCTAACAGGGAGCCGAGCTCACCTGGAGGTGGAGGAACTCAACACCTATCAGGGAGCCGAGCTCACCTGGAGGTGGAGGAAACTCCACACCTAACAGGGAGCCGAGCTCACCTGGAGGGGGAGGAAACTCCACACCTACCAGGGAGCCGAGCTCACCTGGAGGTGGAGGAACTCAACACCTAACAGGGAGATGAGCTCACCTGGAGGTGGAGGAACTCAACACATAACAGGGAGTCGAGCTCACCTGGAGGGGGAGGAAACTCCACACCTGACAGGGAGCCAAACTCACCTGGAGGGGGAGGAAACTTCACACCTACCAGGGAGCCGAGCTCACCTGGAGGTGGAGGAACTCAACACCTAACAGGGAGCCGAGCTCACCTGGAGGTGGAGGAACTCAACACCTAACAGTGAGCCGAGCTCACCTGGAGGGGGAGGAAACTCCACACCTGACAGGGAGCCGAGCTCACCTGGAGGTGGAGGAACCTAACACCTAACAGGGAGCCGAGCTCACCTGGAGGTGGAGGAACTCAACATCTAACAGGGAGCCGAGCTCACCTGGAGGGGGAGGAAACTCCACACCTGACAGGGAGCCGAGCTCACCTGGAGGTGGAGGAACTCAACACCTAACAGGGAGCCGAGCTCACCTGGAGGTGGAGGAAACTCCACACCTAACAGGGAGCCAAGCTCACCTAGAGGGGGAGAAAACTCCACACCTAATAGGGAGCCGAGCTCACCTGGAGGTGGAGGAACTCAACACCTAATAGGGAGCCGAGCTCACCTGTAGGTGGAGGAACTCAACACCTAACAGGGAGCCGAGCTCACCTGGAGGTGGAGGAAACTCCACACATACCAGGGAGCCGAGCTCACCTAGAGGTGGAGGAACTCAACACCTAACAGGGAGCCGAGCTCATCTGGAGGTGGACGAACTCAACACCTAACAGGGAGCCGAGCTCACCTGGAGGGGGAGGAAACTCCACACCTGTCAGGGAGCCGAGCTTACTTGGAGGGGGAGGAAACTCCACACCTCCCTGGTAGGTGGAGGAACTCAACCATCTTACCAAAGCAACTGGGGGCAGAGAACTAGTCTGCGTCCTAGGTGCTTACCTTCACCTAGAGGCAGAGGAACTCGACCATCTTATTGAAGCAACTGGGGACAGAGAACTAGTCCACGTCCTAGGCGCTTAGCTTACCTAGAGGCGGAGGAATTCAACACCTTTCCGAACCAATTGGGGGCGGAGTACGCGTCCACGTCCTAGGGGCTTAGCTTGCCTGGAGGCAGAGGAACCCAGCACCTTCCCAAACCAGTTGGGGGCGGAGTACCCATCCACGTCCTAGGGGCCTAGCTTACCTGGAGGCAGAGGAACTCAACACTTTTCAAACCAACTGGAGGTGGAATACCCATCCACGTCCTAGGGGCCTAGCTTACCTGGAGGCGGAGGAGCTCATCATCTCTCCAAGTCACTTACTCAAGCAGCGAGTCGACCCGATGAGTCTCCCATCTGCCGGCTTGACTGAGCCCGGAGAATGGTCTCTAGTCGGGTATCTTACCAACTGGAGGCGGAGTACCCATCCATGTCCTAGGTGCTTACCTTCACCTGGAGGCAGAGGAACTCAACACCTTCCCAAGCCACTTAGTCAAGTAGCGAGTCGACCCGATGAGTCTCCCATCTGCCGGCATGACTGAGCCCGAAGAATGGTCTCTAGTCGGGGATCTTACCAAATGGGGGCGGAGTACCCATCCACGTCCTAGGTGCTTACCTTCACCTGGAGGCAGAGGAACTCAACACCTTCCCAAGCCACTTAGTCAAGTAGCGTGTCGACCCGATGAGTCTCCCATCTGCCGGCATGACTGAGCCTGAAGAATGGTCTCTAGTCGGGGATCTTACCAAATGGTGGCGGAGTACCCATCCACGTCCTAGGTGCTTACCTTCACCTGGAGGCAGAGGAACTCAACACCTTCCCAAGCCACTTAGTCAAGTAGCGAGTCGACCCGATGAGTCTCCCATCTGCTGGCATGACTGAGCCCGGAGAATGGTCTCTAGTCGGGGATCTTACCAAATGGGGGCGGAGTACCCATCCACGTCCTAGGTGCTTACCTTCATCTAGAGGCAGAGGAACTCAACACCTTCCCAAGCCACTTAGTCAAGTAGCGAGTCGACCCGATGAGTCTCCCATCTGCCGGCATGACTGAGCTCGGAGAATGGTCTCTAGTCGGGGATCTTACCAAATGGGGGCGGAGTACCCATCCACGTCCTAGGTGCTTACCTTCACCTGGAGGCGGAGGAACCCAGCACCTTCTCAAAGGCTTTACCTAAGGTTCTATCTCTACCTACTTTTCATTCAACATGGGGAGGTTACATATCTATTACAACGCGCCTTCTTGCGCCTACTCGGCCACATGCATCTCGGCCATCTCTTTTATCACCTCCTCCACTTTCTCTGCCTTCTCATTCCTTCTCTTTCTCCTGGTCCTTCCTGCTTCCCTGGTCAACCTGGAGGTGGAAGACTTGCCCCTGGAACCGATCTGCGTAGCTTCCCTGTGTCTCCCCGTGCTTTTGTTGAATCAGGAACAGGGACTCTGCCCCCTTCCTGGTGAGACGGAGGCATCCTCCCTACCCCCTCACTCGGGGCAGCTGGCCCTAGGAGGGCTGTTGAAGAGCGCTTGCGCTTGGAGGTTCAAGCCTTCCTCCGAGGTTGACCCCTTCCCTTGCCGACATGCTTGCTCTATCTCCATCAAAGACGGCGAGGCAAGCACAGGTGTTGGCGATGCCGAGCACTCGCCCTGAGGGGGGAAGTGCGACCCGCAAGACTTCCTGGATTGACTTCCTGAACTCCTCGAAGTCACCTTTCTTCACGCACTCGCTGGTAGGGGTGAGTCCCCCAGCTCATCGCTTCCAGCCATGAGACTTGCTCAGAGCTTTCCGAACTAGCTGCTTCTACGCTCACCGCACCAGAATGTTGAAACCAAAAAACTAGCCTCAACGTTCGAAAGGGAGACGCAACTAACCCTTACTTGACCCGATCTAGACCCTTGACCAGTGACTAAGAGCCGAAGAACCTTACCCTTGAAGAACACCTAAGTCCACGAATGGACCCCTTAAGCTGCAGCGTGGAGGTCCCACCACAAACTCGGAAGCTCACAAGGAACTTCCCCTCCCAAGTCAATGCTGAGCCTGAGCACCTTAGAGGGCACCAGGGATCACCTCACCGTCCACCTTCAATGACAAGGGGGAGGGGAGGGGTAGTGCTTGCTCACAACACACACGCAAGGGAGGGGGGTATCAACATCCCTTCACAAGGTGCCCATGGGGGTCTATTTATAGACTTCTCAAAATTGGGCTGCGGATAGCCAAAATTCTGCTATCCGCAGCTCAACCACGAATCTGTACGGTCAAAAAGAGAGGGGGGGGGGGGGGGGGGGCGAGTGGAGGACGAGACGTCCACTCCCCCCTTGCCGGTGGTCGAACGAGTGGACCGAGGTCCACCGCCCTTACTGGGCGAGTGGACCTCACGGTCCACTCCACCCTTCGGGCGAGTGGACCCTTGGTCCACTCGCCCAACTACATGGGGCGAGTGGACCAAGGGTCCACTCGCCCACACCCTTGGGCGAGTGGACTCTCCCACACTCGGGCGAGTGGACCAATGGTCCACTCGCCCGGGTCCTTGGGCGAGTGGACTAAGGGTCCACTCGCCCGGGGCCTTAGGCGAGTGGACCCAAGGTCCACTCGACCAAGGAAATTTCCCCCCCCCCCCCCCCCGGGCCCTCTCTTTCTGGTCTTTGATGACCTCCGATGGTTCGGTCCGTCGCGTTACCACGACCTCATCTGCGTCGGGTCACACCGACTCGGAAAATATGAGGGTTGTACATCACCCTCATGACCTAATCTAAGAAAAATTATCTGGTCGTAGGTATAAAATTTTAATAAATAAACTTACAATTCAAACAAGAGGGTCTCACAGTTCTCGAATCTCAAAAAAATTTATTTATTTTCTACTTAGAGAATAAATTTGTGCACATACTTAGGCTCTGTTTGGTTGGGTTGTTGCTGATGGAAAGCTGTTGATGGAAAGTTGCTGATAGGAAAAGTGCTGATTCCAGAAAACAGAGTTTTGTTAAAAAAATTATCTGGGTGAAATGAAGTTTGTAAAACGGAGTGATTAGTGACCTCAACCTTTCGAGCTAGTGCGAAATGATTAGTAGATGTTCTGGACTAGATAACCAAAGACTCTTTACTTTCCATAGGTCTGCTTGTTGAGTTGGGTTTAAATAGTCAAACACATATGTTTCATCTTTCTCACCTACCAGACGCCAATGCGGACTTTTCTTCAAGCCGCTCCTGTGCTTTGAAAGAGGAAGCTTCTTGGAAAGAGGCTAAGGCATATGAAATGACTCTATACAAGGAGAGGGATGCAAGCTATGAAAGACACACCAAAAGCCAAATCAAAGAGAGGTAAAGCCTTGAAGAGGGGAGTGGTAGTGCACGGTCAAAGGCGACGGTGGGAGTCGAGATCCGATTTCAGGCTACATCGGCATCGAAGAGCGGAAGCGTGTAGGCGGCGACAAGACGTCTGATTCGCGGGTTGCGGCAAGGTGCGCGGTGCTCAATGTTTGCACGCTCGTAGGCGGTGATGATTGTGCACAAGTGGTGACGTTGGCGGGTTGCACGTTCACGGCAAGGTCAAGTCCTGACTTGAATTTCTTCTTGCTCGTGGTGGCGGAGGTTGGTCGTGTAATGGCCCCATTAATCGGATACCGCTACAAATTAACATATTCATTCTATTTTATCATTTAAACATCAGAGGCGTCATGTAGAAACATTCAACGATTATAAATACCATGATAGATTACAAAAAGAAAAGTGCAAAGTAATCAAAACATTTTTATTCCATTAAAACAAATATAGTACAACAGATAACCGAACATTATACATACAAAAGGAGGGTTTATCACAAAATTGAGCCACATATATCAACTGACTTCATATCTATATCATATATACATGACCATAGAAAAACTATACTACAAGGACTTTGACTCTACTTGAAGAAGAACCGGAACTCCTCATGCGGGCAGTCGGGGTCTCGACACCCAGCTCTGTGCGAATCCAGTACACCAATAACTGATGCGGCTACGTCTATCCACAACTTGTACTTCTTCTTTTGTCGTGAAGGGGGTCTACTAGAACTCGCATGAGTGGCCTCTTCCTTGCCTGATTTAGTTACATTTCTATTAGTTAAAGGACTAAGCGAATTCTTATTTTTCCCCTGATTGCGTATGATAAATTATTTATGCATATTAGAGTTCAGCTTTCTTATTGTCTTTTCATCTTGTAATTTCACATTCAATTTCTCTTTTAGTATTCTTTTGTGTCACTCTCTTATGTTGCAATGTTAATGATATATTTCACATTCACTTTCTTCTTGAGCGATGTTAAGAGTATATTTCGTTTAATCATATATTTATATAGCGCACTTTTATCTATTTATCTGTATATCTTTTCATATTCGCACGCATATAAATTCTTTACGTGCATTTTTATATTCGCACGTTTACATATATTTTGCTTTATGCTGGGAGGACATTCACCTCACCTCCACTAGTTGGGTACATCCTTAACATAACTCATTCCATTGAAGCATCATTTTATCGTTCTTTTACTATATCGCTTAGGCATTCACTCACATTTATAATGAGGTTAATTAACCTTGCCTTTCGCCTTTATATTTATTAAGTCATTACACATTATAAATTAACCTCATTTCTTCTTAAAGTGACTTTACCAATCATAAAATAAGAGTAACACCAATTTAGACAAATCATGAATATTTGAATGTAGGGGATAACAACTCACCGCGACCTTTCCTTTTCCTTTGTCCCTCCTAGCATCCTCATTGTGTTTCCCGCCTCCTTGGGATGTCATGACCTTTATAATATACCATTCGTAATTACTGTAAGAACATCAAATTGATGTCTTCTATTATTGTTTATTGTATCACAACTCCTCTAGTTAGGTTCCACAATTAGGCCAAATGAGTCTTAAATGGATTAGGTGTTGACTGCCTAATTTTAAATAAAGGGTTTTTCATCAAATTAGTGAGGGAGCATCACCCTCAAGCATAATCTTACTTATTGGGAATAAAAGGAGTCAAAATCCCAAGAAATAATTGATGCCCTAAGGTAAATGAAAGGGGGTTTACTCCAAATGAGAGATAGAACATACTAAGAGCCATTTTCCAACATTAGGAACACTTAGTAATTTCGGAATGTACATTACATCAATATAGGTGTAACAATCCCTTTCAAAAACTTTTAACATGAAAAAAAATTGAAGAAGCCTAAGAAATCGAACCATAGAATTTCAGTTTTACTCAAAACATGCAAATATTCACATAAGAGGGAATGAAGAGTGGAGAGGAAGAGATTACCTCTCTAAAGAAGAAGAAAACTCAAGAAATGGAGGTGATTTGGGCTGATGGTGAGCTTTTGCCTCGGGCGCCTGTCGTCCGCCTGAAGAGTCTCCCGAGAGCAACAAAGAGGAAATGAAGCTCTCGTTTAGGCTTCCACGTATTATACGGCTGCCGATTAAGGCCCTTCCCCCTTTCGGTGACACGCCCACACCCTTATGTGTGTGAGTCACGATTGTATTGGCCCAATACCGCCGGTCTATGTATTAGCCGGTCCCAAATTTGTTCCCCTATACTTTCTTTTATTTCTATTTCTTATTAACATTAATTAAATACTTATTAACATCATTTAAAATACTTAATAACATCTTTTATTTCTATTTTTATTAACATCAAGTAAAATACTTATTAACATCATTTAAAATACATCTCATTGTCCTCGTCGACGTGTACGATATTCAATATAAAATAATTAGTACCTGATATAAGGGACGGTGTCACAGGTCGTCTGACGACGACGAAAGTTCATTCTGGTACAAATCTTATGCATCTGTTTGCGGATTTCAGTCAAGTTCATATTACTTCTGCGGATTTTCGTAGTTCGAGTTCTTCTGCAATATATTTTCGGATTTGTATCTCTTAATTTGAGAACTTATTAATTTTATTGTACTAATAAAATTATGCGAAGTACATATTTTCTTGTGACTATGTGTTTAGTTGTTTCTGGGGATTGCGCTTCTGCGACCGAAAATCCCAACAAGTGGTATCAGAGCCAGGTTCTGTAGGCGACTTATTGAACATTTGAGGAAAAATTTGAATGCAATGGTGAACGACTAGGTCATCTTCTCATCCTTTCAAATCCGACCTTGAATTAATCAGGTCTCCTAGTTATACCGGAGGGCAACTATGACAAGGAAGAATACGACTTTTGATCGGTACTCGGTGGAGAAGTTCGATGGAAGCAGAAATTTTAGTATGTGACAAATTCATGTCAAAAATATGCTACTTGAGCAGGGGATAATGCGTGTTTTGCAGGGACGAGAAAATTGGTTGCAGAAGTGAATGATGAGGGTGGATTGACTTGGTGGATGAGCGTGCCACTAGCGCCATCAGGATGTGCGTTGACGACAAGGTGCTTTTTAACATTATTGTTGAGGAGCCCGCAGTCAAGCTTTGGGAGAAGCTTAAAAGATTGTATTTGGCCTAATCGTTGACCACAAGATTGTTATTGAAACAACGATTGTATGGGCTGAAGATGCAGGAGGGTGGCAACCTGCAAGAGCACTTTAATGCGTTCAACGACCTTCTAAATCAATTGCATGTGGTTGGTGCGAAGGTGGAGGAAGAAGATATGACTATATTACTTCTTATCTCGCTCTCGTCATCCTTTAAACACATGGTTACCACACTCCTATATGGGAAGGATACAGTGAGGTTGAAGGAGGTCACATCGGCATTACTGTCCAGTCAGATGCTTAAGGACCCCACTCTTGGGGGTGAGCATATTTTGGCGGTAGATGGACGGGGGAGAGCATTCAACATGGGATCGAGGGGTGCACGGGCTCGGTCGGAGTCGAAAAAGGGAGTTATTTGTTACCACTGTAGACGGAGCGGTCACATCCGGAGGAATTGCCCGCAGCATGCGTAGAGTTCGGGCGTGGTGACACTAGCTAGATCTGGGAGTGGAGAGTGATGATCTTTATACCATCACTGAGAGTCATGAAGACTCTGATAGCGGATGAATATTAGGTTCGGGTGTATCGCAACACATATAATCCACAAAGATATCTTAAAGTTTCCCTTGCAAGACAGTTTCCCTTGCCCGGCAGTTTCCCAAAATGACTCAAAAGTCACAACGCATTGACCGGGACAACAAATTGGGATACATGGAGGGGTGATTAATATTAAATTTATCATTAATGTGATTTATCTGAAATGTTATATTTTGTATTTATATTAATACATGTACACATTTGCATGTCTGATTGCTAGAGCACACCACAATTATTGCATCGTCTTACCATGAAGTTCGACCTTAGATATGTTGATGGTCTAAACAGACTTGTTTCAGCTTAATCACAATGTAACATTAACTTGCACCTTTTAAACTCTTAAAACAATTAGATTCCTATTCATTGAATAACTTATTATTGCATATACATATTTTGAAGGCGATCGGTGATGTTACTCTACCTGAGGAGCTGTTGCTGGGCCCTGGGGATGGAGTGGAGGAAACTCTTGATACCCATAATTATGTCGGGCATTCACCGATTCACATGAGTTCGAAGTTTCTTAGAACAAGAGGGTCAGTAGTCACTAGGACCAATGACCTCTAGAGAATATGTAGAGTTCTATCTCCTCCTTTGCTATCAATCAACTCTAGCTAATCATTGAATGAGATGATGAAGAGATATGCAAATGAGAGTATGGGTAGCTCGAGGGCATTGTCGGACTTTGAAATGTCCGCGGTCTGGGCCGACTTTACTCACTGGTGGCTGAGAACAACAGATGTGATCTGGGATTGCCAAAGGTCCCATCGTACACTCGTGAGCTTGTCAATCGAGCTCCCCACTTTGAAATTGTCAAGGAGAAGCTATCGGCTAAGTGAAATTTGTCTTGTTTTCACTAAGTCTGTTCTCTCCGCTACCCCCGCTCTATCCTGAGGGTAAGCACACTACATTTGTCATTTATAGAGACAAATATCTATCCGTATTGATAAATCTTTCATTCTTCAAAAAATCTTTGTTCTTTACTCCACCTCCCTTGTCCTTCCACTCCACTAACATGTATATTGTGAGGACCAAATTACATTATTATTTAAACTATTTCTATTTGGTATGTATCGTTAAATTTCTTTGATTATTATTATTTATGTGATTGCCAAGTATGTTAGAATTTTGTTTTTACCACGTTGATTTATTAATATTGCATTTCAATTTTTATTTATTGCTTTAAATAATTGGAATAGTTTCAATAACACCCTGCTAGAAATTCTGTATGACACGTGTTGCGTGCCTTCTTTTAAATATTTGTCGGAGGAATAGATGGAACGCTCGTTGACGTGTGCATATCAGTTAGAAATCAAGTAGCATATATTATGAGACAGGACAAAACAACACAAAATATCATGATTGCTTGTGATTTCAACATGTGTTCCACTTTCGTTATGACTGGTTGAGAGGGATCTGCACACTATAACCGGATTTTCAATTATGTCATAATTGATCCTCATTATAAGTTCCCTCATTCACCTTGAGGTAACTTCTTGGAAGTGGGCCATACTGCGAGACATGACAAACTATCACTTTGACAAACATGCAGATCTTGTGATGCCCACGACGACTTTATGTAATTTCATTCACCGACACCATTCGCGCGTGAATATTGATTTCAGTGAATGCGAGCAGGGGGGTCGAGATGATGGGGTAGGCTCACAAGGGCGGCGAGAAACTTGCTCTGATACTGCAAGTGGTGTAGATGAGATGGTCGCGCTACATGAGACTATAACACATCAGTTGTATAAATCTAGAACATAAGCCAAGATCACGAAGATAACTTGCTAAGAAAAAAAATGTCTTTTTCATAACATAAACATTATTTTTGTGTTTGTTATCTTATTATGAAAAAAATCATGTCTTTTTTACATAATTTTTATGTTATCATATTATGAAAAATAAAAGTTCACCAAAAACTCAATTTTGTTACCAAATAATTTTTCAATTTTGTTTTGCCAATTTTATTTCACCCAAATAAATTTTTAACAAAACCTATTTTTTCAGAAACAACATTTTTATTTAGAGTTGATATTAGCAGTCCGAAACTAGCTATTAGCAGCCCATCGCTATTTGTAATCCAGAAATTTTATTTGTAGTCCAAAATTATATTTACACCCTACTCCCATCCTAAATAAGCGAAACACTTTGCTGATTTATTAAGTACTAGAAGCCTACAAGACTCTAAAATAATTTAAAAACCTATCAAAAAAACAAGTTAAATGACATGCATAGAGGAATTAACTCTAAACGACCAAACCAAGTTAAATGGCATGCAAATAAAAAAATTGACTACTTTTTTGAGATTTTCGTTGAATAATTTCTTTCATTTTTGAAGGTGAAAATAAGAGGGAGAAAAACGACGCGACCGATACAACTAAACCTAGAGTTTAGGCAACGGGAGAGAGATAGAGAGGAGGTTTTCGATGGGGTGCGATTAGCGAGAATTGGATTGCGAATATAATTAGGATTTTTACAATTTTTGGGGTGCAAATAGCGAGAATTGGACTGCTAATATCAATTCTATTTATTAAACTTCATTTTCTATACACAGGTTTTCATCAGCAATTACCAAACAAACAATTTACAATCAATCTAGCGTTTGCTCGTTCGTCGCCGATGAGTCCTCATCATTCGTTGATGAAAATTTTTCCCCTCAATTCTCATTTACATGCAAACTAACCGTTCGCAGTCTCACGGATGAACAGCAAAGATTCGCGCGTAACTCCGCCAAAATCCCATTTTTATCACTGTCATCAGCCGAAAGCTTCTCGATTTCTCCTTGGCTTACGAATTCCACCTCCCGCCGCGGCGCTGCCTCAACTCCAGCTCGCCGTCGCTCCACATTTCAATATTTCTCTTCCTCTGTTCTGATTTCCGAGAGGATTCCCCTACATTTCTTCGTTCTACGTACTGCTTCTGGGTACCTGCTGCCGACGACGGTAAGCTCTCCGTCATCGATCAACCTAAGTATTGAAAGTTTCCACCGCAGGCAGCTTAAAATTTTCTATCTACTTAGGGTTTTAAGCTTTCTGCGGACGCCTGCAGGTAAGCGCGGCTCTTCGATCTACCTAGGGCTGAGGCTTTCTTTTCCCTCATCTCGCCTCTACATATTCGCCGGTCACCACTAGTATTTGACTGGGACCTATTTTGATCGAAGACTTACACACAGTTCGTGCTCTGCGCCTCCGGGTAGCTCTGGATTCAGGTGAGGCCGTCCCTCATAACTTCTTCTGTTCAGTAACTCCTGTTTCATTCACTACAATATCCATTTTCCAGCATTCATGTAATGCCATTTGTATAACCAAATTCTTAGTTAACACTAGTTAATTGCTTATTAATTATTCTTACATAAGTACTTCTCTCTTAGGATTTTTACTAATAGTTGAGAAAATGCTCAGAAGGTGTTTGATAGAATGCTCAATATGCTAAATTGTGTTTTAAGTTTTCTTAGCCGAATCTGAAAGTTATTCTACTCGTCAATCTCTATCTCTCTCTTTCATATGCTTGATCCAGTATCTCCCAATTTCCCATCTTTATATGTAATTGGTTTGTAGCGTTTTCTCTTGCCGATATATTTCCTTCAATTTTTCCCCAAGCGTGTTGCTTGTAGTATTTTTTCCTCTAACTATAAATCAAAAGTTAATCTTTCTCATTTTGAATCTTCAGTTGTATTTTCACTACCATCTTTAAGAAATAATATATATGATAACCATTGATTAGTCAATGGAAAAAACATTTGTTACTCTTGCTTTTTTTTAACTGAATATACAATGTGTCGTCTAAAATCTGGATTCCATTGTGTTAGTTTTGTATTATTTTGTTATTTATTTTACAATCATTTTTATAGTTTGGTTTATATTTCTATGTTTGTTTGTTTGTTATTTCCTTTATTTTTGAAATATTGCATTTGCATTATAAAGAAAAAGGACGGTACAGAAGTAAGCTATTACAATATACTATCCAAACTCAGATTGGATCAACTGAAGAAACTCGGGGTGGGACACAATACTAGGCGAAAAGAAAGGAGATGACATAGCATGGTGAGCACAAAAGTCAGCCACCATATTGGCCGAGCGGGGTACATACTGGGAACGGATTTGAGCAAAGCCCCACAGAAAGGCAAAGTCTCCCACCCCGTCTTCAGTGGCATTCCATCGCCCTTCCGCAAACCAGCATCACACACAGTCATCGAATTAACACAATCACTTTCAATAATTGCTCTCCGAGCCTCAAACAAAGACGATTGCATGGAATTTTTTAACTCAAGAAGGGCCGCAAGCTCAACTCCACCAGGGTCCCAATGAACGAGAGGAGAGCCAGACGCAAATAGAAGCTCCCCCGCCTCATTGCGAGCCACAATCCCATGGCCGACACCATAATTAGACCCAATAGTACTGTCCACATTAAACTTTATCCATCCCGGGGGTGGGGGGTGTAGGGGGGGGCACCAAGATATTGGTTGGGATAGCCAAGACGGTTGGTTGGTGCCCCAGTCTCCGAGGAAAGGAAAGGAACGCAGCATCGAGAAATTTTCCACAATGATGGCCGCCATAATCGTAGCGGAAGCGAACTCATTGTTGTGAACCTTCACATTTCGGCTACACCACACTTGGTATACCGCCGAGCAAAAAATTTTGATAGGCCCAACATCAGAAGGCGAAGTGGAGGCAAAACATTGAAGCACATCGGCCCAGCACCTAATGAAGGAATATGAATACCCCATCGAAGAAGGGCAGCACTAATTGCCGAAAGACAACAACAATCAGTCACGATATGCTATCGGGATTTGGCCGATAAGCAGCCCCATGGACATCCCAGGTCCACCGAAAGCCCCCGCCGAGCGAGTTAGGCCCTCGTCAGAATGGCATCCCTAACAGTCTCCACCAGAAAATACGCTACCTAGGTTGCAATTTGATCTTTTTAATCCATGCAAACTGAGGGGTGGGGGACCGAATTGGGCTTGGTATGAAATGGTAGAGATGGAGCGACCGCTTAGCCGAGTGGCGAGCTCAGGATAATCCCGTCCAAGATGTGTTTGAATAGGCATTAGCAAAATTAAATCAATAAGGTCTGGGCCAAAGTGCTGGACAAGGAGATTGTGATCCCAACTGCCGTCCTCACCCAGGAAATCAACCACCAAATGATTCTCGAGCGCACCGCTATTAACAAAGGTCGGCCACCTAGTGAGTTGCCGATCCAAGATCTATGCATGCGTGAGCACATTGACGAAGGTGCCATCCGCAATTTTCCATCTCAGCACCGTGCGTAAACTGGCAACACCATGTTGAATAATCCGCCACATTGAAGAGTCACTACGCTTGAATCCTTCGCTCCATAATCGATTGAGGTATCGCACGACCATTAATTTACTGAACATGGAAGTTCTGGGCTGCAAGAGTTCCCAAACAAATTTAGCGCACAAGAGAACTTGCCACTTTGCCGCACAGTGAAAGCCAAGACCACCATGCCAAGTTGGTGAACAGACCGAGTCCCAATCAACGTAATGCATCCTCCGACAGATATAGCTCTTTTGCCAAAGGAAGAAGCGAGCCATTTGCTCGAGGCTGTTTTGTATGGACCGCGGAATCGAAGAGTGAGAAAGCAAAAAAAAAACGGGGTGGCAAGAAGTGCCGAGTTGATGAGAGAGGAGCGACCCGCAAGAGACAAGTGCATGTTCCCGCACGCCCGGATCTTTGAGGAAGCCGGCTCAGGGAGACCCGTGAAATCAACCCGCCTAGTTTACGCAAGGCAAGCTTAACGCCCAAATAGGTGAAGTCTGTCACCATTCTGAAACCCAGTCGACGGGAGAGACGGATTCGTTTCCATCCCAGAGTAGATTTTCCAAAGAGAACCATAGACTTTGCGGTATTGATTTTTTGTCCAGTCCAACGACAGTATTCCGTGAGGATAGCCAAGCATTGAGCCACACTCTCACTTGTGGCATCCGAAGCAATGAAGATGTCATCGGCATAAAGGAGATGGGACCCCAGAGGGCCGGGGGGAGCAAGGGAAATGTCGAGGGTGTCGCGCCGCTGTTGAATGGCAAGCGAAAGGAGCTCGAAGCACAACATAAATAAATACGGTGAGAGGGGGCACCCTTGCTGGAACCCGCACTGCGCATCAATCCATCTAGTATGTTTACCATTTAAAATCATGGCAAACTTAGGGTACATAACACATTGGAGAACCCAATTTGTGAAGACCGGGGGGAAGCCAAATAACTCCAAAACTTGGCGAAGCGTATCTCAAGACATTTTTGTCATACGCTTGCTCCATGTCGACCTTCATGGCCAAATAACCAGTCTCGGACTTCGAGGTGGTAAGCTTATGAATGACCTCCTGAGCGATGAAGTACTCATGGGAGATAGATCGGCCCGGAACAAACACACCACGCTCCTTAGAGATAAGAGTTGGAAGATGACATTTGAGCCGTCAAACTAAAATTTTCGCCGCCACTTTATAGATAGTCTGGCACTGGCTGATAGGCTGAAATTTGTCCGTGCGTGAGGCGTTAGGAATCTTGGGTATGAGAACCACAAGAGTTTCTTTCCAATCTGGCGGCATGAATCCGTAAGTGAAGAAGTCGCATAGAGCTCTACACACATCAACTTTAACTATTAGCCAAATTTTTTGGAAAAAAGATGGGAGTTATACTGTCCAAGCCTGGCGAGCGGTTGGCTCTCAGAGATTTGATAAACGTCCAAATTTTGGCCTCCGTAACCTCCTTAGTAAGCTCAGAATGACCACCTGCATCAAGGCACTGCGAGGCGGGGAGGAGCGGCCATCCAGCAAGAGAAGGAGGCAAACAATTCCATTTCTTATTGAAAAAAATCCAAAAAAACATTTTCAATTTGGGAGGGGTCCTCAACTAGCCCGTCCGCTCCCAAGTCTACTTGAAGAATCCGATTGCTGTGGCGCTAGAAGAAGCAATAGAATGGAAGAAATGGGAGTTGGCGTCCCCCTCATTAATCCAGCGCACTTTGGATCTTTGTTTCCACCATGTTGCCAAGTGCGCAAGCGTACTGGTGATCTCTTTAACCTTGGCAATCAGGCTACATGTTTGTTCCTCTGAAATGCCAGCCCTCAATCTTTCAAGTAGCCGTAGCTCAGCAATTTCAGCATCCAATGTTTCCTTTCGCGTACCCAGTTCATGCAGTTTATTCTTACTCCAAAAGTAGAGGGCCCGGAGTGTGTGCCAACACTTCCGGAGGAGGATAACCACATTATCACCATGATCATGCTTTGTCTAACATTTGGTGACAAGTTTGCCCACCATGGGGTATGAGAACCAGATCCACTGAGGCTGATTATCAATGCGAACATTGCCCAGAGAGAACAACAGAGGGCAGTGGTCAGATCCGACCCGGGAGAGGTGTCGTACCTTGCCCAACGGAAGAGCCTCCAACCCAGGAGAGTTCATAAAGAGACGGTCCAATCGACTCCAAACACGAGCCAATCCCCGGTGGTTGTTACACCACGTGACTGAGGGGCCTGTGAAGCCCAACTCCTGAAGGTCAAGAGAAAGGATTAGCCTCCTCCATTTCCCTGGAGCCTTGAGAATAAATAAAGGGGCAGACTCCCTTCTTATCTTCCTTCCGCCAGATACAATTGAAGTCGCCACCGACAATCGACGGAAGATCCGGAGTGATATGAAGCTAGAGAAGCTCCCACAACTGACGCCGAATACGGAGGTCCGTGTTGGCGTAGACAAAGGCCAACCTCCATCTGCTATTGTCCGGGAGCGAGACAATGCCCAACACACACTGATTTGTGTCCGCAGCAGGTTCAAAGTGTATCACATCCCTTCGCCATATTACCGCAATACCCCCGGCCGCACCCACCACCGGGTGATGCAAGAAATCCTAATTGCGGCCCGACAACCGATCAACATTACGATGGGAAAGAAGTTCAACTTTGGTTTCAAAAAGACCAACAAGGCCCACCTCAAAACGGAGAATAAGGTCACGGAGAATGTCCTGTTTCTTTTTTCCGTGCTCCCCGGCAATTCCACATTATAATGTTCGTCATGGACCCCATGTAGGGGATCTGTCCCCGCCATTCGATTGAATTCCGTCAAAAGCTGCCTTCCTTCGTTTGCGAGAAGAGGCCCCAACCGGCCCAAGGTTGAAAACTTCCCTGTCAAGGTTAGCTCGCGAGGCCATATGGCCAGGGAGATAATATCTGCTGTGCACCTTCTTTTTAGCTTTGTTCCCCCTCCTAGTCAACTTGGCATTAGCTCGAACAGAGACCATAACATCAACTGAAGGAACCGCACGTACTTGAGCTAGACCATTTTTATTTCCTTTACAAATGATTTTTTTTGTCTTATTTGTCTGTTTTAGCTCGTGAACCCGTAACCTTGAGGTCACGGGGTCGAGTCCTGGAAGCAGCTTCTTGAAAAAATGCAGGGTAAGGTTTGCCTACATTTCACCCTTGTGGTGGGACCCTTCCCCGGACCCTCGCTGCGCGGGGATGCTTTGTGCACCGGGCTGCCCTACATTTTACTTAATTCTACTAGGTTCTTTAATCTCAAGCTTGAGTACATAATATTTTGGCTATAATTATGTTCATCATGTTCCAATTAAGACTTGGAATGAAACTATAAGGAAAGATATGATGTACTTAGGTATTAATGAGGCTATGATTAAAGATAGGGCGCAATGGCGACAAAGGATCCATATAGCCGACCCCACTATGGTGGGATAAAGGCTTGAGTGTTGTTGTTGTATGATACAGTTATGCTTAGATTATTTACTCAGTGCTCTCTGAAAATCAAAAATTAAATGCAAACCTTCGAGCTTCTACTACATTTGTTTTGCATTTTTTTACAGATTATATTATAGCTGGATTTACACTACCCACTTCATACCTACATAAGCTCAGAATTGAAGGTTTCCTTTAACTGAGTTGTGAAATCGAAGCTTTCGCTTTTACTGAATTTTCAATATACTCTCCGAGAATAAAAGTTTAAGGTTTCTCATTTTGAATTTTTCATTGGATTTCCACTTCAATTTTAAGAAACAGATAGAAGGTAACCATTAAGCTATTTTTTTCTTTCTTTACAAAGTATTTTCTATTTTCGTACTTTGCTATGTTAGGGATTATAAATAGAAATGCCATATAAATAGTGAACATAGTGCTATGTTAGGGATTTTCGGACATTGCTTGCTTGTAAGAGTAAATGGAGACGAGAAAAATACAAGAATTTACGTACGAGTATAAGTTATTGGATGTTGGAATGATTAATAATATGAATAGAGATGAGATAGTGTAGATAGAAAGATAGAAAAGAAATTGAAGATTTCGCTTCAACTGAATTTTCAGTACTCTCTGAAAATAAAAGTGTTACGGCCGTAACCCCAAACCTGGGTGGGCAACACCAGGTGGGCAATACGTCTGGTTCCGCCCCCAATCCTTGCACCCAATCCCAGCCCTGGGCACCGTAACAGGGCCGCGGCCCACGCACCCCAACCAAATCTCCGCCCCCATTTAACCAGGCGGTAGGTTGTTGAGGCCAGAGATCGAACCCCCCGAGCCCCTTGATGAGAGAACTTCCATGATGGGAGATCACTATTTTCGCGGCTCAGTTGGAGATGGGAGATCATGGAAGTTCTCCTTATCAAGGGGGTCGGAGGTTCGATCTCTTGCCTCAACAACCTACCGCAGAGTTAAATGGATGCGGAGAGCTGGTTGGGCTGTGTGGGCCGCGGCCCTGTTACGGTGCTTATGCCCTGGGATTGGGGGCGGAACCAACCATATTGCCCACATGGTATTGCCCACTCAGGGTGGGGTTACGACCGTAACAAAAAATTTGAGCTTTCTCATTTCGAATCTTCCTTTGGATTTCCACTACAATTTTAAGAAACAGATAGAAGGTAACCATTAAGTTTTTTATTTTTTTCTTTATAAATTAATTTTTATTTAGCACTTTGCTATATTAGGGATTTTAAATAGAAATGCCTGAGAAATAGTGAAAACATTGATTAGAAGAATGATAACCATTGCTTGCTTATAGGAGTAAATGGAAAAAAGAAAAAACATGAATTCTGGTACGATTATGATGTAATCTAAACATAACAATTTGATTTTAAATAATAATTTTTTAGATCGGTTTAAAACATGAGGCGCTAGCGGAACTTTCAAGAATAATATCAAGCGACATTCGTTCTAGGGTTCGCAAACGTGCATAAAGGTCTAGCATTTGTTCGCTTTCAACATTACGACAATTTCATCCACAAACATTTTAATGAAAGAAGAACAGGTTTTTCAAGTTAACGACAAAAAAGTAAATATATTAAGGGGCGAACTCTGAATTTTTAAAGATCATGAAAATTTAAGCATAAAATTAAACTAGCATGATATGAGCTAGAGAGGAGAAAAAGTTATACCTCAGGCTAAGAACAACGTAGGGTCCAACCTCTGTCGAACTAGGTGCAGGAATGGGATAGTTCTTCGAAACAGAGAAGGAACAGATGATGGAGGGTGGCAGAGGGGCGTCGGCTTTGGTAGGGGAGTCTCGGAACTACTGGGGGTAGGTTGGAAATGGAAAGGAAGGAGTACTGGAGGCCGAACGGAAGGGGAGGAAGGCTGGACGAAAGAGGAGGAAGGCTGGACGAAAGAGGAGGAAGGCTGTTCGCATTCAACGCTGCGACAAATTCATCCACAAACATTTTAATGAAAGAACAATGGATTTTTCAAGTTAACGACAAACAAGTAAGATGATATTTAAGGGGCAAGCTCTGAATTTTTAAACATCATGAAAATTTAAGCATACAATTAAACTAGCATGATATGAAGAAGCGAGGAGAAAAAATTATACCTCATGCTAAGAACAACGTAGGGTCCAACCTCTGTCGAACTAGATGCAGGAATGGGATAGTTCTTCAAAACAGAGAAGGAATAGATGATGGTGGTAGAGGGGCGTCGGGTTTGGTAGGGGAGTTTCGGAACTGCTAGGGGTAGGTCTGAAATGGGGAGGAAGGAATACTGGAGGCCGAACGGAAGAGGAGGAAGGCTGGACGTAAGCGTTGCATCGTTCTGGTGGTGAAGGAGGTCTGGCCCAAACAACCAGTGGTGGGTGAGGGCTGGAGAGGGACGAATGGATCTCAGAGTTGGCTAAAGAGAGACAAAGGAGGTGGCCGGAGGAGTACCATGCTTGGCTTCATCGGACTTGGATGGAGCTTGAAATTAGTAGGCATGGGAGATCGTCAGCGTGCAAAACCGATGAAGGAGTGCTGGACTGGACTGGCAGTGGCCGATGGACTAGGTCGCCGGAGAATCTCGACACTTCAGACGGAGGTGGTGAGGCTAGGCAAGCGGGCATCGGTTGCTGGGAGCAAGAGTTAGGGCGCGTCGGCCTTGGAATACCAAACAGAGAAAGGTTTTGATGGCGCGCAACACCATATGCACGTGTATTCTCGCAGGAGGCGGTGAACCATCGCCCGTCCGAGCGATCCGAGTCCGCAGTTGCGTCCGGATCGTCGTTGCGAGTTGATTTACCATATTATTCTATGTATTTTGAGTTTTATTTGGCTCCCGATCGGACCGGATGATATGAGCCGTCCATTTTGGGATGCCCTAGGTCTAGTTAGTATAAATAAGTGGCGATATTGGCTGATCATTCCATCGAAGGTTTGCAGGCTTGCTTGAACCGCTCGGTCCTTCCCTTCCGGTGCGACGTCGGAAGAACCCTCCCGGTGCGACTCCAGGGAGCCTCTCCTCCCTTTCCCTCTCCGGTAAGCCCTCCACGGTCTCAGCCCTCACCGCTTCCCCTCCTCTTTACCCTCGCGCAGCCACCGCCAACCACCCCTCCCCTTTCCCCTCGTGCAGCCACCGCCAGCCTCCTCTCCTCTTCCCCCTCGTGCAGCCACCGCCAGCCTCCCCTCCTTTTCCTCGTGCAGCCACCTAGCAACCCGCTTCCAGCCCCACACGCCTCCTCCTCCTCCCTCCCTTCCAGCCAACCCCAACTTCTGGCCGCCCTTCTTGCAGCCCAGATCCGCCGCCCCTCCACCTTCCTGAAGCCTTTCCCCTCCTCAGCCCTCCCCTCTACTTACAACAACCCTCCCACCCTTTTCTGCTACCCGCAGTAGTTCCCTTTCGCCTTCCGAAGTCCCTCCTCGCCACCGTTCAGCCGCAATACCTTTAGGTGTGCGTGATCAGCCATCGTCCCTCCACCGCGTGCACACTTAAGTTGTATTTGGAGTTCTATTTTTCTATTGTCGAACATTTGACATCTTTACCTTGTAGTGGATGTTTATCTCGTTTTGTATTAGTATTGTACCCCGTGTGATTTGCAGGGCTTATTCCGCACACGCTTAAATAATCGCAACTCGCTCGCTTGCGAATCGGTGCTTGCTCTCTTTAATTAATATTTGTGATAGCTCGTGCCTCTGCCTGTTTTATTTATAATAATAAATTGTTGTTGTAGTTTTTACGCGTACTGTCGCTTGCTTTCTTCACGATTCATCACGCCTAGGTTTTCATTTAGCGTGTCTACTCCCCATTGGTCTACCACTGTGTTGACGTCAGGAAAATCCTGACCTCAAGATTCGGACCGATGCAGCCGGAGGTTACTCGCCCAGCAGTCCAACGAGATGACCTGGCTGGCGACTACTACGGAGCTAGAAGAGCAACAAACAAGACCCCAAGCGCTGCGGCAGGGAGGTCCCACCACGTACCCAGAAGCTCCGAAGAGACTTCCCCTCCAAGACCAAAAATGACCGAGCAGGGTACAAGGAAGGCACCGACTTGGCTAGTACCGGGAGTAGCGGCCAAGTGTGACAGGTTCCAGAATGCAAGAGCAGGGTTTCGAAAGCTCAAGTCCAGGTGCCAATCCAAGTACCCCTGGGGTCCTATTTATAGGAAAATCAAGGGGTAGGGGGGGGGGGGGTTTATAGCCCAGCCCCTGCCCGGCGACTAGCGATATTGAGGCGATCTCCCCGGGCAAATGGGCGAGTATCACCTATGGTCGCCACCTTTGGCGAGTATCCGGGCTACTCGCACGAGTGCACCCCTACTCGCCTAGGCTGTCTTCTGCTCCTATGCTTGACGAACTCTTCCATTATGCCTGCTGGCCGACTTTATCTTGGTATCTCGAACTGTTGACTGCCGATTGACTCTTTGACTTTGACCTCTGTCTACGTGGCCTTGGGTGAGTCCTGCCCTCGGAGAATGAGGGTTGTACACAATCCCCGCTCTTTGCGAGTAACGTAGTTGCTTGGAAAGAATCATCCAACCCTGATTCGACGAGCTGTCTTTCTGGCGAGTATTGGTTGATAGTCGGCATCACGCTGGTTTGACGCTCTGGCCCTATATATAGAGGGGGAGGGGTCTCTGATGGCAAGGCTTTTTTGATCTCGCTTTCAAGATGTCGCATAGTATTGCCGAGGAAGCTGTTGCGGACATGGCCGAGCTTGCTAGTCTGATACCGCCTTTGCGGAAGCCTGCTCGCGACGCCGAGCTTGAAGACTTTCTCGCTTCCAGGAAGAGGAAGCGTCTGGAGAAGAAGAAGGAGAAGAAGAACAAGAAGAAGAAGAATGCGGACGCCTCCGAGAATGTCGCTGACTCTCAGGTCGGCACTACCCAGCAGGTACTCGCCGACTTGGGTCTCGGTCAGTCGGGCGGCTCGCCTGTTCCTGATCCTCCTTTGTCGAATGTAGCTCCTGAGGCGAGTACTGTGGGAATCTCGGCTGAAGATCAAACTGAAGTTCTTCCTGCGCGAAGTGAGAGCTACCTACTCGCCACTTTTTAAGTTTTAGTCGCCCGTCTGTCTGACGTTTTCTATACTATCTCGCAGATCCGCTTCTCGTCGATGCTCGGGAGGAGCCTTTGAGCGCTATTCCTCTGCGATCATCGCCTATGATCTCGCCCAGGACTAGGGGAGGAACTCGCCGGGGCGGATTGGTGCGGATCCTTCATAGCTCCGCGGTGGATAAGAGGCCGATGAGCGAGCAGAGGGCTCCTTCAGCGAGTAATCTTCCTCCGCCGCCACCGCCTTTGCAGCAACCAGAGGTGGCGAGTAGCCCGCAACTGCCCGCGGACCAACTTCCTCCACCTCCTCCGTTCCCTCCTCCTGCCGATATGCAGGATGATCGCCGCCTTCTGTCTTCCTCGACTCCCACCACTCATCCGGCTGAGTCCTCGCGCTGAGGCGGGGCGGCGGGGTCTTCTGGCTTCTTCGCTCCCAGAGGGGGAGGGCGACCAGTGGATGGTCGCGGTCGGGGTGATGCGCCTTCCAGCAGGGAGCACATCGGCGGATCGCACTCGAACCGACGAGATGGTGCTCGTCGCAGTCTGTCCCCGCATCGGGGAAGGAGCTCTCCTCGCCGACCATCTCGGAGTCCTCGCCGCGATTTGCGGAATGATGCTCATCGGCCTGGTAAATGGAGTCACTGCCTTTTCGAATATCTTCAAAGAAGGGTCTTCCCGCTACTCGTCACTAAGACTTCGCCTTTATGTCTTCTGCAGCTCGCGCTCACACCCCTATCGGGGCTCTGATTGACGGGGTCGGGCTTCCCTCCCGCGAGTACCAGGAGAGGGCTACTCGCGCCATCCTGGACTTGGAGGCGAAGTTGGAACGTCTGGCGATCAGCGAGTCCCATCGGCGTCTGACAGCGGTGGAAGCGCGAGTGGAGCTCTTGGCGGCTGCCGACTCTCAGCGTCGTCTGACCGAGCTGGAGGTGCGAGCATCACGGCTGGAGGAGTTTGATACTCGCCTGGCTAGTGTAGAATCTCTCCTTCAGGCTGTCGGTGATCTAGAGCGCCGGGTTGGCAGGATGGAGCATCGCCAGCAGTTGCATCACGATGAGCTGGTGGGGATTCGTGCGAGCACGGGCTCCGTTGGTCGCCTGGCGAGGATGGAGGAGCAGCTGCGACAAGGCGAGGATGCGCTGTCCGTGGCCTTCGAGCATTTTTAAGCGAGCTCGCAGTATGGGCTGGGTTGGGCGACAACCGCAGCTTCCTGACGCTCAGCCGAACCCCTAGGATCCTGCCCCTCTTTCTTTTTATAGTCGCTTGTAGCCTTTTGGCAAATGCTTGTAATTCTTAACTATTTGAGTTCTTTAAGTAATTTGCTATTTGGCGAGTATGAATATCGCCCTTGTTGCCTTTCTTGTTTTCTGTGATGTCTTGATGCTCTCTTTTGTTTTCTTTCCTGCGAGTAGTTGTTGAATGTTGTGTTGGTGTGGTGAGTACCCTAGTAATTTGATGCAGGTACTCGCTCGTTCGACACTGGTGATTTGACGTGCACCATGGGTTTTGACGACTTTCCTCGATACTCGCCACCCCAACTCGTGCTCGCGGTGGCGTACGCGGCAAGCCAAGCTTCGTCGAGTACTATAAATAGGGGGGGGTGGGTGGGTACGTATTTATTACGCTTTTGGCGATCTTCCCTTTCTTTCCAGCGACTATCTCCCGATTGCTCCTCTCCTCGCATCTTCGATACTCGCTTCTTCAATCCTTCCCTTCCTGAATGGCTGACGAGGCAGCTATTCGCCGTGCAAGTCATGCGAAGAACTTCGAGGCGACTTCTTTCAAGAAGCCGATTACTCGGCCGAGCGATCTGAAGGAGTTCTCTGCAAAATATTTGTCGCCGGGGTATGTCGCCAGGCTTCCTCGCGAGGATGAACGCCTGAACTCCTTCTCGGCGACCGAGCTGGTCTTCCCCATCCGCCATTTTGAAGTCGGCCTGCGACTACCCTTGTGGTCGGAGGTTTGCCAGATCCTCCGCTACCACGGGATAGTCCCGACGCAAATCAACCCAAACGGAGTGGCGATGATCGTGGGGTTCCTCTGTTACCTGCGCGATCAGGGGATCGCCTTTGATCTCTCCGTCTTCCGGCGAGTATTCCACTTCGGCGCCACTGGCGAAGGCGTCGTCTTCTTGTGCAGTCATGTCTGCACTCTGGTCGGCACGGCGAACAAGAACCATCGTTGGACAGAGCGAATAGTCGTCATCAAGGGCGACTTTGGTGTCGTGCCGACTTCATCCTTCCAGCCGGCAGAGAGTGCCTTCACTGCCCCTTATCTGGAGGAGAGCCGGGAGAAGCTACTCGACAGCTTTCGAGGTCGCCATCTAGATGTCGTCCTCTGGAGGAAGCGAGTAGATGAGCTCGCCGAGGTGTTCCCTGGTGAAGGTAGTCGTCTAAGCGAGTACTTGGTCATGCTCGCCACTTGTCTTCAGTCGGCGCCTAACGCTCTTTTCTTTGTCTGGGTGCAGCTGTTCGCTCCTTACCGAGCGAGCTTCTTCCCTTGGTGCCAAAGGCGGGGGCTCCTGCTTTGGTTGATTTGTCGCCCGGCGGCGATGATCAGGAGGTCGCTGGCGACGATGCTGGGCCCTCGAAGAAGAGCAAGGTCAAGGGGAAGTCCGCCGAGACTGTGAGGAAGAAGGAGGTCACCAAGAGGGACCTGAAAGCGAGGGCACATCCTTCGGAGGCTGGCGAGCCCAGCGGCCATCCGCTCTTCGGCGAAGGTGTGGGCATTGAGGATGCCTATGGTCGCCCTCTGGTGTCCTGGGCTGAGCGAGCCCATGAAGTGACGTTGAGCACCAACCTCCCCTCCTGGTCGGAGGATTGGGAGGATGCGGGCGAGGCGTTCGACGTGACGTTCGCCCTTTATGGTCGCGCGGACGCCGAATCCTTGCAAGACGTCTTGGCCGAATATCTCGCCCATCAGAGCTCGCGAGCTAACCTGCGAGCTGCCGAGCTTGGGCATGCGACGACGAGGAAACTGCTTGAATATGAGTAGATGATCAAGGTGCAGAGCAAGAAGCTCATCACCATGGGGCTGGAGGCCGCCAAGTGGAAAGACCAGGAGGTACTCGCTCATCGCATTTCTGGTCTCTGAGATAGTCGCCTTTTGTGCCGATGGATGTTTGCTAACCGCTGTCTTCATCTGTACAGGCCGCCGAGCTGGAAATGGCGAAGAAAGTGTCCCAGCTGGAGAAGGAGCTGGAGGATACTCGGCAAACCTTGGAGGCCGCCCAAGTGCGAATCGCCGAGTTGGAAACTCGGCCTGCCGAGCAACAGCCTTCGTCGGCGGGCCCCTCCAGGGTTGGCAAGCAGATCCGGATAGTCGGTGACGATATGACGCATATTCGTCGGGAGATCGCGCGAGCAACCGGGAAGGTGGTCCTAAGCAGTCTGAAGGCCGATGGCCTTTTGAAGCCGGAGGCAATGAACCTGACTGTCATGGACATCATCCCGACACTACTCGCCGAAGAGTCCAATTCCCCCATGCGAGATCTTCCATCCTCATCCACCGATTCCGAAGATGACGATTCTGAGGACGAGGGTGATGATGGCGAAGATGTCGATCCTGACGGCGAGGATGGTGGCGATGATGCATAGTCGCCTGTCTTCTTTTTGCAAATCTGTACAATCATTTTTGTATATGTACTTATGAAAGTAAATGAATACAATTGTTTTCTCGCCTTTTGTAGTCGCCTTTTGCTTTTCTTCTTTTCGTGATCATGCCGAGTGGCTCTTAGGCTCGAGACGAGGTTGAGTGCTTGCTAGGCGACTAAGCATAGGCGAGATAGGATGCTGCGGACGACGATCATACCTTACTCGCTGGGTAGATGCTCGGCCATACATGCTCGCGCCCTCATACTCGCATCTTCCTACTCGCACCTGCTTTTCTAGAACCTCATTTTATACCTTCAGGTTGATGCCGCTGAAGAGGTCGACGCAGTAGGGAATGACTGTCGGGGAGGTTCCGATGGAACACCTTCTCAGGGATCACAACATTCCGAGGTCTCCATCCTACTTGGGCGCTGAATGTTTCCATCCTTCGGTCGGTCGAATCGGTCCTACCCTTTCCCAAGTTGGAATGTCGGCTTCCAGACTCTCCCCTGGTAATCTCTTCAGTCGGACGAGAAATGCGGTCGCAGGGTAACTCGACCAACATGCAAGGGGGGAGCTGATCTCGACCGTCAGTGCAGAGGCTTGGTATTAGGAGAACGCACTACCGAGGCACCGTCCCATCATCCGTTCTGAGTTTTTACGAGGGTGTAGTCGGAGGCTCGTATTTCAACTTGCGGCGGTGAATGTTGATGCATGACGACGTCAAGCAGGGAATGGCAGTCGGGGAGGTCCAAGGGGACACACCATCCCGAGGCCTCCATCCTACTTGGATGCTGGACGTCCGCGATGGATGACGTCAAGTAGGGACTGACAGTCGGGGAGGTTCCAAAGGAACGCGCCATCCCGAGGCCTCCATCCTACCTGGATGCTGAATGCCGACCGAACCTGTTTCCTGTTGCTCAACAATTAAACGGGGAGTTTAAGCACACTTAAGCACATTAACTCACACAATTGGAGGAAATAATCGGAAACGTATCGCTTTGTTATGGGCTTTTAGCCCTCGAGTGTGCACGACACCTTTATTCAAGGGTCCCCTGAGCTAGTTAAATCGATCATCTCTTCGCCGAATCGGGAGGTCGGCGTCCAGACTTTTCTTCTGGTAATCTCTTCAGTCGGACGAGAAATGCGGTTGGTGGGAACCGCGACCAACGTGCAAGGGGGGAGCTGATCTCGGCCGTCATTGCAGAGGCTTGGACTTAAGGGAACACACACCCGAGGCACTGTCCCATCATCCGTTTTGAGTTTTTACGAGGGTTAAGTCGGAGGCTCGTTTCTCAACCTAGCGTGGAGATCGACTATACTGGCCTTCTTCCTTAAAAGACTTTTCTGAGATAGGAAGGACTGCCTCATCCCATATTTCAGGGAGACGTAAATTTTTTATTTACAAATAAATTTACAAAAGAAGGGGGCATGTACATTCCCCTTAGGGATAAAACCTTTTCAGGTCATCGCCGCTCCAGATGTTCCCTAGCAGCTCGCCTTCCTGGTTCTGCAAGCGGTACCCTCCGGTCAGGAGAGCTTCTTGGATGATGAAGGGTCCTTCCCAGTTCGGGTTAAGCTTCCCGACGGCTGCTGACCTTCCTGCCGCGTCCACTTTCTTCAGGACCAGGTCACCTGCTTGGAAGTGCTTGAGGCGGACATTCTTGTCAAAATGTCTTGCCATTCGGCGCTTGATCTCTTCTTGCCTAGCTGAGGCCAGGTCGCGGAGCTCTTCGATGTAGTCGAGGGACAGCTTCTGGGCTTCCTCATTTTCCAATCGCCATTCTTCGTTTCCGTCTTCCGCGGCTACCACCCTTGGGTTTCTGACTTCAAACTCTACTGGAATGAGAGCTTCCGACCCGTGAGAGAGCTTGAACGGTGTTTCCCCGGTGGCTGAGCTAGGAGTGGTCCTCAGAGCCCAAAGGACCGAGGGGAGCTGGTCCGCCCAATTACCTCTTAGGTTCTCCACTTGGCAGGTTGATGATCAGCTTGTTGGCGGCCTCCACTTGGCCATTGCTCCTAGGGTGGTGTACGGAGGCGAATCGAAGATCAGTTCCCAGTTGTCTGCAAAAGTCCTCCAATTCCAAGCTGGCAAACTGGGGACCGTTGTCGGTGACGATGACGAGAGGGATTCCAAATCTGCAGACGATCTCTCCCCAGATGAAGTTCTTCACGACTTGAGAGGTGGTCTTGGCCAAAGCTTTGGCCTCGATCCACTTGGAGAAGTAGTCGATCATGACGAGAACGAACTTCCTCTGGCCACTTGCTTGAGGGAAAGGGCCGATCAAGTCCATCCCCCAGATGGCAAACGGCCATGGGGCGGTGATTGATCGGAGCTGCTGGGCTGGCTGCAACTGAAGAAGGGCGAAGAGCTGGCATTTCTGACACTTCTTCGAGAAGGTCTCGGCATCCTTCCGGATAGTAGGCCAGAAGTAACCTTGCCTTAGGATCCTTTGTTCCAAAGTGCGAGTCCCAGAATGGCTTCCGCACTCTCCCGAGTGGATCTCCTCCAACACTCGAGGTACTTCGTCTTCAGAGACACATCTGGCCAGGGGGCCTGAGATGGTTTTGCGGTACAGCTCTCCGTTTTGCAGTAAATAGTACGCCGCCTTGTACCGAAATCTTCTTTGATCTCCTTCGCCCGTCGGGAGCTGGCCGCTGACCAGGAAGGCCACAAAGGGATCCATCCACGAAGGGTGTTGCTCGATCTCCATCATCTCTCCTTCTTCAATGGATGGACGGAAGAGTTCGGTAATGGTTCCTCCAGCCCTCGGCCCATACTTGGCTAAGCGATCTGCTGCCGAGTTCTCCTCTCTCGGCACATGCTCGACGAAAAAGGACTGGAAGCATCCAATCAGCCCTTCCACCTTTACCAAGTACTTCTGCAGGATGGTGTCGCGCACCTCGAACTCGCCTCGAATCTGCGAGGCGACCACCATCGAATCCGTGAAAGCCCGGACATCACGAATCCCCAACTCCTTGGCAAGCCGCAAGCCTGCCACTATGGCCTCGTACTCTGCTTGGTTGTTCGTGACGGGGAAGAGGATCTCGATGGCTTGCTCGATCCTTGTTCCCTGTGGGCTGACGAGTACGATGCCCACCCCCACAGAACTTTTGTCTGAAGCTCCGTCCACAAACATCTTCCATGGGATCGGATTGAGAGCTTCTTCTCCTGGCTCTGATTCCACTGAGAAGTCAGCCAGGAAGTCTGCCACTGCCTGGGCCTTGATCGCTACCCGGGGTGAGAAGGAAATGTCGAACTCGCTGAGTTCTACCGACCATTTCGCTAATCTCCCAGAATGTTCCACTCCCTCTAGGACATTTCGGAGAGGATGATCAGTCACAACCCGAATGGAGTGAGCTTGAAAGTAAGGCCGGAGCTTCCGCGCCGACACCACCAGGGCAAAAACAAGCTTCTCAAGGATCAGATATTTCAACTCCGCCTTCTTTAACACCCGACTGACATAGTAGATGGGCAGCTGCTTCCTTCCTTCCTCTCGGACCAACACGGAACTCACTGCTTCGGCTCCTACTCCCAAGTAGATGAGCAGGTCTTCTCCTTCCTTTGGGCTCTGAAGGAGAGGTGTTTGAGTCAACTGCTCCTTCAGTCTTTCGAACGCCGTCTCACATCCTTCGGACCACTCGAAGCTTTCAGTTTTGCGGAGTGTCTTGAAGAATGGAGAGCACTTCTCACCGGCCTTTGAGAGGAAGCGGCTAAGACCCGCCAGCCTTCCTGTCAACCGTTGGACTTCCTTCATTGTCTTCGGGGACGGCATCTCCAGGATCGCCCTAACTTTGTCGGGGTTAGGCTCTACTCCCTCTGGGGTAAGGAGATGCCCCAGGAACTTTCCCCTTCCAGCTCCAAAGACGCACTTCGCTGGATTGAGTCGCATCTTGAATTTCCTCAGCGTCGCGAAGGTCTCCACCAGATCGGCCACATGTTCCTGGACGCTCTTGCTTTTGATTAAGAGGTCGTCCACGTACACTTCCAAATTCCTCCCCTTTTGCCCTTTGAAGATGTGGTCCATCATCCGCTGGTAGGTGGCTCCCGCGTTCTTCAAACCGAAGGGCATCATCTTGTAGCTGTAGCAGCCATCATCGGTGATGAAGGAGACATCGCGGCAATCGGGGGGATGCATCCGGATCTGGTGATATCCTGAAAACGCATCAAGGAAACTCATCACAGAAAAACCGACGGCTGAATCAACCAGCGCGTCGATTCGAGGCAGGGGATAACAATCCTTCGGGCAACTTTTATTCATCAAGGAAAAGTCAACACACATTCTCCAGCTACCCCCCGTTTTCTTCACCATTACAACATTGGAGACCCAGCCTGGGTACTGGATCTCCGATACAAAGCCTGCATCGAGCAGTTTTTTCACCTCCTCCCGGATCGGCTTGGCAAGGATGGTGGCGGTCCTCCTCTTCTTCTGGCGGACGGGCTGGACCGCGGGATCCAGGTTGAGGCGATGACATGCAACCTCAGGGTCGACTCCTGGCATCTCGGCGACACTCCAAGCGAAGATGTCGACGTTCTTTTGCAGACACGCCGCCATCTCGATCTTCTCCTCCGTCTTTAGCGATCCGCCGATCTTCAGCAACCCAGGTACTCCCTCTGCGGAGAGTACCTCGATTTCTTCAACTTCTTCGGCCACCTCCAGCCTGGTCGGGCTCTCCAACACCCTTCCGAACTCTTCTGCGTCAGCCATCCAGCTGATGGTGCTGACGGCGCTGAGATAGCATTCCCGCGCGGCTCTTGGATCGCTCCTGATCCTCACCTGGACATCTCCCTTGCAGTACTTCAAGCACTGATGGTAGGAAGATGGGACGGCCTTGAAGGTGTTGAGAAGCGGCCTCCCAAAGATAGCCCTGTAACAACTCGGGGCGTCGACGATGACAAATCGGCAGTTGATGGAGGTGCCACCGAGCGTTACAAGGAGATCTGCTCCTCCTTCTACTTCCTTCTTCTCTCCGGAGAAGCCGAAGAGGGGACCATCAGCTGCCCGAACCCTTGCTGCTCCGACTCCCAGTCCGCTAAACGTCCCCTTGAAGACAACGTTTACGGAGCTACCGTTATCGATCAGGATTCGATCAACGGTGAAGTCCTCCACTGCGGCTTGAATCACGAGGGCATCATGGAAGGGATTCTCATTCCCTAGCACGTCCTCCTCAGAAAAGGTGATCTCCTCCATCGGGGGTGGTGCTTGCGAGGTCGAGGCGACACTCCTGCGGTAGATCTGATGGAGGCTCCCCTTGCGGGAAGTTTCCAGCCCCGCTCCCCCATGGATTACTCCGACTCTGCCTCCCTGAACCAGGTCTCCCCGACCTCCCTGGTCGACCCGGTCCTCGTTCCTCCTTCGAACGACGGCAGCCTGCCCTGCCTGCGGCTCGACAGGGGCCTCTATCCTCCGATGCTCCCCTCCACCTTCTCCTGCTGCTAGCCTCCTCCGGGCTTCCCAAAAGTCTGGGCAGGCAGCCATGGCATGCCCCCCCACCTGGTGGAAGTCACAGTAGAGGGGAACCTCTTCTGCTTGCTGCCTCCTCGGCTTCTGCTTCTTCCTTCCTTGACGGCGGCCACGCCCGGCTACCTCCATCGCTTCTTCTCTCCTCCTCTCCTGATGCCTCTCCGGCTGGCGAAAAGGCCTTCTCTCCGGGGATCTCCCCCTTTGATCCCGACGCTGGTGCCGTCCAGCCGGCCTCCAAGGTGGCCGGTTGACGGGGACCTGGTAGCGCCTTTCCTCCTCCTGACGCTCCGGGGACTCGACGGGTCTCCTCTCAACGCTCCTCCTGGCTTCTTTCCTCCCGGGCTCCTCCCTCTTCTTCTCTTCTCTCCTCCTTTCTTCGCGCCGCTCCGGCCTCTTCTTCTCCTCCCTCCGGGGCTCTTCTCTCTTCCTCTTCTCAGGGATCCTATCCCTCTCTTCTCCCTCGCCTCCGGTCACCTTAGCAAGCCTTGCCAAGAAGTCAGGGTTGGAAGCCTCTCCTCGGACAAACTTGTTGGCCCTCTGAATGAGGTTGTCGTAGGAGTAGGGAGGATTCTCACTGAGCTCCAACTTGAAGAGGCCTTGACTTATGCCGAACGTCAAGGCCAGCAACAGGATGTTGCTATCCACCTCCTGGATCTGCAGAACCTCCTCCTGAAAGCGCTCGATGTAGGGTCCCAACGCCTCGTCCGGCCTTTGCACCAGATAGAACAGGGTCGTTGCCTCCTTCTTCAGCTTCCGGGCCGTGTCGAACCGGGTCGTCACTCCACGGCACAGGTCTTCGAAGCAGTAGATCGAGCCGGCGGGCAACTGGTGGAACCAGTCCCAGGCCTTTGCACGGAAGGCGATGGCGAACAACCGACATTTAAAGGCATCCGACATGGTTCGGATAGAGACTATATCCTCGAACCACTGGATGTGCCGGACAGGATCCTCCTTCCCTGAATAGTAATTCAAGACGGGCTCCCTGAACCCTTCTGGCACTGGCGCGGCAAGGATCTCCTCGCAGAAGGGGCTCCTCCCTCCTACCCGGCGACGATCCTCCACCTGGCGAGTATCAGGGAAATACTCGCCATATGGGCGAGTATCCTGGTACCTCGCCTGCTCGCCCGGCTCACGGAAGCGAATCCCTTGCGAGGTTGGCTGGTAGAACTGCGACCTCCTTGGTCGCTCGGTCTCATCCTCCACGTGCTCCTTTCCTGCTCGCCGGGGGGGACTCCCTCCCTCGGATGGAACTGGGCGATGCGGCGAGGTCGCCGTGACCTCGGCGCGCGGCTGAAGCGCTGCTCGCATGGTTCCCTCTATGCGCTGCGCGAAGGCTTCGAAAACTGCCAACGTAACGAACTCGCCACTCGCGGACGAGTTGCCGACTACCTCCTTATGGTCGCCAACTGCGACCATCTCGCCTTCTTACTGAACTTTCTTCCAACGACTACGGTCCACGCTCACCGCACCACAGTGTTGACGCCAGGAAAATCCTGACCTCAAGATTCGGACCGATGCAGCCGGAGGTTACTCGCCCAGCAGTCCAACGAGATGACCTGGCTGGCGACTACTACGGAGCTAGAAGAGCAACAAACAAGACCCCAGGCGCTGCGACAGGGAGGTCTCACCACGTACTCAGAAGCTCCGAAGAGACTTCCCCTCCAAGACCAAAAATGGCCGAGCAGGGTACAAGGAAGGCACCGACTTGGCTAGTACCGGGAGTAGCGGCCAAGTGTGACAGGTTCCAGAATGCAAGAGCAGGGTTTCGAAAGCTCAAGTCCAGGTGCCAATCCAAGTACCCCTGGGGTCCTATTTATAGGAAAACCAAGGGGTAGGGGGGTTTTTATAGCCCAGCCCCTGCCCGGCGACTAGCGATATTGAGGCGATCTCCCCGGGCAAATGGGCGAGTATCACCTATGGTCGCCACCTTTGGCGAGTATCCGGGCTACTCGTACGAGTGCACCCCTACTCGCCTAGGCTGTCTTCTGCTCCTATGCTTGACGAACTCTCTCATTATGCCTGCTGGCCGACTTTATCTTGGTATCTCGAACTGTTGACTGCCGTATTGACTCTTTGACCTCTGTCTACGTGGCCTTGGGTGGGTCCTGCCCTCGGAGAATGAGGGTTGTACACACTGCATCAAATTGGTATCAGAGACCTAGGTTAGGGCCCCTTGCATGTTACGTAGTGGTAGAGAGTTTCGCCGAGATATGTCTCTTCGTAATGCCAACGATGATAGGATTGCTAGTACCCAATCAGACACGACGTCAGCGGAATTTCAGAAACTAGTACTCGATCGATTTGATCAGATTGGGGCCCAATTTGAAACCCTTAGGGGCGACATTGCTAGGGTGAGTACTAGAGTCGATCAGTTAGAAACCCCAAGAGGTTGAGTGGCTCCACCCCCTGCTGAGGAGCCACTTGAGGATCCCTGGGATGCCACACCTCTCCATGTGAGGCATGGTAGGGACATTCCCCGCAGAGACCCCCCTCCTGCGTGAGGAAATCTCTATCGCGGTTACCGTTATCACCAGGATCCGGAGAGTAATCCCCGACCACCGCCTCCACCTGGCCGGAGGGGTCAAGCCCCTCCCGCGTGATACGATTACGATGATGATGACTAGTATGAAAACTATCGCGAGCCACGTCGAGGGATGACACCCGAGGAGGATGACATCACTCGACGCATCCGCATTGATGCGCCTTCCTTCGACGGTCACCTGGACCCAAAGGCATTTAGTGATTGGCTCATGGAGATGAACCATTACTTTGACTGGTCTGAGATGAGTGATGAGAGGCGCGTGCGATTTGCCAAAATAAAATTAGTAGGGCATGCAAAGATCTATTGGTCGAGCGTGGAGAGATCACTTGAGCGTGAGGGATATTACCCCGTCACCCGATGGGACGAGATGAATGAATGCTTGAGAGATAAATACCTTCCCGCCTCATATCGCGATCAGCTCATCGATCAGTTGAATGCATTGCGACAAGGGACCCTTTCTGTTGCCGAGTACATGTCCCGTTTTGATGAGTTAGTGGTCCGTAGTGTTATTTACGAGGAGCCCATTGCCACAGCCTCACACTTTCGGACCGGACTTAGGGCCAATATCCGGAGGGAACTGATTCCCCACAGGATCGAAACGGTTGAGCAGGTCTTTCAGCTCGCGCTCGAGTATGAGCAATATCTGCGCACACCTGTCCCTAGGCATTTCACGTCACGGGATGATGCCACCCCAGCCAGGAGACCCCCTGCCACCACAGCCACTGCCCCCCTCGCACCCCCGTCGATGGGACGGGGAAAACTATTATTCCTGGAGGCCCCAAACCTGGGGGCGCCTAATGTTATAGGTGTTCGGGCAGAGGGCACTTTGTCGCGCAGTGCCCAACTAGGAATTTACTGATCGAGGAGTCAGGCGAGCCCAACACTGAGGCTGAGGATGCCGCCATTGAGGAGAATACAGCTGTTGTGGAGGGATGGAAGAGCGATGCTGAGCGATCGCTAGAGTTAGGAGTCCTCCGACGCCTTTTACACACCCCACGAGCCGAAGAGGATTGGCGACGCACCACTATTTTCTTCACGTATTTCCCGAGCGCAGGCGGCCCCTGCAAGCTCGCCATCGATAGTGGCAGCTGCGTAAATATTATCGCTAAGAAAGGGTTGGAGAGGATGCAACTCACCGCTGAGCCACATCCACACCCTTACCGTGTCCTTTGGGTGGACAAATCCACCATCCAGGTGACGCAGCGGTGTCTGGTGCCCATTAGCCTAGCATCCACTGAGGATCAGGTTTGGTGTGATGTCATTCCTATGGACGTCGCACATGTGTTACTCGGTCGACTCTGGTTATACGATCGCGATGCCACGCGTTATGGTCGGTCCAACACGTGTGTCTTCTTCGACAAAGATCGAAAAATTACCCTTACCCCGACCCAGCCCAGGGACCCTCCCAAGTGCAAGGTTGAGTCCTCCGTTAGCACAGGGTCATCGAGACCTCTCCACATTTTGCGGAAGGGTGATTTTCTGAGAGAGAGTTTAGAGGCAGGAGTTATGTTTGTGGTGACAACCACTATGTCACCCGAGGCCTCTAGCATGACCGAGGTCACTGATCCAGAGGTTCGCCAACTGTTGGATGCTTACGTAGACATTATGCCTGAGGAGCTCCCTGATGAGCTCCCTCCTTTGAGGGACATCCAACACGCTATTGATCTGATTCCCGGGGCATCTTTGCCCAATCTGCCACACCATCGTCTGAATCCTACTGAGCATGCCGAACTGAAACGCCAAGTTGATGAACTTCTCCGAAAGAAGTTCATTCGTGAGTGTTTGAGCCCATGTGTTGTACCGGCCCTTCTCACCCCGAAGATGGACGGGAGCTGGCGCATGTGTATTGATAGTCGTGTCATTAACAAAAGCACAGTGAAGTATCGCTTTCCCATTCCCCGCCTCGATGATCTCTTGGATTCGATGGCTGGTGCCCAGATTTTCTCGAAGATTGATCTCCGCAGTGGGTACCACCAGATCAGACTTAGGGAGGGGGATGAGTGGAAGACAGCCTTCAATACAAATGACGGCTTGTATGAGTGGCTTGTCATGCCATTTGGGTTATCGAACGCGCCCAGTACATTTATGAGGGTGATGACACAGGTCTTGCGGCCCTACCTGGGCAAGCTCCTGGTAGTATATTTTGACGATATCTTGATTTATAGCCAGGGCCGCACCGATCACCTACACCACATTCGTCTCATATTTGATCTTCTGCGGAAAGAGCATCTCTATATCAATCTAAAGAAGTGTTCATTCCTGTCTGCTTCGGTTCACTTTCTAGGTTATATCGTTTCCGCATCTAGCATCTCAGTCGACCCAGACAAGGTCAAATCTATTCGTGATTGGCCTGTCCCGTCGAATATCCACGAGGCCCGAAGTTTTCATGGATTAGCCACCTTTTATAGGAGGTTCGTTCGAGGATTTAGTTCTATTACGACCCCATTTACGAGCTGCCTCCGCATGGGTGATTTTATGTGGACGAAGGTCACCACGCAGGCCTTCGAGGAGATCAATGAGAGACTGTCGTCCGCTCCTGTCTCCGTTTACCGGATTTTTCCAAGCCCTTCGAGGTGGCCTGCGACGCATCGGGCGTTGGCATTGGTGGAGTGCTTAGTCAGGAGGGTCATCCAGTTGCTTACTTCAGTGAAAAATTGAATGACGCCCGACAAAGGTACTCCAACTACGATCGGGAGTTTTATGTCATAGTACAGGCCCTTCGCCATTGGCTCCACTATCTCCTACATAAGGAGTTCGTATTGTATTCTGACCACCAGGCTCTGCGATATCTTGACTTATAGAAGAAATTAGGCCACCATCACGCAAAATGGGTGGAGTATATGCAGGAGTACCATTATGTTCTTAAGCACCGAGCGGGTGTTGAGAACAAGCCGGCTGACCCTTTGAGTCGCCGAGTCAGCCTCCTGCACACCATGAGATCCAGAGTAGTGGGATTTGAGCGCTTAGTCTTTGATTACCCCGAGTGCCCAGACTTGGTGAGATTCTTGCTGCGCTATCACGGGACCCACCTGATCTTCGTGAGGGCTACACGATCTCTGACGGGTACTTATTTATTGTCTCTCGCCTCTGCATTCCTCAGACGTCCTTCCGTGATTTTCTCATCTGGGAACTGCACGCAGGTAGAGCATCGAGTCATTTCGGTCGTGATAAGACGATTGCCTTAGTCGAGGATCGCTTCTTCTGGCCTAGCCTGAAGAAGGACGTCACTAGAGTTGTCCGACATTGTCGGGTCTGTCAGACTGCGTAGGGGTCCCGCCAACCCACTGGATTGTACACTCCATTACCCGTCCCTCTGCGACCATGGGCTGACCTTAGCATGGACTTTGTACTCGGGCTCCCTCACACATTGAAGAAGCTCGACTCGATCTTTGTTGTGGTGGACCGTTTTTCTAAAATGGCCCATTTTATTCCATGTCGAAAGACCGTTGACGCCTCGCATGTGGCGGTCTTATTCTTTAGGGAGGTTTTTAAGTACCACGGGTTACCCTCGTCCATCGTCTCGGATCGCGACGTGCGATTCATGAGCTACTTTTGGAAGACATTATGGAAAAAGACGGGTACAACCTTGAAGTTCTTCTCCGCTTACCACCCTCAGACGGATGGACAAACTGAGGTTGTTAACCGTAGCTTAGGGACCCTCTTGCGTTGTCTAGTTGGGGATAGCCCGTCCACTTGGGATTCGGTGTTGCCTATAGCTGAGTTTGCATATAATAGTTCCGTTAATAGGTCCACAGGTTTGAGTCCATTCCATATCATATTAGTATATGAACCTAGGAAACCTGTTGACTTGATCGATATCCCCCTTGAGTCCCGACCCAGTGAGTCTGCAGAGTCCTTCATCCAGCATGTGCATGCATTTCATGAGTCGGTCCGAAAAAAAATTGCAGTTAGTAATGACTATTATAAAGACCGAGCTGACCAGCACAGACGTGAACAAAATTTTGAGGCGGGAGAGCAGGTGTTGATTCGCATTCGACCAGAGAGGCTCCCACATGGGCCCGCAAAGAAACGAAGCGCTCGCCGAATGGGCCCCTACACAGTCATGCGGCGGATCGGTACGTACGCATATGAGATCGACATTCCTCATGGTATGTGCATCAGCCGTCTATTCAACGTAGAAGATTTGACTCCATACTACGAGGAGCGCGCGTATGTGGACCCTTTCTCCACACCCACACCTGAGCTTTTGCCACCTTCGGTCCCTGCCAGCCCTACCCCATCCCCACCCGAGGAGTCACTCCAGGAGGTTCACCCGACACCAGCGACGGTTCCACCAATCCAGCAGTCAGACGGAGATACATCACAGTCAGAGCCACCCACTCTTACCGGCGACTTATGCCAGATCATGGGCCATGACTTCTTTACCGTAGGCGGACGAGCTATTATACGCTATCTTTTTCGTTGGAGCGGTCGTCCGATATACGACGCTACATGGATTTCTTCAGAGGAGCTTGAGAGACTCGTCCCACAGCTACGTCGAGAGTACGATCATCTGCACTCACCGGAGATGAGTGCTTTCAAGCCGGGGAGAGTTGATGGTGCGCAACACCCTATACACGTGTATTCTCGCAGGAGGAGGTGAACCATCGCCCGTCCGGGCGATCCGAGTCCGCAGTTGTGTCCGGATCGTCGTTGCGAGTCGATTTACTATATTATTTTATGTATTTTGAGTTTTATTTGGCTCCCGATCGGACCGGACGATATGAGCCGTCCATTTTGGGATGCCCTAGGTCTAGTTAGTATAAATAAGTGGCGATATTGGCTGATCATTCCATCGAAGGTTTGCAGGCTTGCTTGAACCGCTCGGTCCTTCCCTTTCGGTGCGACGTCGGAAGAACCCTCCCGGTGTGACTCCAGGGAGCCTCATCCTCCCTCTCCCTCTCCGGTAAGCCCTGCAACGACCCGATCTCATTGTTCGGAGCCGTTAGACACCTGGCCCCGTTGTCCAGGACGTCCGGGCTGCAGCCCGCTTTGAAACACCCCAACCCCTCCCTGTGCCTGTTTCTCAGCACAATGGGTTGTTGATGTCGGGATTCGAACCCCCGCCACCCTTGATGAGAAACCTTTAGCAGTTCTCATCACCAACTGAGCTGCAACTCAGTTGGTGATGAGAGCTGTTGAAGGCTTCTCATCAAGGGTGGTGGGGGTTCGAATCCCGCCATCAACAACCCACTGTGCTGAGAAACAGGCAAGGCGGGCCGTCTGGACTGCAGCCCGGGCGTCTAACGGTCGGTAGTACCAATGCAAGGCGTGCCGTTACAAAAAAGTGCACTTTTTGGAACGACCCGATTTCATTATTCGGAGTCGTTAGACGCCTGGCCCCATTGTCTAGGACGCCCAGGCTGCAGCCCGCTTTGAAACACCCTAACCCCTCCCTGTGCCTGTTTCTCAGCACAGTGGGTTGTTGATGGCGGGATTCGAACCCCCGCCACCCTTGATGAGAAACCTTCAGTGGTTCTCATCACCAACTGAGCTGCACTTTTTTGTAACGACCCGATCTCATTGTTCGGAGCCGTTAGACGCCTGACCCCATTGTCCAGGACGCCCGGGCTGCAGCCCGCTTTGAAACACCCCAACCCCTCTATGTGCCTGTTTCTCAGCATAATGGGTTGTTGATGGCGGGATTCGAACCCCCGCCACCCTTGATGAGAAACCTTCAGCAGTTCTCATCACCAACTGTTGAAGGTTTCTCATCAAGGGTGGCGGGGGTTCGAATCCCGCCATCAACAACCCACTGTGCTGAGAAACAGGCACATGGAGGGGTTGGGGTGTTTCAAAGCGGGCTGCAGCCCGGGCGTCCTGGACAATGGGGCCAGGCGTCTAACGGCTCCGAACAATGAGATCGGGTCGTTACAAGCCCTCCACGGTCTCAGCCCTCACCGCTTCCCCTCCTCTTTACCCTCATGCAGCCACCGCCAGCCACCCCTCCCCTTTCCCCTCGTGCAACCACCGTCAGCCTCCCCTCCTCTTCCCCCTCGTGCAGCCACCGCCAACCTCCCCTCCTTTTCCTCGTGCAGCCACCCAGCAGCCCGCTTCCAGCCCCACACGCCTCCTCCTCCCTCCCTTCCATCCAACCCCAACTTCCGGCCGACCTTCTTGCAGCCCAGATCCGCCGCCCCTCCACCTTCCTGAAGCCTTTCCCCTCCTCAGCCCTCCCCTCTACTTACAACACCCCTCCCACCCTTTTCCGCTACCCGCAGCAGTCCCCTTTCGCCTTCCGGAGTCCCTCCACGCCACCGTTCAGCCGCAATACCTTTAGGTGTGCGTGATCAGCCATCATCCCTCCACCGCGTGCACGCGTAAGTTGTATTTGGAGTTCTATTTTTCTATTGTTGAACATTTGGCACCCTTACCTTGTAGTGGATGTTTATCTCGTTTTGTATTAGTATTGCACCCCGTGTGATTTGCAGGGCTTATTCCGCACACGCTTAAATAATTGCAACTCGCTCACTTGCGAATCGGTGCTTGCTCTCTTTAATTAATATTTGTGATAGCTCGTGTCTCTGCCTGTTTTATTTATAATAATAAATTGTTGTTGCAATTTTTACGCGGACTGTCGCTTGCATTCTTCACGATTCATCACGCCTAGGTTTGCATTTAGCGTGTCTACTCCCCGTTGGTCTACCACTGCATCAGGTTCTCTGTTTCATTTTTTTTCCAACTAATCCAAAGGAGGGGGGGGGGGGGGGGGGTCCTTTACTAGGAGTAACAAAAATGATTAAATGGTCTTTTAATGTGGGCACTTGAGTTTCAATAAGACTTTTATTAGGAAAACCCTATGCATTCTCCCTCCATTAATATTTCTAAAATTAAATATTTTAAAACTTAAATATTTTTAAATTGAAATATAAAATACATAATTTTAAATTCTTTGTTTATCTTAATTATCATATTACTTAATTTGACGGATCTTTTCATGCAATGTTTTATTGGTCGGTCACGCCAATAAGCCGTATAAGAGTGCGCAAGTGACATGCGCGATACAAAACACACATATGACAATAACATGCGCGAAAGATAAAATGCAAGCATGCGTGAAGACGTGCGCTACATGAATAAAAATGCGATAAAATAAAAATAAAGAAAGATGCAACCTGACACACATATGCTAATAACGTGCGCGGAAGATAAAACACAAGCACGTGCGAAAGATGTGCGTTACATGAATAAACATGCTGTAAAAAAACTAAAGTGTTATTAAACAAAAATGCATCAGATTATAAGTTAATGTATGTTGGAATGATTAATAATATTAATAGAGATGGGATAGTGGTAGATAAAAAGTTAGAAGAGAATATTATAAATGTGAACAATGAAACAAACTTAGTGATTGAGTATTTGAGTCATTGCTATTAAGATATTTATTGGTGAGAAATGCATTTAGCGTTTATGATATTTATTAACATATTAAAAATGGTTATCCGCAGACCAGCAAAAAACTAAGAAAACTTAAGATATCTAATTACGCAATTACCCAAAACTGTATCACAACAAAATAATATGAGTACTGTAAACAGTAAAAAAAATCTCGATATCACTCAGAAGTGGAAGAAAAGAAACAGAACATTTAGTAAAAAATGAGCATAGATCTAGATTATTCTATCAATAAAAAATTATTCATTTATTAAAAACATCATGACATAACAATTCGATCTGAAAAAACTCTAAATAACTATAAAGCAAGTTAAAAGAATTCCTAATTAGATCTTTTCGTTCCCTTATCGTAAAAATTTGACCTGAAATAACTTTAAATAACTATGAAGCTAATTATCTGTGATTCCATTAACAAAACAACATCAACAAAAAAGTAAACATTTTGTGCAAAGATGGCAATCAAAGCCCAATCATTGAAAGATTGAGGTTTTGTTCCCCTTTCAAACCAAAAAATGTAGATATCACAAATCGAATAAGTCTTGGCACTAAGCTTGAAAATCCCAAATAGGACCACCTTCCTTTCCATGATCAATGACGAAGTCATGTTCAGAGATCCTTGGAACACTTATGCGGTGTTGTAGATGTCACTCGACATGTCCGACATTAAGGTTTTGGTGAGAAAACGCATGACATTGACATTTTAAGCGAAAATATCGTTTTTGAAAATATCACATGATATATCGGTTTTTCGCGATGTATCAGGCGATATCTCGTGGACGATATATCGACGAATATTTAAAATATTATTTTTTCATTTCTTTTAAGCGACCGAGCGATAATATTTTGCTTCGTGCATCTCCCTGAACCTAGCTTCGACAAGTTTCTTTCTTGTGTAATTTATAAACATATATTATGTGTTTACCCCAAATCCTGCGACCGCTGGAGAGTTCAAAATCTTCATCACAGTAGTCCGTACGGACAGTGTTTATGTGTACGCCCGGACCCTCTTTCTGGTATTGTCAACTCAGACGGTCTTCTCTTTCAATAGCCCGGGTGGTCATCCCTTCGGCATTCGCCCAACCCAGCCGTTCAGGGTGTATTCAAGCCAGGCAGTCCCGCTTGCTCAACAGTCTGTGCGGTCACTTCTTAGGAGACTACTCGGTCTAGCGCCCCAATTATCAGCAAGCAATTCGTTGTCTTCCTCAACAGTTTGGGCGGAACGGTCTTCAAGGTCTGTACAGCCCATCAACTCAAGTCATTGCATGAAAGACGACTTCTCCTTTGACAGCCCGAGCGGTTATCAACAAGAGCCCGCTCGGCCTCGTAGATTAGCTTACTTCTATTCTCTGTGTTATTCTTTGCCTAAGCTCACGTGAACACCGTTGTGGTGTCCGCGCGGTCTAGCTTTTTAGGCTATTTGCACACCATGTACTCTCTGCTTGTTTCTCCTGTAACCCGGGTAGCCCATTTTTCTTCTGCCTACACATTTGGGCAGGTCCCCACTAGTATAAATAGGGTGAGCAATAACTTGAAAGGGATCCCGAAAACTAGCTAGAGCTTGGTCCAGACACAAGCTTGTGCCCTTCTAGGTGTTACGATCTCCTCCTAGTGGCGACCTCTCATTTTTTAACCATTTTACAATGAGCAATAAAATTACCCTCAATAACGAGTTGTGGTTGCGGGAAGTCTGGCCTCGCCGCTTTCGGCATCCTCTCCTTCCCTTCTCAATCACCCATAACGACCTCAAAGTAGCCGACCATTCACAGTGCCCCCTCCACTTCTCTCTTTTGAGAGAGTAAAGTCGTGGAAGCAAAATCTGCATCAACATTATGTGTATATGTTTATTGTGCAATTTATAAATATACATCATGCGCAATTGTATATATTTACAAAAAAATATGTATATATATACATGTATATATTTATTTAAATTTTAGAATCTAACATTGTAAAATATCCTCCATATATCCTCCACAATCCAACATCCGACATTTCAAACTCAAACCGACATGAACCTGACATCCGACATCTGCAACCTTGCACATATGACCAAAAATTAGGATCTCAAATCACCTTATCAGCATGGACATTTACATGTGGGTAATGATGCACAATTGGGAAATACGATAGTCAAATGTGATATACGTATTATAACTCCTTTTATTTAACACTAGGTAAACAAATTAAGGGGAATACACCATCACAATTCATTCAACATAAAAAATACAAAAATTGTACGTAATAACAGAAATTGTCTAGCATAAATAAAATAAAATACATGCATAAAGTAAACTATGTCATCACGAGTATCTGTCTACATCAATTCTCCCCAGTTGAGAGAATGTCGCCCCCTGATGAGAAAGCCTTAGTGATAGGCTAGAATATATCAGTGCGACTACTCAAAAACTCCTCGGCCTCAATCCATGAACATGTCAAATGTTATCCTTACCATTGCATTAAGTATTATCGACGTACCCAGTGTTGAGTCTGAATGGTGTGAATTTCCAACACATTGTCTATCTCCCCAGCCTCTAATTTCTCAGCAGGTGTAAATGGTAGTGCCTCTAACTCCACCTTATTTGTCGTGTCTCCTATATAAGTTGTCAGTTTGTCAATGTTGAACACATGGGGGAAATGACCACTGTAGGTGGGAGATCTAACAAGCGTTAGTCCCAAATCTACTGAATATACAAAATGGGCCAAACATTTTCCTGTTCAACTTGCCGTTAACACACCAACTGACAATCATTGTCACTGAAAATTTGTCATCACTGCATATATCTCCTGAAAATGCCGCTTTCTCCTATGCTCGTCAACAACTACATTGTACCACGCGTTTGAGATATGAAGCCTCTCAAGTAGTTCTCTATGGACCCTTACGATATAACCACTCAACTCACTAGCCTCTGCACTAATCCTACCTTATAAAGACGAAAGGGGTCATATTAAGTATGTTGGGTATAAAATGACCATAAAGGATCTTAAAGAGGGTTTTATTAGCGGTACAATTATTTTATGCAAATTCAATTAGTGATAATCAGACCCCATTGAGTTGGCCTCTCTTTCGCAAGACAGCTAACTAAATTACCTAGGCTTATGTTGACTACTTTAGTTTTTTCATAGTTTGGGATGATATGTACAAACCAGCCGATGCCGGTCCCAAGCCCGGATGAAAAATGGTGAGTGTTGTGTTAGGTAGACGACCAACGTAAAATTTAGTCACTCTTATGAATAGGGATCTTTTGAGAAATTGTGCTAAAGCTAGGTTGTTCCCCATAAGGAACGCGTCGTATGGTCCGAATGCGGCATCTTGGCAAAGACTGCTACATCTCCAGGACTTGGGTATAGTGTTAAATAAGCAAGAGTCCTCGTCGTATGGTCTGAATACGGCGTCTTGGCAAGGACCATTGCACCTCCAAAAGGACTTGGGTGTAGGGTTAAATATGCAAGAGCCCTCACATATTAGGCATCCACATATTAGGCGTCCTAGAAAAGTAGATTGTAGGATTTGTGATCGATTTAGGTTTGAAAGTTGGAATATAGGTACGTTAACGGGAAAAACGATGGAAGTAGTGGATACAATGATTAAGAGAAGGATAAATATTTTAAGTCTGTAAGAGACTAAATGAGTGAGTGAGAAAGCTAAATTTCTAGATAATTCAGGTTTTAAATTATGGTACACAGGAAAACATAAAACAAGCAATGAAGTAGGTATTATTGTAGATACTACTTGGAGGGATGAAGTTGTTGGGTAAGCAGAAAAAGTGATATAATCTTAACTCTTAAATTAATCATAGGAAAAGAAACTATTAATGTAATTAGTGCTTATGCGCCACAACTAGGATTAAGTGAAGTTATTAAAGTACAATTTTGGGAAGACTTAGATGATTTGGTAAGAGAAATCCCACAAAGCGAGAAAATTTTCATTGGAGGAGACTTAAATGGACATGTAGGGAAGAAAAATACGGATTATACAGACGTTCATGGAGGATTTATGTATGAAGAAAGAAGTGAAGAAGGAAGAACAATTCTAGACTTTGTCATAGCACATGAGCTAATTGTGACAAATACGTTCTATATGAAGAGGGGAGAACACTTAATTACGTTCAAGAGCGGACAAAATAAGTCACAAATTGACTATTTTTTTACTCGCAAAATGGATAAAAAGATTTGTAAGAATTGCAGTCATACCAGGAGAAAGTTTGACAACGCAACATAGGCCAGTGGTGTTGGATGTGCAAATTAAATATAGTAACTTTAAGAGAAAGACAAAAGTGTTGTCAAAAATTCGGTGGTGGAACTTTAAGATGGAAAACAGGTTGCTTTCAAGGCAGCGGTTTTAGAACAACTAGCTGATGATCCTTATGTTGATCCTAGTGTCACATGGGAAGTTATGTCTTCTCATTTAAAGATAAGTGGAAAGAACGTACTTGGAGAGTTAAAAGGTCGTGCGCCCTCACAAAAAGAATCTTGGTGGTGGAAAAAGGAAGTGCAAGACAAAGTGAAGGCAAAAAGGGTCAGCTACAAAATATTATATGTTTGTAGGAATGATGAAATCTTGACAAAGTATAAAGTCGCAAAAAAAAAGATAAAAATGCAGTAAGTATAACAAGAAGTCAATTTTATGAAGAATTTTACAAACGACTAGATACCAAAGATGGAAATCGTGATATATATAAAATTGCTCGAGCTAGAGAGAGGAAGACAAAAGATTTAAGCCAAGTTAAATGCATAAAAGATGAATCAGATACGGTTTTAACGGATGATGTGACTATTAAGGAGCAATGAAAAAGATATTTTTATCAACTATATAATGAAGGAAAAGACAATGAACTGAATTTGGAAGAGTTAAGTAAATCAGAGGAGTATAAAAACATAAATTTTTATCGTAAAATTCAAACATCAGAGATAGATGACGCTCTAAAAAAGATGAAAAATGAAAAGACAGTTGGGCCAGACGATATACCCATCGAAGTATGAAAATGCTTAGGGAGGGAAGGAATTTTATAGCTTACAAGTTTCTTCAATAAGATACTGAAGACGAAGATGATGCCAGACCAATGAAGAGAAAGTATTTTGGTACCGTTGTATAAGAACAAAGGAGATATACAAAATTTTGTCAATTACAGGGGAATTAAATTAATGAGTCGTACTATGAAACTATGAGAATGAGTAATAAAAAGAAGAGCTAGATGAAAGACGAGTATCTCAGAGAATCGATTTGGATTCATGTCAGGGAAGTCAACCATGGAAGCTATCCATCTCTTGAGGAGACTCGTTGACAACTATCGGGAAAGACAAAAAGATTTGCATATGTTATTTATCAATCTGGAGAAGGCTTATGATAGGGTTCCAAGAGAGGTCTTCTGGAGAGTCTTAGAAAAGAAAGGTGTAAATGTATCATACATTGACGTAATCAAAGATATGTACACAAATTCAGTGACCAAGTTGAGGATATCTGGAGGATTAACACAGGAATTCCCTATCGTTGTTGGCTTACATCAAAGGTCAGCTTTAAGCCCTTATCTCTTTACCCTTATCTTAGATGAGCTCACCAGACATATCCAACAAGCAATACCTTGGTGTTTATTATTTGCAAATGTATTGTTTTGGTCGATGAGACGCGCGAGGGTGTAAACGCAAAACTTGAATCTTGGTGAGACACTTTAGAAAAGAAGGGTTTTAGGTTGAGCAGAACAAAGACAAAGTATATAGAGCTTAAATTTAGTAGTGCAAGAAGGTCGGATGATTCCGTCATTAAATTGGGTGACCAAGATATTTCCCGCAGCGAGTGCTTTAAATATCTGGGATCGATAATTCAAAAAGATGGAGGTGTAGATAAAGATGTGATACATAGAATCCAAGCAGGTTGGTTGAAGTGGAGAGGCGCATCTGGGATCTTACGTGATCATAAAGTACCATTAAAACTTGAAGGCAAGTTTTACCGTACTGCAATTAGGCCAGCAATGCTCTACGGTTCCGAGTGTTGGGCAATGAATGGTGTACATGAGCAAAAAATGGGAGTTGCGGAGATGAGAATGCTTAGGTGGATGTGTGGTCACACGAGACTGGATAAAATTAGGAATGAATATATCAGGGATAAGACAGAAGTGGCGCCAATTGTAGAGAAGATTTTAGAAGCCCGTTTAAGATGGTTTGAACATGTACATAGGAGACCATTAGAGGCACCTTTTAGGTTTTGTGAGAGTTTAGTCACTAGACAGGTTAAACGGGGGAGGGGTGGACCAAAAATGACTTGGAATGTGTTACGGAGCTGCACTACGACGAGCCACCTTGGTACATGCGCCGGGCGCGTATAGCGGATGGGCCCACGATTTCCGCAGCGAATAATTAATAATTAATTATCTACTTTGTTTGCTTATGACGTTTAATTTGGTGTTTTGTTTGCGTGTGTCAATTTAGGTATTTCCGCATTAACTATTTTAAAACATTTCCTTTTTGTATTCGCCCCTCGCCACTATAAGAGGACGTGTAAGCCTTGTATTGTGGTATCCTGGAATGAAATTGTGTTTAACCTCTCCTCCTCTCTAACCCTATTTCTCCTCTCTCTCCCTCTCTCTATCTCCCCTCTCTCTCCCGTACTCTCTCTGGCCGACAGCTCCTTCGCCCTACCGGGATCCTACCAAACTGGTCCGACCTGCCATTTCCGCCCGCAAACAGCCGCTGGAGAACCTGCGCCGTCCGTGCTCCGCTCGCTGCAGCCCGTCCGCCTTCCGCTTCGACACACGCGTCGCCACTGACCCGTCCCGACCGCGTGTAGCCCGTCGCCACTGACCCGCTCCTTCCGCTCCGTCGCCACTGACCCGCTCCTTCCGATCCGACGCAAGCACGCGTCGCCACTGACGTCCGCTCTGACGCGCCGCGCCGCCACTGTCATGCCACCAACCACTCGTTCCACCACTCCGACGCGCCGCGCCGGCACTGCATGGCACCAATCGGAGGATGCCAACGAGGCCCTCCTTCGCCGTGTCAGCACACAGGAGTCTATCGTAGCCTCCTTGCAGTCCTCTTTGCTCGCCATACACGCCAAGCTCGATGCATTACATCCTTCTCCTGCCTCCACCGCCAGTGGATCCGCGCAACCGGCCGCGAGCCCGTCCAAAGAGAAGGATGGACGGGCACCACCGACGATCATTGGGGATGCCCCACCTCTTGGTCTTTTCGGCCGTCCGACCCTTACCTTGGATCTTCCAACCTTCACCGGGGTTGATCCGATTAGGTGGATCGTCAAGGCGGAACAATACTTCGATCTCCACCACACACTCGAGCAGGACAAGGTCTCTACCGCCGTCGTGGGACTCGACGGCTCCGCCCTCCACTGGGCCCGATGGCTCCGCCAGACCAATCTGTTCATCTCATGGCCGGAAATCAAGCAAGAAATGATTCGCCGCTACGACACCCGTTATTCCGGCTCCGCCGTCGAAAGATTATGCGGGGTATGACAATCCGGTACGAGTTCGTGGCCCCCGTAACTCATGTTTCGGGCCTACCACCAGACCACTATCTTAGCTTCTTCATGCAGGGCCTTCACCCCAACATACGGTCCTGGCTCCTCACCCACCACCCCCGGACAGTCTCTGAGGCCCTCGACATGGCCCGCCTTGTGGACGCGGATTTGTCACCTCGACCGCCACCGATCCCCGGTGGGCTTCCTCCAGGCGGCCGGGCTTGGAAAACCACTACTCCGGAAACCCAAGGCCCTCGCCCCCCCGCCGGCCGCCCGACCAGGGCGCCCAGCCCCACCACAGCGGTTCTCCAACCGCGAGTTCGACGATCTCCGCCGCAAGGGGCTATGTTTTCGCTGCCGCCAGCCCTACTCCCCGACCCATGTCTGCGCGGTCAAGGAGTTCCACGCCATCATTGGCGACTTCGAGCCGGAGATCACTTTAGCAGATTTTGAAGACCTCAAGATCACTGCAGAGGACACCACCGTGGCCGCCGCTAACGCAAACCTTCACCGTTTGGAGCTTCCTTGTTTTTCAGTGGGAGGCATTTCGGGCCCCCAAACCATGAAGTTGGCAGGCAAGTTGGGCGACCGCCACACAGTCATCATGGTAGACAGCGGGGCGAGCCATAATTTCCTTTGATCTCATCTGGTCTAGCAGCTACGTCTTCCGACAGAACCTTCTCCAGATTTCACTGTTTGTTTGGGCGATGGTCGTCGCCGCTCGATCTAAGGTCGTTGTCCGTCCGTTTCGCTCTCAGTGGGACCTTACTCGATGATGACGGACTTCTACGTTTTCGGCCTTGGCGGGATCGATGCCATTTTGGGAGTAGCATGGCTCTGCACGCTCGACGACGTGCGAGTCAACTGGAGGTCTATGACGATGTGGTTCCTCCAGGACGGGCGGGAGTGTTGCCTTGTGGGACGCCGCACTTCTTCGCTCCCCAGTCTCCGCCCACGCCATTCAGCGGATGACGGACGTCGATTTTTCGGCCTTGCTATGGCCCATCTCGGATGCCGCTCCATCAGCCTCAGCACCGCCTCCAGACTTTCAGGACCTCCTATCAGAGTTTGCAGACCTATTTGCTCCACCAACCGAGTTTCCACCAGCTCGGCCGCACGATCATGCCATACCTCTGCAACCCGGCGTGACGGCAGTCTCGGTCCGTCCATACCGCTACGGGCACGCACAAAAGGACGAGATTGAAAGACTAGTAGGCGACATGTTGATGGGGGGCCTCATCCGCCCAAGTGTCATCCCCTTCTCCAGCCCGGTCCCGTTGGTTCGAAAAAAAGACGGCAGTTGAGTTTCTGCGTAGACTATCGGGAGCTCAATAAAGCCACTGTTCCAGACAAGTACCCGATTCCAGTGATTCAGGAGCTTTTGGATGAGCTCCATGGCGCGACCGTCTTCACCAAGCTGGACTTCCATGCCGGCTACCACCAGATTCACGTTCGGCCGGCCGATGTAGCCAAGACGGCCTTCCGGACCCATGATGGCCACTATGAGTTCCTGGTTATGCCTTTCGGCCTGACCAATGCACCGACCACCTTTCAGGCCACGATGAACGATATCTTTCGCCCGGTACTTCGTCAGCACATTCTTGTTTTTTTTATAATATATTGGTCTACAGTTCTTCTTGGCAGGCTCACCTCCAGCACGTCCGCCAGACATTGGCTACTCTACGACGCCACCACCTCAAGCTCCACCCAACGAAGTGTTCCTTTGGGGTTCCAGAGGTGTGCTACCTGGGACACATCATCTTGGCGACAGGAGTCGCCATGGATAGCGACAAGATCGAGGCGGTCCTCTAGTGGCCGACACCATCGTCACTCCGCGATGTCTGTGGATTCTTGGGACTGACAAGGTACTGCCGCCGGTTCATTCAGGGGTGCGACACGCTGGCCCGACCCCTCACCCAGCTTCTGAAAAAGTCGGCCGAAGGGCCATTCGAGTGGTCGGCCGCGGCTTCAGCCGCTTTTACCGCTCTACAACAGGCCTTAGTTCGAGCCCCGGTGTTGGCAATGCCGAATTTTTCACAGCCCTTCCTCGTGGAATGCAACGCGTCAGGCGTCGGTGTTGGAGCCGTTTTAATGCAGGCCGGTCGCCCTGTGGCCTATTTCAGCCGCGCTTTTTCAGACACAATCTGCAGCCGTTCCGCTTACGAGAACGAGCTTATGGGCCTTGTCCTCGCTGTGCAACATTGGCGACCTTACCTCCTGGGCCGACGGTTTGTGGTCCGCACCGACCACCACAACCTTCGCTATCTCCTCCAACAGAAGATTGCTACGCCCACTCAACAAGTATGGGTGGCCAAGCTACTAGGCTATGAATTCAACATCGAGTTTCGGCCGGGGAAGACGAATTGCGCGGCTGACGCCCTCTCGCGCAACCCCTTACTCGTAGCCATTTCCCGCCCGGTTTGGGAGGATGCAGATACCCTCCAACCGGAAGTAGAAGCCGACCCGGCGCTCAAAAAGATACGGATAGCACTTCTCGCGGACGCCACAAGCCACCCACCATACTCCTTGGTTGACAACCGCTTACTCTACAAGGGCCGCCTCGTACTCGCCCCCTCCTCCCCGAGCATTCCTCTGTTGTTGACCGAGTTTCATGCTTCACCAACAGGGGGACACGCCGGAGCTTACCGGACGTACCGACGGCTGGCCGCCTCGCTCTATTGGCCTCATATGTTCTGACAGGTCAAGGCCTTTGTGGACACCTGCCTCACCTGCCAGAAAGCCAAGTACGAGGCCATGTTTCCCGGTGGCCTGCTTCAGCCCCTTCCGATTCCCGATCGCATTTGGGGCGACATCGCCATGGATTTCATCACACGACTGCCCCGATCACAGGGGCACGACTGTATCCTGGTTGTAGTGGACAGGCTCTCGAAGTACGCTCATTTTATTCCCCTCCGCCACCCATACACGGGCGTCCACTGTCGCCGACAGCTTCGTCCAGGGGGTCGTGCTCCTCCACGGGTTTCCTCGGTCAATCGTCAGCGACCGCGATCCGTTCTTCCTGAGTACGTTCTGGACCACGATGTTCCGCTTACAAGGCACCCGTCTCCGCATGAGCACGACATACCACCCGCAGACAAACGGCCAATCTGAGGTTTTCAACCGGTGTTTGGAGACGTACCCCCGCTGCTTCGTGGGGGAGCAGCCTCGCAGTTGGGCCAAGTGGCTCGGGTGGGCCGAATACTCGTACAATACCGCCTACCATCAGGCGGCCGACACCACCCCATTCGAGGCCGTTTACGGCCGCCCTCCTCCGTCGATCGTCCGCCACTTTCTAGGGGAGTGCCAGGTGGAGAGCGTGGCCACCACTCTCCTTGACAGAGATACCATCCTAGATCATTTGAAGCACCACTTACGGCGGGCCCAGCAAAAAATGGTCTCTTTCGCCAACAAGAAACTTCGGGACCTCTCCTTTGAGGTTGGCGAGAGGGTGTTCGTCAAACTCCACCCCTACCGACAGCTTTCGATGATCCGCCGGCCCTGCCCGAAACTGGCTCCTCGTTTCTTCGGGCCTTTCGAGGTCCTCGCCCGCATAGGGGCGGTCGCCTACCGTCTTCGCCTTCCAGCTGAGAGCCGCATTCATCCGATCTTTCATGTCTCACAGCTCCGACGCGTTGTGGGCGACCACGCTCCCGCAGATCACATTCCGGCCGACATCGACCTCGCAGGGGAGGCACCCTACTATCCCTCCTCAGTCCTCGATCAGAGATGCCGCACCCCAGGAGACCGTACATCGGAGGAAGTCCTTGTGGCCTGGACCGGCTGGCCAGACTCGGACGCAACATGGTTGCCCCGGGATGATTTCCGCTGCTAGTTTCCCGATTTCTGTCTTGAGGACAAGGCACATTTCCCAGATGGCGGCATTGCTACGGAGCTGCACGACGACGAGCCACCTTGGAAAGTTTACACGCTCCGGGCACGTATAGCGGATGGGCCCACGATTTCCGCAGCGAATAATTAATAATTAATTATCTACCTTGTTTGCTTATGACGTTTAATTTGGTGCTTTGTTTGCGTGTGTCAATTTAGGTATTTCCGCATTTCCTATTTTAAACATTTCCTTTTTGTATTCGCCCCTCGCCACTATAAGAGGATGCGTAAGCCTTGTATTGTGGTATCCTGGAATGAAATTGTGTTTTCCCTCTCCTCCTCTCTAACCCCATTTCCCCTCTCTCTCCCTCTCTCTATCTGCCCTCTCTCTCCCGTACTCTCTCTGGCTGACAGCTCCTCCGCCCTACCGGGATCCTACCAGAATGAAACTATAAGGAAAGATATGATGTACTTAGGCATTAGTGAGGCTATGATTAAAGATAGGGTCCAATGGCGACAAAGGATCCATATAACCGACCCCACTATGGTGGGATAAAGGCTTGTTGTTATTGTTGTTGGGATGATATGTACACTGAGCTGAATTGTTATTGTTGTTGGGACTCAAGGATCTAATGTCACGATCAAATGTGCATGACCTAGGTATGTCCTGTAGACGAATAATTTTCCTAAAATATAAATCAACTACATGTGATGAATTAAATATTTTCTTACATGAAATAAAAAATGTCATCTTGCTATACCTTTCAAAAACAATATATATGGAATCGACCTTCCTAGTAGTTATAGGAGGTCCTAAAATGAAATCCACGATGACATCTTCCCAAGGTTTGGTCGGGATGGGAAGAGGTAAATACAACCCAATATTTTGTGTAGTGCCTTAAAGGGTTGACAAGTGGGACATTTCTTAATAAATTGACACATCTCCCCACATATCTAGCCAAAAAATATATATCCTCTACAGAGGCTATAGTCTTGATCTCACTGAAAGGATCACCTAATCCTTCACTGCAAATCTCACAAATAATGTACTCCCTAAGTGACCCCGCAGTCATACATATGCGTGAACCCTTAAATAAAAATCTATCATGGATTAGAAATTGTGTAGTATGATCAATACCTATATCCAAGCCGGACTCCCAAATGAGACTAAAGCAATCGATCAAATAGTGGTCCTTAAGGGAATTTAGTGATACCACAATAAGAGGCAACTAATAGACGTGTCACGAGTCATAGATCCTGCTTTATGTTTAAAGTGAAAAAAATGTATTATTGTAAAAATGATAACCACTTAACATACCTCCTATTTAAATTCCTTCGGGTCCCAGATACGACAATGCTAACAAACTCCTACATTTAGGGGCCACCGACTTCAGAGGGAGAGAAAATGCTATTTCAACGTTTAAGGATGAAATTCAAACCAGCAAATTCAAACCTAAGGAGGGATTCAAGGATATTCAAATTTCACTCTACTATTCCCTTTTAAAATTAGTGGTGGACAATATTACCGGCTTCCTGCCTAGTTATTGTTGGGGGCTTCAGGTCTAGTTGTCATTAGGGGCTTCGAGCCTAGTTACCTTTAATTTAAGTCAAGTTATCTTTTATTACTATTTTTTGAGTCATTTTTAGTTATTGATAATTAGTAGTTATTGGTTGTCATTAATAGTCATGTGAGCCTATCCAAAGGCAAATAATACTGGAATGAAAGTATCCATGAATTTGAATCTCTCCTCGCCTCGTTAAGAGATTGTGGTAGCACTCTCTCTCTCTCTCTCTCTCTAAGCACACCATTCTCAGGCAGTCACGGGTTTAGCTCTGCAGTATCTTCCCACCGTCATCTCCACCTCCGGTCACCTCCGACGACGACTCTACCGACGTTACGGGTTGACAGCAACAACTTGGTATCAGAGCTTTTATCCCACTTTCATTGCCGTGCTCTGTATGATCCCAGGCAAATCGCCAATGAATCACCTTCTTAGTTCAGCGACAAAGATTTTGATTCTCTCTAGCCAAGCGTCAACCAGCCTTGTTTTTTTCTAGCAAGTTGAGTTGATTGTATCTCCATCAAGTACCTGCATACCTACTCCAACACTAATGATCGTCTTCCAGCGTGTCAGCTCCATCTACAACAGCCTTGGCAAACCCTTTGAGCCTCACACACACTTCGATGCTCATCTACCAGCAAGTCGACTCTGTACGCAACATCCTCGACGCTCTCCTTCCATACAATCGCCTTCTAGCGAGTCGGCTTTTCCCGCAACAACCTCGACGAGCCTTCCTCTGTCACGCTTCGATGCTTCGACATCGCAAATCCAGTGCATTTATCATGAGTCGACTCCGCCCAACAGAATTGTATTAGCCCGCGCCCTTTCTCGGTTTCCTCCCATCGAGCCTCGCACAACAAGCTTTTGAGCCCCATCGAGCCACCCATTTCCGTCTTCAATCCCATACCAACATACGAGACTTATCTTGTTCCAGCCTTGCTTCCATTGAACCATCTGCACACAATTTAAATATCTCAAGTCCAACACTCCATCGAGTCTCACGCCATCCAATATCGAACTACCCCCATTACTAAAAACCCCATTATAATTTTTTATTTACAACCTTAATTAATTAATAATTATCCCCCCAAAAGGAATATTTTGTTTTCTTAATCGGGGGTCATCATAGGAAAGTGTCATGGATCTTGTGGCACTCCGAGCATGCCCACTACATATGTTCCAGCGGACTCGAGCCGAACCATAACCCTCTCCTTTTCTCGTTCCTCTCACATCATGGGGAATTCCACCGATCAAATGAATTAGGTTATTGCCTTAATGGAGACATTCATCGTGGCTCAGACCGACACTGAAAAACGCACCAGGAAGCTCTTACCGCAATTCAAACCAGGACCAACAGTCTCATACCATCTGTCCAAGTCATTAATGTTCCAACACAGGGCCATTTAGTAGCAGTCAGGGATCTCTGTCACCCCTCCTACACATTGCTCCCTGACTGTTGTACATCACGAAGTTCATATTGTTCCATGTTATACTAAGTTGGTCTTTCTTATCAACGGTGGGAAGACAGATTCGTTGGGATGGTTCACTCAATGCGAGCAAATTTTTAGCCACCAACAAACACTGATAGTGGAATGACTTAGTTTGATGTCCATCCACCTTCTCAATTCAGCTCAACTATGGTTTGCCCGTTTGTACGTCAAACAACTAAGGATGACTTGGGGTGATTTCAAAAGATTCTGGAACATGCACACTGGTCCTCCCATTCGCAGCAATCTCCTCAGTGCACTCACTACATTACGAAAAATAGGTTTTGTGGATGCATATCTGGACCACTTTCATGTTCTTCTAGCTCACGTTACAATACAACAGGAGTAAGAAGTCACAAACTTTATGGTAGGGCTTCAGGAACGCTTGCGGTTGAACATCGAGTTTGAAGACCCCAAAAATTAGTTACTGCGATGAGTGGATAAGAAGGGTGTGTGTTGTCTCAATAATGTGACGATGCTTCCTTTCAGCGGTGCCATTTTGAGCATGAGCACCAGGGCAAGCAAGCTGAGGGAGAGTACCGTGGGTAGCAAGCAAATCTCGAAAAGCATGAGAGAGGTACTGATGGCGCGCACGTTTATTCCCGCAGGAGGCGGTGATCCCTCGCTCGGACGGCTGATCCGAGCCCACGGTTGCGTCCGGATCGTCGTTGCGTCCGGATCGTCGTTGCGAGTCGATTTACTATATTTATTTATGTATTTTGAGTTTTATTTAGCGTCGATCGGGCCGGACGTTATGAGCCGTCCGTTTCGGGATGCCCTAGGCAGGTTTTATTATATATAGGCGTATTTGGGGCTGATTTGGGTATCGTGTGTTGCCGCAAAGTTGCAGCCGTCGGTCTTCCCCCTCTGGTGCGATGCCAGTCGGATTCCTCTCCTTGGTGTGACTCCAAGGATCGCCCGCCTCCTCCCTCTCCTGCTCCAGCCAGCCCGCCGACCTCCTCCCTCTCCTGCTCCAGCCAGCCCGCCGACCTCCTCCCTCTCCTGCTCCAGCCAGCCCGCCGACCTCCTCACTCTCCTGCTCCAGCCAGCCCGCCGACCTCCTCCCTCTCCTGCTCCAGCCAGCCCGCCGACCCCCTCCCTCTCCTGCTCCAGCCAGCCCGCCGACCCCCTCCCTCTTCTGCTCCAGCCAACCCGCCGACCACCATCTCTTTCCTTCCAGCTCGCCGCCCAAATCTTCCCTCCTTCAGCCAGCCCGCCGTCAGCCTCCCCCTCCCTCCTGCTGCCGTCCAACACCCCCCCTCTCTCCACCTATTTACATCCAGCCACGGCGATACCCTTCCATCGGCAGCCTCCCGCCCCATCTCCCCTCTCCTCCTCCAGCCAGTCCACCTCCAACTCCCTTTCTCCCTCCCAGTCGCGGATCCACTCCTAAACCAGCCCGCCCCCTTAACTCTCGAGCCCTCCCACACACGAAATTGAGCCATCCACGCCCCGGTCCACCAGTCTGACGCCCCGCCACTGCTGCAGCCCGGGATTCTACAATCAGCCCCCCACCCGCCGTCCTCCTGCGCGCGTAAGTTGTATTTGGAGTCATATTTACTATTGTTGAACTTTTGGTACCTTTACTTTGTAGTGAATGGTTATCCCACTGTGTTATTAGTATCGTACCCTGTGAGATTTGCAGGGCTTATTCCGCACGCGCTTAAATGTTTGCAACTCATTCGCTCATGAATTAGTGTTTGCTCTCTTTATTAAAAATTTGTGATCAATTGTGCCCCTGCTAATCTTCTTTATAATAATTAATTACTTGTTGTAATTTGAGCGGACCACTCCTCCACTACACTGCATCTCATCGCATCTAGGTCTGCATTAGCGAAGCCCCTCCCGGGTAGATCTACCACTGCATCAGGTACTCCCCCCCAAAATCGGAATGAAAGATACTACTGGAAGCAGAGAACTGAGTGTGCACCATAGCAGAAAAAATAGCATATATCTGAAAGAAGTCAGAACGAGAATGCATAAAATAAACCCAACAATAACGAGAATAATCATCAACATAGATAACATAATATCGGTGACCACCTTTTGATACAAAAGGGGCGGGACCCCAGACATCAGAATAAACTAAATCAAAAGGACGCGAAGATCTTGACTCACTAGACGGATAAGGGAGTTGGAGTTGTTTACCAAGCTTACAACCCGTACATGAATGAGACCGATCAACAGAAACACGACCCAGAAAACCATGACTAATAAACGACGCAAGGCACGGGCCACTGGGATGACCAAGTCGGTGATGCCACTAAGAAAAGGCCACCGATGGAAGACAAAAGGTGGCAGCAGCCGGAGATGACGAAGGAGAAGGAAGATGGAGGCGATCAAGGACTTACACCCCACTACGACGGCGGTCAGCTCCAAGGAGTGTCCCTGTCAGACGATCCTGCACACGACAGACAAACTCATCAAAAACAACAAGGCAACCATGGGATGTGAGTTGGTTGACGGATATAAGGTTCATGGATAGCTTGGGTATGTAGGCAACGTCGGGAATATGAAAACGGCTAGTATGAAGGAGGCCACGACTAGTAATGGGGAGAATAATACCATTGGCTACCATGATATTAAGGGCAGGGGAAACGGGCTGGCAGGATGAGAGGTGTGTCTCATCATGGGTCATATGAAAAGAGGCTCCAGAGTCAAGTGACCAGTCGGAGGAAGAGATACCTGAAGGGGCTGAAGCTGCCGGCTGAGAGGTAGAGGCATCAGAAGCATCCGGTGAGACAACGGAGACAGTAGAGCGAGGCAGGGATCCCTGAGAGAGCTACTGGGCAATCTGCTATGCAAACTCCGAAATAGAGAGGGACTGTGCCACGTCAGAGAAAGGAGCATCGGGAGCACGCTGCTGACCAGACTGTTGAGCTCTCTGAAGCTTGCGGCACTCAGATTTACCATGACCAAGGCACTGACAGTAGTGACAGCGGACAGATGGGCGACGGGGAGCACCGGACTGAGCTGAAGATGGCGTCGGAGGACGAGGAACAGGGCGCACCGGAGCACTATAACCTGACGAGGGCAGCAGAGGAGCACTGACAAGAGAGGACTGCGATGGAAACAGGGGAGCAGGCAGAACAACATGAGGCATCCAACCAGGAGAAGTAGCGGAGTCCAAGGAGTGGAGACGAGTCTCCTCAGCGATCACCAGGGCCAAAGTATCGCTGAGCGACGGAGGGGGATGCCGGTGCAGAAGCTGAGTGCGAATGGACTCGAACTCGGGGCGTAGGCGCATAAGAAACTCAAACAAGCGCTGACAGTCGCGATCCCGGATATAGTAACACACTGAGGGCATGTTGCACAGGGAGAAGGAGCCATCTCGTCGCACTGACGCCAGAGATCTAGGAGCTCAGCAAAGAAGGTTTGAACAAACCGATCACGCTGGTAGCAGACGCCAAGGGTCTGGAACAGAGAGTAGCGCAGGGCCTGACTGGACGGCTGATAGAGACAGCGCAAGTGATCCCACATCGCCTTGGCCGTAGGGAGCTCGTAGACGGTCATCCGAATGGGAAGCTCGCAAGACTAACAGATCGCGACAATCGCGCGAGAGTCGTCGGAGCACCACAACGCTAAGTCGGAGCCCTTTGTGGAGGCGGCCGTGCTGAGAGTGGAAGAATCGGTAGCAGGAGCAGCAGTCGGCGGTGCAGGAACAGGCTCGGAGCCGTCAATGTGGCCCCACAAATCTAGGCCACGGAGAATGACGCCGACGGTGGCGGACCAAGCCTTGTAATTCCGCCCATCGAGGGTGACATCAACCTTTTGAAGGAAGTCGGAGGAGTGAGAGGAGGCCATCGGGGCTGCAGGGAAGCCGGAGAAGGAGAGATACGAGCAATCAACAGGTGTCGAAGACCTGGAGCAGAGGCGTCAAAGTTCCGCGGGATCTGGAGACAAAACTTCGACCGGAACCCGTGCAGGTATCGATCGGAAGCAGTAGGGATCGAGCGGAAGCTTGTGCAGTTATCGATCGGAAGCTTGTTGATCGGAAGCAGAAGATCGATCGGCGGTATCGGTCGGCGAGATCGATCGATCAGCGGTATCGATTGGGGAGATCGATCGATCGGAAGCAGTAAGAGATCGAGATCAATCGACAATCGACGATCGGAAGCAGCGAGATCAATCGATTTGAAGTAGCAGTCGGAAGCAGCGAGATCAATCAATCGGAAGTAGCAGACGAGCGGAATCGAGAGGAAGCAGGCGAGCATAGGAAACCCTAACTTGCTCTGATACCATGATAGAAATAATAAATCTTGTATCTATTCACACTTAAGGATACATATATATATACAGAAGAGGGTGATCCCAACACCCAGAGGTGAGCCTAAGATGGTATACCACCAGAATATACAATGCAATACATATAACACGAAACAACTACAGACCCATAAGCGCCACCCTTGACACTCCAACAAAGCAAAGCAACCTCGATGTCTGTCTCATGCAACAATGTCTGAACAACGTGCAAAAGAGTTATGCTAAATGTGACAAGCACTCTACACTCACGGCCATCACTGCAAAAAGCTATTATATATGGAAGTAGAGAACTCTGAGGAAGTTAGGTGAACCTGACACAAAACTTTAATCTCCCTCCGAGCTTGAGGGCAAGCTCATTTTGCAAAGTGGGAGTGATAGTACAAGCTTCAGGCCTAGTTATTGTTAGGGAATTCGTGCTATTTATCTTTAATTTAAGCCAAGTTATCTTTTATTATTAATTTTTGAGTCATTATTAGTTGTTGGTAGTTAGTAGTTATTGATTGTCATTAAGATTTATGTAAGCCTATTTAAAGACAAGTAATATTAGAATGAAAGTATTCATGAATTTGAATCTCTCCTCTTGTCTTGCTAAGAGATTTTGGTCTCTCTCTCTCTCTCTCTCTCTCTCTCTCTCTCTCTCTCTCTCTCTCTCTTCGAGAACACTTATCTTAGGCAACCACGGTTCTGGCTCCACAGTATCTTCCCATTATCATCTCAACCTCCGGGCACCTCCTCCGACAACTTTATCGATGTTTCAGGTTGACCGGTAACAGTCAACAAAACATGGATGAGTCAGATTGATTTTTAAGTCTTCATGGATTATCTTGACAATTTTCTTTTACTTATCAAATTGAACTGTATAAGCATTAAGCGGAGAGGATGTAATATCTAATAGTTTATCCTACTACACGATGTTAAGGAGTTACTCTTAGTTTTTATCTTCATTTTTAAATTCACTTATTAATCCGTCTATACCAGCCCGATTTGGCTAAAAACTCTCCCTCCTTTGCAATGTAGATGACACATTGTTTCAAATCATACATAAATTAGGCCAAATCAAGCAAGAACAATTTGACTCAGTTTTGACTCCCTGAACTTGGCATATGGACCAGTTAGGTGCGGCACACAACACCCATCCCATTCAAGGAGTCCATGGCCAACATTAGTTGGTAAAAATTTGCGAAACTGCTAGTCTTGCTAGTTATTATATGTATGATATATATATATAATTAAATAATACACATATCAACATATGCATATATAGTAAGAAAGAGAGTGGAAGAGTATGGGAGGGCTACACATGCATTTCTTCAATGTTTGGTCCCTAGACAAGATAAACTGAGATCCATTAAGAGGTTTTAGGGTCTTTTTTTTGCTCTAACCAGGTGAAGTTATGTGATTCTTACCTATTTATAACTTGTCTGCCCATTAATGTTATTTCATATTCTTAGTTACTTATTTCTAACTGCTATGAAAGTGCTTTCTTAATCAGTATAAAATGGGTTCTCTTAGGTTTGGATTTGAATGATGGAAGAGATCTTAACTGATGATTATAGCTTGTTAAGGAACAGTACCGTGAATATCAATGGCAACTCATCAAATCCTTCAATGGCTTTAGCTCATATAGGAGCCGAACTGAATGCCTCTATCACACCACAGTTGCCCCACCTTGAAAATACCGATGTAGGGGAACCCGTCATAGGAATGGAGTTTGAAAGCGACGAGGCGGCGAAGGAATACTATATAGCTTATGCAAATCATGTGGGTTTTGGCGTTCGAATGAACAAATCACGACGGTCAAGAAAAGACGACACAGTAATCATGCGGTGGTTTGTGTGTACACGCGAAGGATTCCATTCCAAGAGGGTAATTTATGATGACGGCAAGAAGAAGAGGAAGCGGGGAACTACGAGGGAAGGATGCAGGGCTATGATTGAGGTCATCCGGAAGGATCACGGTAAATGGGTGGTTTCTAAGCTCGAGACAGAGCACACACATATGGTTTCTTTGCCCAACAAAGTCTGGTTGCACGCCGATACGTCTGCAATGATGTCGCCAAATTCATCACTGGTTCCATGCGGACCGAGGGGGTTCAATAATTTGAAGAACTTCAACAGAGGGATTCGAGTCAATCCCTTCGGGGAAGGAGGCGAGGCTCAGGGTCTTCTCGAGTATTTGAAGAGCATGCAATCTGAGAATTGTTCGTTCTTCTACGCGATCCAGGTTGATAACAACAATTGCTTGACCAATGTTTTCTGGGCCGATGCCAAGTCCAGAAGGGCTTACGAGTGCTTTGGCGATGCCGTGACTTTCGATACGAGTTACAAAAAAACGAAGTATATGATGCCGTTCGCTACTTTCAGAGGCGTAAACCATCATTTACAGTCTGTTATATTCGGCTGCGCGTTGCTCATGGATGAAACCAAAGGTTCGTATGTTTGGCTTTTCGAAACGTGGCTTGCTGCCATGGGAGGTCGTCACCCGCTCTCATTATTTACTGACAGGGATAAGGCCATGGAAGGAGCTATTTCACGGGTATTTCCGAGAACTCGCCATTGTTTCTGCAAGTGGCACATATTGAGCAGATGCAAGCAGAAACTCGGGGATGTATATTTAAAATATCCGACATTTAAAAGAGAGTTGAAGGAGTGCATCAATGACTCCGAAACGATCGATGAGTTCGAGACCCGTTGGGAGTACATTCTCGATAAATATAATTTGTGGGATAATCTGTGGCTGCAATCCCTTTATGAAATTCGTCCACATTGGACTTCAGTGTACCAGAAGGACTTATTCTTCCCCGAACTGTCTGCATCTCAAAGACCGGAAAGCTTGAATAAATTCTTCAAGAGGAACTTCAATAAGAAAACCTCTCTGCTACTTTTCATTTCCAAATTTGATGAATCCATGGCTTCTCAGTATGAGAAGGAAGCGCAGGAGGATTTTGCTACTGTATATTCTAAGCCCCTTCTGAAGACGCCATCGCCCATCGAAAGACAAGCTCTTGACATTTACACGAACACGGTGTTCGGGAAATTTCAGGAGGAATTTGTCGAATCATTGGCCTTCCATGTTGAAAAAATCGAGGAGGGGCCTGTCAGCAAGTATAGTCTGACGAAGGATGACGATAATAATAATAAGAACTACATTGTTAGTTTCCGCGATTCGGATAAAAATGCAACATGCAGCTGTTGCAAGTTCGAGCGCTGCGGCATTTTATGCAGGCATGTTTTGAGAGTCTTTTTCGTTGTCAGCGTCCGCGTTCTTCCCGAGATCTATATACTGAAGAGATGGACGAGGGATGCCTCGAGCAACGCGGTTCTCGATGAAAGAGTCACCGAACTTGGGCTTAGTTTTCAAGAGTATTTGATTGCTTGGTACAACGATCTTTGCCTCGATGGGGTTAGATATGGTATGGAAGGGGCTGTATCCGCCGAGACTTATAAGGTTGCTAAATTAGCTCTTCAGAAGTCGTTTGCGGAAGTTATCACCATCAAGAACTCGCAGAAGAAAGGGCAGCATAATCTTCAGAGATTTGCGAGGTTGCAGAAGATGCAATATAAGGTACCTTTGCCAAAGCTGCAGCCGAAGAAGGCGCTGCCGCCGAGGGTAACTCAACACGATGGAGATACGAGCAATACAAATTTGTGAATTCTTCTTCTGCAGTTTTATCTGGCTATAATTCTTATTACGAGAACTCGAAGATTCCTGTAGTTCTGGCATTGATATTGGTGCTTACCAAGGAAGATGCTATGTCCAGAAATCATCAAACTTGTACAATTCTCCCCCCTTCGGTCGCATGTATAGCAGTTTTTTGTGAGGTATGTGATGATAATACTCCTATCTCACGCAATGTATATTTACATATTTGTCGACGAGTTCTTGAGTTTTCAGGAAAATGCCATTTAGTATTTGCTGTCTTTGATTCGCGTGCATGATTTATAACCCTAAGATTGATCTTTTAGCATTTAATTTTGCAAACTTTGTTTTAGTACTAAGAATAATTTGATGATTCTGGGGTAGTGTGGGGAATGAGTTTCTCACGTTTGAAGGAGGTTTTGAGATTCATTGAGCTTGGATGGAACAATAGATGTAAGCTGAGGAACTATAGGTATATAATCTAAAATAAATGTCATTATCTTTGGGCATTTTCTGAACTATTTAAGGCTTGTTATATGGAATCTCTATTTCTGTTTGTTCTTTTTTGTTCAATGTCTCGTTGAATCTTATTAATGATAGGAAAAATGAAATCTTGTCTATTCACACTTAAGGATACAAGTATATATATATACACAAGAGATACAATATAAGCATAATACATCTACCCCCCCCCCCCCCCAAACTCACGGGGGTTCATACACCGAGAGTTTGGATAATAGATAAGCATGTTGGGACCGAGTCTGCGGCTTAGTCATCAAGTCTGCAAGCTGCTGCTCAGAAGGAACAAAGGAAGGAGCAAGAGTTCCCCGACCATACTGCTCACGAAGGAAGAAAGCATCCACCCCGATATGCTTGGAAAGAGAATGCTTCACCGGATTCAAGGTGATCTGAATGGCACCGATGTTATCACAGTGGAGTGGAGTGGGATCCGGAGAAGAGACACCAAGATCCTCAAGGAGCCAGCGAAGCCAAATAATGTCCTCAGTAGTAGTAGCCATGACACGCAGCTCAGCCTCAGTACTGGAACGAGAAACCCCGGTCTGTTTCTTGGACTTCCAGGCAATAAGTGAAGTACCCAAGAATAGACAGAAACCAGTAACAGATCGGCGGTCAACGGGATCACTGGCCCAAGTAGCATCCGAGTAAGCACGAAGCTGCAGAGAACTGCTACTGGAGTAGAAGAGACCACGTGAAGTCGTCGCCCGGAGATAACACAATAGCCGCAGTAGATGACCATAATGCACAGAGGTAGGCGCACCAACAAACTGGCTCAAAACATGAATAGCATGTGTAATGTCGGGCTGAGTAATAGTAAGGTAGACGAGGCTCCCGACAATGTGATGATAACGAGTAGGATCAGAGAGTGGAACCCCATCATCCGGTCGTAACTGAAGGTGAAGCTCCATAGTGGTGTCCACGGTGCAAGAGTCAGAGAGAGCAGCCCGAGCTAAGAGATCTGATGTGTAACGCCGCTGAGAGAGCTGAAAACCACGGTCTGTAGAGGTGACCTCAAGGCCCAAGAAATAGCTCAGCTGTCCAAGATCAGTCATCTGAAACTGCTGCTGGAGGTGATGTTTGACGAATGTGACATGAGTAGGGTCATCACCTGTAATGATCATGTCATCCACATAAAGTAATAGAAGAGTCCGGCCACGAGAAGAGGAGTGCACAAACAAGGCTGGATCATGCGGGCTCGGCTGAAAACCGGCGGCAGTAATGGCCGAACTGAAACGAGCAAACCACGCGCGGGGCGCCTGCTTGAGCCCGTAAAGAGCTCGTCTCAAGCGGCAAACAAGTCCTGGAGGAGAGGAAAGGCCGGGAGGAGGGAACATGTACACCTCCTGCTGAAGGTCACCGTGAAGAAAAGCGTTCTTCACATCGAGCTGGAACAGAGACCAGCGACGAACAGCTGCAACAGCAACAAGAGTGCGGATCGTGGTCATGTGAGCAACTGGTGCAAAAGTCTCATCATAGTCACGTCCCTGCTCCTGCTGAAAATCATAAGCCACGAGGCGGGCCTTGTACCTCTCTACAGAACCATCTGAGCGAGTCTTCACCTTGAAGACCCACTTGCAAGTAATAGGAACAGCGCCAGGGGGCAGAGGAACAAACTCCCAGGTACGAGTGTGCTCAAGCGCCTCCAACTCAGCAGACATAGCAATCTGCCACTCAGGTATCTGGGCAGCCTCACGATAGGAAGTCGGCTCTGGAGTACCACAAGCAGTAGCAGGGAGAGCAGGCAGGTCCAGAGGTAGTGTAGCAAGGCTGAGGCGGTCGGGAGGACGTCGCTCACGAGGTGGGTTGCGACGAGCAGGAGGATCATCCACAGGGACCTCGCTGGAGGAGACGGGCACTGAGTCGGGGGGCACATGAGATGAAGGACCAAGAGGGGGACGACGAGTGTAGTGATATGGAAGGGGAGCGACGAGCGTATCAGAGGAAGAGGTGGAAGTAGAGGTCGGAGAGGTCGGAGATGGAGTGGTCGGTGGTAGGAGGAGAGGACATACCGGTGGAGAGATGAGAAGAGTGAGAAACTGCACATCAGATGGAGTAGCAGATGAGTGTGAGGTCGGAGAGACGGATGACACAAAGAATGGGTGAGACTCATCAAAAGTGACGTCACGTGAGATACGAAGACGACGTGCAACAGGGTCATAACATCGATAGCCCTTGTGCTCAGTACTATACCCAAGAAAGACACATGGTACGAACTGAGCAGAAAGCTTAGTGCGCTCTCGTGGAGGGAGAAGGACGTAACACCGACAGCCAAAAACACAAAGATGAGTGTAACGTGGAGGTCGAGAGTACAAACACTCACCAGGACACTGGCCCTGAAGGAAGGTGGATAGCTGTAGGTTAATAAGATAGACAGCAGTGGAAACAGCCTCAGCCCAAAAGTGAGGAGAGACATGAGATGAGATAAGAAGAGTGCGTGTTGTCTCTACAATATGACGATGCTTCCTTTCAGCGATGCCATTATGAGCGTGGGCACCGGGACAGGAAAGCTGGGGGAGAGTGCCATAAGTAGCCAACAGATCGCGAAAAGCAAGAGAGAGGTACTCCCCCCCCCCCCCCCGTAATCGGAGCGAAAAATACGAATGGAAGCGGAAAACTGGGTGCGCACCATAGCAGAAAATATATCATATATCTGGAAGAAATCAGAACGAGCATACATAAAGTAAATCCAACAGTAACGAGAATAATCATCAACAAATATAACATAATATCGATGACCGCCCTTTGATGCAAAAGGTGCGGAACCCCAGACATCAGAATGAACTAAATCAAAGGGACGCGAAGATCTTGACCCACTAGATGGATAAGGGAGTTGGAGCTGTTTACCAAGCTTACAACCCGTACAAGAATGAGACCGATCAACAGAAACACGACCCAGAAAATCATGACTAATAAGCAACGCAAGGCGCGTGCCACTGGGATGACCAAGACGGTGATGCCACTGAGAAAAGGCTACCGAAGGAAGACAAAAGGTGACAGCAGCCGGAGATGACGAAGTGGAAGGAAGATATAGGCGATCAAGGACGTACACCCCACTACGACGACGACCAACTCCAAGGTGTGTCCCTGTCAGATGATCCTGCACACGACAACCAAACTCATCAAAAACAACAAGGCAACCATGGGATGTGAGTTGGTTGGCGGATATAAGATTCATGGATAGCTTGGGTATGTAGGCAACGTCGGAGATATGAAAATGGCTAGTATGAAGGAGGCCACGACTAGTAATGGGGAGAATAGTACCCTTGGCTACCATGATACTAAGGGCAGGGGAAACGGGCTGGCAGGATGAAAGGTGTGTGACATCATGAGTCATATGAAAAGAGGCTCCAGAGTCGAGCAACCAGTCGGAGGAAGAGATAACTGAAGGGGAGGAAGCTGCCGGCTGAGAGGTAGAAGCATCAGAAGCATCCGGTGAAAGAACTAAGACAGTAGTGCGAGGCAGGGATCCCTGAGAGAGCTGCTGAGCAATCTGCTGTGCAAGCTCAGAAATATAGAGAGACTGTGCCACAACAGAGAAAGGGGGATCGGGAGCACGTTGCTGACCAGACTGCTGAGCTCTCTGAAGCTTGCGGCACTCAGATCGAACATGACCAAAGCACTGACAGTAGTGGCAGCGGGCAGGCGGGCGGCGAGAAGGACCAGACTGAGCTGCAAAAGGTGTCGGAGGAGGACGAGCACCGGATGCCATCGAGAAAATCAACCGAGGATGTCGGGGCTGCGGGATCAGCCGGAGGAGAACAAGGCCGGCGGTTAAGGTGTCGATGTCGACGCCGGATGGGGGAAAAATCATGCAGTGGCTAGAAGAGATCGGGCTGCAGGAGACAGCGTCGGGCTGTAATAGGCAGCGGAGAGCAGTCAGGCTGTTGGAAACAGCGTCGGGCTGCAATAGGCAGCAGGAGGAAAGGCGTTTCGTCGGGCTGCAGGAGGCGGGGATAGAACGACTCTTCAGGGAACGACTCTTCAGTAGGATCGGCAGGGATAGAACGACTCTTCAGCAGGGATCAGGAAGATCGTAGACCGGCTGAGGAGATCGCAGTTGGGCGCTAGAAAGCGCGGAAGACGTCCTCTGTCGTCGACGATGAAGCCGCCGATGAAGCAGACAGGAAGAACGGGCCGATCAAGCAGGCGCAATCGGCAAAGAGGAAACGGGATCAGGATCGGCGAGCAGGAACGATCAAGCAGGCTCGATCGAAGCAGGCAAACGATCAGGAACGGGATCAAGCAGGCTCGATCGGGATCAGGAACGGCAGGGAATGATCGATCTCGATCTCGATCAGAGAGGAGATGGGATCGAGAGGAAAGATCGAGATCGAAGAGGAACGACTGCAGGCGAGCGGGATTGAGAGGAACGAAGTCGGAGCAGCGGGAATTAGGGTTTAGGCTTTGATACCATGATAGGAAAAATGAAATCTTGTCTATTCACACTTAAGGATACAAGTATATATATATACACAAGAGATACAATATAAGCATAATACATCTAACAATTAATACCTACACTTCCATATTTATCTTACGTACATTTAGGCTCTGTTTGTTTGAGGGTTTTTCTCCGCTGTGTTTTTGAAAAAAATGCAAACGCTAAACCCTATTTTTGTCCATTCCAAACACAGTGAGAGAGCTCCATTCAATGACATTGTTTTATCTTCATCTCCGACCGCAACCATCCACCCAAACAGGCCCCTAATCCATGTTTTATGATGATATCTTCAATGCAGATATTACTTTATAGGCTTTTTCATATAATCATTTCTCAGTTTATTAATCTGCAGTGCATCTTCTTTTTTGATGCAAGGTGAGGTGATAGATGATGGATATAAGTTGAGAATAAGGGTTTTATTGAGGGAGTAGGGCCTCGAAAACAAGGGCTAAATTGAGGAAATTTGGCCTCCCCACAACCCCACAAACTATACTAAGCACAAGTTACAACCGATCACTGTTGTTAGCACACGAAGAAGGACATCTGCATTACAAATTGATAGAAAAGCTCCCGACGAGATACAATTTTTTTCCTTGCCCAGGCGAATCCCAATTCCTAGAACTTGAGATGAGATGAGCACATGCGAATCCCAATTCCTAGAACTTGAGATGAGATGAGCACAGGCGAATCCCAATTCCTAGAACTTGAGATGAGATGAGCACACACACACTCTTCCTTTATATAGAGAGACGCAACTCGCATGCTCATTATCGAATTACCAAAATGCTTATACTAGTCCATAAGCGTCCAAATAAATTAACGCACCTGCAAATCAACTCGAACAAATTATCAAATTACCAGAATAGTTCTACTCATCATAAAAAAATCATGCAATTGGAGTCATAAATTGAAAAGTTGATTCATTTGGTGGCTTACTTCTTGTTCTTGTTCAATATGGATTCATCTCAAGTAGAGCTCAGCCAAATTGTTAATGAACTGGGTAAACAAGGTTGAAGCTTCCAATTCATTTAATGGCAGGCCCCACCAGGATAAAGCATAACGGTACAGGGTCAACGCCGACAAGCCCCAAAAGGAGGAATGCCAACATGTTGTTACGAGCTTTTCATAGAACATCGGTAGAGTTGTCTGAGGATGGGTATAGGCGAATGATGCAGGCGGAGGATACTATGAAGCCAGAACCGCGGATGCCTAGACGAGGTGTGCTTGGAAGGAGAGAGCTACCAAAATCTCTTAACAAGACGAGAAATAGAATGAACTTTTGGATACCATTCCAAGACCCAATGAGTCCATTAAATAAAATTGCAGGGGATATAAACGCAAATAAGTCTTAATACTTGACTTACATAAATGACAATCAATAATAAAACCTAATGAAAGACAACATAATAAAGCCCGATTGACTTGATTAAAAACAACATAATAACTGGGCGTCAAGCCCATAACACATTCCCTGTCATGTGAATAGCCACGTGGGCAGTGGAGATGTAGGACTTGGAACCTTACTTTGATACCATGTAGAAACGAGGAACATCCAACTCAAAACTAGTCAGTTAGAGTAGAGAGGCTCACTAAGTCATATAAAGGCAAGGTAGAAACCCAAAATTCAAGATGTGAGACTAATATTGTCAACTAACAATCAACAAGGCTCAACTATACACATGCCACATAGAAGTCTAGCGGTACAGGGTCAACGCTGAGGTGTCGCGTGGGGAGGAATGCCAACATGCCCCGTTAAGTGGATAGTGACATGGACACTAGATGTATGGGCCTTGGAACCTTGCTCTGACGTTATGTAGAAACCCAATAGCATCCAACCTAAACTAGCTAGTTAAAGTGGAGAGGCTCACTAAGTTCTATAAAGCCAAGAAGAAATCCCGGGATTCAAGATGTGAATCTAATATTGTCAACCAATCATCAACAAAGCACAACCATACACGAGCCCACACAATGGGGGGCCCCACCGGGATAAAGTATAGCGGTACAGGGTCAAGGATAACGGGTCTTGCAGGGAGGAATGCCAATGTGCCCCCTCACGTGGATAGCCACATGGACACTAGAGGCGTGTGCCTTAGAACCTCGGTCTGATATCATGTAGAAACCCAATATCATCCAACCCTAAACTAGCCAGTTAGAGTGGAGAGGCCCACTAACTCCGATAAAGCCAAGGAGAAAAATCAGGATTCAAGATGTGAGACTAATATTATCTACCAATCATCAATGATGCTTAATCATACACAAGCCATATAATGGCTGGCGCGTGGATAAAGTATAGTGGTACAGGGTCAAGGACAACGGGTCCCGTACGGAGGAATGCCAGCACGCCCGCTCATGTGGATAGGCACGTGGACACTAGAGGTGTGGACCTTGAAACCTCGCTTCGATACCTTGTAGAAACCCAAGAGCATTCATCTCGAAACTATTCAGTTAGAGTGGAGAGGTCCACTAAGTCCTATAAAGCGAAGGAGGAAACACATGATTCAAGATGTGAGACTAATATTGTCAAGTGGCAACCAATCATCAACGAAGCTCAACTATACACGAGCCACATAATTGTGGGCCCCCCACCAGGATAAAGTCCACCGGCGCAAGGTCAATGTCAACGGGTCCCCCAAGGAGGAATGCCAAGAGTATCAAAGCATGCTAGGTCTAGCTTCCCACTCCCATGTCACCTAATTAGAAAGAGAGAAACAAAATTAAAAGGCTACAATTCCTACATCTACTCTCCTCTACCTATAGCAATTGATTTTAGGTTAGATGCATAAGTTCTAATAAAAAGGAAACACGGGCTCGTGAAAAGGGGCGAAAGGAAAGCATATGCATTCTCACGGCAGTAGAGTTTCACCGCCAAGTTCGAGATGGATTGATGTGGTTCTCCTATTTCAGTTCGGTGCGGTTTCCTATTTTCAAAAACCGATAAAACCGCACCGAACCAAAATAAATTAATAATACATAAATATATTGTAGTCTACTCTCTAATCATATAGTCGGCCTTCACAAAAATAGAATTAAGGTTTTTTTCATGCCTCTTTAGTCTTTCCCTCAAACTCTCATGACCCAATCATGTCAGCTTTGTTTACATGTGTATGCTAGTAAATTTATTTGTTTATTTAAATTATTACCAATATTTATCTTAAATACATTTGGTAGTTTCACTGTTTTTTAAATATTCAAAATTTTATAATATTTTCTTAAATATTCAAAATTTTATAATATTTTCTCTCTTAGAAATTTTGTCAAAGATAATATTCTTACTCACAAGTAGGTTGAAAATTTTTCAACTACTTATGCATCATATAATATAAAAGTAATAATATCAATTTTGTGATTTAAAAATTATTCTAAAAAGCTGCACCGATTATTGAACCGAACCGATCGATTTAGAATTGGTTCAGTTTGAGGAAATAAATAACCGATTATTTTTTATTTGATTTCAGTTTTGGTCCAAATCGTCCCAAACTGAAATGCTTGCACCCATGTCCATCTTCCCCTTTAATGCCCCATCACTATTATCAAAATTTTGGCTTTTCGTTGAAATTTCTGGACTCTCGAGGAAAAAAAAGCTTAGACTGCTAGCATTACACGAAAGAGGAGGAAAATATTGGGCGATGTTATTAGCAGTCCGTACGGCGGCTATTCTCAGTTCTAAAAAAACACCTAAAACAGCTATTCGCAGTCCTAAAATTACTTTTAAATTTATTGGACTGTGAATATCAATGAACCCTCAAAACAAAACATTTTCTAGCAGCTCTAAAAAAGCTGAAATTTTTGGGTTTGCTGCCAAGAATCTAAGATATCAAATTAACTGATTAATGTTGCGTTTGGCCCGGCTTATCGTGACTTATTTGCTGCGCCCACGATAAGTTGCGCCAAACACAGCCTAAGTTTTGATATGAAAAATGATCTCTGAGCGATCAAATTTTAATATCTCAGAGATCATCTTCTTCACAATTTTGACTTGAGTTTTTGTTTTTTCAACTTCAAATTCTAATATATTCTATATATGCTTTCCTGCTTTATCAAAGGTCTGTTTGTTTCGGCGGTGAGAGTTAGAGCGTTGAGAATTGGCAATGGAGCGGTGCGGAATGGAGGGGGTGGCTGCGGACGGTCTCAAAAAATGTCAAAACGTTTTGGAGCGATGATAGCGGGAATTAAGGTTTACCAAACATTTTTTTTTGGCGACTGTTGTCCGTACTACAGTTTTGGCTATCCGCACTCTTTTTATATGAGTTATTACTCGTCTTTTGAAAATACGCTTTGTACATGCATTTTTAGGAAGAGTGTTCAACACGAAGAAATAAAAGGAGAGACACAAAAAGACGTCAACGGTTTCATAGCGGTGGGAAAAGTTCTTGTGCCAAAAAGGTGTTTTCAGGACTTTTTAAAAATTCACGAACTCTCCTACTTTCAGAGGAGCTAAATTTTTTTTCATTCGCATTTTTCATGTTTCTGTTCTCGTAAATCCACATCTCCTTTTCGTTCTTGCCGCACTTTCCTATGGCGCAGTTTTTTTTTGGGTGTTGTTATAAGCAAACCCTTTTTAGTTACTAGCAAACCAATTTCTATGAGTTATTACGCGTCTTTTGAAAATACGTCTTGTACATGCATTTTAAGGAAAAGTGTTCAACACGAAAATTGTAGATCTCGTCGAGATCTACAACTTTCGTGTTGAATATTTTTCCTAAAAATGCATGTACAAGGCGTATTTTCTTGTTATTTTCAAAAATTCACTATAGTTACGATCATGGCGATTTTAGGGTCTTGTGTGTGCATTTTTAGGAAAAGTGTTCAACACGAAAGTTGTAGATCTCGACGAGATCTACAATTTTTGTGTTGAACATTTTTCCTAAAAATGCATGTACAAAGTGTCTTCTTAAAAGGCGCGCAATAACTAATAGAAATTGGTTTGCTAGCAACCAAAAAGGATTTGCTTATAATTTCACCCTTTTTTTTTTTTGCTCGAGTGAGTTTGGACAAAAACACCACTATCATAGAATGTAGTTCGACGCGGCAATGGTTATGACCGGCCACAAAGAAAAGAAAACTAGTTTTGAACATAAAAGTGGATGAAGTTCCTTAGGTGAGGCCAGACATTCACGAACAGTTCATGACCACCGCGTTTACGACCGCCACCGCCGTGCCAAATGGAGCCCTAATCCCACTTCTAGTTTTTCACCGCTACTTTTCCTATCGCTCTAATCCTGTTACGATCCGTACCAAACGGGCGAGGCCTCGATGAGAAACACTCGATCCGGCTCAGCCCGAACCCTTTTAAGGGAACGTCGTAACCAATTTGTTCTTTATAAATTAGACCAAATCAAACAACACCCAAAATATATATTTCACAAATTTTCTCATGCGTTATTAATTTTCTAGTTCAATCTCTATAAATTAGGGAGAAAAAGATGGATTCCCAAATGATGAGAAGCAGAAACAGAAATCCAAATTTGAGATGCTCATAAAAATAAAATCTCAGATCACAGTATTAAATTACATGAATAGATGGAACAAAACCGCCATTGATTGTACAGTGAAGAAGGTGAATTAAGATGAGCAGGAGAAGAGAGCCGACATTAAAGAATTCATCACGCGAACCCAAAACAAATGCAATCACCGAAGGAATTAGACAACCAAATCAATTTCCGACAACCAGAACCGAAGAATCCTGAGCTCAGCAGAGGAGGAATCGGAAGGCGAGGGCAGACACCAATGTGAGAGCGGCGGCGGGAACGGTAGGGAGGGCGCCGGAGGTGGGGCTAGGAGCCGGAGCCTCGGCACCGGCGGCGAGGCTGACTAGAGAGGAGGCGACGATTGCGACCATGGCGGCGGCGATCAGCTTCATCCTCAGAGATGACTCCATTTCTTGCGCTAAAATGGTTTTTTTTCTTTTTCCGCCGGGAGAAGGCGAAGATTTATGAGCGGTGTTGTCTAGCTTACACGGAGGGGGTCTTATAAAGGGGTGGTCAGTGGTGGGCAGCGGGCAGTCTTTCTTGCTGCCCGAGCTGGCCGTTAGCTGGCAGCTCTTTTCTCAATTTACTGCATAACTTTTTATTAATTGCATGTCATACCTCTATTTTTTTTGTAATTATGCATATAATAATAAGAGCAGTGTGAAAAGCGCACCTATTTTTACTATTTACACGCCAAAAAATTGTCTAAAAAACCCCAAAATCCTAACACTCATATCTTTAAGCGCACACCGGAAAGTTTCCGTCGGCGCCTCGGCGGCTTCGTCAGTTCTCGTGAAACCTGGCGCACGTCCTGGATGCCTACCCCTGCACGATTTCGCCGCCCCTGGAGTAGAGCGTCGGCGCCATTTTTGCCTGAAGCTCAATCAAAAAAGGCTTTCGCGTCTCTTCCTGATATGCGAAAGGTTGTGTCGGAGCTGATTGTGCTGAAGGGGATTGGCCCGGCGACTGCATCGGCGATTCTTGTCGCCTATGCGCCGGAAGTGACTCTGTTTATGTCCGACGAGGTGAGTCCCAATGCGAAGGAGTATACATTGAAGCAGTATCTCTCTTTTGCTGAAAAGTTGCGGGAGAAGGCCAAGGTAAGAAACATAGGACTTATGGGTGCAAGTTTTTTGCAGATTTTTCCCTCTCTTTGCAGTTTAGGTGTTCGATAAAATGCTTCCAAGTAATTTAATGGATGTTTTATTTACCAGGCATTCCTAATTTGTACTAAAGCATATGGATGAAAATAAAATGTGCTGAGAAGTTTGACATTATTTGGATCCCAGTTCCGAAAACCCCGCTTATTGTGAAATTGGGCTGTGTTTGGTACTCTGTTTTTGCTTATGTCGCATTTTTGATTCACCTCTCCGGAGAAATTGGGCAATGTTCGGTACTCCTTTTGTATTTCACGTGTGAGCGACTTACGACTATCGTGAAATGAGAGAGAAATGCCATTCCTTTTATTTTTTTGCCCTTGGAGAAAATAAAATGAATTTTTTATTTGGTGTGGCAATAACGTGCGGTGTAAAATTAAATTTTTTTGGTGTGTTAATATATTTTGGCTGTTAATAGAGAAAATAGGTGTGATTTTAACATTGCTCAATAGTAATGCTATTTTGATATTTGTGCAAATTAATTTTGTATGCGTAGATCTATTTTAAGTGCGCATTAATTTGTTACGTGCAGACGAATATCAATTCATTCGTATAGCCAAATTTCAGAGGGCTATAACTTTTAATTCACTCCACAAAATTTGAATCCGAAAACGGAAGTAAACTCGTGGTTAAAAAATGCATTAAATTGGTATCATAATTAAAAATTTTAATGAATTATTGATAGAGATTTTGGGATGAAAACATCACATTTTTTAAAGTTTTTTTTATATAATGTTTTTTTAATTTTTAATTAATAAAATTATATGCACATGTCCAAAAAAAAATTTGCGCCTAAAAATCATGAATTTGTAGTTGTAAGCATACTTGCAATATTAGATTTAAAGGGCTCTTCTCTGCAAATGAAACCGGTTTAAATATAATATTTCAGAAAGTTTTAAAGAGAGAAATTGCTTGCGTGCTTGTTCGTAAGTCGGTCTGATATCTCGCATCTAAAAGAAAATCCAACGGTGGTAAGTCGGTTATAGTTCTTTCCGGTTCATAGCCTTGCAGAGGATTATTCCATGGAATGCTCTTTGACAGCTGTATTGTTTGGTAGGCCGTCGTCAACAGCTGGTGCGGGGCTTTCACGCTCCGCCCCTTGTTTCTTCCCGCCAGCTACTATCTCTTATTAGCTTTCTCCCGGCCGGTTTATTCGGCCAGGTCAGACTATGAACCGTCCTATAAATCGGTTCGATCACATAAAGAACCGTGTTTTGGTGGATCGGTGGTTTCAAATGTAGGCTATTCGCAAAGGAGAGGAAACGCTCAAGCAAACAGAGGCTTAGATTGCCATAGAGACATGAAATTCAGAGGGACGAGAAGATTCTCCGTGCACCACGTGGAATGAGCAGTGATCCGAGCGTGTGCTGCGACTTGTTAAAATGAGCGGTTTAGTCCCACACCGACTAGCGTGCTCATTGGTCCTGGGCGTACAAGCGGGTTGACCACTTCTCCCCTAACTGCGTGGTTTTGGGGAGTGACGCCACAATGCTTTACATAATATCAGAGCAGGGGGCACGTGACGAGGGGGTGATGAGTGTGGCACGTGGAATGGACGGTGATGTCTGAGCATGTGTCGCAGCTCATTAAAAGAGACGGTTTAGACGCACACCGCCTAGCGTGCTCCTTTGTCGTCCTTAGTGTATAAGCAGGGTGGTCACTGCTCTCCTAACCGCATGATTTTTGGTAGTGACGCAACGATGTTTTACAGTTAGTAAATAAGTAAGGATGGTTTCCATGCTTGGCGCGGCGTTTAATTAGCACCGGTGAGAATAGACAAAAACACCATCGCCAATGCATGATTCTTCGGCAATGCTTGTTTGAGCGGTCGGAATGATAAAAATGGACTTCTTGATCTTACTCATCGCACCGGAGTTTCAAAATGGAGATTTAGGAAACACATGCGATTACGTTTTTCTCCAAAGCCTTCGGGGGTCAGCTCAGTTTTGGGCTCCTTGCCCGCTATTTTTCTTACTCGGATCGTTGGTACTTGAGCCATCCACAAATAAGCGGAAGAGTCTCTGTTGCGCAAGAGGCGGTTATCCTTTTCTCTTCGTCGTCTTGGACAAAAATCATTTCAGTTCCCGAGGTTACAAGGTAATGTAAATTTGCTTCCTAAACTTGTAGGTGATTGTTATCCGCACTACAGTTTTGACTATCTGCACTCTTTTTGTATGAGTTATTACGCGTTTTTTTGGAAATACGTCTTGTACATGCATTTTTAGGAGAAGCGTTCAACACGAAAGTTGTAGATCTCGATGAGATCTACAATTTTTGTGTTGAATACTTTTCCTAAAAATGCACGCACAAGACGTTTTGTCGCCCTGATTTAAACATGTGCATAACTATAGCGAATTTTTGGAAATACGTCTTATATATGCATTTTTAGGAAAATATGAGATCTACAACTTTCGTGTTGAACACTTTTCCTAAAAATGCATGTACAAGGCGTATTTCCAAAAGGCGCGTAATAACTCTTACAAAAAGAGTGTGGATAGCCAAAACTACAGTGCGGATAACAATCGCCAACTTTTATATTGTGTCATTTTCATCGTTTTGGCTAACATCTTGTAAGACCCTATTTTTTTTTCAAACATCCGGGTCTTAGGCCCAGAACCGCCGCTTTGCGGTGACACCCTCGCTCGGGAAGGTCGCCACTACAAAACGCCGATCCTGCCGGCCAAATCGATCACGAAGAAAAGTACATTAAAGAGAAGATAAGTCCACAGAATCAACATGAAATATAAACCATAAAGGTAAATGTCCACAGATATAACTGAATAAAGGTAAGATAACAAGGGTTACAAAATAAAAGGGGCTCTTGCCCTGTACATCATTTCCTCACTACAAGATCACTCGCGGAAGCTAACTACTAATCACTCACAAATCCTGAATCCTGAGCTCCTGTACTAGACTGGCCCGCCTCCGTCTGCTCCGGCCTCTGGTGCTGCTGCGTCTCCTCGATTTCCTAAAATGATATGGTCCACCGACCGTTAGTCAAAAAGACTAAGTCAACAATCCCCCGCCCCTAAACCCGTGGCTCCTAGGCACCGAGCGGGGAGGAGTGAAAAGGAGGACCAAAGGCAGAGTGGAAACAAGCAGGTGACAGTGGTACATGAAATGATTCTACTCTACACATGTGTATATATATATAAAGCAGTAAATAATCATAGTAAGGAGCAAGTAAAGTATAGAAAAGCTGTATGTAAATAGACAGGTAAGGTAATATAATAATAACCATTGATTTATAGGAATGCCCATACAAACCTATAGACCAAGGGGTCGTTTAGCAGGGTCTATCGTATAAAAAGTCTCATACCAATTTATACGATAGGTGTCAGGGGTTGAATGCAATGTTTATGCTATGTTATGCAGGTATGCTGTTATGTCATGATCATACAAGTGCAACACACACACTTCGACTCTATGCGCATAGACCTTTAGTTCCCTCTTTTTGGAGCGAGCTAGACTCCCAGGATACTCCCGTAGTGGCAAACGGAAGCGGTGGGTTGGGCCTCGCCCACCTCTAGGTTGGTATTCACACTACCCAACCTAGACCTATTGTACGCCTCCACTATACCCGCAGAGCGTCTGCGTACTCTTGCTGACTGGACCGCCAGACTATCAAGGCTAAGTGTAAAACCACACTCGCCGAGTCAACGTATCGACGTCGGTGTGAACGACCGTCCAATACCGAAGACCCACCACCTTCAGTGCACATGCAACATGTTCTACTTCCTATCTCTGAGCCATGAGTTCCCCGGGCTAACCTGCCCGCCATCAATAACCTTCCGAGCCTAAAGCTCCCCGGGCTAACCTGCCCGTCGTCAAAACCTTCCGAGCCAAAAGCTCCCCGGGCTAACCTGCCCGTCATCAATAACCTTCCGAGCCATAAGCTCACCAGACTAACTAGTCTGCTGCAACAGCCACCGAGCCCACCGCTCGGACAACCAATCCAACTAAACTTCCGAAACCACAGGGTATGGATGAGTGTGTTATTAGTTAATCTCGTACAATGTCTTACTCCTATGAGTTAGAGTTAGTCTTGGACTTCCCGAGGGTTACCCTGTGAGGGGCTCGCTACGGTACTAGGAACCACTATGGGATGACACCCCAAAGTTCCCACTCCCAAGACACTTAATTTTATTAGTTACTACCCTTAAGAAACCCTCTTAACATTTCACCTGGTCTAATCCTAAGTGCTTTAAGACACTTAGGGGAAAAGACGATCTTTCGCCAAATCCCAAGATGACCTACCCCAATGGAGGCACCCCACCATCCCAGAACTCTTCAACCTTAAATCTCTCCAAGGGTCCTCTCATACCATACATTCACCATTCAATTCCCACATCTCCAAACAATGTATTCCAAATTGGCCTGTAACTCCAAAAACTGCCAATTTACTAAACGCAGACCACCCTTAACGTTTTGATCCTCATGAAGGGAAGTACATTAATTAATCAACTCTATGACCCAATATTCTCACTGGGGATCCATGTCACTGGTTTAAGATCCATTCCAGAGTTCCATAATTTTCCCCATATTATTAATATTTAAAACCATTTTTCCCAAGGACAACTTCCTAGGGTTTGAACTACAAGTGCACTTTTCTGACTTCCAATGCCCCTCCCAATTTTTACATAAATCAAAAGTACCTATTAATCAGTATTCATGAAATCTTAGGGAAATACTGCAAGATTTACTATTTTTAAAAATTCCAAAACTCATTTATTACCAATAAATTCCAAAGGAGGTACCCTCATATGATCTCTAAACCTTATGCAAATTTATACAGAGGTGTTTCCTACTAAAATATTCAGGTCTACCAAGTTTGACCACATAACACAGAGGTTACATTTGTAAATTCCTCAATGGATATATTTGTAAATAATTCCAAAATGAACTAGAGATACCAAAAATATTAATCCATAAATTATGAGAAAATTACAGTGGGTACATATTGGTATGAAAATACATACTGCAAAGTTTCATGCATTTACAGAAAGTTAACACTCTAAAATCAATCGTCCCAAAAATTGCCAACAATATGAATAATTACAATTTGAACCTCCAAATGTTTTCCAATGGTTCTAATAGAATCTCCAGGGTTTAAAAATATTAAAATTAAGATTGTGACAGAAGATGGTTAATCATTAAGTATTATCTCTTCCTAAAACCCAAAACCCTAAATATTTACAAATCTACCCAAGGATTTATTACCTAGGTTTGGCAACTCCAAACCCCACCAATTTCTCACAGTAGCAATCTCTGGTCCCTAAAATCATCTCCCCACAATTTCAAGTCAAATCATTGAGGTTTGACCCCTCTTCCTTCATTAGCCTCTAATTGCACCCCATTAGGGTTTAGCCTAGGGTTAGGGTCAAAACCTCTCCAAATCCACCCAAACTTCTTGTGGGGGTATTATATCACCCATAGAACTCAGAGGAATCTACTTCACTCCTCTCCAAGGACAATCACCCCTATGTCCTTCACAACCCCAAATTCCACTCCATAGGGATCAACCCTATGGCCTTGAGCAAAACAACTCCAATGCTCACAAATCTTCCTCATGGGGTCTCAAATTGATCCCACTGACCTTTCCAAGAAGACTCAAGTCTCTATGAACCCATTTGGCCAATGGATCACTACTTGACTAAATGCACCCCAAGGTGCTCCAACCCCAAGCCCTAGGGCAAACCAACTCCCCATGGCCCCATACCTCTCTTGGAGGTGATTTGGGTGATATTAGGGCAGTGGCCAAAATCCCACTCCAATTGGAGGTGGTTTGACCATGAAATGTCCCAAATAGCCCTTATTCACAAATTTCCCTTAAATGAACAAATCTTTGGCCTAATGATTACCTAAACAAAAGAACTCCAAATGAGTTGAGATTTTAACCAGGGGTTTATCATGACCCTAATAACACCCCACCAAAATTTGGTGGTGATTGGAGGTCATTTGACCCTCCAAATAATTTATGCAAGGATTATTAAATTTTTACAAAAACTTTAGGAAAAAGTTCTCCAAAAATTCTCATTTTTGGATATGCCATAGACCTAGGCATGACTCATTCCTAGTCCAAATTTCAAGTCATTTGGACTAGTGGTTTGGTGTGGGCATCCATTCAAAGTTCAGCCAAACTTTGCACTAAAATGGGTGCTGAGGTCAAACCAGGGCTCCAAATTGAGTGAAGTCAATTTTGTATGATCCTAGGGGTCAAGGCCTACAACTTTCATGTTGGGCACTTTTTATGTAGAGGGCATCTAGTATTTTTAGTAATTAAAATCAAGTTCTGCTAAAAATAATACCTAATAAATCACATAATAACAATTAATATAATACAAGGCACTGTTCATCTTCTTCCTTAGGCCGAAAACAACAAAAATAAGGCTATTTCCTGTAGCTTTTTCCAAGGGGATTTCCCGGCCACCCAGCCACCTCCCTGGCCGGCCACCACTGCCACCACCTCCGTCGAGGTGGGGGCTATCGCCGGGCGGCGGCACGGCCGCCGGAGGGGCGGTCTCCGGCGAACTCAAGGGGGCGATTTTCCATGGAAAATCTGAATTTTCAACTCTCCGATCGGGCTCTTTTGATCCCGATTTCTCACCTAATTCGATCTAAGATGCTAGCACGAGTAAGGAGGAGGAGGATCGGACCTTGTTTGGGGGTTTTGGTGGCTCCAATCGCCGGCCACCATTTTCCTTCTCCAAGCTTTGGGTGCCATGGCTTCTTGTGCATAGGGGGCTCTAAACTTTCGGGAAAATGAGGGGTTCCACTCCTCTGATGGTTGTGAAGATGAAGGGAGGTTCAATTGAGGGGGAGGGAGGCTTTAACCAAGAAAGCCATTAATGGCCTCTTGGTCTCCCTCCCTTGGCCGACCCTATTCACTCCCCCACCCCCCACTAACTCCTGGGAACTGCTGGAATCTTCTCAAATTCATCAGAGAAGATGAATGGAAGAGTAATGGAGGGATACCAAGGGGTGTAACACCTTAATGGCCATGAATACCACCTCCTCTCTCCTCCAAAATTGGGTTTTTCTCTCTCCTACTCACCATGGCCGATTTTCCCTCTCTCTCATGTTTAATATCAGTCTACTAGGCTGGTCAAATGATCAATTTGGGCTTAGCCCAAAGGGATTGGGCTAGGTTTAAGAGATTTGACCTAATTTGGGCAAGTTTGACTTTTGGTCAAATTGGCCAGTTGGGTGACCCTAGGATAGGGCTTTTGGGTCCATTGGATTCCAAATTAGGTTTAGAAACTATTGGTGGGGTCAATTTGGTCACATGAGTCTTGGTTGACCCAATTTAAGCTGATTTGACCAAAACATGCTAAGTTGACTTTGGTCAAATTGAGCCCTAGGGTTGACCCAGTCAAGGGGATTTTTGGTCCACTGGGTCCCCTATGATATGGTAACACTATGGGTAGGGTCAATTTAATATGGTGATGGTCAATTAGGGCACTTTGTGAAGAATTGCCATTTTTGACCCAAAGGGGCATTTTGGTCAATTTGCACCCCTAAGGGTCCCATGATGGGGCTTTTAGGTCTACTAGGTCTCTTATGGTATTCTAGACCTAGATGAGTGGTCAATTTCGCATGGTGAGGGTTAATTGACCATAATTAGGCTACTTTGACCAATTTAGGGTTAAGGTTGACTTTGGTCAATTTGGCCTCTTTGGTTGACCCCAATGTGCCCTTGGTGCCCTAAGGGGACCCCTAAAGGGTTAGGGATACTATGGTGGGGCCAAATGGTTAAGATGAGGCCCTAAAATCCAACCCTAAGCTAGGTCACTAGAAATTGCTATTTGCAGTCCAAGGCACTTTCAATCCTAATCTTGCCTAAGTTAAGGGGATTTCTACTCTACCAAGGCCTTGTCATGACCTTGTCAGGACAGATTCACCTGGGGGGTCTAGCTGTCTGGGGGATGTTACAAATCCCAATAAACAAAAAAAATAATTTCGTCCTCGAAATTCAGGTTAGGCTTGCGGGGTTTTCACCTCGAGTGACTGAACGTAACATCCCCTAAGAGTCAAAGTTATTCCTGGCTCGAAGAGCACCGACTATCTATGCCACACCATCTCTGGTGGCTCCAAGTTGTGCTCCTCCTGACCCTAAATAACCACATGTCTTAACCTCTGTAATCTTCTTGCGCCGCAAGACTCGCACCGTCGTATCATCTATCCTGACCGGGGTGACCTAGCTACCTTGGTCAATCTATCCTCGAACTTCCACTCTAACCTGGGCAGACTCTTATGCCTCTAAAGTTTTCTTCTCGCATTCAAATTCTTACTCCTTCAGGTACGTCCGAGTAATCAATCGTCTCCAATCTACAACTTTTCTGGTTCTTACTATTGATGGGACTAATCAAAATCGGCTAGCGTCCCAATCATCCTTAAATATTATTGGGGGTGCACTTGTGAACTTTTATGAGTATATGCTAACCAATCATAATGGTAAGATGACTCCCAATCACTTTCTACGTGAAGTTTGATTCATAAGGGCAAAATTTTGATACCTTAGGATTTTTCACAAGTCAATTTCATCAAGGAAGTATCATCACGCTTATTTCATCAAAGTCCTGTCACTTCCACCTATGCTAGTCTTGATCACTCTCAAATGGTCTAAAGCGAGATAAACTTAGATCATTCTTACCATAGTGAAATCAAACACTATATTCCAAATCTAACAAGTCATCGTCTAAGATCTCTGGTTATTTATCCTCTAAGTTCACAAGGTATAAAGCTATTATTGTAGATAAAATTTTCTACCATGACAGAGCGTGATTTCTAACAAGTCATAAGTTAATCACTTCCGAATTCCCCCAACCACATGAGCTTTCAAATTTACTTATAAGATCTACTTTCCGCCCTTAACTTCTATACATCAACATCCCTAATTGATTAATCCTGACGTCTTTACATTTCCAATGATTCAACTAAGGCCAAGTTGTTGTCCTGGTAATTCCTACTGATCATCATTCCAAACATATTGTTACACCATCTCACCTTCTTCCAAGTAACATCGAGTAAGATCGACTTCAAAATCATAGTGTTCACGACATAAAATTTTTCTAACTTAGGTCTAAGGGAAAGCTAAGTCCGACCCTGACTTGCCCAATAAACAAAAGGTAAGCCCCAATAATCAAAGGACAAGCCCCCAATAAACAAAAGATTAGCCTCTATCTATCTTTGGGCGAAGTGTCTTCAATATCACCAAGTTATATTTATCCCAAACATGCAAACAATTCTTAGGGCATACAACCTTAGACTTGGGGTTCTATCTTGGGGCTTAATGGTGTATTCCACAACTTGGGCTCTTGCAGGTACCTTCTACGACAACCTTATCAGGGTCAATATGTTATCCAATCCCAAATAGATTTCTTATTGTACTTGAACTCTTATCCGACCCTCGATGTTCGTCACAGTGGTTGTCTTAATGTAATCTTGTCACAAATACGATGATTGAGCCTATGAGTCTCATACCATTCTACTTAGGTGTCAGTCTTTCTTTCTCTAGCCTCTTTGGGGTATCCTCGTACCTTCACCAATAGTTATACTTACGGTCTATTTCAGACTAGGTCATGGTATAAATTGTCCTAGTAAGTCACGTGTCCTAGTGGGGTTGAGTCTAACTCATTGACTAAAAGACTACCTAAAGAGATCTTTGTAGCTGGAGGTATTCCCTGCTGGGGGCAGGGTTCGCCACAGGCTACAAAAGAAAACTTGACACTCGTAAAGAGATTTGACTAAGAAGATTCAGTTAAAAGTGGACCTTTCTCAATGTGATTCCCATATGGGCACACCACTGCTTCCGCTGCTAGTTTGTCCTCAAACTAAGCTCGTGCGGGGTGGCCCAGGGTTTTGTGGACTTCTTTTCTTCGGATCGAGGTTTGCTCTGATACCACTTGTAAGACCCCATTTTTTTTTTCAAACATCCGGGTCTTAGGCCCAGAACCGCCGCTTTGCGGTGACACCCTCGCTCGGGAAGGTCGCCACTACAAAACGCCGATCCTGCCGGCCAAATCGATCACGAAGAAAAGTACATTAAAGAGAAGATAAGTCCACAGAATCAACATGAAATATAAACCATAAAGGTAAATGTCCACAGATATAACTGAATAAAGGTAAGATAACAAGGGTTACAAAATAAAAGGGGCTCTTGCCCTGTACATCATTTCCTCACTACAAGATCACTCGCGGAAGCTAACTACTAATCACTCACAAATCCTGAATCCTGAGCTCCTGTACTAGACTGGCCCGCCTCCGTCTGCTCCGGCCTCTGGTGCTGCTGCGTCTCCTCGATTTCCTAAAATGATATGGTCCACCGACCGTTAGTCAAAAAGACTAAGTCAACAATCCCCCGCCCCTAAACCCGTGGCTCCTAGGCACCGAGCGGGGAGGAGTGAAAAGGAGGACCAAAGGCAGAGTGGAAACAAGCAGGTGACAGTGGTACATGAAATGATTCTACTCTACACATGTGTATATATATATGAAGCAGTAAATAATCATAGTAAGGAGCAAGTAAAGTATAGAAAAGCTGTATGTAAATAGACAGGTAAGGTAATATAATAATAACCATTGATTTATAGGAATGCCCATACAAACCTATAGACCAAGGGGTCGTTTAGCAGGGTCTATCGTATAAAAAGTCTCATACCAATTTATACGATATGTGTCAGGGGTTGAATGCAATGTTTATGCTATGTTATGCAGGTATGCTGTTATGTCATGATCATACAAGTGCAACACACACACTTCGACTCTATGCGCATAGACCTTTAGTTCCCTCTTTTTGGAGCGAGCTAGACTCCCAGGATACTCCCGTAGTGGCAAACGGAAGCGGTGGGTTGGGCCTCGCCCACCTCTAGGTTGGTATTCACACTACCCAACCTAGACCTATTGTACGCCTCCACTATACCCGCAGAGCGTCTGCGTACTCTTGCTGACTGGACCGCCAGACTATCAAGGCTAAGTGTAAAACCACACTCGCCGAGTCAACGTATCGACGTCGGTGTGAACGACCGTCCAATACCGAAGACCCACCACCTTCAGTGCACATGCAACATGTTCTACTTCCTATCTCTGAGCCATGAGTTCCCCGGGCTATCCTGCCCGCCATCAATAACCTTCCGAGCCTAAAGCTCCCCGGGCTAACCTGCCCATCGTCAAAACCTTCCGAGCCAAAAGCTCCCCGGGCTAACCTGCCCGTCATCAATAACCTTCCGAGCCATAAGCTCACCAGACTAACTAGTCTGCTGCAACAGCCACCGAGCCCACCGCTCGGACAACCAATCCAACTAAACTTCCGAAACCACAGGGTATGGATGAGTGTGTTATTAGTTAATCTCGTACAATGTCTTACTCCTATGAGTTAGGGTTAGTCTTGGACTTCCCGAGGGTTACCCTGTGAGGGGCTCGCTACGGTACTAGGAACCACTATGGGATGACACCCCAAAGTTCCCACTCCCAAGACACTTAATTTTATTAGTTACTACCCTTAAGAAACCCTCTTAACATTTCACCTGGTCTAATCCTAAGTGCTTTAAGACACTTAGGGGAAAAGACGATCTTTCGCCAAATCCCAAGATGACCTACCCCAATGGAGGCACCCCACCATCCCAGAACTCTTCAACCTTAAATCTCTCCAAGGGTCCTCTCATACCATACATTCACCATTCAATTCCCACATCTCCAAACAATGTATTCCAAATTGGCCTGTAACTCCAAAACTGCCAATTTACTAAACGCAGACCACCCTTAACGTTTTGATCCTCATGAAGGGAAGTACATTAATTAATCAACTCTATGACCCAATATTCTCACTGGGGATCCATGTCACTGGTTTAAGATCCATTCCAGAGTTCCATAATTTTCCCCATATTATTAATATTTAAAACCATTTTTCCCAAGGACAACTTCCTAGGGTTTGAACTACAAGTGCACTTTTCTGACTTCCAATGCCCCTCCCAATTTTTACATAAATCAAAAGTACCTATTAATCAGTATTCATGAAATCTTAGGGAAATACTGCAAGATTTACTATTTTTAAAAATTCCAAAACTCATTTATTACCAATAAATTCCAAAGGAGGTACCCTCATATGATCTCTAAACCTTATGCAAATTTATACAGAGGTGTCTCCTACTAAACTATTCAGGTCTACCAAGTTTGACCACATAACACAGAGGTTACATTTGTAAATTCCTCAATGGATATATTTGTAAATAATTCCAAAATGAACTAGAGATACCAAAAATATTAATCCATAAATTATGAGAAAATTACAGTGGGTACATATTGGTATGAAAATACATACTGCAAAGTTTCATGCATTTACAAAAAGTTAACACTCTAAAATCAATCGTCCCAAAAATTGCCAACAATATGAATAATTACAATTTGAACCTCCAAATGTTTTCCAATGGTTCTAATAGAATCTCCAGGGTTTAACAATATTAAAATTAAGATTGTGACAGAAGATGGTTAATCATTAAGTATTATCTCTTCCTAAAACCCAAAACCCTAAATATTTACAAATCTACCCAAGGATTTATTACCTAGGTTTGGCAACTCCAAACCCCACCAATTTCTCACAGTAGCAATCTCTGGTCCCTAAAATCATCTCCCCACAATTTCAAGTCAAATCATTGAGGTTTGACCCCTCTTCCTTCATTAGCCTCTAATTGCACCCCATTAGGGTTTAGCCTAGGGTTAGGGTCAAAACCTCTCCAAATCCACCCAAACTTCTTGTGGGGGTATTATATCACCCATAGAACTCAGAGGAATCTACTTCACTCCTCTCCAAGGACAATCACCCCTATGTCCTTCACAACCCCAAATTCCACTCCATAGGGATCAACCCTATGGCCTTGAGCAAAACAACTCCAATGCTCACAAATCTTCCTCATGGGGTCTCAAATTGATCCCACTGACCTTTCCAAGAAGACTCAAGTCTCTATGAACCCATTTGGCCAATGGATCACTACTTGACTAAATGCACCCCAAGGTGCTCCAACCCCAAGCCCTAGGGCAAACCAACTCCCCATGGCCCCATACCTCTCTTGGAGGTGATTTGGGTGATATTAGGGCAGTGGCCAAAATCCCACTCCAATTGGAGGTGGTTTGACCATGAAATGTCCCAAATAGCCCTTATTCACAAATTTCCCTTAAATGAACAAATCTTTGGCCTAATGATTACCTAAACAAAAGAACTCCAAATGAGTTGAGATTTTAACCAGGGGTTTATCATGACCCTAATAACACCCCACCAAAATTTGGTGGTGATTGGAGGTCATTTGACCCTCCAAATAATTTATGCAAGGATTATTAAATTTTTACAAAAACTTTAGGAAAAAGTTCTCCAAAAATTCTCATTTTTGGATATGCCATAGACCTAGGCATGACTCATTCCTAGTCCAAATTTCAAGTCATTTGGACTAGTGGTTTGGTGTGGGCATCCATTCAAAGTTCAGCCAAACTTTGCACTAAAATGGGTGCTGAGGTCAAACCAGGGCTCCAAATTGAGTGAAGTCAATTTTGTATGATCCTAGGGGTCAAGGCCTACAACTTTCATGTTGGGCACTTTTTATGTAGAGGGCATCTAGTATTTTTAGTAATTAAAATCAAGTTCTGCTAAAAATAATACCTAATAAATCACATAATAACAATTAATATAATACAAGGCACTGTTCATCTTCTTCCTTAGGCCGAAAACAACAAAAATAAGGCTATTTCCTGTAGCTTTTTCCAAGGGGATTTCCCGGCCACCCAGCCACCTCCCTGGCCGGCCACCACCGCCACCACCTCCGTCGAGGTGGGGGCTATCGCCGGGCGGCGGCACGGCCGCCGGAGGGGCGGTCTCCGGCGAACTCAAGGGGGCGATTTTCCATGGAAAATCTGAATTTTCAACTCTCCGATCGGGCTCTTTTGATCCCGATTTCTCACCTAATTCGATCTAAGATGCTAGCACGAGTAAGGAGGAGGAGGATCGGACCTTGTTTGGGGGTTTTGGTGGCTCCAATCGCCGGCCACCATTTTCCTTCTCCAAGCTTTGGGTGCCATGGCTTCTTGTGCATAGGGGGCTCTAAACTTTCGGGAAAATGAGGGGTTCCACTCCTCTGATGGTTGTGAAGATGAAGGGAGGTTCAATTGAGGGGGAGGGAGGCTTTAACCAAGAAAGCCATTAATGGCCTCTTGGTCTCCCTCCCTTGGCCGACCCTATTCACTCCCCCACCCCCCACTAACTCCTGGGAACTGCTGGAATCTTCTCAAATTCATCAGAGAAGATGAATGGAAGAGTAATGGAGGGATACCAAGGGGTGTAACACCTTAATGGCCATGAATACCACCTCCTCTCTCCTCCAAAATTGGGTTTTTCTCTCTCCTACTCACCATGGCCGATTTTCCCTCTCTCTCATGTTTAATATCAGTCTACTAGGCTGGTCAAATGATCAATTTGGGCTTAGCCCAAAGGGATTGGGCTAGGTTTAAGAGATTTGACCTAATTTGGGCAAGTTTGACTTTTGGTCAAATTGGCCAGTTGGGTGACCCTAGGATAGGGCTTTTGGGTCCATTGGATTCCAAATTAGGTTTAGAAACTATTGGTGGGGTCAATTTGGTCACATGAGTCTTGGTTGACCCAATTTAAGCTGATTTGACCAAAACATGCTAAGTTGACTTTGGTCAAATTGAGCCCTAGGGTTGACCCAGTCAAGGGGCTTTTTGGTCCACTGGGTCCCCTATGATATGGTAACACTATGGGTAGGGTCAATTTAATATGGTGATGGTCAATTAGGGCACTTTGTGAAGAATTGCCATTTTTGACCTAAAGGGGCATTTTGGTCAATTTGCACCCCTAAGGGTCCCATGATGGGGCTTTTAGGTCTACTAGGTCTCTTATGGTATTCTAGACCTAGATGAGTGGTCAATTTGGCATGGTGAGGGTTAATTGACCATAATTAGGCTACTTTGACCAATTTAGGGTTGGGGTTGACTTTGGTCAATTTGGCCTCTTTGGTTGACCCCAATGTGCCCTTGGTGCCCTAAGGGGACCCCTAAAGGGTTAGGGATACTATGGTGGGGCCAAATGGTTAAGATGAGGCCCTAAAATCCAACCCTAAGCTAGGTCACTAGAAATTGCTATTTGCAGTCCAAGGCACTTTCAATCCTAATCTTGCCTAAGTTAAGGGGATTTCTACTCTACCAAGGCCTTGTCATGACCTTGTCAGGACAGATTCACCTGGGGGGTCTAGCTGTCTGGGGGATGTTACAAATCCCAATAAACAAAAAAAATAATTTCGTCCTCGAAATTCAGGTTAGGCTTGCGGGGTTTTCACCGCGAGTGACTGAACGTAACATCCCCTAAGAGTCAAAGTTATTCCTGGCTCGAAGAGCACCAACTATCTATGCCACACCATCTCTGGTGGCTCCAAGTTGTGCTCCTCCTGACCCTAAATAACCACATGTCTTAACCTCTGTAATCTTCTTGCGCCGCAAGACTCGCACCGTCGTATCATCTATCCTGACCGGGGTGACCTAGCTACCTTGGTCAATCTATCCTCGAACTTCCACTCTAACCTGGGCAGACTCTTATGCCTCTAAAGTTTTCTTCTCGCATTCAAATTCTTACTCCTTCAGGTACGTCCGAGTAATCAATCGTCTCCAATCTACAACTTTTCTGGTTCTTACTATTGATGGGACTAATCAAAATCGGCTAGCGTCCCAATCATCCTTAAATATTATTGGGGGTGCACTTGTGAACTTTTATGAGTATATGCTAACCAATCATAATGGTAAGATGACTCCCAATCACTTTCTACGTGAAGTTTGATTCATAAGGGCAAAATTTTGATACCTTAGGATTTTTCACAAGTCAATTTCATCAAGGAAGTATCATCACGCTTATTTCATCAAAGTCCTGTCACTTCCACCTATGCTAGTCTTGATCACTCTCAAATGGTCTAAAGCGAGATAAACTTAGATCATTCTTACCATAGTGAAATCAAACACTATATTCCAAATCTAACAAGTCATCGTCTAAGATCTCTGGTTATTTATCCTCTAAGTTCACAAGGTATAAAGCTATTATTGTAGATAAAATTTTCTACCATGACAGAGCGTGATTTCTAACAAGTCATAAGTTAATCACTTCCGAATTCCCCCAACCACATGAGCTTTCAAATTTACTTATAAGATCTACTTTTCGCCCTTAACTTCTATACATCAACATCCCTAATTGATTAATCCTGACGTCTTTACATTTCCAATGATTCAACTAAGGCCAAGTTGTTGTCCTGGTAATTCCTACTGATCATCATTCCAAACATATTGTTACACCATCTCACCTTCTTCCAAGTAACATCGAGTAAGATCGACTTCAAAATCATAGTGTTCACGACATAAAATTTTTCTAACTTAGGTCTAAGGGAAAGCTAAGTCCGACCCTGACTTGCCCAATAAACAAAAGGTAAGCCCCAATAAACAAAGGACAAGCCCCCAATAAACAAAAGATTAGCCTCTATCTATCTTTGGGCGAAGTGTCTTCAATATCACCAAGTTATATTTATCCCAAACATGCAAACAATTCTTAGGGCATACAACCTTAGACTTGGGGTTCTATCTTGGGGCTTAATGGTGTATTCCACAACTTGGGCTCTTGCAGGTACCTTCTACGACAACCTTATCAGGGTCAATATGTTATCCAATCCCAAATAGATTTCTTATTGTACTTGAACTCTTATCCGACCCTCGATGTTCGTCACAGTGGTTGTCTTAATGTAATCTTGTCACAAATACGATGATTGAGCCTATGAGTCTCATACCATTCTACTTAGGTGTCAGTCTTTCTTTCTCTAGCCTCTTTGGGGTATCCTCGTACCTTCACCAATAGTTATACTTACGGTCTATTTCAGACTAGGTCATGGTATAAATTGTCCTAGTAAGTCACGTGTCCTAGTGGGGTTGAGTCTAACTCATTGACTAAAAGACTACCTAAAGAGATCTTTGTAGCTGGAGGTATTCCCTGCTGGGGGCAGGGTTCGCCACAGGCTACAAAAGAAAACTTGACACTCGTAAAGAGATTTGACTAAGAAGATTCAGTTAAAAGTGGACCTTTCTCAATGTGATTCCCATATGGGCACACCACTGCTTCCGCTGCTAGTTTGTCCTCAAACTAAGCTCGTGCGGGGTGGCCCAGGGTTTTGTGGACTTCTTTTCTTCGGATCGAGGTTTGCTCTGATACCACTTGTAAGACCCCATTTTTTTTTTCAAACATCCGGGTCTTAGGCCCAGAACCGCCGCTTTGCGGTGACACCCTCGCTCGGGAAGGTCGCCACTACAAAACGCCGATCCTGCCGGCCAAATCGATCACGAAGAAAAGTACATTAAAGAGAAGATAAGTCCACAGAATCAACATGAAATATAAACCATAAAGGTAAATGTCCACAGATATAACTGAATAAAGGTAAGATAACAAGGGTTACAAAATAAAAGGGGCTCTTGCCCTGTACATCATTTCCTCACTACAAGATCACTCGCGGAAGCTAACTACTAATCACTCACAAATCCTGAATCCTGAGCTCCTGTACTAGACTGGCCCGCCTCCGTCTGCTCCGGCCTCTGGTGCTGCTGCGTCTCCTCGATTTCCTAAAATGATATGGTCCACCGACCGTTAGTCAAAAAGACTAAGTCAACAATCCCCCGCCCCTAAACCCGTGGCTCCTAGGCACCGAGCGGGGAGGAGTGAAAAGGAGGACCAAAGGCAGAGTGGAAACAAGCAGGTGACAGTGGTACATGAAATGATTCTACTCTACACATGTGTATATATATATGAAGCAGTAAATAATCATAGTAAGGAGCAAGTAAAGTATAGAAAAGCTGTATGTAAATAGACAGGTAAGGTAATATAATAATAACCATTGATTTGTAGGAATGCCCATACAAACCTATAGACCAAGGGGTCGTTTAGCAGGGTCTATCGTATAAAAAGTCTCATACCAATTTATACGATATGTGTCAGGGGTTGAATGCAATGTTTATGCTATGTTATGCAGGTATGCTGTTATGTCATGATCATACAAGTGCAACACACACACTTCGACTCTATGCGCATAGACCTTTAGTTCCCTCTTTTTGGAGCGAGCTAGACTCCCAGGATACTCCCGTAGTGGCAAACGGAAGCGGTGGGTTGGGCCTCGCCCACCTCTAGGTTGGTATTCACACTACCCAACCTAGACCTATTGTACGCCTCCACTATACCCGCAGAGCGTCTGCGTACTCTTGCTGACTGGACCGCCAGACTATCAAGGCTAAGTGTAAAACCACACTCGCCGAGTCAACGTATCGACGTCGGTGTGAACGACCGTCCAATACCGAAGACCCACCACCTTCAGTGCACATGCAACATGTTCTACTTCCTATCTCTGAGCCATGAGTTCCCCGGGCTATCCTGCCCGCCATCAATAACCTTCCGAGCCTAAAGCTCCCCGGGCTAACCTGCCCGTCGTCAAAACCTTCCGAGCCAAAAGCTCCCCGGGCTAACCTGCCCGTCATCAATAACCTTCCGAGCCATAAGCTCACCAGACTAACTAGTCTGCTGCAACAGCCACCGAGCCCACCGCTCGGACAACCAATCCAACTAAACTTCCGAAACCACAGGGTATGGATGAGTGTGTTATTAGTTAATCTCGTACAATGTCTTACTCCTATGAGTTAGGGTTAGTCTTGGACTTCCCGAGGGTTACCCTGTGAGGGGCTCGCTACGGTACTAGGAACCACTATGGGATGACACCCCAAAGTTCCCACTCCCAAGACACTTAATTTTATTAGTTACTACCCTTAAGAAACCCTCTTAACATTTCACCTGGTCTAATCCTAAGTGCTTTAAGACACTTAGGGGAAAAGACGATCTTTCGCCAAATCCCAAGATGACCTACCCCAATGGAGGCACCCCACCATCCCAGAACTCTTCAACCTTAAATCTCTCCAAGGGTCCTCTCATACCATACATTCACCATTCAATTCCCACATCTCCAAACAATGTATTCCAAATTGGCCTGTAACTCCAAAACTGCCAATTTACTAAACGCAGACCACCCTTAACGTTTTGATCCTCATGAAGGGAAGTACATTAATTAATCAACTCTATGACCCAATATTCTCACTGGGGATCCATGTCACTGGTTTAAGATCCATTCCAGAGTTCCATAATTTTCCCCATATTATTAATATTTAAAACCATTTTTCCCAAGGACAACTTCCTAGGGTTTGAACTACAAGTGCACTTTTCTGACTTCCAATGCCCCTCCCAATTTTTACATAAATCAAAAGTACCTATTAATCAGTATTCATGAAATCTTAGGGAAATACTGCAAGATTTACTATTTTTAAAAATTCCAAAACTCATTTATTACCAATAAATTCCAAAGGAGGTACCCTCATATGATCTCTAAACCTTATGCAAATTTATACAGAGGTGTCTCCTACTAAAATATTCAGGTCTACCAAGTTTGACCACATAACACAGAGGTTACATTTGTAAATTCCTCAATGGATATATTTGTAAATAATTCCAAAATGAACTAGAGATACCAAAAATATTAATCCATAAATTATGAGAAAATTACAGTGGGTACATATTGGTATGAAAATACATACTGCAAAGTTTCATGCATTTACAGAAAGTTAACACTCTAAAATCAATCGTCCCAAAAATTGCCAACAATATGAATAATTACAATTTGAACCTCCAAATGTTTTCCAATGGTTCTAATAGAATCTCCAGGGTTTAACAATATTAAAATTAAGATTGTGACAGAAGATGGTTAATCATTAAGTATTATCTCTTCCTAAAACCCAAAACCCTAAATATTTACAAATCTACCCAAGGATTTATTACCTAGGTTTGGCAACTCCAAACCCCACCAATTTCTCACAGTAGCAATCTCTGGTCCCTAAAATCATCTCCCCACAATTTCAAGTCAAATCATTGAGGTTTGACCCCTCTTCCTTCATTAGCCTCTAATTGCACCCCCATTAGGGTTTAGCCTAGGGTTAGGGTCAAAACCTCTCCAAATCCACCCAAACTTCTTGTGGGGGTATTATATCACCCATAGAACTCATAGGAATCTACTTCACTCCTCTCCAAGGACAATCACCCCTATGTCCTTCACAACCCCAAATTCCACTCCATAGGGATCAACCCTATGGCCTTGAGCAAAACAACTCCAATGCTCACAAATCTTCCTCATGGGGTCTCAAATTGATCCCACTGACCTTTCCAAGAAGACTCAAGTCTCTATGAACCCATTTGGCCAATGGATCACTACTTGACTAAATGCACCCCAAGGTGCTCCAACCCCAAGCCCTAGGGCAAACCAACTCCCCATGGCCCCATACCTCTCTTGGAGGTGATTTGGGTGATATTAGGGCAGTGGCCAAAATCCCACTCCAATTGGAGGTGGTTTGACCATGAAATGTCCCAAATAGCCCTTATTCACAAATTTCCCTTAAATGAACAAATCTTTGGCCTAATGATTACCTAAACAAAAGAACTCCAAATGAGTTGAGATTTTAACCAGGGGTTTATCATGACCCTAATAACACCCCACCAAAATTTGGTGGTGATTGGAGGTCATTTGACCCTCCAAATAATTTATGCAAGGATTATTAAATTTTTACAAAAACTTTAGGAAAAAGTTCTCCAAAAATTCTCATTTTTGGATATGCCATAGACCTAGGCATGACTCATTCCTAGTCCAAATTTCAAGTCATTTGGACTAGTGGTTTGGTGTGGGCATCCATTCAAAGTTCAGCCAAACTTTGCACTAAAATGGGTGCTGAGGTCAAACCAGGGCTCCAAATTGAGTGAAGTCAATTTTGTATGATCCTAGGGGTCAAGGCCTACAACTTTCATGTTGGGCACTTTTTCTGTAGAGGGCATCTAGTATTTTTAGTAATTAAAATCAAGTTCTGCTAAAAATAATACCTAATAAATCACATAATAACAATTAATATAATACAAGGCACTGTTCATCTTCTTCCTTAGGCCGAAAACAACAAAAATAAGGCTATTTCCTGTAGCTTTTTCCAAGGGGATTTCCCGGCCACCCAGCCACCTCCCTGGCCGGCCACCACCGCCACCACCTCCGTCGAGGTGGGGGCTATCGCCGGGCGGCGGCACGGCCGCCGGAGGGGCGGTCTCCGGCGAACTCAAGGGGGCGATTTTCCATGGAAAATCTGAATTTTCAACTCTCCGATCGGGCTCTTTTGATCCCGATTTCTCACCTAATTCGATCTAAGATGCTAGCACGAGTAAGGAGGAGGAGGATCGGACCTTGTTTGGGGGTTTTGGTGGCTCCAATCGCCGGCCACCATTTTCCTTCTCCAAGCTTTGGGTGCCATGGCTTCTTGTGCATAGGGGGCTCTAAACTTTCGGGAAAATGAGGGGTTCCACTCCTCTGATGGTTGTGAAGATGAAGGGAGGTTCAATTGAGGGGGAGGGAGGCTTTAACCAAGAAAGCCATTAATGGCCTCTTGGTCTCCCTCCCTTGGCCGACCCTATTCACTCCCCCACCCCCCACTAACTCCTGGGAACTGCTGGAATCTTCTCAAATTCATCAGAGAAGATGAATGGAAGAGTAATGGAGGGATACCAAGGGGTGTAACACCTTAATGGCCATGAATACCACCTCCTCTCTCCTCCAAAATTGGGTTTTTCTCTCTCCTACTCACCATGGCCGATTTTCCCTCTCTCTCATGTTTAATATCAGTCTACTAGGCTGGTCAAATGATCAATTTGGGCTTAGCCCAAAGGGATTGGGCTAGGTTTAAGAGATTTGACCTAATTTGGGCAAGTTTGACTTTTGGTCAAATTGGCCAGTTGGGTGACCCTAGGATAGGGCTTTTGGGTCCATTGGATTCCAAATTAGGTTTAGAAACTATTGGTGGGGTCAATTTGGTCACATGAGTCTTGGTTGACCCAATTTAAGCTGATTTGACCAAAACATGCTAAGTTGACTTTGGTCAAATTGAGCCCTAGGGTTGACCCAGTCAAGGGGCTTTTTGGTCCACTGGGTCCCCTATGATATGGTAACACTATGGGTAGGGTCAATTTAATATGGTGATGGTCAATTAGGGCACTTTGTGAAGAATTGCCATTTTTGACCTAAAGGGGCATTTTGGTCAATTTGCACCCCTAAGGGTCCCATGATGGGGCTTTTAGGTCTACTAGGTCTCTTATGGTATTCTAGACCTAGATGAGTGGTCAATTTGGCATGGTGAGGGTTAATTGACCATAATTAGGCTACTTTGACCAATTTAGGGTTAGGGTTGACTTTGGTCAATTTGGCCTCTTTGGTTGACCCCAATGTGCCCTTGGTGCCCTAAGGGGACCCCTAAAGGGTTAGGGATACTATGGTGGGGCCAAATGGTTAAGATGAGGCCCTAAAATCCAACCCTAAGCTAGGTCACTAGAAATTGCTATTTGCAGTCCAAGGCACTTTCAATCCTAATCTTGCCTAAGTTAAGGGGATTTCTACTCTACCAAGGCCTTGTCATGACCTTGTCAGGACAGATTCACCTGGGGGGTCTAGCTGTCTGGGGGATGTTACACATCTTGCTTCATTTTGAGTGTAATTCAAGGGCTTTAAAAGATCCTTAGATGAGAAATTCAATAACTATTTTGACACATAAAAATTTAGAGACTAATTTGACATTGGCTTGAAACATTAGGGACCAGTATGATTTTTACCTTCATCATCTTCCCTTTACATCAACTTTTTAATGGTGATGCAGACCATGAACATAAAAACCGGGTCTGACGGGCCGGCCCGAGACCGGCCCGGTCAAGGCCCGGTCAAGCCCGGCCCGGTTCAGGCCCGAATCGGGCCGAGCCCTTACCCGGGACACTGAAAGGGCCCCAGTTTGGCCACGCTACCCGGCCCGGTACCCGGCCTGGTCCGGGCCGGGTAAAGCCCGAAAATCGGGCTAGCCCGAGACCGGGCAGGGCATAGCCCGATCCGGTCTCGGGCTAGGCCCGATTGAGCCTAACGGCTCTTATTAGAGCCGTTAGGCTCATCATGGCAGCATGGCTGCCATGTGGCAGCCATGCTGCCATGAAAGAGCAGCCAACGGCTCTTATTAGAGTCGTTGGCTGCTCTTTATAATAATATAATATATTATTATTATTTTTAATTAATTTTTTAATTAAAACAAAAAACAAAAAAAACCTATAAATACTCCCCCTCCCCTCTCTCTTTTCTCACACCCCACCCCTCTCTCTCTCTATCTTAGCTCTCTCAATGGCGTCGTCCTCCACAACTCCAGCGTCGTCTTCTCAAAGCGGCTTCGGTGGTGGAGCACAACCGTAGAGCGAGTATTTGGGAGCATTTCGAGATGGTACAAGTCGGGACCGAAAGAAAAGCGCGCTGCAAGATGTGCTTGAAGTTGCTATCCATCAGCGGCAACTCGACGCTCGTTAGACACCAGAAGTCTTGCGAGTCGAAACAAGCTCCTCCCGAGTCAAGTCAAGCACAAATTTCTGGAGCCGGACAGATTTGGGCGTACGATCAAATGCGACAGCGAGCGCTGCAGGCGAAGTTCATCATCAAACGTGGGCTGTCATTCAGCGTCTTCGACAATGACGACGGCACAGAGTACATACATGGGGGGCTTCAGCCCAAATACCAAAAGGTTAGTAGAATTACTTTAAGGCGCGACATGATTAGGTTATATTTAGAAGCAAAACAAGAATTAATTACGTATTTTGAAAATTTCGAAGGACGTGTGAGTCTAGCGAGCGACGTTTGGACGAGTAATTTAAATTTAGGATTAGCTTATCTTTGCATCACTTGTCATTGGATTGATCCCATTTCGTGGGAGCAAAATAAACGCGTAATATGTTTTACAGGTTTTGAATTCCCGCACACGGCTATAACTTTATATAAGGTTATTATGAAATGTGCGCGGGAATTTAAAATTAACGATAAAATACTTAGTTTTTCTCTTGATAACGCCTCCAATAGTGGCGCCGCAATTGAATTGTTAAAACGAGATTTAAAATCATTTCTCAACGACGCGTTTTTTCATACAAGATGTGTTTGTCACGTCCTAAATTTAGTGGTACGGGATAGTTTAAAGACAATGTCACAATATATTAATAAAATTCGCGACATGTTAAAAACAATTTATTGTACTAAACAACGAGCTCAAGATTTTAGAAAATTTTGTAAAACACAAAATCAGAAATATTTGAAACCACAATTAGATATGCCTATTAGATGGAACTCAACCTATAACATGTATAAAAGAGCCGTTCTACAAAAGGATCTTCTAATGGAATATTATAGTTTGCTTAATATTGAACACGGTTTATGTGAAACTGATTGGAATATTATAGAATATTATATAGATTTACTAAAGTGTTTTTATAGGGCCACCGTTTCTTTATCTGGAGTGTATTATCCAACGAGCGCATTAGTAATTGAACATTTCGTACATATCACAGAAATATTTAGTTATTATAGAAAACACTAAGGTTGGGCTCCTTTAATTAAAATAATGGAAGAAATTTTTTTAAAATATTATAGAGAAATACCGCCTATGTTTTCGTGCGCCGCCGCTTTAAATCCGCTACTTAACGTAGAAGGCGTAGAAAATTTGATCGACGAAATCAATATTAATCTAACCTTAAATATAAATTATGATGAGGATGACCCCGTTAGTAGTACAAGTTTTACTACTTTTTTTACGCAAAGTTATAATTATTACAATAACTTATACGGGTCACGACCCCGCGAAGAAATAACGCAACCCAAAACGAAGGATAGTCTTAAAAATAAAATTTTAGATTTAGCTTCTAGGAAAAAAGCGCGCACATCTGGTAGTTTAGATGAATTAGGATTATACACAAAAACTCAATTTAGCGATTTTATGAGTTCGGACGAGATCGAAAACTTCGATCTCTTAAATTGGTGGAAAGGTAAAGCTAATACTCATCCTGTTTTGGCATGTATGACCCGTGATTTATTAACTGTCCAAGCTAGTACAGTAGCTTCGGAGTCCGCTTTTTCTCTTAGTGGCAGGGTTTTAAACGAGCGGAGGAGCCGGCTTAACGAAGATTCGCTGGAGATTTGCATATGCTACAAGGACTACTTGGACAGTTTAAAGAGCAAGCAACACATAGCAGCATTGGAGGATAGCTCGGAGGAGATAGAAGACGAAATGGACGCGTTGAACTTGAATCTACAAGATGATTAAATCGAGCACTCTAAAATCTAAATGTAATTTTTTTTATATATGTAGTTTTTTTTAATTAAATTTTATAAGAATCATAGCCTTCATAGGTTTGTATTTTGCATTTTGTACAATTGTACGACTTAAATTTTGTAATTTTTTAAATTTTTTGTTCCAAATTTTCAATATTAATAAAATTTTTTGTTCCAAATTTTCAATATTAATAAAAAATTTTGTTCCAAATTTTTCGTTCCAATTGTTCAATACTAATACAATCTAATTCTAAACTTAAATTTTTTCAATTTTTTTAAATTTGCTGTTCAAATTTTCAATATTTAATTATTTATAAAAAAAAAGTAAAAAAAAATTAATTATAATTTAAAAAATAAAAAACTGGACCGGCCCGGATCGGGCCCGAGACCGGCCCGGTCTTGCCCGGCCCGGCCCGGTCTTGCCTGGCCCGGCCCGATTCCAGGGGAGGACCGGGCCGGCCCGGCCCGCTCTAGGAAAAAGTCCGATCGGGCCCGGTCCAGGCCGGCCCGATCGGACTTTATGTTCACGGCTATGCAGACATTGATTTTAATCTTTAGCGGATCTTTCTCTCTTATGTATTTGGGCGCATGTGATTTGAATAATGCAGTAAAATAGTGATGGGCAATTAAAGACAGCCATGGCGTGAAGATTTAAGCTTTAAAGTGAGTTAATTAATGCGTTCCATCACTTTTCATCTTGATGGATTCCTCTCTGGCTAATGTCTAATGTCAGAGCACTGGAATTTGTTCTTCGTTAATGGGAAACCCCGTGAGGAGAAAGTAGCTGGCTCCAGCTTTTAGTTCTACCTGTCGCCAACTCGCTTCCATTAACAGCTAGTGGAAGCTTTTTCTGATATATATGCTTCATTAATCCGTCGCCATTAATGCTCTTACCAAGAAGAAGAAGAAGAAGAAGAAGAGCACATCTGTGTTAAAAGCATGGTAGGAATCTCTTTGGATGTCAGTGCCGGCATTGTTAAGTGTGAGATTTTTTGGATCTAAAGACATCAAGACAAACACATCGAAAATGAACAAGAACTCTTGACTATAACATGGCAAAGTATTAGACTTTACAACAGAGAAGGCTGAATACAAGTTGCATACAACTTGATTCACAACAGCCAAAAGATATAAAGAAAAAACTTGGTCGTAGACAGTGTCTGCCTCTCCTCCACTCGCTACTCGCTAACGCCCGTCGTTAACTCTTAACGCGCCGCGCTAGCTCTTAGGTCGCTTCTCGCGAGCTCCCTGCCCACACTCGTAGCTCATTGGCCACACTTGCACACTCATCACCTGGCGTTAACTCCCAACGCCCCGCGTTAGCTCGCGAGTACTCTCTCTCTCTGCAGACCTTCTCTAGGTCACTCGCCGAACTCACTCCGACTTCTCTCTATCTCGCCCAAAAACACAGATCTAGTTGGGGGGGGGGGGGTCTGCCCTTTAATTTGTAGGGAAAGGGAAGACAATCTAGAAGCCGCGTTAGCTCTAACGCCGGACGTTAGCTCACTTCAATATCTAACATTAAAGCTCTGTTTGGCTCCACGTTTTTGTCCAAACTCACCGTCGTAGTAGAATGTATGTTTGGCCTAAAAATAGTTATGACCGCCACCAATAAGAGAACACTAGTTTTGAACATAAAAGTGGATGAGGTTACTTAGGTGAGGTCGGGGGTTCGTGACCGACACTGTCGTGCCAAACGGAGCCCAAGTTTGCAAAATTATAGGTGGCACCCCTTTATCTTTTGAAATTACAAAAAACTCTCTTATAAGTTTACTTTTCATTGTTGGAGGATAGTGTTTGCTCAAGATAGTTCATAACCCTCATCAAATTTGGAACGAGGGTTATATAGTATCTTCAGCGTAGAGATCAAGCCTAGGTCGAGACGCAATCCGTTAAGCCTAGCTACCGTGTCGGTTCTGACACGCGGACATATTATAATAAAAATACTGAACATTCATTACTTGCATGCACAAAATCCCTCCTCTGGCGCTTTCCTAGGGGGAAATGGGAGGTTTTTGTAATTCCAAAGATAGAGGGGTGCAACCTGTAATTATGTTAACTCCCAGGGGAGGTTTAGGTAATTGATAGTTTAATTTAATGAAGGTTTAATGATGTGTGTGGCGCATGTTAAGTCTGAATTATGTGTGTGGTGAATACTGTGGTTAATGAGAGTCATATTTAAGACTTTTCATCGAGGAGGTAAATGATTTGAGACCCGACCTCAACAACCTGCCGCGATTATACTGGGTGTGGTAATGGGTTGGGTGTGCGGGCTGCAGCCCTGTTATGTGGCTCGACCGAGGTTCAAAACCTGAATGATCATCCCATAACAGTCTTCTCACTAAAGGTTGATATTTTTCGTGTTCATTTCCGTTGTCCTTAAGAGTGTATAAATACAATGAGATGGTCAATGCCAGTCTGTCACTTGTCATCTGTGATATTTTACTTGGTATTGTCACAATTTTTTTAAAGAGTATCTATTGAGTCTCCAAGCCACCCTCTTCGCAACGCAAAAACGCAACTTTTAACTCCAAATATATTTGCCACGCCCTAAAACCGTCTAAAAAACGTGCCTTCTTACCACGAACGGCTCAATCAAGATAAACAATCAGCTTAAACCATCACACGCAAAATACTAACCAAACCACACCCCATGGAGAGATTATAGAGCCCGCGGCATTAATTAGTACAAAATAATCAGATTCACGACAACAAAAAACAGTAGTTTTGGGCTCTGTTTGGCGTGGCGGTGATGATCACGAACGCGGTAGTTATGAACCGTCGTTCGTGAACGCTCGACCCCGCCTAAGAAATTTCATCCATTTTATGTTCGAAACTAGTTCTCTTTTTTAACGGCGGTCACAACCGTTGCCATGTCAAGCATCCAAACTCAACAGAGCAAAAAAACAGCTGCGCCAAAAGCCTTGATAAAAATGATTAGTTATATACAATAAAAACTCTTCACGCGAAAATAAATCCAATGGGTGGGCCCAATGATCTCTCCACTCCCATGTGGCCATGTGAGAACTCAATGCCAAACACTGAAATCCAGCTTTTTCATACTGCACACACCTGCCATAGATGGGAACAGATACAAGTTCCAATTATTTGAAGCCAGATGACAGTCCAACTCAGAGGGATCACACACAAATTGTTTCGAAAATAATATTAGAATGAAAAACAAACAGAAAATCACAACTCAGAAGACACAGATTTATGTGGTTCACCTCAAGATGGGTTACGTCCACGGGCAGCAGCAGTCCGTTTTTCACTAGATCAAGAACATAGACAATTACAGAAAATAGGTGAATTTCAGAATGATCCAAACGCTAGAACGACAAGGAGTTTATATAGCACTTCGTACATTTACAAAATACCCCTGATAAGTGATACCTACCCTGAAAAAAGTTTTGCGGTCGTCTTTGGATTAGGATTCGAAGCATATAATTAACACAAATCCTACTGAATGAAATCATATCAGATAGTCCCCCATTAAATAATAGTTTTAATGAAAACATTTCCCAAGAAGTTAGTACAGATGCAGTCAAAGACCAGCACATTATGGGACCTGTAAAAAAAATACCTAATCTTTGATCTGCCAAATACATAGATTCTATGTGCAAACAAACACATACTGAACACAATAAATTAATCAAACAAAGGCCTAAACTTTGACCCATCACTTCTCTGGAGATCATATACAGATGAAAAAACAATTAAAAAAAAGTTCATCTTCCTTGGGCAATTTTGATGTTTGTCCCCTCCATTGCGCAGACAGATTTCATAATGTGAATCAATGGCCAGGCAAACACGCATTGAGGTTTGGGACCGAGCAAAACCGCTCTGTGCTAAAAATGTGGGGTGCGGTTTTGTTGAGGTGCGGTAGCGGACTTGCGGTTATTTGAGTTCATGAATGAAATACACAAACAACAACATATAATAATGGTTTGAATCCACAAAAGCAACATCGTATAAAATATGATTGTTAGCAAGACTCTCAACCTCCAATTTTGATCACCAGAAAAAAAAATTTAAGCTTTTATCAATCACATGAACATAATTCTACCAAGTAGGAGTCACCAAACCATTGGAAAAAACACAGTTTAATGGATATAAAATTATAGTCTCATTGTTACAACACAAGTACACAACAATAGAAAAGAAGCTCATGCGTACCAGTAAATGCGGTGCAGTGTTTGGGATCTGAAAACCGCACCGCACTGCGCTCAGTTTATAGAAATACTAAGCCGCAGTGCACTGAGACTACCTTGTTGGGTTTAAAAATTGGTGCGATTTTTACAATTTCGAAAGCTCGCCCCTATCAACGGCCTTACACCAGATCACAGACAGTGTTTAGGAAGAAATTCATGGCTATAACACAGCGAATGGTACAATGAGGGAAGGAGAGGTAACACAAGAAGTTTACGACGTGTTCTAATAACAATTGGGGCTTTTTCCAGGGCCACCAAAATAGAAATAAGTCCCCCAATCGCCATTGCTCCCCCTCTGCACATCATAGCAATTAGACTGCTCCGTGAACACACCGATTCCTTTAGGAGACCTCAGATTATTAGACTCATCCACTATCTGGACATTTCTAAAGTAGCTAGCTTTGCCAAATCCTTCTTCCGGAAAATGCCCGCTGCCCATTTCTGTGGAAGTGTGCCGCCCGTCCGGTTCAGAGTTGACCACCTCCCCTCCCCATTCCACCATTGATGCACTTTCAGATAGATATGAGAAGAGAAAGGAGGGCCAGTAGCCCATAACATAATCACTTCCAAATTGCATCCACCAATTCCCCTCCTTTGGATCCTGCTCAAGGAAGAGGAGAACATGAGTCAAAGATTCTTCAAAAAATAGTTTTTTTGGAATTATTCTGCAGGACCTCCCCTCTAAGTTTCAAAAATTACAGATTGCACCCCTCTTACTATTGAAATTACAAAAAACTCCCCCTCAATGTTACAAAACATAACATTTACCTCCCCTGAGATTCACATTTCATAACATTACATGGATGTTATGAAATGTGAACCTCATGGGAGGTAAATGTTGTGTTTTGTAACATTGAGGGGAGGTTTTTGTAATTTCAATAATGAGAGGGGTGCAATCTGTAATAATGCTATCTTCCGGGGGAGGTTTTGGTAATTATTCGTTATTCTGCATGTGGGGGATGGTGGGCTTTGTTCTCTACCTTCCAGACAAGTATACTGATATCAAATTGGGAGCCACCATACTGAGAGATGGGAGAGATGGTCGCCCCCATTGCTATCTCACTGCTGATCTGGATGAATCCTGAGCACAGCAAGTTGTAGCATCCTGTTGCTTGATAAGCATCGCTCTGAAATTCATACATAACATACAATGTAGAACATGGATTACAGCTTGATATTTGCATATAAGTAGGAAGAAATTCTACTCACAGTCCAGTAGGTGAACAGCCTTGTATTGTTATCTCCATAGAGATCTGGACTAACCTGTTTTTGTTTTTTCAAGCAGTGGTTAAGATTGAGAGGCAGATTGATTCTCCAATTACAATGATAAGAAATATCTATTAATTACTCAAATCTCCCCTGTGAGAGTGCATAATTACAGGTTTCACCGCTCTATCTTTTGAAATTACAAAAACCTTCGATCTTTTGAAATTACAAAAACCTTCGATCTTTTGAAATTGCTCCCCTACAAGGGGATATTTTTGTGCATGCATGTTATGAAATGTAAATTCAGAAGGGAGGTTTTTGTAATTTCAAAGGATAGAAGAGTGCGCCCTATAATTTTGCAAAAAAATATATATATAGGAGATACTAGGAGCCATTCGTAGGGATCTCATGAGCAATGTGCGGCTGCTATAGTACCCGGTCATCGCTCGAGTTATGGTTTGATATTGTGTTTGTCGTGCAATGCACATTAATTTGGAACTTCGTGCACGACCGCTAGTTTATATAGTTAGGTAAGTTTGAATAAAAAATTTAATACTCGACATAAACAGGCTCTAACAATGGCAAATCCGTTCGTTTTTGTTCGTGATCATGCTCATTTATTGTTTAACAAGCAACGCAGTAGGAGGCCGGGAAAATCCACAGGAGTAAGGGGTTAGTTGTCTTGTATCAGTGGAGGTATAAGTATGATAAAACTGTTTAGCAAAAGAATACATGGATACATTAAAATCTACTTTTAAATCTGTCAATATTTGAACCACACTAATTATTAGATAATCTGAGTGAATTATGTAGTTTCGACTATAAATTATGAATATATTCATGTTTACTAAACAATTTTTTAGATCATTAGCATGTGATCTCAAGTTAATTAGACTTCATTAAAGCTCGAATTCGATTAAAAAAATAAAGAAATAAGCATGAGCAAGATTTCAAAAACATGATGCGCTTAGGCATTTGTGAGATTATGACTAAAGATAGGGCGCAATGGCGACAAAGAATCAATATAGCCGACCCCACAACGTTGGGATAAAGGCTTGAGTGTTGTTGATGTTGTCAAACCTGGGTCATCATTTACAGCCTCACCTGCCAGCCAGCTTCAATGCTGTTAAGATCTTGGCCAAAGGAGCCACCTAAGATCCATAGCTGGGAGAGGCTAAACTCATTTTGCTGCTGAATATTTGGTTCCCAGACATTTATAATTGCTTTTGCTCCATAATATTTATCACCCTCTACATATGCAATTGCATGCTGCATCAAAGAAAATGAGATTTATACATACATACATACAAAGGGAAAAAAACATCTACTTGTTAAACCTCCGCACTGATTTTCCATTTCAAAATTGGGTCAAGGATTGGAGAAGCGGAGCCAATTATAAGCACGAGTGGATCGTCTGGGTAGGCGATGTGGGACTAATCTTTGCATGCCTTTTTTTATTCATGCTGGACCGTCCAGCACGCCACCTCAGCGTGAACCTCTCTCTGATACCATGTTAAACCACTGCACTCATTTTCCATTTCAAAACCCGGGTCAAGGATTGGAGAGGCTGGGCCAATTATAAGCACAAGTGGATCGTCTGGGAAGCCGGTGTGGGACTAATGTTGACATGTCTTTTTTTATTCCTGCTGGACCGTCCAACACGCCCCCTCAGCATGAACCTCCCTCTTATACCATGTTAAACCATTGCACTCATTTTCCATTTAAAAACCCGGGTCAAGGATTGGAGAGGCGGGGCCAATTATAAGCACACGTGGATCGTCTGAGAAGGTGGTGTGAGACTAATCTTGGCATGTCTTTTTTTTATTCATGCTGGACCGTTCAACACTACGACCTACCTAAAAGAGGCAACTTTCATTGTAAAAAAAAATTTGCTTCACTCAAAAATTTACCTGATGCCCAGAATTGTTGATGAGGTCGGGATCTGCAGAACTTGGCCTTGGGATGGTCGTATGTTTCTTCCTTCCATGTCTTTTTACCGAGCTTGCTCGGAGAATTTCCTCCCTCTTTGTTCTTCTTATGGGTATTGTGCCCTCCGGGCACCTCCCATTCTGATGCCAAGGTTGTGTTATGGCGCTGTGTAGTTTCTTATTTGGCTCTGAAGTTAACTTGCTCTCATCATAGAGGCCATTAGGATGGAAAGTAGGTCTCAGCTGAAAGAATTGTGAAGTGAGGAACATAAAGATGGCAAATTTAAACTGAAGGAGAAGAAAAAATGGAAGTGGAAAGTGAAGGGAGAAGAGAAAGACCTGGATTGTGTGATTTTTTAGGTAAGGATGATCAAATGCTCGCTGTTGAGCTATGTTTACACAATCTATTATATCACCATCTGGGCTCTGCAAAGTAAATCATATATGAAATATACAGAGTGAAGGTATAAATTAAGTATTGCATTTGACAGAATCATATCTAAAATTCACATAAACACAAGAAATTAAGTACCAGGAAATGATTCATAGAAAATTCCAAACAGAATTCTAACTTGAAGAGAGAGCTCGACAGAAAAGCAGTTTAAAATGTATATAGTTATAGGGAAAAGACGTTGTAGTTCAGAGGACTGGCTTAAAAGGGGGAAAATCAGTTTGAAGGGGAAAGGATGAGAAAAAAGGGGGAACCTTGATGCTCTTCACTGCGGGCTTATTGAGTCTTCTCAGGTGCTTCTGGACGGAGAGCTGCTGCCTCAAGTCACCTTCGGCGGTGTCCGGCGATCCTCCGACGAAGAGTAACCAGCTGCATATCAGGACTACCGCCACTGCTCGCCCCGCTGTAGCTTGCGCTCCCATGGCCCGCTCTAACCTGCTGCACTCTCCCCTGCGCTAGCGGTTCGATTTTTTTACTCGGAAGAACAATTTATACGAAGAGAACTATATAACTCCTCAGCTCAGGGTTTGAAAAGCCTCCTGCCTCACTATGCTCGGATCTTCAAAAGTTTCTTATCTCACCATCATGAGCACTAAAAGCACAAAAAAGAAAGCTTTCTAGCGCCCGCACTCTCTCTCTCTCTCTCTCTCTCTACACTTTCCTCTTCCTCCACTTCTCTAAAGAGAAAGGAAAAGTAGTTCCTTGAACTTATTGGGTCAGTGTTCGTGTTAGTAGTTCATTCACAGCATACACTATCCTTTCACAAGGGGTACCACAGTTTTATAAGATTTGCAATATTTTCACAGTATATATAACTCGCCGCAGTATATGTCGAAGCATAGTGTGTGACACTTTCACTTCACGGCGCGTATACGATGCTTCCGAGCGGATTTTACATGATATTTTATATTTTATGATTACACCACAATTTTCAAAGAAACCAATAATTTTTTGAGAGAGAGAGAGAGAGTAGGAGTCCATGGTATGTGTCTTGAAAAAAAATAACAAATTTGAATATAATTTAAATCACAAAAACAATTATCTTATATCTTACAAAATACTCTTTGAATTTTCAAGAAATAATGAATTATAGTGGCACAAAATGCATCCCTTCCTTCAAAGCGTAACATAATTTAAAAATCCCATTTTTATCTCATGCATTTAACACTTAGCGGCGCCACCACCGGACTCCACCGCCTGCTGGAGTGTGAAAAGCTCTCGCCGTTAGCGTTTGATCGCCGCCGGTGTTGGCCTCCGCTGACCTAGTGGTCCTGTGACAGTGAAAAAAGTGTTCTTGGATATAAATGTATGGTTTCCAAATGCCAAGTTTTCTCCAGCAATTGTTCAGCTTACACGTGTTCAGCTAACACGTGTGCAACTTTATAAGTAAATTTGCTGAACGCAGAAGAATTAGGAATTTGCCTCAGACTACCGTCAATAAAATAAGGGTTTTTATATTGGCAGACCCTATTTGACTATTGGCACACCAATTTCTATGAGTTATAACGCGTCTTTTGAAAATATGCATTATACATGTATATTTAGGAAAAGTGCTCAACACGAAAATTGTAGATCTCATCGAGATCTATAACTTTCGTGTTGAACACTTTTCCTAAATATGCATGTACAAAGCGTATTTTTAAAAATTCGTAAAAAGATTAAAAATAATTACGATCAGGACGGCAATACGTCTTGTGCGTGCATTTTTAGGAAACGTGTTCAACACGAAAGTTGTAGATCTCGATGAGATCTATAATTTTTGTGTTGAACACTTTTCCTAAATATACATGTATAATGCATATTTTCAAAAGGCACGTTATAACTCATAGAAATTGATGTGCCACTAGTCAAATAGGGGCTGCCAATATAAAGACCCAATACTTTTCAACATAAAATTGAATAAAATTTCATAGGTGAGGTCAGGCGTTCACGAATGATGGTTCATAACTATCACGTAAAACGTTTGCGACCGCCACCGCCGCGCCAAACGGAGCCTTAGTTTTTGGAACGCCTAAATTGTACTCATTAATTCTATAATCTCTTAAGGGAGGTTCTCCCACGAAGCTCAATTGCGGGAACACAGAGGCACAAAAAAAGTAGGGAGTTGATAATAGCTGTCCGGAACCGGCTATTCGCAGTCCATCGTTATTTGTAGTCCATAAATTTTATTTGCAGTTCAAAATTATATTTGCACCGTACCCCACTCCCATCCCAAATAAGTGAAACACTTTGCTAATTTATTAAGCACTAGAAGCCTAGAGAAACATCTTAAAGACCCTAAAACAATCTAAAAACATAGCAAAAAAACAAGTTAAATGACATGCATGGAGGAATCAACTCTAAATCAAGTTAAATGACATGCAAATCTTCCTCTAACCAGAAAATTGACTATTTTTGTGTGATTTTCGCAGGATAATTTCCTTTTTTTTAAGGTGAATCAAAGAGGGGGAAAGACGACGCGGCCGATAGAACTACAGCTAGGGTTTAGGCAACATGTACAATCCTCATATTTTCCGAGCTGGTGTGACCCGACGCAGGTAATATCGCTATAGTGAGGGTGGCTATGACGTGACGAATCGACCCGTTAAGAGGGGTCTGAGGCCATCCGAGGCAAAAGAAGGGGGGCGGACGATCCGGTCCGTTCCCCCGCATTCCGCCAAGTCCTAGGGAGGCGAGTGGACCATGGTCCACTCGCCCGGAACTAGGGGGCGAGTGGACCCTCGGTCCACTCGCCCGAACGTAGGGGCGAGTGGACCCTCGGTCCACTCGCCCGAACGTAGGGGCGAGTGGACCCTCGGTCCACTCGCCCGAACCTAGGGGGCGAGTGGACCCTCGGTCCACTCGCCGGCCCCTAGGGGGCCGAGTCGACCTTGGTCCACTCGCCCGAACCTAGGGTGGCGAGTGGACCCTCGGTCCACTCGCCGGTCCTAGGGGGAGTGGACCGAAGTTCCACTCCCCCGGGCCTTGGGAGGCGCCCAGTCCCAGGGGCGAGGGGGCCTTCGGTCCACTCGTCTGCTCTCTATGTTAAGGGAGAGGTGGACTGTTTAGGCAGGGGGGAAGTAGGCGTCTTGTCTCCACTCGCCTCCCCCCTGTGCTGGTCATTTAGGTTCGTTGTTGGGCTGCGGATAGCAGATATTCGGCTATCCGCAGCCCACTTTTTGGGAAGTCTATAAATAGATTCCCATGGGCACCTTGGGAAGGGTTGGTCTCCACCCCTCTCCTCGCGCGTGTCTTGTGAGCAAGCACTACCCCTCCCCTCCCCCTGTCATTGAAGGTGGATGGTGAGGTGATCCTTAGTGCCCTCCAAGGTGCCCAGGCTCAACATTGATTTGGGAGGGGAAGTTTCTTGTGAGCTTCCGAGTACGTGGTGGGACCTCCACGCTGCAGCTTACGGGGTCAGTTTGTGGACTTAAAAATTTTCCAAGGGTTGAGTTTTGCAGTTCTTAGTGACTAGTCAAGGGACAAGCTCAGGACAAGTAAGGGTTAGCTGCATCTCCCTTTCGAACGTCGAGACCAGTTCTCTGGTTTCAACACAACGGGAAAAGAGAGATGGAGAAAAGGTTATTCGATGGGGTGCGATTAACGAGAATTAGACTGCGAATATAATTAGGATTTTTATAATTTTTGGGGTGCGAATAGCGAGAATTGAACTGCTAATACCAACTCTCAAAAAGTATTCCTCCCGCCATGCGAACTGACGCTATATTTTTGTTCTCATGATTTTTTTTACAGAGAGAAATGAAAGTGTTTGGGAAACTTTCAATTTTGATATTTAGTGCCGTGGGAAAGACCAAAATCTTTATGTTAAGCTTCATTTCCTATGGACGGATACATGGTAGCTCTATTTTTCACCGGAGCTCTACTTTTTAACGGAGTCATCGGCATCGCTCTCTCTCCCAAATATATGCAGTCATATTTATGCATACATCTTTCATAAACTTTTTCAAAATAAACATATGCTAAGTCTATGTAAACCTAGCGTTACGGCTTAACCTTATGGGGTTAGCCTCTGAAGTTTTTCAGAGAAATTTAGGAGCATGTAGAGTATTTTCATTGTATTCTAGAGAAGTGTAGAAGCACTCTAGAATGGTCTCATAAGAACATTATAGAGAACTCGGGAAATATGTGCACGCATGATAGTGATAGAATAATTTAGATATGAGGTAGTTAAAAAGACATGGAAGGAAGAAACATACGACCATCCCAAGGCCAAGTTCTGCCGATCCTTCCATCCTTTCGAGGAAAAGTCAGTTGGGGACTATAAAAGGGGAAGGGGCCTTCTCATTTGTACATCCAAGAATTCAAGCAATCTAAGCATTCTTGCTCTTTACACTCTCTTGCTCTCTCTTTCAAGTGCTCACTCACTAATCTTCATCTTGCCACGATTAGTGTTAGAGAAGGCTGACTTAGCTAGCTGCGAAGGAGCGCAGAGAGGACCTAAGACCGCACGCGGCATTTTTCAAGGGGACAAGTCCGTGACACTAGGCATATACATATAATTATTAAATTGAAACATATACATCTATTTTTGCATTTGTCACTCCTATAATTTAAAGTAAAACTCATTTTCTGTGTCATTTTTAAATGAACTGTTTATTTCACATTGCACAAATCATACAATAGTTAAAAATTTAATAATAGTTAGACAAAAGCTCTCTTCGGTGCGGCGTTTTTGCTCCGGCGAGTTTGAACAAAAACGTCACCGTCATAGAATACAGAAGACAATGGTTATGACCACTGTCAAGAAAAGAAAACTAGTTTTGAGCATAAAGTGGATGAAGTTCCTTAGGCGAGAGCAGACGTACGCGAACGACGTTTCATAATCACCGCCGTGCCAAACAAAGCCATAATATTCAATTTACAACTAAATGAATCTATCTTTAACTGATCATTTTTTACCACAATCTCACGTCGTCACTGCTCAAATGTCACCACCGCTCTCCCAAACAACGATTCTAGACGCACAAACATGCATGCAAATATTTAGAGTATGGATAAGAACACCTGTAATATTCTTCCAGTCTAAATCTCTTCTCCCAGAGATCCTGTGCAATGGCACTGTTTAAACTAATGGTGTGATCCTTTAAAAGCTACACTAGGAATTTACAACAAACAGAATCCCTGAAACAGCAAGAGACAGGCATGAGAAGAAACAGTGGAGAAGATTATTTATTTAATACTAGACATTTCCACAAATACACAGCAGCTGTTTCTCAACAATTAGTTTAAATTAATACACACAGGCAGAAGTCTTCTCAGCCCAAGATGATATCCAGCGGTCAAGAAGAAGAACAAGGAGAAGGCTAAAGCTGCTGAACTCAGACATTGTGCTGGCGAGGTCGGCCCCACCACGTCAGCAGCCGGACTTCGAACTTGAAATAGTAGAGATCCACATAACAGCCATTGGAAGTGTGCGCGCTCAATTTTTCGACTTCGAGTTCTTCACGAGCCAATCTATGACGACGTCGATGTTCGTTGCGTTTTTGCATGAGATCATGAAGCAGCAAACTTCTCTGTCGGTGATGGACTTCAGCCTCCTGCATCGGCGAGCATCAGCACACACATGGCTGATAATTATGTCTGAAACTCGAAACTCGTCGATATTGTCACAATTTTTTAAAAATATTTGAAACCGAGACTGATTTTTCCAAGCTAAAAAATGCCGACTAAATTTAAATTGATTAAACTCAAAATCGACTCGGTGCCTCCTCCGAGACTTTGCATAATTTGCATAACATCGTCTCTACTTTTTGAAATTACCAAAAACAACTCATCCGAGTTTTCGTTGTTACTTTTTGGTACAATGTGGCGCACTCATAATATTTGTTAACTAAGCGGGAGTGTTTTGTAACATGCAAACTCGGAGGAGGTTTTCGTAGTTTCAAAAAAGCACCACACACACTCATGCAAATACATGTATTCATAATTACAACAAATAGTAATATGTATAGTTGTATACATATATTATTTTTTATAAATAAATATTAAGTGCATACTTTTCTATATGAAAATAACATGCTTCACCCAAATCATCTCTAAACTCAACTCAAAGCATCATCACCTTCACTCGATTTGAAATTTAATACTTTGACTTTAAGTTAACAGCAGGCTCGCTCGAACTCGACTTGATATGAACCGTAATGAGCTAGAAAATAATAATGAAAGGATACTGAAGTAAGTGAGGAGGAAGAAGAAAGGAAGAATGATTACATTTCTTCTGTCAATTCTGCTTTAGATAAAGCTTCTGGTTTGTCAATTTTGTTCCCAAGTACTAGTAATGGAATGCCACTGAGTGAAGGCTTGCTCAATAGATCATGAAGTTCACCTCTTGAAATTGATAAATTCTCATGATCAGCTGCATCAACAACATACCTGCAGAAAAATTAGCTATGAAGTCTTCAGTTTTTGTATATTTTGTTTACAATTCAAACCAGCTTTGCAAAAGGAAAATATACAATGATAAAGGCAGCTATATATTATTCTTCTAAAAGCTCAGGGATGACTACAAAATTGTAAATTGGAGTTCCATCTTTTTGAATATCCACTTATCATAAGTTCATAACTAGCAGCAGTGTATGGATTTTCATCGTGCATAGTGTGTGATGACAACAGTACCCGACAGTCACTCGAGCGATAGCTAAGTACTATAGCCGCCGCACGCTGTGCCCCAGGAGACCGTGTGCACGACCGCTAAATATCTATAAGCATGTGTCCCGTTAGATCAAAGATATTAAAATTGAAGGACTCAAATTTATATAATGGAACACTTTCATGATCATGATCAGCCTAAGTTTTTTTTAATATAGTATAGATTTAGGGTGGGATAAAGGCTTGAGTGTTGTTGTGTAGTATAGATGAAGCATAAGACACATAATTTTAATCTAAATAAAACATTTTTGTTTTCACTCATTTGATGTCTGAACTGAGATAGTGGAATTCAAGTCTTTATTATATTATTGTGTAAATACCCGCTGAAGGGTAGATTTGTCCTTTTTGGTTTTATCCCTTACTCTATATATGAGTAAGGGGGGGTTGGTTCAATAGACATAACGTTTATTTTCCTCTCTTGCTCTTCAACTTGGTATCAGAGGAACCCGTGCCCTAGCCGCACTTCGTCTGCGCCCTTCGATCGTCTGCACCCTTAGATCGTCCGCGCCCTCGATCGTCTCCGCTTCACTCGTCGCCGCCTCCCCTTCGATCGTCGCCTTCTCCTTCATTTTGAGAGTCCCCCGTGGCTGCTTCCGCTCCCGTCCATGCGTGCCCTAGCCGCCGCCCGTGATGCTGGTCGCTAGGGACGCTCCCGTCATTTCCTCTTGCCGCTGATTTGCCGCAAATCCCAGTGCGCCGTTCGAGCCTTCTGCTAGCCCGTGATCTGCGATGTTTGTGCGCTGCGCCGTTCGAGCCTTCTGCGATGCTTTCTAGCCCGTGCTTTCTGCCTGGCCGCCGCAAGTCCCAGATCTGCGATGTTTGTGCGCTGTTTGGGCCGCTGATCTGCTGCTGCATTATGACTGATTTCCCGCTGCTTTCCCGCTGATTTGCTGCATTATTGCCTGTTGGATTGTTCTGATCTCCTTTGTTTGCCGCCATTTGGTTCCTCATGGATGATTCGTCTGCCGCCAGTGACTCCCCTTCACCAAGTGTGGTAACCCCCCGGATGAGCGACTCTCAACGCCCTCCTGGACATTCGGGGTCTCTAAAGATCACCACAGTTCCCTTGGATGGGACCAATTATTTGGAATGGTCTCGTGCTGCTCAGCATGTCATTCGTAGTCATCAGTTGTATGGATACATTGATGGGACGAAGGTGGCTCCTCCCTTGGCTGATCCTACCTGGACTCGATGGGACTCAGAAAATTCCCTGGTTGTATCCTGGCTCCTTCACTCTATGTCCCTGAAGGTGTACAGGAGTTATATGTTGATGAACTCTGCCTACGAGATCTGGACTCGAGCGCGAGAAACGTACTCACAGATCGGCAGCTCCACTCAGACGTACGAGCTGACACGACGTATGCTGGAGCTTCGTCAGGGAACCATGACGGTATCCTCCTACTTCTCTGAGTTCGAACGCATCGCTCAGGAATTGGATTACTTTGATCAATTTACACTCCTGCCTGCACTGCCGATGCAGTTCAGCTGCAGAAACGAGACGAACGATTTCGCCTACACGTGTTTCTGATGGGGTTGAGCATGGACTTGGACATGGTTCGCACCAATATTCTTCACCGCTCTCCCCTTCCGTCTCTTCGGGAGGCGTTCAGCATGGTTCTTGGCGACGAAGACCGTCGAAGATCCCTCACCACTACACCTTCTCCAGATCATTCTGCCTTGACCAGTGTGGGTCGTGGAGGCTCCAACAATCTTGGTGGAGTTCCGACTTGTGATCACTGTGGTCGTAGGGGACACACTCGGGACGGTTGCTTCAAACTTCATCCTCATCTCATTCCACCTGGATACAGCCGTGGTCGTGGCCCAGGCCGTGGTCGTGGTTCAGGACGAGGGGGATATCGTCCGACTGGTTCTCGTTCTCACGATGCTGCTTTCTCTACTGAGGTGCTGGATGACCATCCGGGTCAGTCACTCGGACATTTCACCGCATCGGAATTGGATGCTCTTCGCCGTCTTCTGCATTCACAGTCTGATGCTTCACAGAGTGCTATCTCTACCTCTTTTGAAACTGCTACCATGCCTAGTGCCAATGCCGCTGCTGCACCTCTGTCTGAATGGATTATTGACTCCGGAGCCACCGATCACATGACCGGCTCCTCCTCAGGTTTTTCCTCTTACATACCTCTGTCAGGTAAAGACAAGGTCATTTCTGCGAATGACACTTTGTCTCCCATTGCTGGGAAGGGAACCATTTCCTGTTCTTCCTCCTTACCTCTTTCGTCTGTCTTACATATACCGTCTTTTCCTCGCAATCTTCTGTCTATTAGCAATCTTACTCGGTCCCTTAATTGCTCTGTAACTTTTTTTCCTGATTCGTGTGTCTTCCAGGAACTGGGTACGAAACGGATCATTGGCAGTGGTAGGAATCGCGGTGGCTTGTACTATCTGGATGCTTCCCGACCGTCCCTTGCTCTCTCATCTTCTGCTGCTACTGCTGTTGATGCTCGACGCTGGCACTTGCGTCTCGGACATCCTTCTCCTGTTTATCTTTCAAAAATGTTTCCTACTTTATCGCATCTTGTTAAAACTTTAAAATGTGATGTTTGTGATATGTCCAAACATGTTCGGCACTTTTTTTCCAATATTTCTTCTCCTAGTACTACCCCTTTTGCTATTATACACTCTGATATTTGGGGACCTTCCCCTGTCGTTTCTTTAAATGGATATCGCTGGTTTGTTACTTTTATAGATTGCTTTTCTCGCACGGCGTGGGTTTATCTTTTAAAGAAAAAAATGAGGTGTTTTCGGTCTTTCAAGCCTTCCATAAAATGGCGCAAACCCAGTTCCATGCTACCATTCGTGTTCTTCGTAGCGATAATGGGGGGGAATACGATGATCGTGGCGCGTTTGGAACATACCTCACGAGTCATGGAATTATTCACCAAACTACTTGTGTCTACACCTCTACCCAAAATGGTGTCGCTGAACGGAAAAACCGGCATCTCCTGGATGTCGCTCGTTGCCTTCTCCATACCATGCATCTCCCAAAGTCATATTGGGGTGATGCTATCCTCACTGCCACTCATCTTATCAATCGTCTTCCCTCCCGGGTTCTCGATTTTTCTACTCCTCTAACCCGTCTCTCTGCGACTTCCGTTGTTCATACTGCTCACCTTCCACCCCGCGTATTCGGGTGTGTTTGTTTTGTTCACATTCATCAGCCTCAACGTGACAAGCTTGATCCTCGGGCTCTACGCTGTGTCTTCATTGGTTATTCTGTCACCACTAAGGGGTACCGGTGCTACCACCCTCCTACCAGACGCGTCTTCTGTACCATGGACGTGACATTTCGTGAGGAGGAATCTTACTATGTCGATTCGCCTCACACTGATCGTCAGGGGGAGAATGAACTTATTCATGAGCTTATTGACTCGGTGCCTCTCCCTCTGATTCCTCCTATTCCTGCCACTCCTCCTACAACCTCTCCACCTATTCTTGCCACTCCTACAACCTCTCCACCTATTCTTGCCACTCCTCCAGCTCCTCCTACACCTCCTTCACCTACGTCTTTTTCCCGTACATACCACAATCTGCCTCTCATCTCTCCTCTTCCTCATATATATCGTCGTCGGCAAACAGGTGAACAGTCCTCCGTGATTCCGTCGCTGCCGGTGCCGTCTTTGGACTCAGATTCAGATTCTGATCTGCATGTTCCCCTTGCTGCTCTAAGAGGTAAAACTGTGTGTACTAATCACCCTATCTCAAATCATGTTGCTTATGGTCATCTTTCCCAGCTTCATCAGGTTTTTATATCCTCCTTGTCCATGATCACTATCCCTAAGACATGGCAGGAGGCTCTTGGCACTCAAGCATGGGCTCATGCAATGGAGGAGGAAATGACAGCCTTGGAGAAAAATCACACATGGGACATCACCCCTCTTCCTCCTGAAAAGAAAGCCATTGGTTCTAGATGGGTGTTCTCTGTCAAGCAAAATCAGGATGGCAAAGTTGAGCGGTACAAAGCCCGTTTAGTGGCACGCGGTTACACTCAGACTCAGGGAGTCGACTACCGGGAGACCTTTGCTCCTGTGGCTAAGATGGACACTGTTCGTGTTATTCTATCTTGTGCTGCTTGCTTGGGCTGGGATCTTCATCAACTGGACGTTAAAAATGCCTTCCTGCATGGTGACCTCGATGAAGAAGTTTACATGACCTTTCCCCCAGGATTTGTGAAGGGGCAAGAAAGCCTTGTATGTCGCCTAAGGAAATCCCTCTACGGGTTGAAACAGTCTCCCAGGGCTTGGTTTGGTAGGTTCCACAAGGCTATGGTCAAGTTTGGATACCAACAGGGACATTCTGATCATATTCTATTTATCAGGAAAAATGAGGGGAAGATTGTTGTTCTTATTGTTTATGTGGACGACATCGTGATCACTGGAGATGACTCAGATGAAATCTCGAAGCTGAAAGCTCTCCTGTCTGCAGAGTTTGAAGTAAAGGACCTGGGAAGGCTCCGCTACTTCCTGGGAATTGAAGTAACTCGCTCCGATCAGGGAATCTTTATCTCGCAACGCAAGTATGTGCTCGATTTGTTAACTGAGACCGGGATGCTTGGGTGTGCTCCTGCTAACACACCTATGGAGGAGAACCATAGGAACGATGAAGATACTAACGGAGATCGCACGGATGCTGCAAGTTACCAGAGATTGGTAGGAAGGTTGTTATACCTCTCACACACTCGCCCTGACATCACATATGCTGTTGGGATCCTGAGCAGATATATGCATGCTCCTAGGATCAGACATCAGGATGCCGCAAATCGTGTCCTCCGTTACTTAAAGAAGGCTCCGGGTCGGGGTTTGATGTTTTCAAAGAACAACCATTTGAAGATTGAAGTCTTTACCGATGCGGATTGGGCTGGAAGCCGTGATGACAGAAAGTCTACTACAGGCTATTGCACCTTCGTTGGTGAAAATTTAGTCACATGGCGTAGCAAGAAACAAAATGTGGTGGCCCGATCTAGTGCTGAAGCCGAGTATCGGTCAATGTCTCAAGGACTCTGCGAAGGCTTATGGCTGCGCACTTTATTGAGGGACTTGGACCTTCAGGATGACACTCCTATCTCTCTATTCTATGACAACAAGGCAGCTATCAGTATTGCTCATAACCCGGTCCAGCATGACAGAACTAAGCATGTTGAGGTTGACCGCCATTTCATCAAAGATCATATCAAAAAAGGGAATTTAGTTACCCCCTTTGTTCACTCTAGAGATCAGTTGGCCGATGTCTTCACAAAGAGCTTAGAGAGCGATGTCTTTATAGATGATATCTCCAGACTCGGAATGACGGACCTCTATTGTTCGACTTGAGGGGGAGAGTTGAATTCAAGTCTTTATTATATTATTGTGTAAATACCCGCTGAAGGGTAGATTTGTCCTTTTTGGTTTTATCCCTTACTCTATATATGAGTAAGGGGGGGTTGGTTCAATAGACATAACGTTTATTTTCCTCTCTTGCTCTTCAACTGAGATGACTATTTTTGAGGAATTCAGTGGAGTTTGAATGCGCTGTCAGTGTCCAATTACATCAAACCAAATAGCGAATTTAAAATTGTCATTTTATACACATATTTTCTTAAATCAAGCAACCAAATTGGCAGCAATTGAAATATTGTCTATTTTTTTTTTTAATATACAGAACCAGCAGCTCTAATGATGTAAAAAAAGATGGCAGGGTCCCAAAATTTGATCCCATATATTACATCAAAAATTCATCATATTTTCATTTAGGGAAAGAGTGAACCAGATGGTAAATCACATCCTAAAGAACCCCTATTCAGTAGGCCAATTAAAATCAGTCAGACTTACCAATTCGGCTCAAAGAAATTGTTAGAAGAGGGAATAGAAAAGAGAAGTGCAATTTTATTCATCCCATATAGGGGCTATTTATAACATTACAAAGGACTCATAAACTCTAATACAAGATGTGGGACTAAACCCACTCACATATAAGGACTCTATTAATACGCATAACTCCAACACTCCCCCTCAAGCTGAAGGGGGACCCTTCAGCTTGGACATAACAAACTAACGACAAAGGAGGTGGATGATGTGGGACAAAACATCAGATGAGCCACCGGGGGAAATACCAAACCGGGGAATCAAGTCGAGGACATAGCCACACACGACACTGACCCACACACGACGCAGGACCCACACACGACGCAGACTCACTGGAAACCGGTCAACCAACATCACCAACACACACAACATGCGACAGAGAACGAAAGATGTGGAGCAAATCATCAACCGGGCAACCGGGGATAATCCGTCGGGGATAATCTGTCGGGGATAATCTGTCGGGGATAATCCGCACAACAACAGTCCCACACGACACAGTCCCACGCGACACGGTCCCACACGGTACAACCCGCTGAGATTTAGAACAACCAACATCAGACGCGTCCCCAACACACGACCAATCGAAAGAAAACAAGGGGAGACGCAAACGACATACAACAAGCCTAGGGGCCGTGTGGAACGAAGGCAAAAGTTCGGGGAAGATCATCCGAGCCTCCTTCATCCCAAACACTTCCCCTCACGTGGAACACGTGCATGAAGGCATAGACTCGCATGAAGATAATCAAAACAACACATAAAAGAACAACTATGGATAACGGTTGCCGGCAAGACCACGATCTGAGATGCAGCGAGCAAAGCACAAGCCAGCTGCGAGCAGAAGGCTCAAGCGGCTGCGAGCAGAGTGCTCAAGCAGCAGCGAGCAAGAAAAGGCTCAAGCAGCGACGAGTGAGAGGGGAGGAAGAGAAGAGCTCGGCACCCAGAGAGCAGCAACACGGGAAACCATCGTCCACAAACCGACTAGAAGACACTACCAACACAATAACGACGACAACAACACAACACAAACTACATCGACACTTTAAGAAATCGAAAAGGGCACGACATAGCAGCAGCGACACAGCAGCGGCACAGGGCGGCGCAGATGTCCAGCAGGAGAGGGGCAGCAGCGGCAGCGGCAAGAAGAGGGCTGGACTGCAGTGGCACAGGGCGGCAAGGCCGGAGAAGTAGTCGGAGTAGAAGCAACAGCGGCAGGAAGAGCAGCCGCACAGAGATCAGCCGGAGAAGAAGCAGCAGCGGCAGGAAGAGGGGTACCGGCAGATCTGGAAGAGGGGAAGCAGCCGTCGATTGAGAAGAGGAAGCCCGGAGCAGAAGGCTCGACGGGATCGTTGATCGGCAGAGGAAGAAGCCGCCGGAGGAGGAGAGCAGAGGAAGAGGCCGCCGGATCTGGAGCAGCAGGTCGACGGAGCAGAGGAAGAAGCCGCCGATGTCGTCGATGTCGCAGGGGGAAGGAGTCGCCGTCGATGTCGTATGCGGAAGCAGCCAACGGAAGCAGGCGATGTCGTCGATGACGCCAGAGGAGAAGAGCAGAGCGTGAGAGAGACCCGCTCCCGTCTTTGGAATCAAGAGACGATCCCATCGACGGGAGCGAGGGGGAGAGGGAGCCGTCGAAGCCCCAGCAGTCGAGCCGGAAGCGGAAGACGAACGGGTCGGGGCTTGGTCGCGGGATGAGCGTGAGGGGGAAAAACTTTAGGTTTTCAGATCGTTTGCTCTGATACCAAGTTAGAAGAGGGAATAGAAAAGAGAAGTGCAATTTTATTCATCCCATATAGGGGCTATTTATAACATTACAAAGGACTCATAAACTCTAATACAAGATGTGGGACTAAACCCACTCACATATAAGGACTCTATTAATACGCATAACTCCAACAGAAATACATGTCTCTAACACTCGGGAAGAGTAATACAAATAGGGGTGATCACTAAAAATCGCAAAAAACGCCGGCACTGCACAAGGCGCATAGTGCTTTAAACCACACTGCATAGTTTTGGTGCGGTGTGGTTTAGGATTTTTGTAAACCGAGCGCGGTGTGATTTTCAGATCTTGAAAACCGTAAAAACCGCACCGCCCAGACTTGTCGGCTTCATTTAATAAAATATAGAACAATAATGTTGAATGTTAACGGTTAAATATCTAATGTTGTGAGTTTATATGTGACGTTAAAACAAATATGAAGCATAATCTAATTGATTAAATAAGTCGCCGTGAATTGTGATTTCAGTCAGGTGACAAGCCAGCAATATTATTTATTGTTAATTAAATAAGTCATTGTAAACGGTGATTTCACTTAGGCTGTAGGCCAACTACCAATATTTGTATAAAACAATATTAAAAGCGCAGAGAAACAATTGCAAAGTGTATATCACTTAGGCTTTGTTTGGCGGGGCGTTTTGGGAGTGGGGTGCCGCGGATATTCCCACCGCCCCGCCAAAAGCATTTTGGGAGCGACGGTGGAAGTCGCTGCCGCTCCCAAATCGTGAAATATCGCGATTCTGGAGTTGCGAAAATTTATTGCGACTCCAGAAATCACGCCTCCCCCCGCTCATTTCCGCCCGTCGTCGTAGGGAAACCCCGCGAGCATATTTCTCCCGCAGCCAGAGCGTCTTCTTTCTCCCGCAGTCAGGCGAGCTTCTTCGTCGGGCCTCCCTCCGCCGTCTTCTCATTGCGCCGAGCTGCCCTGGCCGGCATAGATGACGAAGAAGCTTCTCCTCTTCGACGAAGCTAGGGCATTTCGCGGCCATGGCCGGAATAATTAGCAGTAGTTGCAGCCATTTTGCCGCCGCCTGGTGTAGGAGGTCGCCATTTGTGGAGGAGGTCGCGGTTTCTCCGGCATTACACCCCCATTAGTGGAGGAGGTCACCGTTTCTGCAGAAGGGTCACCATTTCCCCTGCTTTAGTTTTTTGTGGTGTAGGATCTCTCTATTAGGTTACTATATAACCGTTTAAATTGCTTCCAAATATTAGGTTGTCATTTATGTTGAGATTTTGACCGGTTCATTTCATCCCTAATCAAGTGTATTCCGAGAAACTTTTCACGCATTAAGCTAGGTAATATATATATATATATTTTGACCGGTTTCTAGTTTTTTGTTTGAAACAACACTGCAAACGATGTTCTTCCAAACAGATTCACAGATTCTGTCACTACTCTGCAAAACAGCAGATTATTCAACCACTGCTTCCCACCACTGCTTCTCCAGTCGCTGCAGCCGCGCCAAACAGAGCCTTAGCACGTTGAATATTATATATAAAGGTAAAATACAATTATTTGATGATACTGCTTCAAAGCAGCTATCTTTTAAAAAGGCAAGGAGAAAACACTATCAAGCAGATTTTGATATACTAAAACATTTCACTTAGCACATTATTTATATACTCTTGCATTATCATGCCTTTTATATATTATATATAAAGAAGGCAAAATAGTCAAATAGGTCTCAAATAGATATTTTAATTTTCATTTGCTTCAAATAGGTCTCTTAAAATTGTACATTATTTCAAATAAATCCCTAAACTAACTTTCATTAATTATTTAACGGCTTTGAATCTGACGAGGTGGCATTGATGAATCGTTTATATGACAATAAAATAATTTTCTTATAATTATCAAATAAAAATAATTTAAATTATTTTCATGCAGTAATCATTTAAGCAATAAAATTTATACTGTTGCACTTAAAGGACAGTTTTTTTCAAAATTATCTTTCTATATATTAGATAATACTTTTCTGCAAGAAATTTGGAGTAAATCCAGGTTCATTAATTTATTTACTCACTGTTAGGTTTTAATATCATTATTTAAAATCACTATTTAATATAAGGTAAAAAAATTCTGGTTACCAATACTATAGGCTAGGTAATAGAAAACGTGTATATTTTTTTTTTCAATTTGATAAAAATATTTTTCTAGTTGCTCTTGCACTTAAAGGACAAAGCTTTGTTCTTGTTACCACCGTCAATACATATACATATTAGCTCAAAACAGTATAAATTTAATTGCTAAAATTATTATTGCATAAAAATAATTTAAATTATTATTGCATAAAAATAATTTAAATTATTTTTATTAGATAATTAGAAAAAAAATATTATCACATAAGCAATTCGTTGATGTCTCGTCAATGCCTAGTCATCTTAAGTCGCTAAATAGATAACGAAAGTTAGTTTAGGGAGTTACTTGGAATAAAGAACAAAGTTAAGAGAGCTAATTGCAACAAATGAAAAAAGGATCTATTTGGGTATTTTGCCTATAAAGAGTATAAAATTTTATAATCTACGTCATTAGGTATTTATTAATTATCATAAAAAAATTGCACCGCACAACACCAAAGTCACACAGCAAAATTTCGGTGTGAAACGATTTTGCTCGGGCCAAAATCGTGCCCTTACAGTACGGTTGCGATTTGGGCCAAACCGCACCAACCGCACTGCGCTCACCCCTAAATACAAGAACAATCATTCTTCTATGTGCTAATTGCTAAATGATCTTATTGAGTATCAGGAGCAGAACTGGGACATGCTCATCATCAAAATGGCGTTGAACCATGATACGACTGAGACTCGGGGTTGCCTCTGTGCGTTACCCACCCGGGCGCACCGGGGTCCAACCAGCCGTATCAGGGTCCGCGGCCCCTACACCCCAACCCATCTCGGCACCCATTATTCATGCCGCGGGTTGTTGGGGCCAGGATTCGATCCCTCACCCTTGAGTAGTGGAGATTTCATCCACACTCACCAACTGAGCCGCGACATGAATAATGGGTGCCGAGATGGGTTGGGGTGTAGGGGTCGCGGACCCTGATACGGCTGGTTGGACCCCGGTGCGCCCGGGTGGGTAATGCACAGAGGCGACCACGAGCCTCAGTCGTATCAAACCATCTTGCCTTTGGAATCAAAATATTGAAATAAAGTTTCGGGCTTCGAGAATCGAGATAGGGGTTGATGATAGACTTTTATTGGAGAGACTATTGTCATGGAACCAGCAATGCTCTACGGTTCTGAGTGTTGGGCGGTGAATGTTGTACATGAGCAAAAAATGGGAGTTGCGGAGATGAGAATGCTTAGGTGGATGTGTGGTCACACGAGACAGGATAAAATTAGGAATACATGTATCAGGGATAAGACAGGAGTGACGCCAATTGTAGAGAAGATGCGAAAAGCTCGTTTAAATTGGTCCGGACATGTACATAGGAGACCATTAGAGGCACCTGTTAGGCATTGTGAGAGTTTAGTCACTAGATATCTTAAACGGGGGAGGGGTAGACCAAAAAAGACTTGGAATGAAACTATAAGGAAAGAAATGATGTACTTAAGCATCAGTGAGATTATGATTAAAGATAGGGCGCAATGGCGACAAAGGATCCATATAGCGGACCCCACTATGGTGGGATAAAGGCTTGAGTGTTGTTGTTGTTGTATTGTCATGGAACCTGATACAATATCGTGGATTTGAAATTTTGAACCAAACGTTTGTATTATCTACCTCATTGCATGAAGCAATGTAATATTAACCTTGATCTAAAGATCGGATGGATAAAATCAATTAATTTTTTTTTCTGTATTATTAGTGTCCCCCACCCCCAAATTCTTGCAAGGGCACATGGAATGCCCATGGGAGCTCGGGATGACGTTTCTCTCATCCACGTGCACATCAGGAGGCGTGCAACCGGAGAAGAGGATGCACATCATAGATGAAGACGTGAGAAGAGCTCATGGTGAGTTATGATTATTGATGGAGAAGTAGAGAAGAAGCGTGCAAATGGAGGTTGTCACGGAGAGCTCATGTTCAAGACATGGGGACTAGCACATCACCATATCCATATCTCGCCTTATAACCATCAAATATGAATATTCCTCCTTGTGATTCCTAGTGTTTTTTCCTTCTTCTTTCTTTAATTTTTTATCACTCTCCTGTTTCTTCTTTGTCCATAATGCAAATCAGGTTGAGTGATGATGGTGGTGGTGTCTGTGGAGGTGACTAGGATGAGGTGTGGCGGTAGATCTTGGCCGAAGAGATAAGGATAATTGTTAGAGGGAGCTCATAAAGCTTGTGATTGAGAGCAAAAGGACTCCCAATACTTCTCTCTTATCTTTGATTGGCACCTCCTCATTACAATGAGTGCATGCAGAAACCACAACACAAGTAGTAGATATTGTTGATGGAGGCACAGCAAAGCTGTTATGCTCACATACTCGCCCAGGCGGAGCCCCCTCATCGAAATCATCGGCGCTCGCATATGGAAGCCGACATGATACATTCATGGCGGAATACACTATTATTAATTAAATGGCTAGTATTAATTAATTAGTATTAATTCGTGGGTTAATATTAATTAATGACTGTTAATTAATGTTAATATGATTAATTATATTAATTAATGAATATTAATTAATTGAAATATGATGCACAATATGCCCTTCCTCATCTACATATGGGGGAGTGGCATTTGTTTGGGAGCTTTTTGGTCATTAGGCTTTTGGACTCTCTCTCTCTAGATCTCTCACGCTCTCTCTCTCTCTAGATCTCTCTCTCTCTCGAGATCTCTCCCTCCCTGTGGAACTTTCCTCTACCTCTCATGTATCCCTTTATTATACATGTTAATGCAATGCTCTTTGTTTAAGAAACGCATCGAAGAATCTTAGTTCATAACAAGTGGTCCGACCCGCCGGATTCTGGCCGCGGTTTCCGTCGCAGGAATCTCACCAGCTCCCCCTTCGGCCACCGGTTGGAACACATCCTCTCCGGCCATGTCCTCCACTGCCACCTCCATCTACGTGCCTCGATCAGCACAACACTAAGCTCGCCCACCTCCTGACCATGGCGCAGCATCTCGACGCCAAACTCGATCGGCTTGACGGGCTTACGCGAACGGCTACAACAGTCCATCCGGTTAGTTCATTGTTTTCTCTGTCATCGACTACCAACTCTTTCCTCGTCCTTGACGCTCCAGCCCAGGGTTTTTCCCTAGTTGCCGCCACTACCGCACATCCATAGCCATAACCATAGTCGTTGGGGATCTACCCATAGGGGTCCTCCGCCCTCGCTGTCGACAGGAACGACAGCCCCCTATTTCTATCAACAGGCCTCCTCGTCCAAGCCGCTCCGGCTCGAAATTTCTCCCCAGTTGCTGCGTCACTGTGTCTCAACAGTCCACAAACTTCCGCCTCATCGACACCATATCGAGCAAGAGTAGGAGCACCAAGTAAGCATCGGTCCTCCTCCCACCTACGGCAAGCAACCCCCAACTTTCCGATGACGTCGCTTCATTGTCGAATCGCTCACCCCAGTGACCGTCTTTGACTACTAGTCAATGCAGAAGCAGCCCACTTTGACGTCTTCCGGCCGAGGATCTCTTCTCTGCCTGGTCCGCGACGCCCTCCTTCTTATCGCAACCCAGGAGCTCTTCGATGCTGCACTGCGAGCGACCGGCGCCTCCCACTTCTCGTGTGCGCTTTCCTTTCCCTTCTCGAGCTCACCAAAACCAGCAATCCAGTACAGATCACTCAAGGCATCCGTCCTCTGGTCCCTGTCACTGATCCAGGCGGCCCTTCACACCCTCCTCCATGCACCACAGTCATCGAGCGGCCCGCCTTCCGTGTGCATCGAGCCTCCCTCGCCTGTTCCTCCGCACCTTACCTAAATCACCCGCAAGTCCGCATCATCATTTTACCGTTATTCGTCTCTCAATTTTTGCTTATGTATCACCCTCCCCCGGCCCCACTCCTTCATCCATTTTCCCATTTAATCTTTTTTCACGTCACGTACAGTGATTCTACTCAAGGTTCATCATCCCCTCCGGTCTTCAGCAGCCCCGCCACCATTGTCGTTTCTCCAGCTCCAATGCGTCATCCCGATTTTTAAAGATCCCGACAAAGATTGGAGCTTCGACCTTGAGAGCAAGGGCGGTATATTGCCCCACTCCTTCATCCATTTTCCCAATTAAATACCCCATATTAATTAATTAGTATTAATTAATGGGTTAATATTAATTAATAGTAGCTATTTAATTAATGATAATGTATTCCACCGTGAATGTATCATGTCGGCTTCTATATGCGAGCGCCGGTAGTTCCGATGACGGGGCTCCGCCTAGGTGAGTATGAGAGCGTAACACTATACCACCCAGGCAATAAGCGACGTCTCCTACACTATGTGGAGGCGTAATAAGCATCTTTTTTTGCAACAATTCTCTGGCCTTTTAGAAGGGGGTGGAGGGGTAAAGGTGTTTCTAGCAAATTATAAGTTCCTCTTTTCTTCTAGGATAGCCAAACCACCAGATTCGGCTTAAAATGGGAATTGGTATGGCTAGTTAAACCCCTACTTAAACTTGTCATCTTACAAAAGTCTTAACTTGCTTGGGAAAAGCCACGACTGACTAAATCACCTTAACCAAGGGTTCAGACTGAATCTAGCTCTTTTTACACTAGTTCAATTGAAAATTAATCAAGTCAAGGAGATTGAATATGAGAACGGACAAAAATTCATGTCAGTTTAGAGGGCAAACATAGAGAGGTGTCATTTATGTAAAATATATTTGTGGGTTTATGTACAACTTCGTCAATATATTTGTGGGTTATTTAGTGGGACCTCAAGTTTGCAAAATTACATGTTGCACCTCTGTATCTTGAAATTACAAAAAACTGATGTAAATTTACATTTAATAACATGCATGCACAAAAACTACTCCCTCAAGAGGAGTTCATAGGTCATTATTCTACGTACATGTTATGAAATGTAAACTAAGAGGGGAAATTTACATAATTTTGGAAGATGGAGGGGGTGCAATATGTAATTATGCTAACTCTCAGGGGAGATTTGGGTAATTAATAGTATATTCACGAGTAAGAGAAAACTTCAATACGTCATATTGGTTGATCTATATTTCAACATCCTTTTGGATTCAACTAGACAAGAAGGGCGTTGGATAAGGATTTGCTTCTAGTCTTTTTTGTTAAGCCTATTGAGATTAGATTTGTCTTACTATTAGTTTCAATGATAGTTGATACTAACTCTTGATTCACTTGAATCTTCAAAATGAATAATTTTGTTTTCTCGGATATCGACACATGATGTTGACCACTCGCCTTTCTCATTCGTCTTAGCCAACAAAGAATGAGTTGGGATAATTTGGTCATTAGATGTCTTAGAATGTCACACTCTCTTTAAGGCATCAAAGACCAGTCCAAAACAATCCAAAATTCAGTTGAGTTAAATCTGCGTCGAATAGAAGTCGACGCAGCTTCGACTGCAAGTCGAAGTAACTTTGAATAGAAGTAAGAATAACTCAGATTGGTAGTCGATGTATAAGTTGAAGTCGACACAACGTCGAGATGGACTCGACGCAGAAGACAGAGTCAGTCGAACGAGCATTTGACGTCGACGCAACTTGGACTTATATTCGACGCAGAAGGAAGAGCTCTGAGTCTAGGCTTTCATCTCGACGGATACGTCAATAAGTATTTGACGCAACGTCGACTGCAGAGTTCATTTCTAAACTAAGGAGGATTTCGATGCAGCTTCTATTAGAACTTAGAGGTGCGTCGATAAGAAGGTAAATTTATTCAACGCTACTTCCAATACAGACAGAATTAGAATAACTTTTTTATTCTTTTTTAAAGATGATTCAGAGGTTATACATGGAATTGTTTTGATCTCTAACAGGTCGATTATAACTAAGAATGGAAAGAAAATCTTCAGAGACACAATATAGATATTTCTGGAAGAAATTCAAAAAGAAATTGACGGACGGGCAGTCAATAAAAATAGAAGGAGAATATTATTATCCCTAGGACATTCTTATTAGGGTTACAACAGTAGAGGAAAGGAATTCAAATTTTATTCGACGGAAGAATAAGGGGACTCAGGAAGATTGATAACATAATCAATTCTATTATTCTTCATCTTCTCCTTTCTGGAACAACTTACTCACAGACAGAACAATTCTCTGTACATAAAGACATTCAAAGGCTTTTTCTTCATCTTCTCTTACAACAAGAAGCCTACAGGAATACAGAGATTCTGTGGATCAAAGCTTGAACAGTCCTTGTATCTCTCTCTCTTAGCAAGGACTCATCTACTGAAATAAAGATCCATCAACAATAATAAGTACTTGAATCCTCAGTGATTGCTGAAGGAGGATTCAACCAGATGATTCTTTTTCATCATCTTCTTCTTCTTCTCTCTTTTACTCTTTCCATTCTTTATATTGATATGAGTAAATAGCCCTTAGAATCCCTCTCCAATATACCAACGACATATTTAAATGCAACTACACTAAACCAAGCACACAATATTTAACCATAGCAGTGACAACTAGCTAATATTGAAAAAAGCATCCCTTTATTTAAGATGACATCAAACCAAACAGCTCAACATCTTTAAACAACACCACATTACATTAGAATGTCACTCAAACCAAACAATCTATAAACTAACAAATTTGAGCGCTTTACGCTAAATAAGAACGAAACCCTAAAATATAAAGGGTGAAAAAGCTTACACAATAGCAGACACTGCGCGGCAGTATCGCTCCCACATGCTGCGAAACCTTGGCTGACCGCCAAGATCCCACAACTTTATAGTGACATTTCCCTTGGTAACCTTCCTCATATTGAACCCTACCTTAAATATCAAATAAAAATAAAGAAAATAGATTAATCAGATTCAAAACTTGGTCCATTGAAACAGGAAGAATTAGCCATCCTGTTACACAAATGAAGATTTCTCTCACCGTAGGAATCATGTCTTCACTGTATCCACCAGTCTGCAACAGAGCAAATGGGATAAGCATCATGCAAATTCAATCAACAAGGATTTTTTTTATTAAATTTGAAAGTAAACCATTTCTTACAGCAATAACATTCACAAGTGATGTTTTCCCAGCATTCTGGAGTCCAATTAATGACAACTCCATTTCTTGTTTGAAGAAGAGGCTGCGGGTACCAGAAAACATAAATATCAGTATAGATTCATACAAAAAATTGAAGAAAATAGTCCAGCTATGTGGGCGAAAAATCTCTACGAACTCCCGTAGTCAGAACTTAGAATTTATGAGAATCTCCCGTAGTCAGAAAATCAGGAACCGTGGGTATTCCAAAACGAAAGCTATTTTCCCTTTTCACCATTTTATCTCACTAGTTTGGATCGGTGCCAGTGAAAATCAAATAGAATAAAGACCCTATAAACAACAACAATTTTGAATCTATCAACTTCGATCCACCCAACACCAGATCACATAACCAAAAACCCCAATCAAAACCTAAACCTCGCTGTTTTCTGCAACCAATACACCAGCGACGCATCAGAAGCAATCAACAAAATCCTTCATGATCGAACGACGGAATTCGTCCCAAATGCGGGTAAATAAGATCGCGCGGATGCAGTGTCTGTACCTTCGCAGCCAGTTCAGGAAAGACTCCCACAATCCCATGGCGGAAGAAGAAGTTGGACGAGGAGATCGGAGAAGACGAAGAAGAAAACCGATCGTTTTGGTAGCTGGCGTGACTGGGGAGCGGATCAGGGCTCGCCGGCCACCTTTTAGGCAAATAAAGGAACGGACCCGTCGCCTTCCAGCTCCGTCCGGACCATTGCCTCCTCCGAAGCCGAACCTCCGTTGCCGTTCCCTTGCAAGATAAGCACAGAGAAGATAATAAACAAAATTAATATTTATAGAGCAATTTCCCTCAATTATTCTAGAGCAACGTTATAAGCACACCAAAATAGGCTATACCTTTAAGAGCACACCCAAAGGATTCGGCCGCCCCTGCCGAATCCTTTGGCGCAAGAGTTCGCCGACCTTGAAGGAGAACGCCGCCAAGTTTCGCCGGAAAAAACGCCGCAATTTTTACCACATGTAGGTTTTGGCCTCTCCATGGTTCTCCCCCTTCCATTTTAATCATATAAAAATAGGGAGAAAATATTAAAGTTTTTTTTATTATACTAGTTGTGTCTTTAATTCAAGATAAATGAAAGATAGATAAATTGAATGTTTATATGTTTAATAACTATTTTATAATTTGATGTGTAGCGTTAAAATAAAAAAAAATTGGTGTGTTAATATATTTTGACTGTCAATAGTGAAAATAGGTATATTTTTAACATTTCTTTTATTCTATTATTATTAATATTAAATAAAATGAATATAATGAAATATATACAAATAAACTTTTAATTATATCTATACAAATAAACTTTTAATTATAAGAGGTTTAACCTGAGAAGACTTTGAATATAATAATATATAGTAAAAAAATAGTTGAGTATGGTCATCGCAGACCAATCACAAAATTTTGTCTGCTTTATTTAATATCGTATAGTTAAAAAATATTAATTATTTATCGCTTTTTATTATTCTATTGTGATAAGATCATCAAATTGAGATCCCGATAATAACCCTCAAAAATAAATATACGAGAGTTACTATGAATTGTATAAAGTACAAGGGATATATGCCTAAACAGAAATTCGATAAATTTTTTTTATTCAAAATAAGACTAGAGGCTCGTTTGGCAGTTGGCAATAGTCGCGGCCGCCGCTCGTTTAGCGGGGCTACGGGATCCGCCCCGCACAAATTTTTTTGCAGATTCCCATGAATTTTATCAGCTTCGGGGCGATTGTGGTTGCGGTTGCCTCCCACGCGAATTTCATCCGTGGGAATAAGCTGCGCCAAACCAGCCCTAAGGCCAAGCTCGATTTGTTTAAGGTTTTTCTCCATTGAGTTTTTAGAAAATTGCACATGCACTTTTTTGCATGTTTGAGGGCCCGTTTGGCTCTCCGACCTCTTATGGATGCACAATGAAGGCGGGATGAACTCGGGGCTGGAGCTCGGAGGCGGGACGGAACCCAAAGCTGGAGACTCCGGCTCCAGCCCGAACGACGCGTCTACAGCCCTCACCAAATGCCGATGTGCCCTCGATCTTGTTTACCCCACCTTCGTCCTACGTTGCGCTGGAGTTAGAACAGAGAGCCAAATGCGTCCTAAACAGCCCCATTTGAAAATCACCGATCCATCAAAATATCACTGTATGTCTTATTCCAACCTTACGGAGTGAGCTCCATTCAGGAACATTAATTTATCATCTTAATCTTCAACGGATCTATCTCCAGCCGACACCACCCGCCCAAAAAGACATTTAGGCTCCGTTTGGCGCGACGGTGGCGGGCATGAGCGTGGCGGTCATAACCATTGTTCTGCCAAACATACTTTCAAAGACGCTGACGTTTTTGTCGAAACTCCTCGAGCCCGCACTAAATGGAGCCTTAATCATAAATCATAATTTTTTTTATTTGATTATAATAATGTTTTCATGCAATATTGTCGTATCATTAATAATTGAGGCAATCATGGATGAGTGTAGAGGCAGGTGAAATACCTACCCATGTCGGTGTGGGACCAGGATCCTCTCCATTTGGGATTTGAAATGGAGGTTCATTTTATGGTATGGATGCATTCTCACTTGATCAAATGGTGTATAATTTTTTGATTAAAAGAAAAATAAAATAGGATGGGATTAGTGAACCTGTCCGATCAACCAAAATTTGATCTGGACCGTGAAATGGATAGTCCATACTATCCATTTCACTTGAAATGGAGATGATGCTGATTTGTGGGGGTGGCCATGAAGTAGGATCGGATAGAATTATTTCAATTCAAAATAGATATATTAGGGGTCTGTTTGGCGTGCCGTTAGGGCTTTGGTACGATCTCCACCGTCATGAGCATTCTCCGTTTATTTTTCCGCCTTCCCAGATGAAGTTCTGACCATCTGTCAGAGGAAAAAGAACCCAAGAAATTCTTCGATTTCTTCCGGAAGCAGATGATAATTCATCCGCTTCTCAGGTTCCGTGGATAACCAGGACATGGAGGAAGTGTGAAAATTTTCCGGACCTTGTGAGAGTAAGCAGGAATAACAACTAGAGATGCAAGCCAAACAACCAGAGACAATCTTAGGCAAACAAAATGATCTTTATTGATAGCAACACTTCAATTACAGGGCAAGACATGCTCGACGAGACATGATTTCGTCAGCACAAAACTTCAAAGAGAAAGAACAGAAACTGAAGATAACTGAGACCGCACGGTCTCTTGCCGAACTCAGCAGCTCGCCAGACCGCTGCTGCCAGACCGCAACCGCTCCCGATCTCGAAACACCACCAGACCGCTCCTTTGCCGATCTCCTGATTCCCGAATTCCAGCACCACAACTCCAAGCCGCAAACCGCCCGAACACTTTCAGAGGAAAAGGTGATCGCTGCTGCCTGCACTATCCGCAGAAGCTGCACAAAGAAGAATTCAATCAGAGACCGCTCGGTCAGAAACACAAACCGCAGGAACTAGGCAAACTCGGCTTACACTTGGTGTGTTCTTCTTTTGTTGCAACAGTGGCTCCCTATTTATAGGCGTGAGACCTGATCCAGTCACCACCCTATGAGATAGAGTCACCACCCATCAGATCGCGCGACCTTACCGGTCAACCCGCGCAATCACTGCAACTCTCCTGCTTCATTTTGGTGAGCGCCGACTTCACTCCAGACCGCGGGAGATCGCTACTCCCTTGGTCTGAACACGACTCCACACGGAGATCGCCAGACCGCCTAGAAGTCACCCACCACCTGTGTTCGCCTGAGACCGCAAACACAGCCAGCTCGCCCTCCTGGTCTCCTCCTGAGACCGCGAACTGAGACCGCGCGACTAAGATGACTTAGTCCGCGAACTCCTTCAGAACCCTCTGGAAAGCCACCAGACTGGATTCAAGAGCCAACCCGTGCGGTCACGCCAGACCGGCACGTCCTTGAAGAGAACAACTTGTCACGCGGTCAGAGACAGACCGCGCGACCCTGAGGATGATCAGCCGTCATGCGGTCACAGCCAGACCGCACGACCTCCACCTTCAGCAGCCCTTGGACCAGACCAGCGGTCAACCCCGGAAGCCACAGCTGACCAATAGAACGGATCGCCATTGCCAGACCGCCAGACCGTGCGGTCACGCCAGACCGCCCGGTCTCTTCCCAGACTGCCCAGGTCCAAAAGCCTCCTCCACTTCCACTTCAATAATTTCAACACTCCCCCTTGAAGTGGGAAGTGGAAACTAGCCCAAGTAGCTCCCTTAGCCGTGTGAACGGCCCCTTTGCCAGCGCCTTTGTGAAGATGTCTGCGACATTGTCCGCACTCCTCACATGCTCGACCGAAATAGATCCCTCCAGCACCTTCTCCCGTATGAAGTGATGCTCGATCTCAATATGCTTGGTCCTCGCGTGACAAACTGGATTGGTTACCAGTTTGAGAGCACTCTCGTTGTCACCGCGTAGCAGAGTCGGCTCCCGAACCTCCTTGTGGACGTCTCCTACCAACCTCCTAAGCCAGATGGCTTCCTGAGCTGCCAAGGCCGAAGCCTTGTATTCCGCTTCCGTGGTAGAGACCGATACGGAATCCTGCTTCTTGCTGCACCATGATATAGCCGTAGGGCCCGCCATGAAGACGAATCCAGATGTCGACTTCCGATCATCCGAATCTCCCCCGTAATCAGCATCCATGTATCCATGCACCTTGAAGCCCGCATCCCTCCTGTATAGGAGACCCATGTCCGAGGTCGCCTTGACATACTTCAGAATGTTCTTGGCCGCTAGCAGATGAGGTACCCGTGGCTCCGCCATAAATCGACTCACCCGGCCCACTGCATATGCAATGTCCGGCCTCGTGATCGTCAGATAGATTAAGCTCCCAACCAGAGCTCGGAACACCAACGGATCTTGCATGATCCTTCCCTCATCCTTCCGAAGCTTCATAGCTTTCTCCAGAGGTGTGGAAGTGCACTTCCCTTCCTTCATGCCGAACCGCTCCACGATCCGCTCCGCATATCCGGCTTGGGTCACCAGCACTCCACCTTCCTTCCTCTGCACCTCAAGTCCAAGGAAATGGTGAAGCTCACCTAAGTCCTTCATCTCGAACCTGATGGCCAGCTCGGCCCGAAGCTGCGCTACCTCCTCCTTCGAGTTCCCCGTCACGATCATATCGTCGACGTATAACAGCACAATGACCTGAAGCTCCCCGCTCTTCTTGACGAACAAGCTCGAGTCTGAGTCCGAAGCAACAAATCCACAGAATAGGAGATATTCTGCGATCTTCCCGTACCACGCCCTCGGCGCTTGCTTCAACCCATACAGGGCCTTCTTCAGCTTGCAGACATGCTCCGGAAGATCTTCAGACACAAAACCTGGTGGCTGGACCATGAAGATGTCCTTGTCAATCTCGCCGTACAAGAAAGCGTTCTTGACGTCGAGCTGCCAAATCTCCCATCCACTGAACGCCGCCAAGGCAATGATGAACCGAACTGAAGTCATTTTTGCCACCGGACTGAATGTCTCATCATAATCTTCACCGTATTGCTGCGAGAACCCCCGAGCTACAAGACGAGCCTTGTACCGCTCGATACTGCCGTCAGCTTTCTTCTTCAGCTTGTAGACCCACTTGCATGTCACAGGAGCGATGCCCTTAGGTTTGGGCACAAGAGACCAGGTCTCATTCTTCTCGAGAGCTGCCATCTCTTCTTGCATCGCAACATCCCACTCCTTCACGCCTTGGGCCTTCTCAAAGCTCGACGGCTCCCTCTCATCCAAGGGACCAGCGAAGAAACATGAGACAAAGCTCACTGCGTTTCCTCCTGTATAACGATCAGGGGCGATGATAGATCGCTTCGATCTCCTCAGCTCCTTCCCCTGAACCGCTTCATCTCCAGCTGCTTCTTCCCTAGCTCCCCTTCCAGACGTGCTAGGAGCATTGCTCCCCCTGCTCCCTGAACCAAAAGCCCCCGTCTCGGAACTAGAAGGAGATGGACCACCTGGTGACACAGGTAGCTCCACCTGAAGATTTTCCACAGCTTTCTCTGGCATCTCCACCCTGCTCTCTGGTAACTCCACATCAGAAGACCCCTTGTAGGATGTCACCTCATCGAACACGACGTCGCGAGATACAACAAATCTCCGCGTCTCCGGGTCCATGCACTTCCACCCTTTCTTCCGCTCATCGTATCCCACGAAGACTAGCTTCCTTGCTTTCGCATCTAGCTTCGTCCGAAGAGCATCTGGGACATGCACGTAGCAGGTGGAACCAAACACCCTAAGGTGTGCCACACTCGGCTTCTCCTTGAACATCATCTCATGTGGGGTCAGCATGTTGATGGGGCTCTGAGGCATCCTGTTGATGACGTAGGCAGCACAAGACATTCCCTCCGCCCAGAAGGACTTTGGGATACTCTTGGCATGCAGCCAACACTTGCAGGTCTCCGTCAGATGACGGATCTTCCGTTCTGCAACTCCGTTCTGTTGTGGAGTATGAGCACAAGTGAGCTCTCTCCGGATGCCCGCCTTCCTGCAAAAAGTAGAGAACTCACTGGAGGTGAACTCCCCTCCGTTGTCAGTCCTCAACTTCTTCACCCGCAGTCCCAGCCGACCTTCCACTAGCTCCTTGAACTCCACAAACCTGGCAAACGCCTCCGCCTTCTCCTTCAGGAAATAAACCCAGACATATCTGGTGTAATCATCGATCAACACCAGCATATATCTGCTGCCTCCGAGGCTTGGGGTAGCAGTAGGTCCCATCAAGTCACCGTGGATGCACTCCAACGGCACACAACTCCTTGTCTGCGACTTGTCAAACGGTAGTCGATGAGACTTGCCGAACTGACATCCAGCGCAAACATGACCTTCTCCGTAGGAAGATAGACTTGGCAGACCCTTGACCAGACCTCTCACCGCCATAGCTTTCAGCTTGTCCATACCTACGTGCCCCAACCTCTCATGCCATATAGCGGCACCATCATTCGTCTTCATCTTGTCAACGTAGGAACTTGTCGACAAAACGAACAAGTCCTTCGCCCTTCTCCCGACATGGACGACCTCGGCCTTCACGGCCTCTACATTTCGTAGAAATTTCACTTCTGTCGGGCTGAACAGAACGTGATACCCAGCGTCAACAACGTTGGTCACGGAGAAGAGGTTTTTCTTCATTCCGGGCACATGATAGACACTCTTCAAAGTAAGTGGCCCTCTATCACTGCCCAAAGAAACAACCCCCACCTTCTCGACTGCATGCACAGTATTATCTGCAGTGATAATAGCATTGTTACCTGTGTACGGCTCTGCTGAAGAAAGCTTCGACTCGTCCCCGGTGAGGTGATGACCACACCCTGAGTCCACGATCCAGTCCTCCTGATAGTTGATAGGAGCCGAGGCTCCAATAGAAGCCGAGAAGGCTCCTCCCCATCCTCCATCAAAGTGCCTGGCTGGTGCTTCCTCCTTCTCAACAGCATGCCCTGGCTGAGTATTCAGCCTGCAGTCCTTCTTAAAGTGCCCAACCTTTCCGCACTTGAAGCATTTGAGACCTTCCTTCTTCTTCTTCCCGTCAGCCTTGGGAGCATACCCCCTTTCCTGCTGCCCAGAAGTTGAAGGCCCATGACCTTCCGTGGTCTTCTTCTTCTTCTCCCACTTCTTCTTCCCTGAGAAGAGAACCTCGCCATCTCCCCCAGTCACTGACACCCCCGCCATCTGCCTTGCCAGACTTTCCTGCGAAGCTAGCAGATTCTCCAGCTCTAGCAGAGACGGCTGATTTGCCCATCCCTGTACCGACGTCACAAAGGCCACATATTCCTTCCGCAAGCCGCGGATGATGTGCCTCTTCAGCTTCGCCTCAGAAATTGGCTCATCAGGATCCAGTGCTGATATCTCAGCGCAGAGATTCTTCATCTTCAAAAAGAAGTTCGAGATAGAAAGATCACCTTGAGCTGACCTCGCCAACTCATTCTCTAAGAACTGTAGCCTTGCTATATTCTTTTTGTTAAACAGCCCATCCAGGGCTCTCCAGATCTCAGCAGCTGATCCACACCCCAAGATGTGATCAAAGAGATCAGGTGAAATGGCACGCTTCAAGGTGAACTCGGCCTTGGCGTTGGTCTTCCTCCATGCCCTCATGGCCGGTCCATTATCACCTCCTTCTACTGCCTTCACCTCTTCTGTTTCATCTCCTCCTACCACCTCCCAGAGGTCCTCACCCAGAAGATAGCTCTGCATACACGACTTCCACTTCTTGAAGTTAGTCGATGTAAGCATCTCAATACCAAGACCTCTTGCAAAACCACCTTCCATTGCTCTTCCTCTGGTTCCCTTTTCACAAAGGCGATGGCTACTCTAAGTTATTTACTGCTCTTTCAACTCCAACCTCGCTCTGATACCATGTGAAAATTTTCCGGACCTTGTGAGAGTAAGCAGGAATAACAACTAGAGATGCAAGCCAAACAACCAGAGACAATCTTAGGCAAACAAAATGATCTTTATTGATAGCAACACTTCAATTACAGGGCAAGACATGCTCGACGAGACATGATTTCGTCAGCACAAAACTTCAAAGAGAAAGAACAGAAACTGAAGATAACTGAGACCGCACGGTCTCTTGCCGAACTCAGCAGCTCGCCAGACCGCTGCTGCCAGACCGCAACCGCTCCCGATCTCGAAACACCACCAGACCGCTGCACCAGACCGCTCCTTTGCCGATCTCCTGATTCCCGAATTCCAGCACCACAACTCCAAGCCGCAAACTGCCCGAACACTTTCAGAGGAAGAGGTGATCGCTGCTGCCTGCACTATCCGCAGAAGCTGCACAAAGAAGAATTCAATCAGAGACCGCTCGGTCAGAAACACAAACCGCAGGAACTAGGCAAACTCGGCTTACACTTGGTGTGTTCTTCTTTTGTTGCAACAGTGGCTCCCTATTTATAGGCGTGAGACCTGATCCAGTCACCACCCTATGAGATAGAGTCACCACCCATCAGATCGCGCGACCTTACCGGTCAACCCGCGCAATCACTGCAACTCTCCTGCTTCATTTTGGTGAGCGCCGACTTCACTCCAGACCGCGGGAGATCGCTACTCCCTTGGTCTGAACACGACTCCACACGGAGATCGCCAGACCGCCTAGAAGTCACCCACCACCTGAGTTCGCCTGAGACCGCAAACACAGCCAGCTCGCCCTCCTGGTCTCCTCCTGAGACCGCGAACTGAGACCGCGCGACTAAGATGACTTAGTCCGCGAACTCCTTCAGAACCCTCTGGAAAGCCACCAGACTGGATTCAAGAGCCAACCCGTGCGGTCACGCCAGACCGGCACGTCCTTGAAGAGAACAACTTGTCACGCGGTCAGAGACAGACCGCGCGACCCTGAGGATGATCAGCCGTCATGCGGTCACAGCCAGACCGCACGACCTCCACCTTCAGCAGCCCTTGGACCAGACCAGCGGTCAACCCCGGAAGCCACAGCTGACCAATAGAACGGATCGCCATTGCCAGACCGCCAGACCGTGCGGTCACGCCAGACCGCCCGGTCTCTTCCCAGACTGCCCAGGTCCAAAAGCCTCCTCCACTTCCACTTCAATAATTTCAACAGGAAGATCCAAAAAGGCATTTCGGGAATCGATCTGATTCTATCTCTGTTCGTTCCATTTGAAGAAAGGAAGGATCCCAAAGAATCGGTCTCTCTTTTAGTTGCTGAATCTCTGTTTGATCGATTAATGTGTGATATTCTGAATTCTCATTTCTAACGGAATCGAAATGATCTCTGGATTGATCAGAAGAAGATCATGTCCATTGGCTAGAATCTGTTACTTCAACGAAAATAGATTTGTAGAATCATATTGAATATTTGACAATACATTCCGTACCTTGCTAAAAAAACGATCATTGTTTACCAACCACACATTGTCTAACCAAATACAATTCTCTCTCGAGACGTTCCTCAAAAAATCTGATTCGTGTTGATTCTTCCCCCAACTAACAAAGAGATCTCGGCAGAATTGCCACATATGAAATTGAGCACAATATTTCAAGGAAATATCCCACTTGTTTCTCGAGAAGAGATGGGAAACAGGCTCAATATCATTGGATTGCATAGTTGCCCCAACTCCTTGTTGTTTTAAGAAACTCTCCCCTGAATTGATCTTTTTTCACAAAAAGCAGACATGAGAGTACAAATAAAGTCTTTCCCTAAGATTCCGAATAGCTGTCTTTCTCTACGAACGGCGAAACATAATAATAATAATAATAATATTATTATTATTATTAATAATAACATTGTTGTTATTATTAAAAGTATGTCCGTTAAGATGCAATATAGAAATGATAAGGGGTTGTTTTGCAAAAGTAAATTTAAGAAATATTTATTTTAATAATTTCCATTCAAATTAGAAGAAGCCACCAAAGCTAGCGAGTGGCGGCCATAGATTTTAGTTTATTCTTGGACACCTCATTGTTGAATGTGACGCTGACACTTTCCAGTGCAGTATTGGCAGCAATGCTATTTCTTTAATATTTCGTTAAATATTTTTTTTTTTGGACTAAATCACAGGTGCAGGAATAGCAACAATCCTGCTCGAGCTAGGTCGGCCCACGAAGGGGTTGTTGCGACTCACTCGAGGCTTCTAAAATTGGTCGAGATTAGACCGTCTTAGCACGGGAGCGTTCGAGCGTGCAATCAGTCGCAGAGAAATGAAACGGCTGGCAAGGGAACTTTTTTTATCGTGGTCACGACGGTGTCAACCAAACTTCACTATTTGGTGGTGTTGTACAGAGGTTCTTAAGAGAAGGCGAGGGCGACAGGCCACTCCTCGTTACAATTGCTGAGAGAGAAAGAGATGGACTCGGAGGGTGACAGACCACCGCTCGAGGAGATAAGTATTTCTTTCAGCGTAGAGGAGGGTGATGCTCCTCGTGCGCTCTGGAGTCGATGGTTGTTGTTTGATGGTTTGGGCGGCATATTCTGCGCACCTTGGTGTCTACGACTTATCTCCTGTTGCGTGAGAGAAATCTGGAGTGCTGGTCTTGTTGGTGGCTGGAACGCTTATTCTTGAGTGCGCGGAATACTTGTTGCTGAGTACGCGGGGATGCGCTTGGAGCGGCATTGAGAGTGAAGCACACGGAGGCACGCTTGGAGCAGTCTGGAGAGCGGAGCGCACTGAGGCGCACTTGGAGCAGTCTGGAGAGCGGAGCGCACTGAGGCGCGCTTGGAGCGGTCTTGAGAGTGGAGCGCACGGAGGCGCGCTTGGAGCAGAACGCTTGCTCGAAAGAGGATGAACGCCTTCGAAGGATCTTCAAGGCGCTCGAAGATCTTCGAAGAGAACAAAAAAAATCTTCGAAAGAGTTCTCGAGGATTTCCCTTGCATGCAGAAGGAAAGGAGGGAGGAGGATGAACGCCTTCGAAGGATCTTCAAGGCGCTCAAAGATCTTCGAAGGAGGTGAAGAAGATCTTTGAAGGAATTCTTGAGAATTTTCCTTGCACGTAAGAGGATATGGGGGGGGGGGGGGGAGGAGAGAAAGATGGAAATGGAGGGGCACAAGTCGTATTTATAGTTTTTGAGGGTGACACTTTCGTAATTAAAATGGTGGTTAGTGTGGTTAGGGTGGTTATGCGGCTGCCCACACACCATAACCAATTTATGTGTTATACATACACCATAACCAATTTATGTGTCATACATACACCATAACCAATTTATGTGTTATACGCACACTCATTTTGAATATGGCCGCGCGCACACCACTTTGTATAGTTTTATGGTGATATGTACTCATATAACGGATATGGTTATGCGCGCACCATAACCATATTATTTGCTATACGCAGGCCGTGTTGAAGGATTTTACTATCTGCACCCCTATGTTGGAGGATTTTACTATTTATACCATCATGTTGGAGGATTTTACTATTTGCATCTCATGATTGGAGATTTTACTATTTGCACCCCATGATATAGGATTTTACTATTTGCACCCCTTGACGGGGGCGGCTAGTGCTGGGGGATTTTACTATTTGCAACCCATGATGGAGGTTTTTACTATTTGCACCTCATGATGGTGGATTTTACTATTTGCACCCCGTGATGGGTGATTTACTATTTGCACCCGTGATGAAGATTTTACTATTTGCACCCACATGTTGGGTGGTTACAAGGCCAGTGAGGTTTACTTTAGTCAACCTCATTTCCTCCACCAAATGAGGCGGGTGCTTTGGCTATTCACAGCCCGGATTAGGGGGTACCTGTCAGGGGTAAAGCTCTCTTAGCACAAATTAGTTTCATCTGCAGGGCTTGAACCCAAGACCTCTGGATGAAGGGCGAGAGTGCCGAACCATTGACATCAACCTGTGTTGGTTGTTCGGTAGACGAACCACTCACACGAATTGGTTATTTTTTTAGACCAACAAGATCACGACTTCAGCCGTCCCGCCAAGATAATTATAACGAACTCAATTTTGTGTTATTCAAAATGCATTTTGCGCCCCAAACAAACATTGAAAGAGACGATGAAAAGCTTTCTGGTTCTGGACAAGAAGCGATTGACTGGAACTTTTTTGTCAATCAGCTATGAATCGAAGAAGATTAACGCCCCTCTATTGCAACTGGAGCGGAATCGGGAGAACCCCTCTTCTTCATCAACGATGGAGTTCAAGGCTTTCTCGGTCCTGCAAGAATCGTGAGGGAGAAAATCTGGACTATGAGTTGACGGGTCGCCTGTACTGAAAATCGATGGGGAGAAGAAGTATCGGGAATACTTGGAGCGACAATTACTTCTGAAGAGAAACAAATAGGGGTTTTCACGCTTGTCCACAATTAGAACTCAACTAATAACCACTTTTAAGCCTCCTTTGATAGGATAGGAGTATATGGAATAATGTGGTGGTATTCCAAAACTACGCATTAACCCTTAATTAATTTCAAATTCGTCCCAAACACATAATTGGGTGCACGGAATTGAATTCGGTCGTTTCCGTACGTGTCAAGGCGAGATCAAGTTCGCGTGATGAAAATCCGAAACCGTCTCGTCTGCCTGCCTATCAAGGGTTTTGACTATTCGCTCAAACCTAAAACGACTCGCATTCACGGGAGACAACTCGATTGACTCAGTCTATTCAAAACTAAGGAATAATTACAAGGTCCACCCTTTTAATATAATATAGATATAATATTATCATATAGGCAATGTCTGATCGCTCCTGGATTTTGTCATGTATACATCCATCAAATTACAAACCTATCGATGTATGTTACATCGGGTTTTGTCCATATCTAGGAGGGAACCCGAACTTAACAACTTCTTCAATCATCGCTCGATGAAAAGCACGAGCCTTTGTCGACATCAGCGCAATGAAAAAACAAACGACTTAAGGATAAGCTTTTGTCAATGTTTGTTGAAAGATCGACTACTGAATAAGCTTTTGTCGATCGCTGAAACTATGTGGATAAAAATGTTTTGTTGCACGCATGCTCAATCAAACTCGTACCAATGTCGTTAATATTTTGAGGGTTTCCTTCACTTGGTGTGAAGCTTAAACACCAAGCACCAAAGTTAACCTATTGAAAAATACTAGTAAGTGTGCCATAGTGACCTAAATTTCTTATCTTTGAACTACTTTTTAGAATTATAAATAAGGTTTGTTAAGATGGAAATTAATTTTGACTCAATTATGATTTAAGATTTTGTCATAAAAATTAAATCATGCACTTTAGAAGGGAAGTTGTTATAGGTAGACCAACTTTGGCTATATACAAACAAAAAAAAAACAATAGTGCTGGTCTTTTAAAAAGACTATATACAAACAAAATACAATCCCAAAACAAAGCCATTTTCCTCCTCTTCTTCCATCGAAACCCCCGAAAAAGACAGACAATTGGAAAAAAACAAAACCAAGATTCTCGCACCTCTGTCTCCGTCGTCCTTTGTACCCTCATCGTCGCCTTTGGCCGCTTCTCTTTGAAAATATTATGAACTATTGTTTGATCGGATTGCTTCTCTTTGAGCAGAGTTTGTCAGTCATTGTTGTGATGAGTTATTCTAGGTTAGCATCTGGACTCTGATAGCATGGTTTTAGGTCACCGTTTACATAGCAGAAATGTTAGAAATTTTAATTATAAATCATTATAAATTAAATGTTTTGATTGAAGCTAAATGGTGTTTGGTGTTTGGGCTCCTCATTGTGATGAAAAAGCTCAAAACCAAATTTGGAGGGTGTTGACGCCAGGAAAATCCTGACCTCAAGATTCGGACCGATGCAGCCGGAGGCTACTCGCCCAGCAGTCCAACGAGACGACTAAGCTGGCGACTACTGAAGAGCTAGAAGAGCAGCACACAGGACCCCAGGTGCTGCGGCAGGGAGGTCCCACCACGTACCCAGAAGCTCCGAAGAGACTTCCCCTCCAAGACCAAAGAATGGCCGAGCAGGGTACGAGGAAGGCACCGACTTGGCTAGTACCGGGAGTAGCGGCCAAGTGCGACAGGTTCCAGAATGCAAGAGCAGTGTTTCGAGAGCTCAAGTCCAGGTGCCAATCCAAGTACCCCTGGGGTCCTATTTATAGGAAAACCAAGGGGTAGGGGGGTTTTTATAGCCCAGCCCCTGCCCGACGACTAGCGACATGGAGGCGATCTCCCCGGGCAAATGGGCGAGTATCACCTATGATCGCCCACCTTTTGGCGAGTATCCGAGCTACTCGCACGAGTGCACCCCTACTCGCCTAGGCTGTCTTCTGCTCCTAGGCTTGACTGTTGTATTGATTCTTTGACTTTGACCTCTGCCTACGTGGCCTTGGGGGGTCCACCCTCGGAGAATGAGGGTTGTACACAATCCCCGCTCTTTGCGAGTAACGTAGTTGCTCGGAAAGAACCATCCAACCCTTTTTCGACGAGCTGTCTTCTGGGCGAGTATTAGTGTGTAGTCGGCATCCCGCTGTTTTGACGCTCTGGCCCTATATATAGAGGGGGAGGGGTCTCTGATGGCGAGGCATTTTTGATCCCGCTTTCAAGATGTCGCGTAGTATTGCCGAGGAAGCTGCCGCTGATTTGGCCGAGCTTGCCAGTTTGTTGCCACCGTTGCGGAAGCCTGCTCGCGACGCCGAGCTTGAAGACATTCTCGCTTCTAGGAAGAGGAAGCGTCTGGAGAAGAAGAAGGAAAAGAAGAGCAAGAAGAGGAAGAAGACTACCGACGATCCTGAGAATGTCGCTGATCCTCAGGTCGGCACTACCCAGCAGGTACTCGCTGACTTGGGTCTTGGTCAGTCAGGCGGCTCGCCCGCTCCCGATCCTCCTTCGCCGGAGGTTGCCCTTGAGCCGAGTATTGCTGGAATCTCGGTCCACGTTCAAACCGAAGTTCCTCTTTCGCAAAGTGAGAGCTATCTACTCGCCACTTTATTAGTCGCCTAAGTGTCGGCTGGTCTCTGAAGTTTTCTATACTATCTCGCAGATCCGCTTCTCGTCGATGCTCGGGGGGAGCCTTTGAGCGCGCTTCCTCTGCGATCCTCGCCTATGGTCCCACACACGACTGGCGGAGGAACTCGCCGGGGAGGATCGGTGCGGATCCTTCATAGCTCTGCGGTAGACAAGAGGCCGATGAGCGAGCAGAGGGTTCCTGCAGCGAGCAATCCTCCTCCGCCGCCACCGCCTTTGCAGCGACCTGAGGTGGCGAGTAGCTCGCAACTACCTGCGGACCAGCTTCCTCCACCTCCTCCGTTTCCTCCTCCGGCCGACATGCAGGATGATCGCCGCCTCCTGTCTTCTTCGGCTCCCACCGCTCATCCGGCTGGGTCCTCACGTCGAGGTGGGATGGCGGGATCTTCTGGTTTCTTCGCTCCCAGAGGGGGAGGGCGACCAGTGGATGGTCGCGGTCGGGGTGATGCGCCTTCCAGCAGGGAGCACATCGGCGGGTCGCATTCGAACCGGCGAGATGACATTCGTCGCAGTCCGTCCCCGCATCGGGGAAGGAGCTCTCCTCGCCGACCATCTCGGAGTCCTCGCCGCGACTCGCGGAGTGATGCCTATCGGCCTAGTAAAATGGAGTCGCTGCTTTTCCGAGTATCTTCCAAGAAGAGTCTTCTCGCTACTCGTCACTAAGATTTTGCTTTCATGTCTTTTTCTGCAGCTCGCGCCCATACCCCTATCGGGGCTCTGGTCGACGCCGTCGGGCTTCCTTCTCGCGAGTATTAGGAGAGGGCTACTCGCGCCATCCTGGATTTGGAGGCGAAGTTGGAGCGGCTGACGATCAGCGAGTCTCATCGGCGTCTGACCGCGGTTGAAGCGCGAGTAGAGATCTTGGCGGCTGCTGACTCCCAGCGTCGTCTGACCGAGCTGGAGGTGCGAGCATCACGGCTGGAAGAGTTAGATACTCGCCTGGCTAGTGTAGAATCTCGCCTTCAGTCTGTCGGCGAGCTGGAGCGCCGGGTGGGCAGGATGGAGCATCGCCAGCAGTTGCACCACGACGAGCTGGTGGGGATGCGTGCGAGCACGGGCTCCATTGGTCGCCTGGCGAGGATGGAGGAGCAGCTGCGTCAAGGCGAGGATGCGATGTCCGTGGCCTTCGAGCATTTCAAGAGGGCTCGCAGCATTGGCTGGGTTGGGCGACAACCGCAGCTTCCCGACGCTCAGCCGAACCCCTAGGATCCTGCCCTCTTTTCCTTTTGTAGTCGCTTGTAGCCTTTTGGCAAATGTTTGTAATTCTGAACTATTTGATTTCTTCAAGTAATTTGTTATTTGGCGAGTATGAATATCGCCTTTGTTGTCTTTCCTGTTTGCTGTGATGTCTTGATTTTCTTTTTTGTCTTTTGTTTCCGCGAGTATTTGTTAAATGTCGCGTTGATGTTGCGAGTAGCCTAAAAATTCGATGCAGGTGCTCGCTCGTTCGACATCAGTGATTTGACGTGCACCCTAGGTTTTGGCGACTTTTCCTCGATACGCGCCACCTCCTACTCGCGCTCGCGGTGGCGTACGCGGGAAGCCAAGCTTTGTCGAGTACTATAAATAGGGGGGGGGGGGGGTGGATACGTATTTATTACTCTCTTGACGATCTTCCCTTTCTTCTAGCGACTATCTCTCGATTGCTCCTCTCCTCGCCACTTCGCTACTCGCTTCTTCAATCCTTCCACTCTTGGATGGCTGACGAGGCAGCTATTCGCCGTGCAAGTCACGCGAAGAACTTCGAGGCAAATTCCTTCAAGAAGCCGATTACTCGGCCGAGCGACTTGGAGGAGTTCTCTGCCAAGTACTTATCGCCGGGATATGTCGCCAGGCTTCCTCGTGAGGATGAACGCCTGAATTCTTTCTCGGCGGCCGAGCTGGTCTTCCCCATCCGCCACTTTGAAGTCGGCCTGCGACTACCCTTGTGGCCGGAGGTTTGCCAGATCCTCCGCTACCACGGGATAGTCCCGGCGCAGATCAATCCAAACGGAGTGGCGATGATCGTGGGGTTCCTCTGCTACCTGCGCGATCAGGGGATCGCCTTTGATCTCTCCGTCTTCCGGCGAGTATTCCACTTTGGCGCCACTGGCGAAGGCGTCGTCTTTTTGTGCAGCCATGTCTGCACCCTAGTCGGCACGGCGAACATGAACCATCGCTGGACGGAGCGCATAGTCGTCATTAAGGGCGACTTTGGCGTCGTGCCGACTTCCTCTTTCCAGCCGGCCGAGAGTGCGTTCGCCACTCCTTACCTGGAGGAAAGCCGGGAGAAGTTACTCGACAGCTTCCGAGGTCGCCGGCTGGATGTCGTCTTCTGGAGGAGGCGAATAGATGAGCTCGCGGAGGTGTTCCCTGGTGAAGGTAGTCGCCTAAACGAGCATTGGGTCATACTCGCCAATTCGTCTTCAGCCGGTGTCTAACGTTTTTCTCTTTATGTTTTGTTGCAGCTACTCGTTCTTTGCCGAGCGAGCTTCTTCCCTTGGCGCCGAAGGCGGGGACTCCTGCCTTGGTTGATTTGTCGCCTGGCGGCGATGATCAGGAGGTCGCCGGCGATGATGCTGGGCCCTCGAAGAAGAGGAAAGTCAAGGAGAAGTCCGCCGAGCCTGGGAGAAAGAAGGAGGTCGCCAAGAGGGACCTGAAAGCGAGGGCCGATCCATCGGAGGCGGGCGAGCCTAGCGGCCATCCTCTCTTCGGCGAAGGTGGGGGCAGCGAGGATGCTTATGGTCGCCCTCTGGTGTCCTGGGCTGAGCGAGCCCATGAAGTGACCTTGAGCACCAACCTCCCCGTCTGGTCGGAGGATTGGGAGGATGCGGGCGAGGCGTTCGACGTTTCGTTCGCCCTCTATGGTCGCGCGGACGCTGAATCATTGCAAGAGGTCTCGACCGAATATCTCGCCCATCAGAGCTCGCGAGCCAACCTGCGGGCTGTCGAGCTTGGGCATGCGACGGCGAGGAAACTGCTCGAATATGAGCAGATGATCAAGATCCAGGCCAAGAAGCTCATCTCCCTGGGGCTGGAGGCCGCCAAGTGGAAAGACAAGGAGGTACTCGCTCGTCGCCTTTTCGATCTCTGAGATAGTCGCCTTCTGCGCTAATGGATGCTCGCTAACCGCTGTTTATATCTGTACAGGCCGCCGAGTTGGAAATGGCGAAGAAAGTGTCCCAGCTGGAGAAGGAGCTGAAGGATACTCGACAAACCTTGGAGGCCGCCCAAGTGCGAATCGCTGAGTTGGAAACTCGGCCTGCCGAGCAACAGCCTTCGTCGGCGGGCCCCTCCAGGGTGGGCAAGCAGATCCGGATAGTCGGCGACGATATGGCGCATATCCGCCGGGAGATCGCTCGAGCAACCGGGAAGGTGGTCCTGAGCAGCTTGAAGGCCGATGGCTTCTTGAAGCCGGAGGCAATGCATCTGACGGTCATGGACATCATCCCGGCATTACTCGCCGAAGAGTCCACTTCCCCCATGCGAGATCTCCCATCCTCATCCACCGATTCTGAAGACGACGATTCTGAGGACGAGGGTGATGATGTGGAAGATCTCGATCCTGACGGTGAGGATGGTGACAACGATGCATAGTCGCCTGTCTTCTTTTGCAAATCTGTAAATCATTTTTTGTATATGTATTTATGATAGTGAATGAGTATAATCATTTCGCTCGCCCTTTTCTTTGATGCGCGCTTTCTTTTTTGAATGCCGCTTAGGCTCCTAGGCTCGGGGCGAGGTTGAGTGCTCGCTAGGCTTTTAGGATTGCGGCGAGACCGAGTACTCCGTCATGCTCGCACTTACTATGCTCGCACCTGTATACTCGCACATGTATACTCGCCTAGATACTCGCACATACATGCTCGCTTTCTTCAATATTTCCCTTGGTGAAGTCGAGCTGTGAAGGCTACTTGGAGGGTCCCGAGGGACACATGCTCTCAAGGCTTCGCTCTGTACCTGGTGAAGAGCCCATTAAAATTACGTAAGGGAGTTTTTTATGAGAGAGGGGGTAGGGAATGGCAGTCGGGGAGGTCCGGATGGACACATCATCCCAAGGCCTTCATCCTACTTGGATACCAGATGTCGACGAAGAATGACGTCAAGTAGGGAACGACAGTCGGGGAGGCCCAAGGGGACACACCGTCCCGAGGTCTCCATCCTACTTGGGTGCCGGAGTGTCTCCACTCTTCGGTCGGTCGAATCAGTCTTGCCCCTTCCCAAGTTGGAATGTCGGCTTCCGGACTTTCCCCTGGTAATCTCTGCAGTCGGATGAGAAATGCGGTCGGAGGGTAACTCGACCAACCAATATGCAAGGGGGGAGCTGATCTCGGCCGTCAGTGCAGAGGCTTGGCATTAGGAGAACGCACTACCGAGGCACTGTCCCATCATCCGTTCTGAGTTTTTACGAGGGTGTGGTCGGAGGCTCGTGTTCCAACCTGCTACGGTGAATGTTGATGCAGGACGATGTCAAGCAGGGAGTGGCAGTCGGGGAGGTCCAAAGGGACATACCATCCCGAGGCCTCCATCCCACTTGGATGCTGGATGTGGATCGGACCTGCTTCCTGTTGCTCAATGAATTTAGCAGGGAGTTAAGCACACTTCAGGCACACTAACTCATATGATCCGATACAATAATTAAAAAGCGAAACGCTTTGTTGCGAACTTTTCAGTTCTCGAGGGTGCATGACGCCTTTTTTTCAAGGGTCCCCTGAGCTAGTGAAATCGATCTTCTCTTCGCCGAATCGGAAGGTCGGCGTCCAGACTTCTTCCTGGTAATTTCTACAGTCGGACGAGAAGTGCAGTCGGTGGGAACCGCGACCAACGTGCAAGGGGGGAGCTGATCTCGACCGTCAGTGCAGAGGTTTGGTCTTAAGGGAACGCACACCCGAGGCACTGTCCCATCATCCGTTCTGAGTTTTTACGAGGGTTAAGTCGGAGGCTCATTTCCCAACCTAGCGTGGAGATTGACTTCACCTGGCTTCCTTATTTTGAAAACTTTGTTGATGTGAAGGAAGCTGCCTCGTCCCATGTTTCAGGGAGATGTAAATTTTATTCAAAGAAATGAATTTACAAGGATGGGATATACACATTCCCCCTTAGGGATAAAACCTTTTCAGGTCATCGCCGCTCCAGGTGTTCCCTAGCAGCTCGCCTTCCTGGTTCTGCAAGCGGTATCCTCCTGTCAGGAGTGCTTCCTGGATGATGAAAGGTCCTTCCCAGTTCGGGTTGAGCTTCCCGACGGCTGCTGATCTTCCTGCCGCATCCACTTTCTTCAGGACTAGGTCACCTGTTTGGAAGTGTTTGAGGCGGACATTTTTGTCAAAATGTTTTGCCATCCGGCGCTTGATCTCCTCTTGCCTGACTGAAGCTAAATCTCGGAGTTCCTCGATGTAGTCGAGAGATAGCTTCTGAACCTCTTCGTTCTCTAGTCGCCATTCTTCGCTTCCGTCTTCCGCGGCTACCACCCTGGGGCTTCTGACTTCAAACTCTACTGGAATGAGAGCTTCCGACCCGTGAGAGAGTTTGAACGGCGTTTCCCCCGTGGCTGAGCTAGGAGTGGTCCTCAAAGCCCACAGGACCGAGGGGAGCTGGTCCGCCCAATTACCTCTTAGGTTCTCCACCTTCTTCTTCAGTAGGTTGATGATCAGTTTGTTGGCGGCCTCTACCTGGCCATTGCTCCTTGGGTGATGCACGGAAGCGAATCGAAAGTCAGTTCCTAGTTGCCTGCAAAAATCCTCTAGCTCTAGGCTGGCAAACTGGGGACCATTGTCGGTGATGATGGCGAGAGGGATCCCGAATCTGCAGACGATCTCTCCCCAGATGAAGTTCTTCACGACTTGAGAGGTGGTCTTGGCTAGAGCTTTGGCCTCGATCCACTTGGAGAAGTAGTCGATCATGACGAGAACGAACTTCCTCTGGCCACTTGCTTGAGGGAAGGGGCCGATCAAGTCCATTCCCCAGATGGCAAACGGCCATGGGGAGATGATCGATCGGAGCTGCTGGGCCGGCTGCAACTGAAGGGGGGGCGAAGAGCTGGCACTTCTGGCACTTCTTCGAGAAGATCTCAGCATCCTTCCGGATAGTAGGCCAGAAGTAACCATGCCTCAAGACCCTCTGCTCCAAAGTGCGAGTCCCAGAATGACTTCCACACTCTCCCGAGTGGATCTCTTCCAACACTCGAGGTATTTCGTCTTCAGAAACACATCTGGCCAGGGGGCCCGAGATGGTCTTGCGGTACAGCTCTCCATTTTGCAGGAGGTAGTATGCCGCCTTGTACCGAAATCTTCTCTGATCCCCTCCGTCCGCTGGGAGCTGGCTGCTGGCCAGGAATGCCACAAAGGGATCCATCCACGAGGGGCGTTGCTCGATCTCCATCATCTCTCCCTCTTCAATGGATGGGTGGAATAGCTCGGTGATAGTTCCTCCAGCCCTCGACCCATACTTGGCGAGGCGATCTGCTGCCGAATTCTCCTCCCTTGGCACATGCTCGACGAAGAAGGACTGGAAGCCTCCAATCAGTCCTTTCACTTTTACCAAGTACTTCTGCAGGGTGGTGTCACGCACCTCGAACTCTCCTCGAATCCGCGACGCGACCACCATTGAATCCGTGAAAGCCCGGACATCACAGATCCCCAGCTCCTTGGCAAGGCGCAAGCCTGCCACTATGGCCTCGTACTCTGCCTGGTTGTTCGTGACGGGGAAGAGGATCTCGACTGCTTGCTCGATCCTTGTTCCCTGCGGACTGACGAGTACGATGCCCACCCCCACGGAACTTTTGCCCGAAGCTCCATCAACAAACATCTTCCAAGGAATCTGGTTGAGCACCTCTTCTCCTGGCTCCGCTTCCACCGAGAAGTCAGCCAGGAAGTCTGCTACTGCCTGGGCCTTGATCGCCACTCGGGGGGAGAAGGAAATGTCGAACTCGCTGAGTTCTACCGACCATTTCGCCAACCTCCCTGAGTGCTCCACTCCCTCCAGGATATTGCGGAGGGGGTGATCAGTTACCACTCGGATGGAGTGAGCCTGAAAATAAGGTCGGAGCTTCCGCGCCGACACCACCAAGGCGAAGGCAAGCTACTCCAGGATTGGATACTTCAGCTCCGCCTTCTTCAGCACCCGGTTGACATAGTAGATGGGTAGCTGCCTCCTCCCCTCTTCCTGGACCAAGATGGAGCTAACTGCCTCCGCTCCTACTCCTAGGTAGATGAGCAGGTCTTCGCCTTCCTTCGGGCTCTGAAGGAGAGGTGTCTGAGTCAACTGCTCCTTCAGCCTTCCGAATAATATCTCACATCCTTCGGTCCACTCGAAGCTTTCTGTTTTGCGGAGTGTTTTGAAGAATGGAGAGCACTTCTCTCCGGCCTTTGAGAGGAAGCGGCTAAGACCCGCCAACCTGCCTGTCAACCTTTGGACTTCCTTCATCGTTTTTGGGGATGGCATCTCCAGGATCGCCTTCACCTTGTCGGGGTTAGGCTCTACTCCCCTCGGGGTAAGGAGATGCCCCAGGAACTTTCCCCTTCCTGCTCCGAAGACGCACTTCGCCGGATTGAGCCTCATCTTGAATCTCCTCAGCGTTGCAAAGGTCTCCACCAGATCGGCTATGTGTTCCTGGACGCTCTTGCTTTTGATCAAGAGGTCGTCCACGTACACTTCCAGGTTCCTCCCCTTTTTCTCCTTGAAAATGTGGTCCATCATCCGTTGATAGGTGGCTCCCGCATTCTTTAAACCGAAGGGCATCATCTTGTAGCTGTAGCAGCCATCGTCGGTGATGAAGGAGACATCGCGGCAATCAGGGGGATGCATCCGGATCTGGTGATATCCTGAAAACGCATCAAGGAAACTCATCACAGAAAAACCGACGGCTGAATCAACCAGCGCGTCGATTCGAGGCAAGGGATAACAATCCTTCGGGCAGCTTTTATTCATCAAGGAAAAATCCACACACATTCTCCAGCTACCCCCCCCCCCCCCGCCTTTGTCACCATTACAACATTGGAGACCCATCCTGGGTACTGGATCTCTGATACAAAGCCCGCATCTAGCAGTTTTTTAACCTCCTCCCGGATTGGCTTGGCGAGGATGGTGGCGGTTCTCCTCTTCTTCTGGCGGACGGGCTGGACAGCGGGATCCAGGTTGAGGCGATGACATGCAACCTCAGGGTCGACTCCTGGCATCTCGGCTGCGCTCCAAGCAAAGATGTCGACGTTCTTCTGCAGACACGTCGCCATTTCGATCTTCTCTTCGGTCTTCAGCGACCCGCCAATCTTCAGCAACCCAAGCACTCCCGCTGCGGAGAGTACCTCGATTTCTTCCACTTCTTCGGCCACCTCCAGCCTGGCCGGGCTCTCCAGCACTCTTCCGAACTCCTCCGCGTCAGCCATCCAGCTGATGGTACTAACGGCGCTAAGATAGCACTCCCTAGCGGCTCTTGGATCGCTCCTGATCCTCACCTGGACGTCTCCTTTACAGTACTTCAAGCACTGATGGTAGGAGGATGGGACGGCTTTGAAGGCGTTGAGAAGCGGCCTCCCAAAGATAGCCCTGTAGCAGCTCGGGGCGTCGACGATGACAAATCGACAGCTGATGGAGGTGCCACCGAGTGTTACCAGGAGATCTGCTCCTCCCTCCACTTCCTTCTTCTCGCCGGAGAAGCCGAAGAGGGGACCGTCAGATGCCCGAACCCTTGCTGCTTCGACTCCCAGTCCGCCAAACGTCCCCTTGAAGATGACGTTTACAGAGCTACCGTTGTCGATCAGAATCCGATCAACGGTGACGTCCTCCACCGCGGCTTGAATCACGAGGGCATCATGGAAGGGATTCTCATTCCCTAGCATGTCCTCCTCAGAAAAGGTGATCTCCTCCATCGGGGGCGGTGCTTGTGAGGTCGAGGCGACACTCCTGCGGTAGATCTGATGGAGGCTCCCCTTGCGGGAAGCTTCCAGCCCTGCTCCCCCATGGATTACTCCAACTCTGCCTCCCTGGCCAAGGTCTCCCCGACCTCCCTGGTCGACCCGGTCCTCGTTCCTCCTTCGAACGACGGCAGCCTGCCCTGCCTGAGGCTCGGCAGGGGCCTCTATCCTCCGCTGCTCCCCTCCACCTTCTCCTGCTGCTAGCCTCCTCCGGGCTTCCCAAAAGTCTGGGCAGGCAGCCATGGCATGTCCCCCCACGTGGTAGAAGTCACAGTAGAGGGGAACCTCTTCTGCTTGCTGCCTCTTCGGCTTCTGCTTCTTCCTTCCTTGACGGCGGCCATGCCCGGCTACCGCCATCGCTTCGTCTCTCCTTCTCTCCTGACGCCTTTCTGGCTGGCGAAAGGGCCTTCTCTCCGGGGATCTCCCCCTTTGATCCCGACGCTGGGGCCGTCCAGCCGGCCTCCAAGGTGGCCGGTTGATGGGGACCTGGTAGCGCCTTCCCTCCTCCTGACGCTCAGGGGACTCGACGGGCCTTCTCTCCACGCTCCTCCTGGTTTCCTTCCTCCAAGGCTCCTCCCTCTTCTTCTCTGCTCTTCCCCTTTCTTCTTGCCGCTCCGGCCTCTTCCTTTCCTCCCTCCGGGGCTCTTCTCTCTTCCTCTTCTCAGGGATTCCATCCCTCTCTCCACGGTCGCCTCTGGTCACCTGTGCCAGCCTTGCCAAGAAGTCAGGGTTGGAGGCCTCTCCCCGGACAAACTTATTGGCCCTCTGAATGAGGTTGTCGTAGGAGTAGGGAGGATTCTCACTGAGCTCCAACTTGAAGAGGCCTTGACTTATGCCGAATGTCAAGGCCAGCAACAGGATGTTGCTATCCACCTCCTGGATATGCAGAACCTCCTCCTGAAAGAGCTCGATGTAAGGTCCCAACGCCTCATCTGGCCTCTGCACCAGATAAAACAAGGCCGTTGCCTCCTTCTTCAGCTTCCGGGCCGTGTCGAAACGGGTTGTCAGCCCACGGCACAGGTCTTCAAAGCAGTAGATCGAGCCAGCGGGCAACTGATGGAACCAGTCCCAGGCCTTTGCACGGAAGGTGATGGCAAACAACCTGCACTTGAAGGCGTCCGACATGGTTTGGATAGAGACTATATCCTCGAACCATTGGATGTGCTTGACGGGGTCCTCCTTCCCCGAATAGTAATTCAAGGCGGGGTCCCTGAACCCCTCTGGCACTGGCGCGGCAAGGATCTCCTCGCAGAAGGGGCTCCTCCCTCCTGCCCGGCGACGATCCTCAACCTGGCGAGTATCACCTCCATACTCCCATATGGGCGAGTATCCTGGTATCTCCCCTGCTCGCACGGCTCGCGGAAGCGAATGCCTTGCGAGGTTAGCTGGCAGAATTGCGACCTCCTTGGTCGCTCTGTTTCATCCTCCACGTGCTCCTTTCCTGCTCGTCGAGGGGGACTCCCTCCCTCGGACGGAATTGGGCGATGCGGCGAGGTCGCCGTGACCTCGGCGCGCGGCTGAAGCGCTGTTTGCAAGATCCCCTCCATGCACTGCGCGAAGGCTCCCTCCATGCGCTGCGCGAAGGCTTCGAGAACCGTTAGTGTCACGAACTCGCCACTCGCGGACGGGTTGCCGACTACCTCCTCATAGTCGCCACCTACAACCATCTCGGCTTCCTGCTGAACTTTCCTTCTCCGACTATGATCCACGCTCACCGCACCAAAGTGTTGACGCCAGGAAAATCCTGACCTCAAGATTCGGATCGATGCAGCCGGAGGCTACTCGCCCAGCAGTCCAACGAGACGACTAAGCTGACAACTACTGAAGAGCTAGAAGAGCAGCACACAGGACCCCAGGTGCTGCGGCAGGGAGGTCCCACCACGTACCCAGAAGCTCCGAAGAGACTTCCCCTCCAAGACCAAAGAATGGCCGAGCAGGGTACGAGGAAGGCACCGACTTGGCTAGTACCGGGAGTAGCGGCCAAGTGCGACAGGTTCCAGAATGCAAGAGCAGGGTTTCGAGAGCTCAAGTCCAGGTGCCAATCCAAGTACCCCTGGGGTCCTATTTATAGGAAAACCAAGGGGTAGGGGGGTTTTTATAGCCCAGCCCCTGCCCGACGACTAGCGACATGGAGGCGATCTCCCCAGGCAAATGAGCGAGTATCACCTATGATCGCCCACCTTTTGGCGAGTATCCGAGCTACTCGCACGAGTGCACCCCTACTCTCCTAGGCTGTCTTCTGCTCCTAGGCTTGACTGTTGTATTGATTCTTTGACTTTGACCTCTGCCTACATGGCCTTGGGGGGGTCCACCCTCAGAGAATGAGGGTTGTACAGAGGGAATCCAAATATTTGGAGGGAAGTCTTTCATGATGAAAGGGTATTCTTTAGTCTCACCTTGCCATTCTACTTCTTCCCTTAAGTGTATATAAAGAAATTCACACATTCTTATTTGTTCAAAAGAACATAAGGAGAAACAATGAACCACACGCGCGCGCGCACGCACGCACCGCACCGGACCGGATTTCGGATTTCGGATTTCGGATTTGGGATTTGGGATTTCGGATTTGGGATTTGGGGAATAATTGAATTGAATTGTATTTTTTGTACAAAATAGTTTCAGAGTTTTTACTCGGAGTTGCGTCGATTAGAATTCGGAGCTGCGTCGAATAGATTTCGACGTAGCGTCGTTTTGCCCGCTGGAGTGGCGTGGCGTCGAAGGGAATTCGATGCATGCATCGATAGGCCTCGACGCTTGCGTCGATAGGACTTGCGTCGATAGGACCAGCGTCGATAGAACTCGACGTACCGTCGATATGATGTCGACGCAACGTCGATTTGCTTTCACGCGTTCTGCCGTTTTACGCGTTTTTCTTTGCCGCTCCTTTATGCGCGTGTTTCTCGCCATAATTTACGTTGGAAATTTTCAACGTATATCTTCCTGATTATGTGCCTTCCATTTGTAACCGTTAATCTTTATTATGCTCTTAAATATTTCCGTTTTGAAGATCCTCTTTTTCGGCTATATTTTGTCTATATATATTGATGTTCTTCTCAGAAAGAATACATTCTCTTACACGCTCTCATACGCTCTTCTGCTCTCGCTATTCTGAGACGATCTTCTACGTGATTTCCTTTTCTTTACATTTGCTTCATCAAGTGGGGGTTCGGGTGCTCTGTGCTTCTTCGGTGTCCGCGCACATCAGAGTTTCGGGATCTAGCCGGGTGTTGTACCTAGGAGGAGTGAGCATCGGTTGAAAGCCCTGCCGGAGGGTGGTGCAACTTCTTTAGGGCAGTGATCACACGCCTTACCCAGGCTCGATTCTAAACTATATATATTTCTCTCTTTTATTTCTCATCCCTTCATGCAATTTATTTTATTATTGCTGATCATATATATTTGTATAGATCTACTGTTTTTTCAGTAAAAGTTTTAAAAAGAAAATATATCATATTGTATATTAAAAATAGGAATATAGAAGAAAATATTCCAACAATCTAAAGAAGTTTATAATTCCACATCAATAGAATAAATAAAATCAATTAATCAAATGATTATCTTTGTTTTAGTGTTACATGTACTGTTATTTATTGTATTTATTTTAAATTTCAGAAATCACTAATGGCTTCTAGATCTGATGATTCTGCCGGGATCAAACCCGAGAAATTCAATGGAAATGGTTTTCGTCGTTGGCAAGCTCAGATAGAATATTGGCTTAATACGTTAGGCCTTTTGTCTGCCATCTTCGATGCCCCCGCTGTAAAAACTGAAATCCCTAGCGCTGCAAATGCAGTCGCTTCAACTTTACCTTCATCTTCATCCTCAACTGCAAACACCACTAGAACTTACGTAAGACGTGTTCCTTATAGAGATCCGGTAGATATTGAGTATCATTGCCGTAACCGAATTCTAAGTGCTTTGTCTGATAGCCTTTACGATGTCTTCCTTCAATATCGTACGACTAAGGATTTGTGGTATGCTCTTGAAGCACGTTATAACCTTGATAATGCGGGTATAGAACGCTACAATGTTTCCAACCTCCACAAATTCAAGATTGATGCTTCCAAGCCTATCAATTCTCAACTCCATCAACTAGATGAGATGTTGTCCAAGATCCGAGCCGATGGCTCAATCCTTTCCAAAAATTATCTTGTGGCATGTCTTATTGATTTTCTTCCCGATTCATGGTCCGGCTTTAGCACTAGACTAAGGCATGACCAATCAAACTTCACTTATGTTCAAATCCAAAATGCAATCCGCATAGAGGAGGAACATAAGAGCAAAAATTCTAAAACCCCCAAAGACTTTACTCCTAAAGTAAATCTCACTGAATCGCAAGGCAATCCTTCTTCCCACCATCACTTCAAAGGGAAAGGAAAGAACTTCAAGAAACCTTTCCGTCAAGGTTCTCGCCATCAAAAACCCAATCATCCCAAGCCGGGTCCCTCTAACCAAAACCCAGGTAAAGGGAAATGGTGCTTCATCTGCGGCCGCACAAACCATCTGTCCACCAACTGCTTCTACAAGAAGACAGAACCCGTGATTGGCAAGTCTCGTGGAGACAAGCCTCAGGCCAACATGATCCAAGCACCGGTTCAACCTATCTTCAGGTTAGATTATACTCTTAGTCTTCTTCTCACTTGTTCATCAGATTGATGGCTTGATTCCGGAGCAAATGTTCATACTTGTTTTGATCGTTCTTGCTTTGCCACCTTTCAGGACATCAGTGGAGGAAGCGTGATCTTAGGAGATGCTTCTTCGGCACAAATACTTGGACGCGGGCGAGTGGATCTTAGGTTGACATCCGGGAAGACACTAGCCTTGCAAAATGTGCTTTATGTGCCGAGAGTTAGGAAGAATCTTGTTAGCGGATCTTTGCTAGTGAAGAAAGGCTACAAGATTGTTTTAGAATCTAATAAAGTTGTAATAACATTTAATGATGTCTTTATTGGCAAAAGATATATTTGTGATGATTTATTTAAATTAAATGTTGCTGATTTAGAAATAAATCAGATTTCATCTTCTTCTATTTCATGTTCAAATTCAGATTTTTGGCATGCTAGATTAGGACATGTGAATTCAGATTCAATGAAAAGAATGATGACTTTAAATTTAATTCCGAAATTTAATATTGCACCAAGTTCTAGATGTGAAATTTGTATACAATCTAAATTTTCTAGAAAGCCTTTTAAATCAGTTGATAGAACTTCAAAACATTTAGAACTAATTCATTCGGATGTATGTGATTCAAACCGCCAACCTACTAGAGGTGGAAATAAATATTTTGTAACATTCATAGATGACTTTACAAAGTATTGTTACATATATTTATTAAAAACAAAGATGAAGTATTTTCATATTTTAAGATTTTCAAAGCGGAAGTAGAAAATCAATTAGGAACCTCTATCAAAATTCTTAGATCCGATCGAGGTGGAGAATACACTTCGAATGAACTAACCCAATTTTGCCAAGAACATGGGATTATTCATCAAGTGACTGCTCCATATTCTCCCCAATCGAATGGTGTAGCTGAACGTAAAAATCGGACCTTGATGAACATGGTCAATGCCATGTTAGCCGAATTCGGTGCCCCGGAAAATCTCTGGGGAGAAGCGTTGCTCACTTCCTCCTTCATCCTTAATAGGATTCCATCTAAACAAAACAATAAGACACCTTTTGAATTATTCAAATTAAGAAAACCTAACCTTCAAATTCTTCGAGTGTGAGGGTGTTTAGCTAAGGTAGCAATTCCTGAACCTAAGAGAAAGAAAATAGGACCAAAAACATTAGACTCTATTTTCATAGGATATGCATCCGATAGTAGTGCTAATAGATTTCTCATCACTAATTCCCTAATTAGTGAAATATCTAACAACACCATTATAGAAGCTAGAGATGCAGCTTATTTTTAAGATAAATTTCCATATAAACTAAATAACTCAGCTCAACCTTCAACTAGCTCAAACCAACCTTCTACTTCTTCTATAGAACCTTTAGAAAATGATGAACCTAGAAGAAGCAAAAGAGTTAGAACCGAAAGATCCTATGGGGAGGACTACTTCACTTATCTAGTTGAAGAAGATCCTAATACATATGAGAAAGCAATGACCTCATCTGATTATCCCTTTTGGAAAGAAGCAATTAATCTAGAAATTAATTCTATCTTAGAAAATAAAACTTGGATCCTAACCGATTTACCTCCCGGTGCCAAAGCCATAGGATGTAAATGGATTTTTAGAAAGAAATTAAATCCGGATGGATCCATAGATAAATATAAGGCTCGCCTTGTAGCTAAAGGCTATGCCCAAAAACAAGGAATAGATTATCTAGACACATATGCTCCCGTAGCTAGAATAACCTCTCTTCGTATTCTAGTCGCCTTGACTTCAATCCATAGGATGATCATTCATCAAATGAATGTCAAAACCGCTTTCTTGCATGGAGACTTAGATGAAGAAGTCTACATGTCTCAACCCGAAGGTTTTGTGGTCAAAGGCCAAGAAACCAAAGTTTGTAAATTAATTAAATCTCTCTACGGTTTAAAACAAGCACCTAAACAATGACATCAAAAGTTTGACTCCGTAGTCTTAACTTTTGGTTTCAAATCTAATGAATTTGATAGATGTATTTATGCCAAACAAAACGGAAATGAAATTGTATTGTTATGTCTCTATGTAGATGACATTTTAATTTTTGGAAACTCAATTAAAATTATTAATGAAACCAAAAATAATTTATCATCCAATTTTGATATGAAAGATTTGGGGGAAGCTAACATTATATTAGGAATGAAACTAGTCAAAAATGATTCTAGCGTATCATTATCTCTTTCACACTCGATTGAGAAAATGTTGATTAAATTCAACCTATATGATTCCATTCCCGCTTCTACTCCATATGACGCTAGTGTAAAACTTTGTAAAAATACTAATGAACCTGTTGATCAACATAGGTATGCACAAATGATAGGATCACTCCTATACATAGCTAACCGCACTAGGCCCGACATTTCCTATGCCGTAGGCCGCCTTAGTAGATATACTAGTAATCCAAGTGATGAACATTGGATAGCACTAAATAGAATATTTAAATATCTTCATGGAACTATGGATTATAGTTTAGTATACACGGGATTTCCCGGAGTACTAGAAGGATATTCAGATGCCAATTGGGTAACTGATTCGTTAGACGTTAAGTCAACGACGGGTTATGTATTCCTCCTTGGAGGTGCTGCCATTTCATGGGTGTACAACCCGTATTTGGCGAGTGGGTCCCTCGAGTCAGTTGATGGGACAGGGGTCAGCCAGACCATTCGCCCGTACCAAGATAGGAAAAAGGATCCCCAGATTAGTGGGGGTAGGCTGCAGGCGAGTGGGAGCCTGACGAGTGATGCCTCCACGGACCATTCGCTCAGAGGCTTGATCATTCGCCCAGTCAGGCGGGAACTCGGCGAGTGGTTCCCTAACGGACCACTCGCCCGGAAAGCAGTGAGGAGGAAATGACCATAATACCCCTTGTGGTCTGCATATAGCCCTTCAGAACAGCGGAGCTAGGCTATTCGTAGACCAATTTGGGGTGCCTTTAGTAAATTTAAAAGGCGGATTCATGCTATTTACAGACCAGCCTAGGAAAACTATAAATAGACCCTTAAGGGCACCTTGGAGGAGATCCGATTTTAGAGCATCCTCTCCTCTAGGCTAGTTTTGGTTGGCAGCCAGTGCCCTCCAAGGTGCCCGGTTGAGCTTTGGTTTGGGAGGGGAAGCTCTCTAAGATCTTCCGGGTGTGTGGCGGGACCTCCTCGCTTCAGCCTTGGGTCTATTCCGTTTCCAGCATCCACCGTCAAGAGAGTCTAGTGAGGGAGAAATAAGCATCGGCTACACCCCCAGTGGGTCCGAACTCAAGAGACCAGTTGCTGGTTTCAACATTTTTGGTGCGGTGAGCGTGGACCGTAGCCGGTGAAAGAAAATCCCAAGCTGGTTTCGATGACAGGAGATGGAGGAAATGGTTCTGACTCGGGTCACTCGCAGCCACCCGCGGCGGGCGAGTGGCTGGAGATGTTTGAGAAGTTTAAGCGAGAGGTCCTGCAGACGGTTCTCGCGTCGAGGACCGAGTGCGAGACCCCGGTGGTTCCAGTGGTCCCGCCTTTGCAGATTGGCGAGAACGCCCCGGGGCAGCGACCGGGAAAGGAGGTGCCGGCAGAAGGCAGTGCGCGAGACCTCCCCGGACGGCAGTTGTTCAACAGTCCGGCGAGTGCCGAGGTGTGTGAGTTGGTCCCGCGCGAGAGGACCACTCGCCGAGCAGGGGAAGGGAGCCCCTTTTGCGAGATGATCCTCTCAGCCCCAGTGCCAGAAGGGTTTCGTGGGCCGGAGATGTCCTACTACACCGGCAAGGAGGACCCAGTTGTGCACCTGCAGTGGTTCGAGGACATGACTTCAATCCTTCCCATGTCAGATTCTTTCCAATGCCGACTCTTCGCAACCACCCTGAAGGAAAAAGCAAGGGACTGGTTCCACCAACTTCCCACAGGTTCCATCTATGCGTTCGATGATCTGCGCCGAAGCTTCCGACTACGTTTCTCGACGTCAAAGAAGAGGAAGAAGGATGCGGAGGCTCTCTTCAAGATCCGGCAGAGGGAGGGAGAATCCCTGGCTAAGTACGTGGACAGGTTCCAGGAGGAAATACACCTAGTGCAGGAGGTGCCGGGATTCGCCCTCCAGATGGCATTCATCGTAGGGCTGCGAGAAGGGTTCTTCAAGATGGACCTGAAGAGAAGACCTCCCGTATCCTTCGAGGAGTTGATGGAGAGGGCCGCGGAGGAGATCGAAGGGGAGGCGGCCAACCCCGAATTCTATAAAAGGTTGGCAAAGATGAGCGAGCCCGAGGCAAGGCAGCCAGAAGAAAGAAGGCGAGAGGAGCCCAGGGGCCAGGGGTTCGAAAGACCACCTCGGGTTTGGAGGAACCAGGAACCCAACAACAGGTTGGGCTGGAGGAACCAAGAAGGACCAGCGCGAGGTCAGGATGAAAGGTACCAAGGAAGGGAGGCAGGAGGAGTGAATCAGGGATGGAGGCAGGGTCCTAGACCCCCTAACCCCCCGAGGGAGCAAGCCATGGCGGTAGGCCGAGGGAGAAGAGGTAGAGGAGCAAGAGGAGGAAGAGGAAGAGCTGGAAGAGAGGACAGGGTGGCGTTGCCTTACTGTGATTTTCATCAGGAAGAAGGTCACGCGATCGCCACCTGCCCAGAGTTCTTGGAAATGAGGGAAAGAGGACGGCCACGGCGGCCGCATGCCAGAATTGAGGAAGTGCTTCCAGAGGCAGAAGAGGACCGGTGTGAGGATAGGGCAGATACAGGAACCAGGGGGGGAATCGGGGTGATTCACGGTGGGGTTGGGATAGAGGCCTCTCGCAAGAGGAGCTTCCAGGCCATGTTCCGAAGGGACGTCGCGTCAACTTCCCAGACCCCACCCCCCTCCGAGAAGCTCACCTTCTCCTCAGAAGATATGCCAGACTACGAAGACCCATTCTGCGACGCCCTGGTGATCCAGACGGCAATAGAAAACTTCACGGTCTCTCGGATCCTGGTGGACAACGGGAGCTCGGTGAATGTGATCTTCAAAAAAGCTTTCGACGCAATGGAGGTAGAGAAGAAGAGGGTGCAGGCCTCCGACGGGCCACTGTTTGGTTTCTCGGGAGAGAGGAAGGAGGTCGAGGGAGGCGTAGGTCTCCAGGTGACGCTAGGAGGAGTCCCGAGAAACTGCCGGTTCGTCATCGTGGACGCTCCGAGCAGCTATAACGCCATCTTTGGAAGACCCCTCATCAGCGCCTTTCGGTGCGTGCCCTCATCGTACCATCAGTGCCTAAAGCTTCATAGTGGAGGAGTCCAGATCCGCGTCCGAGGAGATGCTAAGGTGGCGAGGCAATGCTACGTAACTGCCGTCAACACCATCTCATGGATGGCGGATGCCGAAAAGATGGATGAAGAGATGGAGAGGCCGGAGGGGCCAGGAGAGGAAGAGGAGAAGGAAGGAGAAGGGGGAGAGGGCGCTGCCCGAAAGGAAGTGTTGGAGGTCGCTCGTGAGGAGCAGGAGGTTGAGGTGTTGGAGGTCGCTCGTGGGGAGCAGGAGGTTGAGGTGTTGGAGGTCGCTCGCGAGGAGCAGGAGGTCGAGCCGATGAAGGCGGAAAGAGCTGCAGGGGAGAAGGCCCGGGAGGAGGGGCGAGAAGCGAAGGGCCAGTGGGACGAGCCAGCCCGGCTCGAGCCAGCAGAAGAGGTGATAGAGATGGAGGTTACCACCCAGGCAGGAAGGGTGGAGAAGGTGCGGATCAGCGGGGGCCTCGGCCCGGGGGACCAGAAAAGGATGTTGGAGTGCATCCAAAAGAACATGGACATCTTCGCGTGGAGCGCAGCGGACATGCCGGGCATCGAGGCGGACGTGGCTTGCCATCGTCTCAACCTCGATCCAGAAGCCCGCCCCATCCGGCAGAAGAGAAGGGCTATAGCTGACAAGCTCGAAGGACCAATCCGCGAGGAGGTGACGAAACTCCTCGAGACAGGTTTTGTAACAGAGATCCAGTATCCAGGCTGGGTCTCCAATGTCGTAATGGTAAAAAAGGCCGATGGCCGCTGGCGTATGTGTGTGGACTTTTCATTATTAAATAAGGCCTGTCCTAAGGATTGTTATCCCTTGCCTCGGATCGACGCGCTGGTTGACTCAGCCGTCGGTTTTTCTGTGATGAGTTTTTTGGATGCTTTTTCAGGTTATCACCAAATAAGAATGCACCCACCAGACGTCAAAGATGTCTCGTTCATCACCAGGGAGGGATGCTACTGCTATAAGATGATGCCCTTCGGGCTGAAAAATGCAGGAGCAACCTACCAGAAGATGATGGATCGGGTATTCAAAAAGCAAAGGGGAAGGAACCTGGAGGTCTACGTGGATGACCTTATGATAAAAAGCAAGTGCGTGAGCTCCCACATCCAGGACCTCGAGGAGACCTTCGCCACTCTACGCAAGTACAAGATGCGCCTGAACCCCCTGAAGTGTGTGTTCGGGGCCAGCAAAGGGAAGTTCCTCGGGCACCTTCTCACCCCCTGGGGGGTAGAACCTAACCCGGACAAGGTTAGGGCTATAATGGAGCTGGGGTCGCCTCGGAGCGCCAAAGAGGTTCAGCGCTTGATCGGAAGACTCGCCGGGCTGAACAGGTTTCTATCCCGGGCAGGGGAAAAATGCTCTCCCTTCTTTAAGGCGCTAAGAGGCAATCAGAAGTTTGAATGGACGAGAGAATGCGAGGAAGCCTTTCAGGCCTTGAAGAGCCAACTCACCAAGGCTCCGCTACTGCAAAGTCCCAAAGAAGGGGAGGTTCTACATTTATATCTCGGGGTCGGGGCGGAGGCCGTAAGCTCCGTCCTGGTTCGAGAGGAAGGAAAGAAGCAGCTACCAGTCTACTACGTAAGCAGGGTCCTGAGGGAAGCGGAGCTCAGGTACCCAATTTTAGAAAAGTTGGCCTTTGCCCTGGTCATCGCAGCCAGGAAGCTCAGGCCATACTTCCAGGCCCATTCGATCCAAGTAGTGACGGACCACCCACTCCGCCAGATCTTCGAAGGAGTGGAGCACTCGGGAAGACTTGCAAAATGGTCAATCGAGCTAAGTGAATTCGACATTACCTTTGTCCCCCGATTATCTATGAAGGCGCAGGTGGTAGCTGATTTCATGACAGATTTCGTGGCCGAGATGAAGGGAGACGGAGCCCCTCGTCACATTCCGTGGAAGCTGCTAGTGGACGGAGCTTCGGGCAAGAACTCTCTTGGAGGAGGGGCAGTGCTGGAGAGTCCCCACGGAGTGATGATAGAGCAGACGCTAGTGATACACTTCCCAATCACCAACAACCAGGCGGAGTATGAGGCTGTGATCGCCGGCCTGCGGTTGGCCCGGGAGCTCGGGGTCCATGACGTGGAGGTACTCACGGATTCCATGATAATAGCTTCTCAGATAAGGGGAGAGTTCGAAACAAGGGAGCCTGTGCTCATGAAGTATTTGGCAAAAGTCAAAGGTCTCGTGGGGACGTTCAAAACTTTCTCCATCCAGCATGTCCCACGAGAAGAGAGCACTCCGGCAGATCGGTTGGCAAAATCTGGTCCTCGAGCCGGAGGAACCCTGACGGACCTATTCCGTCCTTCGATTGAAGAAGGAGAGCTCATGGAAGTAGAACAACGGCCCTCCTGGAAGGATCCCTTCGTCACCTTCCTTGCAACGGGAAAATTTCCAAAAGAAGTTCCGGACCAGAGGCGCTTCCGGTATAAGTCTGCCTACTATGTGCTCCATGAGGGTGACTTGTATCGGAAGACCCTCTCGGGCCTCCTGGCCCGATGCATCTCGGAGGAAGAGGTCCCAAGGATCTTGGAGGAAGTCCACTCCGGCGAATGCGGCAGCCACTCGGGGAGCAGGATGTTGGAGGCAAGAGTCGTGAGGCAGGGGTACTTCTGGCCAACCCTAAGCAAAGACGCGGCAGCCTTTGCAAAGAGATGCCAGAAGTGTCAAATGTTCGCCCCGCTTCAGCTCGTGCCAGCCCAGAGGCTGAAGAGTATCACGGCGCCCTGGCCCTTCGCCATATGGGGAATGGATCTGGTAGGACCCTTCCCCCAGGCCAGCGGGCAGCGGAGGTTTCTCCTAGTCATGATTGACTACTTCACAAAGTGGCTGGAGGTCAAGGCGTTGGCTAAGGTCACCTCCCAGGTAATCCGCAACTTCGTATGGGGGGAAATCATTTGTCGACATGGGCTTCCGCAGGCCATAGTCACGGATAATGGACCACAGTTCGCAAGCGAGGAGTTCATCAGCTTCTGTGGCCAGCTGGGAATAGACCTTAGGTTTGCGTCCGTCCACCATCCCAGGAGCAACGGGCAGGTAGAGGCGGCGAACAAAGTCATCGTGAACTTACTCAAGAAAAAGGTGGAAAATCTCAAAGGCAATTTGGGTGGAACAGCTCCCCTCAGTCTTATGGGCTTTAAGAACCACCCCCAACACCGCCACGGGAGAGACCCCTTTCAGGCTCTCTCACGGCTGCGAGGCGGTCATCCCCATAGAGTTCGAAATTACAACACCACGGGTAAAGGTCGCCGCAAATGGAGAGGAAGATTGGAGAGCCGAGAACGAGGAAGAGTTACGGCTCTCCCTCGACCTCATCGAAGAAGCCCGGGACCGAGCAGCCATCCATCAAGAAGAGGTCAAGCGGCGGATGGCCAAGTATTTCGATAGACACGTCAGGATCAAGCAGTTCGAGAAGGGAGATCTGGTACTCAAGAAGGTCGACGCGGCTGGGAGGTCCGCCGCGGTGGGAAAACTTAACCCCAACTGGGAAGGCCCCTATGTCGTGGAAGAGGCATTAAAGTCTGGGGGGTACCGCCTTCAGAATGTGGAGGGCCAACTCCTCAGCCACACATGGAGTGGCGACGACCTTAAACGTTTTTATCCTTAGTACCATGTAGTAATAGTGGTTTTCGAATAAAAACATTCTGTTTAAACTGTGTATAAAAATGATGCTACAGCTCGCAGGAGAGACCCTAAAAGTTCCAGAGGTTGGCCCCGAGCAGACCCGCTGTCCAGGCTCTCATCTAGCTGGCAGGTCCGAAGGCTCACTCGGTGGCAGGTTCTATGTTCCAGAGGTTGGCCCCGAGCAGACCCGCTGTCCAGGCTCTCATCTAGCTGGCAGGTCCGAAGGCTCACTCGGTGGCAGGTTCTATGTTCCAGAGGTTGGCCCCGAGCAGACCCGCTGTCCAGGCTCTCATCTAGCTGGCAGGTCCGAAGGCTCACTCGGTGGCAGGTTCTATGTTCCAGAGGTTGGCCCCGAGCAGACCCGCTGTCCAGGCTCTCATCTAGCTGGCAGGTCCGAAGGCTCACTCGGTGGCAGGTTCTATGTTCCAGAGGTTGGCCCCGAGCAGACCCGCTGTCCAGGCTCTCATCTAGCTGGCAGGTCCGAAGGCTCACTCGGTGGCAGGTTCTATGTTCCAGAGGTTGGCCCCGAGCAGACCCGCTGTCCAGGCTCTCATCTAGCTGGCAGGTCCGAAGGCTCACTCGGTGGCAGGTTCTATGTTCCAGAGGTTGGCCCCGAGCAGACCCGCTGTCCAGGCTCTCATCTAGCTGGCAGGTCCGAAGGCTCACTCGGTGGCAGGTTCTATGTTCCAGAGGTTGGCCCCGAGCAGACCCGCTGTCCAGGCTCTCATCTAGCTGGCAGGTCCGAAGGCTCACTCGGTGGCAGGTTCTATGTTCCAGAGGTTGGCCCCGAGCAGACCCGCTGTCCAGGCTCTCATCTAGCTGGCAGGTCCGAAGGCTCACTCGGTGGCAGGTTCTATGTTCCAGAGGTTGGCCCCGAGCAGACCCGCTGTCCAGGCTCTCATCTAGCTGGCAGGTCCGAAGGCTCACTCGGTGGCAGGTTCTATGTTCCAGAGGTTGGCCCCGAGCAGACCCGCTGTCCAGGCTCTCATCTAGCTGGCAGGTCCGAAGGCTCACTCGGTGGCAGGTTCTATGTTCCAGAGGTTGGCCCCGAGCAGACCCGCTGTCCAGGCTCTCATCTAGCTGGCAGGTCCGAAGGCTCACTCGGTGGCAGGTTCTATGTTCCAGAGGTTGGCCCCGAGCAGACCCGCTGTCCAGGCTCTCATCTAGCTGGCAGGTCCGAAGGCTCACTCGGTGGCAGGTTCTATGTTCCAGAGGTTGGCCCCGAGCAGACCCGCTGTCCAGGCTCTCATCTAGCTGGCAGGTCCGAAGGCTCACTCGGTGGCAGGTTCTATGTTCCAGAGGTTGGCCCCGAGCAGACCCGCTGTCCAGGCTCTCATCTAGCTGGCAGGTCCGAAGGCTCACTCGGTGGCAGGTTCTATGTTCCAGAGGTTGGCCCCGAGCAGACCTGCTGTCCAGGCTCTCATCTAGCTGGCAGGTCCGAAGGCTCACTCGGTGGCAGGTTCTATGTTCCAGAGGTTGGCCCCGAGCAGACCCACTGTCCAGGCTCTCATCTAGCTGGCAGGTCCGAAGGCTCACTCGGTGGCAGGTTCTATGTTCCAGAGGTTGGCCCCGAGCAGACCCGCTGTCCAGGCTCTCATCTAGCTGGCAGGTCCGAAGGCTCACTCGGTGGCAGGTTCTATGTTCCAGAGGTTGGCCCCGAGCAGACCCGCTGTCCAGGCTCTCATCTAGCTGGCAGGTCCGAAGGCTCACTCGGTGGCAGGTTCTATGTTCCAGAGGTTGGCCCCGAGCAGACCCGCTGTCCAGGCTCTCATCTAGCTGGCAGGTCCGAAGGCTCACTCGGTGGCAGGTTCTATGTTCCAGAGGTTGGCCCCGAGCAGACCCGCTGTCCAGGCTCTCATCTAGCTGGCAGGTCCGAAGGCTCACTCGGTGGCAGGTTCTATGTTCCAGAGGTTGGCCCCGAGCAGACCCGCTGTCCAGGCTCTCATCTAGCTGGCAGGTCCGAAGGCTCACTCGGTGGCAGGTTCTATGTTCCAGAGGTTGGCCCCGAGCAGACCCGCTGTCCGGGCTCTCATCCAGCTGGCAGGTTGGAGGGCCCACTTGGTAGCAGGATCCAAATTCTCTAAGGTGGATCCAGGAGCATTCGCAGAGACCACCCAAGCGAATGATAATCCTACCTCTCTTCCTGACTGCCCGGGCGAAATCCCCGTCCGAGCGAATGGTGAGGGTACGCGAGTGTTTCGGGTAGCGGGAAGTCGAAGAGGGGCAACACACCTAAGTCATCTTCGAACACTCGCTGGGTGGCCGGGGCGGTTACTCTACGACCTAACGTCCTGGTAAGCTTAGCGAGACGTCACAGCGAATGATAATAAAATTTGAGATAACATAAAAATTGAGATTATGCAGAAATTGAGATAGCATAAAAATTGTAAACCATAGATATATCTTTTGGGGGCATTCGCCCAATTCATGGTTACATCAGAAAAAAGAAAAGGTAAAAACAGAAAAAAGGGGGGGGGAATACAGAGGGCCCCCCTCAAGGGTCACCAGACTCCTCCGAAGAATCTTCGCTCTCATCCTGGTCGGGAGCGTCTTCTCGCGGCGCGACGCCGTCGTCCTCCGGGAAAGGAATCGGAATGTAAAGCTCCGGGACTACTTGGCGAGTGGTGAGGCATTCGGCCTCCGGCTTCAAATACCCAGCCCGCCGCAGCACCTGCAACGAGTGCTTGACGGCGCGTTGCGCATTCTCCTGAAGCAGTTGCTCCAGCTCGTGATGGGGGTAAAAGTGCCCCCCATCACCCGGGGCGAGTGTTGTCATTCCAGCTTCTCGCAGTAGCTGGGTCTCGGCCTGGGCGAGACGGACTTTCTCCTCGAGGTCGGCCACCCGCGCGCGGAGCATCCCAGCACTTGTAGCATCCTGAAAAAAATAAAGTTATCATGATGAGGAGTATGGGACGGTTAGTGATAACCATTCACGGGAGTGAAAGTAAATGTACCTCTACAACCGGGCGGCTGGCGAGAAGAGCTTCCGCGGTCTTTAGTTTTTCCCTGAGATCGCTCGCCTCCTGGGACAGAAGAGCCCTGGTCTCCTCGACCTTGGCCAGGTTCCGCGAGACCTCAATGCTTCGGCGAGAGGACATATGCGAGAGCTCGAGAGCGCGCAGCATAGCCCGGGCGGCTTCGTGGGCGAGAACCTGAGTCTTCTCCAAATCGAAGACCTCGGCGTCCTCCCGGCCATAAAGAGCATACGCCAGGGCATAGGCCTCGCCGCTGGCAATGTTGGTCTCCACCCAAGAGGGATGGAGAGTGGATAGCGAAACCCGGTTCGCGTTCCTGTCCCACTTCAGCAAAGGAGCCCCGGAAGGATCCACGTACTTCTCGCCGTTCGCAAAGTTACGATGGTCCCGGGGCAACGGAGGCGGCGGCAGCGCCAATTTGTCCGGAGGAGCATTCGCGACAGGCGCGTCGGTCCCCAGGGTTGAGGGTGGAGCACTCGCCCCAGAGGATTCGCCCAGAACCCCCTTACCCTTCGCCGCAGGAGGACAGGGCGACTTCGAGGGAGGAGGGGAAGAAGCCTTCACCGACTTTCGCTTCCGGCTACTAGGCTTGGAGGAGGAAGGCTCCTCCCGGCAAGCATCCGCGGCGGCTTGCGCGAGAGGTAGGCAAAACCCAGGAGGGCGCGGCGGATGAACGGGAAGATTACGCACACCTGCATGATATTGCGAGTGGTTTAGGCGAATGGAGTAAGAATCACAACCAAAATGAATTCAAAAGTCTTGGAATCTTACCCTCGCCCTGCGGAATGAACGGGAGCGTGTTGACGTTTCGCCGGAGATAGACAAGGTCCATCCCGTACTGCAGAATGTACTGATGGAGTTTCGCCTCATGCCCCCCTAGGGTCGGGGGGCGGAAGGTCGACTCCTCCTCCTGCACCGGGGCGAGAAGGGTGTTACCTAGGCTCCCGCTGACGAAGATGAAGCGGCGAACCCATTCGTGGTTCTTGTTCGGGAGCCCGTAGTGTTTGAGAGGGCTTAAACCCGAGAAGAAGGAGATGCCGCCGGTGCAGCGGAAGGTGTAGAGTTTGCGGAAGACAGGCAACGAGAACTCGATCCCTTCTTCTCGCAAGTAGCTCGCGTACCCGACCAGCATGGCTATGGAGTTGGGGTTGAGCTGGGCGGGCACGACCCCATAGTACCTGAAAGTCTGGCGCAACTCCGGCCAGATGGGGAGGCGAAAGCCTACCTCGAAGTGCTCTAGCGGGATTGCGAGAGCACAAGGCGAGATGGAGTTCAGGCGCTCCTCAGGCCTGGGCTTTCGCCCCTCGAACCCCCCGGGGACGTAGTCAGCGACCGCCGTCAAGTAGGCCTCTTCGGAGAGGTCGCAGGAATCGAACACGTGATTGACGAATGCGCTGGCGCACTTGCCCCTTCCTTCGGCATCGGCACCCATCTCGCGAATGAGGGAAAGGAAAGGAGCAGCAAAGGAGGGAGAGGTGCGAATGCTAGGAGCAAAGAAAGAGATGGAGCGAATGGTGATGTATTTATTACGGTAGTTGAAGGGCCTATTTATAGAGGCATTAAATGGCGTTTGGGCTTTCGAGGCAACGGGGGGTGCGGGTAGCAATCTGCGGCAGTCCGGCGCCTCGAAACCCGGTCCAAGTCTCTCTCGCCCATTAATGGCGAGTGACCTATAACTATTCGCTCATCGGCTTTGCGAAAATGATCAGGTAAGCATTCGCAAGGCATATCATTCGGCAGTACCAAGGCAGGTTATGAGAGAAGCAAAAATGATCAGGTAAGCATTCGCAAAGCATATCATTCGGCGACAATCAGATAGGCTGAGGAAAGTGAATAGCGATAAATAGAGCATTCTCAGAATCATAATATACATAGTTATTACAGACAAATATTAATGTTCGACACTCGCGGCGAGGCGGGTAGGAAAAGAAAGAGATTATGGCGTCTGGGTCAGTACTCCACCCAAACCCATCGACCTCGCTTTCGCGACCCTGCTTCTGGGGGCATTCGCTGACGGTAGTATGTCATCATGTTGGTGATCTCGTGGGAAGCCAGTTGGAGCTGGTCCCGGGCTCTCGCCGCGTGCCTTTCAGGCGACAGCTCCCCACCTTCGCCCCCCAGTCGCTCCACTGTCGCGAGAAGCCGCGAGTAGTCCCTCCGGAGTTCCTTCAGCTCGCGCTTGATCTCCAGCTTTTCCTCATCCACCTGGCCGGCAGCATTTCGCTGGAGATATATAAGCTTCCCAAAGATCTCTGTGATTCGCTCCTTCAGGGTCACGTGGTCAGATGAGTCACCCAAGAAGTCAGCGAGATCACCTGGGGAGGGAAGGGGCGAGAGCACCCCGTCTTCCCCCTCATAGTAGGACTCAGGGGGGGAGACCTCCCGATACCCTACGAGATTATAAAAGGATCAATACGATGAAGTTAGTGAATGCGGCGAGGACAAGATAGAAGCCTCACCTGGGGCAGGTACCCTGTGGCCTGAGGGGCGAGAAGTATGGAGGTGTACTTCGGGCAAACCGGCGAAAGGGGGGAAAACCTTCCCTTTTCCGGGGCGGAAAGGCGGGGGAGGAGGAGCCTGATCATCCGCCGGAGGATTCGCGCTATCTTCAGCACGGAGGTGCTGACCCGGCTCCCGCTCGGGGTGGACCCTCTGCTCATTCGCTGTAACAGAAAGGTTCCGCTGGGTTGGGGAAGGCGGAGGAATAGTGTCCCGTAGCGAGACGTCTGGGTTGAGGACTGCAAAAAGTTGAGGGTCAGAAACAATCCGTCTCAAAGGTAAATCGGAAGGATTCCCAAAACTTACTGGACTGAAGTACGGTCTCGCCCGGAGGAGGGGGAGGAGCCAGGGCCAGATCTGGAGGAGGTCCCTCAGACTCGGGGGGTGGCGCCGCGACACTATTCAAGACGACCGCGTGGCCGTCCTCTGGCACCGAGGTCCCCTGCGAGTGGTCAAAACAACTTTGGAGTAAGGGTCCGAACTAAAAGGTAAGGTGGGAGGAATTCCCATACCTGGGTCCCGAGGTCAACAGGAGTACGTGCCGGAGATTCGGACACGGCCTCGCCTTTCTGACGATTCAACCGAATCGTCTTGGCTCGCCGCGAGACGTACGGGACGCTTGGGTCTCGCTTGGATGTCAGCCAGGGAGCGAATCTGGCAGTTTTCGGGGCGGTTGCAACCTGGGCCGCGGCCAGGCGCTCGATCATCTCTTGCGAAAGGGGTTTCGCGGAAGGCTTATGAGAAGACATTGGAAGTGGCAAAAGGTCAAGAGAGAGAAGAAATCCTGAGCCGAAATGGGGAAGTGGTCCAGAAAAAACCGGACACGGGATGTATATATATATAGGATAACGGTGGGACCCACAGAATCTTGCGGGGCCCACTCAACAAGCACTCACCAAATAAGGGATTGGACTGTTCTTTCCGAGTGGGCGAGCCACTCGCAAAGAGCGGGGATTGTGTACAACCCGTATTTGGCGAGTGGGTCCCTCGAGTCAGTTGATGGGACAGGGGTCAGCCAGACCATTCGCCCGTACCAAGATAGGAAAAAGGATCCCCAGATTAGTGGGGGTAGGCTGCAGGCGAGTGGGAGCCTGACGAGTGATGCCTCCACGGACCATTCGCTCAGAGGCTTGATCATTCGCCCAGTCAGGCGGGAACTCGGCGAGTGGTTCCCTAACGGACCACTCGCCCGGAAAGCAGTGAGGAGGAAATGACCATAATACCCCTTGTGGTCTGCATATAGCCCTTCAGAACAGCGGAGCTAGGCTATTCGTAGACCAATTTGGGGTGCCTTTAGTAAATTTAAAAGGCGGATTCATGCTATTTACAGACCAGCCTAGGAAAACTATAAATAGACCCTTAAGGGCACCTTGGAGGAGATCCGATTTTAGAGCATCCTCTCCTCTAGGCTAGTTTTGGTTGGCAGCCAGTGCCCTCCAAGGTGCCCGGTTGAGCTTTGGTTTGGGAGGGGAAGCTCTCTAAGATCTTCCGGGTGTGTGGCGGGACCTCCTCGCTTCAGCCTTGGGTCTATTCCGTTTCCAGCATCCACCGTCAAGAGAGTCTAGTGAGGGAGAAATAAGCATCGGCTACACCCCCAGTGGGTCCGAACTCAAGAGACCAGTTGCTGGTTTCAACAATGGGCTTCTACAAAACAAACAGTTATTTCTAGAAGCACCATGGAATCAGAGCTTATAGCTTTGGACACTACATGTGCCGAAGCGGAATGGATTAAAAATTTACTTAGTGAAATTCCATTAATTGAAAATCACATGCCTGCTATCTCTTTACATTGTGATAATAAAAGTGTTATTGATTTAACTGCTTCTAACAGTACTAATTCCAAAATGAATAAGTTCATGAGAATCAGGTACAAGTCCGTGAAGCAAAGAAGAAAAGAAGTGATATCACTCAACTATGTAAAGTCAGAATTAAATCTGGCTGATAATCTTACCAAGGGATTGTCCCGAAGGGAGATATTGTTGTCATCGAGGGGAATGGGGCTTAAGCCCACATGATTTGCTGCCAACGGTGGATACCCAACCCATGTGATTGGAGATCCCATGAAGTGGGTTCAATGTGGTAGAAACGAAGCCGTTGATGTAGCGTAGTTGGGAGCACAAAATATAAGGTTGAGAAAACCTTCTCCCCATTCCTATGATGTTGTGCTCTACGTAACAAGTTAGGTTGAACTTAATTAAGTTCTTAATGGTTGCCAAAGGCATATTTCTTTGCGAGATATTGGTTACGATTATCTCTTGAGGCACCACCTATGTGGGGGTTGTTGTGAGGCCGCAACTTTGGGATCCGGGCTGAACCCAAAATAACTCTCATGAAAAATCAAGGAATGCGCATGGCCATTAACGCGCCCACCGCCATAACCCAAGAACAACCAATCTTTTGTGTGCTTATCTAATTTACCGGTCAAAAGTTTATAATTCAAAGCCTCTGGCACATTATACTCTTCGGTAGAGGAAGTAAGTACTAAGTATAGGTTCAAGGTAACCATTCTATCTATACCCATTGCATTAGATACAACTTGATGAAGCAAATTTGTATTTGATTTTATTTATTATTAGTAATATCATATTTATGAAGTTCGTTTTTGGTTTATCGCTTTTGTGGGGGATTGTTAGAAATTTTAATTATAAAACATTATAAATTAAATGTTTTGATTGGAGCTAAATGGTGTTTGGTGTTTGGGCTCCTCATTGTGATGAAAAAGCTCAAAACCAAATTTGGAGGGAATCCAAATATTTGGAGGGAAGTCTTTCATGATGAAAGAGTATTCTTTAGTCCCACCTTGCCATTCTACTTCTTCCCTTAAATGTATATAAAGAAATTCACACATTCTTATTTGTTCAAAATAACATAAGGAGAAACTATGAACCACACGCGCACGCGCGCGCACGCACCGCACCGGACCGGAGTTCGGATTTCGGATTTCGGATTTCGGATTTGGGATTTCGGATTTCGGATTTGGGATTTGGGGAATAATTGAATTGAATTGTATTTTTTGTACAAAATAGTTTCAGAGTTTTTACTCGGAGTTGCGTCGATTAGAATTCGGAGCTGCGTCAAATAGATTTCGACGTAGCGTCGTTTTGCCCGCTGGAGTGGCGTGGCGTCGAAGGGAATTCGACGCATGCGTCGATAGGCCTCGACGCTTGCGTCGATAGGACTTGCGTCGATAGGACCAGCGTCGATAGAACTCGACGTACCGTCGATATGATGTCGACGCAACGTCGATTTGCTTTCACGCGTTCTGCCATTTTACGCGTTTTTCTTTGCCGCTCCTTTATGCGCGTGTTTCTCGCCATAATTTACGTTGGAAATTTTCAACGTATATCTTCCCGATTATGTGCCTTCCATTTGTAACCGTTAATCTTTATTATGCTCTTAAATATTTCCGTTTTGAAGATCCTCTTTTCCGGCTATATTCTGTCTATATATATTGATGTTCTTCTCAGAAAGAATACATTCTCTTACACGCTCTCATACGCTCTTCTGCTCTCGCTATTCTGAGACGATCTTCTACGTGATTTTCTTTTCTTTACATTTGCTTCATCAAGTGGGGGTTCAGGTGCTCTGTGCTTCTTCGGTGTCCGCGCACATCGGAGTTTCGGGATCTAGCCGGGTGTTGTACCTTGGAGGAGTGAGCATCGGTTGAAAGCCCTGCCAGAGGGTGGTGCAACTTCTTTAGGGCAGTGATCACACGCCTTACCCAGGCTCGATTCTAAACTATATATATTTCTCTCTTTTATTTCTCATCCCTTCATGCAATTTATTTTATTATTGCTGATCATATATATTTGTATAGATCTACTGTTTTTTCAGTAAAAGTTTTAAAAAGAAAATATATCATATTGTATATTAAAAATAGGAATATAGAAGAAAATATTCCAACAAGAAATTGCTCATTTTCTAATTGGAGGGCGCTTGCACTAATTGGTAAAACTTGTATAAATCTTCTTACTTTCTTTGTTCATGTGGAAATTAGATGATTCGCTGCATTTTTTCTTCGATCACACCGATCCTCTCCCTTTACTTAAAACAAAAAATACTTGTTGTAAATTGTTGTCGATTCAATGATCGGGTTCGTCAGAGCAGCGGTGGAGAGATTTATGTTCCCATGATCACTTTGGTCGTCGATTTTGATCCCAAATCCTTGACAACACTCTCGAAATGTAACTAAATTCTATCTATTATGTATTACGGTGGTAGGCGATCGCCGTCTCTCTAGCCAAACTTCGGTGCGACACGGGCGGCAACCAAGGAGGAGGGGAGATACAATAGAGTGAGGGACTCTGAATTTTTTTCCTAATATTTGCACTGTATATAATTTTTATAAATTTATTCCGATTTGTATATAGTAATGATTTGTATATAGCCAAAGTTGACCTACATACATATAACAATGCCCTTTAAAATTTTAATTCAAATTTTAGAAAACTAGTTTAACAAATTATATTTAAAATCGTATTTTCATTTTTCAATCGATCTAAAAAAACAAAGTAATTTGTGTTAATACTCATCTTATAACTAAACCATTGGAAGTAAAACCGACATTTTTAATATGTTAAAGTAATTTGTGTTAATTAGTTCTAACATGTTAATAGTTTGAGTTATGAGTCTTTATGCTAATACTCATCTTAAAACTAAATTTGGAAGTAAAACTGACATTTTTACCGTTGAACACCATCTAAAGTAATTGATTGGCCGCCGCCGTCGAAGTGAAAGTAAAAAAAAAAAAAAACATTGCTTGGAGGCCAAAATTCATCATCCATGGGAGATCTGGTCCACCGTTTCGCGGTAAAAAAAATTCTCATTTTTTTAATTATTTATATAGATATATATACCATATGTTTTAATTCGCCAAGTCGAGAGTCGAATCACCAAACCCTACGTAAATGTGACGGATCCCCGAAGAATTTCCAGAGCTCAGAAGAGGGCGACCAACAAATCTTCGCCTGCATTCTTGTGGGAGGTGTTCTTAATATGGTGGAGACAGGGAGAACAGTTCCTTTTCTTTCAGGTGCGTTTCTCTTGTTTTTTATTTACTATACTACTGGGTTTTATTGCATCTATAGATTGATTATGTTGCAAGTTCTGATCTTAATGGACTAATTTCTTTACTGCTCTTGTTGTTGGCCTGAATTCGCCTCTGCAGTTCTACTACGTTTTCGTGATTATTTTCTGATTCAAGTGACGATTTTTTGTTTTAATTTTGATTTATCATAGAAGTTGGAACTGTTAGATTTCCTAATTAATTCAACCCGCGGGAGCCAGATAGGGTGATCGGTATTCGGTTGTGACTCTCTAGGCACGAGCGTGACGCGTGGTTTGATTTAGATTATGGCTTAGATCAAGATCCTCTAGATGGGAGGATGAACGGTCGTGATCGTTCAGGGTTGGCTTGAGGCCATGGTTTGGGATATAAATAGAAGAGTTAAACCCATCTTCATAACTCATTCATTCGGTTCTCTCCCACCATCCAGAAGCCCGAGCCGCTTTCCTCTTAATCGCGGATTTAGGGTTTGCATAGGCGATCTCCCGTGCGCGCTTGTTCTTCTCGCGACAGCAACAAGGTCGCCCCCCTTTCTTCCTCGCGGTTCTATGGCTCGCGATTTCCCTCTCCGGCGTGCGTCGATCAACGGGGCTTCACTGATCTTCCAGCACCGGCACTCCCCTTCTCGCGAGAGCAAGTCGGCGACTCGCCCCCCCCCCCCCCCCTTCTCCCTCCGGCAACACCGCAAGTTGGAGCTGCTCCGCGCCTCCGCCCAAGTCTTGCTTTCCTCTAGCGTTGTCGACCTCCAAGCTGCTGAGGCCGATCCCTGCCCGATCCCTGCTCAGTTGCTGTTGGAGGTGCTCAGCCCGGGTTTGTTTGCTCAGATCTAGGAGGTGCTCCGTCCAGCGCTACAGTTGAAGCCGATCGTCCAAAAGTGGTCGTAATGGCCGGAGGTATAACCCCTCTATACTCGATCCTCGTTATTCCGCTGCGCTCTAGGGATTGCTCTAGATTCGGTTATGCTAACATTTGGTATCAGAGCCATATAGAGAGGAATACCTAGATCGGTTTTGAAAAATCTCTGTGATGATTTCATCCCAAAAAAAAAAAAAAAAAAATTGGTTATTGTTTGCAAAAACTGTGAAGATTTCTTCCCAAACATTGTTTTGGTTTTTTCAAACAAAGATTTGCGGCGATTTCTTCCAAAATGCGCATTGCTATTTTTTTGGATGCTCATGGTTGTATGCTCGAAAATGTCGTGGTTGCCTGTTGTCCATTGTCCTGTGATGGTGTAATATTTTTTCAATTTGACCATGTAATCATTATTTAATTTTCTGGAATGTATTTGGTGGCAACGGAAACTCCGACATTTTCGACCCGAATCCGATCTCCGTGGCCGTTTTCTTGGTGGAGACCTCAAGTTTCCAATCCAGTGTTCATGGGAGCTCTCCGATGCGGCGGAGGAGGTGCAAACGACAGAAAAACTCCTTCAACTTCTCATTTGGCGGGGTGGAGTCACATGTCATCCGACTTTTGACGCATTGCAGCTGAAGGTGGTTGGAAATCGGATTTGGGTCCTCCTTTTGGTTTATGAGCTCCAAAGAATTTTGTTAGCTTTTAGTGCTCTAATTAGAATAAAGTTTTATCGAGTTTACCAAGAATAGCCAAAGCATCTTGATAAACCCGATAAAATGATTATACCGGTTCACATCATGGGGTGTGCTTAACAAATCACAAATTAATCTAATTATTGCACGTTGCAATTATTTTTCGAGGTTGTTAAAAATTACTCGGCCCCACAGGGAAGTAATTGATAGCAACGATGGGTTTTAATTGGCTTATAGTGGTAAGTGTGTACCTTGTTTAATGAGTCTGCATACCCACAGGTACGAAATTTCATTACGCGTGATACATTTTCTTACTAGCTATATAATTGAATAAAGCGAGATAAAATCATATGCGCTAGCAGTCTTTGCCCAAAGGGAGACTGGATTTTATCATTAACAACTGATATGGGTTAATTGTTAAATAAAGATTGCTACCTCAATGCGTAAAAAATTACTATTTTTTCGTTGCTTTAAAATCAATAGTAAGCGTGTATGTTTTTATGGTCTTTGCAATTTTTAACACAGTAATCGACCCAACTCAATTTATCCCCACTCTCTCGGGGGACAATTACAAAATATGGAAAGATAAGGTGCTTCTTGCCTTAGGGTGCATGGACCTTGATTTGGTTCTTCACACGGAGGAGCCAGCTATGCCTACGGCCGAAAGCTCTCCAACTGACCGCACCTTATACGAGCGATGTGAGAGATCCAATCGCCTCAGTATAATGGTAATCAAGACCCACGTCAGTCAGAGCATAAGTGGATCTATCCCTGAATGCAAAACTGCTAAAGAACTGATGGGGGTCATTGATGAGCAGTTTGTCAGCTCTGATAAAGCTCAGACCAGCACCCTAATGGCAAAACTCTGCTCCATGAAGCTCAAAGGGACAGAGAGTGTACGAGGACATATAATGGAAATGAGAGACATAACTGCTCAGCTGAAGACCTTGGACGTTGACTTTTCGGAGTCATTTCTAGTCCACTTTATCTTGACTTCATTACTTGCCGACTACACTGCCTTCAAGGTGTCTTACATGACACATAAGGAAAAATGGTCAGTGAACGAGCTGTTGAACATGTGTGTTCAAGAGCAAGGCAGGCTGAAGCAAGAAAAGTTGGAATCTGTAAATCTTGTGAATCACAAGAAAGGTCAATCAAGCAAGTCCAAGGGTGACCCAAAAGGCAAAGTCAAGGTGATAGTTGTTTCCATCAAGAAACCGGATAACATAAAGTTACCAACTTGTTTCTTCTGCCACAAGAAGGGTCACATGAAAAAGGATTGCAGGGTATAAAGCTTGGCGCGCAAAACATGAAGGTACGGCGTCATTAGTGTGTTATGAATCAAATTTTGTCAATTCACATAATTTTCATAACACATGGTGGACTGATTCAGGCTCTACAATCCATGTTTCTACTGTCATGCAGGGGTTTCAAACTCTAAGGAAACCAAATGATGGGGAACTATGCGTCTATTCAGGGAACAAGATGGCGTCTTCTGTTGAAGGTGTTGGGACATACAGGCTCGTCCTTCAGACCGGATACATTTTGGACTTAGAGAAGACCTTCTTTATTCCAAGTTTTTCAAAAAAATTAGTATCTGTATCAAGACTATCGCCTATGGGCTTTGATTTTCAGTTTAAGAACTTTTCTTTTCTGATTATTAAAGATGCAGTAACTTTTGGATCTGGTAAATTAACTGATGGTTTATATAGTCTTGATTTAGATTTAAATTATATGCAGTCATTCACCACAGTGCATGATAACAGCAGTAATAACAGTGTAAAAACATCAATTCATCTAGCTTATGCATAGGAGATTAGGTCATATCTCCATAGAGCGCCTCAAAAGATTAGTGAAGGAAGGTGTCATTCCGACACTTGATTTCACTGATTTTGGGACTTGCATACCATGCATAAAGGGAAAGTATACTAGCAAGTCCACTAAAAGAGCTAGAAGAAGTGATGCAAAATTAATGATAATTCACACTGACATTTGTGGACCATTCAACACCCTTTGCCTAAATGATCAAAAGTATTTTATTACTTTTATTGACGATCTTACTAGATACATGTATCTGTATCTTCTAAATGATAAATCTGAAGCACTTGATGCTTTCAAAGTCTATAAGGCAGAGGTAGAGAAACAATCTAGTTTGAGTATCAAAATTGTAAGATCTGACAGGGGTGGCGAATATTATGGTAGGTTCACAGATGGATGCCAAAGACCAGGTCCATTCGCTAGATTTCTTCAGGAACACGGAATCATAGCTCAGTATACGACTCCTGTCACACCACAACAAAATGGTGTAGCCGAAAGAAGGAATCGAACTTTAATGGATATGGTAAGGAGCATGACAAGTGTCTCATCTCTCCCTCCTAACATGTGGAGTGAAGCTCTAAAAACAGCCATGTACGTTTTGAACAGGGTCCCATCCAAATCAGTTCCTAAAACACCATTTGAGTTATGGAATGAATGGAAACCCAGTTTGAATCATGTACACATATGGGGCTGTCAAGTAGAGGTTAGGGTGTACAACCCACATGAAAAGAAATTAGACCCAAGGACAGTCAGTGGTTTTTTCATTGGCTATGCGGAAAAATCCAAGGGTTATAGATTTTATTGTCTCTCTCACACGCTCAAAATAGTAGAATCAAGGAATGCCAGGTTTCTTGAGGAACTCCACATTGGTGAGAGTAGTTCTCATAAAGTTGTGATAGAAGAGGTGCAGGAGACTGCACCTTCAGGTAGTGGTGTTGAACCTGGTGGGCTCATACCTGCTGTGGCTCAACATCTACCTATTCGGATCTCAACTTATGAAGGAGTGATCTATGATCCTCCTATCCAGAGCTCTCATGAAGATGTGGTTAATGAAGCAGTCATTCAGGAACCACCACAAGTGGAGACTGCACCACAAACAATTGATCAATCAGATTTAAGAAGATCTTCAAGAGTCAAAAGGTCGGTTATTCCTTCTGATTATGTTGTATACTTACAAGAGACAGACTATACGTCTGGACTCAATCAAGACCCCATTACCTTTTCAGAGGCAATGAGCCGTACAGATTCTGAAAAATGGTATGAAGCTATGAAAGATGAATTAAACTCAATGACAAACAATCAAGTATGGGATTTAGTAGAATTACCAGAAGGTTTTCGTGTTGTAAGTTCCAAATGGGTCTACAAGACTAAAGTGGATGCCTCTGGTAATATCGAACGATATAAGGCAAGACTTGTTGCCAAAGGTTTCCTTCAAAAGGAGGGCATTGATTATCATGATACCTTCTCTCCGGTCTCTAAGAAGGATTCATTAAAGATTATCATGGCCCTTGTAGATCATTTTAATTTGGAGCTACATCAAATGGATGTCAAAACGACATTCTTAAATGGGGAAATTGAAGAAGAAGTATACATGAAGCAGACTGAAGGATTCTTTTCAGAGAAAGGACACAACCTCGTATGCAAATTAAAGAAATCAATATATGGGCTAAAACAAGCCTCACGACAATGGTATATAAAGTTCCATAATGTCATTACCTCATTTGGTTTCGAGGAAAACATTGTGGATCAATGTATATACATCAAGGTGTGTGGGAGCCGATTCATGCTACTAGTCTTGTACGTTGATGATATTTTGCTTGCGAGTAACAACTTGGGAATGATAAAAGAAACTAAACAATTTCTCTCTAAAAATTTTGACATGAAAGACTTAGGGGAGGCTTCCTATGTGATAGGAATTGAGATACATAGAGATAGATCTAAAAAGATCTTGGGGTTGTCTCAGAAGACCTATTTTAACAAAATTTTGGAAAGATATAATATGAGAAATTGTTCTAGTTCTATAGCTCCCATAGTAAAGGGTGACAAATTTAGTTTGTCACAATGTCCTAAAAATTCTCTGGAGTTGGAGTCCATGAAGAATATTCCATATGCATATGCGGTTGGCAGTTTGGTCTATCTAGATGTTTGCACTAGACCGGACATTGCATTCGTGGTAGGGATGTTGGGTAGATATCAAAGTAATCCTGGGATAGAGCACTGGACAGCAGTCAAGAAAGTATTGCGCTATCTCCAGGGGACGAAAGATTACATGCTTACATATAGAGAATCCGACAATCTGGACCTGGTCGGATACACAGATGCAGACTTTGCAGGCTGCCAAGACTCAAGGAAATCCACATCGGGCTACATCTTCATGTTGGCCGGTGGTGCAGTGGCATGGAAGAGTGTCAAACAGACTCTCATCGCATCCTCGACTATGGAGGCAGAGTTCATTGCATGTTATGAAGCAACAAAATAAGCATTGTGGTTGAGGAACTTCACCTCGGGGCTTAGGGTGATGGATACAGTTCCTAAGCCAATGAAGCTTCTATGTGATAATGCTGCAGCAGTGTTCTTTGCAAAGAACAATAAAAGTGGGAGCCGCAGCAAACACATAGATATAAAGTTTTTGGTGGTCAGAGAAAATGTGCAGGAAGGGAAAGTCATCATCGAGCATATAGGCACACTGCTTATGGTAGTAGATCCCATGACTAAGGGGCTCCCACCTAAGTTATATAAAACTCATGTCGAAAGAATGAGACTTGTGGACTCGTTTGATGCTTAAGTTGTGATGACATATTTTGTATCTCTCCTGTTATTATTTTAATGCAGCATTTCAGTTTATCATCTCTTTGTGCACTCTATGATTTTGTTAGAGATTGATATTGCATTAAAGAGTGGGAGCACCCACTCATAAGGGATTAACACCACATAAAGCACTTGATAAGGTTTAACCATCGCATTGTGATTGTGGAAGGAAGTACTCGTCATATAAGGTACAACCGCCACAGTTCATGTGGTGGTGATGCCCTATACAAGTATAAAGACGTCACATAAGGTTTGGGCCAAGAGTCACTGTTATTTTAAATTATAGTGTATGGCCATACGTAAAGTTTTGTTGTTCACCGTCACCCTATGAGTCTATAGTTATTTTGCTCCTATAAAAATAAAACTAATTATTTCAAATAATAGGAGGTGTTTCCCCGTGTTGAATCAAGTGGGAGAATGTTAGATTTCCTAATTAATTCAACCTGCGGGAGCCCGATAGGGTGATCGGTATTCGGTTGTGACTCTCTAGGCACGAGCGTGACGCGTGGTTTGATTTAGATTATGGCTTAGATCAAGATCCTCTAGATGGGAGGATGAACGGCCGTGATCGTTCAGGGTTGGCTTGAGGCCCTGATTTGGGATATAAATAGAAGAGGTAAACCCATCTTCATAACTCATTCATTCGGTTCTCTCCCACCATCCAGAAGCCCGAGCCGCTTTCCTCTTAGGTCTGTTTGGGACAGCTCTGGCGGATTGAAAAGCTGCTGTCCGGATAGAGCTATTTTAAAAGAGCTCTCTGGGGAGCAGTTTTGAAAAGCTGCAAAGTGTTTGGGTGTTCTGTGCAGAAGTGCGCTTTGAAGAGCGATTTTCTAATTTAGCTGTTTGGAGAAACAGCTTTTGGAAGCTGTTTTTTTAGAACTTAAAATACATAAAGTTTTAAACGTGAAGAATAATAAAAAACAACCGATAACAATAGTCTTGTACATAATTCTCTGGTAATGCTATCAACGCGCCCCGTATATTTCTTCGGCAATGTTATCTCGTACTGTAGACATCTGTTCAGCTCCAGCAGCATCACCCATATCGCTTCCAATATCATCCTCCGCCGCAGGGTCTTCATCCTCTAAGGGAGCGAAAGAAGACTCATCAGCATCACAAACATTAAACTCAGGGTCCCAGCGAGAAGGATGTCTACGAATGAAGTTATGTAAGGCCATTGTGGCAAACACTATGGACCTTTGTTTCTTGAAGCTATACTGTGACATTTTGCTCAGAATGTGCCACTTCTTCTTCCACACTCCAAACGTTCACTCAATAACACTGCGAAGAGATGAATGCTCCCTATTGAAATGTTCTTGCCTTCCTTGAACAGGCCGACTCCCACGAGCAAAGTCTGCCAAATGATATCTTGTATCCGGATACGGCTTCAAATAACCCATCTTTAACGGGTATCCAGCATCTACTAAATAATATTTACCTGCATTTATTTTGTATGTTAAACAAGCAAACATTAGGGGATATTTGAAGGATTTGAATGAATGTAAAAATATTGATTAGTATACCTTGTGGGGGATGCGGAAACATATACACACACACACATATACACACACACATATACACACACACACACATATACACACACATATACACACACATATACACACACATATACACACACATATACACACACATCACACATCACAAACATATACACACACACACATATACACACACACATCACAAACACACACACACACACATCACAAATAAACACAAATACACACACTCACATCACAAACATATACACACACACACATCACAAACATACACACACACATCACACATCACAAACATATACACATACACACACACATCACACATCACAAACATATACACACACATCACACATCACAAACATATACACACACACATATATATACACACACACATCACAAACATATACACATACACACATCACACATCATAAACATATACACATACACACACATCACACATCACAAACATATACACACACATATACACACACACACATATATATATACACACACACATATACACACATCACAAACATACACACACACACGCATCACAAATAAACACAAATACACACACTCACATCACAAATATACACACACACATCACACATCACAAACATATACACACACACACACACACACATATACACACACACATACACAAACACATACAAAAAACACAACATAAATCACACACACACAAGAACAAAACTGAAAAACACAACATAAATCACACAAATAATACAAATAGAAAACCAAAAGGCTCACCTGCGCCAAATCAAAGCCGACGAAGCCAGGGCTCTGAAGTCGGGCTCGGGGAGGAAGAACGCTATGCACACGTCTGGATCTGGGAGGAAGAAGATCGGTGAAGGTCCGTCGTCGGCGTCGGAATGCTAGGGCACGACTGGATCTGGACAAGGCCCGTCGTCGGCGTCGGAAATGGAGGGGGAAGCGGCGGAGGAGGGAGCGTCGGAAATGGAGGGAGGAGCGTCGGAAATGGAGGGAGAAGCGTCGGAAATGGAGGGGGAGGCGGCGGAGGAGGGAGCGTCGGCACTGGTCGCGGGATCGGGAGAGATCGCGGGTCGTGGGATCGGGAGAGGTCGAATCGCGGGTTTGTTCCGCGCTTCCTGCAGAGCAATACGCGGGGGAAGGGGGGCTTCCGGATAAGAGCGCTAGGAGCGGCTCTTTGAAGAGCGCTTTCTTTAGGGAGCTGTCCCAAACGGCAGTAATAACAGCTCTGGCGGCTGGGAAAGAGCTTCTCCAGCCGCCAGAGCTCTCCCAAACAGACCCGTGCGCGCTTGTTCTTCTCGCGACAGCAGCAAGGTCGCCCCCCTTTCTTCCTCGCGGTTCTAGGGCTCGCGATTCCCCTCTCCGGCGCGCGTCGATCAACGGGACTTCACTGATCTTCCAGCACCGGCGCTCCCCTTCTTCGCGAGAGCAAGTCGGCGACTCGCTCCCCCCCCCCCCCCCCCCCCCCCCCCCCCCTTCTCCCTCCGGCAACACCGCAAGTTGGAGCTGCTCCGCGCCTCCGCCCAAGTCTTGCTTTCCTCTGGCGTTGTCGACCTCCAAGCTGCTGAGGCCGATCCCTGCTCAGTTGCTGTTGGAGGTGCTCAGCCCGGGCTTGTTTGCTCAGATCTAGGAGGTGCTCCGTCCAGCGCTACAGTTGAAGCCGATCGTCCAAAAGTGGTCGTAATGGCCGGAGGTATAACCCCTTTATACTCGATCCTCGTTATTCCGCTGCGCTCTAAGTATTTCTCTAGATTCGGTTATGCTAACAGGAACTCGGTTTTCCATTTAGTTTCCATTGATTTGGATGGTTAATTTTTATATCCGTTGGCATTACTGCGAATTTCAAATCATTTGTCTGTTTTTAATGATTTTGCTGAATGTGGATGCCAAGCAGCATCGAGTGTTTGACTTGTTACATAAGTTGAGAAGCGCACTACCTAAAACAAAACCATACCTAGTTTGAAGTTTGACAATATGCTCTTTTATTGTTAGTTGGTATCAACGCTTGGATTTCGGAAAGAACAACTTGGTTTCATGCAGTTTATGATTCTTGCAAATTCAGATCACTTCAGAATGTCACTTAGTTATGTTTGATTTTGAACTACATAGGTTATATTTTCTTAGCTGGGAAGTAAGTGAAAGGGGGGAGTGAGAATGAGGATCAAACACAGGAAATCATCTGCTTTCCATTGCAATGCAGGAAGCAGATGCTCTATATCAGTTGTTTTGTGGAGCATCCTCGGGTGCATCCTCATGATCCATTTCATTCCACTGCCCCATCAGAAGAACGAGGAGAGCAGATTGAGATCGTGTGGCCGCCTTTGTACCCGAGAACTCGAAGTGGTCGAAGAGGAAAACTTTCGTCTTCCACCGCCAAGAGGCAAGAGGAATCCGCGTGCTTTTAAAAGAAGGGGACCGGGAAAGCAGCATACTGTGATTGACGAATTCTTGGACGAGTCTTCTGACCTAAGGCCTTTCTTCTTCCCCGATCAAAAGTTGGCGATTTGGCCAACGAGGGATGGGAATGGTAGCAAGTATTTCTATCCAGGAAGGCTATGGTTGGACACTGATGGAAACCCTATTCAAGCCCATGGAGGCGCGATTTTGTTTGATGAGAGAACAGAGACATACTACTGGTATGGGGAAAACAAAGATGGGCCAACATACCATGCTCATCCTAAAGGAGCTGCACGGGTTAGTTTTTTTTCTTTTTGGGTTTTTTCTGATTTGTACTTGCTCTCTCCATTCACTATTATATTCATGTAAATCTAAACGCTCAGTCATTTTGTACTTGTCTTTTAAACATTAAGGCTCTGTTTGGGACGGTGGTGGCGGTAGTAAAAGTTTTATTCCCATCGCCACCGTTGTTTTAGAGACATTTGGTTTCTCAGTGGAATGTCTGTGACAAAAAGTTATTTACATGACTTTTTGGAAAACAATGAATCCTCTCATTTTCAGAAAAGCTAAAATAGATTTTCGCATTTTTACGCTTCTCTACTTACATGTCAACATTCCCCTTCTTCTCCTACTGCTTTTTGAACAGCTCTAATCTCACCACTGATTTTCCATCGCTGCTTTTCTTACCGTCGCAGTTGTCCCAAACAAAGCCTAAGAGATTAAAACTTTTTGAGAAACCAAAAGGTTACAACTTGAAATGTGTGAAAAGATATGGATTTAAAGAAAAGAAAAAAGCTTACCTTTATATTTTAGTCATGGTTGTTTGCGAGTGAAAATGAATAATAAGATATGGATTTAAAGAAAAGAAAAAAGCTTACCTTTATATTTTTAGTCATGGTTGTTTGCGAGTGGAAATGAATAATAAGAATATGTTGAGCAGGCTATAAAATATGCAAGTAATTTGGTAGCAAATTTTGAACACGCTATTCTAGCAATGATGAAACCATTCATATTTTAATAGATTTTTACAAAGCGGAATACCATTTCAAAGATAGAATTTGTTGATCATGAGTGGTGGAATTAGTCAAAGGCTTTACTCAACTTCATTGTCTAACTGTGCTCGGATATAGTTTTCTATGGATTTCATTGCTCTGGTTGCTCTTTTTAAGGCATGCACTCCTCTGGATGGTTATGTAATGCTTTGAGAAGGAACTTCAGTGCTCTTGTGGCCAGCGCATTTCAGATATTTTCATGTGATAGTGCTGCCCGTTACTCTTTTTTGAGTGCATCGTGGATGAATGAAAGAAAGAATATGTTTTCATTGTCCAATCCACTTTGAACTAACTAGTCCTTATGTAAACAATATATCTGTTTAAATATATGGATCCCTACATTATTACATTCTATTAGGATTATGAGTATGTGTAATTGGACTTGATTTTGTGCCCATCTTCCTTCCTGGTTCGTGATGATTCCTAAAGTCCAACACTTTACTTTCTATCGATGGATGCATTTGTTTGTTCCTTCAACCATTTTTACAATTAGTTTGAAAGTTGATATAAAATACCTAGAGGTTGAAGAAACTTTCGGGAGCTAGAAGGCGATTTCGATGCCAGGAGGCAAACAATTTAACATAGGTGATGGAGGCTTCAAGTCTTATAGAGACTTGGTCTCCCAAAACATGAAAGAGAAATAAATAAATTAATGGTAAGGTCTCCCTTGGTAAGGATAGGGTATTTATGTTATTCCCGCACTTCCCCTAAATGGATCAGGAAAGGTCAGAAGGCATTTAAACTTCCCAGCTTGTGCATAATACTTCTGATCTTGGTCCTTATAAGGTCCTTAATGAAGGCATCAACTAGTTGATTATCTGTCTTCACAAATTTAGTGGTGATTGTTCTATCCATCATTTTTTGCCCAACAAAATGATAATTGATTTCAATATGTTTGTTTGTTCATAATAGAATTAAAATATATCTACATGACAAAATATGTGTCAGGCCCTCAACTTTCTATCTCAATTCCTTTGGCAGTTGTTTAACCCAAATTAAATCATAGGTCATCTGAGTATAGCTCTTTATTCAGATTCAACGCTGGAGTCTACAATATTATATTATTTCTTGCTCTTCCATGACGCTGTGTTTCAGTCACTGTCACACAATAGCTCTGGGGGATCTTACATTAGAGAAAAATCCTACACAATCAACGTTTAAATATCATTCAAATCATCTATGCGCGTTCCTCTTATAAAAAAACAGTTGAGAATCATTTGGAAATCAAAGAATTCAAACAACTACCATCATATGAGAAATCACAGGAGTAGACATAAATTGGCTAACCAGACTCATGGAAAGTAATGTCAGGACGAGTAATCCTTAAGTTATTTAACTTTCTCAATACTCTTTGGCTTCTTCTAGCATCCATATACACCAATCCAACCCCTTCATATTTCTTGAGTATTGTATTTAGATTATTTTCCACCAACTTGCAGCCTAACATCCCAACATATTTTAAAATATCCATAGTGCACTTATGATACATTAGCATGGCTCTTTTGAACACCGTGCATCCTCAATCCCTAAAAATTACTTCAACTTGATTGACTTCTTACTCGAAGATTATTTATTTAGGTATGCCTTCAATTCACCAATGTCATTTACATATATACATATTATGATTGTGTCATTCACATACACGATCAACAAAATTCTCTCATTATTAGTATGCCGATAAAACACAAAGTGATCAACTAGACAATGGGTTAACCTACAAGTCTCTAAGATAGATGATCGAACTAAGCCCGGTAAGATTGTTCTATCCCATGCCAAATTTTCTTCCATTTACAGACTAGCCCACACTCCCTTTAAGCATCATAACTCGATGATCGCTCTATATAAACTTCCTCTTACATATTGCATAAAAGATCACTCATATGTGATGGCTGATGAAACAAGAAAATCGATTTCTTCTTGGCAGCTTGCGAAAGAGCCTTGGCATAGTCCACTCCATCCTTTAACCACTAATCTAGCTTTACTGAGCAATAGATTCGCCTAGATTATTTTAACCCACAACAATTTTCCCTTTGGATAAAGGAATGAGATCCCAAGTTTCATTTGCTTCGAAAGCTGCATTTCTTCAACCATTGCACACTTTTACTTAAACACCAATAAGTCTTCTTTCAGATTTGTGAGAATAGAATGATATGACAATTTGGTTAAGAAAGTATAAAAATTTTGAGATAGAGAATTGAAACAAATCCCCACTATGGTGGGATAAAGGCTTGAGGGTTGTTGTTGTTGTTGTAAAGAATTGAAACAAATATAGCTACCATTGAGATGTTGAGTGCATTCTCATTTACCTTTCCTTCAAATGAGGAAAGGAGCCCGAGTCTTGGGGAGAACAACATATATTGCATCCATAATCTCTTTGGGATGCTTTTGGTAGGTATTAATGATAGGAGGGGGATAGACATACTTGTTCCCTGAATGACAGTTATCTAAAACAACAAATCCTTCAATGGTGATATTACGAACCTAGCTCGTAATGTTGTTGGAGGTGGCTGGAGGCGGAAATACAATGGGAGCCGAGCTCAACCGCGGAGGTTGCGAGGGGAAAGAAAGGAGATGTGAGGAAGAGAAGAGAACTCAAGAGAGGAATATAACTTGGTTAATTTCATTCATAACTCATACAATGACCCAAGGGGTCTATTTATAACCTTACAAGATGGCATGAGTGTAAATTACCCCAAAATAAAAATTGGTGCGCGAAATACTAAAACATGACGACTCTAATTAGTCGTAATTACGATTCCACTCAAACACTCACAATAACATACATAAAGACATGTAAATAAAATATGCGTAACCGGTGACGGACGGTGGACTCCAATAACAGTTGACCAAAGTAAGGAGATGTCTACTAACATGAGTATGAACTACATGGGACAAAATTGTCAATAGAAGAATCTAGGAGTTCCATATCACTCTGCTCAGAGGGTGATGAGCCAATGCTAATGTTGGGTAATAGGGTGTGGATTCAAAAAATTACATCATTGCAAACGAAGTGTGTTTAAAAGAAAGACTATAACACTTGGATCCTTTTTTAAGTTCTAGAATAACCTAGAAACAAACATTTAATGATTTAGGATCAAGTTTCTCACCCTTTTGATCCAACTTATGAACAAAACAAGTACTTCTAAATTTTTTTGGATGGATAAAATTTTTTCTCAATCTTAAAATAACACTATTTATTTGGTTACTGTGAGCACACCTTCCAAAGAAATCTTTAGAACTTTCATATGGGACATCATGGTCGTCGAGACCTCGATGATGGTTCTTTGTTTCACCACTTTCATTGTATTGAGGTGTACAAACACATTATATATAAAGAGTAGAAAGATGAAAGGGAAATATGTTGGTGCGATGTTATTCTTCCTCATATGGGCTAATTTATATGAATTATAAAAGACTCACAAACATATCCCACGATGTGGGACTAAACTCATTCGTACATAAATATACTAATACTACTAAACTCAACTCTCCCCCTCAAGATGAAGGGGGAACCTTAAGCTTGGACATCATAAAAGAAATGGTAAAAAAGTGGTAGGCAAAGCAGACAAGACAGATAGAGAAGAAACCAAACACACGAATCTACGAGACCGCGGGGATAACAACACACGAATCCACGAGACCGCGGGGATAAGGGAGAAAGGGAAAAAGACAACCACCAAAGACCATACCACCTACCAATCATCAAGGAAAAAACTTGGGGAGACACAAACAACACACGACATAAGGCTAGAGGCCGTGTGGAGCGCAGGAGAAAGATCGTCTGAGTCGCCTTTGTCCCGACACTCCCCCTCGCATGAAACACGTGTAAGAAAGCTAGAAGACAAGACACAAAACAACATTAACTACTAAGCAAATAAAAAAAAACATAAAAGAAAACTAAAAAACTGCAGCTAGAGAGATCCATTGACAACATCAGGAAACACTAACAACGGAACAACAATAAGAAACACTAGCGGGCTGGAGCAGAAGATCAACCGAGCAACATCAAGCATGGACGAACATCAACGGGAAGCAGAGATGGGGTCGAGGAAGATAGCGCAGAGCGTCGACAGGCTCTACAGAGAGGAGCCGACGGGATCGTCGACGAGAAGCAGTGAAGCCATCTGCAGGAGAAGAAGCTCCATCGGGATTTAGATGCAGCGACGGGATCGATATCGTCGCAAGCGAGCGGGAAGCAGACCACGGGATCGTCAAGCCACAGTAACAACAGTGGTGCTCGACGGGGATCTCTTCGACATGCGGAGACTAGATCGTGGTCGATGGGAGGAAGAGACATGCTTAAGGACGATAGCGCAGAGCGTCGACAGGCTCGACAGAGAGGATCCCAACGGGATCGTCGACGAGGAGCAGCGAAGCCATCTGTAGGAGTAGAAGCTCCATCGGGATTTAGATGCAGCGACGGGACCCGATGGGATCGATATCGTCGCAAGCGAGCAGGAAGCAAGCTACTGGATCGTCAAGCCACAGTAGCAACAACGGTGCTCGACGGGGATCTCTTCGACATGCGGAGACGGACACGACGGGCTTCGATATCGTCGATGGACACAATATCCGCTCTCGTTTTCGGAATCAGACGATGATTCCGTCGACGGGAGCGGGGGAAGAGGCGCACGACAGGAGCGAAACGGGAGAGGCGGAAGCTTACGAAATCGAGAGGATGGTTGGGAACTTTAGGTCGCCAACAAATTAGGGCGACGAAAAACTTCCCAGAGTCGACTTCGCTTTGATACCAAGTAGAAAGATGAATGAGAAATATATTGGTGCGATGTTATTCTTCCTCATAAGGGCTAATTTATAGGAATTACAAAGGACTCACAAACATAATCCACGATATGAGACTAAACCCACTCATACATAAATATACCAATACTACTAAACTCAATTTAAAGTATTTTTTTTTTATTTTTTTTATTTCTTTCAGCTATTAGTTTTTTCTTCTTTCAATGGGTATGAGATAGTGAGATGAGATTTATGCAAATGTTTATAGTATGTTAGTTTTGATCCATTGTTAGTAAAGTTAACTCTGATAATGCGAGTCCTCCACTTCTCTTGCCCAAGAGATTTACCGAATTTTGGGGGTTTGAAATATTTTTTGTTATATATTGTTGAGAATGACCTTCCACACTGGGAATCTCATGTGGTGTTGTGTACTTAATGTAGATTCCGGATTTCTTCACCTATGACCAATTAGTTTTAAGTCGTATGCCTAGGCTCTAACATGGTACCAAAACACTATATGTCCAAAGGTCCATTCCACGTCACTCACTTATAAAACAATGTGTTAGAGACAAAAGACCATACACATGAGAGGGCATGTTGAGAGTATATTTTCACATATGGAAACTCATGTAGCCTCGCGCATTTAACCTAGATCTTAGGCCATGTTATGGGTCCCACTATCCATTGTCGGTTATGTGCGCATATTTCATTACGAGTTTGTACGCATTTGATTTCGAGTTGTATGAGTCGAGCCGTGGTTACAAGTTATTAGAGTTTTATGTTTTAGTGTTTCGCACATCTCTTTTATATTGGGTTTGTTTATGCCCATCCTATTGTAAGTCCTATGTATAGGGACTGTTGGAGTCGTGTAAGGAATCAATGAATTAATGAAGTCTATTGCATTTCCTCTTGAAGAGATTATGGTAGTTCTTTCCTCCCGAGCACACCCCGCCTAGGCAGTCATGCTTCTGGCTCCATAGTATCATCTGCCTTCGTCATCCCCAACTCCGATCGTCCTCTGACAACTCTACCGACGTTTTACGGTAAGCCCGTAACAGACTCCTCCATCTATAACCAATTAGCTTTGTAGGTTGGATGTTTATGTTCTATCATAATTATCTAATATATACATTTATGATTTTGATTTGTGAGTGTTATATATGGATGAGTACTACCACAATACTATGTTATGGGCTTCTCCCGTAACAGCGGTAGCGTTGCCGGAGGCAGGGATGACGACGATGAAGGGTATTGTGGAACCGGAACCGCGGATGCCTAGGCGGGGTGTGCTCTGGAGGAGAGAGCTACCACAATCTCAACAAAAGAGGACAAAGGAAAGAGAATATTTCTTGCTTGTCATTACAAGACCCAAGGGGTTCTTTAAATAGAAGATACAAGGGTCATAAATGTAATTAAGCCCACAACACTTGGATTACGACATGAATGATAAATAAAGACACAACATAATAAGACACCCTAATAAAAGATGACATATTGGGCGTTTCCAGCATATTGGGCGTGAGGCCAACAGAGTTGCTGATTTCTGTGCTCGTTTTGCCCTACGGGGAAACTTTGTATGGCTTGATGTTGATAGCACTCAGACCGAGTTTGCCGAGCTTGTTCGTGCAGACTTGGATGACATGCTGTAGCTTTGTTTTTCTTTTTGGTTTTTAATTTCATGCTACATGCACTTTTCAAAAAAATAAAAAAATAAAATAAAAGATGACATAATACAACCCTAAGACAACGACCTAGTACCCGGGCACGAAGTCCATAACATACTACTATTGTAGACATTCCATTGACTTTGTTTGTGCTCAGTGACCAATGAGTTTGTGTTGATTGACATCACACTTCAGGTTCCTCAAATCACCCCAATCTTCAATGAAGCAGTATCTCACGATTTATGTTTCATCAAAATTCCTTCACATTTGCAATCAAAATTGTAAACTTATTCAATTCAATGAAAGATTTATAGAAATTTTATACTAATTAAGAAGATGTGTCCACCTTGATACGGCAAGTGGAACTCCTGAATCTCCCATACTTTTTGAATCAATTTCATGAATATCTTTATAATTTTGTGCATCTCTCACCTTCTAGGTTGAGGTATGATGTTATGTTTGTTAGATGTATTATACTATATATTCCGGTGGTAGAACCTCTTAGCCGCACCTCTATGTGTTTTGGGAACCCCTCTTGTGTATATATATATATTGTATCCTTAAGTGTGAATAGACAAGGAATTCATTTCTCTTATCAATGTTGACACCCAATCACAAGGCTCTGTCCAAAACCAATGAAATTAGTGAAAATGATTTGCATAGACTAGGATTAACATATCAGGCAAAAGTCAACTGCCACTCTTCCATGGATCTATGGATATGTAATGCATAATCTAAAAATCTAAACATCTTTTCAAACATATTGCATAGGTTTCTTTCATGTTCTCCAAACAATCATTTACATTCAACAAATTATTCTATGTTTTGTCAGGTTGATGTTATTGGGGTCAACTGCTACTCTTCCAAGGATCTATGGACATGGAAAAACGAGGGCGTCGTGCTTCCAGGAGTCGAATCAAATGTCACCCATGATCTCCACCGATCCAATGTACTCGAGCGACCCAAAGTCATCTATAACGACAAAACCGGCAATTATGTTATGTGGATGCACATTGATGATGCCAATTACACTAAAGCCTCCGTTGGTGTTGCCATCAGCGATTCCCCGCTCGGCCCCTTCGTGTACCTCCACAGAATAAGGCCCCATAATTGTGATAGCCGCGACATGACCATCTTCAAAGACGACGATCGAAATGCTTACCTCATCTACTCCTCCGACGACAACAGCGAACTTCACGTCAGTCGCCTAACCGACGACTATCTGGATGTAACCCACGAGATGCAAAGAATTCTCATCGGTCAGCATCGAGAAGCCCCCGCCGTATTCAAACATAAAGCAACCTACTATATGATAACTTCCGGCTGCACCGGGTGGGCGCCGAACAGGGCGATGGCCCATGCGGCCGAGGCGATCATGGGGCCTTGGGAGACTATCGGGAACCCTTGCGTCGGCGGGAACAGGGTGTTCCGAGTGACGACGTTTTTCTCGCAGAGTGCATTTGTTGTTCCTCTGAGAGGGCATTCGGGCGTGTTCATCTTCATGGCGGATCGGTGGAACCCGTCGGAGCTGAGAGACTCGAGGTATGTGTGGCTGCCCCTAATTGTTGGGGGAGTGGCTGATGAACCATTAGAATACAATTTTGGGTTTCCAGTTTGGTCTAAGGTCTCTATCTTCTGGCATAGGAGATGGAGGCTTCCTGTTGGGTGAAGACCTACTTGGCAGTGAGTGTAAAATAGCGTGTCATGTATTGTTCATCAAGGTTTTGTAGTACAAATGACATGTTCTGTAGATTGCTTGCATACTGTTTATAATGTCAATATGGTTAATATGGATATAGTTATGCAGTTTCTGTTATATGCTGAAACCAGGATTCTTTCGTCGAGAAACTTGCTCAGCAGACTCTTCGGGATTCTTTCATTGTAAGATTTAGACACGAGCCAGGATTATTATCGCCAGACTAAGATGTTAGGCTTGGTTCAATAAAGATTGATTCTTTGAATAATTCTGCACACCCCTAAGCATTACAATTGAATGAATTTGGCACTTAGGATGCTTCTGAATGCAGCAGTCTAAATTTCCATCTGTTTATCTTAACGCCTTCTGAATTCACCAGTTGCTGCCAATGGAAATTGCATGCAGTTTGTGTTTATCTTTTTCTATGTTTTTTAAAACCTTTATGTGAGCCCCAGATCACTGCATTCAAGGAGGTCATTTTGTGCTGAGAAATGTAAATTTTTCATGGAAGAGTCTGCTGTTTGGGCTAAGGGTTTTTATTCACCTCACTGGGGAAATGAGAGTGTTTGGGAAGCCAGTGTGTTTGAGTTTCGGTGCGGTGGGAAAGGCCAAAATCTTAATTTTGAGCTTCATTTCTCATCGGAGTTTTATTTTTCACCGGAGCCACCAGAAACGCTCTCCCAAGCAGGTTTAAGTGGAGCATTTCAGTATAGGTTTGATACAAGAACTTTTGGCCATGTTTCACCCTCTCCATATCATCTCGTCTTTTACAAGCGCGGTGGGATCTCCGTTCGCTTCTACTAGGTGTAGGACTAAAATCATAACAAGACCTTAGATAGGGCAATCAACATAGCATATGTTCTTATGCACTATACATAGAGATAACTTTTAAAGACAAAATTAACAAACAAGGGGCCATTAAAGTTTGTTCTTCCAAATTATGTTCATGGTTATTTCTCAAGAATAGTATTCTCAAACCTTCTTAATGTTTCTAACCACATAAAAGCTAGTGACTCTGGCTATGTTTGGAACAACTTTGATGCTTTAGCGGCAGCCGCGTAAAACTGTGATAGTAAATGAAATTGTGACATTTTTCTGCTTTTAGTAGTTTTGGGGGCAGTTTCTCTGTCCCAAATGATGTTTTTAGGGTCGGGATCTTCGCGGCCGCACACGGACGGAAACATGGATAGCCGTGGCAAATCAAGACAATGAAACTAAGGGTGGGCCCCACCTTTCTCTCGACTCATTCTAGGTCTCGGGCCCACGCGCAAAGTTGTATGTCAGCCATTTTACTGTTCACACACCCGAGTTGTTCCCGCCTTAATGCAAAAAACCCTCATACTTTGCACCTTTTTTCTCATGTGAATAGTGCTTTAGTGGTGTCACCTTTTTTTTTTCTTGTAAAGATCTCTGTGATAATGAGCATGGGAGGCTCCAAAGTCCTTTGCACACAACATGGGAAACCTTTTGGGGCTAGGCTACTTTAGAAAAGTACTGACATTTTTTTTAATTTATATAGCAAGAAAATTGCTATGTTGCTAGATTATAAACTTCATCACATTTTAATTTTATAGAGTAACATCTCATATGGCATATAACATTTCATGTAAAAAAAATGATGTTCATTTTCATGGTTTGGTTTTTATTGGTCATGTTTTTTTAAAATTGGATGCATGATACTTTTTTGTGGGAAAATAAATGGCACTGCATGATACATTCTCTGTGACGACTTCTTGAGCACGTTGTTGTTGGGGTGTGATTCCCATCCGATGCGGAGAAAATCATCGGGCTCGTGCATGACGAGTTCATGACACATGCTGTAATTATCTTTCCTCTCCTCGTACTCACGCAAATAGCCACGAGTCAATTTCGCCGGCTGCGCAATTTCTTCCTCCTCTGACACGAAGAAAAATAAAATAATATAATATATATATATATACATATTAAGTCAAAAGGCTATCATCATAGCTTTTGATAAATGCTACCATGCATGTCAGAAGGAAAAAAAAGGAAGGGGAGAGAGAGAGAGAGAAACAGAGAGAGAGAGAGAGAGAGGTATTATTTTCTTCTCTCCCACGTGAAGAAAAAAAAGGAGGGAATAGGTGGTAGAGAAGGAAAGTGAAATCCGCAAACTTTCGCTATAAAGCCATCAAGCTCTCGGCAGACTGGGAAGCACAGAGAAGCAAGGAAGCAGAGCTACGTACAAGAGCTCAGAAGATCTCGTGTTCGCCGAAGTTGCGGCGTACGAAGGAGGAGCGTCGAGCTTGCGGCATCCGTGGAGTAGTGCCGCCGACGCTAAAGTTGGTGCTGACGGCCGTTGTCGGTCGCAAGAAGGAGGACCGTGACCGACTCTGTTCGGGTCAAAGGGAAGCTTCGCTACAGACTCATTTTGGAAACACGCAAGTTACGCGCAAACTACATCGGAGAGGATTTTAATCTGTCTCGATAATTACTGTGGTAACTTGTATTTATTTATTTGTGTAGCGAAGTGGAGGTGATCCTTTGTGGATCAAGGAGGGAAAGCCTGTAAATTTTTTGCGTATTTTATACACGTTTTAGTGGAGGCTTTCCGGGTTGGACTCTGACCGTCCCGTGGTTTTCACCCATTCGGGTTTCCACGTTAAAAATTCTCGTGTACTTTTTTTGCTCTCTTGTGTTTGCATATCCGCTAAAACGCTCGAGCAGGTGCTCTCGCCGAATTAATTTGTAGGTGCTCGGGTCGGGTTTGCGCGCTCTCAAACCCAACAAGTGGTATCAAAGCCAGGTTTCTTGTCAGAGTTGGTATCAGGCTGACCTATTTGGGATTCGAGACGAGCCGATCGGATATTTCGGGTTAGTGATCGGGTTCGTTAGGTGACGACCATTGGTCCACTCTCTATCCTCTTTGATTCCTTTCTTGGAAATAGTCGGCTCAAAGAACTGAGGTCAGTCTGATCAGTGACAGAGCATGATGGAGTCTACATCAGGTTCGGGCTCCGAGCAAATGGTGAAACTAAACGGCGCGAACTACCACCAGTGGCATTTATTGATGGAGGATTTGATATATGTGAAGGGTTGGCATGCTCCTGTCTTTGAGGAGATGCCAAAGGACACGGATCCGGCGAAATGGAAGGTGGAGCATCGAAAGCTGTGTGGGTTTATCAGACGGTTCGTGGAGTCGAAAGTCTACAACCATGTGGCTAGCATCACTGATGCAAAGGTACTGTGGAAGACTCTCGAGACACTGTATGCCAAGAGCACGGGCATCAACAAGCTTTATCTGCTGAAGAAGCTTGGAGAGTTCAGATACCGAGAGGGCTCACCTATTTTGGATCATGTCAAGGAGTTCCACGGGATTATAGATTGTCTGACTGCCATGAAGGTTACTTTTGAAGATGAGGTGAATGCATTGTGGCTACTCAAGTCACTTCCAGGCTCGTGGGAGATGGTCAGAGTTTCTCTGATCAATTCTTCCCCCCAGGGGATTGTTACCATGGAGATTGTTAAGAGTGGGATCTTGAATGAGGAGGTGAGACGAAAGTCTCAGGGGACTTCAGGCTCTTCTTCACGAGCTGACGTTCTCTATACTGAGCCCAGAGGGAGAGGAAGGAGTAAGAGCCGAGGAAGGAAGGAGGACATGAGTCAAAGTAGGGGCAAGTCCAAGACACGTTATCAGAACGTGGAATGCCACTACTGCCATAAGAAGGGTCACATCAAGAAGTTTTGCTACTCCTTGAAGAATGATCAGAGGAAGAAGGGGATTGCCACTGAGGGCAAGGACGAGGGTCACACGGCAGCCACTGTTTCGACTGAGGAGGATGACGTCATCATTATTGGTGACGACGTCACAGCTGCACTTGCGTGTGATTACCGATGCTGGATCGTTGATTCTGCAGCCTCTGCGCATGTCTCCCACAACAGGGAGTTATTTTCCACCTACACCACTCATGACTGTGGGGTGTTGAGGATGGGCAATGGGGATACGTCCAAGGTGCTTGGGCGTGGAGACATGCACTTGAAGACGAGCATTGGTGCCCTACTGGTTCTGAGGGATGTGCGGCATGTGCCAGATATTCGCTTCAATCTGATATCTGTTGGCAGACTTGGAGACGAAGGACACCTGAGTGTCTTTGGAGGAGACTTCTGGAAGCTGATCAGGGGATCACTTGTGATGGCCAGGGGTTATAGAGACTCTGGCCTGTATTACATGGAGGGGAGGCCTGAAGCTGCTCAGGCCAACTCCGTCAGGGATGAGGCATCAACCTCTTTATGGCACAGGAGGTTGTCACATATTAGCCAGAAGGGTTTGGGATGCCTGACGAAGAAGAAGTTGATCAGTGATATTTCTGGTGATCACTTGGAGAGGTGTGACCACTGTATGGCTGGGAAACAGAACAAGATTTCATTCAACAGCCACACGTGCACCAGGAGATCAGTGTCGTTGGAGCTTGTTCACACTGATGTGTGCGGACCACTGAAGGTCCAGACTAGAGGAGGAGCATCATACTTCGTCACTTTCATTGACGACCATTCGAGGAAGCTTTGGGTCTATGCCATCAAGACCAAAGATCAGGTTCTCGATACTTTCAGGAGATTCCACGCCGAGGTGGAGAGACAGTCTGGGAAGAGACTGAAGCGCATCAGGTCCGACAACGGGGGAGAGTACATTAGTCCCTTTGATGAGTACTGCAGGGACCATGGCATCCGACATGAGAAGACCCTGCCGAAGACGCCACAACTAAATGGCGTAGCTGAGAGGATGAACAAGACACTAATGGAGAGAGTTCGATGCATGCTTTCTGAGTCGAAGCTGTCAGGGATGTTTTGGGGCGAGACTCTTCTTACTGCAGCGCATGTCATCAACCTCTCGCCGAGTTCAGCATTACAGGAGGATGTCCCAGATAGGGTCTGGTATGGGAAAGACCCCTCTTACAGTCACTTGCGGGTATTTGGCTGCAAAGCCTTTGTGCACGTCCCTAGGGACGAGAGATCGAAGTTGGATTCGAAGACCCGGAAGTGTATTTTCTTGGGATATGGCTACAGTGGAGAGTTTGGGTACAGGTTCTTTGATCCAGTTGAGAAGAAGCTTGTACGTAGTCGTGATGTTGTTTTCTGTGAGGATCAGACTGTTGGTGATCCTGAGGGGACTGTTGAGTTTGAGGTTGACTCTCGCACTGCTGCAGAGTCACCTATGGTTGGAGATGACGACACTGAGGAGGCTACTGAGCCTGAGCCAGCACAGGGTACTGATACCCTTCCGTATCATGATATCACCACTGATGGTGAACCAGGAGTCGCTGAGGACGTTACTGATGATGTGCATGCACCGGGCCCTGAGCCTGCCTTGCGGAGATCAGATCGTGTCAGGCACCCGTCCGCTAGATATTCTGCATCAGAGTTCATACTGCTGACTAATTCGGGGGAGCTTGAGAGTTATGATGAGGTTGTGGAGAGTACAGAGAAGCGCCAGTGGATGGCTGCTATGCAGGATGAGATGCAGTCGTTGCAGAAGAACCACACGTATGACTTGGTGAGATTGCCTAAGGGCAAGAAGGCCTTGAAGAATAGGTGGATTTTCAGGGTGAAGCAGGGAGAAGGCCAGGCTGGTGGTGAAAGGTTTTGGACAGCGACAGGGTGTTGACTTCGATGAGATCTTCTCACCAGTGGTGAAGATGTCATCTATTCGTGTTGTCATTGGCCTCGCTGCGAGGCTTGATTTGGAGATAGAGCAGATGGATGTCAAGACCGCCTTTCTGCATGGCGATCTTGACGAGGAGCTATACATGGAGCAGCCCGAGGGCTTCAGTGTTAGAGGGAAGGAAGGTCTGGTGTGCCGCTTGCAGAAGAGTCTATATGGCCTGAAGCGGGCCCCGCGGCAATGGTATAGGAAGTTTGATTCTTTTATGGAGGAGATCGACTTCAGGAGGACCACCCTTGACCACTGCGTGTTCATCAAGCAGTATGCTCCAGAGGATTTCATCATTCTGCTACTGTACGTGGATGACATGTTGATCGTCGGGAGGAACACTGCTCGCATTGCTGAGTTGAAGCGGCAGTTGAGTTCCACTTTTGAGATGAAGGATCTGAGTGCTGCGAAGACCATTTTGGGGATGCACATTCGCAGAGACAGGGGAGCCAGATTACTCTGGTTATCACAGGAGCGGTATATCCGTAAGGTGTTGCAGAGATTTGATATGGATCAGGCGAAGAAGGTGAGCGTGCCTCTTGCAGCTCACTTCAGGTTCACCGCTGATCAATGCCCCAGCACACTCGAGGAGATTGAGGCGATGCAGAAGATTCCGTATGCATCTGCAGTTGGGTGTAAGATCCCTTTCCCGCTCCCGGGGCCAAGCGGACCTTATGCCCAGAACCGACGCGTTGCGGTGACTTCCAACACACGGGTTGGGCTACACCACGCAACGTCGACCCTGCCGGCTACGATCATAGTGCGAGCAATAGTAAAAGTGAGTACAAGGGAGAGTACAAACTAAACAAAAGGAGTCCACAAATCACATTCCCAAAATGTATCAAAAGCTAATCAAAGCGATACATATATAAGTCCGAGCATGAAAAATAGAGAGTACATAAATGAAAGGGCTTAAGCCCGGTACATCATGAAACAATTCTCTCACATCTCATATCCTCTCTACATGCGGAAGCTATCTCATCATCACACATCACTAACACTCAAAATATAATCCACCTGATGTCTCGTAGCCGCTGCCCGTTGCATCGCTGGCTGCTCAGGTCCTGCCCTCGTCTCCTGCGGTGCGTGCGACAGCTCCGTCTCCTCGGAATCCTAGATTGTTTTTCGGCCCCAATGCAAACCGTCAGTCAAAAATGACCGAGCTCGCTAGGTCCCCTCCTCCTCCTGCGACTCCTAGGCACCGCGCGGGAGGAAGAAGCGGGGGACGAGCAAGGAACAAGCAGGTGACAGGAAAAGTAAACTAGTATATACACAAATGAAACAGGGGCTAATCTAAGCATGTATAAGCAGGAGTATAAGCAGGAGTATAATCAGGAGTATAATAAAGGTGTGCAGTAATAAATGAACAGCAAGTAGAGCAAGTAAAGCGAAGCAGTAAAAATAGTAGCGACAAGTAATCAATCTCGTACCCTAACTTATATGAATGCCCATACAAACTTATAAGTTAGGATTTCCAGGAAATATAACTCATCATATAAAAGAGCCCATACTAATTTATATGATGAGGATCTGCAAGTGCGTATGCTATGTTTATGCTATGAATGATTATGCATTGAACTCACCCACACGACTCTGTGCACACAGACCTTTGTAGTTCCCTCTGTTTGAAAGGAAGCCAACCTCTCGGGTACCAACCGCTGTGACACACGGTGGTAGCGGACCGGGCTGTCCACTCCTAGGCGGGTATACACTCTACCAGGCCTAGACCGCACGTACGCCTCGACGCTAAACAACCGCGGAGCTCTGCGTACTCTTTGCTGGAGTCCACCAGACTTTGAGCCAAGTGAGAGGTGTCTTCGGGGAACCGTCGTCCCGACACGCAGCCAAGCTGGCCCCTTAGACCTCTACACACCCGCTAAGTCAACATACCGCGGTCGGAGTGACGACCTGCCTAGTACCGAAGACCTGCCACATTTCTGAGAAAGTTACCGGGATAATCATCCCCTCGAGGTTCCCGCTCGTCTAACCGAGCACCACAATACTGCCACTCCCGCAACTGGGAGGGTTACATAAATCCAATCTTACCCTACTATGGCTACTCTTGCCTACTTTAAATGTTATTGCAGTTTAGGGTTAATCTTGGACTTCCCGAGGGTTACCCTGCAAGGGGTTCGCTACGGTACTAGGAACTACAGTGGGATGACACCCCAAAGTTCCCTTTCTCAAGACACTTAGTATTATTGGTCGTGTTTCCTTACTTATTTCTTAGGTTACTTCTTTGGTGATTTAAGGTAAGTCCTGGGCTTCCCGCGGTCCACACGGTGAAGGGTTCCCGGCGGTACTAGGGGACGCAATGGGCTCAGCCCCCACCATCCTTCTCAAGACATTTACTTTAGTTGGTGGTTAACAATTGGTCCACCCTTCCTCGTTTCCTATAGTTAAAATGACTTAGCTCATCTCCCGTCCCACCCAAATGGGTTGGACGTACCTCCATTCCTCCTACGTTGACTCTAGCACAACCACACAACTAACCCTAGGATTGACCCTACTTGAATCCTTGTGTGCTATAACTCAATTACTGATTGTATACAACTTTTAAACACTACTTAGTGGTCTGAATTATCTAAAACTCAAAATTCTGTTTTTACTATACGCAGACCACCAATTTGAACTAACCATCAACCCCATAAGTGAACCCTTCTAAAAACTCATCACCAAGGTCTCCAGTAATTATCCTAGGCTCCCACTGACCCTAGTAAGGTATATTCCAATTTCCATAATTTTTCATATTAAATTGGTATTTAATATAATTTTAAGTAGTTAAGGCCCTAAGTCACATTACACATGAACCACCCTCAAAATGATTCTACATGCTTCATGAGAATTATCAGTAAGATAATATTCCATATCATGATGGTGGACTGAATATCATGGCCCTAGGGTGTCATTTGGCCTACTGAATCATCATAATTGTATAATTACCAAAATGCCACTATAATTAGGAAAAATAGTAATTCCCTTCTGAAAATTCTACAAATATTACCAAGTGTCCATATGGGGACCCATAGTCCCCTGGCAAATTATTGAGTCATTACCATGTGATTTGATATTTTAAACTGATTAAACATCCAAAGGTGGTAATTATCAATTTCTACATGAGGTACAAGAAATATAAATCAATATGCTTCCAAACAATTATCATGGGCATATCTTAACCTAAGACTACAGATAACCAAGTATCATCTCATTGCCTCATGATTTGATATTTTTAAAGGATTTAATACACAAGGGTTGAATAATCCAATTTCTACATGAAGTACAAGAAATATAATTCAACATGCTTCCAAACAATTATCATGGGCTCATATTGACATAAAATGACAGATTACAAGGTATCATAACATTTCCCTATGATTTGGTATTTTAAAAGGATTTATTACACTAGTGATGTAAATTTCACTTTCCACAAGAAGTACAAGAAATATAATTCAACGTACTTCCAAACAATTATCATGGGCTCATATTGACATAAAATGATAGATTCCAAGGTATCATAACATTGCCCTATGATTTGGTATTTTAAAAGGATTTATTACACTAGTGATATAAATTTCACTTTCCACATGAAGTACAAGAAATAGAAATCATCAAGCTTCCAAACATTTATCATGGGCTCATATTGACCTAAAACTACAGATTCCCAAGTATCATAATATTGCCACATGATTTGGTATTTTAAATGGATTAATTACTCTTAAGCTAGCAAGCACTTAAAGCTTCTCTTTCAAAGAATAATGCTTCAACAAATCATAACAAAATTATCATAACATCATTCCACCCTAATACATCCACTGATAGTGTAACAAAGTCATACAAGGTCACATGACCTTGCATCTTATTCTATTAAGGAAAGGGGGCACTTTCATTTATTAGGAAGAAATACACCTAAATACCCCTAATACTTCTCATTTAATTTACTAAGTCAATTTGTGCTCCTACAACCATATCTACAAAGTCCCAAGCCATGGCAAGAGCATTTGATCTTATGTTCTTCACAAAGCCCAACTTGCACCCTTAAGGGTTTACCTTTAGGGTTTTAGGTCACACCACCCTAATGGCTCCAAATGGACCATTAGGGTGTGACACAAGCAATTGTATATCTATACCCACATATCCAACATGATGGGGGAAGGCTAACACACTCCACTCCTCAAAATGACCTAAACCCTAATTTGACCCCTTAAAGGCCCTCATTAGGGTTTCCAATTTTCCATACTAAATCAACTCCAAATGCAGTAAAATTTTAGGTGGGCACTATACATATACAAAAGAGCCATACACCAAAGTTTGGTGTCATTTGGACATCACATGCTTCAAAAATCAATCAAATATCCTAGCTACCACAAAAACCCTAGGTAAAAGTGTCCACCAAGGGCTGTCCCTTTGGCAGGGGGTGCCCCTAGGGTATACCAACCCATGGTTAAAAGCACAGCTCCAAAGGTGGAGGGGTTTGACCTAGGCAAATATTCTAATGGGCTGACCTAGTGTAGGACCAGTCCTAGGAAAAAGGCTCCTCTGGGGTCTACTGACTTCCAAATACCAAAATCTTAGTTTCTAATGAAACTAGACAGATAGGGATACAATAGTGTGTCTCACACTATTTTCATGATTTGGCCATTAAGGGCCTCAATTTGGCTCCTTAAGCTAAGTGAAATTCCTGGCCCAACATACACCAACCCTTAAGCCATCCTCACTCCAAAGAAGGTTCACCCACAAGGAGTGGTCCAATGGACCCAATATTTTTAACAGTGTGTGGACATAGCCTAAACTTCACCCCACCCTAATATGGGGGCCCCACAAGGGGGTTTGGCCACCTAATTATCATAAGTTTCAATTTCAATGTTTGGACAAAAACTATAGAAAAATGTGCCCCAAAAATTCTGGTTTTGGGGCACAAGATAGGTCAGGGATAGTTACAATAGGGTTTAAAGTTTCAGCCCTAAACTCCAAGCCAAATGGGAGTTATGGTTGTTTTGGTGGTGGAAGTTATTTTGTACCAGTCTCAGCAAAATGTCTCTACAGGAGTCAATTCAACTCCAAATGATTTGATCTAAGGTTCAAATGAAAGTAGACTTCCAGATCTACAAAAGTTGTCTCAGGCAACTTTTTGATTTGAGGCCTCTAAGGACCTTAAAATTAAACTACAAAAATAGCTACAAATCTGCTAACAGCACACCAAGTCATGTATAAATTAAAGCACTGATCTTGCACAGATCCTAAAGCAGATCGGGCGGCGCTCCTTCATCGTCTTCCTCGAGCCAACGACCCAGATCATCCCGTCCTGGAGCCGCTTGGAACCAGAAATCCCGACCATCCTTCCTTCTCCCTGGCCAGCCACCGCCACCACCACCTCCGTTGAGGTGGTGCCGATCGATTGGCGGTGGATTGGTCGCCGGAGGAGGCGGTTTCCGGCGGTTCTACTAAGAAACCCAAATGGCGAAAACCATGGAAAATCCGAATTGAACCCGGCTCAATTGAGCTCGAACTCGACTCCTAACGATCCTAGATGTTAGCACAGTCAGAGGGGGGGGGGGGGGGGGGGGGGGGGGGGGGAGAAGCGAACCTGGAAACGGGCTGGGCGGCGAGTGTTCCGGCGGTTTACCATTTCCGTCTCCGTCTCCGGCGAGCTTGCTACAGCACTCAATTCTCCACCGATTTCTCTGATCCAAAGCACTAGCCCGACTGCAAACGAGCTTCTGGAGCTGTTGGTGATGCTTAAATAAGCTGAGGAGGCCGGCCTAGGGAGATTTGAAATTGGGGCTCACGAAATTGGCTTGGCCGACCACCACCTGCTGCAGCCCTGCTTTCCAGCTCCACCACAGCAATCAACTACCTTCAGGGGTGAGCCCAAGGCTGATTGGGAGGAGAGAGAGGGGGAGATTAGGTCTTTTTTTTGCTTTTTGCTTTATCAAGCCACTTTTTGTCCCCTCCTTTAACCCAACCCCTCACTTGGGTTAGCTTGGGTTAGCCCAAACCACTTAGCCACATCCCACCAGAACCTAGGAGCCTATTTAATTCTTCACCTTAGACTTAGGCTCTAATTAAAAGGGGGGAAAAAGGTTTGGGCACTCAATTTGGGATTAAGCCCAATTGGGTTGACTTTGACCAATTGTGTTGACTGGTCCCCCATGTAGGTCATGGGTCCCATGTCATCACCCAATGGAGCTTGGTCCATGGTGGGGCCCTATTTGGCCCAATTTGATCCAAAGGTGTGAAATTACCCAAATTGCCCTTCTTTGGGACTTTGGCCAAATTGAGGTGACTTGACCCTCCCATGATGGGGCTTTTGGGCCTCTTAGATTCCTAATGATGTTTAGAGACTAGATGTGGAGTCAATTTTTGGGTTTGGGTGCAAATTGACCACATTTGGGTTGAGTTGACCTTTTTGCCCTAATTTGGATTTTGACCAAATTGGAGAGGGTTGACCATCCTATGATGGGGGCCTTTGGGTCCAATAGGTCTCTAATAGAGTCTGGAACATAAGAGGGAAGTCAATTTGGCCTCTTGGGGGTCAATTGCCCCTTAATTGGTTGGTTTGGTTCATGCTCACTTAAGGTGATCTTGGGCTAATCCTATGAAATTGAGCCTCACTAAGGGGAATGATCACCCCATCACTCCTTCCTTAGGATTTAGGGGACTAAGGGTGGTCTCATTTTGGGGAACTTGGTGTCCAATTGGCCCTCTATAGCAGCTTAGGTCCCATTTGATTGGGACTTTAGGTGTGCACATAGCAAAATCTCATCCTAAGGGTCCTTAAGGCTCCTCATCCCACCCTTTGAGCTCCCCATTCTCACACTAGGGGTCTAGTAGGATTGGGGATGTTACAAATCCCAATAAACAATAAAATAATTTCGTCCTCGAAATTCTAGTTTGGGTCTACGGGATGCAAGAAAAGCACATAAAGGAATGTAACTTACAATATTAAACCGTACCTGAGGTAAAGAGTCCCGGGTAGCGCTCCCGCATGAGGTCCAAGGGCTCCCAAGTGTGCTTCTCTTATAATATCCGGGCATCAGAATCTCCTTCCACGGAAGAACTCGGACCTCTACTGTTTGAGAACTCAAACCGGAGCAACATTCGTTACCAAAATTTCTCATTGCACTTCTACTATTACTTGCTAAGATTGTCGGCAATATTCCCACTAGGAGTTAGTTGAAGGTTTACCCCGCCACTCAGACCATCGTGCCATTAATCACGATGCGGGTTCTACCTGCTCTATCCCGGCAATAAATAGGAAATAGATACTTCAAATATCAAAACAAGCTAACTAGGCGTGAGTGTTAATAAAAACACTACACTCCCTGAAGGAGGATCTACCTGTAATACATAAGATCTTACCGGGTTAATTTATACTATCTTGCTGCGCTAGATGGCACCGAAATCCTTCAAGTTCAACTTACATTTATCAGGTTATACTCACGAATCATGCTTACTTAATACTCTGCTCATTTAACCGATTGTCATTGTCTATTCTGATTCTTCACTATACGATTCTCTTACACGTATGTTAACGCTTCTATACGTTAAATAAATGTAGATATCTTCCAAGCTTTCCTTGAGGAACATATGTCTATAGTTTAAAATGATGTTCGCGAAATGACTCCCAACTAAATTCCAAATCCCTTTGTTTCGCAACTCACGAGGGTAAAACCCCTTTTTATCAAGACAAGTTTTTGGCACAATTGATTTCAACATGAAGGGTGACTAATTAAAACCCATTAATCCTCGAGAAATTTCACCATTTATATCTGAAAATCAAACTTGTCCCCCTTATTCCCGAATCTTCCTAACTGGGACTATAAACTTTGGAGAAATCGTAGATTTTGGTTCTTAAGATCGGATGATTGTATATCTTCAATATATCACTCGTCAAATTTCACCTTAGATTTCCAATAACGAGTGGGCTAAACTTTCAAAGTCAAGTGGTCTCATCTCACTTATGTTATAAATTATGAATTAAAAGATTTCATCGTAACGACCCTTCTCTTAATTGTGTCGTCCAAAATTACATTGGTAAATCTTATTGAGTAAACTTAATAGTTTCAAGCGGGAGTTGCTAGCAACGGCCACTAATCAATCGTTTTAACTCCTCATTCCTCAATATTTCAACACATGACGGTCGTTGTCATTTTTCCCGAGATCCGAACATAGTAAGATTCTCCATTTTAGCCCTGAATAGATTAAACCATCGTATTACAAGATCCAAGAGTCACCTTCCTAAGCTCTCTGGTGGTGCATAAACCAACTCTAAGAGTAAAATGATCTTAACCAAATTTTTCACCAAGGAGAGGGCTTGAGTTTTAATTAAGAATACTATCCGAAAATTACCCTTGAAAGCCCTGGAGTGCAAGAAACTCTAGTTGTAATCCTTACTTGCGAAGACTTGACTCCAAACTTCAAAATTCCATGATGTGACACATTTATCCCAAGCTACTAACCCTGGCATTCTTCCTTGTTTTCAATACTTGACTAAAGCGAGACATTTGTTCGGACGACAATGATTATTAATTGTTTGGATAACTCTACAAATCGATGTCTCGAGGTTAAGAAGGTGTATTTACAACAATACACTAGCGAGTTTGTTACGATAACTGGTTATTTCTTATGGTCATGTGGACTTATAGCCCAGTCTTACTTCTATCCATTCTAAATTTACTTGTTCTTGCACTGGATTCGCCGCTTATGACGTTCTTCCCTTGTGATTGGTAAGAGTTTGATGACCAAATGTCCTTATAGAAGACAAGACCACATTGCTTAGGTCAGGAAGTTAGAGAAATTCCCCAAAATCTTATCCTGACTTTCTTAATTCCGAGAGTCTTATGCCCATACACTGGACAACCCTTTACGTATGATCAAATGATTAGCGAGTTGATCACTTTTGCCGACTTAGAATCAGCCCTGGAGCAATAAGATGAGCATACGCTCACTCTTGAAGTGCACCATTCACTTAACTTGCTCGTATAACTAAAGCGATCACAACTTGGTATAAACACTCCCTATTATTTAAGGTGAAGTAATTCTCCAAGGGTCTCAAACTTCTAAGGAGGGTTGGTCCACAAATCAAAAGTGTATGAATAAGATCTCGTCATCACCTGATTTTCATTGAACACTCCAAACCTCGAGATCAGTACGAAAAAGTCATAACCTTTTCTAACGAAGTCTAGGGGGTAATCCAAGTCGGTACTTTATTGGCCCAATAAATAAAAGGATAAGCCCCTACCGATTTGGGCTAAGTCTCTTCAATACTTCTACGGTATATTCATCTTACATACGTACACAAACTTTAGGGCATAAAATCTCTGACTTGGTGTTCCACCCTGAGACATAAGGTTATGACAAAACTTAGGCTCCCAATGTTATAAATTATGCTAACATTTCCGAGTTCCCTATGTGATTAACTAGGAAAGGGGCCTTCTCAAAACAAAATATTCAATTCCAATTCGACCTCTGGTATTTTATGGTGGTTGCCTCAACGTACTATAATGGGAAGTATCAAGTTATGGTAAGGGGGTTATGCTTATGGGTCTTCTATTACTCTAACGAAGACTACAGACACCCGATCTCCTCGAGATGGTCCTACCACTTGATAGTAAAGCGTAACCCTCAGCGTGAAAGTCTCCATGTCAAGACTTATACTAACTTCCTCCCTTAGCTACGTTGGGTATCCTTAATCTTCAACCAAAACTAGACCCGAGGTCGCTCTTTAGACTAGGGTGCGTCACTAAATTGTCTAAGTAAGTCAAAATTTGACCTAACTTGCTGCTTAATGGACTTAGGAATGTGGTTTCGTACATGGGCACACCACTGCTTCCGCTGCGTAGTTTGTCCCCAAACTACACTCGTGCGGGGGTGGCCCAAGTTGTTGTGGACTAATTGCTCGTACCCATGATCGTTCGTTGCCCTTTGATATACCATTTGTAAGATCCATTTGTAAGATCCCTTTCCCGCTCCCGGAGCCAAGCGGACCTTATGCCCAGAGCCGACGCGTTGCGGTGACTTCCAACACACGGGTTGGGCTACACCACGCAACGTCGACCCTGCCGGCTATGATCATAGTGCGAGCAATAGTAAAAGTGAGTACAAGAGAGAGTACAAACTAAACAAAAGGAGTCCACAAATCACATTCCCAAAATGTATCAAAAGCTAATCAAAGCGATACATATATAAGTCCGAGCATGAAAAATAGAGAGTACATAAATGAAAGGGCTTAAGCCCGGTACATCATGAAACAATTCTCTCACATCTCACATCCTCTCTACATGCGAAAGCTATCTCATCATCACACATCACTAACACTCAAAATATAATCCACCTGATGTCTCGTAGCCGCTGCCCGTTGCATCGCTGGCTGCTCAGGTCCTGCCCTCGTCTCCTGCGGTGCGTGGGACAGCTCCGTCTCCTCGGAATCCTAGATTGTTTTTCGGCCCCAATGCAAACCGTCAGTCAAAAATGATCGAGCTCGCTAGGTCCCCTCCTCCTCCTGAGACTCCTAGGCACCGCGCGGGAGGAAGAAGCGGGGGACGAGCAAGGAACAAGCAGGTGACAGGGAAAGTAAACTAGTATATACACAAATGAAAAATGGGTTAATCTAAGCATGTATAAGCAGGAGTATAAGCAGGAGTATAAGCAGGAGTATAATAAAGGTGTGCAGTAATAAATGAACAGCAAGTCGAGCAAGTAAAGCGAAGCAGTAAAAACAGTAGCGACAAGTAATCAATCTCGTACCCTAACTTATATGAATGCCCATACAAACTTATAAGTTAAGATTTACAGGAAATATAACTCATCATATAAATGAGCCCATACTAATTTATATGATGAGGATCTGCAAGTGCGTATGCTATGCTTATGCTATGAATGATTATGCATTGAACTCACCCACACGACTCTGTGCACACAAACCTTTGTAGTTCCCTGTGTTTGAAAGGAAGCCAACCTCTCGGGTACCAACCGCTGTGACACACGGTGGTAGCGGACCGGGCTGTCCACTCCTAGGCGGGTATACACTCTACCAGGCCTAGACCGCACGTACGCCTCGACGCTAAACAACCGCGGAGCTCTGCGTACTCTTTGCTGGAGTCCACCAGACTTTGAGCCAAGTGAGAGGTGTCTTCGGGGAACTGTCGTCCCGACACGCAGCCAAGCTGGCCCCTTAGACCTCTACACACCCGCTAAGTCAACGTACCGCGGTCGGAGTGACGACCTGCCTAGTACCGAAGACCTGCCACATTTCTGAGAAAGTTACCGGGATAATCATCCCCTCGAGGTTCCCGCTCGTCTAACCGAGCACCACAATACTGCCACTCCCGCAACTGGGAGGGTTACATAAATCCAATCTTACCCTACTATGGCTACTATTGCCTACTTTAAATGTTATTGCAGTTTAGGGTTAATCTTGGACTTCCCGAGGGTTACCCTGCAAGGGGCTCGCTACGGTACTAGGAACTACAGTGGGATGACACCCCAAAGTTCCCTTTCTCAAGACACTTAGTATTATTGGTCGTGTTTCCTTACTTATTTCTTAGGTTACTTCTTTGGTGATTTAAGGTAAGTCCTGGGCTTCCCGCGGTCCACCCGGTGAAGGGTTCCCGGCGGTACTAGGGGACGCAATGGGCTCAGCCCCCACCATCCTTCTCAAGACATTTACTTTAGTTGGTGGTTAACAATTGGTCCACCCTTCCTCGTTTCCTATAGTTAAAATGACTTAGCTCATCTCCCGTCCCACCCAAATGGGTTGGACGTACCTCCATTCCTCCTACGTTGACTCTAGCACAACCACACAACTAACCCTAGGATTGACCCTCCTTGAATCCTTATGTGCTATAACTCAATTACTGATTGTATACAACTTTTAAACACTACTTAGTGGTCTGAATTATCTAAAACTCAAAATTCTGTTTTTACTATACGCAGACCACCAATTTGAACTAACCATCAACCCCATAAGTGAACCCTTCTAAAAACTCATCACCAAGGTCTCCAGTAATTATCCTAGGCTCCCACTGACCCTAGTAAGGTATATTCCAATTTCCATAATTTTTCATATTAAATTGGTATTTAATATAATTTTAAGTAGTTAAGGCCCTAAGTCACATTACACATGAACCACCCTCAAAATGATTCTACATGCTTCATGAGAATTATCAGTAAGATAATATTCCATATCATGATGGTGGACTGAATATCATGGCCCTAGGGTGTCATTTGGCCTACTGAATCATCATAATTGTATAATTACCAAAATGCCACTATAATTAGGAAAAATAGTAATTCCCTTCTGAAAATTCTACAAATATTACCAAGTGTCCATATGGGGACCCATAGTGCCCTGGCAAATTATTGAGTCATTACCATGTGATTTGATATTTTAAACTGATTAAACATCCAAAGGTGGCAATTATCAATTTCTACATGAGGTACAAGAAATATAAATCAATATGCTTCCAAACAATTATCATGGGCATATCTTAACCTAAGACTACAGATAACCAAGTATCATCTCATTGCCCCATGATTTGATATTTTTAAAGGATTTAATACACAAGGGTTGAATAATCCAATTTCTACATGAAGTACAAGAAATATAATTCAACATGCTTCCAAACAATTATCATGGGCTCATATTGACATAAAATGACAGATTACAAGGTATCATAACATTTCCCTATGATTTGGTATTTTAAAAGGATTTATTACACTAGTGATGTAAATTTCACTTTCCACAAGAAGTACAAGAAATATAATTCAACGTACTTCCAAACAATTATCATGGGCTCATATTGACATAAAATGATAGATTCCAAGGTATCATAACATTGCCCTATGATTTGGTATTTTAAAAGGATTTATTACACTAGTGATATAAATTTCACTTTCCACATGAAGTACAAGAAATAGAAATCATCAAGCTTCCAAACATTTATCATGGGCTCATATTGACCTAAAACTACAGATTCCCAAGTATCATAATATTGCCACATGATTTGGTATTTTAAATGGATTAATTACTCTTAAGCTAGCAAGCACTTAAAGCTTCTCTTTCAAAGAATAATGCTTCAACAAATCATAACAAAATTATCATAACATCATTCCACCCTAATACATCCACTGATAGTGTAACAAAGTCATACAAGGTCACATGACCTTGCATCTTATTCTATTAAGGAAAGGGGGCACTTTCATTTATTAGGAAGAAATACACCTAAATACCCATAATACTTCTCATTTAATTTACTAAGTCAATTTGTGCTCCTACAACCATATCTACAAAGTCCCAAGCCATGGCAAGAGCATTTGATCTTATGTTCTTCACAAAGCCCAACTTGCACCCTTAAGGGTTTACCTTTAGGGTTTTAGGTCACACCACCCTAATGGCTCCAAATGGACCATTAGGGTGTGACACAAGCAATTGTATATCTATACCCACATATCCAACATGATGGGGGAAGGCTAACACACTCCACTCCTCAAAATGACCTAAACCCTAATTTGACCCCTTAAAGGCCCTCATTAGGGTTTCCAATTTTCCATACTAAATCAACTCCAAATGCAGTGAAATTTTAGGTGGGCACTATACATATACAAAAGAGCCATACACCAAAGTTTGGTGTCATTTGGACATCACATGCTTCAAAAATCAATCAAATATCCTAGCTACCACAAAAACCCTAGGTAAAAGTGTCCACCAAGGGCTGTCCCTTTGGCAGGGGGTGCCCCTAGGGTATACCAACCCATGGTTAAAAGCACAGCTCCAAAGGTGGAGGGGTTTGACCTAGGCAAATATTCTAATGGGCTGACCTAGTGTAGGACCAGTCCTAGGAAAAAGGCTCCTCTGGGGTCTACTGACTTCCAAATACCAAAATCTTAGTTTCTAATGAAACTAGACAGATAGGGATACAATAGTGTGTCTCACACCATTTTCATGATTTGGCCATTAAGGGCCTCAATTTGGCTCCTTAAGCTAAGTGAAATTCATGGCCCAACATACACCAACCCTTAAGCCATCCTCACTCCAAAGAAGGTTCACCCACAAGGAGTGGTCCAATGGACCCAATATTTTTAACAGTGTGTGGACATAGCCTAAACTTCACCCCACCCTAATATGGGGGCCCCACAAGGGGGTTTGGCCACCTAATTATCATAAATTTCAATTTCAATGTTTGGACAAAAACTATAGAAAAATGTGCCCCAAAAATTCTGGTTTTGGGGCACAAGGTAGGTCAGGGATAGTTACAATAGGGTTTAAAGTTTCAGCCCTAAACTCCAAGCCAAATGGGAGTTATGGTTGTTTTGGTGGTGGAAGTTATTTTGTACCAGTCTCAGCAAAATGTCTCTACAGGAGTCAATTCAACTCCAAATGATTTGATCTAAGGTTCAAATGAAAGTAGACTTCCAGATCTACAAAAGTTGTCTCAGGCAACTTTTTGATTTGAGGCCTCTAAGGACCTTAAAATTAAACTACAAAAATAGCTACAAATCTGCTAACAGCACACCAAGTCATGTATAAATTAAAGCACTGATCTTGCACAGATCCTAAAGCAGATCGGGCGGCGCTCCTTCATCGTCTTCCTCGAGCCAACGACCCAGATCATCCCGTCCTGGAGCCGCTTGGAACCAGAAATCCCGGCCATCCTTCCTTCTCCCTGGCCAGCCACCGCCACCACCACCTCCGTTGAGGTGGTGCCGATCGATTGGCGGTGGATTGGTCGCCGGAGGAGGCGGTTTCCGGCGGTTCTACTAAGAAACCCAAATGGCGAAAACCATGGAAAATCCGAATTGAACCCGGCTCAATTGAGCTCGAACTCGACTCCTAACGATCCTAGATGCTAGCACAGTCAGAGGGGGGGGGGGGGGGGGGGGGGGGGGGGAGAAGCGAACCTGGAAACGGGCTGGGCGGCGAGTGTTCCGGCGGTTTACCATTTCCGTCTCCGTCTCCGGCGAGCTTGCTACAGCACTCAATTCTCCACCGATTTCTCTGATCCAAAGCACTAGCCCGACTGCAAACGAGCTTCTGGAGCTGTTGGTGATGCTTAAATAAGCTGAGGAGGCCGGCCTAGGGAGATTTGAAATTGGGGCTCACGAAATTGGCTTGGCCGACCACCACCTGCTGCAGCCCTGCTTTCCAGCTCCACCACAGCAATCAACTACCTTCAGGGGTGAGCCCAAGGCTGATTGGGAGGAGAGAGAGGGGGAGATTAGGTCTTTTTTTTTGCTTTTTGCTTTATCAAGCCACTTTTTGTCCCCTCCTTTAACCCAACCCCTCACTTGGGTTAGCTTGGGTTAGCCCAAACCACTTAGCCACATCCCACCAGAACCTAGGAGCCTATTTAATTCTTCACCTTAGACTTAGGCTCTAATTAAAAGGGGGGAAAAAGGTTTGGGCACTCAATTTGGGATTAAGCCCAATTGGGTTGACTTTGACCAATTGTGTTGACTGGTCCCCCATGTAGGTCATGGGTCCCATGTCATCACCCAATGGAGCTTGGTCCATGGTGGGGCCCTATTTGGCCCAATTTGATCCAAAGGTGTGAAATTACCCAAATTGCCCTTCTTTGGGACTTTGGCCAAATTGAGGTGACTTGACCCTCCCATGATGGGGCTTTTGGGCCTCTTAGATTCCTAATGATGTTTAGAGACTAGATGTGGAGTCAATTTTTGGGTTTGGGTGCAAATTGACCACATTTGGGTTGAGTTGACCTTTTTGCCCTAATTTGGATTTTGACCAAATTGGAGAGGGTTGACCATCCTATGATGGGGCCTTTGGGTCCAATAGGTCTCTAATAGAGTCTGGAACATAAGAGGGAAGTCAATTTGGCCTCTTGGGGGTCAATTGCCCCTTAATTGGTTGGTTTGGTTCATGCTCACTTAAGGTGATCTTGGGCTAATCCTATGAAATTGAGCCTCACTAAGGGGAATGATCACCCCATCACTCCTTCCTTAGGATTTAGGGGACTAAGGGTGGTCTCATTTTGGGGAACTTGGTGTCCAATTGGCCCTCTATAGCAGCTTAGGTCCCATTTGATTGGGACTTTAGGTGTGCACATAGCAAAATCTCATCCTAAGGGTCCTTAAGGCTCCTCATCCCACCCTTTGAGCTCCCCATTCTCACACTAGGGGTCTAGTAGGATTGGGGATGTTACAAATCCCAATAAACAATAAAATAATTTCGTCCTCGAAATTCTAGTTTGGGTCTACGGGATGCAAGAAAAGCACATAAAGGAATGTAACTTACAATATTAAACCGTACCTGAGGTAAAGAGTCCCGGGTAGCGCTCCCGCATGAGGTCCAAGGGCTCCCAAGTGTGCTTCTCTTATAATATCCGGGCATCAGAATCTCCTTCCACGGAAGAACTCGGACCTCTACTGTTTGAGAACTCAAACCGGAGCAACATTCGTTACCAAAATTTCTCATTGCACTTCTACTATTACTTGCTAAGATTGTCGGCAATATTCCCACTAGGAGTTAGTTGAAGGTTTACCCCGCCACTCAGACCATCGTGCCATTAATCACGATGCGGGTTCTACCTGCTCTATCCCGGCAATAAATAGGAAATAGATACTTCAAATATCAAAACAAGCTAACTAGGCGTGAGTGTTAATAAAAACACTACACTCCCTGAAGGAGGATCTACCTGTAATACATAAGATCTTACCGGGTTAATTTATACTATCTTGCTGCGCTAGATGGCACCGAAATCCTTCAAGTTCAACTTACATTTATCAGGTTATACTCACGAATCATGCTTACTTAATACTCTGCTCATTTAACCGATTGTCATTGTCTATTCTGATTCTTCACTATACGATTCTCTTACACGTATGTTAACGCTTCTATACGTTAAATAAATGTAGATATCTTCCAAGCTTTCCTTGAGGAACATATGTCTATAGTTTAAAATGATGTTCGCGAAATGACTCCCAACTAAATTCCAAATCCCTTTGTTTCGCAACTCACGAGGGTAAAACCCCTTTTTATCAAGACAAGTTTTTGGCACAATTGATTTCAACATGAAGGGTGACTAATTAAAACCCATTAATCCTCGAGAAATTCCACCATTTATATCTGAAAATCAAACTTGTCCCCCTTATTCCCGAATCTTCCTAACTGGGACTATAAACTTTGGAGAAATCGTAGATTTTGGTTCTTAAGATCGGATGATTGTATATCTTCAATATATCACTCGTCAAATTTCACCTTAGATTTCCAATAACGAGTGGGCTAAACTTTCAAAGTCAAGTGGTCTCATCTCACTTATGTTATAAATTATGAATTAAAGATTTCATCGTAACGACCCTTCTCTTAATTGTGTCGTCCAAAATTACATTGGTAAATCTTATTGAGTAAACTTAATAGTTTCAAGCGGGAGTTGCTAGCAACGGCCACTAATCAATCGTTTTAACTCCTCATTCCTCAATATTTCAACACATGACGGTCGTTGTCATTTTTCCCGAGATCCGAACATAGTAAGATTCTCCATTTTAGCCCTGAATAGATTAAACCATCGTATTACAAGATCCAAGAGTCACCTTCCTAAGCTCTCTGGTGGTGCATAAACCAACTCTAAGAGTAAAATGATCTTAACCAAATTTTTCACCAAGGAGAGGGCTTGAGTTTTAATTAAGAATACTATCCGAAAATTACCCTTGAAAGCCCTGGAGTGCAAGAAACTCTAGTTGTAATCCTTACTTGCGAAGACTTGACTCCAAACTTCAAAATTCCATGATGTGACACATTTATCCCAAGCTACTAACCCTGGCATTCTTCCTTGTTTTCAATACTTGACTAAAGCGAGACATTTGTTCGGACGACAATGATTATTAATTGTTTGGATAACTCTACAAATCGATGTCTCGAGGTTAAGAAGGTGTATTTACAACAATACACTAGCGAGTTTGTTACGATAACTGGTTATTTCTTATGGTCATGTGGACTTATAGCCCAGTCTTACTTCTATCCATTCTAAATTTACTTGTTCTTGCACTGGATTCGCCGCTTATGACGTTCTTCCCTTGTGATTGGTAAGAGTTTGATGACCAAATGTCCTTATAGAAGACAAGATCACATTGCTTAGGTCAGGAAGTTAGAGAAATTCCCCAAAATCTTATCCTGACTTTCTTAATTCCGAGAGTCTTATGCCCATACACTGGACAACCCTTTACGTATGATCAAATGATTAGCGAGTTGATCACTTTTGCCGACTTAGAATCAGCCCTGGAGCAATAAGATGAGCATACGCTCACTCTTGAAGTGCACCATTCACTTAACTTGCTCGTATAACTAAAGCGATCACAACTTGGTATAAACACTCCCTATTATTTAAGGTGAAGTAATTCTCCAAGGGTCTCAAACTTCTAAGGAGGGTTGGTCCACAAATCAAAAGTGTATGAATAAGATCTCGTCATCACCTGAGTTTCATTGAACACTCCAAACCTCGAGATCAGTACGAAAAAGTCATAACCTTTTCTAACAAAGTCTAGGGGGTAATCCAAGTCGGTACTTTATTGGCCCAATAAATAAAAGGATAAGCCCCTACCGGTTTGGGCTAAGTCTCTTCAATACTTCTACGGTATATTCATCTTACATACGTACACAAACTTTAGGGCATAAAATCTCTGACTTGGTGTTCCACCCTGAGACATAAGGTTATGACAAAACTTAGGCTCCCAATGTTATAAATTATGCTAACATTTCCGAGTTCCCTATGTGATTAACTAGGAAAGGGGCCTTCTCAAAACAAAATATTCAATTCCAATTCGACCTCTGGTATTTTATGGTGGTTGCCTCAACGTACTATAATGGGAAGTATCAAGTTATGGTAAGGGGGTTATGCTTATGGGTCTTCTATTACTCTAACGAAGACTACAGACACCCGATCTCCTCGAGATGGTCCTACCACTTGATAGTAAAGCGTAACCCTCAGCGTGAAAGTCTCCATGTCAAGACTTATACTAACTTCCTCCCTTAGCTACGTTGGGTATCCTTAATCTTCAACCAAAACTAGACCCGAGGTCGCTCTTTAGACTAGGGTGCGTCACTAAATTGTCTAAGTAAGTCAAAATTTGACCTAACTTGCTGCTTAATGGACTTAGGAATGTGGTTTCGTACATGGGCACACCACTGCTTCCGCTGCGTAGTTTGTCCCCAAAATACACTCGTGCGGGGGTGGCCCAAGTTGTTGTGGACTAATTGCTCGTACCCATGATCGTTCGTTGCCCTTTGATATACCATTTGTAAGATCCATTTGTAAGATCCCTTTCCCGCTCCCGGAGCCAAGCGGACCTTATGCCCAGAGCCGACGCGTTGCGGTGACTTCCAACACACGGGTTGGGCTACACCACGCAACGTCGACCCTGCCGGCTATGATCATAGTGCGAGCAATAGTAAAAGTGAGTACAAGAGAGAGTACAAACTAAACAAAAGGAGTCCACAAATCACATTCCCAAAATGTATCAAAAGCTAATCAAAGCGATACATATATAAGTCCGAGCATGAAAAATAGAGAGTACATAAATGAAAGGGCTTAAGCCCGGTACATCATGAAACAATTCTCTCACATCTCACATCCTCTCTACATGCGAAAGCTATCTCATCATCACACATCACTAACACTCAAAATATAATCCACCTGATGTCTCGTAGCCGCTGCCCGTTGCATCGCTGGCTGCTCAGGTCCTGCCCTCGTCTCCTGCGGTGCGTGCGACAGCTCCGTCTCCTCGGAATCCTAGATTGTTTTTCGGCCCCAATGCAAACCGTCAGTAAAAAATGATCGAGCTCGCTAGGTCCCCTCCTCCTCCTGAGACTCCTAGGCACCGCGCGGGAGGAAGAAGCGGGGGACGAGCAAGGAACAAGCAGGTGACAGGGAAAGTAAACTAGTATATACACAAATGAAAAATGGGCTAATCTAAGCATGTATAAGCAGGAGTATAAGCAGGAGTATAATAAAGGTGTGCAGTAATAAATGAACAGCAAGTCGAGCAAGTAAAGCGAAGCAGTAAAAACAGTAGCGACAAGTAATCAATCTCGTACCCTAACTTATATGAATGCCCATACAAACTTATAAGTTAAGATTTACAGGAAATATAACTCATCATATAAATGAGCCCATACTAATTTATATGATGAGGATCTGCAAGTGCGTATGCTATGCTTATGCTATGAATGATTATGCATTGAACTCACCCACACGACTCTGTGCACACAAACCTTTGTAGTTCCCTGTGTTTGAAAGGAAGCCAACCTCTCGGGTACCAACCGCTGTGACACACGGTGGTAGCGGACCGGGCTGTCCACTCCTAGGCGGGTATACACTCTACCAGGCCTAGACCGCACGTACGCCTCGACGCTAAACAACCGCGGAGCTCTGCGTACTCTTTGCTGGAGTCCACCAGACTTTGAGCCAAGTGAGAGGTGTCTTCGGGGAACTGTCGTCCCGACACGCAGCCAAGCTGGCCCCTTAGACCTCTACACACCCGCTAAGTCAACGTACCGCGGTCGGAGTGACGACCTGCCTAGTACCGAAGACCTGCCACATTTCTGAGAAAGTTACCGGGATAATCATCCCCTCGAGGTTCCCGCTCGTCTAACCGAGCACCACAATACTGCCACTCCCGCAACTGGGAGGGTTACATAAATCCAATCTTACCCTACTATGGCTACTATTGCCTACTTTAAATGTTATTGCAGTTTAGGGTTAATCTTGGACTTCCCGAGGGTTACCCTGCAAGGGGCTCGCTACGGTACTAGGAACTACAGTGGGATGACACCCCAAAGTTCCCTTTCTCAAGACACTTAGTATTATTGGTCGTGTTTCCTTACTTATTTCTTAGGTTACTTCTTTGGTGATTTAAGGTAAGTCCTGGGCTTCCCGCGGTCCACCCGGTGAAGGGTTCCCGACGGTACTAGGGGACGCAATGGGCTCAGCCCCCACCATCCTTCTCAAGACATTTACTTTAGTTGGTGGTTAACAATTGGTCCACCCTTCCTCGTTTCTTATAGTTAAAATGACTTAGCTCATCTCCCGTCCCACCCAAATGGGTTGGACGTACCTCCATTCCTCCTACGTTGACTCTAGCACAACCACACAACTAACCCTAGGATTGACCCTCCTTGAATCCTTATGTGCTATAACTCAATTACTGATTGTATACAACTTTTAAACACTACTTAGTGGTCTGAATTATCTAAAACTCAAAATTCTGTTTTTACTATACGCAGACCACCAATTTGAACTAACCATCAACCCCATAAGTGAACCCTTCTAAAAACTCATCACCAAGGTCTCCAGTAATTATCCTAGGCTCCCACTGACCCTAGTAAGGTATATTCCAATTTCCATAATTTTTCATATTAAATTGGTATTTAATATAATTTTAAGTAGTTAAGGCCCTAAGTCACATTACACATGAACCACCCTCAAAATGATTCTACATGCTTCATGAGAATTATCAGTAAGATAATATTCCATATCATGATGGTGGACTGAATATCATGGCCCTAGGGTGTCATTTGGCCTACTGAATCATCATAATTGTATAATTACCAAAATGCCACTATAATTAGGAAAAATAGTAATTCCCTTCTGAAAATTCTACAAATATTACCAAGTGTCCATATGGGGACCCATAGTCCCCTGGCAAATTATTGAGTCATTACCATGTGATTTGATATTTTAAACTGATTAAACATCCAAAGGTGGCAATTATCAATTTCTACATGAGGTACAAGAAATATAAATCAATATGCTTCCAAACAATTATCATGGGCATATCTTAACCTAAGACTACAGATAACCAAGTATCATCTCATTGCCCCATGATTTGATATTTTTAAAGGATTTAATACACAAGGGTTGAATAATCCAATTTCTACATGAAGTACAAGAAATATAATTCAACATGCTTCCAAACAATTATCATGGGCTCATATTGACATAAAATGACAGATTACAAGGTATCATAACATTTCCCTATGATTTGGTATTTTAAAAGGATTTATTACACTAGTGATGTAAATTTCACTTTCCACAAGAAGTACAAGAAATATAATTCAACGTACTTCCAAACAATTATCATGGGCTCATATTGACATAAAATGATAGATTCCAAGGTATCATAACATTGCCCTATGATTTGGTATTTTAAAAGGATTTATTACACTAGTGATATAAATTTCACTTTCCACATGAAGTACAAGAAATAGAAATCATCAAGCTTCCAAACATTTATCATGGGCTCATATTGACCTAAAACTACAGATTCCCAAGTATCATAATATTGCCACATGATTTGGTATTTTAAATGGATTAATTACTCTTAAGCTAGCAAGCACTTAAAGCTTCTCTTTCAAAGAATAATGCTTCAACAAATCATAACAAAATTATCATAACATCATTCCACCCTAATACATCCACTGATAGTGTAACAAAGTCATACAAGGTCACATGACCTTGCATCTTATTCTATTAAGGAAAGGGGGCACTTTCATTTATTAGGAAGAAATACACCTAAATACCCCTAATACTTCTCATTTAATTTACTAAGTCAATTTGTGCTCCTACAACCATATCTACAAAGTCCCAAGCCATGGCAAGAGCATTTGATCTTATGTTCTTCACAAAGCCCAACTTGCACCCTTAAGGGTTTACCTTTAGGGTTTTAGGTCACACCACCCTAATGGCTCCAAATGGACCATTAGGGTGTGACACAAGCAATTGTATATCTATACCCACATATCCAACATGATGGGGGAAGGCTAACACACTCCACTCCTCAAAATGACCTAAACCCTAATTTGACCCCTTAAAGGCCCTCATTAGGGTTTCCAATTTTCCATACTAAATCAACTCCAAATGCAGTGAAATTTTAGGTGGGCACTATGCATATACAAAAGAGCCATACACCAAAGTTTGGTGTCATTTGGACATCACATGCTTCAAAAATCAACTTAATTCAAATATCCTAGCTACCACAAAAACCCTAGGTAAAAGTGTCCACCAAGGGCTGTCCCTTTGGCAGGGGGTGCCCCTAGGGTATATCAACCCATGGTTAAAAGTACAGCTCCAAAGGTGGAGGGGTTTGACCTAGGCAAATATTCTAATGGGCTGACCTAGTGTAGGACCAGTCCTAGGAAAAAGGCTCCTCTGGGGTCTACTGACTTCCAAATGCCAAAATCTTAGTTTCTAATGAAACTAGACAGATAGGGATACAATAGTGTGTCTCACACCATTTTCATGATTTGGCCATTAAGGGCCTCAATTTGGCTCCTTAAGCTAAGTGAAATTTCTGGCCCAACATACACCAACCCTTAAGCCATCCTCACTCCAAAGAGGGTTCACCCACAAGGAGTGGTCCAATGGACCCAATATTTTTAACAGTGTGTGGACATAGCCTAAACTTCACCCCACCCTAATATGGGGGCCCCACAAGGGGGTTTGGCCACCTAATTATCATAAATTTCAATTTCAATGTTTGGACAAAAACTATAGAAAACTGTGCCCCAAAAATTCTGGTTTTGGGGCACAAGGTAGGTCACGGATAGCTACAATAGGGTTTAAAGTTTCAGCCCTAAACTCCAAGCCAAATGGGAGTTATGGTTGTTTTGGTGGTGGAAGTTATTTTGTACCAGTCTCAGCAAAATGTCTCTACAGGAGTCAATTCAACTCCAAATGATTTGATCTAAGGTTCAAATGAAAGTAGACTTCCAGATCTACAAAAGTTGTCTCTGGCAACTTTTTGATTTGAGGCTTCTAAGGACCTTAAAATTAAACTACAAAAATATCTACAAATCTGCTAACAGCACACCAAGTCATGTATAAATTAAAGCACTGATCTTGCACAGATCCTAAAGCAGATCGGGCGGCGCTCCTTCATCGTCTTCCTCGAGCCAACGGCCCAGATCATCCCATCCTGGAGCCGCTTGGAACCAGAAATCCCGGCCATCCTTCCTTCTCCCTGGCCAGCCACCGCCACCACCACCTCCGTTGAGGTGGTGCCGATCGATTGGCGGTGGATTGGTCGCAGGAGGAGGCGGTTTCCGGCGGTTCTACTAAGAAACCCAAACGGCGAAAAACCATGGAAAATCCGAATTGAACTCGGCTCAATTGAGCTCGAACTCGACTCCTAACGATCCTAGATGCTAGCACAGTCAGATGGGGGGAGAAGCGAACCTGGAAACGGGCTGGGCGGCGAGTGTTTGCCATTTCCGTCTCCGTCTCCGGCGAGCTTGCTACAACACTCAATTCTCCACCGATTTCTCTGATCCAAAGCACTAGCCCGACTGCAAACGAGCTTCTGGAGCTGTTGGTGATGCTTAAATAAGCTGAGGAGGCCGGCCTAGGGAGATTTGAAATTGGGGCTCACGGAATTGGCTTGGCCGACCACCACCTGCTGCAGCCCTGCTTTCCAGCTCCACCACAGCAATCAACTCCCTTCAGGGGTGAGCCCAAGGCTGATTGGGAGGAGAGAGAGGGGGAGATTGGGTCTTTTTTTTGCTTTTTGCTTTATCAAGCCACTTTTTGTCCCCTCCTTTAACCCAACCCCTCACTTGGGTTAGCTTGGGTTAGCCCAAACCCCTTAGCCACATCCCACCAGAACCTAGGAGCCTATTTAATTCTTCACCTTAGACTTAGGCTCTAATTAAAAGGGGGGAAAAGGTTTGGGCACTCAATTTGGGATTAAGCCCAATTTGGTTGACTTTGACTTTGACCAATTGGGTTGACTGGTCCCCCATGTAGGTCATGGGTCCCATGTCATCACCCAATGGAGCTTGGCCCATGGTGGGGCCCTATTTGGCCCAATTTGATCCAAAGGTGTGAAATTACCCAAATTGCCCTTCTTTGGGACTTTGGCCAAATTGAGGTGACTTGACCCTCCCATGATGGGGCTTTTGGGCCTCTTAGATTCCTAATGATGTTTAGAGACTAGATGTGGTCAATTTTAGGGTTTGGGTGCAAATTGACCACATTTGGGTTGAGTTGACCTTTTTGCCCTAATTTGGATTTTGACCAAATTGGAGAGGGTTGACCATCCTATGATGGGGCTTTTGGGTCCAATAGGTCTCTAATAGAGTCTGGAACATAAGAGGGAAGTCAATTTGGCCTCTTGGGGGTCAATTTCCTCTTAATTGGTTGGTTTGGTTCATGCTCACTTAAGGTGATCTTGGGCTAATCCTATGAAATTGAGCCTCACTAAGGGGAATGATCACCCCATCACTCCTTCCTTAGGATTTAGGGGACTAAGGGTGGTCTCATTTTGAGGAACTTGGTGTCCAATTGGCCCTCTATAGCAGCTTAGGTCCCATTTGATTGGGACTTTAGGTGTGCACATAGCAAAATCTCATCCTAAGGGTCCTTAAGGCTCCTCATCCCACCCTTTGAGCTCCCCATTCTCACACTAGGGGTCTAGTAGGATTGGGGATGTTACATTGGGAACCTCATGTACGCAATGGTGTGTAATCGTCCAGACATTGCGCATGCCGTTGGGACAGTCGGTAGATTTCTCTCCAATCCTGGGAGAGAGCATTGGAGCGCAGTGAAGTGGATACTGAGATGCCTGCAGGGGACGTCCGACTTGACGCTGAGATTTGGGGACAGTGAGCCAGAGCTGTTGGGCTACACTGATGCAGACATGGCTGGAGATGTGGATTCCAGGAGGTCGACGTCCGGGTACATGATTCTGTTTGCAGGGGGAGCTGTCTCGTGGGTGTCGAGATTGCAAAAGTGTGTTGCACTATCGACTACAGAGGTCGAATTTATTGCAGTCACTGAGGCAGGAAAAGAGCTTCTTTGGATGAAGCGTTTCATCAAGGAGCTAGGTTTCACTCAGGAGCGCTACACACTCCTATGCGATAGTCAGAGTGCAATTAATTTGGGGAAAAACCCCACCTTTCGCTCGAGGTCCAAGCACATTGATACGCGGTATCATTGGATACGCGACATTCTGGAGCAGAAGGAGCTGGACTTGCAGAAAGTGCACATTGATGACAACGAAGCAGATATGCTCACGAAGCCAGTGCAAAGGGGGAAATTTGAACAATGCTTGAGAATCGCCGGGATGACGGTTTCCTCCTCATCGATGTGAAGGGGGAGAATTGTTGGGGTGTGGTTCCCATCCGATGCGGAGAAAACCATCGGGCTCGTGCGTGACGAGTTCGTTACGCATACTGTAATTATTTTTCCTCTCCTCGTACTCACGCAAATAGCCGCGAGTCAATTTTCTCGGCTGCGCAATTTCTTCCTCCTCTGACACGAAGAAAAATAAAATAATATATTATATATATATACATATTAAGTAAAAAGGCTATCATCATAGCTTTTGACAAATGCTACCATGCATGTCAGAAGGAAAAAAAGGAAGGGGAGAGAGAGAAAGAGAGAGAGAGAGAGAGAGAGAGAGAGAGAGAGAGAGGTATTATTTTCTTCTCTCCCACGTGAAGAAAAAAATAGGAGGGAATAGGTGGCGGAGAAGGAAAGTGAAATTCGCAAGCTTCCGCTATAAAGCCATCAAGCTCTCGGCAGGCTGGGAAGCACAGAGAAGCAAGGAAGCAGATCTACGTACAAGAGCTCAGAAGATCTCGCGTTCGCCGAAGTTGCGGCGTACGAAGGAGGAGCGTCGAGCTTGCGGCATCTGTGGAGTAGTGCCGCCGACGCTAAAGTTGATGCTGACGGCCGTTGTCGGCCGCAAGAAGGAGGACCGTGACCGACTTTGTTCGGGTCAAAGGGCAGCTTCGCTACAGACTCATTTTTGAAGCACCCAAGTTACGTGCAAACTACATCGGAGAGGATTTTGATCTGTCTCGATAATTACTGTGGTAACTTGTATTTATTTATTTGTGTAGCGAAGTGGAGGTGATCCTTTGTGGATCAAGGAGGGAAAGCCTGTAAATTTTTTGCGTGTATTTTATACACGTTTTAGTGGAGGCTTTCCGGGTTGGACTCCAACCGTCCCGTGGTTTTCACCCATTCAGGTTTCCACGTTAAAAATTATCGTGTACTTTTTTTGCTCTCTTGTGTTTGCATATCCGCTAAAACGCTCGCGCAGGTGCTTTCGCCGAATTAATTTGCAGGTGCTCGGGTCAGGTTTGCGCGCTCTCAAACCCAACAGTTGTCACGGACTTAGTATTTCAACACTAAGTGTGTGTAGCACTTGAGTAGTATTTTCACCAACTTAAGCTAATCAAGTAAGCCTAGCTTCAATAATGCAGCGGAGTAAAGAAAAAACCTTCGATTATACTTCTGAATAAAATTACAAGACAGTTGAGCAGGACATACGAAAGGATCAAGACATACAACAACGTTCAACACTCAAAGCTCACAAGCACTCAAACCTCACAAGAGGAGTCTCACTATCACAACAAACTCTAAAACCTTGGATGATCGAAATGGGGAGAGATCCTCCCCTTATATAGGCCTCCTCCTCCTTTTCCCTCCAAACCCAAGAAGAATTTAGAATTGCAAAAGTGTGTTGCACTGTCGACTACAGAGGTCGAATTTATTGCAGTCACTGAGGCAGGAAAAGAGCTTCTTTGGATGAAGCGTTTCATCAAGGAGCTAGGTTTCACTCAGGAGCGCTACACACTCCTATGCGATAGTCAGAGTGCAATTAATTTGGGGAGTCGAACACTGCTTGAGAATCGTCGGGATGACGGTTTCCTCCTCATCGATGTGAAGGGGGAGAATTGTTGGGGTGTGGTTCCCATCCGATGCGGAGAAAACCATCGGGCTCGTGCGTGACGAGTTCGTGACGCATACTGTAATTATCTTTTCTCTCCTCGTACTCACGCAAATAGCCGCGAGTCAATTTTGTCGGCTGCGCAATTTCTTCATCCTCTGACACGAAGAAAAATAAAATAATATATTATATATATACATATTAAGTAAAAAGGCTATCATCATAGCTTTTGACAAATGCTACCATGCATGTCAGAAGGAAAAAAAAAGGAAGGGGAGAGAGAGAAAGAGAGAGAGAGAGAGAGGTATTATTTTCTTCTCTCCCGCATGAAGAAAAAAAATAGGAGGGAATAGGTGGCGGAGAAGGAAAGTGAAATCCGCAAGCTTCCGCTATAAAGCCATCAAGCTCTCGGCAGGCTGGGAAGCACAGAGAAGCAAGGAAGCAGAGCTACGTACAAGAGCTCAGAAGATCTCGCGTTCGCCGAAGTTGCGGCGTACGAAGGAGGAGCGTCGAGCTTGCGGCATCTGTGGAGTAGTGCCGCCGACGCTAAAGTTGATGCTGACGGCCGTTGTCGGCCGCAAGAAGGAAGACCTTGACCGACTCTGTTCGGGTCAAAGGGCAGCTTCGCTACAGACTCATTTTAGAAGCACGCAAGTTACGCGCAAACTACATCGGAGATGATTTTGATCTGTCTCGATAATTACTGTGGTAACTTGTATTTATTTATTTGTGTAGCGAAGTGGAGGTGATCCTTTGTGGATCAAGGAGAGAAAGTCTGTAAATTTTTTGCGTGTATTTTATACACGTTTTAGTGGAGGCTTTTCGGGTTGGACTCCAACCGTCCCATGGTTTTCACCCATTCGGGTTTCCACGTTAAAAAATGCTCGTGTACTTTTTTTGCTCTCTTGTGTTTGCATATCAGCTAAAACGCTCGCGCAGGTGCTTTCGCCGAATTAATTTGCAGGTGCTCGGGTCGGGTTTGCGCGCTCTCAAACCCAACAGTTGTCACGGACTTAGTATTTCAACACTAACTGTGTGTAGCACTTGACTAGTATTTTCACCAACTTAAGCTAATCAAGTAAGCCTAGCTTCAATAATGCAGCGGAGTAAAGAAAAAACCTTCGATTGTACTTCTGAATAAAATTACAAGACAGTTCGAAAGACAGTTGAGCAGGACATACGAAAGGATTAAGACATACAACAACGCTCAACACTCAAAGCTCACAAGCACTCAACCCTCACAAGAGGAGTCTCACTATCACAACAAACTCTAAAACCTTGGATGATCGAAATGGGGAGAGATCCTCCCCTTATATAGGCCTCCTCCTCATTTTCCCTCCAAACCCAAGAAGAATTTAGATTTCTCCACACATGGAAGCGACTAGATTATTCCACTCTTTCGTACTCTTCCATACTTCCCAAGCATGATCTTTCTTCAGCATTCTAGAATATTCTCAACATATGTAGAATAATCTTGAATAATAGTCATGTGGCGAGTGAGTTAACCTTAGCACCGTGACAACGCACAATCATTTACAGAGTCTCATCGAGAAAATCGACATTTATGAAGATTTTGATGTTGTAGAGTTCATTTGTAGTCAAGGACTATTGTTATTAAGTATTTTAATACAAAAGGGCACCTTATAATAATGAGATAATTATATGATAAATGCTAAATTATTTAGCTCCTATGAAAAAACTAGTGATGGCCGTCATAGACTCTCTTTCTAAAATAATGTCATCTTAGAAAAATGAGTCTTCTCAGAAAGATTTTATAAGCCTAACATCTCGACAAAAAGTGTTTGGAAATCTCAATTAAGTGCTTTTCAAAAAAGTATTTGACGTTTTACTGTTTGTAAGAACAACTTTTTAACAACAGTTGTTTTGCTTTTTAATAATTAAGAAAATATATGTTAATAATTTATCGCATAGATAAGTAAAGATTACATAAATCCAAATAAGTTTTTGCAAAATGTTATTGATTCAGCGGCGAGAAGCAAAGATTGCGAATGAGTGAAAATAGTGAATGAGAGAAGAAAATATTTGCAGCGGAGAGAAGGAAGAAAGACAGATCGCAAATGATTGGGGTGTGGTTTTTGTAAACCCTCGAATAAAAGAGGAAAAAAAATGAAAATAGATAAAACAGTTTTAGAGGCCTGTTGGATCAGTTGCTCAATAAACCACTAAAACACATTTCTTGAAAAAGCTCTTCATCCAAACAACCTAAATAGGGCGGTGGCGATGGGAATAGAGTTTTTCCCACCACCACCACCGCACCAAACAAAGTCTTAGTTGATCTACCCGACATGCATACTTGTCGAGACGAAAAGCAATATGTGAGCAGAGTCGATTAAGAAGGTTGATGATAGAAACAAGCGGAGATCACGATCTGTGATTGTTGTGGAAGAGAGGAGACAGACCAGTTGGCTTTGATGCGAACTTGTTATGATCGTAGGAATGACAATAAATGGTGTCTTGTTGTGGCTACTGAAGACTCTTCAGGTGCTTGAGGGAGTTACAAGAAGATTCAAACAAAAACCCAAATACAAATACACTCAATCGAACAGCCGAAACATCGTCTGAAAATGACCAAAATGATCGTTTGAAGAAATTTTTCCGTTTTCTGATTGATGCAAAAGCAAAAAAATAAGCATAGAATGATCATTTGTTTGCCAGCCTAGCGCAAGGTATTACGCCTCCTACTCATCATATAATCTTCGGGAAAAATTATAATGTTGGTTATTACTTAGCCGACAGAATATATTCGAAATAGTCAACACTAGTTCAAACTATTTCTCTATCACAAGATAAAAAAAACACTTCGTAATGATGCAAGAAGCATGCCGAAAAGATGTAGAGTGAGTATTTTGAGTTTTTTAATCATGGTTTGTAATTATTAAGGGGGTCATGTCATTTTTTGGATAAACATGTGTTACATGATATCATGACTGCTTGCATTATAATGCACAATATGATTGTCAAGACGAGCGAGATGAAAATGAATATGTCGCTATTTTTACTTCACCGCCCACTCATAATGTTAAAGAGATGGACACAAGTAAAGCCGAAAGATTTCTTCAGTTCCTAAATCGGCATATAGAGATCAAAGGCAGAGATACACATTTTGCACTTCGAGATGCACTGATTGAACATTTGTGGGCACGACATGACAATGAAACAATGTAATTTTGAAATTTGTATGCATATGAAAATGAATGTATTTTGATTTATTTGCAAATTTTAGCATGTAAAACTCCTTATCTTAATCTTTGTATGATAAATAATAATTAAAAGTTATTCAATGTTAGTCTCATTTTATAGGTCTCGAAAAAAATGATTTTATTGATATATTATATGACATAATTGGAAAAATATATTAGGATTATGAATGCTATAAATTAATATATAAGTTTTCTAATTAAAATAAAACATAAAAGTAAAAATAAATGCAGGGCATTTTCTCTCCCCCTGCTAAAGGAGAGAGGATCCGCAAATATGGAGGAGCTTTTGGAGATCGGTTGGAGCCAAGCCGATGTTGGAGATGCTCTGAGAGGGATGTGGATGAATATGCGACTTACATAAATGAATTTTTTTTGGCGATTGTTAACAGCACTGCAGATTTGGCTATTAGCACTCAAATTTAGATATATTTTTTCCTTCTAAAAAAGATACTCGCACTCTGAAATCCCGGAATCCTCTTCCGCACTCTGAAATCTCGGACGACTATCAGCGACGCGGGGAAAATGATGTTTGACAATGAAGTAGAGGAGGCGGTTGGATGAGGCAACGTGGCTTGAGGTGAAAGTTGGGGCCCCGACGGAGATGGCGTTGCTGCTAGAGGAGATCGCAACGGAGAGGATCGCCAACTATGGTGTCAACGAGGGCAGGATGGTGGCAGAGATCCGGAGCTTGACAAGTTCATGGTGAGCGGGCAGTTCAAGAATACCCTCTTCCATAAACGATTTGGAGTTGATCATTTGAAGAAGTCGTTTCCTGAGAAGCTGTCTCCGACTCCCTTGCCGACGGAGCTGGCTGTTTTGAAGAGGAGCAATGACTGCGCATTATGGCAGGAAACTGGGAAGAATGGGGAGATGAGGCTCTGTTTTTTTAGAGGCGTACAAATGAGCGATTAGAAGGAGAGCTCCAGTGAAAATATGATCAAAAGAAAATTTATTTGTGTTCCCACAACTGGTGCGCCCGAGAGCAGTTGAGGAAGGAGAGGAGCCGGCGGCAGCGCTGACCATTGTCGAGGAGCAATCCGGCCGGCCGGAGAGGAAGAAGAGGGAGAGCAGCGAAAGTCCGAGGATGCTTTTGCTTTGCTAATAACATTTTAATTTGAGAACATTATACTATTTAATGGAACTTTATTTAACATCAAAAATCCATATAAAAATACAAATGCGTACACAAATTATCAGTGTCGTACATTCCTATTTAGAGAGAGGAGAGAGAGAGATAAGAGAACATTATATTCTCTCTCATCTTCAACTTCCTCAAATGAATATGATATTGATTATCGTAATAATAGAAGGGGAAAAATATATTAAATATTCATCTTTTAAATTGGTGATGTTATTGTCAAATTTTAATATCAGACCAAAATAAAAAATCAAATAGATATGTGAACCGGTAAAGATGATCTGTCAATAACTATTTTTTCAATAGCGCAGACTGACAATAGCCAAATGTGATCTGTCATTAAATTTTACCCTTATTTCTTACAAACTTTTCACCTTCTCGTTAGTCAATTTATTTTGTATGTTTTGGCATGCTATATTTTTTTATTGAAACGATGAACTAAGAATGTGATGTAGCTTCGGAGCACGAAAAATCTCATACAAGACTGCTTGTTACAATCAAATGCTCAAAGATGTGTCCTGAAATATTATTAATATGAGAGAAAAAAAATATTGATCGGTGAAATATTCGTCTTTTTTTTACCCTTGTTTATTACAAAATTTTCAGCTTTTCATTAGTGAATGTATTTTGTATTTTGTTATCTAATATTTTAAAATTTGTGATCTTCCTCTCAATTTACGTTCAGTTTTGTATTCTGCCTGAAATATTTTCTTACAGGGATGATGAACGAAGGATGTAATGCCGCTCACAGGCACGGAGGAATCCCGTGCACGATTGCTTGCATGCTAAATGAAAATGCTCAAAGATGTGGCACTTCTTGATCAGTTGAATCTTAAGTACGGCCTAGTTGACGGTCCCTTATTTGTTGTCTCACTCTTTATAAATAAACAAACAATAAATAGCTTGGGTTATATATCGAGTTATCGCCTGATATCGCTCATATTGTGCACGTGATGAGTCAATTAGGCTTTGTTTGGGACGGCTTATGTTGATGAGAAAACTGTTGATTGAATAGAGCTTTGAGAATAGAGTTGTTTGAAAGCGATGATGAGAAAGTTATAGACTGTTTGGAGAGTTTATTTTTAAGTGTTGAGTGAATACGGTTTTTTTAAATTGTATTGAAGAACTATTTGAAAGCTGTTTTTTTAAACAAAAAAAATGAAATATAATATTGGTGAAAACTCGCGTCGGGGTGCAAACGTGCTCCCGAGCAAACACGCGCGTTCGGGCTAAAAAAATATCCTGGGCGAAAAACGGTCGCCCAGGCGAAAAAGGCCATCAGTGCGAAATACGGCCGTCTGGGCGAAATACGGCCGCCCTTGCGAAAAACGGCCGTCCTGGCGAAAAATTGCCGCCCGAGCGAAAAACGGCCGTCCTGGCGAAAAATTGCCGCCCGAGCGAAAAATGACCGCCTAGGCGAAAAATGGTCATCCGGGCAAAAAAAACGTCCGCCTTGGCGAAAAATGTCCCTCCGGGAGAAAAAAGTGCGCCCGGGCAAAAAAAAAACTCACGCCCGGGATTATACTTCGGTATATTTGAGTCATTTAGTGGGGTTATCCATTTTTTTTCAAAATGTAACCTCTTTAGGGTTGAATTTACCAAGACTTCTATAGATTCATTTTGAGTTCAAAATATTTCAAAATTTTCTTTTCTCTTTCTCTTTAATGGCAATAAAGTGTTGGGAAATTGATATATAATTAATCCTCTTTTTATGAACTTATAAAAAACACATACAAATTTAGGGACTGCCACTTTATATTTGTTTTATCTTATAAAATTAGAGAGGAGGGTAAATGTAAGCAAAATAATAGAATTAAGATTCCTAGATTATGTAAAGGTGAGATCTTGATTGAAGAATTTAGGGAAAATAATTTTCTCTCGTGACAATTGTACTTGCTTGGAGAAATTCTTCTAAAATCCCAAGGTTTTTTTTTCGCCCTTATAATCAGGGGCGGATCTAGGTAGAGGCATACTCGGGCACGTGCCCGGGTTCAATTTTTTGGGAAAAAAAATAATATATAAAGTATGTTAGGTCCATTATTAATGTTTGTCCTTTAATTTTTATATGTGTAGACATCAAATTGACTGCATAAATTCCCCCAATATGGGGTGTGGTTTGCGACTCGCGATATCAAGCGTGTGTGACCTAATTAGTTTATTTCCTGACCCGCCACGGCGCCTCCTACAGACGTGGTGTCGAAATTCCTTGATTTCCTTTTTCGCGAGCAACAAGAGTGCCCTACCTGTGCGATTTCCTTTCCCCTCTTGGCGATCTTCTTTTCTCCCGCCGAGTTCCGACTCTGTTCTCCAATGGGAAGGGGCGTGCCAGCGACCCAGTGCTAAGATTTTTTTTCGCTACTAAGTTGCAGCAAGCCAGTAAACGAATAACGCCCTTACGCCCCTATTTGCATTCTTTATCTCCTTTAATTTTTCGTTCATGCTTAAGGGTAAGATTGATGACTCTCAAATATAGGCCCCGGGACCTAATTTATAGGATCATTGAACAAACATTCATTCATTTAATTTTGATTTTTTTAATGAAAAAAATATCATTTTTAATTAACTTTTAATTAGTGCCCGGGTTACACAGAAATCCTAGTTCCGTCACTGCTTATAATAATTATTACTATATTAGATCTTCAAATATGACTTATGCGTGTTGTTAATTGTTTTGAACATGTAGCTAACGGTCGCTAAATATGCACAATTCTCCCTTCACGTATGGTTACCTGATATCATTGAAGGTCTCACTCCTATTTCGGCTCTTATACACGCTGCTACTGTGGTGGCAGCGAGTTTTTTTCATATGGGACATCATGGTCGTCGAGACCCCGATGATGTAAATTTACGAGCGATTGTTGGTCGCGATTTCATCTTGATATGTGTAGTATGCACGACGAGTCGCTAGGCTGACTCAGACCAGCCATCTGCGGGTGCCAAATATCTGATCGACTTTTAAATAACGTAGGCATGGGATTGCCTTGAAAGACCACAACTATGGTGTGTGCATATCTTAGAACTATTAATTACCCAAATCTTCCTTAGTAGTTAGCATAATTACTTGTTGCACCCCTCTCTCTTTTAAAATTACAAAAATCTTTCATGCAACTTTACAGTTCATAACATGCATGTATGAAATACCCTCTAGTAGGGAGCTCTACGGAGGGTATTTTTGGGCGTGCGGGTTATAATGAAATGTAAATTTACAGGTGAGATTTTTGAAATTTAAAAAATAGAAGTGTGCAACTTGTAATTCACATAGAGCCTTTTTTAGCTTAAATTCATTTACATTTGAAATTTTATTTAAATTCCTTCTATTCTATGTAGTTCTTTACTAAATGTAAATAATGTCAATCCAAAATAGGCTTGTTTGGTATCAATTGTGCTACATAGGCTCCTTTTGGCATGGCGATGGCAGTCGTAAACGTGATGGTAAAATTGTTATTTGCGAACGGGCGCTTAAGTAACTTCATGCACTGTTATGTTCAAGTGGATGAAGTTTCTTTGGTGGGCGTTCATGAATAACGATTTTACCACCGCGTTCACGACGGTCACCACTGTACCAAACGGAGTCATAAGCATGTCCATTGCTTATAAGTTAATACTTCCATAGAGAACATGCATAACCCTTCGCTTACGATCAAGATGGCAGATAACATAAGTCGTACGATTTTTTGAGTGGCATGGGAGTGAACCGTCAAATATTTCGTGCTGTAATAATGTGTTAAAACTATGTATCTTACAAAAAAAAACTAATTGATTTTAAGTAGGAAATTGTTATACGCATGGCGAACTTGTCTATCCGCGTATTTTTATTATTCGTCCGAGTATTTTTATTATCCGAGCTCTAAAGAGAACTTAAATTGTTATTCGTGGATATTTTTGTTATTCGCAGATCAATGTAAGAAAATAAAATAAATAAAAATATAAGACATTCTTTCCTAATACTGTATTCTCAGATGAATCCAAAATAGGCTCTTGTTTTTGTGATACCAAATGAGGGAGAGACGACTGAGGTCTTCAAAATTTTTTTTTTTTATGAGAGAAATACGATGCCTGGCCCGACTTCTACAAAGCCGCTGTCATTTTGATCCGCTCTGCTTCTTCGGTTTCAGCAAGCGTGCAACGTCATCTACGCCAGTAGACGAGCATAACAACATTTGTGTCATCTCCAGCAAGCACGTTGACACCATTCAGCATGGCCGACGCGTTCGTTCCCTGCATCTGCCATCTCCAGTGCCTCCATGATTCTTATCGTCATCGACGAAGACAACCATTTGGTAAATGATGCACTTGTCAAGGGAAAGCAACATCACTCGTCGTTCCGTTTTTGTCATGTTACCATCTCGTCGTCCCCATCCGCAGCTGAAGCGTCCATCAATCTCCCCTTTCGACGCCCTACCAGCAGCGCCTACCCTCTCATCGCGAGATCCTTGCTGATTGAATCCGCCCAATCACTCGCGTGTGTCGTCCTTGCTGACCGCGCAGGGAAGAGCGGTCTTTTTCGAGCCTCAGGTCATCTGCCCTCGGCACGCCTACCGTTTCTTCTCGAGCCGATTGCTGCTCGTTCCATCGAGCTCAGCCCCCGTTTGGGAACCATGTGGAACCATCAGTCAGTTCGTATCTCTCTCGAACGCACCACCGTCGTGACCCGTCATAGCTCATCGACCCCTATTCTATCGACCTTGTCGGTAATCTCTCCGCCTCTTTTTTTGCCTCCCCTGGAACCGCCCATATCGCAAACGCGGTTGTTATGAACTACTGTTCGTGAACGTCGGACCTCACCTAAGAAACTTCATCCACTTTTTAAGTTCAAAACTAATTTTATTTTCTTGGTGGTGATAACCATTATCACGTCAAGCATACATTTTATGACGGTGGAGTTTTTTTCCAAACTCATCGAACTCCCCGGAGCCTAAATCAACTAACAATTTAATATTTTCTTTATTTTTAATCTATAACTGATAAAAAAAAGCCTCCAACAAAATTCTGAGAATATAATGCATTGCATCCTAATTTATTGAACTCCAAAGGGCAGCCCGGTGCACAAAGTCATCCCCGCGCAGCGAGGGTCCAGGAAAGGATCCCACCACAAGGATGAAATATATGCAAACTTAATTTATTGAACTCTAACATAAAGAAATTAAAATCATGAAAAAAAAGATTTTAAAACTAGTATAATTCCATTAACAGGTTTTTCAAATATAAATTAAATAAAACATTTTAATGGAAATAAAAATAGAAATCCCAATCAATCAAGACTTTATTAACACCTACAATGCAAAATACTACAATTTTTTTTACTAATATACCATGAAAGCCATAAACTACAATGTATCTTCACAAATCATAAAGAGGAATGGGTCCGGATATCGGACCATTCGGCCAAGCAAATACGATCTTTTTTAGCCGAATACGATCATCATACATATATATATATACAATTTTTTATCAAAAATACAGTCATTTTGTGATCGCCAAAATTACGGTCATATTTCTCCAAAAATGATCATATCTCTCAACCAATCCATCTGTTTAATGTAATAACAAATTAGCATAATTACAGATTGCACCCTTCTTACTTTTGAAATTACAAAAAGCTCTCCGATAAGTTTACATTTCATAACATTCACCCACAAAAATACCCCCTTGAAGTAAAGTTAAAGGGGAGAGGGGGTGCAATCAATAATTGTATGAATGTTATGAAATGTACTTTTATAGGGGAGGTTTTTGTAAAAGTTAGAGGGGTGCAATCTATAATTTAGCAAATTTAGAGGGGAGGTCCCGCAAATGACAGTACATTTATACTACCACAGAACATACAAAACTATACTCAAAACATATATAATCACAAACAACTTATGCTTTAAAGAATGAAAAAAAGAAAGAACAATTTACATAAACTCATAAGAACATCTCCAAGATCTTGATGATACAGCATGCACAGAGCTTGATAATGATTCAGAGAAATGGTCAGCTGTGAATAGTTCATCACATGGGACATTAATGCCCCTCTAACTAGTCATCAGGCCCTCAACAGTACTCAGTATCTACACTACAAGATGATCAGAAACCCTCAGTGAAAGAAAGAAAAAAAGGAAGAAGAAAACCCAAGTCACCCAACCAGTTCCAGCAACCCAAACCTAGAGGATACATATGGTACATGAAATAGAATATCAGATTACAACAATGAGTTAGTGAGCTCATCATAGACGCCGGCGGCATTCTCGGACGCCGGAACATTTTCCGCTTCAGTTGCAGACGGATTTGAGCCTTTTCGCGGCCTGGACGAACCCGGAGATTACCTGCAACTCGTCCAATTGCTATATTTTTGCATGGGGGGCGAGAAACTGGAGAGGTTAGTTGGTTCAGAGGGATGCGAAAGGAATGAGCTTTGGGTAAGGAAATACCTGGGACATGAAATGCCTCTGAACCACATCAATTAGCTGCTCTTTGGAGGGGTTAGGGATGACACCCACCTGTTCCATCTGCAGAAAGTATAAGCAATTCATCACCCACATTCATTTACTTTTGATTTTGATACAATGTTTTTAAAAGGCGATTCTGAGACAGTCGCCGCGCTCGTGGATTTAAAGATGTCACATGTTGAATGCTAACTAGTACAATTTTGAATTTTTTTTATAAAAGACAACCTAACATAATGTAAGATAAAATTGATATAATTGAGCACATTCTATACTTAATTTGATTAATTATACATGATAAAATTGATAACAATTTCTTACAAAATGATGAATCCAAGTTAAAGAATATGGCTTACCAGAATGAAAAATGATTCACAAAACTGACAATCACCATGTGTTATGTATTATCTGGAGTAAGGAACACCCCAAAACTCCAATTTTTAAGTTTTTTTATAAGATAAACTTTGTTGTCACTAAATCATAATTACTCTATCACACCGCAATGAGCAACATAGATCCGCTTGTCTCGCATATAATAAAAAAATAGATATTTCTTGAGCCTTCCAACTCGCGACTCCACCGTGCCTTTTAAAACATCGCATAATGAAAACTAGAAGTTAGAGAACGTACGAGATTGAAATGATGCCAATATCTCCATAACGCCGTGGTTTCTAGCTTGCTTAAGTCAACCCGCTGTACAGAAAAAGAACAATTTGATATATAAATAATAGTAAAAAGAAAACAAGTGATAGAAAAATGCTTCATAGAGAGCCAAGAAGTGTAAAAGCATTCAGAGCAATGAGGCGCCAAAAAGAGAACAGAAGATTTATAAAAAGAGCAATATAAAATGGGGAAAAACTATAACAGGATATTCATGATACAATTCGTATCACTACAAGAAGACAAATGTGCAAAATAAGAGAGGATAATTTACAAAAAATTCAAAATTTTCCCTTATAAATGACTCTATACTAAGCCCCGGCTTCTATTTCAATATAAAAATCCTCTTTTTATTACCAAACATTCTCTTATTTTACACATCCACTCAATCCTGATAAAACATCTTTCTTAAAAGTAAGCAAATGTTTTCGGGCATACCGTTGTTGCCCGGGACGAAGAAATGGAACCCTTGGATTGTGACTCGCACGAATGAGAACGGCTTAAGGATTTTTGCGCACATACTTTATGAGATCTACTTCTGGATTTATGTGGCTTTAGTGACTGCATGTCATCAGATGCTACAAGAAAACCAATGTCTTAAAAGGAATGTAAAAGAGGAATAAAGGAAAAAAGAGGAACATCAGTGACAAAAGTGAGAAGATTGTTAGAATAGTTAAAGTTCATGAATGAGAGCTAATCAATCCAAGCTTAAGCAAGAAGCATGTCTCACTTTCACAAAAATTTCCTTGGTCTCCCAATAATGGTGAATGGTGGTGCTCAGTATATTGGAAAGAGAGAATTTATATACAACTCTTATTCCTAATACTTCTAAAATCTATTGATTCCACAAAACTTAACTTAAAGCAAAGTCTAAACAATAAAAGGGCAGCCTGGTGCACAAAGCATCTCCGCGCAGCGAGGATCTGGGGAAGGGTCCCACCACAAGGGTGAAATGTAGGCAAACCTTGCCCTGCATTTTTGCAAGAGGCTGCTTCTAGGACTCGAACCCGTGACCTCAAAGTCACACGACAACACCTCAACTTGCGCGCCAAGGCTCACCTTCAAAGCAAAGTCTAAACAACACATCAATAAATTAAATTTTGTAAGCAAATACTAACTTTATAAATTATGGAACTAAAACTTGGTGCATATCCAGAAGAAGAAGGGATAAGATTCCTAGCACCACCAAGTAAGCTTTGTCATTTATGAATGGACAAATTACTCCCCCACTAAGTAGACCAGAGGCCCACTTCATGAGGTAAAAGTACCTTTTTAAGAAATTTATAGAGTTAATAAGTCACTTTGTTTAGATTTATTCCCGCCTCAATAAACCGGTCGAAGAGTGATGATCATCTTTCTATAATCTATAGTTCAGCCCCAAAAAGTCCTACTATATACAAGAATCATTGACCCAATATTACATTAAAATATGTTATCTACAATCCTCCATTGTAGGACATTTACAAAACCTTGGACAAAAACCATAGAAAAAACAAAAAAGTGAAGCATTCTAAGCTTCGGGTGTCGGTAATAGACTGATAAATGTCAATAATAGCCACCGCAAGCATAATGAAGAAAAAGATGAGACGATGTGCATATAATTTGCAGGGGAATTACCAAAATCAGAACCACCATTCCACTGCACATTTTCACATTCAAGCTCATCATCATCCTCATGGCCAGTTGGTGCTTCAATTACACTAAGAGCATTCCTTTGAAGCTTCACTTCAATACCATTTGTGAGAACCTGCAACCGCAAATAATTCTATCTTTCTTAAACAAGCTTTTGCTGCTTAAAATAGAAACACTGGCATGGAAAAATATTGATGAAATCCATCATACAAAAATAAACAGGGCAACATGCAACTGTGTTACAGAAAATGAATGTCTATGAAAGAGATTATGTACTCACAAAAAGCTATTTCTTCCTATCGACAAGGCTAATTTTTTGGCAAACACAAAAAAAGCTATACAAAACGCAACATTCTCCAATCTAGATCTTTCTAAGCAGGTTTCCTGTCGATAGGGCATGCACTTTAGACATTTGAAGGCCATATTATCATCCACCACACCACAATTCATCTCTACCCTTTAAAATTCACATGATTAAAACTATCAAGAGGAAGAATTGCCATGAGAAAACATAAAAAACACTCATAATTCCACTTTCACGATGACCGCAAAGGTAAACCATCAGTAATATCATCACAAATTACATTGAAATATAAACAAAAGAAAGAAAACCACGAATTACAGAAAACTATTCAGCCTGATTAAAAGAAAAGGGGAAGCAGACATAACAATTGCAGCGATGTAACAATTCGCTAGAAAGACAGTACAATCGAAGGGGATTAAATTCTATACTTTATATGAAGAAGAACGAATCATCGAGTGATCAACTATTTGACGAGAGAGTATTAGCACCGGGCTCCGATCCGAGATCTAGAACCGGGTAAAACAACGCTTTGCCGCATGTAGGAATCAACGCGCGCGATCAAAGTGGAGGAAAAACTACAAACTTATAGGGCGTGGGGAACCCGTTTGGTGATCACGCGTGATCGTTTTCGGTCGCCCGTTACCCGGTCCTAATAACTTCGCCTATTTGACAGATCTATAAACTAAAAGCTATTCAATTTGAAATTTAGTACTTCCAATTCAAAATTCAAATCCACACAGTTCAGGCCTGCTCCAATTAATCAGGCATTAGGGCGGGCGGTAAAGAACCCGCCTAATTAGTCAAAAACATCATAGTAATGCAAATTAGCTGGTGCAAATAGAAAATGCGAATTCAATTGAAAGATCCGAGTTCAAAAATACAAAATAATCCATATATCACGAAGAATTTCTTCAGAGTTTGCAGATCATGTTTGCAGTGACGAAGCATTTTTAAAACTGAAAACCTAGAATTAAAACCAAAAGGAACTGGAAAATTGCATAATTCACAAGAACAACTCCAGTAGAACCTGCATGCAGAAATGAGAAAACCTAAATACAGGAGAAGTAATTAATTGCTGAAGGTAAACCGAAACCCTAAATTAAGAAACCAGGCAGATCTTCAATCTAATACCGGCAATTATTACAGCATAATCAATTCAAACAATCAAAGCAAACATTGACTATAAAGGAAAACAAAAAGGAGTATCCTTTACGCGATCCACTCACGAAAAAGCAAGAAATTTGAACTCAAAAAAGGAAACCTGCGAATTTAAAAAAAAAAACAGAACTCAAATAATTCCGCTGCATTGCCACATCAGAACAACAAGATTATTAATGAAGTCAAGCCCCTTCAAAACTCCTTCCGAAATCCCGACTTGGGGAAAAATCAAAAACCCCCCAAAACCAGCCTCAATTATCGGAAAATCGGAAGTACAAATTTAGTAAGAAAAAAAAAACAAACTATGAATCTCAATTACCAGCCAATGCCAGCCGCCAAGCCCGACGGCTTTCTTAACCACCCCCTGCAGCCCCACCAGCACCGACTTAGTCCGATTATTCCCGGTGACCACCACCTTGGTGTGCCGGGGAAGAACCGAAAGCTCCTCCTCGCTGCTCTCCCCACAGCTGCCGCCGTACCCCCCGCGGCTCATCCCGCCGCCGGCAGCCACCAGCATTTTCGCGTCCAATCCCAATCTAATCGGAGAAAAACACAGTGAACGATCAATCAAGCACGGCGGATTGCGAGATCGGGCATTGAAGGCAGAAACTTGCGGCAGAAACGGTGGAATTCAGTGGAAAAATCAGTGATTTTGCGAGCAAATTTTGAAAAAAGCAGGCAGAGGCAGACAGCGAAGGGACTACGAAGAAGAAATGAGAGCGACTGTGCTTTCTCACTCCTCTCCCCCTTTCTCTCTCTCCCCCTATCCTTTTTCTTATGCTGCTGCTCGGAATCCCGACGACTCCAGCCCAGCCAATTGAATCACTCCACGTGTCTTTAGGGCTCAGGGAACGGGCCGCGCTGCCTCGGATACGGGCAGCGGTTACCGGAGGCGGAGATTTCTAGCCCGCCTACCGACCGCATCACGCGGGAACACCATTTCTAAACCATACTTTGGGACCCCGTAGCCGGCGTTGAATCGCTATCCGTTCTGCGTTCGTATATCGGAATGTGGTCGGTTTTAGGGTCCTCGTTTGGGTCTTTAATTTGGGTCGATTTTTCGCATGGCAGCGTAGGGGCGCCACCTAATAAAGATGGGTTGAATTTTTGTTTTATTTTTGCATTTTTTAAAATTATTATTATAAAATTTATTGATTCATAAAGCAAATCACATGGGAGGGTATAATTGGACTTGTGTACGTAGATAAACTGTAGATTCGATTTTATTTAATTTATTCGGTGATGACGTAATAAAGGGAAAAATATTAATACTTTTTTTTTTAAATTATTCATCAGGTTTCGGAAGGGCGAGCTATTTATTTGGGAGCACGTGTTCATTTTTTAATAATATAATGGAAATTCGGGAACTCATAAGCTATTTGTCTTTTCATTAAAAAAAATGAATTATAGCTGTAAATTTAGAAGAGCCTACTACACACACGAGAAAATGTTGTGTACGTATAGCGTACAACTTTATGATCCTTAAATAAATAGTGTGGGGCCCTCTTATTTCTGCTTTACGATTCAAGCTTAACGATTCCGCCTTTTCACCTCCCCTCTCTCCCGCTGCAGTTTCGCTACCCGTTTATTTTTCTCTCCCTTTCCCCTTCTTCGGCGTTTCGCTACCCGCTGCAGGTGGAGTCGCCATTTCGCCGCTGCTTTCGCTCCTCCTTACTTCTCCGGCGTTTGTAGGTGTACATTGGCGATTCGCTCCTCCACCGACCTTCGCCTTTCGCTTCTCCACCGTAAACCTAGCCTGCCGCTGGATTAGATTCATCGCCGGAAATAGAAACGAAACGGCAAGGTCGGTAGCTTTTTTATTGTCTAATGACTGTACGCTCCCACCTTTTCCGGCGACATTAATCATCACCTACATTATCTCCTATTGCAGCTCCAACTCCGTGCGGAACTCAAGCTTGTTTCTCCGCCAGTTAATGTTCCAGTTGTAAGTTCTTCTTCCAGCTGCTATAAATGTTTTTTAAAAGCTCATTTTTGTACCATATTAGAAGTTCTAACTAGGTTAGTGTGAAACAAAATTTTAGCTAGTTTTTTTTATAGCAACTCAATTAAACGTTCCAGTTGTAACTTATCTGTTTGTTATGGTTCATTTTCAAGTAATGTTGTAAGTTCTCTCCTCCAGTTAATGTTCCAGTTGTAAGTTCTTCTTACAACTGCTATAAATGTTTGTTAAAGCTCATTTTTGTACCATATTTGAAGTTCTAAATAGGTTAGTGTGAAACAAAATTTTAGCTAGTTTTTTTATAGCAACTCATTTAAACGTTCCAGTTGTAACTTATCTGTTTGTTATGGTTCATGTTCAAGTAATGTTATTACTTGTAATTCATTGAATGTAAATGTTTGTGCTTGGTCATTTATATATGCTTACATTTAGAATTATGGTTGGATTACTTTAGAATTACAATTGTAAATGTTTGTGTTTGGGCTTACATTTAGAATTAGAGTTGGAATTTAATTTGTGGAGAAATTAACTGATCAACTTAATTGATGAACATAACAGTTTGAATATATAAAGTTAAGTTCATCAGTTCATCAGTAAACAAATACAGGTGGATTAAAATTACCTTAACAAAATTACAGTTCATAACACCCTTATAATTACAGTTGTGCTTACAGTTGAACTGTAATTTCTTACTTTGTTAAATGATGAACTGTACTGATGAATTACAGTTGGATTCAGATGCCCTAATTACAGTACAAAATACACTTATAATTACTGTTGGGCTTGCAGTTCAACACTTATAAATGTTTGTGTTTCGTCATTTATATATGCTTACATTTACAATTACATACAGTTGAACACTTATAATTACAGTTTGACTTACAGTTCTACTTACAGTTGGACTGTAATTGCTTAATTTGTTAAATGATGAACTATACTGATGAATTACAGTTGATTGTTTATCCTTTGTTATGATTTGTAAGTCATTTAATGTACATCTTTTTGTTTGCTTTTTTGTATATGCTGACTGTTGTGTATTTATGTATAATTTTAGTTGTATTTAAATTAGTTACTACTAGTGAAAATATCTTTTTAATTACAACCAGAATTTTAGGTTTAATTACAGTTGTAATTACAAATATATGTAATTACAGTTGTAATTACATTTTTGTTTGCAGTTGTAATTACAACTAATCTTTTTTTAACTTTTATGTTTAGTGTGGTTTATTGTTTGCTAATGTTATCATTTGTTTCTTATGGTTATCTGCTTCTTAGGGTTGTATTTAGGTAAAACACTTTCCCAATAGGTGACATCACAGCTAAGGTTATAAATATTTCAAGTTGTTCTTTGCTCCAAGGACGAAAAGTAAGTTTAATTACACATTGTATGTGGTTTTATTTGGATTTATATATGCTAATTCTTAAATTTTGTTGTAGTGCCTGAGAGCAACTATTTGAACTCTAGATGTGCAGTTTCCACTTTCAAAATTAATGCCCGTCAATTGTTGGAAGTTTTGGAGGAGGATTCTAAGAATATTTTGAGGGAAGTAGGTGTTCTCCCAATATTTGAAATGCCTAGTTTGCCTCAAAACATTCCTTTGCTTTATGTTCTAGTAAGGGCTTTCAATAGGGACAGACAATCCTTTACGATAGAAAATGACTCTTTGAACTTCACAGTCAACGAGGTGGCCTTGATTTTGGGTCTACCAAATCGTGGACTAGACATTTCTTTTTATAGACTACCCTGCACAATTTGCATTTTAGTTTTCTAACCTTGAAATACAGTATTATAGGAGAATCAATAGGCAAAACACTAAGTGCCTAGTCAACCATTTAACAACAACAAGTGTTAGAAACCATGAACTCATTATCATGCCATGCCACCTAACTAATCATTGGGCTTTGCTGGTGTGTCACTTAAGAGAATGTAAATGGAAATTTTATGACTCCATGAGAAGTAACCGTCACCTAACAGGCCTATCAGCATTGGTAAGCTTTTTATAGTTTAACATTGAATAGATTTTAATATTAGTAGTATTTTTATTTATATCCTGAGTTATGTTGTAGGTACAATTACTCCATGAAGAGGTAAATACAGCACTTCCAGCCGACATTATAAATTGGCCAATTGTAGAAGTTCTTGGCTTGCCTCAACAGGCAAATGGTGATGACTGCGGAGTATTTGTTGTGAAATTTATGGAGGCAGTTGTATCAACACCAGAAATGTCATGGGAGGAATGCAAGGATTGGTCAGCTGAGACCTCAAAATTTCGGGCAGAAATTGCTGTTGATTTAATTAAAACATTTGTTTAAATTTCTTGACGTGTAAAAGTATTTGAACATGGTGCATGCTCTTATCTTGAGGAGACAATTTTTGCTACAATTATTTACTGTTTAACTAAAATTTTTGTATGTACTATATACCATGTGGTATTATTTGTCACTTTACTAAGTCTTACACAATTATTTCTGAACTTCTTTTCTTCCTAATTATATTTGCTAAATTATTGACAAAATACTTTTCAAGTACAACATAAAGGTAAAAAATAACAGTTTATAATTTCAGTTGTAAATACTTTTTCAATTACAGTTATAACTTACAGTCTAGAATTATAAGTAAATTACAGTTCAAAAATTAACATGTTTCTCTTCATCTCTTGCTTTTTATTTATTGTGTATCTGTAACTCCCTTAGTACATTGCAGTTTATTTGATTGCGAGTATTGCTAAAGTTAGTTGAGTAGTAAAAGTAAATTGCTGCACTCCTGCGTTCGACGAACGCGGGCCGACGTTCGACGAACGCGGGCTGCCGGCTTGGCAAACTGTAAACAGCAAATAACTTTATATTTATAGTATCATTTACAGTTGTAATTAAACATGTAATGTAGAACTGTAACTGTAATTAGCAAACCTTCATGTCACTTTTTTTATTTTTTTGGAATGATATCATGGTATGTTTTTGGATGGGAGACACCACAAATCCACAATACTGATTTAACAGAGATAGTAACATAAAGACAAATTGTTTTTTCAGAATGTGAAGTTCGGCCCGAAATCAATTGCAAAATTCCTTGCTCCTGCAGATTTCAACTAAAAAAAGAAGCTAATATAGTAGGATTGGTGAGGTAGTCATCCTTTATTTGCAAATAATTGGACCCTCCAGGTGGCGTTGAATGTCTGTTGTAACTGCAATCTCTCATAAAGTTCAACTCGGTCCTCGTCCCAGGCTCTTCATCAACAATGATATCCCTTTTTCGCCCAGAAGTTTTTTTCCCTGCAACATGTCGAAAATCATTTAGATAAATGAAACTTATAAATCATCCTGTAAAAATGATTTATAATAATAAATGCTTTTATCTTTAGAATGAAACTTATAAATATTACGTGTACTCTTTGTCCATTGTTCCCAATGGTCTTTATGACGTGCATTGCTTGCACCTTTTCGCCTCTTGGTTGGTGGATCTCGAAGAGTTGTATTAGAATTTTGCTCTTCTACAAGTCCTTTCTTTTGCCTTTCATCTTTATCTACCATCTCATCAGTGTACTTAAACAACTCATTCATAACATTCATAACATGAATTTTGGCAGCTTGGCAATTCTCAATGCGAGTTGCTAAGTTGTAACTAGAACGCATAAGGTGGTTCCTGAATATATGGTTCGAATCATGCTCTGCAATAGATGGTATATTCGGAAGGTACATGCCTTTTTTTGCATCAACCGTGAATCGTTTTAGCACATATTTCATTGGAATTTATTTTACATTCCTTAAATTGAATACTCTTAAAATATGTTGACATAGAAGACCTCTTGTTTCAAATCCTCGACACGAACAATCTGAATCAAATGTTATTGAGTTGAAATTTACAAACCATCTTTTGTCATTCGCCGAATCACCATGGCCTTTTGTTACAAACACTGTATGCTCATCATCATATCGTGTTTCATCTACTATGCATAATCCAAGGGCCCCATCCGTGTATGCTTTCTCGAATATTCCGTACATTTTTCTAGTGTATATTTTTGAAGCGTGCTTTAGTAAGACACATGTGTTGTGCTTCAAGGTAACCGCTCCATGGTTGCTTTTGAAATCCTCCTCATGCTCCCCCCGGCGCCATGATGCAACAAGCCTATCTAAACCAACAAAACACTCAACTAAAGAACTAGTACCCTTTGAACAACCATGCAAGGAATTATTAGCTGATTCACTCCTTTGGGTAGATAAAATTCTAAGGTCCAACAAATCCTTGTTAAATGCAGTCGACCACTTCCTCTTAGCAATGTGCAAATCCTTCAACCATCGATTTTCTTGTAAATTGCCTCTAGTGATCATCTCATACCAATTTCTGTCAAACTCAATTTCCCCATCGCACTTTGACATACATTGATAAAAAATGCACGAATTGTACTGTCATTGTTAAAGGTAGCAACTTTAGAAGGCGCCTTTTTGGAGATGTGCCATTTACACAACCGATGTCTGGTCTTAGTGAACACTCGATCAATTGTAGCGGCCATAGCTTGATCCTGATCAGTAAATATTGATATTGGTTCCTTTTTATCAACGCACTTCAATAACGACTCAAAAACCTAAATAAATGACTCAGTTGTTTCTTCAGCAATGAAAGCTCCGCCTACGAATATATTCTGCCAATGATGATTCACGGCAATGAAAGGCGCACATGCAAGATTGTACTTATTCAATCGATATGTTGTATCGAAAATCAAAACATCACCAAAATAATCGTAATCTAGTTTGCTATTGCCATCCATCCAGAAGAATCCCGTTAACCTGTTCAGCTCATCTTTTCGGACATGATATGAAAACATGCTATCCTTTGATTGCCTATCCTGCAATATCTCTAGCAAGGCAGTAGCGTCACCGCTTTCAATTAATGTTGCTCTTTCACGCTGAATGTAATTAAAAGCATCCGTCTTTGTAAAACCAATATTTTCTTCACCTCCAGCTTCGTCTGACATAAAGTTGTATGCCGCAACAGGTTTAATACCTGCGCCCGTCATGTTTTTCAGTAGATTACCCTGCATTTCAGATATCGAACGACTAGATCTCAATAAATGTCTCTCTTTCTCTGTTGCGAGAGGGTGATTGTGTTCCTCAATAAACTTTGTTACTGTCCAATTTCTGCCATCTGCATCTGCATGGAAGTGAATAGAAGCAAGACAACCGGTGCGTGTATCTAATTTGTGGAACTTCTTCTCCTTCTTCGGAGAAGGATTTATTCGCTTATTTCCTGCATTTGAACAATTATACTCTCTAGTTTTAATTGTTCTCGTATGCGTCCAATACATAATGTGTTGTTTGCGCACACTAAAACCAATTCGGTGTGCATAATCACAATACATTTTATAAGCTTCATTCTCCGAATGCACGACGGGGAACACAACGGGATCCTTTTAAAGAAATAAAACAAATTAAATAAAAAGTACAATTAATATTACAGGTACATCACTAATTAAGTTAAAGTTAAAATATGCATTATAGTTACACCAATTACAGTTGTAGTATTATAGTTTAAATATGAATTATAGTTACAGTTGAACTTCTAGGTAAATTATGAATTATAGTTAAAGTTACAGTTGGACGTACAGTTGTATTTACAGTTGTACTTCCACATATAATTACAGTTGCGCATTTGGACATTGCAGTTGGAATTTGGTAATTTGTTAACTGATCAACTTAGTTGAATTTAACAGTTGGAATGTGTGAAGATCAGTTCATCAGTAGACAAATTACAGTTGCCTTAAAATGCCCTTAACAATATTACAGTTCAAAACAAAGTTATAATTACAGTTGGACTTACAGTTGAACACTTATAATTAAAATTTGACTTACAGTTCGAGAAAGCATACACTTGGACTTACAATTGAACACTTATAACTACAACAAGTCTAAACATATTCACAATTACACTTGGAATTAAACTTGGAATTACATTTGGACTTACAGTGGTACTTACAGTTGTACTTATAGTTGTACTTACACTTGGAATTACACTTGGAGTTACAGTTGCACTTACAGTTGTACTTACAGTGGCATTTACAGTTGGACTGTAATTTCTTACTTTCTTAAATGATGAACTGTACTGTTGAATTTCAGTTGGTTTCACAGCTCTTATTATAGTGCAAAAGACACTTATAATTACAGTTATAAGTGCAAGACTTATAATTAAAGTTGGTCTTACTGTTGGCCTCACATTTGCACTTCCAGTTTCAAAATACAGTATATATAATTGGTTAAATATTGTTTTTACAGTTACAAAATGCTCACACTTGATTCTGAAGCCATGTGAAATGGCCAGCGAAACTTCCCGTCGGAGATAATTCTGCACCAGACAGCGGACACCTTCAGACTGGTTTTCTGCTGATAAAGCTAATAGGAACTGGAAGCTTAACGTCCCGGTAGAAAGCGACCGCCGGTTGGAACGACGTCGACTACTTTTCCGGTGGCCAATTGCAGCGGGGAGGCGCCAAACTGGAATCGTTAGACCGCCGGTAGGAACGACGTCGACTGCTTTTCCGGTGGCCAATTACAGCGGGGAGGAGAAAGGCGGAATCGCAAGACCGCCGGTAGGAACGCCACTGGTTTTCCGGTGAAGAAGCCAACTGCAGCGGGAGAGAGGGGAGGTGAAAAGGCGGAATCGTTAAGCTTGAATCGTAAAGCAAAAATAAGAGGGCCCCACACTATTTATTTAAGGACCATAAAGTTGTACGTTATACGTACACAACATTTTCTCCTACACACACCTAAAGTCTACCAAAAAGGGACAAATTTCCAATGTAGCCCCCAAATAAAACTTAAGTATAGGAATAGCCTCATTTTAATAAACATTCTCATTCTAGCCCCCTTTAGCATAGCTGGCAGGGAGTGGTGGGCCCGGTGTCAGTTTTGACAGGAATTTTAAGGATAATTTTTTATGGCTGATAGGACTATATGAGTCATAATCCATGCATGAGAATAATAATCCGGGCGTTTTTTATTGGTTAAATAATTATGTTTTGTGTGGGCGTTTTTTAGTGGTTAATAATCCATGCTAAATCTGTTAACATTTCAAAAGTAAATCCGTTTTGGCACGACTTATGATACACAACATTATCTGATTAACATTTCAAAATTAAATCTCATTAACATTCTAAAAATGAACTTAATACACATCTAGTGCATCCTCATAACATCAGATAACGTCAAAATTAAAACAAAATAACTGAGAAACAAATCATCCAATAAACGTCTGAAAACTGCTCGCAATTTGTTCCTTGCTATATCTAGTGCATCCCTCCATATAACCTGCAAAAAATTAAAAGATACATTATTGCAAAAAAATTATTAGAAACTTTATTTCAAAATCAAATACAGTCTTACCTTCGATTTTCTGGATTTGCGGGGCATGTTGCCCGATTGTGTCCCAATTGTTTACAAATACCACATTTTCTATTACTACGATCAATTTGTTCATCCATTGTATTATGATGTCGACGAGTTTGAGGGCGGCCAGTCCTTCTTATTAAAGTGGGCGGCTGAAGCTCAATAATACCCCGTGCTGCGTCTAATGGTTGTCATCCTGTAATATCTGGAATACCATGAAAATTTCCGTTGTACGTATTTTTGTAACAAGATATTGTATAAAAGTCTGATATCATCTGCTCATGTGAACAACGTATAGACGCAAGTGAAGCAATTATATGAGCACAAGGGACATGATATAAGACCATACTATGGCAACTGCAGGAGCATCCATCATCAGTGAGCAGTACACAATGTGCTATATTTTTGTCACCGTAGCATGAAAATTCAGTGCGATTTATCTGGACTGGCCTACATAAATTTCTTGCAGCTGCTTCTCGGTTACCTAGCATTGTCAATACTTTAGGCACAAATCTAGACACTGCATCACGTTCCCATTTTAGCGCATCTTCACCTCTTTTAAGAAATAATGCAATACAATGATAAAATGTAGCTGATACTAGTGCTTGTATGGGCAACCCTCTCGCTCGTTTAAGTACTCCATTGAAACTTTCGCTCGCATTTGACATCATAGTGTCATATCTAGCGCCACCATCATATAATAAAGTCCATTTTTCAACATCCCTAGCCACCATCCAATCATACGCTCTTTGATCAACAATTTTAATGTGTTCCATATTTTGTGTAAATGTTAACGGAAACGACTAGCAATAACTGGAAGCAACTCTTTCAATCAATTTAGAAACCATTCTCACGATTCAATACACTCTGATTCAACAACAGCAAATGCTAACGGAAAAAGTCCATTATTAGCATCTATACCAACGGCTATCAACATAGTACCCCGGAAATGACCCAATAAAAAAGTTCCATCAAGGCTAAGAACAGGACGACAATTAGCCCATCCTTCAATTGAGGGTCCGAAAGCCCAAAACAATCTTTGAAATCTATTATTTCCAGAGGTATAAATATCAAAAACTGTGCCGGGGTTATACATGCAAATGGTATCTAGATATCGAAGTAGGATTTTATACGACTCAGACCAACCCCCCAAAACAGTTTTTATTGCTTTCCGTCTAGCGTCCCATGCCTTTTTGTAGCTCGTCATGATATTGAATTTTGCATTTATCCGGCCTCTTATCTCACTAGGTTTAATGTCTATTTGTGTCCGAAGTACGTGAGTAATAAATCTCGCAATAAACATTGCAGTGCACTGACTGTGATCATTTTGTATGTTCGCATTTATGCATATATGCGAGCCAGATATTTTGGAAATCAACCGAAACAATAGCCTTTAGTTTCCATGGACATGGTCTAGTAGAATGCATGTTCTCTAAGCATACTAGGACTAATCTGCACTGATTTGACTGAAATGTTTTAAATTGTACATGATTATGTATAGACCATGCACTTATAGTGCAATGTATCTCCCATTTTGTTCTGAAAAAAGTTCCAACTTGTAAATCGTGAGGTATTGAAAAGTCCATAATTTGGTTATCTTGTGAATGTTCTCCATCAAAATCTTCTTCAACCACCCAATCTTTTATTGTTCTAGCAAATTGAATGAATGAATTATCAACGATTATGCGATCAACCCAACTACGATCAACTGAAATTGATCGTTCAAAGATTTCTTTAACTCTACTTTGAGTTTCAAATATGTTTTCATCATCATTATCAAACGAGTCGTCACTGCTGTTATCGTCCATTTCATTTAGATCAATATTTAATTCTTGTTGTTGATACACTTCGCACTCATCAAGTTCAAATTCAACACCATCCGACATGATTATGACACCTCAAAATAACTGAATTAAAAAAAATTATTAGCATAAAAAAATAAACTAAACATCTAAATTATTATAGAAATAAAACAAAAAACTAAACATTAAAGTATGACACCTCAAAATAACTGAATTAAAAAAAATTATTTGCATAAAAAATAAACTAAACATCTAAATTATTATAGAAATAAAACAAAAAACTAAACATTAAAGTATGACACCTCAAAATAACTGAATTAAAAAAAATTTATTAGCATAAAAAAATAAACTAAACATCTAAATTATTATAGAAATAAAACAAAAAACTAAACATTAAAGAATTAACTATATATTATTAAAAAAACAAAACATTTATTAATAATTAATAACTCATATCTATTAAAACAAAAAAAAACTACACATTTAAAATATTAAATAACTAACCTGCAGACAGGTTGTAGAGGGAGCAAATCCTTGGGTAAGGAAATGCAATGATATTTGGTGTGATTTGTTTTAAGGACAAGTGACTTATTTTATAGGCTCTCACACAAGTAAAAAAAATCTGCAAGCAGTGTGAGACTAAATTTGGTATACTGTGCAAAAAAACCCCCACACAAAACATAATTAATTAACAAATAAAAAATGCCCAATCTGATTATTATTCTCCTGCATGGATTATATATGACTCCTATAGTCCTATCAGCCATAAAAAAAAATTTATCCTTAAAATTCCTGCCAAAACTGACACCGGGCCCACCACTCCCTGCCAACTATGCTAAAGGGGGCTAGAATGAGAATGTTTATTAAAATGAGGCTATTCCTATACTTAAGTTTTATTTGGGGGCTACATTGGAAATTTGTCCACCAAAAAGTCACAAAAAGTGGGGCCCACTCATCACAAAAGCACCCAATTTCTCTAGGATTCGGCTGAAAATCACAAAAAGTGGGCCCCACTTGGCACAAAAACACCTGACTTTAGGGTTTGGCGCAAAAAAAACCATAAAGTCAGGTGTTTTGTGCTGAGTGGGGCCCACTTTTTGTGGTTTTTAAGTAGACTTTAGGTGAGCATAGTATTATTCAATTTAGAATGTTGTTAGGTGCACTATAATTTTAATCTAAAAAAAAATTGTAAACTATATATTTCTTATATCCTTGAACGAAAATTTATGTGCAGGTCAACTCTAAAATCAATTTCGTCCGCACGACACTATCGCCTCCACTCTATCCTACTCATGTCGCTCTGATCAAACATCACCACGCTCGGCCCCCTCATACTCCCTCTCTTGCAACAACTCCTTCCTCCTCGCCTTCCTCTCCCCTCGCTTGCACCTCAACAAGTCAAGAAGCTAGGGTGCTGGTGCCATCTTTAGGATGGAAATCTTAACCCTGTGTGCAACTTCTTTCACGTTCTAAACTTAAAAAATCTGCGATGATAATATTCCGGCAACTTCTCTGTTTCCTGAGACATTGACGGCTGATCGCATGAAGGTTTTAGTGGTGAAAGTGCACAGTTAGCCTCACTAGAATTCTCTAGAGGGGGGGGGGGGTGAATAGAGATTTAAAAAATATTTTGTGCAAAGTTAATAAATATATATGTGTAATATTCACATATTTAAGCTTTCCACACACCAACAAGAATTAAGCAAAAGAAATAGCAAAAAGAAAATCACAGCACAACACAAAGAAATATAGTGGTTCCCCAAACTTTGGGTAGTCCACTCTTCTACCCCCTTGGTAGGAATTCACTATCTTGCACTGAGTCTTTTGATAAGGAGACTCGTAGAACCAGCCTGAGTCTTTTGATAAGGAGACTCTTAGAACCACTACGACTGAATTTTTTGAAGAGAGATTTTAAAAACTCTTTTACACAATTTGAAAATGAAATATGAATAAGAAGAAGAAGTAGAAAAAAAACAATTAAAGCAAGAAAGAATCTTCTTCCTAGCAAGAAGATTAGAAGCACAAGTATAGTGAATTTGAAATCTCTCTTCTATAGTGAGAAGGAGATTGTAGGCCCTTTTTCTCTTTCAGTGAGAGCTCTCAGAAATGGCAGCAGTATGGCTTTAGAGGGAGAAGAAGAAGAAGACTTTTTCTTTGCTGCAGCACTCTTTCACTTTTCTCAGCTTTCTCACTTTTCACTTGGGAGCTTTTCCTCTTTTTCAAATGGATGGAATGGATCACTTCTCCTTTTTTTCGACCTACTTCTGTATTTATAGCTCTGTTTATTCAAAAATATTGCTATAGGAGGATAATCAATTAACAGTCAAAGAAATAGTAAGAAAGAAAAGTTTCCATAATCATTATTTCTGTAGAAGGAAAAAGATCATTCTATTTTCAAATAATGTCCATAATAATTTCAATCAAATTAGCCAAGAATCATTTAGAAGGAAAGATTGATTCAGAACGACTAGAAAAGAATAATATAATTTCATAAAATTCAGATCTACAGAAAGAAGGAAAGAGATCTGGCGTGTTTTTGAATCTGTCACAGAAATCGACGTGCGTCGATTACTATTCGACGTAAGCATCGATTTCAGCCTGGTTAGACGTCGAAAAGAGAATATGGAAAGAGCGTCGATAGAGGTGCGTCGACTTCACTGGGTGCGTCGACTAGAAATCGGAGTTACGTCGACTTTGGTTACATCGAATTCTGTTTAGAAATACTTCGACTCAGTATGAGAGATGCGTCGACTACACTTCGACGTTGCGTCGATTACTATTCGACGCATATTTACTTAAACTAATTTTTCACTCTGAGAATACATATTCTATTCATTTCTAGGGGTTAAGATAAATCATTTTCCCAACAATCTCCCCTATTTGTCTTAACCCTATTCAGAGAGAAATTTCATCAGCTTTAATCAACACTTCAAAGCATAGGAAAGAGATATAACAAATGAGTATCTTTCACAAGATTTAAACTAAGAACTTCCTGTTATACATGAAATTGACAAAAGCAGAGTAAAGTTTCTTAGATAATTGTTCAATAGCTTCAAAAATGTAGGGTCTGGCTCTATTAGGATGCTCCTGAACATTTTTGATAATTGTGTGCAGCTTTGCCAGGATCTTTTCAGCATCAAGAAGGGTGTCATTTATGGAATAACCCTTGCTAATGATAATTGCCGCCTTTTCATCAATCATTTCTATTGTAATGCTCTGAGGTTCCTTTTTCTTCTGTGTAGGTTTGAACTCAGATGGTCCTTTGTTATCAACCTTGGGCCTATATTTCCTTTTCTTTTCTGGTTCTTATTTCTCAGGGATCTCAGACATCTTTTCTTTCCCTTTCCAGGGTGAATCATGTCATTTGTCTAGCCCTTCTGGCTTTTTAGGCTTCTTATAGGGAATGTAGATATCTTCTGAACACCCTACACCCCTTTTATGTTTTTGTCCTTTATCTAGGATTAGCTCTGCTTTAGGATTTTTCTTTTGATATGCTTCAACATCAAACAATTTCTTTGGAATTTTGATGGATGGTTCAGCAAGAATCTGTTCTTTGGTCATTCCCTTCTTGATCTTCTCTATCCAAACATTTCTCTTATCTACTGTTTCTTTCATGGTTGCTTCAAATTCATACAGTTCTCTTTCTCTTATTTCATTATTTCTCCTTTCCATTTCAGGATCATTGTGGTCCTTTGCAGTACTGTCAGGAGAGATATTAAGAATCTTTTCAAACCTCTTTATCTCCTCACAAGCTTTTTTGTACTTCTTTTCCTTGGCATATTCTTTCCTTTCTTCTTTGGAATATTTTTGCCAGTGAGGGATGACATCTTTTCTTTCCATTTGTCTTCTTGGACTTTGCCTAGGTAAGATTTGAGTAGTAAGTTTTGTTGATGGTGGAGGTAGAGGTAGTAGAGGAGGTGGAGTTTTCTCTTTAGGAAGATAAGATGGAGAAGGAACTTTAGGAGGAGGAGTTTCTTCTGGAGGAACATCCTCAAGTAGAGGTGTCCAGAGTTTGATGTGACTGGAAGAGAAGCCTGGAGAGTGATACTGATATTCTTCCACACACAGGGGTACATCAATCCAGACTTGCCCTTTCAGGTCATCAGAAGTAGCTGCTTTTTCCTCCCCCTGGACTTCTGTATTTTGTACTACAACAATCTCCCCCTGAATATATGGGGCATCTACTCTGAATGCTGAATCCACAGCATGGTCTCCTTCTGTATGGTAGGATGAGGATTCGCCAAAGTGTTTGTTGAAGGTGTAATCAGAGTGATTGGAGAAGATTTGAGCCTATGGTACAAAAATGAAGTTGGTTTAATACTTAGAGATAATATTTAGAGATTGGAGAAGAGTTAGCCCTGAGCTTTAAGAGAATATAGAACCTGAATAGAGGGGTTTCTGGAGCAACTCTCCCCCTGGTTTATATCCTGCAGAAAGGATGTAAACCTTTTTGGCGACAGATGTTGTTCGTGAAGAAGAACATGAAGCTCAGGAAGTGAAGCAGAGAGGACGGTCAGTTTGGCTTCACAGGTGGTTATCATTGCGGCACATTCGTTGGAGAAATTATTCAGTCTTGTTTGAAATTCATTCAGGAGGTTTTCCAGGGCATCGTTTATCACTTTGATGATGACAGGTTGAACAGGAGTTGGCGCCATTGATGCAGAGAGAAAGGGTGACGACGAAGTTTTTGGCGGTTTGGGAGAGTGTGAGTTATGAAATAGGAGGCATTATTTAAAGAAGGTGAAACGTCGAAAAGGAAACAGAAATCAAGGGATATTAGGTAATCCAATTGTCAAAAGAAGAAGAAAAGATTTGTTTCCAATTTTATCATGAAGTCAACGCATGCGTCGATACGGAGTCGACCCTCCGTGGAATTTTTGTCAGCCTAGGGACCTGTCGACATGTTCACAGATTTGCGTCGATACCAAGTCGACGGTACATCGAGAAGGGATCGACGTATCTTTGTCTGTAAGAAATCAATGCCAGCGTTGAGTTCTTTTCGACGGTGCGTCGATAGGTAATCGACTTATCTTCAAGTGCTCTCTTAGTTTTTCTGACCTCTTTTAGATTTGCCCAACAATGATGTTTACAAGCTTCCATCAAGCATTCCTAAGGTGTTGATGAAGTAAGTATGCTTAGTTTTATCCAAGGGTTTGGTGAAAATGTCTGCTCTTTGGCTATCAGTAGGAATATATTCTAAGGTTATCTTGTCTTTTTCCACATTGTCTCTAAGAAAGTGATATCTTATTTCTATATGTTTGGTTCTACTATAAAGGACTGGGTTGGATGCTATGGATATAGCACTAGAACTATCACAATAGATTTTAGAGTTATTGACTTCCAATTTATAGTCAAGAAGCTGATTTTGCATCCATAGGACTTGTGAATAACAGCTCCCAGCAGCTATATATTCAGCTTCAGTTGTTGAGGTTGAGACTGAGGTTTGTTTTTTACTGAACCATGATATTAATCTATCACCTAGGAATTGGCAAGTACCAGATGTGCTTTTTCTATCAACCCTACAACCAGCATAGTCTGCATCTGAGAAACCTGTTAATTCAAAGTTGGTTTCTGCTGAGTACCATAGACCTAGTTCAGGTGTTCCCTTTAGATATCTAAGAATTCTTTTTACAGAGGAGAGATGGGATTCTTTTGGATCAACCTGAAATCTAGCACATATGCAGGTGGTAAACATAATGTCAGGTCTGCTAGCTGTTAGATAGAGAAGGGATCCTATGATTGCCCTATAGATCTTTTGATCTACTAATTTTCCCTTATCATCCTTTTCTATGATGGCATTAGTTGACATAGGTGTTTTCATGGTAGATGCTGATTCCATACCAAACCTTTTGATTAACTCTTTAGTGTATTTAGATTGTGGGATAAAGATCCCCTCACTGCTTTGTTTTACTTGTAGCCCTAAGAAATACGAGAGTTCTCCTATATTACTCATTTCAAATTTAGATTGCATTAGATTAGCAAATCTTTTACAGAGTTTGGGATGAGTTGAGCCAAAGATGATGTCATCTACATAGATTTGAACAAGCAGGAGTTTATTCTTGTGGGTTCTAGTAAAAAGTGTTTTATCTACTTTACCTCTTTCAAAAGAATTTTCTATCAGGAAGTTGGAGAGAGTTTCATACCAAGCTCTAGGTGCTTGCTTAAGGCCATAAAGAGCTTTGTTAAGTCTATAAACAAAGTTAGGAGAGGAGGGATTGATAAAACCTGGTGGTTGCTCTACATACACCTCTTCTTGAAGGTCACCATTTAGAAAAGCACTCTTGACATCCATCTGGTAGACTTTCATCTTCATGAAAGCTGCATAGGCAAGAAAGAGTCTGATTGCTTCCAATCTGGCTACTGGAGCAAAGGTTTGGTTGTAGTCTATTCCTTCTTGTTGTCTGTATCCTTGTGCTACTAGTCTTGCCTTGTTCCTGATAATTACTCCAGTGGAATCTAGTTTGTTTTTGTATACCCACTTTGTACCAATAACTAGGTAGTTTCTTAGTCTCTCAACTAAGTTCCATACTTTGTTTCTCTCAAATTGGCTTAGTTCTTCTTGCATGGCTATGATCCAGTGAGGATCACAATTTGCTTCTTCAAACTTCTTTGGTTCAACTTGTGATAAGAAGCATTGGAGCATCATCCCACTGGAGACTTTGTGTCTTGTTCTTACTCCAGTTTTGGGGTCTCCAATTACTTGGGATTGTGGATGATTTTTCATATTGATTCCTGACCTGCTTGGATTTGTCAAAGGCTCTTCTTCCTCATTAATAATGGGATTATTGTCCACCTGTTCTTCTTGAACTACGTTCTCTTGTGAGAGTTGGTTTGGATTGCTCTTTTCTGAATCTTCTTCATGTTCCTGTTCACACTCCTCACTTGGTTCTTGTAGCTAGTTTTCTTTCCCAGTGACTGTGTTCTCTAGAGTCAGTTGTTCAAACTGAGTCTCTATGCAGCTGTTTTCCTGGGGAAAAGGATTGGTGGAAGTTTTCTCCCCCTTAGACAGCATGTTAGTTTCATCAAATGTAATATGCATGGATTCTTCAATTTTGAGATTTCTCCTGTTATAGCACCTATAAGCTTTACTAGATGATGAGTACCCTAGAAATATCCCATCATCAGACTTCTTGTCAAACTTGGCAAGATGGTCTTTCCGATTGTTTAGTATAAAGCAAGTACATCCAAAAATCTTAAAGTATTTCACCATGGGTGTTTTTCCTTTCAGAAGCTCATATGGAGTTTTCAACTTAGTTTTGTGAATGAGGCTTCTATTTAGAACATAGTTTGCAGTGTTAACTGCTTCAGCCCAGAAGGTTTTTGGTAATCCTGATTCTGCAAGCAAGGTTCTTCCTGATTCAATTAAGGTTCTATTCTTTCTTTCAGCAACTCCATTTTGTTGAGGAGTTCTAGGTACTGAGAAGCTTTGTTTGATACCTTCATCCTCACAGAAACTACAGATTAACTGATTTTCAAATTCTATCCCATGATCACTTCTGATAATGGAAACATGAGTATTGAATTCAGATTGGATCTGTCTGATGAATTTTGAGAGAATTTTGTGGGTTTCAGACTTAGCCCTTTAAAAAATACCCAGCTATATCTAGAATAGTCATCCACAATGACTAGGGTATAAGACTTTCCACCTAAGCTTTGAGTGGATATAGGTTCAAAGAGATCCATGTGCAGTAAGTAGAGAATCCTAGGGGAGTCATCTTTACCAATTGGTTTAAAGGATAATTTGGTCTGTTTTCCTAGTTGGTAAGGTCTACATGGAGAGTCCTTAGAGTACCTACCTTTTGGTAGGCCTCTGACTAGGTTATTCTTTGCTAATTCACTAATGGTTTTATAGTTTAAATGGCCCAGCCTCCTATGCCATAATTCACTTTTATCAATAATGTTGTTGAATAAACAAACTCTGTGTGTGTGGAGTTAAAGTCTACTATATATACTTTTCCTTTTCTTATTCCATTGAGTATAATGGCACCAGTCATGACATCAATAACATGGCAAACTAGTTTGGTAAATTTTACCTCATACTTACCACTGTCACATATCTGACTCATACTTATCAGATTGTGTTTTAGTCCTTTGACTACTGCCACATTCTTAAAGGTTACTTTCCCTTCTTTGAAATCTCCAAAGCCCCTGGTTTGCCCACAGCTAGAGTCTCCAAAAGTCACTGGTGGTCCAAGTCTATCCTCAAAGTTGGTTAATAGATTTTTGTACCCTGTCATGTGCATGGAGCATCCACTGTCCAAGTACCACACCAGCCTGAAGATGTGATACACCTGCACATAAGATTTAAACATTAGTTTGGACCCTGCTAATCTGGGGTCCCTTTCTTCCAACAGTGAAAGGTTCAATGAAAGAATAAGTGGGTCTTTCAGAGTACCCTTTCTTCTTTAGAAGTGTTGGCTTATCATATCAGCAGTCTTTGGTAATATTGCAGAAATAGTATTCATAATAAAAGGAAATGGATTGAGAAGACTTTTTGGAAAAAGAGAATTTTTTGTCAGATTGGTTGCGTCGATGGGGATTCGACATATGTTTATAATTGCGTCGAGTGGAAGTTGACGCACTTTGGTGTATGCGTTGATTAGAAATCGATGCATCATTTAAGTTGCGTCGAGTAGAACTCGATGCACGTCGATAATAACTCGACGTAAATTTATTTCTTTTCTGAGGATATTTACCTAGGATTCCTTCATATATAGTGAAATTATTTTTATTAAAAACAGTAGTTGTTTTTGGATTTTCTTGTGAATTTTCTCCTATCAGATTATTCTTCCTAGTGAAGTGGATAGGATGTCTCCACACAGATTTGCTGGATGATTGAGGTCTGGGTTCTAAATCAGTATTAAACTCTAGTTGTCTAAATCTATCAGTGAGATTTTCAGAGATATTCTTCATCTTTTGACTTCTGCCATTTAGAGAATCTTCAAAGGCTTTTGCCTTTGCTAGCTCATTTCTTAATGTTTGATTTTCAGTATTGATTTTATCCAGTTGCTCCTCTGATCTAGAGAGTTCTTGACTGAGCTCATAGTTTTTATATTGTGTATCCATTTGTTTGAGATTGTTCAATTCATTTCTTAGCCTTTTTATTTCTTTCTCAGATTTGACTTGATCTAAACAAAATTCTTTGAAATTATTTTGAAATCAGTAGAAGAAAAATCTATATCATCAGATATATTTACCAGAGATTTATCATCATGCTTCTCAGTAGCCATCAAACAGGTTTCCTCTTGCTTAGCCTCTTCTTGATTATTTTCAGATGAGGTACTTCCTTCAGATTCTGAATCACTCCATGATTGAACAATGAATCCTTTCTCTTTCTTCTTCTTCTTTAGATCTATTCTTTTCAGATCTTTCTTATTACTGATCTCTTTAGGACATTCAGGTGCAATGTGTTCAGGTTTCCTGCAAGAGTAACATATAATTTCTTTAGTAGGAGTTTTGTCATACCTGATTTTTGAGTTTCTCCTTCTAGATCCTTCTGTTTTGATCCACTTCTTGAATTTTCTGGCCAGTAGACTGATCAGCTCCTCATCACTTGTAGAGGATTCACCTGCAGTAGCCTTTAAGGCAATACTCTTTTCCTTTGAGAGTGAAGGAGTCTTTTCTTTTTCTTCTTTTTCAGATCTTGTTTTCAACAACTGTTCATAAGATCTTAATTTTCCCAACAGGACATCTGTTGAGATTTCTTTTTGGCTTATGTAGTCTCTAATTGGTCAGATTCTTGAGTCCCAAGAGCTAGGGAAGCAAGTTAGCAATTTGTCATTTATCTCAGTGAGAGATATGTCCTTCTCAAGTGTTCTCAACTCATTTATTATGAGGCTGAATCTGACATACATGTCAGCAACACTTTCACTATCTTTCTTCTGGAAGTTTTCATATTGAGAGATGAGTAATGCCTTTGTATCCTTTCTCTCATCAACACTCCCTTCTACCATTTTAGTGAGAGTTTCCCATATTTCCTTAGCTGACCCACATTCAGCAATATTTTGGAATATTTCATCTGAGAGGGTTGAGACTAATATATTCATAGTCTTGGCATCACTTGCTAGGGCTTTCTTTTCTTCATTTGTCCATTCAGCCCTTGGGACAAGTGTTTGAGTCATTTTACCACTTGAGTCCTTTCTATAGGGCTTGGGAGGACCTGTCAAAATAACATTAAACAAATCTTCATCAATAGAATTCATATAGATCATAATTATTGTTTTCCAAAGTGCAAACTTTTCAAGGTTGCAAATTGGTGGTCTGGTGGAAGCATAATCTTTGATTTGTGCCATAAAATTTTTTTTGGAATATATATATATATATATGAGGTAGGATCTTTTTGATCAAGGAGTTATCCCTTTTTGATCAACCTAGCTCTGATACCAATTGAAAGTGCACAATTAGCCTCACTAGAATTCTCTAGAGGGGGGTGAATAGAGATTTAAAAAATATTTTGTGCAAAGTTAATAAATATATATATATGTGTAATATTCACAGATTTAAGCTTTCCACACACCAACAAGAATTAAGCAAAAGAAATAGCAAAAAGAAAATCACAGCACAACACAAAGAAATATAGTGGTTCCCCAAACTTTGGGTAGTCCACTCTTCTATCCCCTTGGTAGGAATTCACTATCTTGCACTGAGTCTTTTGATAAGGAGACTCTTAGAACCAGCCTGAGTCTTTTGATAAGGAGACTCTTAGAACCACTACAACTGAATTTTTTTAAGAGAGATTCTAAAAACTCTTTTACACAATTTGAAAATGAAATAAGAATAAGAAGAAGTAGTAGAAGAAAAACAATTAAAGCAAGAAAGAATCTTCTTCCTAGCAAGAAGATTAGAAGCACAAGTATAGTGAATTTGAAATCTCTCTTATATAGTGAGAAGGAGATTGTAGGCCCTTTTTCTCTTTCAGTGAGAGCTCTCAGAAATGGCAGCAGTATGGCTTTAGAGGGAGAAGAAGAAGAAGGCTTTTTCTTTGCTGCAGCACTCTTTCACTTTTCTCAGCTTTCTCATTTTTCACTTGGGAGCTTTTCCTCTTTTTCAAATGGATGGAATGGATCACTTCTCCTTTTTTTCGACCTCCTTCTGTATTTATAGCTCTGTTTATTCAAAAATATTGCTATAGGAGGATAATCAATTAACAGTCAGAGAAATAGTAAGAAAGAAAAGTTTCCATAATCATTATTTCTGTAGAAGGAAAAAGATCATTCTATTTTCAAATAATGTCCATAATAATCTTAATCAAATTAGCCAAGAATCATTTAGAAGGAAAGATTGATTCAGAACGGCTAGAAAAGAAAAATTTAATTCCATAAAATTCAGATCTACAGAAAGAAGGAAAGAGATCTGGCGTGTTTTTGAATCTGTCACAGAAATCGACGTGCGTCGATTACTATTCGACGTAAGCGTCGATTTCAGCCTGGCTAGACGTCGAGAAGAGAATATGGAAAGAGCGTCGACAGAGGAGCGTCGACTTCACTGGGTGCGTCGACTAGAAATCAGAGTTACGTCGACTTTGGTTACATCGAATTCTGCTTAGAAATACTTCGACTCAGTATGAGAGATACGTCGACTACACTTCGACGTTGCGTCGATTACTATTCGACGCATATTTACTTAAACTAATTTTTCACTCTGAGAATACATATTCTATTCATTTCTAGGGGTTAAGATAAATCATTTTCCCAACAAGTGGGTTTGAAGTTGGGCGGGGGGGGGGGGGGGGGGGGGGAAATTGCAAGCGGTGAAGAAAAGATTTTGGCAACGATGAGATTTCCGGTTGTAAGAGGATAAAGGGTGCGGACAAAGATGTTGATCCCCGCCGACGACTTGGGAAATCCGAGGTACTAAAAGAGAAGAGAGAAGATGTCGTAGGCGGTTCAGAGAAGAAAAAAGATATGGTTTGCACATAGCATGCACCTTAAAAAGTTGGTATGTACTTAAAATTTATTAGTTTGCACACAACAGTGATTTGCATGTAACCAAAATTGATTTGATCTTAAAATCACTATAAAATTAGTCATAGATCATAGATAAATGAAAATATCAGTGGGTTCTTAGTTTTTATTCATTTCTTAAATAATTTCAGAACCACTTGACATTATTTGGCATCAGTGTCTTAACTAAAAGAAAAACTCAAGAAAATTTATGTTCGAAACGGGGTGGAGTGCCGAGTAGCATTGTGCGAACTCGTGGGGCCCACATGCAAGCCGAATCTACTGCACTGCAAGCACGGACGGACCTACATGATGTGTAACGACTCATAAACCGACACAGAGTAACCGTATTCATTTCATTTATAATAAGCATTTAACGCCAAGCAACAAATTTCATGTCACAAATGAATATTGAAAGGAAAGTACGTAAAAGAAACTCTAATTCCAAGTACTTTACATCTTTTACATGTCCAAACTACCCAAAATAACATATATACAAGTCTAATATATCCTATTTTAACAAAAGCTATATTAGAAGTCCTTCTGATAAGTGGTGCACTTTACATATCGGCACAACCCTCATGAGCTTTAACCACTTCAAAATTTCCTACTATGCTTTTATACCATACATGATAAAGTCTCACTTATTCTGCTTTACGCTTAGATCTTACAAAATTTAGAATGGAAAGGGTTAGTCTTTACATAAAAGACTAAGCGAGAAAAGTTACTTCTTTAACTGCTATACAGACAAAACAAGGGTTAAATAACAATATTGATATGACATTTATTTTTATACAATATAAACAGTCTATAAAGTCAATATACAATCGTCATTATCAACCTGTATTGAAAGAAATATTAAACAACACAAGTAACGACTAGCATTTCTTGTAACAATATTCATTTATTCAGTTTTGTCTCTTTCTTTAATATCTATTTGTTTTCATTTCATTTAGTTAATGGTCATTGTATATCAATATTCAGTTTTATGCTCATTATACTAGGTCAAAGTTAGTGCACACAACTCGCATAAGACCCAACTAAGTTGACCCGAGTATTTAATTAAGTGCGCACAACTCGCTTAAGACCTTTAAGGTTCAACTGGATTTGTAACAGTCTACAGATACCCTTAACTTTGCATCGACCTTTCAGTGTGGTATGTTATTATAGCAATTTCCATGTATATCATTTAGCTTTTCATGCAAGAATAACATTATCATGAAAATATAATTATAAATGAAATTACTTGAAAGCAGAATATTTAAAGAAATAAACCCTCACATTGCGTTTCTCTTTTCCTTTGTCGTTTCGCAGATCATCATCACGTCTATCGAGTGACACCATTCTTCTTTGTATATGTACGTAAGCATCAATTGAATATGATTCATGTCCTTAAATATTAATGGAGTGGAGTCTAAGGGCCGGGTGATTAAGGCAAAAGATTTCTAGGATATAAAAAAACATGTATGTACTTCCTCACATAAAGCCAACTTTTTACCTCCAATATATTTAGCATCTCCAAATTTTTCCTAATATATAAGATCACCCTCATAATTACATGTATCCTAATTATCACTTATGCGCATGATTTCTCAACATCATCATAATAGGTCACACATTCCTACAACCAAAATGCCCAATTAAGAATATATATAGTATTTAATTTCAGCAAAACTTTCGTCATTCTGACATTCAAATGATGTTAATCAACGATAGAATTACATGGGATCCATAAATAATCAACATGCATAGTGGGTATACGTAAAATTGAACTCCTATGCAAAAACAACTCTCGCATGGGAAAAACGGCAACCCATAAATAAAATTTCAATTTCAACGATTCTCTTCTAATATACTACATTCCTAAGTGCAAAACCAACATTTCCATCCATGAAACCTGGGATTCCGGCAATTTTTAGAGATTTTATATTATACTTGATATGCACTCATACATGGCTCTCATCTATCTATATGGAAGTCCAAGAGGTAGTTACTCCCAAAACCCACTAAGGAGGTGAAGGAAGAGTGGGAGAGTGGGCAAACCCACTATCTCCGCAACCAACCAACCATGCAAGACCGCACGCAACCATGACGCCTGCAACCACACGCGCCACCGCGCGCACTACCGCGCGCGGTAGCACTATCGCGCGACGCTACCACGCGGTAGGGCGCGCGGCAGCGCGCAGGCAGCACCCCACCCCACCCCCCCACCCCGTCACAGGGGTGCGGCCTAACCGCACCCCTCTCCGCAATGGGGTGCGGCCAAGCCCTCTCCCCCATTTTTTTCACAGGGGGGGCTCGCAGAGGGCTCGGTCGAAGTCGTGCCCCTCGTCGGGTGCGACCGGAGCCCAATCCCCCTTTTGGGGGCACGACTCCTCATTCCTCCGTTCGCTTAGAACGCTCTGCGCTCATAACGCACTCAGAACGCTTCAGTGTTCGTTGCGCACACAGAACACTTCCGTGTTGGTTGCATGCCCAGAACACTTCCGTGTTTGTTGCACACTCGGAATGCTTCTGAGCGCACTCAGAGCAATTCCGCATTCCGGGCACGCTCACTTTTTGTCTTTCCTAATTTCTCAGATTGCAGGACTCGCTTGTCGCCTTTCTTACCTTCAACAAAGCTGCCCAAACTGCCCGAGGGGCGAGACAGTCATTTACGAAAAATGGCGATCCGTGTGCTCCAAATCGACAAACGTGATTCGCCCGTCAGGTGGTTACGGTGGTTATGACGACAAAACTACCAGGCTACCCCCGACCAAAGCTATAAAAGGAGCCCAGAGCCTTCATTTGAGGGAACTTTGCCTTCTGCACCCGGGAGAGCTCCTTTGAAGATTTCCTCGGAATTCTCCTTCGACGCTTGAAGATCTCCTTCGTGGACTTGAAGATTTCCTTTCTCCCGAAAGGCGACTCAGCATTCTCACTTTTGTTCTCCCGGGCATTATCACTTTTGTTCTCCACCGTTCTCAGAAGGAAAAAGACTTAGTTTTCCGAGAGGTGGCATATCACCTTTGGAACTCTCTCTATTATTGTAACGAGCGGTGGTCTGTCGCGCTCGAATTCTAAGTACCTGACCGTAACCCCTCAGAAGATAGTGAAGTTTGGTCGGCACAGCTCCGGACGCGTGGTTTTTTTACCCTTTCCGGGTTTTCCACGTTAAAAAGTCTCAGTGTACTCAACGAATCTCGAATTGACTGTTAGTGCAACGAATCTCGAATTGACTGTTAATGCGCTTGTCTCACTTCAGAGCTGAGGCGGTTCAAGTCGATCGGTCTACCAAGAGCACCCAAGCGACCCATAATAGTTTGGTGTCGTTTGTAGGAATAGATCTCCAAACACCCTGCAAAGGATTTCCAAACGCAGCGCCCACTTCGCCCAAGTTCACGGAACCAGCAGGAATGGACACCCCCCCCCCCCGGAACTATCTGACGCATGCAGTTCCTCCGTCCCTGAAAGCCCGACGAGGAGAGCGCTCGTCACTGCACCCATCCTGCCCCAATGGTTTGGATCAGCCAGCAGTCTGACTCCTCTCGCTACGCAACATGATTCGAATGATGTCACATACCAGTAAAAGCGATCCCCACTGTCAAAGTCGATCTTGGCATATTCAGCCCCGTCATGGCTAAAGCTCCCGCATTACAAGGAGTTTCACGGAGCAGAGGACCCGTACTGGCACGTTAATCACTTCCTGATAACGATGCGTATGTTCGGACTTCCCGACCAAATCAGCTGCAAAATCTTCGCCGAGACACTGTGCGGAGACGCCCTCCACTGGTATCGATCTCTGCCCAAGGGAGCGATTCACAACTTCACCGAGATATCCCAACTGTTCATTGAATGGCACGAAGCACGCACGCAAAGGATCCAAGAAGAGGAGCGAGAAGAGCCCAAGACGGGCGGGTCCCCCCACCCAAGGGAAGCGGAGCAGAGAAAACAACAAGAAAAGATCTTCACAAGCTTTCACCAGGAGCGTCCCCGTGGATGGTTGGACTTCGCCTTAGACGCAAGAATAGGCAATCCAGCTTGTGAACTAAGGAGGGCGTTGATAACCCATCGCATCTCGTTCAATATCCTGTTCATGGCAGCCGTGGTGCGGCTCAAACTCCTAAGTGGGAACCTCAAGCTCAGAGCCAGTGATGCAGAGCTCCCAGACAGAACGATGGTACCCACCATAGGAGTCGTCACCCTCCCCGTTCAGATAGGGATGCACTCGGAACCGATCCAGTATGACATTCAGTTCACCATCGCAGAAGCAGGCTCCCCCTATGACACAATATTTGGGAGCCTCTTGCTCGACGCCCTGAATCACGACGTTTCCATGTCCGGACGTATAACCAACAAAGGAAAATCCTCAGGGATTCAATTTGTGGTCTCGACACGGCCGCAGTCGGGCTTCCTTGGATCAACTACGACCCATCGCCAAATCCGAACTCTGAGAAGCGCGGCGCGCAGGAGGGCCGTGCAACCCTTACATTGGCAGAAAAAGCTAATCCTCTGGTATCAGCAGACCCGCTACAACTTAAAGACACATGTCGAAAGAGAAAGGGACAATAACAACCATTCGAGAAGGCCGTACCACCCATTCAGAGCCAAGCAGCCTGCTCCCGAGGGCCATCGAATCAAAGATCCCGGGTCTACACCCTGTTAAATGCCCCCCGCGAGCATATACTGTCTGTAATCTACAACAGCAAAATCATCAACTGGCCCAGAGCGCTCTCCCAGCACAGGGGAGACCAATCTCAGTTTTGCAATTTCCACAAATGCCTAGGGCACCGCACAGAGCACTGTGCTAAATTGAAAGAAGAAATTGAACACCTTGTCCAGGCAGGATGTAAGGACCCCCTTTTTCAAACCAAGGAGATCCTTATGCCCAGGGCGAGCGTCCCCCCAAAAGGTTCGCGTGTCCGAAGAGGTCTCACCCTCTTACCTGACCCACGACCCAATTGGCGGAACATTCGCCCTGTGAGGCTAATTGTACCATTACAGAAAGAAAACAATCGCAGAGTATAAAATTAAATTTGCGCGGAAGCAAAACATCACAGAATATCCCAGCATGATAAATAATAAGACATGGATACTGCCCACGAAGGGGTATATAGAGTCTCACAGAAATGATTCTACTAATCATAAGACGACAAAACATGTAGTCAAAAGGCGACAAAATGTCTAATCAAAAGTGATCTCTCATCCTCTCCTCAGAGTAGTACCCTCTCGTCCGCGTAAATCGTCCGAGCTGGCTCAGGGAACTCCTCATCATCACGGGCACGTCTACGCTCGTCCATCCGTTCCTGCTCCGTTGGTGGGCGCATCGGTTCCTAAAATGATTACGTACAAAAGTACGTTAGCCACGACGGACCAAGTAAATCTCACGGTCCTCCCCAGACCCCTAATGGGTATACCAGGAAGAACACCTGCAGGGAAAGTTAGCACAATAGCCGAAGCAAAATATATATATGCTAGAGTTACACAAACGAAGCAGTAATCATTCAACAATTTATAAAGAGGAAAACACTAAGGTAGTAAATTCAACCGCCATCGTATAACCTTCCTAACGGTGGTTATACGATGTCGGACCAAGGTGAGAGCATAAGCGATGTAAACATATGATATAGTGTGCATGTATGGTTGTCCTCCCTGTCACTCGAATGATGTGTCTCAATCACTTTCCCCTATGTCGACATAATGACCTGTTAAGAGAAGGAGCTCACTTCCCAGGCCTCACCGCTGTGGCCAGACGGTGACAGTGGGTCGGTCGTTCCCACTTCTAGGTTATGGATACACCCCAACTTCCTAGGCCTTCGTACCTCTATGAAGAATAGGTACTCTCGGTGGGAACACATACTCACCTCATGCGGAGATCCTCTCGGCACATAACCAGATAGGTGTGAGATGGACCTGTGTGGAAGGGGTAGCTAGACCCCGATCCACTTCACCACCAAAGCAAAAGAGTTCGTCGTCACAACTTCTCCCATAGTGTATATTATGGGGAAGCCGACGAACCCGCCACATCGGTAACCATGCACCCTCCCATGCCCTCATGCACAAGGTGATAAATGAAGTAGTTATATATATCAATATTCAAACTTGAGAAATTAATTTATGATTTTACTTTTAGGGCTAACTTTAAAATACTTGGAGGCTGTAAATCTGAAAGTACAAAACATGAAAGTTGTAGTACAATTATTTATCTACCATATCATGTCTCACAAGCTTTTCCTAAAACAGAGTCTAAGATCTCCAAAATAGAGGGTGAAGTTTGCATAAAATAATTGTTTGCTGGACAAAACAACAAACAAGAAATATATTGAAAGGTTTGAGGCCGAATTTAATTTATTTAGAAACCTCAGATTATAAAACTCAGAGCATGAAAGTTGTAGGGAAAACATTAAAATTTAATAGTGTGTCTAAGGTGTATGTTCTGATTTGGCCTCTAAGACATTCAAAATGGGGACTAAACTTTATTAAAAATAACAGTTTTGAACAAAACAGAAATCTAATTTTTTTTCAGAATGATTAAATATAGTTTTCAAGTGCAAAATTAATTTAGTTAGGTGATCTAAATCAGAAAACTTATAACATGAAAGTTGTAGTATAAATAAATATCTTTAATAGTGTGTCTCACGTAAACTTTCCAGATCTGCCTCTAAGACAATTAATAATCCATTTTAAAAATGAGTAAAGTTCCCAAAAGCTGACAGATTTTCTGCCTATTGGAATAAGTATTCTGCGCACGGATCTTGGCGCAGATCCGATGGTGTCAAATCAGTTGGACCATCCTGAGTCCAACTAACTTTGTGGGGGATCCTGTCATCTTCTTCATGCAAAAAAAATAAAATAAAACGCCATGGCTGTAATGCTTACGGGACATCCCCACCGCCGCCGTTTAAGGAGACTCATCCGACCACCACCCCCGATGGGTGCGCCCGGGGTATGCGCTCCGGTGGGGCACTTGCCGGCGGCCGGCCGCCGCCGGCGGTGGTCGGAAAATTTCATATAATATTTTTTTTTTGTTTGGATGGAGGGGGTCGCCGGGGCGGGTTCCAACTGTTCCCTCCGCCTCAAGGGCCGTGAGAGAGGGTCGTGGAGGCCCTCCCTCCCCTTCACACGCCCCATGCAGGGACGAAACCCGCAAAGGTGGCAGAGGTCATGAGGGTGGTCCGAAGCTTCCAAGGCCGGGATCGCCGGCTCCGGTGGTAGGAGATGTCGGAGGTCGACGAGAAGAGATCTAAGGGCAAGGAGGAGTCATGAGAACTTACATGTGTGCCGTTTAGGCGAGGGGATCGTCGCGCGGCCATTGCTAGCGGTGGAGTTCGCTGGAATTCGTGGAGGAGGCTCGTCGGAAGGTCACCGGAGCTCGTTTTTTGGCTGGTTAGGAGGGCAAGGGGTAGAGAAAAACCAAATTCTAATTTGGGTGGGGTTATATAGGAGGGGGTGGTCTTTTAGGGTTTTGGGGAGGAGTTAAAGCTCCCTCCCTTGGTGAATCCCCCCCCCCCCCCCCCCCCCCCCCCTTTAACATCCCAGCCGGCCAAGCCCTCCCCAAAGCATTGGGAAGGGAAAGGAATCAATTCCCATGGCTGGTAGTTAATGGTATTGATGAGGGGGGGTTTAATTACATTTAATGTGGCCTTAAAAACATTACAATTAATTAATTAAGAATTATTTTTAACTTAAGTATTTATCACAGCCTCCTAGGGTCCCATTTCAATTATACAAATATTTTTATAATTTTTGGGTTTCGTTTTCTATTTTATTTTATTTATTTAGTGTTTTAGACATAGTTAAATCCAAATAAATAAATTTTATATTAAATATTAGATTTTAATTAATATTACACTTTTATATATTTATAGGACCTTATGATAAAAAATTTAGGAGAAAATAATATCATTATTGTTGGGTATTGTATCCACAATTACCGGGATTTGAAGATGTCCCCTAGTGAACTAAATTGAATTAAGGATGTATTTGATGATTTCTTGTTTAGATGTGTTATGATAGGTTTTCAGAAGAAAAGAAATTTTTGCTAAGTCAATTCGTCGAGATGTCTCGTGAAGTTCTGATGAATCTCGACGAATCCAGACAGAAGCCAAATTTCTAGTTTGAAGAAGAAATTTCTGCGGCTAAGTCTATTTCATCGAATGTTCTCATGAACTCCCGACGAATATCGACGAACGCAGACAGAAGTCAAAAAGACAGACTTGTGAAGGAAAATGTGCGGCTAAGTCAATTCGTCTAATGTTCTCGAGAACTCCCGACGAATTCCGACGAACGCAGACAGAAGTCAAAAGGGCAGGCTTGTGAAGGAAAATGTGAGGCTAAGTCAATTCGTCGAATGTTCTCGAGAACTCCCGACGAATTCCGACGAACGCAGACAGAAGTCAAAAAGGCAGGTTTGTGAAGGAAAATGTGCGGCTAAGTCAATTCGTCGAATGTTCTCGAGAACTCCCGACGAATTCCGACGAACGCAAACATAAGTCAAAAAGGCAGGCTTGTGAAGGAAAATGTGCGGCTTATTGGGTCAATAATACCCAATAGAATACTAACCTATCATTTGGGTGCTAACCAAGCCCACAAGACCCTAGCGGGTCAATTAATCACAAAAGGGTTTAGAAATTCAAAAATTGGGATGTTACAAATCCAAAAAGTCAAACGAAAATTTCGTCCTCGAAAATTCGATTGGGTCATAGTATTTTCAAAATTGCGCAAAATGATTATACTTAAAATAAAAAGTCCAAAAGATTTGTGTTACCTGGCATAAAGAGGCCAGGGTAAAGTTCTCGCATCTGGTCCTCGGGTTCCCAGGTAGATTCCTCGGTCCCGCAGTTGTCCCATAGAACTCGGACAAGGGGGACTCTCTTTCGCCGCAGGACCTTAGTCTCGGTAACCACGATCCGCACCGGCTTGAGGGATACAGATCGGTCGGGTTCTACTGGTTCGGGGGTCTCCTAAATGACATGCTCTGGGCGTAATAGTGCGCGTCTCAATGAAGAGATGTGGAATACATCATGCAACCCCTGAAGCTCCGGGGGTAGCTCCAGCCTATACGCCACTTCACCGATCCACTCCGTGATGGTATACGGCCCCATGTATCTTGGGCTCAACTTTCGTTGTCAGCGGAGTCGAGATACACCGTGGCGAGGGCGGATCTTCAAGTAAACCTTGTCACCCACGACAAATTCAACGTGTCGATGACGGGCATCGTAGTACTTGGCTTGGCGACTCTGCGCTTCACGCATTCGTTCCTGTATTAGCTGAATGATTTCCGTCATATTCTCCATAAAAACGGGCCCCAGGGCCCTCAGATCCGTATCTTGGCCCAAGAAAGTGGAGTACGGCATTTCCGGCCGTATAAAGCTTCGTATGGGGCCATGCCAATGCTTGCCTGATACGAGTTGTTGTAGGAGAATTCGACTAAAGGTATGAGCCGCTCCCATGGATCCTTCTTATCCACCAAGCATAACCGGAGAAGATCCTCCAAGGTCCGGTTTGTGCGTTCGGTTTGCCCGTCTGTTTGGGGATGAAATGATGTGCTGAATGCTAGTTTAGTCCCCAAATATGCTTGAACGTTCCTCCATTCATTTGAGGTGAATCGACCATCCCAATCAGAGACTATGGTTTTTGGCACACCGTGGTACCGAACCACATTTTCAATGAAAAGGCGCACCAATTTTCCAACACCATCGTCTTGGCGGTTGGGAATAAATCTCGCAACCTTCGTCAAACAGTCGACCACCACCCAGATAGAATCATTCCGGGTCCGTGAGCGGGGCAGGCCATGGATGAAATCCATGGATATGTCTCCGAATTTCCACTCGGGGATGGGAAGCGGTTGTAGTAACCCGGCAGGGTTCCTGCACTCTGCCTTAACAAGCTGGCACGTCGGGCAATGTGTCACAAAAGTGACGACGTCTCGCTTCATCCCAGGCCACCAGAATGTTTTCTTCAGATCTGCATGCATCTTTGTGATGCCCGGATGGATCGAGTAGCGAGTGTGATGGCTCTCATACAAAATCTCATGCTGAAACTGTCCACCTGAAGGGACAAACATCCTATCACGGAAGTAAAGGATTCCGTCCCGTATTTTAAAATCTGGGTGCTCTTTTCCAGCCTTCAAACGGGCAATCCAGTCCTCGAACAATGGGTCATCTTGTTGGGCATCTCTAATCCTGTCCCAAAGATCGCACTTGATCTCCGTCCAATACAACTGATGTGTTGCGGCAATCGAATCTCCTCGGGCGATCACTGTGATCCCCATCTCCTCGAGTCCTCGTACTATATCTCTCGGAGTGCCGATCATCCAATTAGCTGAGGCTATAGGATTCCTGCTCAGGGCATCCGCAATAGTGTTTGCCTTGCCCGGGTGATACTGGAGGTCGAAGTCGTAGTCGCACAAGAACTCCAACCACCGTCGTTGTCGTAGGTTCAGCTCCCTCTGCGTGAAGACGTACTTGAGGCTCCTGTGGTCCGAGAACACCTCACATCGTACGCCGTACAAGTAGTGTCTCCATATCTTTAGAGCAAAGACCACCGCACCCAGCTCCAAATCGTGCGTGGCGTAGTTTTTCTCGTGCACTTTTAGCTGCCTCGAGGCGTAGGCAACCACCTTCCCATGTTGCATCAAGACCGCTCCTAAGCCCTGCTGACATGCGTCTGTGTACACCTGGAAGCCTTCCTGGCCCGATGGTATGGTCAGTATAGGAGCTGAGGTGAGCCTCCCCTTCAACTCCTGGAAGGCCTCTTCACACTGCGATGTCCATATGAATTTTGCATCCTTCTTTGTTAACGATGTCAGCGGTAGCGCGATCTTAGAGAATCCTTCTACGAACTTGCGGTAATATCCCGCAAGCCCGAGAAAACTCCTCACATCCGTTGCAGAGTGAAGCTGCGGCCAATACCTAACGGCCCGAATCTTTGCTGGATCCACTGCTATGCCGTTGGCGCTGACGATGTGACCCAAGAAGCCGACCTCCTTAAGCCAAAATTCGCATTTTGAAAACTTTGCGTATAACTGGTGTTCTCGCAGCTTTTGAAGCGCTTTCTCTAAGTGCGTGACATGCAGCTCTTCCGAAGCCAAATACACCAGAATGTCATCAATGAATACAATGACAAAATGGTCGAGGAAGGGCTCGAACACCCGATTCATCAAAGACATGAATGCTGTCGGGGCATTAGTGAGGCCGAACGGCATCACTGTGAATTCGTATTGCCCGTAACGAGAGCAAAACGCAGTCTTCTCGATGTCCTTATCATCAATCCTGAGCTAGTAGTATCCCGACCGAAGGTCGAGTTTGGAGAAGCACCAAGCCCCCTGTAATTGATCAAACAATTCTTCTATCCTTGGGAGAGGATATGTATTCTTTACGGTCAGCCGGTTCAACTCTCGGTAGTCGATGCAGAGTCGGAGGGATCCGTCCTTCTTCTTCACGAAGAGTACAGGTGCTCCCCAAGGAGAAGAGTTGGGTCGGACGAATCCCGAGTCTACCAATTCTTGAAGCTGCACTCTGAATTCTGCTAGCTCTTTTGGTGACATCCTGTAAGGAGATCTCGAGACTGGACGAGCCCCGGGAAGGAGGTGGATTTTGAAGTCCTCCTCCCGGTGTGGAGGCAGGCCTGGAAGCTTCTCCGGGAAGACATCCGGAAATTCCTTTACCACCTTTACTTCGGCCAACTCTATGGTCTGACCCATCATTTCGAAGTAGACCACGAACACCTCATCAACTCTCATGGTGGCCTTCGTCGCCTGTATGGAATTAAGCACGAGACGAGAAATAAATGGTATACCTTGATAGGTGATTGTTCCTCTCATTGGTACTTGGAGGGTCACCTTCCTGCTTTGACAGTCTATCTGTGATGCATGATCCGCGAGCCAGTCCTTTCCTAATATTATGTCAAATCCTGACAGCTGGAGTACTGCTGCTTCAACCTCCATTTCCTGATCGTCTATTTTAACTTTAAATTTGCATAAGTCTGAGGAGATCATCTCCGACCCATCAGGGAGTCGTACCCGCGGTGGGTTCCCTGTGAGGTAAACCACTCCTGACTCCTGATGTATGAAGTCATGGGACACGAAGGATCGAGTGGCGCCCGTGTCAAAGAGCGCTCGAGCCGCCCGATCGTTGATCCAGAGGATCCCTGAGGTTTTAATTTAATCGATTGATTTTTTTTGAAAGTAATATATAAGCACGTAATAAAAGGTATCACAAGTAGTGTGCAAAATATGCATATGTATATAAAGTTTTTCCGTACCGTTCACCACGTCCGCGGTGGCTCGATCCCTCTCTAGGTCCAAGGCATAAGCCTGATGGGGAGGTCGCTGCTGTCCTCTACCATGCTGGCCTCGTCCACGACCTCCGCCCCGGTGAAAGTCCTGATGTCCATCCCTGGGTGCCAGTAGGGGGCACTGAGGTCGTAGATGCCCCAACTCGTTGTAGTGGAAACAACGCCTCTCAAAAGGCCGTTGCTCTACCGCGTATGCTGGTGCAGGAAGGGCTCGCTGCTGTGCTGGGGGAGGCGGTGGTGTCCTCCTCCGATGATAGTCACAAGGTGGCTGGTGGCGATCTCCTCGATCATAGCCCCTATGTTCTCCCCGGTCGTTTCCGCGTCCGCGCTGGTGCCTGGTCCCCTGACCCCTCTGATCATGTCCTTGGGGTGTCTCTGCTATTCTCTTCAACCTGTTCCTCTCCCGGGTGGTTTTTATGTCAGCCTCCATCGTCTTTGCAAGGTTGACGATAACCTCGAAGGGAGCGTGAGCTGCTGTCATCAGTGCCTGCTGGATGGAGTCGTTGAGGCCATGAAAGAACCTCTTGGCCCGGTTCTCATCCTCTATGGCCATGATTCCAGCATATCGGGCGAGGTGGGAGAACTCTCGCTGATACTCTATGACTGTCATGGTACCTTGCCGAAGATGTAGAAAACGCTCCTGCAGTTTTGTCCGGTCGGAGCTAGAAATGAAGTGCTCCATCATCGAGGTAGAAAAGTTCCTCCATGAGATCTCCGTCAGTCGGCGGTCCCTATACGTGGTCTGTAGGACGGACCTCCACCATTGCCTAGCATACCCTTCCAGAAGGGTTATAGCTAGGGAAACCGCATAATAGGAAGGACAGTGCATTCCCTTGAGTAGTTCTTCGATCCTTTCCAGCCAATCCTCTGTCTGGATGGCTGACTCTGTCCCTTTGAAGACCGGGGGACGAAAACTCCTGAACATGACCAGTCTCTCTGCATCTGAAGGGCCCTGAGCCTGTAATGGCTGATGCTGCTGTAGCGAGGCCAGGAACGTATCCAGTAAGGCAGTGAGAGTCTGCCCAAACTCCGTCAGACCGAACGGAGTCGGCTGGGCCGGTGCTGCCTGGCCAGTGGGTGCAGTAGGAGGTGGAGGGGCCCACTCGTCAACTGGGGTGTCGGGGCGATATATGTCCTCGTCGATGTCGTCGATGTTCTCATTTCTTATCCCGAGGCTAGGCTCCCAAAATTCCTGTTTCAGTTTATTGAAATATGTGTGTCAGAACTATCTAATCAAGCTAATAGGTAGGTACTTGGTCGAAGAATTAGTTCAGTTGGGTTTTATTAGCGAAACTTTGCTTGATGTTTTATCATGAATCTTTTGCGGTACACCACGCTTCCGCTGCACAGTTCGCCCTCGAACTAGGTATTATATCACTGTGGCCATCTGTGATGATTTTATAAAACTGGATCGTTTTTTCGCTCTGATACCCTTTGTAAGGACCCCCCTTTTCATACCAAGGAGATCCTTATGCCCAGGGCGAGCGTCCCCCCAAAAGGTTCGCATGACCGAAGAGGTCTCACCCTCTTACCTGACCCACGACCCAATTGGCGGAACATTCGCCCTGTGAGGCTAATTGTACCATTACAGAAAGAAAACAATCGCAGAGTATAAAATTAAATTTGCGCGGAAGCAAAACATCACAGAATATTCCAACATGATAAATAATAAGACATGGATCTGCCCACGAAGGGGTATATAGAGTCTAACAGAAATGATTCTACTAATCATAAGACGACAAAACATGTAGTCAAAAGGCGACAAAATGTCTAATCAAAAGTGATCTCTCATCCTCTCCTCAGAGTAGTACCCTCTCGTCCGCGTAAATCGTTCGAGCTGGCTCAGGGAACTCCTCGTCGTCACGGGCACGTCTACGCTCGTCCATCCGTTCCTGCTCCGTTGGTGGGCGCATCGGTTCCTAAAATGATTACGTACAAGAGTACGTTAGCCACGACGGACCAAGTAAATCTCAGGCTCCTCCCCAGCCCCCTAATGGGTACCAGGAAGAACACTTGCAGGGAAAGTTAGCACAATAGCCGAAACAAAATATATATATGCTAGAGTTACACAAACAAAGCAGTAATCATTCAACAATTTATAAAGAGGAAAACACTAAGGTAGTAAATTCACCCGTCATCGTATAACCTTCCTAACGGTGGTTATACGATGTCGGACCAAGGTGAGAGCATAATCGATGTAAACATATGATATAGTGTGCATGTATGGTTGTCCTCCCTGTCACTCGAATGATGTGTCTCAATCACTTTCCCCGATGTCGACATAGTGACCTGTTAAGAGAAGGAGCTCACTTCCCAGGCCTCACCGTCGTGGCCAGACGGTGACAGTGGGTCGGTCGTTCCCACTTCTAGGTTATGGATACACCCCAACTTCCTAGGCCTTCGTACCTCTATGAAGAATAGGTACTCTCGGTGGGAACACATCCTCACCTCGTGCGGAGATCCTCTCGGCACATAACCAGATAGGTGTGAGATGGACCTGTGTGGAAGGGGTAGCTAGCCCCCGGTCCTCTTCACCACCAAAGCAAAAGAGTTCGTCGTCACAACTTCTCCCATAGTGTATATTATGGAGAAGCCGACGAACCCGCCACATCGGTAACCATGCACCCTCCCATGCCCTCGTGCACAAGGTGATAAATGAAGTAGTTATATATATCAATATTCAAACTTGAGAAATTAATTTATGATTGCACTTTTAGAGCTAACTTTAAAATACTTGGAGGCTGTAAATCTGAAAGTACAAAACATGAAAGTTGTAGTACAATTATTTATCTACCATATCATGTCTCACAAGATTTTCCTAAAACAGAATCTAAGGTCTCCAAAACAGAGGGTGAAGTTTGCATAAAATAACTGTTTACTGGACAAAACAGCAAACAAGAAATATATTGAAACGTTTGAGGCCGAATTTAATTTATTTAGAAACCTCAGATTATAGAACTCAGAGCATGAAAGTTGTAGGGAAAACATTAAAATTTAATAGTGTGTCTAAGGTGTATGTTCTGATTTGGCCTCTAAGACATTCAAAATGGGGACTAAACTTTATTAAAAATAACAGTTTTGAACAAAACAGAAATCTAATTTTTTTTTCCGAATAATTAAATATAGTTTTCAAGTGCAAAATTAATTTAGTTAGGTGATCTAAATCAGAAAACTTATAACATGAAAATTGTAGTATAAATAAATATCTTTAATAGTGTGTCTTACGTAAAATTTCCAGATCTGCCTCTAAGACAATTAATAATCCATTTTAAGAATGAGTAAAGTTCCCAAAAGCTGACAGATTTTCTGCCTATTGGAATAAGTATTCTGCGCACGGATCTTGGCGCAGATCCGATGACGTCAAATCAGTTGGACCAGCCTGAGTCCAACTAACTTTGTGGGGGATCCCGTCATCTTCTTCATGCAAAAAAAATAAAATAAAACGCCATGGCTGTAATGCTTACGGGACATCCCCACCGCCGCCGTTTAAGAAGACTCATCCGACCACCACCCCCGATGGGTGCGCCCGGGGTACGCGCTCCGGTGGGGCACTTGCCGGCGGCCGCCGGCGGTGGTCGGAAAATTTCATATAATATTTCTTTTTTTTTTTGTATGGAGGGGGTCGCCGGGGCGGGTTCCAACTGTTCCCTCCGCCTCAAGGGCCGTGAGAGAGGGTCGTGGAGGCCCTCCCTCCCCTTCACACGCCCCATGCAGGGCCGAAACCCGCAAAGGTGGTGGAGGTCATGAGGGTGGTCCGAAGCTTCCAAGTCCTGGATCGCCGGCTCCGGTGGTCGGAGATGGCGGAGGTCGACGAGACGAGATCTGAGGGCAAGGAGGAGTCATGAGAACTTACATGTGTGTCGTTTAGGCGAGGGGATCGTCGTGCGGCCATTGCTAGCGGTGGAGTTCGCCGGAATTCATGGAGGAGGCTCGTCGGAAGGTCACCGGAGCTCGTTTTTTGGCTGGTTAGGAGGGCAAGGGGTAGAGAAAAACCAAATTCTAATTTGGGTGGGGTTTATATAAGAGGGGTGGTCTTTTAGGGTTTTGGGGAGGAGTTAAAGCTCCCTCCCTTGGTGAATCCTGTGAAAATTTCTCGGACCTTGTGAGAGCAAGCAGGAATAACAACTAGAGATACAAGCCAAAACAACCAGAAACAATCTTAGGCAAACAAACGATCTTTATTGATAGCAAACTTCAATTATAGGGCAAGACATGCTTGACGAGACATGATTTCGTCAGCACAAAAAACTCCAAAGAGAAATACAAAAACTGAGGATAACTGGAGACCGCCCAGACCGCGCGACCTCCCCTGCGATCTCTACCAGTTGCAAGACCGCAACTCTCTGCCGACCACAGAACACCACCAGACCGCTGCACAGACCGCTCCCTTCTTCTGACCTCCTGATTCTCCCGAACTCCAGCACCACAACTCCAAGCCGCAGACCGCCCGAACACTTTCAAAGGAAGAGGTGATCGCTGCTGCCCACACTATCCGCAGAAGCTGCACAAGAAGAGTTCAATCAGAGACCGCCCGGTCAGAAATAAACAGACCGCAAGAACAAGAGCGAACTCAGCTTACACTTGGTGTGTCTATGTTTGCTGCAACAGTGGCTCCTATTTATAGGCATGAGACCTGATCTGGTCACCACCCTAGAGATAGGATCACCACCCCCCAGACCGCGCGACCTAACCGGTCACACTGCGCGATCAGCAACATTACTTCTGCTTCATTTTTGGTGAACCCGCCAGCTTCAATGTCGTCATGAGAGACCGCCACTCTCACAGCAGACCGCGACTCCACAAAGAGCTCGCCAGACCGCCCGAAGCTATTCACCACCTGTGTTCGCACGAGACCGCGAACACAGTCAGTTCGCCATCAGATCGCGAACTCCTGTCCGCATGCCGATCTCCTTCTGAGACCGCGAACAGCAACCAGCTCGCATACCAGTCTCCTCCTGAGACCGCGAACTGAGACCGCGCGACTAAGACCCTTAGTCCGCGAATACCCCCAGAAAGCCCGGTCAGCTACCAGGCCGCATTCCGGAGAGAACCTGGATCAAACTGTGCGGTCACATCAGACCACCACAGCCTTGAAGAGGACAGCACGCCACGCGGTCACGCACAGACCACGCGGCTCCTTCAGCAGACTTTGGACAAGACCAGCGGTCAACCCGGGAGACCGCAGCTAGGCTAAGATCAGCCAGACCGCAGATGCAGACCGCCAGGTCGTGCGGTCACGTCAGACCGCCCGACCTCCTCCTAGACCGACCAGGTTCAAAAGCCTCCTTCACTTCCACTTCAACAATTTCAACACTCCCCCTTGAAGTGGGAAGTGGAAACCAGCCCAAGTAGCTCCCTTAGCCGTGTGAACGGCCCCTTTGCCAGCGCCTTTGTGAAGATGTCCGCGACATTGTCCGCACTCCGCACATGCCCGACCGAAAGAGATCCCTCCAGCACCTTCTCCCGTATGAAGTGATGCTCGATCTCGATATGCTTGGTCCTCGCGTGACAAACTGGATTGGTTACCAGTTTGAGAGCACTCCCGTTGTCACCGCGTAGCAAAGTCGGCTCCCGAACCTCCTTGTGGACGTCTCCCACCAACCTCCTAAGCCAGATGGCTTCCTGAGCTGCCAAGGTCGAAGCCTTGTATTCCGCTTCTGTGGTGGAGACCGATACGGAATCCTGCTTCTTGCTGCACCATGATATAGCCGTAGGGCCCGCCATGAAGACGAATCCAGATGTCGACTTCCGATCATCCGAATCTCCCCCGTAATCAGCATCCATGTATCCATGCACTTCGAAGCCCGCATCCCTCCTGTATAGGAGACCCATGTCCGAGGTCGCCTTGACATACTTCAGAATATTCTTGGCCGCTAGCAGATGAGGTACCCGTGGCTCCGCCATATACCGACTCACTCTGCCTACTGCATATGCAATATCCGGCCTCGTGATCGTCAGATAGATCAAGCTCCCAACCAGAGCTCGGACAACCAACGGATCTTGCATAATCCTCCCCTCATCCTTCCGAAGCTTCATAGCCTTCTCCAGAGGTGTAGAGATGCACTTCCCTTCCTTCATGCCGAATCGCTCCACGATTCGCTCCGCATATCCAGCCTGGGACACCAGCACTCCACTTTCCTTCCTCTGAACCTCGAGTCCAAGGAAATGGTGAAGCTCACCTAAGTCCTTCATCTCGAACCTGATAGCCAGCTCGGCCCGAAGCTGAGCTACTTCCTCCTTCGAGTTCCCCGTCACGATCATATCGTCGACGTAAAGCAGCACGATGACTTGAAGCTCCCCGCTCTTCTTGACGAACAAGCTTGAGTCTTAGTCTGAAGCACAAAACCCACAGAATAGGAGATATTCTGCGATCTTCCCGTACCACGCCCTCGGCGCTTGCTTCAACCCATACAGGGCCTTCTTCAGCTTACAGACATGCTCCGGAAAATCTTCAGACACAAAGCCTGGTGGCTGGACCATGAAGATGTCCCTGTCAATCTCGCCGTACAAGAAGGCGTTCTTGACGTCGAGCTGCCAAATCTCCCATCCACTGAACGCCGCCAAGGCAATGATGAACCGAACTGAAGTCATTTTTGCCACCGGACTGAAAGTCTCTTCGTAGTCTTCACCGTATTGCTGCGAGAACCCCCGAGCTACAAGACGAGCCTTGTACCGCTCGATACTGCCGTCAGCTTTCTTCTTCAATTTGTAGACCCATTTGCATGTTACAGGAGTAGTGCCCTTGGGCTTGGGCACAAGAGACCAGGTCTCATTCTTCTCAAGAGCTGCCATCTCTTCTTGCATTGCAACATCCCACTCCTTCACGCCTTGGGCCTTCTCAAAGCTCGACGGCTCCCTCTCATCCAAGGGACCAGCGAAGAAACATGAGACAAAGCTCACTGCGTTTCCTCCTGTATAGCGATCAGGGGCGGTGATCGCTCGCTTCGACCTCCTCAGCTCCTTCCCCCGAACCGCATTATCTCCAGCTGCTCCTTCCCTAGCTCCTCTTCCAGACGTGCTAGGAGCATCGCTCCCCCTGCTCCCTGAACCAGAAGCCCCCGTCTCGGAACTAGAAGGAGATGGACCACCTGGTGACACAGGTAGCTCCACCTGAAGATTCTCCACAGCTTTCTCCGGCACCTCCACCCTGCTCTCTGGTAGCTCCACATCAGAAGACCCCTTGTAAGATGTCACCTCATCGAACACAACGTCGCGAGAAACAACAAATCTCCGCGTCTCCGGGTCCATGCACTTCCAGCCTTTCTTCCTCTCATCGTATCCCACGAAGACTAGCTTCCTTGCTTTCGCATCTAGCTTCGTCCGAAGAGCATCTGGAACATGCACGTAGCAGGTGGAACCAAATACCCGAAGGTGAGCCACGCTTGGCTTCTCTTTGAACATCATCTCATGAGGAGTCAACATATTGATGGGACTCAAAGGCATCCGGTTGATGACGTAGGCAGCACAAGACATTCCCTCTGCCCAGAAGGACTTTGGGATGCTCTTGGCATGCAGCCAACACTTGCAGGTCTCCGTCAGATGACGGATCTTCCGCTCTGCAACTCCGTTCTGTTGTGGAGTATGAGCACAAGTGAGCTCCCTCCGGATGCCTGCCTTCCTGCAAAAACTGGAGAACTCAGCAGAGGTGAACTCCCCTCCGTTGTCCGTCCTCAGCTTCTTGATCCGCAGATTCAGCCGACCCTCCACGAGCTCCTTGAACTCCACAAACTTGGCAAACGCCTCCGCCTTCTCCTTCAGAAAATAAACCCAGACATATCTGGTGTAATCATCGATCAACACCAGCATATACCTGCTGCCTCCGAGGCTTGGGGTAGCAGTTGGTCCCATCAAGTCACCGTGGATGCACTCCAACGGCACACTACTCCTCGTCTGCGACTTATCAAACGGCAGTCGATGAGACTTGCCGAACTGACATCCTTCGCAAACATGACCTTCACCGTAGGAAGATAGATTTGGCAGGACCTTGACCAGACCTCTCACCGCCATAGCTTTCAGCTTATCCATCCCTACGTGCCCCAACCTCTCATGCCATATCACGGCACCATCATTCGTCTTCATCTTGTCGACATAAGAACTTGTCGATAAAACGAACAAGTCTTTCGCTCTCCTCCCGACATGGACGACCTCGGCCTTCACGGCCTCTACATTACGTAGAAATTTCACTTCTGTTGGGCCGAACAGAACGTGATACCCAGCGTCAACAGCGTTGGTCACGGAGAAGAGGTTTTTCCTCATACCGGGCACATGATAGACACTCTTCAAGGTTAATGGCCCTCTATCACTGCCCAAGGAAACAACCCCGACCTTCTCGACTGCATGCACAGTATTATCTGCAGTAATAATAGCATTGTTACCTGTGTAGGGCTCCACTGAAGAAAACTTTGACCCATCCCCGGTGAGGTGATGACCACACCCCGAGTCCACGATCCAGTCCTCCTGATAGTTGATAGGAACCGAGGATCCAATAGAAGCCGAGAAGGCTCCTCCCCATCCTCCATCAATATGACTGGTCGGTGCTTCCTCCTTCTCAGCAGCATGCCCTGGCTGAGTATTCAGCCTGCAGTCCTTCTTGAAGTGCCCAACCTTCCCGCATTTGTAGCATTTGAGACCTTCCTTCTTCTTCTTCTCCTCAGCCTTAGGAGGATAGCCCCTCTCCTGCTGTCCAGAAGTTGAAGGCCCATAGCCTCCAGCGGTCTTCTTCTTCTTATCCCACTTTTTCTTCTTTCCTGAGAAGAGAACCTCGCCATCTCCCCCAGACACGGACACCCCTGCCATCTGCCTTGCCAGACTTTCCTGCGACGCTAGCAGATTCTCCAGCTCTATCAAAGACGGCTGATTAGCCCAACCCTACACCGACGTCACAAAGGCCACATATTCCTTCCGCAGGCCGCGGATGATGTGCCTCTTCAGCTTCGCCTCAGAAATTGGCTCATCAGGATCCAGTGCTGATATCTCAGCGCAGAGGTTCTTCATCTTCAGAAAGAAATTTGAGATAGAAAGATCACCCTGAGCCGACCTTGCCAGCTCATTCTCTAAGAATTGTAGCCTAGCTACATTCTTCTTGTTAAACAGCCCATCCAGGGCTCTCCAGATCTCGGCAGCTGATCCACACCCTAAGATGTGATCAAATAGATCAGGTGAAATGGCACGCTTCAAAGTGAACTCGGCCTTAGCATTGGTCTTTCTCCACGCCCTCACGGCCGGACCATTGTCACCCGCTTCTGTTGCCTTCACCTCTTCAGTCGCATCTCCTCCAACAACCTCCCAGAGGTCCTCCCCTAGAAGATAGCTCTGCATACACGACTTCCACTTCTTAAAGTTAGTCGATGTAAGCATCTCAATCCCAAGACCTCTTGCAAAACCACCTTCCATTGTTTTTCTCTGGTTCCTTCTTCACAAAGGCGATGGCTACTCTAAGTTATTCGCTGCTCTATCCACTCCAACCTAGCTCTGATACCATGTGAAAATTTCTCGGACCTTGTGAGAGCAAGCAGGAATAACAACTAGAGATACAAGCCAAAACAACCAGAAATAATCTTAGGCAAACAAATGATCTTTATTGATAGCAAACTTCAATTATAGGGCAAGACATGCTTGACGAGACATGATTTCGTCAGCACAAAAAACTCCAAAGAGAAATACAAAAACTGAGGATAACTGGAGACCGCCCAGACCGCGCGACCTCCCCTGCGATCTCTGCCAGTTGCAAGACCGCAACTCTCTGCCGACCACAGAACACCACCAGACCGCTGCACAGACCGCTCCCTTCTTCCGACCTCCTGATTCTCCTGAACTCCAGCACCACAACTCCAAGCCGCAGACCGCCCGAACACTTTTAGAGGAAGAGATGATCGCTGCTGTCCACACTATCCGCAGAAGCTGCACAAGAAGAGTTCAATCAGAGACCGCCCGGTCAGAAATAAACAGACCGCAAGAACAAGAGCGAACTCAGCTTACACTTGGTGTGTCTATGTTTGCTGCAACAGTGGCTCCTATTTATAGGCGTGAGACCTGATCTGGTCACCACCCTAGAGATAGGATCACCACCCCCCAGACCGCGCGACCTGACCGGTCACACTGCGCGATCAGCAACATTACTTCTACTTCATTTTTGGTGAACCCGCCAGCTTCAATGTCGCCATGAGAGACCGCCACTCTCACAACAGACCGCGACTCCACAAAGAGCTCGCCAGACCGCCCGAAGCTATTCACCACCTGTGTTCGCACGAGACCGCGAACACAGTCAGTTCGCCATCAGATCGCGAACTCCTGTCCGCATGCCGATCTCCTTCTGAGACCGCGAACAGCAACCAGCTCGCATACCAGTCTCCTCCTGAGACCGCAAACTGAGACCGCGCGACTAAGACCCTTAGTACGCGAATACCCCCAGAAAGCCCGGTCAGCTACCAGACCGCATTCCGGAGAGAACCTGGATCAAACTGTGCGGTCACATCAGACCGCCACAGCCTTGAAGAGGACAGCACGCCACGCGGTCACGCACAGACCGCGCGGCTCCTTCAGCAGACTTTGGACAAGACCAGCGGTCAACCCGGGAGACCGCGGCTAGGCTAAGATCAGCCAGACCGCAGATGCAGACCGCCAGGTCGTGCGGTCACGTCAGACCGCCCGACCTCCTCCCAGACCGACCAGGTCCAAAAGCCTCCTTCACTTCCACTTCAACAATTTCAACAAATCCCCCCCCCCCCCCTCCCCCCTTTAACATCCCAGCCGGCCAAGCTAAATCCAAATAAATAAATTTTATATTAAATATTAGATTTTAATTAATATTACTCTTTTATATATTTATAGGACCTTATGATAAAAATTTTAGGAGAAAATAATATAATTATTGTTGGGTATTGTATCCACAATTACCGGGATTTGAAGATGTCCCCTAGTGAACTAAATTGAATTGAGGATGTATTTGATGATTTCTTGTTTAGATGTGTTATGACAGGTTTTCAGAAGAAAAGAAATTTTTGCTAAGTCAATTCGTCGAGATGTCTCGTGAAGTTCCGATGAATCTCGACGAATCCAGACAGAAGCCAAATTTCTAGTTTGAAGAAGAAATTTCTGCGGCTAAGTTTATTCGTCGAATGTTCTCATGAACTCCCGACGAATATCGATGAACGCAGACAGAAGTCAAAAAGGCAGACTTGTGAAGGAAAATGTGCGGCTAAGTCAATTCGTCGAATGTTCTTGAGAACTCCCGACGAATTCCGACGAACGCAGACTGAAGTCAAAAAGGCAGGCTTGTGGAGGAAAATGTGCGGCTAAGTAATTCGTCGAATGTTCTCGAGAACTCCCGACGAATTCCGACGAATGCAGACAGAAGTCAAAAAGGCAGGCTTGTGAAGGAAAATGTGTGGCTAAGTCAATTCGTCGAATGTTCTCGAGAACTCCCGACGAATTCCGACGAACGCAGACAGAGGTCAAAAAGGCAGGCTTGTGAAAGAAAATGTGCAGCTTATTGGGTCAATAATACCCAATAGAGTACTAACCTATCATTTGGGTGCTAACCAATCCCACAAGACCCTAGCGGGTCAATTAATCACGAAAGAGTTTAGAAATTCAAAAATTGGGATGTTACACAGGACACCTTGAGGCTTTCCGCAAAGAAGCACAGAAGGATGCCACCAAGGGTCGGTCGCCGGAATGATCAACACCCGGATCACCACTGCCTACCACGCTGAACGGCTGGAAGAGCTCGAGCAACACAAAGGGAGCTCGACGTTACCTTCTCTCTTGTTAAATTTGTATCAAAAACTTACTAGCTCAGAAGTCGCGGGATCACACTTGCGCATGTATCAATGTTCATTTTCTAATTATGTTTTACCTGTTCTAAACTATTCTACTACAGGAACACTTCGGGGCCCTGCCCCGGGGGCTCCGCGCTGCCGTCGATTGAAGGTTCGTCCTTCTCCTCCGTGTACAACCCGTATTCGTTGAGTGGGTCCCACAGGCCAACTGGCGAGACCTAGGCCAGTCAGATCATTCGCCCCGGCTCAGACAGGCAAAAATACCCCCGGGTTAGTGGGGGTAAGCTGCAGGAGAAAAGGAGCTAGGCGAGTGGTGCCCTCACGGACCACTCGCCCGGAAGCGTGGGCATTCGTCCAACTAAGCGGGTGCCCAGCGGGTGGTACCCCCACAGACCACTCGCCCATAAAGGCTTTGAGGTGGAAATGACCATAATACCCCTTGTGGGCTGCAAATAGCCCTTCGGAACAGCGGAGTTAGGCTGTTAACAGATCGAGTCGGGGTGCGGTTAGTAAAACTAAAAGGCGGATTCATGTTATTTGCAGACCAGCCTAGAAAAATCTATAAATAGACCCTTAAGGGCACCTTGGAGGAGATCTGATTCCTTGAGAGTCCTCTCCTCCAGGCTAGTTTTGGTTGGCAGTCAGTGTCCTCCAAGGTGCCCGGCTGAGCTTTGGTTTGGGAGGGGGAGCTCTCTAAGATCTTCCGGGTGTGTGGCGGGACCTCCTCGCTACAGCCTTGGGTCTATTCCAAGTTTCTCATCCACCGGTCAGAGAGTCTAGGGAGGGAGAAGTAAGCGTCGGCTACACCCCCCAGTGGGTCCGAACTCAGGAGACCAGTTGCTGGTTTCAACATTTTTGGTGCGGTGAGCGTGGACCGTAGCCGGTGAAGGAAAATCTCGAGCTAGATTTGATGACAGGAGGTGGGGAAAATGGTTCAGACTCAGGCCACTCGCAGCCGCCAGCAACAGGGGAGTGGCTGGAGATGTTTGAGAAGTTCAAGCGAGAAGTCCTGCAGACAGTTCTCGCTGGGCGGAGCGAGTGCGAGACCCCGGCAGTCCCCGTGGTCCCGCCCCTGCAGATCGGCGAGAACGCACCGGGGCGGCGGCTGGGGAAGGAGGTGCCAGCAGAAGGCAGTGCGCGAGATCTCCCCGGGCGGCAGCTGTTCAGCGGTCAGGCGAGTGTTGAGGTGTGCGAGCTGGCTCCGCGCGAGAGGACCATTTGCCGAGCAGGGGAAGGGAGCCCCTTTTGCGAGATGAGCCTCTCGGCCACAGTGCCGGAGGGGTTTCGAGGGCCGGAGATGTCTTACTACACCGGCAAGGAGGACCCAGTCGTGCACCTGCAGTGGTTTGAGGACATGACGTCAATCCTTCCCATGTCGGATGCTTTTCAATCCCGACTCTTCGCAACCACCCTGAAGGAGAAAGCAAGGGACTGGTTCCACCAGCTTCCCGCAGGTTCCATCTACGCGTTCGATGATTTGCGTCGGGGCTTCCGGCTACGCTTCTCGACGTCGAAAAAGAGGAAGAATGATGCAGAGGCTCTCTTCAAGATCAGGCAAAGGGAGGGGGAATCCCTGGCACATTACGTGGATAGGTTCCAGGAGGAGATACACCTTGTGCAGGAGGTGCCGGGATTCGCCCTCAAGATGGCGTTCATCGTAGGGTTGCGAGATGGGTTCTTCAAGATGGACCTGAAGAGAAGGCCCCCTTTGTCCTTTGAGGAGTTGATGGAGCGAGCAACAGAGGAGATTGAGGGGGAGGCGGCCAACCCGAAGTTCTACAAGAGGTTGGCGAAGATGAGCGAGCCCGAGGTGAGGCAGCAAGAAGGAAGAAGGCGAGAAGAACCCAGGGGTCAGGGGTTCGAAAGACCGCCTCGGAATTGGAGGAATCAAGAGCCCAGCAATAGGTTGGGCTGGAGGCACCAGGAAGGACCAGCGAGAGGTCAGGAAGGGGGTATCAAGGAAGAGAGGCGGGAGGAATAAATCGGGGGTGGAGGCAAGGTCCCAGACCCCCTCACACCCCAAGGGATCAAGCTATGGCAGTAGGTCGAGGAAGAGGAGGTAGAGGAGCAAGAGGAAGGGTAGGAAGAGCAGGAAGACGGGACAGGGTGGCGTTGCCCTATTGTGACTTTCACCAGGAAGAAGGTCACGCGACCGCCACCTGCCCAGAATTCTTGGAGATGAGAGAGAGAGGTCAGCCACGGCAGCAGCAGGCCAGGATCGAGGAAGTTCTCCCAGAGGCGGAAGATGACCGATGCGAGGACAGGACGAATACAGGAGCCAGGGGGAATCGGGGTGATTCATGGTGGGGTTGGGATAGAGGCCTCTCGCAAAAGGAGCTTCCAGGCGATGTTCCGGAGAGACGTCGCATCAACTTCCCAGACCCCACCCCCCACAGAGAAGCTCACCTTCTCCTCAGAAGATATGCCCGATTATGAGGACCCGTTCTGCGACGCCCTGGTGATCCAGACGGTGATAGAAAACTTCACGGTCTCCCGGATCCTAGTGGATAATGAGAGCTCGGTGAATGTTATCTTCAAGAAGGCTTTCGATGCGATGGAGGTGGAGAAGAAGAGGGTGCAGGCCTCTGATGGGCCGCTGTTTGGCTTCTCAGGAGAAAGGAAGGAGGTCGAGGGAGGTGTCGGCCTCCAGGTGACATTAGGAGGGGTCCCGAGGAACTGCCGGTTCGTCATCGTTGACGCTCCGAGCAGCTACAATGCCATATTTGGGCGCCCCCTCATCAGTGCCTTCCGATGTGTGCCCTCATCATACCACCAGTGCTTGAAGTTCCATAGTGGAGGAGTCCAGATCCGAATCCGGGGAGATGCAAAGGTGGCCAGGCAGTGTTATGTGACTTCCGTCAATACCATCTCTTAGATGGCGGAGGCTGAGAAGATGGATGAAGAGATGAGGAGGCCGGAGGGGCCAGAAGAAGGAGTGGAGAAGAGGGGAGAAGAGGAAGAGGGTAGTTCCCGAAGAAAGGAGATGGAGGTAGCTCTGGAGGAGCAGGTCGAACCGATGGAGGAGGAAGGTGCGGCAGAGGAGAAGGCCAGGGTAGAGGGGCGAGAAGCGAGGGGTAGACGGGAAGAGCTAGCCCGGCTTGAAGCGGCAGAGGAAGTAGTGGAGATGGAGGTTATCACCCAGGGAGGAAGGGTGGAGAAGGTGCATGTCAGCGGGGGCCTCAGCCCGGAAGACAGGGCGAGGATGCTGGAGTGCATTCAGAAGAACATGGACATCTTCGCATGGAGCGCGGCAGACATGCCCGACATGGAAGCGGACGTGGCTTGCCATCGTCTCAACCTTAAGCCAGGATCCCGCCCCATCCGACAGAAAAGGAGGGCCTTCGCCGACAAGCTCGAAGAACCAATCCGCGAGGAGGTGGCCAAGCTCCTTGAAGCAGGTTTTGTATCGAAGATCCAGTATCCAGGCTGGGTCTCCAATGTCGTCATGGTAAAAAAGGGTGATGGTCGCTGGCGTATGTGTATTGACTTTTCTTTATTAAACAAAGTCTGCCCTAAGGATTGCTATCCCCTACCTCGGATCGACGCGCTGGTTGATTCAGTCGTCGGTTTTTCTGTGATGAGTTTTTTGGATGCTTTTTCAGGTTATCACCAGATCAGGATGCACCCCCCGGATATCAAAGATGTCTCTTTCATCACCCGGGAGGGGTGCTACTGCTATAAGATGATGCCCTTTGGGCTGAAAAATGCAGGAGCAACCTACCAGAAGATGATGGACCGGGTCTTTAAGGAACAAAGGTGAAGGAACTTGGAGGTCTACGTGGATGACCTCATGGTGAAGAGCAAGAACGCGAGCTCTCACATCCAGGACCTCGAGGAGACCTTCGCTACCCTGCGCAAATACAAGATGCGTCTGAACCCCCTGAAGTGTGTGTTTGGGACCAGCAGGGGGAAGTTCCTAGGACGCCTTCTCACCCCTTTGGGGGTAGAACCTAACCCGGACAAGGTCAAAGCCATAATGGAGTTGGGATCGCCTCGGAATGCCAAGGAGGTTCAGCGCTTGACAGGAAGGCTCGCGGGGTTGAGCAGGTTTCTCTCCCGGGCCGGGGAGAAATGCTCCCCCTTCTTCAAAACGTTACGAGGCAACCGGAAATTCGAGTGGACAAAGGAATGCGAGGAGGCCTTCCAGGCCTTGAAGGGTCAGCTCACCAAGGCTCCGCTACTCCAAGGTCCCAAGGAGGGGGAAGATCTATCCCTATATCTCGGAGTCGGGACTGAGGCTGTAAGCTCCGTCCTGGTCCGGGAAGAAGGCAAGAAGCAGCTGCCTATCTATTACGTGAGTAGGGTCCTGAGGGAGGCGGAGCTCAGATACCCGATCTTGGAGAAGTTGGCCTTTGCTCCGGTCGTCGCAGCAAGAAAAGTCAGGCCATACTTCCAGGCCCATTCAATTCAAGTAGTGACGGACCACCCTCTTCGCCAGATCTTCGAAGGAGTAGAGCATTCGGGGAGGCTAGCGAAGTGGTCGATAAAACTCAGCGAGTTCAATATCACCTTCGTCCCTCGGCTATCCATGAAGGCACAGGTGGTGGCGGATTTCATGGCAGATTATGTGGCCGAGATGGAGGAGGGTCAAGCCCCTCGTCATGTTCCATGGAAGCTGCTGGTTGACGGGGCCTTGGGTAAGAATTCTCGCGGAGGAGGGGTAGTGCTGGAGAGCCCTCACGGGATGATGATCGAGCAGACACTCATTATACATTTCCCAGTCACCAACAACCAGGCAGAGTATGAGGTAGTGATCGTCGGCTTGCGTCTGGCTTGGGAACTGGGAGTCCATGATGTGGAGGTTCTCACCGACTCATTGATAATAGTCTCTCAGATCAAGGGGGAATTCGAGACGAGGGAACCTACACTCATAAGATACTTAGCCAAAGTGAGAAGCCTCATTGGAGCGTTCAAGACTTTCTCCATCAGGCACATCCCTCGGGAGGAGAGCGCCCAGGCGGATCGCTTGGCCAAGGTCGGTCCCCGAGCCGGAGGAACCCTAACAGATCTGTTCCGTCCTTCGATCGATGAAGGGGAACTCATGGAAATAGAGCAGCGGCCCTCTTGGAAGGATCCCTTCATTACCTTCCTTGCAACAGGGAAATTCCCGGAGGATGTTCCGGACCAAAGGCGCTTCCGGTACAAGTCCGCCTACTACATGCTCCATGAGGGGGATCTGTATCGGAAGACCCTCTCGGGCCTCTTGGCCCGATGCATCTCGGAAGATGAAGTCCCGAGGATCTTGGAAGAAGTTCACTCCGGCGAGTACGGCAGCCACTCGGGGAGCAGGATGATGGAGGCAAGAATAATGAGGCAGGGATACTTTTGGCCAACCCTAAGCAAGGACGCGGCCACCTTCACCAAGAAATGCCAGAAGTGCCAAATGTTCGCCCCGCTTCAGTTCATGCCAGCTCAGAGGCTAAGGAGTACACGGCACCCTGGCCATTTTCCATATGGGGAATGGATCTGGTAGGACCCTTCCCCCAGGCTAGTGGGCAGAGGAGATTTCTCTTAGTCATGATCGACTACTTCTCAAAGTGGTTGGAGGTCAAGGCGCTGGCTAAGGTCACCTCCCAGGTGGTCCGCAACTTCATATGGGGGGAGATCATCTGTCGGCATGGTCTTCCGCAGGCCATAGTCACGGACAACGGTCCACAGTTTGCAAGCGAGGAGTTCATCAGTTTCTGCGGCCAGTTGGGGATAGACCTCAGGTTTGCATCCGTCCACCATCCCAGGAGCAACGGGCAGGTGGAGGCGGCAAACAAGACTATCGTGAACTTGCTCAAGAAGGTGGAAAATCTTAAGGGCAATTGGGTGGAGCAGCTCCCCTCGGTCCTGTGGGCTTTAAGAACCACCCCCAACACCGCCACTGGAGAGACCCCTTTCAAGCTCTCTCACGGCTGCGAGGCCGTCATTCCCATAGAGTTCGAAGTCATGACGCCACGGGTAAAGGCCGCCACGAATAGAGAGGAAGATTGGAGAGCTGGGAACGAAGAGGAGTTGCGGCTCTCCCTCGACCTCATCGAAGAAGCCCGGGATCTAGCATCCATTCGCCAAGAAGAGGTCAAGCGGTGGATGGCCAAGTACTTCGACAAGCACATCAGGGTCAAGCAGTTCGAAAAAGGGGACCTAGTGCTTAAGAAGGTTGACGCGGCCGGGAGGTCTGCCGCAGTGGGAAAGCTTAATCCCAACTGGGAAGGCCCCTATGTCGTGGAGGAAGCGCTAAAGTCTGGGGGGTATCGCCTTCAGAACGTGGAGGGACAACCCCTCAGCCACACCTGGAGCGGTGACGATCTTAAACGTTTCTATCCCTGAAACTATGTAATGAAAATGTTTTGAAATAAGAATATTTTGTTTAACATATGTGTTTGAGATTGATATTGCAGCTTGTAGGAAAAACTCCGAAAGCTCCAAAGATGGCCCCGAGCAGACCCGTTGTCCAGGCTCTCATCTAGCTGGCAGGTCTGAAGGCTCACTCGGTGGCGGGTTCTATGTTGAAGGAAAAATGGCCCCGAGCAGACCCGCTGTCCAGGCTCTCATCTAGCTGGCAGGTCCGAAGGCTCACTCGGTGGCGGGTTCTATGTTGAAGGAAAAATGGCCCCGAGCAGACCCGCTGTCCAGGCTCTCATCTAGCTGGCGGGTCCGAAGGCTCACTCGGTGGCGGGTTCTATGTTGAAGGAAAAATGGCCCCGAGCAGACCCGCTGTCCAGGCTCTCATCTAGCTGGCAGGTCCGAAGGCTCACTCGATGGTGGGTTCTATGTTCAAGGAAAAATGGCCCCGAGCAGACTCGCTGTCCAGGCTCTCATCTAGCTGGCAGGTCCGAAGGCTCACTCGGTGGCGGGTTCTATGTTGAAGGAAAAAATGGCCCCGAGCAGACCCGCTGTCCAGGCTCTCATCTAGCTGGCAGGTCCGAAGGCTCACTCGGTGGCGGGTTCTATGTTGAAGGAAAAATGGCCCCGAGCAGACCCGCTGTCCAGGCTCTCATCTAGCTGGCAGGTTCGAAGGCTCACTCAGTGGAGGGTTCTATGTTGAAGGAAAAATGGCCCCGAGCAGACCCGCTGTCCAGGCTCTCATCTAGCTGGCAGGTCCGAAGGCTCACTCGGTGGCGGGTTCTATGTTGAAGGAAAAATGGCCCCGAGCAGACCCGCTGTCCAGGCTCTCATCTAGCTGGCAGGTCCGAAGGCTCACTCGGTGGCGGGTTCTATGTTGAAGGAAAAATGGCCCCGAGCAGACCCGCTGTCCAGGCTCTCATCTAGCTGGCAGGTCCGAAGGCTCACTCGGTGGCGGGTTCTATGTTGAAGGAAAAATGGCCCCGAGCAGACCCGCTGTCCAGGCTCTCATCTAGCTGGCAGGTCCGAAGGCTCACTCGGTGGCAGGTTCTATGTTGAAGGAAAAATGGCCCCGAGCAGACCCGCTGTCCAGGCTCTCATCTAGCTGGCAGGTCCGAAGGCTCACTCGGTGGCGGGTTCTATGTTGAAGGAAAAATGGCCCCGAGCAGACCCGCTGTCCAGGCTCTCATCTAGCTGGCAGGTCCGAAGGCTCACTCGGTGGCAGGTTCTATGTTGAAGGAAAAATGGCCCCGAGCAGACCCGCTGTCCAGGCTCTCATCTAGCTGGCAGGTTCGAAGGCTCACTCGGTGGCAGGTTCTAAATTCTCAAGGAATGACCTCAAGAGCACTCGCATAGACCACACGCCGGAATGGTGATCTCACCTCCTTTTCATAACTACCTAAACGCAGCCCCGTGATGCGCGAATGGTCCAAAGGCTCACTCGGTAACGGGAAGTCGAAAAGAGCAATGCATCCTAGGTCGTCAACGAGCAGCGGCGAGTGGTCAAGACAGTTACACTACGGCCTAGCGTCCTAATGAGCCTAGCGAGATATAGCGGCGAATGAGAAAAAATTAAGATAGCACAAAAATTGTAATCAATATATATCTTTCAAGGGGACTCGCCCAGTTCATGATTACATCCAAAAATGAAGAATAAAAAGAGCAAAAAAATACAAAGGGCCCATCTTATGGGTCGGCAGGCTTCTCGCCAGAAGATCCATCGCTTTCGCTCGAATCCGGTAGGAGGGCGTCCTCTCGCGGCTCGCCGTCCTCATCTTCCGGGAAGGGGATCGGAATGTAGAGCTCGGGGACGACCTGTCGGGCAGAGAGGCATTCGGCCTCCTCCTTCAAGTATCCAGCCTGCCGCAGCACCTGCAGTGCGTGCTTCACGGCGCTTTGAGCATTCTCCTGCATCAGCTGCTCTAGCTCATGGTGGGGATAAAAGTGCCCCCTGCTTCCTGAGGCGAGTGCCAAGGCATCGGCTTCTCGCGCCTGCTGGACCTCGGCCTTAGCCAGCCGGACTTCCTCCTCAAGGTTGCCCACTCGCGCGCGAAGCATCTCGGCGATCATGGCATCCTGAGAAAACGAAGATGGTGAGAAGAAAGTGCGGCAATCATCAACGGTCATTCGCGGGGAGGAGGGAAATATACATCTCTGACGGGACAGCTGGCGAGAAGGGCTTCCACAGCTGCCAACTTCGTCTTGAGTTCCTGCGCCTCGGCCGAAACAAGGGCCCTGGTCCCCTCGACCTCGGCCAGACTCCGCGACAGACTGATGCTCCGGCGCGAAGACATGTGCGCGAGCTCAAGGGCCCGCAGTAGGGCTCGGGCGGTCTCGTGGGCGAGAACCTGAGTCTTCTCGGCATCGAAGACTTCGGCATCGTCACGGCCATAGAGGGCATACGTCATGGCGTAGGCCTCGCCGGTAGCAACACCGCTCTCTATCCAAGTTGAATGGAGGGTGGAGAGCGAGACCCGGTTAGTGTTTCTGTCCCACTTCACTAGAGGAGCCCCCGAGGGATCCACGTACTTCTCGCCATTTGCGAAGTTCCGGTGGTCCCTGGGCAACGGAGGCGGCGGCAACGACGATCCCGCCTGGATCCCAGTCCCGTCTGGCACACCCGACCCCAAGGCTTGGGCCGGCGCATCTGCCCCCTGGGTTAGGGCCGGCGCGCCCGTCCCCAGGGTTTGGGTCGGAGCACTCGCCCCTGGGGTCTAGCCCAAAATCCCCTTCCCCTTGGCGGAAGGACTTTTCGGCTTCTTGGAAGAAGAGGAAGTGAGCGCCCCGGGTTTTCGTTTCCGGCCGCTAGGTTTGGAGGATGAAGGTTCCTCCCGGCAGGCATCCGCGACCGCCTGTGCAAAGGATACGGAAACCCCAGGAGGTCGCGGCGGGTGAAGGGGGAAATTACGCACACCTGCATAAGAACACGAATGATCTAGCGAATGATTTAGCGAATAACGTAAGAACCGCCAAGCCGAAACGAATGCAGAAGGTCTCGAAAGCTTACCCTCACCCTGCGGAATGGGAGGGAGCGAGTTGATATTTTGCCGGAGATGGACGAGGTCCATCCCGTGCTGAAGGATGTATTGGTGCAGCTTGGCCTCATGCCCCCCTAAGGTCGGGGGGCGAAAGGTCGACTCCTCCTCCTGCACCGGGGCGAGAAGGGTATTCCCAAGGCTCCCGCCGACGAAGATGAAGCGGCGGACCCAGTCGTGGTTCTTGTTCGGGAGTCCGTAGTGTTTGAGAGGGTTTTGACCCGAGAAGAAGGAGATGTCATGTGAGCAGCGGAAGGTGTACAGTTTGCGGAAGACGGGTAGCGAGAACTCGATCCCCTCTTCTCGCAGGTAGCACGCGTACCCGACCAGCATGGCGATAGAGTTGGGATTGAGCTGGCCGGGCACGACCCCGTAGTACCGGAAAGTCTGGCGGAGTTCTGGCCAGATGGGAAGGCGAAACCCCACCTCGAAGTGCTCTAGCGGGATCGCGAGAGCACATGGCGATATGGAGTTTAGACGCTCCTCCGGCTCGGGCTTTCGCGCCTCGAATGCCGGCGGAACGTAGTCAGCAACCGCGCTCAAGGAGGCCTCCTCGGAGAGGTCGCAGGAGTCGAAGACATGATTGACGAATGCGCTGGCACACCTGGCCCTACCTTCAGCGTCACCACCCATTTCGCGAATGCTGGAGAAGACAGGAGCAGCAGAGAAGAGAGAAGCGCGAGTGCTAGCGCGAGGAGAGAGAGGGAGCGGATGGCAAAGTAATTAATATGGTGGTTGAACGGCCTATTTATAGAAGAACTAAATGACGCTTGGGCTTTCGAGGTAGCGGGTGTGCGGATAGCAATCGCGCCTTCCCGACGCCTCGAAACCCGGGCCGATCCCTCTCAACCATTAATGGCGAATGCCCAGTGGCTATCCGCTCGACGACCACGCGAAAGAGTTACGAAAGCATTCGGCAATATCATATCATTCGGCATGCTCAAGCAAGTTGCGAGAAATATAAACGAAAATAGAAATAAAGCACTCGCCAAGCACAGTGTAAAATTATTACAGGCATAAATAGAGTCCAGTATCCTCAGCATCATAAATAGAATAAAAGGAAAAATACAAAGGAGGCGAATGAAGACCAGACTAGCTCTCCTCCCAGTACCACCGACCATGCCCTCACGGCCCAGCCTCCGGAGGCATTCGCGGACGATAATACGCGAGCATGGAGGTGATCTCGTGAGACGCCAGCTGAAGCTGATCCCGGGCTCGCGCAGCATGCCTCCCGGGAGAAAGCTCCCCCCCCCCCCCCCCCTTCACCTCCCAGACGCTCCACCACCGCGAGAAGGCGCGAATAGTCCTTCCGAAGGTCCTTCAGCTCGCGCGTGACCTCCATCCGCACATCATCCACCTGGCCGGCGATGTTCCGTTGGATATGGATGAGCTTCCCCAAGACCTCCGTGACTCGCTCCTTTAGGGTCGCATGATCTGAGGAGTCGCCGAGGAAGTCAGAGAGATCCCCGGGAGAGGGGAGGGGCGAGAGCATTCTGTCTTCCCCCTCGTGGTAGGATCCAAAGGGAGAGGCTTCCTGATAGCCTGCGAGATCATAGACTGGTCAGTCACGTTAAACAAAGCGGATGCACTAAATGCAGCAGAGGTCGCTAACCTAGTGAGGGGTCCCCATGACCGGAGGGACGAGACGAATGGGGGTGCGTTTTAAACAAACCGGCGGGAGGTAGGACCTTTCCCTTTCCAGGACGGTAGGGCTGTGAAGAAGGAGCTGGAGCATCCGCAGGATCATCCGCGCGGTCCTGTTGACCGGGTCCCTTCTCGGGAGACACCCTCGGCTCATCCGCAAGCACGGAAGGATTCGGTCGAGCAGGGGAGCTCGGAGGAATGAAGTCCCGCGGTGAAAGGTCGGGGATGAGAGCTACGAAAAATAATGGTCAGTGACGAGCAGTATGAAGGACGAATCAAGAGGGTTCACAACTTACCGGACTGCAATGTGGTCTCTCCCGAAGGGGGGGAGGAGCAAGGTCCAGGTCTGGAGGAGGCCTCTCGTTCGCGAGAGGTGGCACCGCGGCACTGCTCGAGACTGCCCCGTGGCCGGCCTCAGGCACCGAAATCCCCTGCGAACGGCCAGAGCGAGCGCAGGATAGAGGACAGGAACCAAACAGAAAGACAGGGGGAATCCTCATACCTGCATCCCGGGGTCCGGAGGATTCCTCGCCGGAGGAGTTTTCGTCGGAGGGGTATTCGTCGGGGGAGTATTCGCCGGAGACTCCGAAGCGGTCTCGCCTCTTTGACGATTCAGCCGAATCGCCTTGGCTCGACGCGAGACGTAGGGGGCACTCGGATCCCGTTTAGACATAAGCCAGGGAGCAAACTTGGCAGCCTTGGGGGTGGTTACACTCTGGGCCGCAGCCAGGCGCTCGATCATCTCCTGCGAGAGGGGTTTCGCGGAAGGTTTGTGGGAAGACATTAATATCGGCGGAGGGCCAAGGGAGAGAAGAAGCTCCAAATCGAGGAATGAAAGCGTTCCAGGAAAATCTGGCATGAAGAGATATATATAGGGCAACAGTGGGACCCACAGAATCTTATGGGACCAGTCAACCAGCACTCACCGAATACCGGGCTGGACTGTTCTTTCCGAGCGCAGGAACCGCTCGCAAAGAGCGGGGATTGTGTACAACCCGTATTCGTCGAGTGGGTCCCACAGGCCAACTGGCGAGACCTAGGTCAGTCAGATCATTCGCCCCGGCTCAGACAGGCGAAAATACCCCCGGGTTAGTGGGGGTAAGCTGCAGGAGAAAAGGAGTTAGGCGAGTGGTGCCCTTACGGACCACTCGCCCGGAAGCGTGGGCATTCGTCCAGCTAAGCGGGTGCCCAGCGGGTGGTAACCCCACGGACCACTCGCCCATAAAGGCTTTGAGGTGGAAATGACCATAATACCCCTTGTGGGCTACAAATAGCCCTTCAGAACAGCGGAGTTAGGCTGTTAGCAGATCGAGTCGGGGTGCGGTTAGTAAAACTAAAAGGCGGATTCATGTTATTTGCAGACCAGCCTAGAAAAATCTATAAATAGACCCTTAAGGGCACCTTGGAGGAGATCCGATTCCTTGAGAGTCGTCTCCTCCAGGCTAGTTTTGGTTGGCAGTCAGTGTCCTCCAAGGTGCCCGGCTGAGCTTTGGTTTGGGAGGGGGAGCTCTCTAAGATCTTCCGGGTGTGTGGCGGGACCTCCTCGCTACAGCCTTGGGTCTATTCCAAGTTTCTCATCCACCGGTCAGAGAGTCTAGGGAGGGAGAAGTAAGCGTCGGCTACACCCCCCAGTGGGTCCGAACTCAGGAGACCAGTTGCTGGTTTCAACACTCCGTAGTCGGGTCCCGACGTCGTAAGGGCCTGCCCCTCTTACGTTCGCCCTCAGTTTGAATACACTCGCTATTCACCGACCACTTTGGGGCACTGCCCCGGGGACTTCGCGCTGCCATCAATTGAAGGTTTGCCCTTCTCCTCCGCAGTCGGGTCCCGACATCGTAAGGGCCTGCCTCTCTTACGTTCTCCCTCGGTTTGAATACACCTGCTATTCACCGACCACTTTGGGGCCCTGCCCTGGGGACTTCACGTTGTCGTCGATTGAAGGTTCACCCTTCTCCTCCGTAGTCGGGTCCCGACATCGTAAGGGCCTGTCCCTCTTACGTTCACCCTCATTTTGAATACATCCGTTATTCACCGGCCACTTCGGGGCCCTGCCCTGGGGACTTCGCGCTGCCGTCGATTGAAGGTTCACCCTTCTCCTCCGCAGTCGGGTCTCGACGTCGTAAGGGCCTGCCCCTCTTACGTTCGCCCACGGTTTCAATACGCCCGCTATTCACCGGCCAAACTTATCTTCTATTATGTAACAAGTCGTGAGTTCAAACTCGCGCAAACTAATTCTCTATTATGTAAAAGTCGCGAGCTCAGACTCGCGCAAATTTATATTCTACTATGAAAAAGGCGGCGAGCTCAGACTCGCGCAAACTCATCCGTTATTTTGGAAAAACCAGCAAACTACACAGGTATCAACGCTAAATAGCAAGCTCACCACAATCTCCAAATACGAACATCCTTCACCGACCATCTTGAAGCATGTTCCCTCAATCAACACTTCGACAATGACCGGCATGACAAGGTCACAAATAACACAAGGAAAAGAGTACAACGTATAGGATAAAGGAATACAATCACATCAGCTCAACGCTGCACACAAGCAAGAATAATAACAAACAGCAACACAAAAAATAGGAAGATGAAAGGTAATAGGTACGAGCGTCAATCCTCCACTGCATCTGAGTGATCATCCTCGGAAAGGTCCCCAGCTCCAAGACCCGCAATGCCACATCCAAACTTCCTCTCCATCATACGGAGAGTCTTCTGAATGCCTCTCTGAAAAATAACCTCGCACTCATCCGCTAACATTGGCTCGACCTCCTTCGTCATAACCTCGGCGCGAATCTCCTCCGACATCTGGAATCGCTCCTCTACCAAAGCCAGAGAATATCTGTACTCGGCCACTCCCGCCGCCTTGGCCTCTTCGATGCTGCGTTCGATCGATGACAACCGGTCCACCTCGCTCCTCAGAAAGCTCAACTCCCCCTCTAGGCAGAACATCTCCCCCTGAGCCTCCGACAGCTGACGGAGAGCATCCTGGGCAAGCGCCTTATCACCACCATACTCCGCTCGTAGCTTCTCGACCTCCGATCGGGAAGAGGAGATGGCGGCCTCCAACTGCCCAATATGGGCCAGGTCGCGATCCCTCTTTTTTCGCAAGCCGGACAAGTCACTCCTCGCCACGCGCAGCTCCTCCTGAAGAGTGAAGTAGATATCCTTGAGTCCCACGTAACAATCGTTCCATGTAAGAGCGACACTGGTCAGAACATCGGCCTACATGCAAAAGGTAAACAGTCAGCATACAAAAACAACGATGGTAAAGAAGGACCCAAAACTAGAGAAGAGGAACTTTACTTACCGCGGAAGTCATGCCTGAAGAGAGGAGGAAACTCGCCTCGTCGGTGGCAAAGGAGGTGGCAGCAGAAAGTCTCCCTGCGAGACCCGGTAGACGATAGGAGACGCCAAAATCTCAATCTCCGGGTCAGACGGAATCGGCTCCACCCTGCGGCGGATCGGGCCGGCCTCGTGGTCATGACTCCTGGGCACTAGTGGGATAGAGCCCTAACTAGAAGCTCCGTTCCTAATAACAATGCTCCTCTTCTTCCCACGATCCAGGGGAACAGCGGACGCGCGCTCGGCGTCCCAGGAAAGCCCCACCGAGAGCAGCCAGCTCTCCTCCACGCAACCGGAAATACAGAACAGGGCCTTCGACAACCCTTCTCAACCAGGAAGTGCTCTCCATAGCTCCGGCAGCTCCCAACGATTCTGAACGTACCCATAAAGAGTGTTCCTGTGGCGGTAATCGTTCTTCTCTCCGAAGTGAAACCAACTCTTGTTGCTTCGTACTTTAATATGGCCGTCGGAGCCAGTAGAGACCTCACACCAATCCTTGAACACCTCGACCGAAAAATGCATGCTATGTTCCTGAAAAAATACAATCATCCTCATAATTTTCGCCATTCCAGCAGGAGTGAACTGAGTAATCAGAACACCGCAGAACCGGAGTATCTCAATAATCTCCTCCGATGGGAGAAGGCAAAACCCGGATTTCAAACAACTCTCAGAAAGGGTCATGAAACCGGTCGGCGGATTTTGAGTGCGCTCCTCCACCCGCAGAATCTTCACCTCGACATTAGAAGGCAACCCAAACCACTTACGCCATATATCAATCTGTGCCCCGTCAAGAGTGGAGCGCAAGCACATCGGCCTCGATTGGCCGTTCTGTTTTGAAACCTGAAACAACAAAAATATATACGTACATGAGCACACTAAGTTAGGAGTCGCAAGCCTCCCCACAAATGTATGCGTGTCGCAGAGCAAAGAGCTGAACACGCACACGTTATTCAAATCTCGACCGCAAGCATGCAAAACCCACGACCGTCGTCGGCTAACCGGTAACCACGTGCGCGCAGGCCGCCCGCTCTCCGGCCGCACGCGCGCAGGCCGCGCATGGGCAAGCAGCACGACCCCAAGGCCGTCGGCCGCGCGCGCGAACCACTGTCGGCCGCACGGCAACCACGCGTGCAGACCGTGTGCAGGCAGGCCGCGCGGCCCCAAGGTTGCCTCCCGCGCGCACGCAGGCCGCCTGCTCGCCGGCCGCACGCGCGTTAGAACAACCGCCGGCCGCCCGGCAACCACGCGCACAGGCCGCACACGCACAGGCCGCGCGACCCCAAGGTCGCCTCCCGCGCTCACGCAGGCCGCCCGCTCGCCGGCCGTGCGTGCGCGCGAATCACCGTCGGCCGCACGACAACCACACGCACAGGCTGCATGCGCGCAGACCGCGCGACCCCAAGGTGGCCTCCCGCATGCACGCAGGTCGGCCGCTCGCCGGCCGCGCGCGCGTGCGGACCACCGCCGGCCACAGGACAGTCGCGCGCACAAGCCGCGCGAGGACAGGCCCCGCGCGTGCATGCCGCGCAACCTCGAGGTCGCCGCCTGCGCGCAGGTCGCCCGTTCGCCGGCCGCATGTGCACGGCTTGCACCCGCCAACCGGCCATGCGCGCCGGCACCAACCCCGGACACGCTGTCGCCGTTAGGCGCCTCCGGCCCCACGCGTGTGGTCGCCATCGCCCGCGCCCGCCAACCGGCCTCCCCTCGGTCGGGCATGAGCCGCATAACCGGCGGCACGCGAGCGTCGTCCGCGCCGCCGACACGCACTCTCCCTCATTTTTTTCACTACTTGAGCAAAGTAGTTACTTACCTCTGGCATGGTGTGGCGCGTCGCTCGAAGATGACAACAATCAGAGTTACCGCGAGCAAGGCAAAATCTTCACACTCCTCTACGCAAAAGCTCGAACTCTGCAGGTTCGGGGGGCTTATGATATGCACTCATACATGACTCTCATCTATCCATATGGAAGTCCAAGAGGTAGTTACTCCCAAAACCCACTAAGGAGGTGACGGAAGAGTAGGAGAGTGGACAAACCCACTATCTCCACAACCAACCACCCATGCAAGACCGCGCACAACCATGACGCCTGCAACCACACACGCCACCGCACGCACTACCGCGTGCGGTAGCACTACCGCGCGACGCTACCACGCGGTAGCGCACAGGCAGCACCCCCCGTCACAGGGGTGCAGCCGTGGGGTGCGGCCAAACTACACCCCTTGTGGGGTGCGGACAAGCCGCACCCCACATGGGGTGTGGCCAAGCCGCACCCCCCTTGGGACAAGGATTGCCTTAAATGATAATCAGTGGTCCTCAAGCTTAAAAATATTACAAGGAACAAGGATTGCCTTAAATCTTCCAATATTGACTCCAAGCAGACCTGAAGACTTTGACTTCCACGGTCAATCAGATCTGATTCAAGATGAGAGGGAAGCAAAGAGGAGAAGGGCAGAGGGCATTCAAACTGCTGAAGAGTATATGGCCCAGAAGAGGATGGAAAGATTAGAGGATCCACTCCATGAGGATGACAATCTGGAGTTGGACACAATTGTTGTCAACACCTGGGTAAGCCATGGCAATCAACTCAAGCACATTGACCATGTCTATTCATCTGTTGAATGGATCAAGCACCTTGAGAGTGAATCTCTAAGGGAAAGGATTCTCAAAGAAAACATGGTAAGAAGGGAAACTCCTATAAGGATTCCCACAAGATATCTTCCTAAGCCATTTATGTACTTCAAAGTAAAGGAGAAGATCAAGGCTGCTGCTGAAGCTAGGAAGAGAAAGTCTGAAGATGGAGAAAGCTCTTCCCTGGGTCCAACTAAGAAGACCCTGCCTTGAGATGCTCTTTACATTATTCAATGTACAATCATAAGTTGAACTGTTTGAAATGTCTGTACTGAACATTTAATTGAAATGATATTTCAGATTCTGAAAATCATATTGTGTTTGTTACTGTTGGTATATGTACTCGGTATTTCTACTTTCAGTATTCAAGTTAGAAAGGTTTGTTCAAATTGAACAAGATCAGCTATTAAAAAAATAGCTCTCTAATTGATGGGGAGCATATTCCCTGCTCAGGTTGAGGGGGAGATGGCAAATGCTAAGAGTATATAGGTTGCCCTATAAGTTGATCCAAAGGGATCTATAGATATTGCCTCCCAATCCATAGAAGGATAAATAATTGAAGAAACCAGAAATGGGGGAGATAGGGTCAATGCTAGATAGGGCAAATGCCTAGGGTGTTAGGGCCCATGCTAGATAGGGCAAATGCCTAGGGTGTTAGGGCCCATGCTATACAGATCATTTTTGTGATATGTTTTTGCTGTTAATGTACCTTAACATTGGGAATGTTCCGCCTTCTTCAAATAGGGGGAGATTGTTGGGAATATTGCCCTCGATATTGCCTTGATTTGAAGAGGCATCATTCTCAATGCTAAGGACATATTGTATTTGATAAAGTTATACTTGTGTAGTATATATAGGTACAGGTGACTCAAAAGGAAGGGTCAAACATGCCCTTAGATGTGCAGAAATCATCTACAAGGAGATGAAGTTTTGTCTCAGCAGAACCGCTGAGACGAAAGGTCAAAACCGCTGAGACAAGCGCACTGTCTCAGCGGAACCGCTAAGACCAGAACAGGAGCCGCTGAGAAAGCTTATACGCAAGCTAAGCTGCAGATAGTCAAGAATCCGCTGAGACGAGATCGCTGTCTCAGCGGATCCGCTGAGACGGGAAAGGAGCAGCATGCAGATTGGAAATAATGGCGTGTTCGTCGAACACAGAGTGTCATTCGTCGAACGCAGGACTCAGTTCGTCGACCGCTGAGACGAGACCAGAGAAGGAGTCGATGAGAAGGAACAAAGGGCGTATTCATCGAACGCAGAGAGCCGTTCATCGAACGCAGAACACAGTTCGTCGACCGCTGAGACGAACTAGAAGAAACAGCTGAGAGTTTGGCATATTCGTCGAACTCAGAAGGCAGTTCGTCGAACGCAGACAGAAAGGAAGAATCAGCTGGGACTTGTGCAGATCGTCGAACGCAGAACACAGTTCGTCGAACGCAGAGACAAGGAAGTTCGTCGAACGCAGAGTTTGCCAAGATCGTCAAACGCAGAGTTTGGCAAGTTCGTTGAACGCAGAGTTTGCCAAGATTGTCGACCGCAGAGTTTGACAAGTTCGCCGAAAACAGTACAGCGTGTTCGTGGAACGTAGATTGTGTGTTCTGCCCGTGGCGCAAGTTGCAGAAAAATTGTGTGGGGTCCACCAGTTTCTCCCATACTTCTCAGAAGGACAGCTGAGAGTCATTGAAGATTAGAGATGTATAAAAGGAAGAGTTATGACACATTTGAACAAAACACTTCGTCCCGTGCAAAAAGAAATCAACTGTTTCATTGACGGCTGTTGCTCTCGTCTTCTCTCCTGCTGCTTACTGATCAAGCAAGAAGAAGAAGAGAGAAAAAGTTAGCTCCTTTGCAAGAAGGAGCGGGGAGATCTTCCAACCTTCATCTAAAGAAGAAGATCAGTTAGTAGCTGCCATCAACATCACCAGCTACAGGAAGCACAAGCTGTGCAGAAACTACAGGGGATTTGTTGTCGTCTGTAGTAAGCTTTAAAACTCATTTTTCTGTAGGGCTTAACAGCCTGAGTTGTAAGACCTTTTGGTATGAGATTGTAGGAACCTGAGGGTTCTGAGTTGTAGGGTTGAAGGCCTGAGTGTAGGATCTGTTGATCTGAGTTGTAGGGCTTCATAGCCTGAGCTGTAGGAGGAGGAATTCTCTGAGTTGTAGGACCTGGAAGGGGTCTGAGCTGTAGGATCAGGTGCTGATCTGAGGTAGGGCTGTTTAGCCTGAGGTAGGGCTGTTTAGCCTGAGTTGTAGGACCTGCTGAGGTCTGAGCTGTAGGATCATGAGCTGATCTTAGTTGTAGGGCTGCTGAGCCTGAGGTAGGGTTTGGGAAAACCTGAGAAATCCTGAGGGATCTGAGTTGTAAGCTCTTTGAGCCGAGTTTGGAGGAGTTGGACTTGTCTAACACATTGTTAGAAAGGTGAAGGGGGAAAGAGGACTACTCAAGACACCATGTCTTGAGGAACCTCTATACATGCTTGTGTGCTTTCTGTGTGTTTGATCATTTGCTTGCTCCAAACCAGAAATCAGACATACTAATTAAAGGAAAATTAAAAGAAACTTATTCACCCCCCCCCCCATCTAGGTGATTTAGACTACAAACCTAATATTCTTTCAACAGGGTTGTGTGTACGGGTTTGAATACCTGATGTATGGGTGCAAGATAGGGTTACTAATGTTGTTGTAAACTGCATGCTCCCCTCTACTTTATTGAAATTATTGCTGGTGGGCCCTATAGATATATACGTACCTGTTGCTAACTCTTTCCTTGCTTCGGCTATTTATTTTGATACTTTAGCCCACCCCCAGGATACGGCTCCGGGGAGGGAATGTGTTTTCCACTTAGCTCTGTGACTAACTGTTATTCTTATAACCATTCACAGGAGATGGGACAACGTGATGCGTTAAAATTATTTTTTTGAAAAGGTGTGAAGCCTTGCTTTCTTCTTTTATTAGAATTCGGCGGCGTTTTCGAAGAGTCCCGCGAGTAATCCTACTTCGAAGAATTACCGGTTATCCTATCGAAAGATAGAAGTAACGGCCTTTTCCTCTTTCGAAATATCGAAGATTACTCTTTGGCCGCGTCGCCAAAAGCTAAGTAGAAAAGAATGAAAAAGGGCTTTATGTTGAAATTAAAATTGAAAGCTTTTTGAAAATATTGTTGCAACAATTTTTTGAGTAGTTGCAATAATTCTTTAAGAGCGTTTTAAAACTTCTTTTACCTTGAGCTAGTTGCAACAACCAAAGAGGTGTTGCAACAAATTTTTTAGTGTTTTTAAAAGAGAGTTCTAAAAAGTGCTTTAGAGAGAAAGCTTTTGGGTTTATGTAATTATCCGGACTAAAATCAATAAAGGCAAGTGGACCTTATCGATAGTAGTATAGGATATTTCTTTTGAAATATCAAGGTCGTATTTTTCCAAGGTCGTATCGATTATTTCTACTTCTTAGGAACGCGCTATTATTTTATCGAAAAGAGTTTGAAATTGATTTTTATGATTTTATAGAAAAGTTAGTGACGAAAATGATAACTATCGCGGGCTTGGTGTGCGTTTAGCAAAAACCAAGAAAAGCGATGAAAAGAACAAGAACGAAAACGTTAATTTAAAAAGTAGTTTTGCTTAGAATTTTTTTTAGGGTTTTATAAAACGATAATGATAACTACGGCGATAATAAGCGATTGAGCGGGTAGCGGAATTAAGCAAAAAGCGATTATATTAAAAACAAAAGACGCACTAATTGAAAACGCACACACTCTACAGAATTAAAATGAAAGCTGTAAATTGCAGGAATTAAAGAAATGTGATCCCCATCCAAATAGGTAGAGGGGAAATAAATGCGTGAGCAAGTCCTATCCAAACGGATAGGCGGGAAATAAATGCGTGAGCAAGTCCTATCCAAACGGATAGGCGGGAAATAAATGCGTGAGCAAGTCCTATCCAAACGGCTAGGCGGGAAATAAATGCGTGAGCAAGTCCTATCCAAACGGATAGGCGGGAAATAAATGCGTGAGCAAGTCCTATCCAAACGGATAGGCGGGAAATAAATGCGTGAGCAAGTCCTATCCAAACGGATAGGCGGGAAATAAATGCGTGACGGAAATGGAAACTATTCGATTACAAAAAAGGCGCAAATTTTATACTCATACACACACCCACTCTACGTTAATGAAATCTAATTAAAATAAAACAAATCTAAACTCATACACTCACACACACAACAATAATGAAACTAAGTTAAAAAGAAAAGAAAATCTACTCTCATACACACACACACACTTACAAAAAAGCAAAAAGAAAGTAAAAAGAACAAATGAAAATAAAACAAAACAAAAAAAACTAATTAACCTCCTACAATCACACACACTAATATGAAATCATCTAAAAATTACAACAAAGATAAAAATAAGAAAATTACACTCATACACACACACACCCAAATTAAAATGACAACTTAACAAAAATTATAAAATTACATAAAACTAAAAATAAAAAGAAAAGGAACAAAAAGAGAACACACACACACTAAAACAAAGAGAGACAATAATTACAAGCTTAATTTATTTCCATCAAAAAAGGGGTTACAAAACTAGAGAGAGAAAGTGCAAAATTACAAAAATTACAAAACACCAAAAATTAGCAAAATGGAACAAAACCTTAAGAGAAGCTCCCAAAATTTTGAACCCTTGGACTCAGCTGAATCTGGCTATTTATAGAAAAAAAATTTGGATTACACGCCCTCGGACACGGCTTGGGGTGCGAATAGCCAGAACAGCTAGATCCAGGCGGGCATCTGGAAGGCTTGACCGGCGACTTGGAAGTACACGGGCGTGTTCCAGGGAACACGGGCGTGTTCGATGTCGGCATTGTGCTGTCGGCTGCTGGGCGTGACGGGCGGCGTGTCCTTTGTTCTTCTGGAAGGAATTGAGGGTCACGGGCGTGTCTGAAATGTCACGGCCGTGACTTTGTTTTTTTGGATGAAATGCTTCAAGTGGCTGGAATCTGGGATGGATATCCAACACGGGCGTGACCATGGTACACGGCCTCGGTCACGGGCGTGACCGAGGTACACGGCCTCGGTCACGGGCGTGACCGAGGGCGTGACTTGATGTTTGAGTTGGAAAAAGAACAGGGAAAGGAAAATGTTAGGGATTAGTGAACACGCCCTTGGACACGGGCGTGACCAAGGGCGTGACTTAACAAAATTACAAAAACTTTACAAAATGAAAATAAAACTAAGTTAAAAACAAAAATAACAAAAACAAACATTTTATTCATTAATTTACATATATTATTTACAAATCTAAATAAAATTATACTAAAAATTATATAGAAAAATGCGTATATTTACTATTCATCAAACACCCCCATACTTAAGCTTTTGCTATTCCAGAGCAAAAGTAAGGGATACCTATAAGACGTTTAATAAAATTTCTAATTTACTAAAGTTTTTATTAAATCAAAAGTAAGATCGAAATAAATTTAGGGTATTTAAAGAGGTAAGTCCAAAACTATGAAAGTAATTTAAAAAGAGCGAAAAAAATTTAGCGAGACTTCTAAAGTTAGCTAAATAGCGTCGATTATTGCAGTCTTTGGTACCTTTTAATTAGAATAGAATTATATAAAACTATAACCTTTTTTTAAGAAAGTTTTTAAGAATAAATAAATCCTACTAATTATGCTCTCTCAAACTTTTTTAAATTAAAATCTAGGTACAATTTTATTGGCTAAGGGGTAGGGGAAAAAAGGTAGCCTTGGCAAAAAGAAGAGTGCTTGGATTTAGGGGTGACGGATTTTATCCTCTCACCCCACCTTTTTGGTGGTCTTTGCTTTGATTCCCAGCGTTGGTTTACGCGGGAGAATTGAAATCATTTCTCAACTTAACCCAATGCCCGTGTTTACGGAATTATTAATTTTTTATTCCCATTGACACGGGATTTCTTTTAACAATATTGGGTGCCTGTGTTTACGGAATCTCTTTATTCCCATTGACACAGGATTTCTTTTAAAACTCCTACTTTTATTATTTTTATGCCAAGCTAAAGGGTGTTTATAAGGGGGGTTTCAAGAGAAATTCTAGATTAATAAAAAAGATTTTTGAGAACAAGTTTAGTAGATTAAAAACATTCCTAAAGTTTCACAAGTTTAGAGCTAGAATAATTGAATCTAAAGATGGTTTGCCAATATAATACAAAAAGGAATCTATTTAGGGTAAACCCGAGGTAGTGCTAAAAATTCTGTTCTCAAATTAAATTAAGATCGTAAGATTTTCTTTACTACTGAAAATTCCTCGATTTAAATTTTTCAAACTATGAAATAAATAAAATTGATTTAGCAAATCATAAATAATGAAAAACGCTTAAAGATAAAACTAACCTAGCCTTGGAAATAACAAAAAGCTAAGTAGGGGTTTTATTTTATTTTTGGATTTTTGATAAGTTTTTCATCATTTTTTTTTTGAAGTTTTTTAAGATATGATATATTTTTTTATTTTTGATTTTCTTTATAACAAAATGCAAATATAAATACTAAAAAAAAAAGGAAGACAAAAATTAAGAAGAGTAAAAATACATACAAAATAATTTTGATTGATTTTTTTTTTTCTAAAAAAAAATTTTTTTTCATCATATATTTTTTGATTTTCTTAATTTTGTTAAAAATATGTACATTAATAGAAAAAAAAAGAAAAGAGAGAAGGAAAAACATTTTTTGTGTTATGACAAAATGAATTTTGTTATAACAAATTTTTAAGTACATTTTTCATCATTTTTTTGGATTTTGATTTATTATTATAAATAAGGATTTTTATATACAAATAAAAGACATAAACATAAAACATTTATAAAAAAAATTTTTTGTTTTTGTGTTTTTTAATTTTTTTCTAAGTTAATTAAAGATTTTTTTTATTTTTTTCTAATATGGGAGGGGCAAAAATAATTACAAAAAGAGGGAAAATACGCCCTCATACTTAAAACCAACATTGTCCTCAATGTTGAAGGTAAGTGTGAGGAACGAAAATATTTACAAAAAAAGGATGAAGATTTTAATTACAAAATAGAAAAAAAAAATATACAAGGATAGTTACAAAAAAAAACTCCACGAATATATACAAAATTTTTTTTTTTTTGGGGTTGTTTTAGTTTTTCGAAATGTACAAAACATGAATACAAGAAGTAAAAAAAAACATATATTTTTTTGGTATGATAAAAATAAATTTTTATCATCTTTTTATGGTATTATTTATATTATATGTATTTTTTTATTTTTTTATTTTTTTTTATTTATTTTTTTGTTTTAATTTTAAAATATGCATGTTTTAAAATATATCTAAATTTTAAGAAAGATAAAATAAGGTAAAATAAAGAAAAGGCTTTAAAATAAAAACCAAGGAAGAAAGAAGAGAAATAAAAAGGTAAAAGCAACGGGGTTTTCTCGTTTCGAAATATCGACAAAAATCCCCTCTCGGGTCTGTCGAGTAATCATACTTTGAGAAACTTCCTATTGTCTTATCTTAAAATTCCCAAAATTCTTTTTGATTTTTGTTTTAAAGTTTTTGCATTATTTTATTTTGTTTTATGTTTCTTTTTTGAAAAAGAATGATAATTTAAAATATGCATAATTATTAATTTTATTATTTTTTTTTATTTTTATTTTTTATTTATTATTTATTATTATTATTTATTATTATTTATTATTATTATTATTTTTTAAGTTTTTATTTTTTTTGAGATGAAAATTTATTTCATCATTTTTTTTTTGGTTTTATAAAAAAAAGTAACGTAATTAGATAAATATGGGGGTGCCTCCCACGAGTGCTTTGTTTACCGTCTCGTAGCTTGACTCGTTGGCGGGGTACGATCTTTTTAGAGGTGGGGGAGGGGTATGGAATTTAACTTCCCTCCCAGTTGATCCCCCGCGTGGTAGAGTTTTAGTCGGTGACCGTTAACTTTTAAGTCGCCTTTTTCCGGGTGGGTGATAAGGACGGTCCCGTATGGCCAAACCTCTTTCACTTGAAAGGGGCCGGACCAACAGGATTTTAGTTTCCCCGGAAAAAGACGAAGACGTGAATTATAAAGGAGGACGAGATCGCCCGGCGCAAATGATTTTGGAAATTTAATTTTGCGGTCGTGGTAAAATTTCGAGCGTTCCTTATAAAATTTATTACTCTCGTAAGCGTTCGCACGCCATTCATCGAGTTCGTTTAATTGGAATTTCCGGTTTTCGGCGGTTAAATTATGATCGAGATTTAAGAGTTTTAACGCCCAAAAAGCGCGGTGCTCTAATTCTACGGGCAAATGGCATGCCTTGCCGTAGACTAATCGATAAGGCGTACAACAGATTGCGGTCTTGTACGCCGTACGATATGCCCACAGTGCGTCGTCTAATTTAAGTGCCCAATCCTTCCTATTAGTTGAAACGGTTTTTTCTAATATGCGTTTGATTTCCCGATTTACTACCTCCACTTGGCCGCTCGTTTGGGGGTGATAGGCGGTGGCGAGCTTATGCGTGACGCCATATTTGGTTAATATTTTTGCAAACTGGGCGTTGCAAAAGTGCGTACCCCTATCACTAACAATCGCACGGGGCGTACCGAAGCGAGAAAATAATTTTTTAAGAAAGTTGACGACGACTCTCGCATCGTTGGTGGGGAGAGCTTGCGCTTCCGCCCACCTAGATACGTAGTCGACCGCCACTAAAATGTAGCGATTTGTATATGAAGGAGGTAGGGGGCCTATGAAATCTATGCCCCATAAATCGAAAATCTCGCATTCTAAATAAAAATTTTGGGGCATCTCGTCGCGACGAGAGATGTTACCCGACCGTTGACAGCTATCGCATGCGCTCACAAAAGTGTGAGCGTCTTTGAAGAGAGCGGGCCAATAAAAGCCCGCCTCCAGCGCCTTCTGCGCGGTCCGGTTGGCTTGATAATGCCCCCCGGCCGGCCCTTCGTGGCAGTGCCGCAAAATTTGCGCACCCTCCTCGTTCGAAACGCATCTCCGCACGATTTGATCCGCGCAGACGCGAAATAAGAAAGGATCCTCCCAAAAGTAATTTTTCAAATCAGAAAAGAATTTCTTCTTTTGCTGTTTTGAAAAGTCTTTCGGGAGCACCCGCGCAACTAAATAGTTGGCGTAGTCTGCGAACCAAGGCGAGGGAGAAGTTTTTAAATTATTTAAAGCTAAAAGACGCTCCTCAGGAAATCGATCATCGATTTTCGGTTCGAAGAGCGCTTCCGCGATTGGGTGCTCTAAACGAGAAAGGTGGTCGGCCGCTAAATTTTCGGCCCCCTTCTTATCGCGGATCTCTAAATCAAATTCTTGTAATATGAGGATCCATCGAAGAAGGCGGGGCTTAGCGTCCATTTTTTCTAATAAATATTTTAGGGCGGAGTGGTCGGTAAATATAATAATTTTTGAAAGCGTGACGTAGGGCCTAAACTTATCTATGGCGAAGACGACGGCAAGGAGTTCCTTTTCCGTTGTCGTATAATTAGCCTGTGCGGCCGTGAGCGTGCGGGACGCGTAGTAGATAGGATGAAAATATTTATTAACGCGTTGACCTAATACGGCCCCTACTTCTATATCACTCGCGTCGCACATAATCTCAAACGGAAGGGTCCAATCGGGCGCCACCAGAATGGGAGAATGGATAAGTATGGGGGTGTTTGATGAATAGTAAATATACGCATTTTTCTATATAATTTTTAGTATAATTTTATTTAGATTTGTAAATAATATATGTAAATTAATGAATAAAATGTTTGTTTTTGTTATTTTTGTTTTTAACTTAGTTTTATTTTCATTTTGTAAAGTTTTTGTAATTTTGTTAAGTCACGCCCTTGGTCACGCCCGTGTCCAAGAGCGTGTTCACTAATCCCTAACATTTTCTTTTCCCTGTTCTTTTTCCAACTCAAACATAAAGTTTTTGGCGCCGTTGCGGGGGAGCTGTGTCGTTATTTTGAAATAGGAAACGCTATTAATTTTATCTTATATTTCATCTCTTTTTCTATCTAAAAAACCAAAAACTAAAAAAAATATACTATCTAAGTAAAGAAAAAAAAAATATATATATATACTTATATTTTCGAATACACCCACTCTACATTATATACTGATGCGTTAAAATTATTTTTTTGAAAAGGTGTGAAGCCTTGCTTTCTTCTTTTATTAGAATTCGGCAGCGTTTTCGAAGAGTCCCGCGAGTAATCCTACTTCGAAGAATTACCCGTTATCCTATCGAAAGATAGAAGTAACGGCCTTTTCCTCTTTCGAAATATCGAAGATTACTCTTTGGCCGCGTCGCCAAAAGCTAAGTAGAAAAGATTGAAAAAAGGCTTTATGTTGAAATTAAAATTGAAAGATTTTGAAAATATTGTTGCAACAATTTTGTGAGTAGTTGCAACAATTCTTTAAGAGCGTTTTAAAACTTCTTTTACCTTGAGCTAGTTGCAACAACCAAAGAGGTGTTGCAACAAATTTTTTAGTGTTTTTAAAAGAGAGTTCTAAAAAGTGCTTTAGAGAGAAAGCTTTTGGGTTTATGTAATTATCCGGACTAAAATCAATAAAGGCAAGTGGACCTTATCGATAGTAGTATAGGATATTTCTTTTGAAATATCAAGGTCGTATTTTTCCAAGGTCGTATCGATTATTTCTACTTCTTAGGAACGCGCTATTATTTTATCGAAAAGAGTTTGAAATTGATTTTTATGATTTTATAGAAAAGTTAGTGACGAAAATGATAACTATCGCGGGCTTGGTGTGCGTTTAGCAAAAACCAAGAAAAGCGATGAAAAGAACAAGAACGAAAACGTTAATTTAAAAAGTAGTTTTGCTTAGAATTTTTTTTAGGGTTTTATAAAACGATAATGATAACTACGGCGATAATAAGCGATTGAGCGGGTAGCGGAATTAAGCAAAAAGCGATTATATTAAAAACAAAAGACGCACTAATTGAAAACGCACACACTCTACAGAATTAAAATGAAAGCTGTAAATTGCAGGAATTGAAGAAATGCGATCCCCACCCAAATAGGTAGAGGGGAAATAAATGCGTGAGCAAGTCCTATCCAAACGGATAGGCGGGAAATAAATGCGTGAGCAAGTCCTATTCAAACGGATAGGCGGGAAATAAATGAGTGAGCAAGTCATATCCAAACGGCTAGGCGGGAAATAAATGCGTGAGCAAGTCCTATCCAAACGGATAGGCGGGAAATAAATGCGTGAGCAAGTCCTATCCAAACGGATAGGCGGGAAATAAATGCGTGAGCAAGTCCTATCCAAACGGATAGGCGGGAAATAAATGCGTGACGGAAATGGAAACTATTCGATTACAAAAAAGGCGCAAACTTTATACTCATACACACACCCACTCTACGTTAATGAAATCTAATTAAAATAAAACAAATCTAAACTCATACACTCACACACACAACAATAATGAAACTAAGTTAAAAAGAAAAGAAAATCTACTCTCATACACACACACACTTACAAAAAAGCAAAAAGAAAGTAAAAAGAACAAATGAAAATAAAACAAAACAAAAAAACTAATTAACCTCCTACACTCACACACACTAATATGAAATCATCTAAAAATTACAACAAAGCTAAAAATATGAAAATTACACTCATACACACACACACCCAAATTAAAATGACAACTTAACAAAAATTACAAAATTACATAAAACTAAAAATAAAAATAAAAAGAACAAAAAGAGAACGCACACACTAAAACAAAGAGAGACAATAATTACAAGCTTAATTTATTTCCATCAAAAAAGGGGTTACAAAACTAGAGAGAGAAAGTGCAAAATTACAAAAATTACAAAACACCAAAAATTAGCAAAATGGAACAAAACCTTAAGAGAAGCTCCCAAAATTTTGAACCCTTGGACTCAGCTGAATCTGGCTATTTATAGAAAAAAAATTTGGATTACACGCCCTCGGACACGGGCGTGTCTGAGGGCGTGACACGGCTTGGGGTGCGAATAGCCAGAACAGCTGGATCCAGGCGGGCATCTGGAAGGCTTGACCGGCGACTTGGAAGTACACGGGCGTGTTCCAGGGAACACGGGCGTGTTCGATGTCGGCATTGTGCTGTCGGCTGCTGGGCGTGACGGGCGGCGTGTCCTTTGTTCTTCTGGAAGGAATTGAGGGTCACGGGCGTGTCTGAAATGTCACGGCCGTGACTTTGTTTTTTTGGATGAAATGCTTCAAGTGGCTGGAATCTGGGATGGATATCCAACACGGGCGTGACCATGGTACACGGCCTCGGTCACGGGCGTGACCGAGGTACACGGCCTCGGTCACGGGCGTGACCGAGGGCATGACTTGATGTTTGAGTTGGAAAAAGAACAGGGAAAAGAAAATGTTAGGGATTAGTGAACACGCCCTTGGACACGGGCGTGACCAAGGGCGTGACTTAACAAAATTACAAAAACTTTACAAAATGAAAATAAAACTAAGTTAAAAACAAAAATAACAAAAACAAACATTTTATTCATTAATTTACATATATTATTTACAAATCTAAATAAAATTATACTAAAAATTATATAGAAAAATGCGTATATTTACTATTCATCACAACGCGAAGCCCCCGCACCGCAGGATGACTTACCAGCCATAGAGATTGCCCGATCAGGTACTCCAGCCTCGCCCCCTGTCTTCCGTGACGTGAGTCCTAGAGTATAAGGCTAAATAAGGAGTGTTTTGTTGTACTTATTGTAGCCCACGAGGTAGTTTATGTAAACAGTAGGCTACGACCTTTTTGATTAAATATTCATATAGTCGTTGCCTCTCTATTTCCTTTACCTCTGCTTCCGGTGTGTGACTCTGATGTGATGTGATGATTCTTGTGCCTGACAAAGCGATCACTCAGTGCTTGAGAGGGTGGGTCGTTGCCACTAGGGAAGCACTAAGTGGTCGTCTTGGGCAGTAGGACCCCCTCTCCCTAAATCGGGTTCAGTTCGGGGGGGTCTTACATGCAGTACGCGCTGCAAGGCCACACACCACCACGCATGACAACACCACACGTAGTCATACCACGCATAACCGCACGTGCTACCGCACGCGCTATCGCCCACGATGATACCGCATGCGCCAAACCGCACCCCTCATGGGGGTGCGGCCAAACCGCACCCCCCATGGGGGTGTAGCCTAACCGCACACTCCATAGGGGTGTGCCCTAACCGCACACCTCATCAGGGGTGCGACCTAACCGCCTACCGCACCCCTCATGAGGGGTGCGTCCAAATCGCACCCCTCTCATGCAGGGGGCCCTGCGGAGCATCCGGCCGAGGCTGCACCTCCTCGACAGGTGCGGACGAAACTCAATTCCCATTTGGGGGAGCGACTCCTCATTTCCCCATTCATCGCGGGCTCAGAATGTTCTCTTGTTCATTGCGCTCTCAAAATGCTTCCTTATTCGCCGCGCGCTCCGAACTCTCTCATGATCGTTGCGCGCTCAGAACACCTCTCCGTTCGCTTAGAACGCTCATGTGGTTGTTACGCGCTAAGAGCGCTACTGCACTCGTTGCGCGCTCAGAACGCCCCCGCGCTCATTACGCGCTCAGAAAGTCTCTTCGTTCACTCAGAATGCCCCCGCGCTCATTACGCGCTCAGAACACTTAAGTGTTCAATGCACGCTCAGAACACCTCCTCGCGCGCTCAGAACGCTCCCGTGTTCATTACGCGCCCAGAACGTTCCTGTGTTCGTTAAACGCTCAGAACACTTCCTCGCGCGCTCAGAACACTCCCTCGTACGCTCAGAACATTTCCACGTTTTGAATGCGCGCGCAGTTAACATTTCCTAATTTCTCAGATTGCAGGAATCGTTCGTCGCCTTTATCGCCTTCAACAAAGTTGCCCAAACTACCCCAACCGCCCAAACTGCCCGAAGGGTGAGACGATCATTTACGAAAAATGGCAATCCGTGTGCTCCAAATCGACCAGCGTGATTCGCCCGTCAGGTGGTTACGGTGGTTGCGACGGCAAAATTACCGGGCTACCCTCGGCCAAAGCTATAAAGGAGCCAAGAGCCTTCATTTCAAGACACCTTGCCTTCTACGCCCGAGAGAGCTCCTTTGAAGATTTCCTTGGAATTCTTCTTTGGCGCTTGAAGATCTTCTTCGACTCTCGAAGATCTCCTTTGGAAAAATCCTTATTTTGAATGGGTCAAAGGAGAGGAATATGTGGAATTCCCTCCACATTGCACTCCCCTCCCCTTCCCAAGCCTTCATCTAACCTCCCCGTCAAGCTCTCAGCCGGATTCCAGCTCTCCCCCATGCCACTTGGCAACTAGGAGGAGCAACCAAGGGAAAATTGAGAGCCCCTTAATGGCATCCATGGTATAAGCTCTCCTCGGTCCCAATTAACCCTCAAGTTAGCTTCAGAATGTGGAGAGAAATCAAAATCGAGCTTTGGATCAAAGGAATCGGTGGAGAATCGAGAAATTGGGCAAGCTCGCTGGAGGAAGCAAAATCCATGACCGGTCGGAGGAATACCCGTCGCCAAGCTCATTTAGAGGTATGTTTCTCCTTTTCTCCCTCTGTGCTAGATCCTTAGATCAACTAGGAAGAGGATCGAGCTCGATTGAGCTTGGTTCCATTTGAATCAATGGAGAAATTTCAAGTTTGAAATCTTGCCAGAAAATACCACTTCGACCACCTCAAGTCGCCGGACCACCACCCATCGATGGCCCTTGCCGAGAGGAAGGTGGTGGGGGAGTTGATTGGTCATGTAAGTGCTTGGATTTCTGTAGGGAGGCCAAAACAGGAGCTCCAGGTCGGGCAAATCACAATCACTGGCTGGAGGTTGAAGATGACCAGGAGCAGTCTGATCTGCTTCAAGATCTATGCAAATCAGCTAAGTGCAGTCCATTGCCTTTCTGCCCGGTCATGTTCAAGCCACTCTTTAGGCATGATCCAAGCAGATTCAGGTTAAGTGATCAACATCAAATTTGTAGCCCTTTGTCTCTACTTTTCAAAGAATTGTGAATCACTTGATTTGGTGCCTTACTGCCCCTAGAACCTCAGGTTTACTGAGAGGTGTCTTAAAGGTGCCCTAGACCATATATTATGAATAACTTTTCCTAGGTTGTTTGCAAGGACCTAAAATTTTGGTCATGCATGAGTTGTACCTAGATGGACCTACCATCCAAACATACATTTTTTAGAAGATATATTTATAAAGTTTTGTCAGAAATATGATTTTTCATGTAAATGAAATTTAGGTGGCTAGACTAACTCAAATTGACCCAAATCTTGGGTGGTATGCTAATTAGGTTATGTCTAGTCACTGGTAAATATTTGAGGTCATTTAGACCTCTGCATGTTGATATATTCCACATGCATGTGATAATAGTGTATGGGAATTTGGTGTGCATTTAGCAAAATTTATGTATTTTGTGAATTTAGCACAATTGGCATGATGCATGTCAATGATACTTTCTCTGTGCACACATTATGATGAAAGTAATCATCCCTAGAATAATTAGGATTTTTTGAGTTAAAAATCCTAGGTATTTAATTAATTATGATTTTGTCACATAATTAAATTAATGAAATGAAAGTGACCAGATGACTTAGGAAAATTCTAATTTTCTGTCACATGATGATTTAGGTTATATTAAACCTCTAGTAATTTTATTAGAATTTTTGGGAGTCATTTACCTAAGAAAATATCCAAAAAAAATCATTTGGTGTGCATTTGGCAAAATTTATGTATTTTGTGAATTTAGCACAATTGGCATGATGCATGTCAATGATACTAGGGCCATGCACACATTATGATGGAAAGAATCCTCCCTAGAAAAATTAGGTTTTTTGGAGTTAAAATTCTAGGTATATAATTAATTATGATTATGTCACATAATTAATTTAATGAAATGAAAGTGAACAAATAACTTGGGAAAATTCAATTTTTCTGTCACATGATGATATATGTTATATTACACCTCTGGTAATTTTATTATAATTTTTGGGAGACTTTGAAAAATATCAAAAATTCCATTAGAACATTCTAAATCTCTAGCTAGACTCTTATTAGAACATTATGAACCTCTATAAATTTCCTCGGAATTTTTGGATTTTTTATTTAAGTACGTCATGTGAAATATGATACTTTATAATTAATATTTATTTGTGGAAATTATGAACCTAGTATTTATGAAAAATCATGAAACTCTGTCAGACACCATATTTTATCAATTTGTACCTATGGTAATTTTTTTGGAATATTTGATCATCTGTAACTAGTACTTCATGTGTAATGTGACACTTTGGAATTAATATTTATTTATGAAAATATGGACCTAGTATTTATGAAAAATCATGAAACTCTGTGAGACACCATATTTTATCAATTTGTACCTCTGGTAATTTATTTGGAACATTTGATTATCTGGAACTTGTACTTCATGTGTAAAATGACGTGTGTCACATATTTGAAGAATTTTTAATTATGGCCAATTTAATTAAAAAATTATTAAATTCTGACCATTTCTTATTTGTGTCATGATAATACTCTGGTATTAATTTTAGATCGTTCAGCCAATGAATAGTGATATTTACATCGATCCTTGAGAACATAACTAGTTCATTTGTATACGAATAACAAAGTAGAATAATTAAATAACTTGCTTTTTGCTCCTTTGCAACTGGTAATTAAACAAAAGCATGTAATTTCATTCACGCATGCAATTCAGTTAATTTGTATATGAATAACCAAATAGAATAATTAAATAACTTGCTTCTTTGCAGCTGGTAATTAAACAAAAGCAGGTAATTCCATTCACGCAAACAATTCAGTTTATGGTGTCCAACAATTCAGTTTAGGGTGTCCACCAAATTAACTGATGTGCTTGAAGATTACGAAGGCCGTCCAGCAGGGGCGGACCTACATAGGGGCCAGGGTGGGCATCTGCCCACCCTGGATTTTGCGAAATTTTCAACAAAGTAGGGGTTATGAAATGAGTTTTTAATTTTTTAATATATATATAATTATTATATATATAAATAAAGATACGAAATATACATAACTTTTAATTCGGTGCAGTGGAAAAAGTTTTGGGTGATTTGGGTTTTAATCCGGGATCGAAACCCCTTCCCTTCATTTTGCTGTTTTTTTTAACCCTCAGATTGTATTCAATGGCCGAGATTGCATATCAATTAGGTTAAATTTATATCGAGGAATGAACAATTCATTTTCTTCAGGCGCGATACCCCGCAGGCCGCATCCCCTGATCCCCGTCGGCGCTCTGCTCCAGCGATTCCCATCCCCGTCGCGCTGTCGCCTGCGGAATCCCTCCTCCCCGTCGGCGCTCTGCTCCAGAGATTCCAATCCCCGTCGCCTGCGGTCCTGCGGAATCCCTCCTCCCCGTCGCCTGCGGACTGCGGTCCTGCGGAATCCCTGATTAGGGTTTAGCGACATCCAGGTCGCCAGCCCTCCTCCCCGTCGCCTGCGGAATCCCTGATTAGGGTTTAGGGTTTTCGCCGCAGAGTTCTTGCCTCGAGGCTCCAGAAGAGGGAATTTATCTTCTCTAATCTCCATTTTTGGATCTCTTTTATTGCAGAGCAGCAGAGGTACAGCTCCCTAACTCCCTTTGATCTAGTAAATTCATTTCATACTTTTTTCCTTTAGGGATTCAGGCATTCAGCGGTCTATCGTTTGAAATTGACCTAAGATGAAGATTTTGGTTTTCTTTTTGGTGGGTATTGTCCGATTCTGTCTATTTTGAATGATTTTAACTTAAACTGATGTGCTAATTATGAGCAGACATTTAATGTATGTGTGGATTTATTTAGTTCCTGTTGTTTGTTCGCATAGCCCTTCTATATCTCAGCATCTAATTGTTACGGACTATGGTCATTGTATAGGGAATCCAACCACCACGGGCACATTTAAAGTGGTTTTCTAATTACAAAGATGGATAAGTTTTTTAAGAAACTTCCGATTGCTGAATCAGCTCATAAGAAAAAACGAATTTGTCAAGATGATTTGGAATCAAATTCAAACAGGGGTCTGATTGAAACTAATATGGACAACATAATAGTCGATCCAGGGTTACGAGTTAGATTATCAGATTATAATGTTAATGATAGAGATGAAATTAGAAGAAAATATCTATTGAAAGGGCCATGTCAACCACGACATCATCAGTTTCCACAGACAATGTTTGGGAATACACCTAGAAGATTCAATTATGCATGGTTTGAGCAATTTCCTTCTTGGTTGGAATATAGCATAACAAAAGATGCGGCATTTTGTATATTTTGTTATCTTTTTAAGCCTGAAATGGGACAACAATCAGGGGGAGACTCATTTACTGTAGACGGCTTTAGAAATTGGAAAGATGGGTTAAGTAGACTCCGAGAACATGTTGGGGGTCCCAATAGTATTCACAATCAAGCTGCAATGATGTGCACTAACTTAATGAAATCAGGTCAGCATATTGAGGTCCAATTTCTTAAACAGTCGGATCTCGCTAGACAAGAGCATAAAACACGTCTAACTGCATCAGTTGATTGCATTCGATTTTTAATACAACAGGGCTTAGCATTACGTGGTAATGATGAATCAGATTCTTCAACAAATCGAGGAAATTTTCTCGAGCTTTTAAGATTTCTTGGAGATCATAATGATGAGGTGAAAAAAGTGATTTTGCATAACGCGCCAGAAAATAACAAGTTGACTGCTCCTGAAATTCAAAAAGATATTATCAATGCAATGGCAGTTGAGACAATAAATCGTATTAAAATGGATATTGGAGATGCTTTTTTTTCTATATTGATAGATGAGTCACGAGATATATCTACTAAAGAGCAAATGGCTATTGCGTTGCGCTATGTTAACAGTGAAGGGGAGGTAATTGAACGCTTTCTTGGAACTGTGCATGTAATGGATACATCAGCTCATTCTCTTAAAGCAGCATTAGAAGAATTCTTTTTATATCATGGATTCAGCATTTCAAAATTACGAGGACAAGGATATGATGGTGCAAGTAATATGCGAGGGGAGTTTAATGGACTTAAAGCTCTAATTATGAAAGAGAACCCATCTGCATATTATGTTCATTGTTTTGCACATCAACTTCAATTAGCGTTAGTAGCAGTTGCAAAAAATCATGTTCAAGTTGCTTGGCTTTTTGAATTGGCTGTCACTTTGACCAATATAATCAATGTCTCATGCAAGCGTCAAGAACTTTTACGTGAGTCTCAATTTGTTAAGATTGTTGAAGGTTTGCAAAAAGGTGAACTTTTAAGTGGTACTGGTTTAAACCAAGAAAGAGCTTTAAAAAGATCAGGTGATACTAGGTGGGGATCACATTATGGTTCATTGCTTAACATAATTGTGATGTTTTCCTCCATTATCGATGTTCTCGAGATTGTTGAAAAAGATCCACATTCAAGTTCTGATCATAAAGCAACGACCTTTTCATTGTTAGATTCACTACAATCATTTGATTTCATAATTGTTTTATTTTTGATGAGAGATATATTGGGAATAACAAATAGTCTATCACAGGCATTGCAACGTAAAGACCAAGATATTTGTAATGCCATGCATTTAGTGCAAATTTCTAAACAAAGGTTGCAGGATAAACGGGATAAAGGTTGGACAGAATTATTTGATGAAGTTTCTTTATTCTGTAATAAGTACAAAATTAGTATTCCAGATATGAATACTTTATATATTGCAAGAGGCCGATCAAGAAGAAGGGTTCAAGAAATGACAAATTTACATCATTATCGAGTTGAGATATTTTACAATGTGATAGATATGCAGCTTCAAGAATTGAATAGCCGATTTACGGAGAGGAATACAGAACTACTTCTTTGTGTTGCATGTTTGAGTCCGAATAATTCATTTTCTGCATTTGATAAGCAAAAATTAAGACGACTTGCTGAGTTTTATCCATCGGAATTTTCAAATTTAGATATTATGGAACTGAATTGTCAGTTGGAAACTTATGTTTATGATGTTCGGGCTGATAGTGATTTTGCACAAGTAAATGGAATTGGCGATCTTGCAGTAAAGATGGTTGAGAAAAAGAAGGATATTTTATATCCTTTGGTTTATTTGCTCCTGAAATTATCATTGGTTTTACCAGTTGCAACAGCTACAGTTGAGAGGGCATTTTCTGCAATGAATATCGTGAAAAACCGTCTGCGTAATCGGATGGGAGACTCAATGATGAATGATTGCTTGGTTACATATATTGAAAGAGATATATTCAAAAGCATTGATAATGAGACTATCATCAAACGCTTTCAAAATATGAAAAGTCGACGTGGTCAACTATGAAAGGTAATGTTATGTGTTTTTAATTTTAATTTAGTTGAAATATTCTTAAATATTCATATGTTAATTTTCTTGTATTAATACAGTTATTTGAATAATTTAAGTTAATTTTTTTAGCTACATTATGAAATGAGTCTGCCCACCCTGACATTATTTTCTGGCTCCGTCGCTGCCGTCCAGCAACTTGCACGCCAAGTTCCAAAGGGCGCCCAAGTTCCAGAGCGCGCCCAATTTCTAGAGCGCGCCCAATTTCTAGAGCGCACCCAAGTTCCATAGCACGACAAGTTCCAGAGAGCGCCCATGTAATGCCCCGAATTGTTTTAATTCGGTTTTCAGTGTGCGGATAGAGGAGTGGTCTGCGATTAGTGGAGTTTGGGGTGCGAATAGGGGGTTGGGGTGCGGATAGCAGGGATGGGCTAGGGTTTTAATAAAACCCCTAATACCTCCCCTCTCCCTCTCATTCCCGATCTCCCTCCCTCTTTCTCTCGTTCTTTTGGAGCAGCCGCAAAACTGACCTCCCCCCCCCCCCTCCCGATCTCTCTCGCTCTCGGTGCGTGGAGCAGCCGCCAGGAGGAGCCCGAGCCCTCTCCTCTCTCTCTCGATCGGTCGATCCTCTCTTCCCCGTCGGCAAGGAGGAGCAGCCCCCTCATCTTCCATCTCCCTCTCGCCGCCTCCTGGAGCAGGGAAAGGCCGCCCCGATCCTTCCCTCTCCTCTCCTTCCCGTCGCCGCCTAGGGCAAGGAGGACCCGGCTCCCCCTTCGCCTCCTCTCCCGTCGGTTGGTAAAAGGGCAGCAAAGCCCCTCCTCCTCTCTTTGTCCCGGCCGCCGCCGTCTAGGAGAAGGCCGGCCCATTTGGGTTGGGTGTTGCTGTGTGCGCAGCCATGGAGCTCGTGCTTGGCCGGCGAAGTGCGAGGAAGAACTCACGTGGTCATTTCAGAGCTCGGACCGGTGTGCGGAAACCAAATCTGTGGCGTTCAACCTATGGCTCCGAAGCGGCTCGCAAGGGTAACGATTCTCTTTACCCTCATTTGGACATGTTCTAGTCCGTTTCGTGCATCGTTGAGGCCCCTACCCAAAAGGGTGAGGTCGTGGCCTCCGACGGGTCGATTTGTGTTATCCCCGTCAAATCTTGCATTCATGTAGAGTCCATGCGTGAAATGGACGTAGGCGCGCTGTGTGAAGCCCATCTGAGACGGTTCGTCCGGATTGGTGATGCTTTTTGATATTGTGTGTGCCAGGGGAAAACTCCGTGTTGATATCCTATTTCGTAGGACTAGATGGTGCTACTGCGTGCGCAGCAACGCCTAGGGGTGTGCCCCGGGAAGCACCCGATGTTAGAAGCGGAAAAGGAGTTCTGTTTACTGTCGTTGGCGATATTGAATATCGCCAGGCGACAGCTCCCAAACTTGGTTCTGGTGATTTTGTTGTGCCCACCTGTTGAGAGGACCTGAGGCCTGTGTGCCCGACCTGTGAGGGTGTCCTGGTGGATGACTTAGCAGCCCGTAGGGCCGGCTAATTTAGAATACCTGGGCTGAGGGGACGCCATACCCGCTCTTCGTGTTGTACAACGAGAGCTGTGAACAACGGGCATTTGGCGAACCTGAAACCGCACCATTGCAGCACCTGACTAGTAAGGCTCGTACAGCACGTCGGGAGGCTATGGGAAAGAGTCTTCGGACTACGGATTGTTCACAATTAAAGTACGGGAGCGCCCTGGTATTCGGGCCACCGACTTTAGCCTCGAAGGGCAAAGCCATCAAGAGTGGATGGTGGTGGAAGGCGGAGTACACCAAAGAGTGCCTGAGAGCACGGGACGTGGGGGCCATTCCCACGTTTGTGATGTTGCATATGTATGAACCGCTGTGGACTTTGCTAGTCGCACTATTATATATATATATATGTTGTTGAGACTGTTTTGCAGCGATGGTTAGAACTGCCACCCCCTCGAAGGGGTGGGGTCGTTATAATTTGGTCAGCTTTAGCTGACCGTTGCCCTGTTTTGCCACCGTTTTTGGTGGGCTTGTTGTACAGGTGCTGGACCGAGCGGGAACATAGCGGGCTCTTAGCGGGTTGAAGCCCTTGTGATGTTGCGGCCCTTGAAGGCCTTTTGATGTCCTTTGCTTTTCATGTATGGCCGACCTGCGCGCCGATGTTGGTAAACTGTAAGGCCGTCGTGCCTCTTTTGTTGTGTAAAACCTTTTATTCCTATTATTAGAAGTGGACACACCCGGGTACGGGTTTTGGGGTTTATCCGGTCTCTCTCTCTTTTGCTTCCGCATAGAATGCTGCTTCCGCATAGAATGCTCTGAGTTAGGTTCGTTGTTTAGTGTCATTTGGTATTTCAATTAAGTAACGTTCCCATTTGTTTGGTAGTATATGGTGTGGGGCCCCTGCCGGACCTTCTGTCATATGCTTCTTAACGGATGGGGGTGTTACAGCCCAAGTCCTAAAGCAAGCCCAAGTTCCAGAGCACGGTGCTCCCCGCTGCTGCAAAGAAGAAGACCGAGCTTCGAGAGTTTTGGCATGTCGCCCTCGGCCGAACGCTTCTCCCCCCCCCCCCCCCCCCCCCCCCCCCAAGTTGTAACGAGAAGCGGTCTGTCGCCCACGGTCTTTCAAGCAAACTCTGTAAAGAAGCAACAAATAGTGAAGTTTGGTCGGCAACGAGATTTTTAATTATGGATAATTAAAGTCTTTAAATCAGAAAAAATATTTATATTGGCTAAAATAGTAATCATTATCAAATAATGCTGGTAAAATAGTAATCATTACTTTAAGAGAGAAAAGAACCGAATTTTCTCTCAGAACCGACCAAAATGAGAAGATTTTCACAATAGACTATTTTCTTAATGGATTCAACCTGGTAGGATTTGGAGGAAAACCAATTCCCTCCAATAAAAAACCAAGCGAACGCTTATGAATGAAATTGGATTGCCCATTCCTTCCTACAAAACCTATCAAACGAAGGGAGCTAGTATTCTACTTATAAATAACTATTGTATTGGGAAATATATAAGTAATACATATATTCAACGTGGCAATAAAAAATGTTTTCTTCTTCATATAAAAAAATATAAATATTATTGGTCGCACGTTTTTCCGCTCCTGGGCAATTTGATTTAAATATAAAAAAACAAAACAAAATTCTTTAAATATTAGTTGTTAAATAAATATTGCATTTAATTATTTTCAGATTAAATACTCACCCGTGTGATGCCAGCACTCACATTCCAGTAGGGAATAGTCATGCGTGATAATGAAAATATATTATTCACCAAGAAATTATTTAAATCGATTTTTCTACATATTTGACGTCACACTGATGCGGCGGAGTGATCAAATTAATTTAAATATTAAATTTGTACAAAATCGTGTAATAAATAAATTCAAGAATAAAAATTATTAATGCTCTCTTTGGGAGACATGACGTTTTAAAAGAGAATAGTTTGTAAATGGGATGATAAATTATATTTTTAAAATTGAGGTTTTTTTGGATAACTTTTGTTCTAACATTTTAAATTATATTTAAAATTATCTCAGCAAATTTTTTATTAATTCCTTTCAAATTTTTTAAAAATTTATATATGAATATTTTTACAAATTCATAGCACTATTTAAATAATTATCCAACATAATTACCAACCGTTAAATTAAAATTTAAAAATTTCCGGGGGGGGAGGGGGAGCACGAATATCGAGGAGCTGCTGCGGGCGAGAGAAACGCGGTGGTCGCGTGGGCCCCACAAACCACACGTGGGCCCCCACCCCCCACGTTATCCCCCGCGCCACAAGGTGTTTGTCCGACACTCCACGCCTCCCCCTTCCCACCGTTTCTCTCTCCTCGATACGTCTCGTCCCAACCTCCCCTGCTTCTCTCTCCACCAGCCCTCTCCCGCCATTTTTTCCCGCCATTTTGCGATAATAACATCGGCCGCACATCGCCTCCGCGGTGTGTCATCGGCCGTCCGATGACGCGGGAAAGGAAGGTGGCCGGTCCGGTTTTCGTGAACCAAAACCTGTCGGTGATCAGCCGGCGGGTGCAGGTTGAAAAAAAAGGGGTGAGTTTATAAGGGACAGAGGAGCACGGGCTTGCACCTAAGATTTACGGCGATCACATATTTTTCGTGTTACTAATTTGAAAATATATATTAAACGAACAGCTCCGTTGCCCGTGCTCTGCTGATTCTTAGCGGGCTGCGCCCGCATTCGAGCGGGAAGCATCTGCATATTATAAGTGGGCTGCCCTGCATATGTGCACTAACATTTTATTCAGAATACATACATATAAGTACTTAAAATAATCGTAAAAAAATATAAATCAATATTATTATTTTAATTTTGTAAGAAAATGTAGATTTTTACATAAAAAATTAATTTCACTCTCACTTTCTCTTCTGTCCCCCCCCCCCCTCTCTTATCCCTAAATGTAGTTATTCTCCGACCGGCGACGACAGCACCCAGCCGGCGACGGCGGGCTTCGCCCGCCCCCGACGGGATTCACGCGGGCGGGCTTCGCCCGCCCCGGCCAAGCATGATAGTACCCGGCCCGCGACGACGGACTTCATCCTCCCCCGGCAGGCAACGCCCACGACGCTCCGGGTTGCACCCGCATTAAGCCGGTTGCACCTACAACATATACATATGAGTACTCAAGATGACTGCACAAAAATTTTAATTAATATTTTATAATTGTTTTTTTTCAAAAATATTTAGATTTTAACAAAAAATCATTTTAATGTTGGTCTAGGAGGTCTAATGATTACCTACCATAGTAGGTGTAGAAGGTCTATTGAAATTTTTTGAATTTTATGAATTTTATGAATTTCCACTATTATTTTTATTTTATAGATATTTTGTAATTACACAAATAGTCATTACATTTTATGAATTTTCATTTTTTTCCACAATATATATTAAGTTATTAGAGTAAAATAATGAGACTATATTTTGACAATTTTTAATGTTGCGCCAAATGCAACTTCTTGTATATAATAGTTAAAGATAAATCGGCTGTGTCCTTTCCGAAAAAAAATTTCGTGCGTAGATCACCGTGCACAATTTTTTATGCGTGATTTTTCGAAAGGAGTCATGTTAAACGCAGGTCGTTTTGGCTATATGCAGACCATGGTTTAAAAAAAATGTTAAACGCAGACCAATTTTGGCTATATGTCTAGCACAGTTTCTTAAAAAAAGGTATCATTTTTCTTTTTCAACCTGCAGCCGTCAGACGAGATCGAGCTTCCTCTCTGATCTCCTCCCCCTCCTTCGGCGACTCCGGTCGGTGATCCTCTCTGGCCGACCACGTCCTTCCCATCTCCGGCCGGCGAGCTCCTCTCTCTTCCTCTGTAACTTATATAGAATCAAAATGATTATAATGTATTTTGTTGAACTATTATTGTAGATCAAATAAACTGCAAAAATGTATTTATTTGGCTTTAATGAATGCTATATTTTGCTTGGTGATTTACTTAAGAAAGTATTGATTTGATTTTTGAATATGAACGGTAAATATGAAATTTGGCATGAATGAATAATTTTTTTGCCTGCATATATCCGCGGCCTGCATAAAGCCAAAAACGGACTGCATATAACATTGCTCTTTTGAAAATACGGATATTTTCTTAATACGATCTTATTCCGCTTTTTTCACAAACAATCTTGACTGTTCGTTGACTAATCATGTGGTTGTATTCAATCCCGCACGATGATTTGATGATCACAGTGCGTTATCCGTACCTAAATATTTCTCGTCCTTTCCCTACTATGGTTTCATATAAGATGCCCTCAAATTATTCAACAAAATTAATTGCAGGTATAACCATAACAAATTCTTAAATATTAGATATTTACGAGCGTTGTTAATAGTTGGGATGCAAACTAAAAGTTACTTTAATGATCGAATTAATTTAGTCATTAAATTCTTTAGTTACTAAATATGCATATTTAGTGACGAAATAATTTTGACCACTAAATATATTTAATGACGGGACATTCTTCACCAATTTGTCACAAATCTAATCTTGCGGCGGGACATCTAACATTTATCTTTTGTGAATGAGTGTGCTTTTTTTTTAATATTTTCATTATTGTTTTAATATAATAGCATATTTATATCTATATAAAAATATTAAATAATATGAACTTTAGATTTATTTTATTTAAGAATGAAAAAAATTATATATTATAATTTCTAATATTTTAAATATTTATTGTCGAAGATAATTACATTATAAAGTAAACAAATAAAATAACTATTATAATAATAAAAAATGACATGTGCATAGATTCTCTCTAAAGTGTGAGGTGGTGAGAGTATTTTGGTTCATTTCTTGTTGTGTACATGTGCAATGTAAGATGAATCCTGGTTTTATATATGAAAATCGAACGACAGCCGGAAGTATTTTCGCAGTAGCATGCACGGCGACACATGCAAGTTCGTATTGTCTCACGACAATCCGGTTTTGCAAACTTCAAAGAAAATGCGCGGGCAACAATTTCATATTTGATGTGCAAATATGAAATTTCCGACGGTTCACAACCGTATGCGGGACCACGATCATGCTTAGTTATTCATGCTTTCTGATGTTCGTCGGGACCGCTATCAAAAACGAGAAATTATTCTGCACAATATGCACGACGAGCACGAAACCAATAATAAGTTTACACGTCAGCTATTTTCGCTACATTGGCAATCTTTGTTCCAATAAAGCAAAATGACAGTCAGTTCGTTTGGACGGAATTTATGTTTTTGAATTGGAATTGAAAGCCCAATCTCAGTGGAAACAAAAAACCCAACAATTCTAATTATAACGACTAATTTTGTCGAAGCAAATCGAGCATAATGGAATGAATTGCAGTATGGTTCTACATTTAAACCAAGAATGCAATGAGGAATAAATGTAGACCTCGTGTGCGGGTTTGGGTACGAGATGTACATGATTTTAATGTCGAGAAAATAGGCTACGGGCCGTCTAAATTGAGTATTTGGTGCTTGTTGGCACACCCCATCCCTGCACAACTCTTCGAACTTTGTTCGCTAATTTGTCATGACACATGTCGTTGTGTTGGCATCGTCTAACCCTCCCATGATAGCATCCTAGTGCCGTGTGACATTGACTTCTACAAACATGCAAAAAAAATCACGTGAATATTCAAGTAACACGTTATTTGAAACACTGCCCACATTGTTATCTGTTCCGATCGATTATCCTTACCAACAAATTGTGCATGCCCCCCAAACCATCGCTGTTTTTGTAGGAGTTTAAACATTACTTTGTCCTCTGAAATATTCTCTTGCATATTACTTTGGTGATTGTCTACCTCATTCGCGACTGCATTGGCGGACCCAATATAGGCCGAGAAGGGGCGCCCGCCCCCCTCAAAAAAAAATCGCGAAGTTAGGTTTTCCTCCCGATCGGCGCAGCTCTCCGCCTTCCTCTCCCGATCGCGTGCCGGCGCAGCTCTCCGCCTTCCTCCCGATCGCGTGCCGGCGCCGCTTCTCTGCTCAGAAACCTCCCGATCGGCGCAGCTCTCCGCCTTCCTCTCCCGATCGCGTGCCGGCGCCGCTTCTCCGCTCAGGTAGCTTCTTCTTCTTCCAGATTTCACACTTGTAATCCAACGCGCGATGTGCATTTTTTGGGTGATGTTCCAGATTTCAGATTTCACACTGTCTTGTTTAGGTACAAATCGTTGTGTTGCACACCTCCACTGTGAAGGGTCGATTTGGAGCTCCAATCGTCGAGAGAAACACGCGCCAACTCAAGGGTAACGACTCTTGTTCCCCGATTTTCTGTTTTACTTTGCTTAGGAGGGCCACCCGCCTTCAATTGGACGCGGTGTGTGTTTCCCTCGGTTCATTGCGAACCTCCGGGTCGATTGTGTCCGTCCCGACATATTTTTTGCATTAGTAATCCAACGTGCGAATCTGGATTTAGGCATGCTGTGTGAAGCCTACCCGTGGCGGTAAGCCCAGATCGGTGATGTTTGTAATGTGCATGGCGATTAGCCTTCAATTGAAGGTTGGTGTGTGTTTGAATCTTATACAATTTTTATTTTTCAGAATGGAAAAGTATTTTAAAAAGAAATTTAAATGAGATGAGCAACATAATTCTGGTGTCCCAAGTATTGAAGTTATTCCAAAACCTGGTGTTGAGGTTTCAGAGGAAAAAGAGTGTGTTGTTAAAAGAACTCGAGAACAATTTAAGTTAGATGAGTTAATTGCAGATCCTGGATTAAGACCAATGATTTCTGATTATCATGTGAATATACGAGATCAAGTTCGAAGGGCTTATTGGCTAAAAGGTCCGTGCCAACCAAGAAATCATAATTTTCAGTTTACTAATTATGGTAAAGATGCAAGGCGTTTTGTTCCAGATTGGTTTAACTTACATAGCAATTGGTTAGAGTACAGTATTGCAAAAGATGCTGCATTTTGCCTATGTTGTTATTTGTTTAAAGTTGAACATGGAGATCAAGGAGGTGGAAACACATTTGTCACTACGGGTTGGTCTAATTGGAAGAAAAGTGAAAAATTACAAATGCATGTAGGCTCTCATGCTAGTGCACATAACATAGCATTGAAGAAATGTCAGGATCTTATAAGGCAAAATGCTCAAATTCAGGTTGCATTATCTAAGCAAACAGATATTGCTAAGGCAGAGTATCATGCCCGTTTAACAGCATCTATTGATACAGAAATTCAGAGTGGTCATGGTTTAAATCAAGAAACAAGTCTCAAAAGAGCTGGAGATACTCGTTGGGGATCACATTATAGTTCTTTAGTGTGTCTGATACTTATATTTTCTTCAGTTCTTGATGTGCTAGATGACATAAGATTAGATGGGTCAGATTTCAAGAAACGAACAGAGGCAGTTGCTATTCTAACTTTTGCTTAAACATATGAATTCGCATTCAATCTACATCTAATGAAGCATATTTTAGGAATGACGAATGAATTATCACTGACATCACAAAAGAGGGATCAGAATATAGTAAATGCTATGCATTTAGTCAAAATTTCTAAACAACGTCTGCAAAAATTTAGAGATGATGGTTGGTTTGATTTAATAAAAGAAGTTACATTATTTTGTGTGATTCACAAAATAGAAGTAATAAACATAGAGGAAAATTTTAAAGCTTTGGGTAGATCAAGACGAAAGGTAGAGGAAAAACTAATCTGCACCATTATCGTGTTGATGTCTTTTATGTAGTTATTGATTTGCAAATGAATGAATTAAACCATCGGTTTAATGAAGTCAACACAGAGCTATTGATCTGCATGGCTTGTTTAGACCCAAGTGAACAATTTGCAGCGTTTGATATACAGAAGTGTATGTGTCTTGCCAAATTCTATCCATCAGACTTCTCTGAAAGGCAGCTTATAAGTCTTCAAAGTCAGCTTGAAACTTACATTTTAGATGCATCATCCCGAGCTGAATTTTTGAATCTTACGGGAGTTAGCGATCTAGCAAAACAATTTGTTAAGTTCAAGTTAGATATAACATATCCTCAGGTTTTCAAGTTGATTAAATTGACATTATTACTGCCAGTTGCAACAGCTACAGTGGAAAGAGCATTCTCCAAAATGAAGATTATCAAGTCACGTTTACGCAACCGAATGAGTGATGATTGGTTTAATGACAGCTTATTGACCTACATTGAGAGAGACAGATTCAAATTAATTGAAAATGAGTAAATCATCCAGCGATTTCAAGCAATGAAAACACGTCGAGGGCAATTATGATTGATTGTAAGGGAATGTTAATTTTTATTATGCATAAATATATTATTTTTGTGAAATATATGTTAATCATTAATTTTCGCCCCCAAGCAAAAATCCTGGCTCCGCCACTGTTCGCGAGCTTTTGCATTTTGTTCAAGCATGTCTTTGTTGGGTCTTTTTTGCATTTGCAAAGCCCCTTGGCTCCTCCCGACGTCAACTATTCATTCCCCACCATCATTTACTTATGAGTTATTACTTATTACTCGTCTCGACTCGACACTGGACCTTTCAACAATAGACACTATCCCTTAAATTAACTCAATTTTGAGTAGGGGTGAAAGTTGATCAACTCACGAGTTTTTTCTTTGATCGATCTCACATGTTATGGTTCATCAACTCACGAGTTTTTTCTTTGAACATTTAAAAAATATATATTTATAAATAATATACTTCTCGTGAACAACTCTAGCTCAATATATAGATGTCGCTCGAGCGCGAGCCATGTAGAATGAGCTCGTCTAGCTCAATCTCGACTCATTTGCACCCATAAATTTTAATGCAGTTCAGCGGGCGAGCGGAAACGAACATGTGGTTATAAACTTATTTTTCGCTTTTATTGTCTCCCAAAACCCGAGCCTCTCCCGAACTGTAGGAATATTTTCTTGTATATTCCAAAATAATGTATAATTTTCTTATTTGAAAATTACAGAAAATAAAGATATGAGAACAAATCTAGAAAACTAGATTATTAAAACTTTAAAACAGAAGGGATGAGAATCAAAAGGAGATTAGTTAAAAGATAGTTTAGAATCGAGCCTGGGTAAGGCGTGTGATCACTGCCCTAAAGAAGTTGCACCACCCTCCGGCAGGGCTTTCAACCGATGCTCACTCCTCCAAGGTACAACACCCGGCTAGATCCCGAAACTCCGATGTGCGCGGACACCGAAGAAGCACAAAGCACCCGAACACCCACTTGATGAAGCAAATGTAAAGAAAAGAAAGCACGTAGAAGATCGTCACTAAAACAGAGAGTGAGAGAGCAGAAGATCGTCTATTGGCATGTAATCTTTCTGAGAAGAACGTCAATATATAAAGACAGTAAATCGCAGGAAAAGGAATCTTGAAAAACGGCAACATTAAAACCGTAATAAATATTAACAGTTATAATTGGAAAGCACATAATAACGTTGAAAATTTCCAACGTAAGTAATGGCGAGAAACACGCGTAAATGAGCGGTTAAGAATACGCGTAAAACTGCGGAGAGAGAGCGCAGAACGACAGGATGCTTTGAATTCAATTCGACGTTGCGTCGATATCATATCGACGCAAGCCGACGCAGGTCCTATCGACGCGAGCGCCGAAAACATATCGACGCTAGTCGGGCGCGTCGAATTCCATTCGACGCCTCCAACTTCAGCGGGCTTGTCGACGCATGCGTCGAGAACTTATCGACGCAAGAAAGTTGCTTCGAATTCTTATCGACGCAGCTCACGCAACTCCGAATAAAAGTTTTGAAACTATCTTGAACAAAAAATACAATTCAATTCAATTATTCCCCAAATCCAAATCCAAATCCACATCCGGATCCGGTCCGGTGCAGTACGTGCGCGCGCGCGTGTGGTTCATAGTTTCTCCTTATGTTCTTTTGAATAAATAAGAAGGTGTGAATTTCTTTATATACACTTAAGGGAATAAGGAGAATGACAAGGTGGGACTAAAGAACACCCTTTTATCATGAAAGGCTTCCCTCCAAATATTTGGATTCCCTTCAAGTTTGGTTTTGAGCTTTTCCATCATAATGAGGAGCCCAAACACCAAACACCATTTAGCTCCAATCAAAACATTTAATTTTATAATGTTTTATAATTAAAATTTCTAACAACCCCCCACAAAAGCGATAAACCAAAAGCGAACTTCATAAATATGATATTACTAATAATAAATAAAATCAAATACAAATTTGATTTATCAAGTTGTATCTAATGCAATGGGTATAGATGGAATGGTTACCTTGAATCTATACTTAGTACTTACTTCCTCTACCGAAGAGTATAATGTGCCAGAGGCTTTGAATTATAAACTTTTGACGGGTAAATTAGATAAGCACACAAAAGATTGGTTATTCTTGGGTTATGGCGGTGGGCGCGTTAATGACCATGCGCATTCCTTGATTTTTCATGAGAGTTATTTTGGGTTCAGCCCGGGTCCCAAAGTTGCGGCCTCACAACAACCCCCACATAGGTGGTGCCTCAAGAGATATTCGTAACCAATATCTCGCAAAGAAACATGCCTTTGGCAACCATTAAGAACTTAATTAAGTTCATCATAACTTGTTACGTAGAGCACAACATCATATGAATGGGGAGAAGGTTTTCTCAACCTTATATTTTGTGCTCCCAACTACGCTACATCAACGGTTTCGTTTCAATTCTGACTTTACATAGTTGAGTGATATCACTTCTTTTCTTATTTGCTTCATGGACTTGTACCTGATTCTCATTAGCTTATTCATTTTGGAATTAGTACTATTAGAAGCAGTTAAATCAATAACACTTTTATTATCACAATGTAAAGAGATAGCAGGCATGTGGTTTTCAATTAATTGAATTTCACTAAGTAAATTTTTAATCCATAGTTCCACGAAGATATTTAAATATTCTATTTAGTGCTATCCAATGTTCATCACTTGGATTACTAGTATATCTACTAAGGCGTCCTACGGCATAGGTGATACGCCTTTTAACGTATATACGCAAGTATACGTGCCAGCTCAAGTAATATAATAGTGAGATAAGATCGTTCCCTCGGAGAAGTGAAAACTCTAACGCTTATGAGTATTAGCTAACTCTTTTTCTTAAATCCAAGTTAAATAATTCGATTGGTTTGATGAAACTAAATGGCAGGAAATTTGAAACTAATTTTAAAAATACTAAAAGTACTTAAGTTAATTTTTATCAACTTTTAGAGAAAGGAATCTTGTATATCGCTTTTCTAGATCTGTTGTGATATTTGCTAAATATACCGATGCATTATATTTGTTTTACTATCTTGCTCGATTAAAAACTAGGAATCATAATCTCTCGATCTATGAATTCCCATAACCTAGATTTTGCTAGTTATCTCTAACTTAGAAAAATGCTAGGTAAGTTAAATTGCTCAAATCGCTCTTGCTAATAAGGTGATGGAATCTCTTCCTCTCTCTTTATTATATCAAAATTATGATGTAAACACACCGCTCTTCTCTCGAATCTCGTGGTGTAGTATAGAAGTAAAAGATTTAAATTAGATATCTATGCGACTCATCTCTCGAATCTCGCCGCATAACATTAAATATTTATCTTAAATAAATCGTGATTCCTCTCTCGAATCTCACCACGAAATATTGAAGATAAACATTATTCAAATCTTTCGCGATAAATCATAACATTGATAAAGATAGCAAACCAAGAACTCATACGGAAAAATTATAAATTAAACATCACAACAAAAACTAGTACTTACGACATACAAGATAAGAAGGTTTAGTTCATTGTACAACCCTGTATTCGCCGAGTAGGTATTCGGGCCAAGAGGCATTTCGGAACATCGTTCCTCAGCAGGATCCAAGGAAGGGGGCGAGAACCCCAGTAAGGGGCGAGACCGGCCAGGGGGACCGCCCCTGGCGGGGTCTCGCCCAGCCCCAGCTAAGGGGCGAGACCGGCCAGGGGGACCGCCCCTGGCAGGGTCTCGCCCAGCCCCAGCTAAGGGGCGAGACCGGCCAGGGGGACCGCCCCTGGCAGGGTCTCGCCCAGCCCCAGCTAAGGGGCGAGACCGGCCAGGGGGACCGCCCCTGGCAGGGTCTCGCCCAGCCCCAGCTAAGGGGCGAGACCGGCCAGGGGGACCGCCCCTGGCAGGGTCTCGCCCAGCCCCAGCTAAGGGGCGAGACCGGCCAGGGGGACCGCCCCTGGCAGGGTCTCGCCCAGCCCCAGCTAAGGGGCGAGACCGGCCAGGGGGACCGCCCCTGGCAGGGTCTCGCCCAGCCCCAGCTAAGGGGCGAGACCGGCCAGGGGGACCGCCCCTGGCAGGGTCTCGCCCAGCCCCAGCTAAGGGGCGAGACCGGCCAGGGGGACCGCCCCTGGCAGGGTCTCGCCCAGCCCCAGCTAAGGGGCGAGACCGGCCAGGGGGACCGCCCCTGGCAGGGTCTCGCCCAGCCCCAGCTAAGGGGCGAGACCGGCCAGGGGGACCGCCCCTGGCAGGGTCTCGCCCAGCCCCAGCTAAGGGGCGAGACCGGCCAGGGGGACCGCCCCTGGCAGGGTCTCGCCCAGCCCCAGCTAAGGGGCGAGACCGGCCAGGGGGACCGCCCCTGGAAGGGTCTCGCCCAGCCCCAGCTAAGGGGCGAGACCGGCCAGGGGGACCGCCCCTGGCAGGGTCTCGCCCAGCCCCAGCAGGGGGGTGAGACCAGCAGGGGGGGGGGTCCCCGGGTCTCGCCCCACCCCAGTTAGGGGGCTCGCCGAGCTCCGCGAGGTACCTCTCTCGCCCAGTCCCGGGGGAAGGTGTCGGTCTGCGTTTAGCATCCCAGAACAGCGGGATTTGGCTATTTGCAGTCCGGTTTTGGCTATTCGCAGTCCAAATCCGAGGGTATTTTGGGTATTCTGCAGTCCAGTTTAGGTTATTTGCAGCCAGATCCGAAAATCCTATAAATAGGACCAAGGGGGCACCATTTGGAGAGATCTCTCATCCTAGGCTAGCTCTCTCCTTCCTTCTCTCCCTCCCCAAGTCTCTCTAGGGGGTGAGGAGAGGCTCCAGTGGTGCCCAAGCTTAGTAGTGGCTTGGGAGGGGAAGTTCCAAGGGGACTTCCGGGTATGTGGCGGGACCTCCCCACTAAGCCCTTGGTCCAGTTTTAGTTCCAACACCTTCAACCTAGAGCTCTCCCTTGGGGGGAGTAAGGGTTGGTCGCCCCTCAGCCTCGCTGAGGGCCCCGAACTCCACAGAGACCGAGTTGTCGGTTTCAACATTTTGGTGCGGTGAGCGTGGAGAGTGACCGATTCAAGAAATCCTCAAGATGAGCTCCATGGGCGGAGGTGGAGGAAGTTCCGACCCGGGTCACCCGCAGCCCCCGGTAGGGGGGGTGATGTTGGAGATGTTCGAAAATTTCAGGCAAGAGGTCCTGCAGACCTTACATGTGACTCTCGCCTCGATAGGCGAAGGCAGGAGAGGAAGTGGTTCGGAGGTCTCTCCCCGACAGGAGGGTGAGATCCCTCTCGACCAACCAGCCAGAGAGGAGGTGCCAGGAGTTGGCGGGTGGGGAGGTCCTCGACCCCCACTCGCCGAGACCCAAGAGGGCGGGTGGGGAGGTCATCGACCCCCACTCGCCGAAACCCAAGTGGGCGAGTGGGGAGGTCCTCGACCCCCACTCGCCGAGGCACAAGGGGGCGAGCAGGGAGGCGCCATGCCCCCACTCGCCCAGCCCCAAAAGGGGGCGAGCGTGGGAAGTCCTTTTTGTGAGCAGATCCTCTCAGCCCCGGTTCCGGAGGGGTTCAAGGGGGCGAAGATGTCTCACTACTTCGGCAAGGATGACCCCGTCTTACACCTGCAGTGGTTTGAAGACATGGTCTCCATCATGCCCATGTCGGCCGCTTTCAAATGTCGACTCTTCGCGACAACTCTGAAGGAAAAGGCTAGAGAGTGGTTCCACCAGCTCCCTGCGGGATCCATCTATGCCTTCGAAGACTTGCGTCGAGGTTTCTTGCTACGCTTCGCGACGTCAAGAAAGAGGAAGAAAGATGCCGAAGCACTTTTCAAGGTCAAGCAAGAGCCAGAGGAGTCGCTGGCTCAATATCTGGAACGGTTCAGGGAAGAGGTTCTCCTCGTCCAAGAAGTGCCAGGGTACACCCTCAAGCTCGCCTTCATGGTGGGGCTGCGGGAGGGCTTCTTCAAAATGGACCTCAAGAGAAGAGCTCCGGAGTCCTTTGAGGAGTTGATGGAAAGGGCGGCCGAGGAAGTTGAAAGTGAGGAGGCCAACCCGGAGTTCACAAGAAGGCTGGCCAAGTTGAGTGAGCCAGAGGCAAGGCAGCAGGGGGGGAGAGTAAAGGCCCCCAAGAGGAAGTTCGACCAGGAGGAGGACAACTTCCAGGAGGAAGAGACTGACCTCCCAGGGTGGAGGCAGGAGTCGAAGGCGCCCTCTCCACCACCCCAGCAAACCATGACAATCGGTTGGGGAAGAAGGAGGAGAGCCAGGAAGGCAGAAAGAAGAGGAAAAAGAAGGGATGCAGCTAAGTTACCCTACTGTGACTTCCACGAGGAGGAGGGTCACACGACATCCACCTGCCCTGAGTTCTTGGAGTTAAGGGAGGCGAGGTGTCCAAGGCAGCAACATCAACAACCAGAGGAGGTCGAGGAAGATCAGACTTGGGAGTAGGAGACCAAGATGGTTTCCGTGCTTAGTTTTTCTTTCTATCCCTAAGTCCATGTAAGATGATGTTTTGTTCCTGTGCTTAGTTTTCTCACATGTATTAGGAGGATTAATATAATGAAAATGTTTCAAAAATACTTAGCCTCGATGCTGGCCCGCTGACCAGGCTCCCACCTAGCTGGCAGGGTCGGGAACCGCTCGATGGCAGGATGTTTCAAAAGTACTTAGCCTCGATGCTGGCCCGCTGACCAGGCTCCCACCTAGCTGGCAGGGCCGGGAACCGCTCGATGGCAGGATGTTTCAAAAGTACTTAGCCTCGATGCTGGCCCGCTGACCAGGCTCCCACCTAGCTGGCAGGGCCGGGAACCGCTCGATGGCAGGATGTTTCAAAAGTACTTAGCCTCGATGCTGGCCCGCTGACCAGGCTCCCACCTAGCTGGCAGGGCCGGGAACCGCTCGATGGCAGGATGTTTCAAAAGTACTTAGCCTCGATGCTGGCCCGCTGACCAGGCTCCCACCTAGCTGGCAGGGCCGGGAACCGCTCGATGGCAGGATGTTTCAAAAGTACTTAGCCTCGATGCTGGCCCGCTGACCAGGCTCCCACCTAGCTGGCAGGGCCGGGAACCGCTCGATGGCAGGATGTTTCAAAAGTACTTAGCCTCGATGCTGGCCCGCTGACCAGGCTCCCACCTAGCTGGCAGGGCCGGGAACCGCTCGATGGCAGGATGTTTCAAAAGTACTTAGCCTCGATGCTGGCCCGCTGACCAGGCTCCCACCTAGCTGGCAGGGTCGGGAACCGCTCGATGGCAGGATGTTTCAAAAGTACTTAGCCTCGATGCTGGCCCGCTGACCAGGCTCCCACCTAGCTGGCAGGGCCGGGAACCGCTCGATGGCAGGATGTTTCAAAAGTACTTAGCCTCGATGCTGGCCCGCTGACCAGGCTCCCACCTAGCTGGCAGGGCCGGGAACCGCTCGATGGCAGGATGTTTCAAAAGTACTTAGCCTCGATGCTGGCCCGCTGACCAGGCTCCCACCTAGCTGGCAGGGCCGGGAACCGCTCGATGGCAGGATGTTTCAAAAGTACTTAGCCTCGATGCTGGCCCGCTGACCAGGCTCCCACCTAGCTGGCAGGGCCGGGAACCGCTCGATGGCAGGATGTTTCAAAAGTACTTAGCCTCGATGCTGGCCCGCTGACCAGGCTCCCACCTAGCTGGCAGGGCCGGGAATCGCTCGATGGCAGGATGTTTCAAAAGTACTTAGCCTCGATGCTGGCCCGCTGACCAGGCTCCCACCTAGCTGGCAGGGCCGGGAACCGCTCGATGACAGGATGTTTCAAAAGTACTTAGCCTCGATGCTGGCCGGCTGACCAGGCTCCCACCTAGCTGGCAGGGCCGGGAACCGCTCGATGGCAGGATGTTTCAAAAGTACTTAGCCTCGATGCTGGCCCGCTGACCAGGCTCCCACCTAGCTGGCAGGGCCGGGAACCGCTCGATGGCAGGATGTTTCAAAAGTACTTAGCCTCGATGCTGGCCCGCTGACCAGGCTCCCACCTAGCTGGCAGGGCCGGGAACCGCTCGATGGCAGGATGTTTCAAAAGTACTTAGCCTCGATGCTGGCCCGCTGACCAGGCTCCCACCTAGCTGGCAGGGCCGGGAACCACTCGATGGCAGGATGTTTCAAAATTACTTAGCCTCGATGTTGGCCCGCTGACCAGGCTCCCACCTAGCTGGCAGGGCCGGGAACCGCTCGATGGCAGGATGTTTCAAAAGTACTTAGCCTCGATGCTGGCCCGCTGACCAGGCTCCCACCTAGCTGGCAGGGCCGGGAACCGCTCGATGGCAGGATGTTTCAAAAGTACTTAGCCTCGATGCTGGCCCGCTGACCAGGCTCCCACCTAGCTGGCAGGGCCGGGAACCGCTCGATGGCAGGATATTTCAAAAGTACTTAGCCTCGATGCTGGCCCGCTGATCAGGCTCCCACCTAGCTGGCAGGGCCGGGAACCGCTCGATGGCAGGATGTTTTTTGAAGTATTGTTTCCCTTGGATGGTTCCGCTGACCGGGCTCTCACTAGACAGCAGGCCAGGTTGACCTCCCAGGGAGGTTAGGTAATTTGCTCCCCTCGTTGGCTGACAGGGTAAGAAGGTCTCTCGGAGAGGTTGTGTTTTTCCCCGAGGTGGCTTCATTAGCCGACGAGGTTGGAGGATCTCTCGGGAATGCTAAGTGTTTTTCCCCAAGGTAGCTCTGTTAGTCGGATTTCCAGCGACACTCGTCGAATATACAGGGTTGGACATTTCTTTCCGAGCGTGTATCTCGCTCGAAAAGAGCGGGGATTGTGTACAACCCTGTATTCGCCGAGTAGGTATTCGGGTCAAGAGGCATTTCGGAACATCGTTCCTCAGCAGGATCCAAGGAAGGGGGCGAGAACCCCAGTAAGGGGCGAGACCGGCCAGGGGCACCGCCCCTGGCAGGGTCTCGCCCAGCCCCAGCTAAGGGGCGAGACCGGCCAGGGGGACCGCCCCTGGCAGGGTCTCGCCCAGCCCCAGCTAAGGGGCGAGACCGGCCAGGGGGACCGCCCCTGGCAGGGTCTCGCCCTGCCCCAGCTAAGGGGCGAGATCGGCCAGGGGGACCGCCCCTGGCAGGGTCTCGCCCAGCCCCAGCTAAGGGGCGAGACCGGCCAGGGGGACCGCCCCTGGCAGGGTCTCGCCCAGCCCCAGCTAAGGAGCGAGACCGGCCAGGGGGACCGCCCCTGGCAGGGTCTCGCCCAGCCCCAGCTAAGGGGCGAGACCGGCCAGGGGGACCGCCCCTGGCAGGGTCTCGCCCAGCCCCAGCTAAGGGGCGAGACCGGCCAGGGGGACCGCCCCTGGCAGGGTCTCGCCCAGCCCCAGCTAAGGGGCGAGACTGGCCAGGGGGACCGCCCCTGGCAGGGTCTCGCCCAGCCCCAGCTAAGGGGCGAGACCGGCCAGGGGGACCGCCCCTGGCAGGGTCTCGCCCAGCCCCAGCTAAGGGGCGAGACCGGCCAGGGGGACCGCCCCTGGCAGGGTCTCGCCCAGCCCCAGCTAAGGGCGAGACTGGGCAGGGGGACCGCCCCTGGCAGGGTCTCGCCCAGCCCCAGCTAAGGGCGAGACCGGCCAGGGGGACCGCCCCTAGCAGGGTCTCGCCCAACCCCAGCTAAGGGGCGAGACCGGCCAGGGGGACCGCCCCTGGCAGGGTCTCGCCCAGCCCCAGCTAAGGGGCGAGACCGGCCAGGGGGACCGCCCCTGGCAGGGTCTCGCCCAGCCCCAGCTAAGGGGCGAGACCGGCCAGGGGGACCGCCCCTGGCAGGGTCTCGCCCAGCCCCAGCTAAGGGGCGAGACCGGCCAGGGGGACCGCCCCTGGCAGGGTCTCGCCCAGCCCCAGCAGGGGGTGAGACCAGCAAGGGGGGGTCCCCGGGTCTCGCCCCACCCCAGTTAGGGGGCTCGCCGAGCTCCGCGAGGTACCTCTCTCGCCCAGTCTCGGGGGAAGGTGTCGGTCTGCGTTTAGCATCCCAGAACAGCGGGATTTGGCTATTTGCAGTCCGGTTTTGGCTATTCGCAGTCCAAATCCGAGGGTATTTTGGGTATTCTGCAGTCCAGTTTAGGTTATTTGCAGCCCAGATCCGAAAATCCTATAAATAGGACCAAGGGGGCACCATTTGGAGAGATCTCTCATCCTAGGCTAGCTCTCTCCTTCCTTCTCTCCCTCCCCAAGTCTCTCTAGGGGGTGTGGAGAGGCTCCAGTGGTGCCCAAGCTTAGTAGTGGCTTGGGAGGGGAAGTTCCAAGGGGACTTCCGGGTATGCGGCGGGACCTCCCCACTAAGCCCTTGGTCCAGTTTTAGTTCCAACACCTTCAACCTAGAGCTCTCCCTTGGGGGGAGTAAGGGTTGGTCGCCCCTCAGCCTCGCTGAGGGCCCCGAACTCCACAGAGACCGAGTTGTCAGTTTCAACATTCATGATCCTTGAAATGACAAACAAAATTGAAAAAATCTTACAAGACATTGTTCGGAGTTTAAATTTAAGCGCAGGAATTTGTCCTTTTCGTTGCCAAATCCGCTCAATATGTCGTCTCTTTCTTCTTCTCCAAACCTTCTTCACTTTTTCTCTCTCTAAAAATACTCTCGTATCTCCCTCCCCCTTGAAACTGCCGAAGTCATCTTTTATTTGCCACGCTACAGTCCAAAAGGCTGAAAAGAGGCGTCCTTTCAACAAGGAACCGCAGGCCTCTTTTTTTATTATTTCGAAATGTTGTACTTTTGGTTCAGAATATTCAATTTAAACCGCCTTGTTACAACCAGGTTATGACCAAACTGCTCCATTCTTTCCAGCAATATAATTCCAGCTTAAATTTGTCCGTTCTTTCATGGATTTTTCGCACTCCTGCACAAATATGCTGCTCGTTTGCCGATAAACTGTCCACAATTACAGATATGAAATATATTAGTGAATTCATCGTTATATTTCGTATATTTTCTCAATATTTACTAAAATAAGGGAGTTAATAACTTTTTTTCGAGAAGTTATCACACCCCCACACTTAAGTCCTTGCTAGTCCCTAGCAAGAATTAAATCAAGTCTAACAAATAAATATGAAAACTTCTATTGAAACAAGGCACGAATCATCTTCTTAGCGTACACCAGTTTAGGCTTACTTAAGCATTTCAAATTAACTAAGGCAAATCTCTTAAAAGATGTTTCAACCTTTTATAATTCCGTTAGTTAGATAACAAGTGCAGCTTCCTCAATATTTCTATGTTCTGTGTGTGCTTCTTTAAAATTGTTCACTCTCAACAATTTAACTCATTAAACATGCTCATAATTGGAAAGGGTAAGAAATTGCCGAGTCTTTATTTTATACCTCCACAAGAGTTTAGTAGTTCAATTTGATAAGAAATCATAAGGGCTTACAATATGAATGACTTTGGCTTGGTGAAGATTTGATGAATGAATTTTGATAGAGAGCGGAATTTCTCTAGTTAACATTCTTAATGACTCGCCATACTTTGAGGTTTATTTCTTAATCAATTTTTTTTTAGGAACATAGTAGGGATCATTCCAAGTAGGTGTATACACACTTAGGCCACATATCACTATGTCATTATACATTTTTCTCATCAATTTTTTTTATAAGTTTTCTTTTACTTTATGATCATAGTTGGGATCATTCTAAGTAGGTGTACACGCACTTAGGCCACATATCACTATGCCTCACACACATTTTTTTAATTAAACCCCTAAAGTCGAAAAGTTAACTAAGAAGTAACTCGTGAAATTATTGGAAAAATGTGCTTGGACAAATGGTATCAAAATGATAAGTTCAAACTCAAAGACTGATGGATAATCAAAAATAGTTTTGTGGTGTGATCTGATCCAAAGGTGACCCTACTCAATGTTATCAATTAACTACACACTCTATGTTTTAGCTTACAACATTGACTTAGTTCTTGCTCATCCTTCCATAATTATGTTAACCGGTTAATAAATTATTTTGTCGAGAGCAAATTCTTTAAGGAATCTAGTGCATAAGTGAAATACTTAAGAGAGCTATAACCGCATCTTACTAACTTTAAATTCATTACTTGAAATCACCATATTAATTAATCTGTCAATTAGTGTAAGACGAAGTAACTTTAGTAAGCCTTCTGTTGGTAACAAAAATGAAGGAATTATCGTAAAGTGCCCTGAATAGAAATTTTATAAGTGAAAATAAACGGAGGACAACTGACGTCACCCCCACACTTAATTAGCTGCTAGACCCTAACAGAGACCTCATTGAGAATGTAGTGAATTAAATAAATTAAAATAAGAATCCAAAGAAAATATTAATTGAAAATACAACACTCCCCTGTAATTTTGGCCGGAAAGATGCTTCATTACTTGTGTGGCAAAATTCGGAGAGTTAATCATTAGGGCATAATATGAACTGCAAGTAGCAAATCACACAAATAGTAAACCAGAAATTTGATAATGGTAGCATTAGAGAGCAGGACATTCTGATATCACACCACACAAATCAGTTACTTATTATAAAATGCAATGTAAGCTCAGGCAGAACAATTCATACGAACAGAAAAACAGTCCAAATTAAAATAAGTAGCAGTCAATCAGATAAATTATTATCGACATAGGCTAGTAATAATATCAGTTTTCTGGATGGTATGCCTAGGAATGGAACAAAATCCAAATGAAATTTAGCTGAATAAATAACATAGCAGAAACTCGTCCTAACATGAAAATCAGCATGGTCGCATATAGAACATTCTGCTATAGCATGATCAAAGTAATAACAGGATTAAAACGTAAATCAGTCATAACAAAATGAAAAATAGCATAAAAACAGCAGCACATCATAGCCGCAAATCAGGAGTAGCAGATAAGTCTTTAAAATTACAAAACCTAAAAGAAAGTAAACGACAATTGTCTGATGAAAGGAAGAAATAAGTGTTCAAAACGACCATAAACCAGAACTAAGCATCGGGCATCTCGTCATCCATGCAGTGGGCTTCGCTAATATCAATCCGTTCGCCATCTGGATAGAGCAAATAACCTTGCTGATCAAATCTCGATTTGTATTTGTAGACAGTCTTCACGGTATCCAAACCAACATCCTCCATGAGTCGTGCTTGATTCCGCAGAAGATCATCACATTTTTCATTAATCAGTAGGTAACTAAAGCGCTGATAACATTTCATATATTCCCTTTCTTCTGTTGCGCTTACCATATTATCAATGATCTCTGATAAGTCAACCTGTGCTGGTGCGGTGGAAGAAGAAGAAGTACTCGCAGCGGGTTTGGGGACATGATATGTATTACCAGCAGGAGGCGGTGTGCTCTCAAGATTATCTGAACTATCCCGAATATTGCTTGTGATTACTACCTTAGTAATATGGTGTCCAACTTTGGTAATTAAGGTTTCCTTGTCCCCCCACATTCCGCTAACACGGCAAAGTTCAGTAATTAGAGTAGGAAACCATAATTGTAATCTATCCATAACTAAGAGTCTCTTCTGAAGTTGATCTGATATTATTTTCCCAACATCAAAACGAATGCCCTTTAAAATACAGTAAATTAGTACGACTCGATCCATTGCGACTCGTGTTGTGTTTTTGGTAGGAATTATGCTTGTGTTGATGAACAAAAGCCACACCTTGGCCTCCCGTTTTAAACTATTTGCCTTCAAATTGGAACCTTCCGTTGAAATCCAGGCTGTCTCGACGTTATTACAGATTTCTTCCGTAATGACGGATGGCGGTGTTGTGGCTTGTACACGCATATACTCTTCCTCATTCGGAACCGTCATGCCAAAATAACTATTAATCGCCTTACCGAAAAAATCCACAGAATGACCTCGCACATAAATTTTTCTCTCATCAACGGTAAGCGCATTAGCATAAAATTCATAGATCCAAGGCAACACTGCTTCCTTTCGGGGGTGGCAAAATGATTCCCAACCAAGATCTTTCATTTTTTGGACATATTCCATACTCCACGCCCGTTGTTCGATCTCAAATACTCGTTCGAAAATGAAAGGCTTATCTTGTAAACCTTCATATCTCAATTTTGCTTCATCATTAATAAATCGAAAATCCTTACGAGGACTTGGTGCGGGTTTGTTCTTAACTTTACGCTTAGAGGACATTTTCTGATATTAAAAAAAAATTGATACTAGTAAGAACCCTAGAATATTGTAAGATTTTATCATCTTTTCGTAAGGAAGAAGGGTTGTTGCAAAATGTTACCGACTCAAAGGTGAAATCGACGCCGAATCGAAGCTTTAATGCCACTGCCGTGCAAAGAGCATCCGAATGCGGACGCCGCCTCCTTGCAAAGTAGAATCGAACTCGGACGCCGCCTCCTTGCAAAGAAATCGCCACTGCTAGCACCCTCGCGAATCGCTCCGTCGAAAAAGGGTATAGGGTTTGTGAGCGTCGCAGCCGTCGAACCAGGGAGGAAATGCGAGAACAAAACCTAAACCGGTTTTCTTTCCTTTAAATATTCTATGTTGGACCGGCGGGTTTCTTTTAGGATGATGAAATTAAACCAAACGGGTTTAATTATTTGAATCTAAACCGGTTTTCGAAATGTTGTTTGAGCCGGTCGGTTAATTATTTTGTGTTGGCTTGTTTTCTTAGTAAAAAAAAAAGACAGAGAATAAAAAGTTAGAACCTTGGTTACAACCTTGTCGTGACAATTTAATGCAGGAAAATTTTTACGGACTTTCCCTACGCTGCTCAACCTTTAACTTTTATAATTACTACTTAATTAATTTATTTTAGTTGGGTTGCCTCCCAATTAGCGCTTGATTTAACGTCTCGGCTAGACCCAACCATTCTTTAGACAGATAAATTTATTACCATCACCTCCCGCGGTTCATTGTTATGGTAGTAAACTTTAAGTCTTTGCCCATTTACTTTGAAAATAGAACCGTCTTTGTCATTACAAATCGAAACTACCCCAAAAGGATGGGCTTCTTGAACTCGAAACGGACCGGACCACTTAGATTTCAATTTATCCGGAAATAGTTTAAGGCGAGAATTGTAAAGTAACACTAATTGATTCGGAATAAATTCCCTCTTCTCTATTCGAGCGTCATGCCATTTTTTTGTTCTTTCCTTATATAATTTTGCATTGTCATATGCATGAAATCGCATCTCATCAAGTTTGTTGAGATAAAACAACTTATTCTTACCGGCTTCCTTATAATCGAAATTTAATTTTCTAGTAGCCCAATAAGCTTTGTGTTCTAACTCAACAGGAAGGTGGCAAGCTTTTCCATAGATCATCTTGTATGGGGTCAGTCCTATGGGCGTCTTAAATGCAGTCTTGTAAGCCCACAGCGCATCATTCAATTTCTGCGACCAATCTTTCCTACTGGCACTTACCGTTTTCTCTAAAATGGATTTAATTTCCCTGTTGGAAACCTCGGTCAAACCATTAGTTTGGGGATGATATGCTAAAGCGATCTTATGCGTCACTCCGTACTTTCTTAGTAATGTTGTAAATTGTGAATTACAAAAGTGGCTTCCGCCATCACTAATAATCGCTCTAGGTGTACCGAATCTTGAAAAGATATTAGTTTTTAAAAATTTTAATACGACCTTGGCGTCATTCTTGTGCGTAGCAATAGCTTCGACCCACTTTGACACGTAATCGACTGCTAGTAGAATATATAAGTTGCCATCCGAGTTAACAAATGGCCCCATAAAATCAATCCCCCAAACATCGAAAATTTCAACCTCTAAAATGGTATTCATTGGCATGCTCGCTTTACGACTCAGGTTTCCTGTTCTTTGACATTTATCACAACTCTTCACGAATAAGTTCACATCCTTAAATAAAGTGGGCCAGTAAAAACCCGACTCCAGAACTTTTGCCGCAGTCCGATCTCCCTTAAAATGTCCTTCATAAGGTGATGAATGACACTTTTCTATGATACTAAGAACCTCTACTTCAGCAACACACCTCCGGATAATTTGATCCGAACAGATTTTATATAGGTATGGCTCATCCCACAGATAATATTTCACCTGCTGGAGGAACCTTTTCCTTTGTTGATAGTCCATATCCGGATATACTATATTACTAACTATGTAATTCACATAATCAACATACCATGGTATACTACCCACAGATACAGCTAAAATCTGTTCGTCTGGGAAATTTTCTCTTATCCCTACTTGTTGATTCCTCTCATCGCTTTGTTCTAATCTCGATAAATGATCTGCTATTTGATTTTCCGCTCCTTTTCGGTCTTTGATTTCAATATCAAATTCCTGAAGTAAGAGGACCCATCTAATTAGTCTAGGTTTGGCGTCCTTCTTCTCCAAAAGGTATCGGATCGCCGAGTGATCCGTATAAACTATCACTTTAGAATTTATTAAATACGAACGGAACTTATCAAATGCAAATATTACGGCTAAGAGTTCCTTCTCGGTTGTGGTGTAGTTTATTTGTGCATCAATAAGTGTTTTGCTAGCATAATATATAGTATGAAAAATTCGATCACGGATTTGTCCTAAGACAACTCCTACGACATAATCACTAGCATCACACATAAGAACAAAAGGTGACGACCAATCCGGTGTTGTGACAATAGGTGAAGAAACTAACTTGTGCTTTAATGTGTCAAAAGCATGCAAACAATGATCATCAAATAAGAAGGGAGTGTCTTTTTCTAACAAGTTATATAAAGGTTTTGATATTTTAGAGAAATCTTTAATAAACCTTCTATAGAACCCAGCATGGCCCAAAAAGCTACGAATGCCCTTGACATTCTTAGGGGGGAAGCTTTTCAATAACTTCTATTTTAGCCCGATCTACCTCCAAACCCTTGCGTGATACTTTATGGCCTAAGACAATTCCCTCTCTCACCATGAAATGACACTTTTCCCAATTTAGCACTAAATTTGTCCCAATACATCTTGTTAATAATTTCCCTCTCGAAGGACTTCCCAAACACTGAGAAATCATCCATAAACACCTCTATACCGTCATCCATTAAATCGGTAAAAATAGATATCATGCACCTTTGAAAAGTGGCGGGTGCATTACATAATCCAAATGGCATTTTGCGAAACGCAAACGTACCATAAGGACATGTAAATGTGATCTTTTCTTGGTCTTCCGGAGCAACCATAATCTGATTATAGCCGGAATACCCGTCCAAGAAACAAAAATAATCATTTCCCGCCAACTTGTCAAGTACTTGATCAATAAAAGGTAATGTGAAGTGATCCTTCCGAGTTGATTTATTTAGTTTCCTATAATCCATACATATTCTCCAACCGGTAACCGTCCTAGTTGGTATCAACTCGTTGTTATCATTTTTCACCACCGTAATTCCTCCCTTCTTCGGTACACATTGTACCGGACTTACCCACTTGCTATCCGAAATAGGGTAAATAATGCATGCATCTAACCATTTTATTATCTCTTTCATAACTACTTCTTTCATAGGTGGACTAAGCCTACGTTGATGTTCAATTGACCATTTAGCCTCATCTTCTAATATGATTTTATGCATACAAATCGAGGGGTTAATGCCACTAATGTCTGTTATAGTCCATCCCATGACCTTTTTAAATTCTTTCAAAACAAGAAGTAGTTTTTCTTCATCTTCAAATTTTAATGATGCATCAATTATTACCGGAAGAGTATTTTCTTCTCCAAGGAAAGCATATTTAAGATGTTCCGGAAGAGGTTTCAAATCTAAAGTTGGAGGTTCAATAATTGAGGGTTTCATAATTTTTGGTTCACTTGACCTAGTTATAGATTCAAAATTCCTAAAGATAGGCAATTTATAATGGGATTCTAAAACTTTAACGCATTCATCCAATTCTAAATCATCATCTCACTCTTCATTTGTCAAAATTGTGAGAAGTCTTTGTTCTAGGTCATCATCATTACCCTTAATTAATTGATTTTTTATCTCCACTTCTTCAATAGAGTAACAATCTTCTTTTTCATTTGGAAATGTCATAGCTTTTAGGATATTGAATGTTACTTCCTCTTCATTAACTCGCATAGTTAACTCTCCTTTTTGTACGTCAATTAAAGTCCTTCCGGTTGCTAAAAATGGCCTCCCTAAGATTATGGGCACATCCTTATCCTCTTCCATGTCCAACACTACAAAATCGGTCGGAAAGATGAATTTCTCCACCTTAACCAATACATCCTCAACTATTCCCTTAGGGAATGCTAAGTCCTATCGGCTAATTGGAGAGTGAGAGTTGTTGGAGTTATCTCTCCTAGACCTAACTTTGTATATATAGATAAGGGCATTAAATTAATGCTTGCACCTAAATCACATAATGCTCTCCCGACAAATTTTACTCCTATGGAACAAGGTATGGTAAAACTACCGGGGTCCTTAAGTTTTTGAGGCAATTTCTTTTGCAAAATCGCACTACACTCCTCCGTTAATGCAACTATTTCTTTATCTAAAAATTTTCTTTTCTTCGATAAAATACCTTTCATAAACTTGACATAACTAGGCATTTGCTCTAATGCCTCTGCAAATGGAATATTAATTGTAAGCTTCTTAAAAATTTCCATAAATTTTTGAAATTGTTTGTCAAGTTTTGTTTTATTTAATCTAGATGGAAAAGGTGGAGGAGGGTAGATGATTTCTTTCTTTTTATTATTTTGTGGATCCACTTCCACTTCCTCCGGCTCCTTAATTTCTATAGACTTTTCTTTCATAATTGTATTTTCTCTTGTCTCTTCTTCCCTTAACTTCTCTAGTAATCCATCCCCACTAGAGATCTCTACCCCACTCCTTAATGCAATAGCTTTACAATGATTATTTGGTTCTTCTCTTGTTGGATTAAGTGTGGTGTCAGATGATAGCGATCCTATTGTTCTTTGACTTAAAGCATTGGCCAATTGGCCAATTGTGGATTCTAAAGATCGGAGTGAAGACTCAATACCACCCATCCTAGAGTCATTCTTTTGAAACAAACCTATAATATACTCATCAGTCAATTTCCTATTATTGGTTTGTTGATTAAGCATATGAGTTGATATAGGATTAATGTTTTGATTAAAACCTGGTGGTTGAATTGCATTTTGTGATTTTTTCCAAGAAAAATTAGGATGATTTCGCCATTCTGGATTATAATGATTTCCAAAATTTGGAGGTCCTTGCCTTTGTTGGCCTCCTAGATAATGTACTTCTTCAGTTACTTGGTTTAATTGTTCCACTGTCATTGTCACACTTGTAGAAGGGGTAGATAGAGAATCTAACCTCTTATTTATTAAATTAAATTGAGTGACCATTTGGGCTGCTAATGAAGTGAATTGATCTACTTGATGAATACCGGCTGGTTGGTTATTACCTTGCCTTTCGAATGCTTGGTAATTGTTAGAAGTAAGATCTTCTAAAATTTTCATAGCATCTTCTGGATATTTCTTTAATAAAGACCCTCCCGCGGCTCCGTCAACTAGGATCATCGTAGTGGTTTGTAAACCGTTATAAAAGTGGTTACTTGTTGGTGTTGGGCCAACCCGTGATGCGGACACTTCCTAAGCATCTCCTTAAACCTTTCCCACGCTTCAAAAAGTGTTTCGCCATGATTTTGGACGAAAGTGGTGATGTCCCTAACTAACTTAGCTGTTTTAGAAGGGGGAAAATATTTATTCAGAAATTTCTCTTCTAATTGATCCCACGTAGTGATGGAACCAGGTGGTAGAGAATCAAGCCAGTCTTTAGCTCTTCCCTCCAAAGAAAATGGGAATAATCTCAATTGAATAGCTTCATCCGAAGCCCCATTTACCTTGTACATATCACAGATTTCTAAAAATGTTCTTAAATGAGCGTTTGCATTTTCATGATTTAGACCCCCAAACTTGTTATGTTGTACTAATTGTATTGTGGTAGAGTCCATTTTAAAATTATTAGCGGCGATTGTAGGTCGTGCTATACTAAATTGCAAACCTCCTCTTAACGGTGCGTTATAGTCTCGACAAGTCATTCGTGGTGCAGCATTTTGAATATTATGACCATTGTGTTCGACTTGACCATTAGGGTCCACCTGACTCCCATGATCATTTTCATTGCCTTGCTGATTATCATCCATCTCTTGATGAATAATAGTGCTTGCTCTAACAGTTTGCCTATTCCGTCTGCAGGTACGTTCGATTTCTAGATTCAAAGGTAATATTTCAATGTTACGGAATCAGGACATACACTGGACAAAATTTAAAAATGAAATAAAATAATGACTTGGTCTCTAATTACTAAGAGCTCGCTAATATCGTAAGAAATAAACCGTTAGATTGCCGCGTCCCGGGCAACGGCGCCAAAAACTTGATACGCCTTTTAACGTATATACGCAAGTATACGTGTCGGCTCAAGTAATATAATAGTGAGATAAGATCGTTCCCTCGGAGAAGTGAAAACTCTAACGCTTATGAGTATTAGCTAACTCTTTTCCTTAAATCCAAGTTAAATAATTCGATTGGTTTGATGAAACTAAATGGCAGAAAATTTGAAACTAATTTTAAAAATACTAAAAGTACTTAAGTTAATTTTTATCAACTTTTAGAGAAAGGAATCTTGTATATCGCTTTTCTAGATCTGTTGTGATATTTGCTAAATATACCGATGCATTATATTTGTTTTACTATCTTGCTCGATTAAAAACTAGGAATCATAATCTCTCGATCTATGAATTCTCATAACCTAGATTTTGCTAGTTATCTCTAACTTAGAAAAATGCTAGGTAAATTAAATTGCTCAAATCGCTCTTGTTAATAAGGTGATGAAATCTCTTCCTCTCTCTTTATTATATCAAAATTATGATGTAAACACACCGCTCCTCTCTCGAATCTCGCGGTGTAGTATAGAAGTAAAAGATTTAAATTAGATATCTATGCGACTCATCTCTCGAATCTCGCCGCATAACATTAAGTATTTATCTTAAATAAATCGTGATTCCTCTATCGAATCTCACCACGAAATATTGAAGATAAACATTATTCAAATCTTTCGCGATAAATCATAAAATTGATAAAGATAGCAAACCAAGAACTCATACGGAAAAATTATAAATTAAACATCACAACAAAAACTAGTACTTACGACATACAAGATAAGAAGGTTTAGTTCATGATCCTTGAAATGACAAACAAAATTGAAAAGATCTTACAAGACATTGTTCGGAGTTTAAATTTAAGCGCAGGAATTTGTCCTTTTCGTTGCCAAATCCGCTCAATATGTCGTCTCTTTCTTCTTCTCCAAACCTTCTTCACTTTTTCTCTCTCTAAAAATACTCTCGTATCTCCCTCCCCCTTGAAACTGCCGAAGTCATCTTTTATTTGCCACGCTACAGTCCAAAAGGCTGAAAAGAGGCGTCCTTTCAACAAGGAACCGCATGCCTCTTTTTTTATTATTTCGAAATGTTGTACTTTTGGTTTAGAATATTCAATTTAAACCGCCTTGTTACAACCAGGTTATGACCAAACTGCTCCATTCTTTCCAGCAATAAAATTCCAGCTTAAATTTGTCCGTTCTTTCATGGATTTTTCGCACTTATGCACAAATATGCTGCTCGTTTGCCGATAAACTGTCCACAATTACAGATATGAAATATATTAGTGAATTCATCGTTATATTTCGTATATTTTCTCAATATTTACTAAAATAAGGGAGTTAATAACTTCTTTTCGAGAAGTTATCAATAGGAAATGTCGGGCCCAGTGCGGTTAGCTATGTATATGAGTGATCCTATCATTTGTGCATACATATGTTGATCAACAGGTTCATTAGTATTTTTACAAAGTTTTACACTAGCGTCATATGAAGTAGAAGCGAGAATGGAATCATATAAGTTGAATTTAATCAACATTTTCTTAATCGAGTGTGAAAGAGATAATGATACGCTAGAATCATTTCTAACTAATTTCATTCCTAATATAATGTTTGCTTCCCCCAAATTTTTCATATCAAAATTGGATGATAAATTATTTTTGGTTTCATTAATAATTTTAATTGAGTTTCCAAAAATTAAAATGTCATCTACATAGAGACATAACAAGACAATTTCATTTCCGTTTTGTTCGGCATAAATACATTTATCAAATTCATTAGATTTGAAACCAAAAGTTAAGACTACGGAGTCAAACTTTTGATGTCATTGTTTAAGTGTTTGTTTTAAACCGTAAAGAGATTTAATTAATTTACAAACTTTGGTTTCTTGGCCTTTGACCACAAAACCTTCGGGTTGAGACATGTAGACTTCTTCTTCTAAGTCTTCATGCAAGAAGACGGTCTTGACATCCATTTGATGAATGATCATCCTGTGGATCGAAGTCAAGGCGACTAGAATACGAAGAGAGGTTATTCTAGCTACGGGAGCATATGTGTCTAGATAATCTATTTCTTGTTTTTGGGCATAGCCTTTAGCTACAGGGCGAATCTTATATTTATCTATGGATCCATCCGGATTTAATTTCTTTCTAAAAATACATTTACATCCAATGGCTTTGGCACCAGGAGGTAAATCGGTTAGGATCCAAGTTTTATTTTCTAAGATAGAATTAATTTCTAGATTAATTGCTTCTTTCCAAAAGAGATAATCAGATGAGGACATTGCTTCCTCATATATATTAGGATCTCCTTCAACTAGATAAGTGAAGTAGTCCTCCCTATATGATCTTTCGGTTCTAACTCTTTTGCTTCTTCTAGGTTCATCATTTTCTAATGGTTCTATAGAAGAAGTGGAAGGTTGGTTTGAGCTAGTTGAAGGTTGAGATGAGTTATTTAGTTTATATGGAAATTTATCTTCAAAATAAGCTGCATCTCTAGCTTCTATAATGGTGTTGTTAGATATTTCACTAATTAGGGAATTAGTGATGAGAAATCTATTGACACTACTATCGGATGCATATCCTATGAAAATAGAGTCTAATGTTTTTGGTCCAATTTTCTTTCTCTTAGGTTCAGGAATTGCTACCTTAGCTAAACACCCCCACACTCGAAGAATTTGGAGGTTAGGTTTTCTTAATTTGAATAATTCAAAAGGTGTCTTATCGCTTTGTTTAGATGGAATCCTATTAAGGATGAAGGAGGAAGAGAGCAACGCTTCTCCCCAGAGATTTTTCAGGACACCAGACTCGGCTAACATGGCATTGACCATGTTCATCAAGGTCCGATTTTTACATTCAGCTATACCATTCGATTGAGGAGAATATGGAGCAGTCACTTGATGAATAATCCCATGTTCTTGGCAAAACTGAGTTAATTCATTCGAAGTGTATTTTCCACCTCGGTCAGATCTAAGAATTTTAATCGATGATCCTAATTGATTTTCTACTTCTGCTTTGAAAATCGTAAAATATGAAAAGACTTCATCTTTAGTTTTTAATAAATATACGTAACAAAATTTGGTGAAATCGTCTATGAATGTTACAAAATATTTATTTCCACCTCTAGTAGGTTGGCGGTTTGAATCACATACATCCGAGTGAATTAGATCTAAAGGTTTTGAAGTTCTATCAAATGATTTAAAAGGCTTTCTAGAAAATTTAGCTTGCACACAGATTTCACATTTAGCACTTGGTGCAATATTGATTTTGAGAATCAAATTTAAGGACATCATTCTTTTCATGCAATCAGAATTCACATGTCCTAATCTAGCATGCCAAAAATCAGGAGAAGAATTTGAAACTGAGGAAGAAGAAGAAATTTGATTTACTTCTAAATCAGCAATATTCAATTTAAATAATCCATCACATACAAAACCTTTGCCAATAAAATTGTCATTCAATATTATTACAACTTTATTAGATTCTAAAACAATCTTGTAGTCTTTCTTCACTAGCAAAGATCCGCTAACAAGATTCTTCCTAACTCTCGGCACATAAAGCACATCATGCAAGGCTAGTGTCTTCCCGGATGTCAACCTAAGATCCACTCGCTCACGTCCAAGTATTTGTGCCGATGAAGCATCTCCTAAGATCACGCTTCCTCCACTGATGTCCTGAAAGGTGGCAAAGCAAGAACGATCAAAACAAGTATGAACATTTGCTCCGGAATCAAGCCACCAATCTGATGAACAAGTGAGAAGAAGACTAGGAGTATAATCTAACCTGAAGATAGGTTGATCCGGTGCTTGGATCATGTTGGCCTGAGGCTTGGAGCCATGAGATTTGTCGACCACTGGTTCAGTCTTCTTGTAGAAGCAGTTGGTTGACAAGTGATTTGTGCGGCCACAAATGAAGCACCATTTCCCTTTACCTAGATTTTGGTTTGAGGAACTAGATTTGGAATGATTGAGTTTTCGATGAAGGGAACCTTGACCGAAAGGTTTCTTGAAGTTCTTTCCTTTCCCTTTGTGGTGTTGGTGAGAGGAATGATTGCCTTGCGATTCGGTGAGGTTTACTCTTGGAGCAAGGTCTTTGGGAACTTTAAAGTTTTTACTCTTATGTTCCTCCTCAATGCGGATAGCATTTTGGATCTGGACATAAGTAAGGTTTGATTGGTCATGCCTTAGTCTAGTGCTAAAGCCGGATCATGAATCGGGAAGAGAATCAATAAGACATGCCACAAGATAATTTTCGGAAAGGATTGAGCCATCGGCTCGGATCTTGGACAACATCTCATCTAGTTGATGGAGTTGAGGATTGATAGGCTTGGAAGCATCAATCTTGAATTTATGAAGGTTGGAAACATTATAACGTTCTATACCTGCATTGTCCAAGTTATAGCGCACTTCAAGAGCATACCATAAATCCTTAGCCGTACGATATTGGAGGATACATCGTAAAGGCTGTCGGACAAGGCAGTAAGAATGCGGTTGCGACAATGATATTCAATGTCCACCGGATCTCTATATGGGACACGTCTAACATAGGTTCTAGTGATATTTGCATTTGAGGATGAAGATGATGACAGGTTTGAAGCAACTGCATTTGCAGTGCTAGGGATTTCAGATTCTACAGCGGGGGCATCGAAGATGACAGACAAAAGGCCTAACGTATTAAGCCAATATTCTATCTGAGCTTGCCAACGACGAAAACCATTTCCATTAAATTTCTCGGGTTTGATCCCGGCGGAGTCCTCAGATCTAGATTTCATTTTAGTTTTCTGAAAATTAAGATAGATACAATAAATTACTGTACATATGAAAGCAGATGTTATCATTTTGACTATTTGATTTTATTTAGCTACAATTTCTTTAGATTGTAGGAATATTTTCTTGTATATTCCAAAATAATGTATAATTTTCTTATTTGAAAATTGCAGAAAATAAAGATATGAGAACAAATCTAGAAAACTAGATTATTAAAACTTGAAAACAGAAGGGATGAGAATCAAAAGGAGATTAGTTAAAAGATAGTTTAGAATCGAGCCCGGGTAAGGCGTGTGATCACTGCCCTAAAGAAGTTGCACCACCCTCCGACAGGGCTTTCAACCGATGCTCACTCCTCCAAGGTACAACACCCGGCTAGATCCCGAAACTCCGATGTGCGCGGACACCGAAGAAGCACAGAACACTCGAACACCCACTTGATGAAGCAAATGTAAAGAAAAGAAAGCACGTAGAAGATCGTCACCAAAATAGAGAGTGAGAGAGCAGAAGATCGTCTATTGGCATGTAATCTTTCTGAGAAGAACGTCAATATATAAAGACAGTAAATCGCCGGAAAAGGAATCTTGAAAAACGGCAACATTAAAACCGTAATAAATATTAACAGTTATAATTGGAAAGCACATAATAACGTTGAAAATTTCCAACGTAAGTAATGACGAGAAACACGCGTAAATGAGCGGTTAAGAATACGCGTAAAACTGCGGAGAGAGAGAGCGCAGAACGACATGATGCGTTGAATTCAATTCGACGTTGCGTCGATATCATATCGACGCAAGTCGACGCAGGTCCTATCGACGCGAGCGTCGAAAACATATCGACGCAAGTCGGGTGCGTCGAATTCCATTCGACGCCTCCAACTTCAACGGGCTTGTCGACGCATGCGTTGACAACTTATCGACGCAAGAAAGTTGCTTCGAATTCTTATCGACGCAGCTCCGACATCTATTCGACGCAACTCTGAATAAAAGTTTTGAAACTATCTTGAACAAAAAATACAATTCAATTCTTCCCCAAATCCCAAATCCAAATCCGGGTCCGGTCCGGTGCGGTGCGTGCGCGCGCATGCGTGTGGTTCATAGTTTCTCCTTATGTTCTTTTAAACAAATAAGAAGGTGTGAATTTCTTTATATACACTTAAGGGAAGAATGAGAATGACAAGGTGGGACTAAAGAACACCCTTTCATCATGAAAGGCTTCCCTCCAAATTTGGTTTTGAGCTTTTCCATCATAATGAGGAGCTCAAACACCAAACATCATTTAGCTCCAATCAAAACATTTAATTTTATAATGTCTTATAATTAAAATTTCTAACACGAACAACTTCTCATGAGTTCATAGCCTCCGTAGATTTCCACCACCGCCTCTGTTCGCAGGTAGCTGCCACCGATTCTTCCCGCTTTGCAGAAAATTAGTTCATGTCGGGGTGAGATGGTCAGTGAAAGGCATATAGACACCATCTGATTGATTCATTTTTTACAACGTTGATTTCCGTTCGCAGGTGGTTGCCGTTGACACCTTTTGGCCTCATTCTTTCTTCCATGATATAACAAGATCGCCGTCGACGGCTCCATTGTAATCGATGCGGATGTCTCCTCCGATAGCCTTCCTTCTCCTACGCCTGAAAGGTAAAATCACATTCGTGGCTTAAACATGCATGCCGCTACATATATATTATCAAATAGATAAAGTTGTTTCTCCGTTCAAGACCGCAAAACTCATATTTCTTTAAAATACACAACGTTCACGACTAACGCCGTCGCGGAAAGCTAGCCTTAAATCGAAGTAATCTATAACCAAACATAGTTAAAATAAAAATCTAATTTGTTCAAATAGGTATGAAATAATCAGAGCCCTCCCTCTCATTGAACCAAACAATGTGGTCTCTAAGACGTCACTCCCCATGGGGATGAAGATCCTCTTCATTTGAGACTAAGATCTCGTTTGGGAGGGGCGGCGACGCTCTGGTGCGGGAGCAAACGCCACCGAGGGTGTGCCCGGGATGTTTGTTTTCCCGATTCCAGTGGCATTTGCTGCCATTTTTCCGAGCAAATAGCAACTGAACGAAGCGTCTCAGAACTGATCGCCGTCTTCCAGTCCACACCACCAATGCGGGAGCAAACTCAAGGGAGCGCCGCCGCCCTCCCAAACTAGGATTTTTTTTAAACGTGTAGCGTTCATACATAAGGTGCGGAATTGATTTTGTATGCTAAGTGTTGGGAATGTGAGCTAACAATCCCGATCAGAGCATCTGTTGATAATTTGAGCGTGTACTTGTGCGACCGCGTTGAGCGGTATTCCAAATAACAGCAAAAACAAAACAAACCCGATGACGGCGTTAAAGTATCCCTCCCCAAACAAACCCTAAATGAAGGGTTTATTTCACCATCAGAATTTAATTTTTATTTAAATCCCCGATGGCGGCGTTCTATATATAAGTTCCCACGCCTCAGCTTATCTCCCCGCAGCCTGTTTCACGCAAAAACCCTAAACCCTCGAACATTTCCCAGCGCCGAAGGAAGATCTCTCTTCTTTCTTCCATATCCCGAACCCATCTTCCACTCGAATCTACTGTGATATTTGCGCGGATCTAAGTTCGCATTCTAACTGTTGCAACCCATGTCACCGGATTCTGCTTCCCATTGCCGGAGCAGGACAATCGTGGAAGCGGCCGATTGATTCTCAGGACCCCAGCAGTGGAGCCAAAGAGGATGCGACTTTTTTTAGGCCATTATTATCTCAAGATGTTATCGCAGATTCGCAGACATTGTCTTTTTCCACGAGGGAAGACCCTTCTCGCTTAAGGTACGTCAGATCCTTCTTCTCCTTCCCAATTCCTTGGAGGACTATAGTTCCAGTATTGATACCGAAGGGGCAGAGGGCAGTTCCGAGATTGCTAGCCATTTGAAGGCAGCATTTCGCTAGAGTCTAGAATCATTTCTGTGCTAACAATTCAGCTGCTGAACTAGAAATTTTACGAAGCTCAGACACAATAAATTTAAACTTAGAATTCATTAGCATGAATATTATAAAATTTATACATCAACAATGATTAGGTATTGTTGTGATCCTAACGATACTACGAGACTGTTAGGCCACGGTGGCCTGAGTGAGGGAGGAAGAGAGGAGTTGGAAGAAGAGGAGGAGGAGGAGGAGGAGGAGGAGGGAAAAGTTAACTTCTTCTTACTTTTAAAAACGGCATACAAGTGGCTTATATAATAAGGTCATACGACCGTTACATGCATAAACGATTAGAACAGTAAACGAGATACATATAATATAAAATAAAAGCTGCAGTTGACTTTTCTTGATAAGAGCGGCTGAGGCAGATTTTTGCTGATGGCGGGATTTGATAAATCCTTTTAAACGGCTGTGATTCCCTGGCCTATGATGAGTGGCTCCCTGGGCCCCGTGGGTGTGTTGTCCTCTGGATCTATGTTGATGACTTCTGGTTTATTTCTGACCGTCAATCTGATTGGTGCGCTGTCCTCTTGTGCGCCGTTTGATTTAAATGGGAGCTCTAAGGCCATTGGATGAGCTGGGGTAGTTGTAACATAGCCCTCCTTCTTCGAGACGCTGTCCTCAGCGTCGTTGTTTTTTTCGTTTGTCGGGTCGTTCATTCCCGGCGCGGCGATTCTGCTGGAGGTCGGCGATGGTGTGTGCGGCGGAGGAGATGCTGTGGATGTGTGCGGCTGGGCTTTGTTAGGTCCCGTCGAGGATGGCGTTATGTGGTGCTGCTGCTGGGCGTTCCTGCAACCGTGGAGATTGGCGAGCTGGTTGGTATGGTGTAAATGTTCCGGCGGAGGGTACGCCTGGGATGCTTGGTTTGATTTGTCATGGTTTGTACGATTGTGCTTTCTGCCCCATGCTTCTGGTGCTGGCGTTGATGTGGGTCGACTGCGAGGGTACCACTGTTGTTTTCTGGACCATGAGATTGCCGGTGTGACTATGTTTGTTGTGGTTTGTTTGGCTTGTAGCTGTAGGGCGCGATCTAGGGTAGAGGTGTCTTCCCAGGTACTATCGGCGGGAGGCAAGCCTTCCCACTGAATGAGTGCTTGATGAATGGTGTGCCCCTGTCGGATGATGTTGCGAGTGCTGACGACAGCGAGAGGCCGGTGGAGGGGGTTATTCTTCCATGTAAGAGTGGGTAAATTGATGGGCTGAATCTGTGGGTCGCCGAGATATGGTTTGAGTAGAGATGCATGGAACACCGGATGGATTCTGGATTCAGGAGGGAGGAGGAGACGGTACGCCGCTTCTCCGATGATGTCCGCCACCTGAAAAGGCCCGTAGTATTTCAGCCCCAATTTTCGGCCCCTTGGTCTGGTCATGGTGAGTTGCCGGTAAGGGTGCAATTTGAGGAGGACCCAGTCGTTCTTCTCCAGCTTGAGTTCCTTTTTTTTCTTGTCGGCCTGAGCTTTCATTCTGTGCTGAGCCTTTGATAAATTCTCTTTGAGGTAGTGAAGCATTTCTTCTCTGGTCTGTAGAGTATCCTCCACTGCTTCATTTTGGGTAGACCCTGCGACAAAAGGAAGTAGTCGAGGAGGGGGTCGACCAAACATGACCTCGAATGGGGTCATGTTGATCGATGAGTTGTAAGAGGTATTATAGTGAAATTCAGCGGAATTTAAAAATTCTGACCATTTTTTGGGATGATTATGAGAAAAAATGCGAAGATATTGTTCGAGGCAACGATTTATTCGTTCAGTGAGGCCGTCTGTTTGCGGGTGATATGATGAACTGTATTTTAAATTAGTGCCTTGGAGACGAAAAAATTCAGCCTAGAAATTGCTTAGGAATATCGGGTCTCGATCGGAGATAATAGATTCAGGTGCACCATGTAATTTCCCAACACATTCCCAAAATGTTTTTGCTACTATAGGGCCGGATATGGGATGTTTTAGTGGGGCAAAATGGGCGGCTTTTGACAGTCGATCTACTATTACTAGAATGATAGTGTAGCCATTAGAGCTTGGAAGCTGTGTAATAAAATCCATGGTTATGTCGGCCCAGAGCCGAGTCGGTATTGGCAGCGGTTGTAGGAGACCGTAAGGGGGGTGATTGGCGGCTTTAGCTTTCTGGCATATATCACAGTGGTTAATATAGGTGGTAATGTCTTGTTTCATTTGAGGCCAAAAAAATTGCGGTTGTATACGTTGCAACGTCCCTTTGATCCCTGAATGGCCGCCGATTAAACTGGAATGGGCTTCTGTGAGTATTTTCTTTTTTATGGCAGGGTTATCTGGAATGTAGATTCGGTTGTGTCGAATGATGTAATTGTCATTTTGCTTCCAATTAGGATAGTTTTGTGGGTTTGCTGTGATCTGGTTTGCTAAGGTGTCATGGTGGTATGCTTCGGCCAGTCCGTCTAAAAGGGTGGAATGAGGAATGGTTAGCAATTTCAGGTATCCTACAGGTTGATCTGAGGTGCTGTCTGGTAGCCTAGACAAGGCATCGGCTGCTTGATTTTTCTTTCCTGCCTTGTATTTTATGATGAAATCATATCCTAATAGCTTAGATAAAAAAGATTGCTGTTCTGGGGTCTGAATTTGTTGGGTTAGCAAATGGTGCAGGCTCTGGTGGTCCGTGAGGATGGTGAAAGGATGCCCGAGCAGGTATTGGCGCCATTTGCTAACCGCATCCGTGACGACAAACATCTCACGGCTGTAGGTTGATTTTTTTTGCATGGCCGGAGAAATTTTTTTGCTAAAATATGCGATGGTATGGTTGTTTTGTTTTAAAATGGCCCCTATGCCCGAGCCTGATGCATCGGTTTCTAAAGTAAATGGTAGTTGAAAATTGGGAAGGGTTAATATGGGGTAGGAAATGAGTTTCATCCGTAATTGTTCGAATGCTGTTTGGGCGTTGGTGTTCCAGGCAAAGGCGTGGCGTTTGAGTAATTCGGTGAGGGGAAAAACTATTTTGGCATAGTCTTGAATGAACTTCCGGTAATACCCAGTGAGGCCTAGAAATGCGCGGACATCTCGTTGTTTTGTGGGAACGGGAAAGTTTATGACGCTTTCGATATTGGCTTTGGTTGGTAGTACGTGTCCGCCCCTAATGGTATGGCCCAGAAATTCGATTTCGGGGGCTGCGAAGAAACATTTAGATAACTTAATAAATAAATTGTGTTTCGTCAAGATTTCCAAGGTCTTGTGCAAATGCTCATGGTGTGCTGATTCAGATGGGCTAAATATTAAAATGTCATCGAAGAAGATTACAATAAACTTGCGTAGGAATGGGCGAAAAATGGTGTTCATGAGTGATTGGAAGGTGGATGGTGCGTTCGTGAGGCCAAACGGCATGACGACGAACTCGTAGTGACCCTGGTGGGTGCGAAAAGCGGTTTTGTGGATATCCTCCTTGGCTACCCGTATTTGGTGATAGCCCGATCGAAGATCGATTTTAGAAAAAAAAACGTGCCGTGTATAGTTCGTCCAGGAGTTCATCGATCGTAGGGATGGGGAATTTATCCTTGATTGTTATCTTGTTGAGCGCCCTGTAGTCCACACAAAAGCGCCAGGTGCCGTCTTTCTTTTTGACTAATATTACGGGTGAGCTAAAGGCGGATGTGGAAGGCCGTATTTGGCCGTGGTGTAGCATGTCGTCTACCATTTTCTCGATCTCGTTTTTCTGGTGGTGCGGATAACGGAAGGGTTTTAAATTGGGAGTTAGCGAGTTGGGGATAAGGTTGATTTGGTGGTCGATGGCGCGAGGGGGTGGTAAGGAGATTGGCTCCTCAAAAAGAGGTGAGAATGTCCTGAGTATTTTATAAAATGAGGGGGCAAGGGTGTTTTTAAGTTCTGGCAGTTTAGGTGTTGGTGTTGTGGACATATATTTGCTAAATAATAAACACATGGCGGCTGGTTTAAGCGCTATCATCCGTCGAAGCTGCGATGATGAAACCTGTCCAACATGGGTCCCTTTTTGGTGACCCATTAAGGTCACTTGTCCTCGAGAGGTTGAGTAAGTCAGGGTGAGCTTCGCATAATCGGTGGTTACCGGACCGAGTGTCCGAAGCCAGCGCTGTCCCAGAATGAGGTCCGTACCTTCGATGTCGAGGACGTATAAGTGAGTCTTATATTTGTTGGTTTGGATGAGCAGTTGTGTATCCTTGCATTTCCCTTGGCAAGTCTCGGTGGAGCCATTGCCCATGAAAACGGGAAAAGCCGTTATCTGTAGGATTGGGAGTTTGAGGTGAGCAGCCATGCGAAGGGAAATAAAATTGTGGGTGCTGCCCCCGTCGACAAATAATTCTAAAGGTTGGCCATTTATATAACCAGTCATTCGTAGCCCGTGGTCCGGTACGGCGCCCGTGAGTGCTTGAAGGCAGATGGGTGTGGTGGGGTCACATTCTTCTCCTATATCCGGTGGGTCATCTTCCTCGTCCTCGGAGTCGTCCGTGCCGCCTAAATAGAGGAGGGCACCGCGTCCTTTACATTTGTGGGTGGGGTGATAGCGTTCGTCACAATTATAACATAATCCTTTATCTCGTCGTGCTTGTAGTTCGGCCGGGGAAAGGCGCTTGATAGGCGGAAATTTTGGTTTATTGTTCATGTAGGTGGGGTTTGGTCTGGGGCCGGAGTAAGAGTGTGGGTTGTTATGAGGTGGGCGATTTTTATAAGAGCAACTTTGTTGATCCTCATACATTCGTGCAATAGCGAAGGCGTCGTGTATTTCAGTTGGTCGGGCGAGCATAACGGGTCCCCGAATGTTTTCCTTAAGCCCGGAGACGAACATATCAGCGATGAAATCGGAGGCTAAGCCGGGTACTTTTGTGATTAACTCCTCGAATTCACGTTTATCAAGACCGATGTTGTTTGTTGTAATTTAGTTAATAATCCCGCCGGTTTTACATAAAGTGATGGTCCGAAACGTTTTTGGATTGCATCGGTAAACATTTGGAAAGTGAGTGCCGGGTGGTCCACCAGGGTGGCTTGGTACCATTTTGAGGCGGGTTTGTCGAGGTGGAAGGCGACTATTAATAAGTAATCCTGAGGTCTAGTTTCATTGAAATCAAAATATCGTTTGAGGTCGTAGAGCCAATCGGTGGGGTCTCCTTTGGCAAAACGTGGGCAATTAAATTCGATATTACTAAGACGGTTAGAAACGACCTGATTGTTGGCGGTTGATGGGCCAGCTCCTAGTATCCCATGGTTCTGTTGAGCTGGGAAGTTGTCCGGTGGGCGGGACTGCTGACTTGTTGCCTCTTCAATTATGATGGGCCGGTGGTCCGGCTGATTTTTTTGTTTACTGAGGTTCTCGAATTGCTGCAAGATATCCCTGCGTAAGCCCGAGATCTGGTCCGTGATTTGGTCGGCGGAGTTCTCCTTGGTCTCGAGAATTTGGCGAGCCAATATGTTTTCCTTTGTCTGTAGCTCTGTGGTGAAGTACTGTCGCATCTGGAGGTTTTGTTGGCTGAGTTCCGCCATCATGCGCTGGTGCATGTCCTCCATCTGCGTGAGCCGGCTAGTCTGTTCAGAGTGAATGGCGGCTTTGAGTTCGGCGATGGAGCGCAGGCCGTCGCCCATGGTGGCGGCGGGAAAGTGGTCAACGAGAGCACCAGTTGTTGTGATCCTAACGATACTACGAGACTGTTAGGCCACGGTGGCCTGAGTGAGGGAGGAAGAGAGGAGTTGGAAGAAGAGGAGGAGGAGGAGGAGGAGGAGGAGGAGGGAAAAGTTAACTTCTTCTTACTTTTAAAAACGACATACAGGTGGCTTATATAATAAGGTCATACGACCGTTACATGCATAAACGATTGGAACAGTAAACGAGATACATATAATATAAAATAAAAGCTGCAGTTGACTTTTCTTGATAAGAGCGGCTGAGGCAGATTTTTGCTGATGGCGGGATTTGATAAATCCTTTTAAACGGCTGTGATTCCCTGGCCTATGATGAGTGGCTCCCTGGGCCCCGTGGGTGTGTTGTCCTCTGGATCTATGTTGATGACTTCTGGTTTATTTCTGACCGTCAATCTGATTGGTGCGCTGTCCTCTTGTGCGCCGTTTGATTTAAATGGGAGCTCTGAGGCCATTGGATGAGCTGGGGTAGTTGTAACATAAGAGAAAACATAAATAATCAAATTCTTAATCATTAAATAGTATACCGTAGAGCGAAAAACAACATAAAGAAACTTACAGATCAACAAGTCTATTTTCTTGGACACGTATTGGGTGATAATTATGTTAATTGTAATTGCATCCGCAACATCCTTTTAAAGAGTATAATTGATCGATTTTATTTCTTCATGCTCGATTTCATTATTTAGCCGATCAATAGACTTAGAATTCAGACTAATTTCAATTCTTATAGGAATTAAATTGTTCTCAATTCTTAGAATCAATTCCAATTTCGTCCAAACGAACGAGTCCTCAATGCTTTCTCCAACAAGCCAATCTATACTGTAGATAATTAACAATATAAAGTCATTTTATGAGCCACAACTACCATGAAGTTGGTATGTTCTCAGTCTTTAATCTTGAATTAGAGCACTTAAAAACTTCATGAGATTCTCACCAAAAGAGGGTTAAACCATTAATTCAAAAAATGACCAAAATGAACACAGGGAGACAAGAGAAACTGGAATAGTTGTTTGAGAGGCAATTCATCTACATCCATTCAAGTTTGACTGATCTATACTCTTGCTAGGAGATCAGTACCAGTTCATCCCAAACCCCTAAACCAAGAATCACACCTTTTAATATTTTTTTTCTCTTTACGACCACAATTGAAATATAATTCATTTAAAAAAAGAACTTCTTTCAGTTCCATATAATGTGAAGGATCGATACTAAAAAACTAATAGAATTAATGCATTACATTCATTTAATTCATGCCAAAGAGCAGTGATTCAGTCAGGATATGTGAGGCAAGAAAAAAGAGAATTGAAATGCAGATCCCAATCTACTTTCAGTTCTACAGTCGTCCCAAACCAGTAAAATCATGTGGAAATGTGGATGTGTGGAACTGTCGAACTGGCCTTAACTGATATCGTTGAACGAAGTTGAGTCGTCGAGGAATTGAAGATTCGAAGGCGGAAGTCCACACCCTCGTCGTCGTCGCCTCATGCCCTGTCTTCGGTCGCCGCCGTTGCAAGCGGAATGAGAAATCATGAAAATGACCTAGCGTGAGGGGGTCTGGGCTAATTTTCGCGAAAACACACCCGGGCACATGCCCGGTTGTGTCAAGGGGTGGGTCCGCCTATGCTAACATGGAACGTATGAGGCGACACATAGGAAAATTCATTTTTCCCTCAACGATATATACTTTTATAGGTAAATAACTAATTTTTGTAATTGTGATGTGCCCTAGCGCACAAAATAAACACTATTTTCTTTGTAATATTTAACCAGTGATTATTTTTATTGAACATACAATTTTTTCTATCGGTAAAAAAACATAGAATAATTGTGCTTAGAGGTTAGTTTGTGTGATCTAAGGAGTATATTAGTACTATCTTCCTAGATTAGGTTGGTTGTGCTTTGAGATGTGAAGATAATTGGCGGCAAGCTGATGTCAATGTTTGACTTGAGAAGAAAACAAAGGAACAAAAACTTTGGCAACAAGTTTTCACAAAGGAAAACACGATTAAAAGTGTAGAACAGTTTAGCTGATACAATAAACTTCAAGGGAAAAAAAGAAGAGAGCAGGTGATTGGTGCAATAAGGGATAAATAATTCTAATGACTGATTGAGAAATGTTTGAGGAGCAAATTTTAAATTCTTGTCCTCATCCTTAGATTACTGCAATCAATATCTTTTTGTGAGGCGGTGATGGTAGGAGCTTGATGCGGAGCGGAGACGCGGACCCGCAGCGGAGGACGAGTTTTGGGCCCGTACTGGGCCAATTGGCCACTTGCCATATATGGCATCTCCGGATCGATGATCCGACTTCACAGATGCGTTCAGCTTGTATTTTGTAGACAATTACATATTACTTTATTATTTTTGAGTTGTTTTATTGTAATTGGTCCCTCCGCATCCACAACCAATCATAGCCGTTGATGGAGGGTGCCCTAAGTGTCTTTTATTATAAATAGGAGATTATGGGGGCTGCCATCCTTATTGCAGAATTTGGAGAAAGCTATTTCCGGATTCCCGCGATCACTCCATGGTGCCGACTCCGTGGAATCCTAAATGCCGACTCCTAGGCCCCCTTCCGCTCCCCAAAGGTATCCCCTACACCTAGCCACCTTCCTCCACTCTCAAATCCCTCCACCGCCGCTCATACAATCCTCCAAACACCCACCCGCTGCCATTCCTGTTTGGTGTCCAGCAAAAGACCCCCCAGTCCAGCCCTTTCCCTGCAGCCACCGCCCAGTCCAGATCTCCCCTTGCTGTCGCCGCCTGTCCAGGCCCCTTCCAGCCATCCGCCGCCCCACCTAAGGCCCCCTAACAACCCACCTCACCAGCCCTTCCCCTCCACTACAACACGCAACCACAAACCCCCTCCCAGCCGCCCTCCCGTGAACTCCCCACAAAGCCTCCAACCCAGATCTGCCTCTACAACCCAAATCTCTCTCCACACAGCCAGATCCAGCAGCTGTCCCGTCATTTCAGCCACCGGTTCCTCTCCGTATCGTCCCTATTGTGCCGCACATATCTGGATCTGCTCTACTACGACAGCCCCCATGCTCTGTTAGTTATTTGCTGTATGGATCTTTGTTCTTATTATTAAAATATGCTTATGTGATTTCATGTTGGCTTGGATCTCTTGTTTCATAGTTGTTTGCTCTGGATTATTAATGTGATTTGCAGGATCAATTTGCCGTGCTCTCTTACATTGGCCCTCCATGCGGGGGGAAAGCCTATGCCTTGTTTTGCTTATGATAAAATTATATGCGTGCAATTCAATTATCTATTGCTTTGTTTGACTTCTCGGTCAGGGCTTCCATGTGTTACATATAGTAATGAAGGGTAATAAAATTATCTCTCCGCACTTCACCCATGATTGCATGTTAGTCGCGCACCCACGTAGCCTATCCTACATCAAAGCTTCTCACTGAATTATGTAAATATTGTCTTATATATTTTTTATTTCTTTTGTTCTTGTGTTGGTGATCTTGTTTGCCTCCAACAATTGGTATGAATACAAGGGTTCTGAAGTTTTACGGAAAAGCGGGGGCAATGCTAAACGATGATGGGAAGACAAAGATTGATAAGTTCGATGGTAACAATTTTAGGTGTTGGAAGATGCAAGAACACATAGTACATCTTACCAAAAAGGTTCATCTACCTTCATTTGGAAGAAATCCGACGCCCATATCACAAGATGATTGAGAATTATGGACAAAATGATGTTGGGGTTATATGTATTTTGCACCCCCGAAAATCACCCTTCTGGCATATTACATCCCGAAAGTTTTAATTTGGCACATTGCACTCCAAATATTCTTTTGTTGGCATTTTGCACCCTAGGCTGAAATTTGTGAGGTAATTTGGTTCATATCTTCTATTACAAGGCAAAAAACTTTTGATGAGAGCACCATGAAGCTTTTGACAAGAAAATTGTTCTTCGGCTGGACCAACGGATTTTTGCAGGATAAGCAACAGATATTCAACTCCATTTATTCACAAAGATCAGACGAGGGATGGAGAATATACTGAATTTCAGGTTTAAAGTTTAAACAATTCTAGAACCATTTTCTTATTATCCTCAAAGGAATTTTCAGTTCTTCGATCAATATTTTTTGGAATAGTAGTTCTGTTTAGGAAATAAAAATGAGCGGTGCAGTCAGAAAAAGAAATGTTTGAACAGTCCATTTCACGATAGCTTGTATTCTGCAACTCGTTCATTCTTCTTTTCTTATGATTATAGAAATTCACACTAATAGCAAAATGTGAATCACAGTTAACATCTAGAATATTGCTTTTGTTACGTATATGTCTTGATTCATCCTTCATGCCAACTAATTCAATCTCTTCATCTATATTTTCATCAAATAACACGTCATCCAACTGAAAATCACTCTCGTCAAAATCATTCGTAAAGATGAATCATGTTCTTCATATCTTCTTCCATGCTCAGCGAGTCACTGCTAGTATTTAAGCCAAATCTTTGGTGATAACGATCTTGTTCTACCATGATACTCTCCCATTCTATGTCTACAACATTTGACATGTTTACTACAATTGGCATGTGGTGAGAAAAAAATCAATACACTGCAAACTTGAAAAATTAAAATTAAAATAAGGATAAGGTTTACCAGAAATCCTGGGCTGCTGGTATACTGGAATTAGGATTGCAAATCGGGATTGCTGGAACCTGAGGGATGGGGAATGCAAGGATGCTGGGATCGGAAATACTGGGACCAGGAATGCTGGGGCCGGGAATGCAAGGATACTGGAGGGGATGGGGAATGCAAGAATGCTGAGACCGGGAGTGTGGCGAAATAGTAAGGTTGTGGATATCAGATGTCGGGTTCATGTCGGTTTGAGTTTGAAATGTCGTATGTCGGATTGCGGGGGATATATCAGAGATATTTTACAATGTCGGATTTTAATATATAAATAAATTTAGTAGTATATAAATAATTTTTTTAATAAGTAAAATGTACACACAATGTATGTTTATAAACTATGCAATAGACATGTAATAATATGATAATATAGAACTAATGAAGTATTAAACAAAATTATGGATATTAATAAATGGTAAAGATTGAAGAAAGTAACTTGCTTTTATTTGTAATTTTGTATGATTGTTTCTGGATCAACTATCAACATCTGTTAGTTCTATGACTTGAAGGCTTCTAATATGTACTCTCATCTTCTTGGTTTCTCCTAATCATAAGAAGTAAATATATCCAAAAAATAAATCACAATTAATTTGTTTACAAGATTTTAATAAAAGAAATGAGAATATTGACATTTTTGTTTACTTTTATAAATATTTGGAAGATTCCAAATATTACTTCGCCAACTTTTGATACCTAAGTAAACAACATCATACGATATATCTAATGCACTATTATATATATATGTGTGTGTGTGTGAAATAAAAACATTATCATAAGTTCAAAAGGTCATACAAAAATTTAATAATACTTGACCCCTATTATTATAATATCCGTGGGCTAAGATTAAACTAAAAATTATAATTGTTTTTCAAAAGTCAAAATAGAAATACTGAAATAGACCTCCCAATGCATAACTTCCATATGTATGCCCGCATCAAGAGAAACATCATCACCCATATAATTAGATTAATTATTAATGATTAAAGTCATATTAAATGAATTGCTTTATAATGCATTCTCCAATAAAAACTTGCATTTCATAAATCCTCTTCTGTTTCATAGTCTTCAAAAATTGTGTCAAACAGTTGAGCTTGCATGTCCTCATCCGATAGCCCCACATCTTCATCATCTTTCTCTAATGTTTGTGTTACAATGCGCCTTCGCTTTAAACTTTCATTTTGTGATTGTTGGTTAGAAGGTCTGGTGCTCCTTCTTGGTCCCAAATCAGCGTCCACAATGTCTCCTAGTTGTTGCCAAGTTAGTCCTTCTCCAGGAAACACTTCCTCCTCATTTTCATTATCACCTGCACTTGAACCTACAAGCCACTCTGCAGCCTTTCCTTCATCCAAACTTTTTGCAGATATTGGATCTCGAGAGATATCAGCATGCTTAGACTTGAGCATAACATTAAACTTCACGAAGCCAAGATCATTTAATCGTTTGCTCTCAAGTCTATTCCGCTTTTTTGAATGGATCTACAAATTGAAAGATTTAAAATAATTAGTACCTCTTTAATACCTAAAAATTAAAATAAATTGAATGCATGTGAATATGTGATACTGGAATACTACCATTTCGAACGTGCTCCAATTTCTTTCGCATCCAGATGAACTTGTGGTCAAGCTCAATATCCTCATGGCCATCCCCCTCATATTTGGAGTCTCAACTCCATGTAATTTCCACCAGTGCGCTAATTAAAAATAAAGAAAATTTAGTAATTTATAATTCTTTTGGTAGCTTAGAAATTGAACTATATAATAAGTTTACTTACTGGGATTAAAAGTAGGGACAAGCAATTGCCTCTTTGCAAGCTCTTTTCCAAATAGGCCTTGCCCGAACTGATATGTATCAAGCTCATTAGTGATTTGATCTTGGATATCTGGATTATTTGCATACATTCTTGTAAGGCACTCAACAAATCCATGCATGAACTTAGTATCAGCCTCCACCTCCTCCTTATTGGGGTAATAGAAGAAAGGATTTAAAAAATATCCAGCTAAATGCAAAGGGTTGCTCATCTTGCTCTCTATTCTGCTATCAATCAACTTCCATATAGGAAGATACCTGTTCTCTTTATTTTCGAGTGTTACGGCAACTTCCTCCTTGGCCTTCTTCATATCTCCATACAACCACCCCATTGACGGTACATCTCCATCGGCTCTTCTTAGAACTTTCACCAATGGGGTAAATACAAGGAGTGCTAGCTCAACATTACGCCAAAATGTGGCACTCAATGCAATTGTTGTGGCCTACATAAAAACAAATATTAAAATAATATAATATAATTGCAAAAAATAATGTTACTAGTGAGCGATGAAAACATTACTTGTTTTCCATGTGTGATACTAGATAATTTTGTTGCCTCCCATTTAGCAGATGTGAACATTTCTCTCAAATATCTTCTCTTATCCTGGAGGCTCTGCAAAGATAAAAAAGCTGTAGCAAATCTTGTCACACCAGACCTAACGAAATCATGAGACTCCATGTCTTTCGTTGTCTCTCTGAACATAGCAAGAGCAATAGTGTGAGCATATATAAATATAGTAAGTTGTCGGCCCATTGCGATTGCACTCTTAATTTGCTTCAGCTTAGAAATATCTTGGAGAAGAAGATTTATGGTGTGAGCGGCACAAGAAGTCCAAAATATCTTTGGTCTCTTTATAGCTAGCAAGCGTGATGCGGCCATATTGTTGGACGCATTATCTGTCACAACCTGTACTATATTTGCTTCTCCTGGGCCATCCGGGCTACTAATTGCCTCATTTACAAACTCATATATGAACTTACCATCATGTGTAGATGATGATACATTTTTCGATAACCAAAAGGCTACTCCAGCAACTGTGTGCACAACAATATTCATGACACTTCTGCCCTTGCGATCTGTCCATGCGTCTGTCAAATTACTACACCCATGCAACCTACATGTTTGAGTAAAGCCGCTTAGCATTTCCTTGGTTCGTTGAACTTCCATTTGTAAGAACTTCTCCCTCATCTCATACGGAGTTGGTCCTTTCATCCCAGGGCCACATAGACCAACAGCATGCAACATTTGTTGAAAGGATATACTATACAGAGCATTGAAAGGGATGCCCATCTCGTATGCCCACCTTGCAATATATAAAGCCGCGTCATCTCTTGCTTTCTTCTTAAACTTGCTCTCAATCGTGCTTTGTGAACTTTTTCCTGACTCAATAAATTGGTCCATTGGACCTTTACTCCCACCTCCTTCAAACAAATTCCTTTGTGAACAGTCGGGATCTACATCCTCTCCAACAACGACCTCAGCCAAGCTACTTTGTAACATACTACTTTTCATCAGCTTACTAGTTTGTGCTGCTGCAAGGGTTGCTTCGGCTTTTACTCTGACATCAGTTGGAACGTGAGGGCATGACTTTACATTTCCTTTAATCCCCGCCAAATGATGTTTGAACCTTGTTATGCCCCCATTTATGACTTGCTTGCAGTAATTGCAACGAATTCTATTAGTATCCGTTGCAACCACTTTCTCTCCAAATGCCCAAAAAACATCTCTACCGGCGGCCACTGGTGCAGTTGAGACTTTTTCTAGAAGACTGAGAGGAGTCCATCCTCTGATTCTGCAAACAGAGGAATAAAAAGACATCAAAATATAACTCTTCCAATGAGAAGACATATCAAAATAATTTAGCAGAATTGTATTTCTTCTGCAAAGTATCTTGATGACTATTCAAACAGCAGGCATTCTCATTATCTTTCTTGCCCTCAGTTCATTTACTTTATATTTAAGGAAATGGTAATAAGTTTTTTCAGTTAAAGAATGGCAGGGAGTTATTTCTTAGAATCAATAGAGTGTGTAAAACCATTAGTCATGACTTTTGAGTAACAAGCAGTAAAATTAATATATACTTATATAGTGTACATTATGTTGTATCTTATAAGCCTTAAAGGACATTATTATCACCTTGTCTTCCTGCATACTTATTAACTCAATAATTTCAACCATGCTGCAATTAATAATTTGAATCAGCACGAATTTAGCATTTCCATATGTTCCCCAATCTCATCAAAATTAAATTAAACTGACTGACTTTTTAAGCCTTAAAGGACATTAAAAATACCAGAAAATGCTTACTTATTTTGGTTAAGAGATAGTACTGTTAATGACTTCAATTGTGAAATTCCATCCCAGCTAATCTTCTCATCTGATAAGTCATTTGCATTCAGGTATAGTTTCTACATAAAGTGGACATAAAAGGCTCTATATTTAAAATTCAGTCAGGCTAAAGTTCCAAGCTTATCACATTTTCCAAAAACATTTCAATAAGACAAAAAAGCTCAAAGCCAACAGAAGAATGCATTACAAGAAACATACATAACACTGCAGCTACGAAGGATACGACACACTTCCTCTTCCCCTGCTGTATCGAGAACACTGCAGCAACCCAGAACACTGCAGCTACCCAGAACACTGCAGCTAAGAAGGATACGACACACTTCCTCTTTTGATATAATAAGAAGAAATCGGGAGGCTAGGGTAAATACGAAGGAGATGACGCCGACAGTCGACGCCGGCGGCCGGAGCGAAGGGAGGAAATGACGCCGTCAGGACTCGCGAGGCTAGGGCAGAGCCGCAAGAGCGAGCGAGGCGAGAAAGAGGAACCCCGACCCCGTGGATTTAATTATCCCGAGAATTTAATATACTCCCCCCCGGTGAAAACTGAGATGCACCGATATATCGCATGGCGATATCTCGCGATATATCGCGATAAATTGACGATATTTTACAAAACGAGATTTTGCCCATAAATATCGATATCGTTGCGTTTTGCAGCTGAAACCTTTATGTCGGCCGACATGTCGGACATGTCGGCCGACATCTACAACCTTGCGAAATACGCATTTGGCGATGATGGAGATGGAACTCGCAGGGAAGATTTGGTTCGTCCGACAATGGAGAATGGCACGTCTGGCGATGGAGAATGGCACGTTCGGGGATGGAGAATGGCACGTCCGGTGATGGAGAATGGCACATCACTTCCGGCGATGGAGAATGACACATTTGACGATGGAAGCTCACAGGGAAGATCTTGGCTCGGGAATGGCTATCAGCGAAAGGGGAGGGAACGGTCTACGATATTTGACTGTGAATTTGACTTTAAAATTGCGCTTTTAATAAATTCAGACCTAATTACCCCTCAAATTTCAAGCTAGGGTGCAACATGCCAATTAAAAGGTATTGTGTGTGTGGGGGTGCAATGCACCAAATTAAAACTTTCAGGGTATAATGTGCTAAAAAGGTGATTTTCAGGGGTGTAAATGCCAATTACCCTATGTTTATCTAGAAACAAGAATGTTGTTTTCAATATCTTGAACGAGAAGACTACAATTAGAATTTTGTAAACCTAATCAGTAATCATACATGTACAATATGTTCGATGATTATCAAAGTATTTCTTGCAAAGAAATTACATGAGTATGTTTGACTCTTGTTGTCATTCACGTGAAAACCTGGTTTGTGTATTAAGCTTGTTATTATCCCCCCCCGAAAGGTTGGCGTGGAGATTTGACGACAGTCATCAATTCATTTGTATCTACAAAGTTGAAATTTAATGATTAAGCAGGGGGGGGGGGTCTCGAAATGGGTTTTAAAAGTTAGGTCTTCCTTTGTTGTTTTGAACCTTAAAGTAGTGGGAGAAGTGCAAAGAATGACAACATCAAAGGAGATCTAAATCATAAAGGAGAAGTCAATTTATGGAGTCACAATGATGCTTGTTGGTGATATGACAAATAGGGACAAAATACCGAAAATGGCAGAATGAACAAAGTTCTTGAAAGATAGATGAATTTATGAAATTGCCATAGTTAATTTTTAAGATTCACTAAAAAATTATATCAAATAGTTTGAAAAAGTCCCGAATGATGTTCTTAGTTCTGATTTTCACTCTCTTCACTTACAATAAGTATTTGGGTAGTTAATGTGCTTTTTAAAACTTTTAGAGAGAGAACGTGGAATTGTTAACACATGCACATGAACCGAATAGTGCAACGAGGGATTTTCTATTATGGCAGTTGACAAAAGTTTAGAATAAAGTATGGGCTTGATGATTAAGAAGGGTTATGATATTTTGTTTTGACAATTTCACTATAGATAAATCGATGCTACATAACCTTAGTTGGCCTTTATGGATACATGTGGGGAGGTGGTGCACAAAGACGACTCTCTTATGACAAGTACACATGTAGTCTCTCATCAAATAGAAGATTGCTGAGATATAATTTCTTTCCCACATATATTTTAATTTACATTTAAATCAGTTACAAACTGACACTCGTTAAAATTTGCCTATAGTTTTTTTTGTTAAATATTCGTTTTTTGATTTAATCACATTCTAAATTTTAGATCAGAATTTGTAATGCAAAATAAGCAAAAACAACAACAACACTCAAGCCTTTATCCCACCATAGTGGGGTCGGCTATATGGATCCTCTGTCGCCATTGCGCCCTATCTTTAACCACAGTCTCACTAATGCAAAATAAGCAACAAACCTCAATTTTGTTTCACCAAATCTTTCAAAGTCACAACATGAAGTTGTTGAGCCTCGTTCAATAAATATGTATTTCATATTGTTTTAAATCATTATCAAAACTTAGATACCTAATTCTGGGTTTTTATGGGTCTAACGAGTGTATGTAGAAGGATTTGAGCACCTGTCTACGGTCAACGCTGATAACTACAATTAGTGTTGTATTTTAGCAAGAGGTGTGCACAATAGTATGAGAAGCAAACAACATACCATTTTTTTTGGGGGGGGGGACGACTATGAATCCTTTGTTGGGTTGTGTTAGTTAAGGAGTTGGCTGTGTCAAAGGAGCTATCACAGTAAGCTCACACAATGATATGTAGGATGTCGGGATTGCTGTGCCAACCGTAGTGTCAATGAATAGCTGGCGGTTTATGATGACTAAGATGATATCATACTATCATAGGTGGAGGACTATGAGGTAGCTTATGGGCTTGTTTTGAGGAAGATGAGGAATTGATTTTCTTTGCCTCAAAATAATAGTCTATGTTGTGATAGTAAAATATAATGGCGAAAAGATTACGTTATTATGTGTGTTATGTTCTACATTTGGTTTTTTTGTTTCCTCGATGCCCACTTTATTGGCTAAAATGGTTTTACTGTTTTCAGGGTAAAACAATATAAGAAAATTAAGAAGAGAGAGAGGAGAGGGTAGAGTAGGAATAATTGAAAGATGAAGAGAGAAGTTAGAATGGGCAAGTAGGATACATTTGGGGATCTAGTATTGTAATTTGCCCTCATCTTTGAACGTGGAAGCAATATCTCGTGTTGTTAGTCATTGCTAGGCAGACGCTGCTTTTCCCCAATTTGATTAGATCAATGATAAATATTTCTTTTAATTTTTTGTGATCTATTTTCATGAAAGTGCGAAATAACACTCCCAGCTAATCATATTGTTACGGGCCTTCGTTTGGGATCTCGTTAGCGGGGGAAGAAAAGGGAAGTCCTGTAGAGGATCAGTGCTGACCCTGCGAGATCCTCTTGAACCTATCGCGCCGAAGAGGTGGCGACGGAGGAGGAAGGGGAGGGTACGACGATCGGCAAGAGCGTCGCTGGATTTGGCAAAAACGAGAGCGAGCGGCGTCGGCTAGGGTGTCGGGTAGGGAGTCGGCGTGCACTTTCCGTGAGATAGAGAGAGAGAGAGAGAGTTAGAGAGAGAGAGAGAGAGAGTTTGATAATTGATTTCATAATACCATCCAAACAAAACCCACCCAACCATGTAACCGGTTGAGCCCAAACCAAACCAAGGTTTTCCAAAATACAAACCCAAATTAAAAGATACAAGCGAAGACATAAAATAGATGACTAGACGGTGTGTGCCGAGGCGCGACACTTGTAGGTGATCCCCCAACGTGGGTCTGTAGCATCTCCGCCCGCGTCGTCATCAAGCTTGTCTTGGAGCTGTGGGGGTAAGTTGACCAAGGGTTCCGGAAGTGGCGCCCCCACGAACGGCTTTAACTGCGAGATGTGGAACACGTCATGAATCCGGACCTCGGAAGGGAGTTGGAGATGGTATGCCACCTCTCCAATGCGCTCTGAAATCATGAATGACCCGTAGAACTTGGGCCTCAACTTGTTGCAGGAACTCTGAGCTATGGTCGTCTGTCGGTAGGGGCGGCGTTTAAGCCACACCCAATCTCCTAGAGCAAAGAACAGCTCACGGTGCCCCCTGTTGTAGGCAGTCTCCATGCGGGCCTGAGCCTGAAGCAGCCGCTCACGGGCCAAGACGATGATCTGGTCACGAATGGGCAGCTCAGTATCAATCGTGGGTGAGCGGGAGGCTTTGACATATGTAAGGAGGCGAGGCGGATCACGACAGACCAGTCGAAAAGGCATGATCTGCAGTGTGGAATGGTAGGAAGTATTGTAACAATACTCCACCCATGGAAGTCACTGTACCCAATCCTTGGGGTGGTCCTTGGTAATACAACGCAAGTACATCTTGAGCGTCCGATTGACCACCTCCGTCTGCCCGTTCGACTGCGGGTGGTAAGCTGAAGAGAGAGCCAATTTGGTGCCACATAACTCGAATAACTCCTACCAAAAGAGGGAGGTGAAAATCTTGGCCCTGTCGGACACTATACTCTCCGGGATGCCGTGTAGACGGAACACCTGGTCGAAGAAGATTTGGGCCACCACGTCCCCCCCTACAATAGGGCGACTCATCGCCATGTAGTGCGCGCCCTTGGACATGCGATCGACCACCACGAAGATAATGGACCGACACTTTGAAGTAGGTAGCCCCTCAATGAATCCATAGATATGTCGGCCCAAATCTGTGTAGGGACGGGAAGAGGCTGGAGCAACCTGGCTGGTAGGAGGTGGTCGGCCTTGCTGCGCTGGGAGGCGGGGCAAAGGGCGATAAAGTCTTGGACCCTCCGTTTGAGTCCCTTCCAAAAGAACTCAGCTCGGATCTGCTGAAGGGTCTTATGAACCCCCTCATGGGTGGTGCTGTGGAACCCCGTCAGAATATCCGGAATCAAGGGCGAGGTGGCCGAAAGATAGAGGCGATCCTTGTACAGGATGAGGCTGTCCCGAACTGTCTAATCTGAGGGCAAACTCCCCTCCTCAATGTGGTGAAGTAGCTCACATAGAGCAGGTATGTCTTGAATCTCCCTCTGCAGGCGGTGGCGAATGGTCGAGGTCGGGTAAGAAATGGCCAACGAGGATCCCTCCCGATGGTCACGACGAGAGAGGGCGCTGGCGGCCCGGTTCAAGGCCCCCACCTTATACTCCACACGAAAGTCAAAGCCCAACAGTTTACTGATCCAACGTTGCTGCGGTGTAGTGATGAGACACTACTCCAATAGGTACTTGAGGCTGAAATGATCGATGTGAATAAGGAAGGGGCGCCCCTATAAGTACGGTCGCCATTGTTGGATAGCTTTGGCTAGTTCAATTAGCTTCTCGTAAGCCTACAACTTCTGATGATGAATGGTTGTCAGGCGACTAAAATATGCAATCGGATGGCTCCCTTACTGGAGGACCGCACCGCACCCCTGTCAGGATGCGTCACACTCTACCTGAAACTCCTGGTCGAAATCCGGTAGGCGCAGCACTGGAGCTGACACTAGGGCCTGCTGAAGAGCACGAAAAGCAGTCATCGCTGCGTCCCCCACTCAAAGGCCTATTTCTTCTGGAGGGCAAACAATGGTGCTGCAATAATGTTGTACCCCTGTATAAAACGCCGATAATAGCCTGCCAGGCTAAGAAAGCCACGAATTTTCCGCTGGGACTGGGGAGTGGGCCAATCCATTACGTTGGATCTTGAGGGGCGTCAGCGGACACCCCTGTACTGTCAACCACATGCCCCAAGTAAGATACCCAGTCCGTCACCAAAGAACACTTGACGCGCTTCAAGAAAAGCCTGTGAGTACGGACTAACTGAAAAACTGCTCGAAGGTGGCCCAGACGGGACTCCCAAGTAGCGTTGTAAACCAAAATGTCATCTAAGAAAACAAGTACGCAGCGACGTAACAGGTCATGAAATACCTCATTCATAAGGGCCTGGAAGGTGGAGGGGCGTTGGTGAGCCCGAAGGGCATCACGAGGAATTCAAAGTGGCCTGGTGGGTGCAGAAAGCTGTCTTCTCCACATCCTCGGGGGCCATGCACACCTGATGGTACCTGAAGCAAAGATACAGCTTGGAGAAAAGCAGGCGTCATGCAACTTGTCCAAGAGTTCCTCCACGACCGGAATGGGAAACCTGTCCTTCACTGTCCGCGCATTCAGCTCGCGGTAATCCACGCAGAAACGTCATGTGTCATCCTTCTTGTTGGCCAACAAGACTGGAGAGGAGAAAGGGGATACGCTGCGGCGGATGATGCCCTGCTGCAGCATAGCGTCGCACTGTCGCTCAATCTCGTCCTTCTGCCGAAATGGGTAGTGGTAGGGTGAACCACTACGGGAGCTGTACTCGACAGGAGGCAAATACGGTGATCCCGGTGCCGCAAAGGAGGGGAAGACCCGTTGGGGCTGTGGTAGTGTCGCTGTACTCCTGTAAGAGAGCCTCGAGGTTGGAGGGTTCAGTCTGGTCAACACATGTGAGAAAAACCTGTCGGGTGTTAGTCGTTGAGCGGCCCTGCCACACCGTCTGGTGGGGGTGACGTCCCCGGGTCATCGTCTGTGTCAAAATCCCATAAAAGCGGTCCCAAGGTGAGGAGCCAACGAACTCCTAGCACGGCCTCGAAACCCCGCAGGGCAATCACATAAAAGTCCACGTGGGAATGGTAGCCCTTCACAATCGGCACCGCGCGGCAAACTTCTGTGCACGTCATGGCCATGCCATTGGCAACAGAAACTCGGAGGCTCGGACAAGTCGTAATCGGCAAGTGAAGCTGTTGCGCTGTGAGGTCGCTAAGAAAACTGTGTACTTCTCGAGTCCATAAGAGCGACTAGCTGCTGGCCTGCTACTGAAATCTGTAGCTGAATCGTATCCCTTGACTGATGTCCCGTTATAGCATGAATAAAAATCTCGGGATCTCCCGGGTTCTCATCTCCGATGTCCTCGTCAGAGGGATCCTCCACCTCAAGCCAGAAAATGCGCTTGCACCGATGTCCATGAGTGAAGGCCTCATCACAATTGAAACAAAGGCCCTTGGCCCGATGGTCCTCCATCTCTTGAGGGGAGAGCCGTCTACTGGTAGACGGTCTGTCCCCCTCCTTTCCCTTGCCCCCTAGTTGTTAAAGGCGCGCCTCAGGCTCAAGGTTCACCAGGTTCAGAGGATTGCGTCTTTGTGCGCCTTTTTTGCGCCTGGGGGCATAAAAGGCACGTCTAGGTGCAATTTCCATTGTAAATTTTTTTTTTTCAAAATAAAGAAAGAAATAATTTAAGAACTAAATAATTTTTTGCATGATTTAGTGTTTGTGAAACATAATCGAGCGTTGAGACTTTGACATGGTGCAAGTGATCACATTGATTCTATTTTTTAAGAGATATAATTGTATTTTTTTTTTCAAAATAAAAAAAGAAATAATGTAAGAACTAAATAATTTTTTGCATGATTTAGTGTTTGTGAAACATAATCGAGCGTTGTGACTTAGACATCGCGCAAGTGATCACAATGATTCTATTTTTTAAGAGATATAAATGATAGTAATGAATTAAGAAGATGAAGTGATGTTTGATGTAGATTATTTAAACCGAATATAGTTGCGCCTTGCCTTCGTCGGGCGCGCGCCTGCGCCTTGCGCCTTTAATAACTAAGCCTTGCCCGATGCAGTGCTAAACGTAGAAGAAGTAGGGTCAAAACCTCTGGAGGGACCGTCGCCTGATCAACGTCCCAAATACTGGCGGCCCAACAATAGGCGTTTTTCAAAAACGCGGGATAAACTCATGGCGGTCAAAAGGTCCTGAGGAGACTGTAACTCCACGTCTAGACGAAGTCTTTCGTTCAGGCCCGCTGTGAAGAAGGGCACCTGCTATGAAGAAGGGCACCTGCTATGATGCTTGGACGGTTGGGGTGCGAGAAAGGAGCACCTGAAATTGCTCAATATAGTCATCAATGGATCCCGAATGTCTGTGAGATATGAGATCTCCAAGGGCCAAGGGGAAATTGCTCGATATAGTCATCAATGGATCCCGACTGTCTGTGAGATATGAGATCTCTAAGGGGATTCTCGCGAAGGGGAGGTCCGAAGCGAAGGTGCATTGCGTTTTGAAATCTTCCCAAACCAGGAGGGGATGCTCCCGACGGAGCTGCGAGAACCATAGCTGTGCGAAACCCATGAGATGAAAGGATGCAATACCCAACCAATCCTCTTCCGGTGTGCGTTGGGTTGTTAAGAACTGTCCGCAGCGCGTGAGCCACGTGTGAGGGTCCTCCCGACCATCAAAAAGTGGGAAGTCCATCTTCACAAAACGAGGAAAACCGCCTCCTTCTGCTCGCGGTGCCGGAGATTCATGTACCGTTTGCGACTAATCTAAAACGGCGCGCGGAGCCGGCGCTGATGCGTCCGACCGAAGGGCCTTATTGTTGGTTACCATCATATGCTGAAAGGATTCCAAAATCTGGGCCAAAGTGAGGCCTCCCGTGTTCCCGTCGTCCATGGTAGCGGGCCGAACGAAGAGAGAAGAGGTAAGAGGAGTGGGCAAAATGCCCGTGCTGTCCAATAATAGCGGAAGACCGGTGGTAGAGGCCCCCAAGAGGACCGGCGAGCTCACGCGGAGTGGAGGGAGGGCGGAACCCGGTGCAGATCGAGCGGGGCGGGGCTGAGAAGGGCAGTTGGCGGCCTCGATGGCCTTCATAATACCAATTGTTTTTTAAATGTTCCTTGGATTCATAGGAGCCAAAATCAATGATCGGAGGCTCGCTAATAGCGGCTTCCTTGTTTTCCATGAGGTCGTTTCATTAATAGCTCACTATACAAATAACAAGTTGATTTGAATTCTCGATTATTTTATGCTGCTATTGCTGCAGCAGCAGACACTGCTGCAGTTGTGACCGCCGCCGTTGCCGCTGCTGCTGCCGCCGCATGTTCTTGCTTCCATGTCCTTGATTTTTGTTACTTGTGGAAATTTGTGGCTGATTTGCATTATGATCACATGATTCTATGTGGTTGAAGTAACATATTTTGTATATTGAAATTGTTTGTCTTATAAAGATGTAAGTCAAAATAGTTCACATGTTTAGTTCAAGTTTGATCTCCTTCATCCTTCTTATTTATCTTTCTATAATAATTTCAATAAGATTTCGTCCTTTTATTTGTGCAATGACACCTATGATCATTCTATTCAAATTTTTTCTGAATGGTGTATTCTCGATAAATCTGCTTTCAAAATCCTTGATATATTTGCTATGAGTTCATTCGATTCATGGGAAACTAAAAGCAATGTTGGGAGATTCACTGATATTGCCTTCCTCTTATGGAGGTGTTTCATTGGTATCTTCCCTTAACACTTTTTTGTTTCATTCAATTTTGTTGAAATCCATGTATATTTCATGTGTCTAAATACAACAGAAGAATACACATATATATAGGAGAGAGAGAGAGAGAGAGTAAGACAGAAAAACTTATACAAGGTGTGAGACTTAAGAGAAGAAAATCTAAATGGGCCTGTATATGGGCCTATTACATGGATTTCGCTAACACTCCCCCGCAAGCTGGAGCGTACAAATCGTAGGCACCCAGCTTGGATAAGAACTGGAGATATAGTGGCCGAGGAAGAGCTTTTGTTAGGATGTTAGCAATTTGTCTCGTAGCAGGAACATGCTCCAATTCTACCTTCTTCGCTTGAACCTTTTCTCTGATGAAGTGACAGTCAACCTCAATATACTTTGTTCGCTCATGGAATATTGGATTGTTGGCTATATGAATTGCAGCCTGACTGTCACACCGAAGTGTTGTCGGAGAAGGAAGAGTGCCACCCAAGTCACCAAGAAGTCTCTCAAGCCATGTTAATTCTGACACAACAACTGCCATAGCCCTGTATTCAGACTCAGCCGAGGAGCGGGCGACCACAGTCTGTTTCTTGCTTCGCCATGTTATGAGGTGTCCACCAAAGTAAGTGCAAAAGCCAGTCGTGGAGCGCCTATCATCAGGGGACCCGACATAGTCAACATCCGAGTACGCAAGAAGAGATGGTGAGTTGGATGGTTTGTAGACAAGACCTTGTCCTGGAGCGGTCTTTAGATATCTGAGAATACGCTCAACAACTTGAAGGTGAGAAGTGCGTGGAGTATGCATGAAGCGACTCACAACACCAACAACAAACGAGATATCTGGTCGAGTAACCGTTAGGTAGATCAATTTTCCAACCAATCGTCGGTAGTATTCTGGATTCTCAAGAAGCTGGTCAGAATCAGACCCAGCAACACATAATTTTTTATTAGCGTCCATAGGAGTATCCGTAGGTTTGCACCCGGAATATCCTGCTTCATGAAGTAAGTCGATGCAGTACTTTCGTTGGGACATAACCAACCCATCGGGTCGTCGGGCAACTTCAATCCCAAGGAAGTATCTCAGATTTCCAAGATCCTTGGTCTGGAAGGCCGAGTTCAGATGTTCTTTGAGCTGTTGTATCCCAGAGAGGTCATCGCCAGTAATCAGGATATCATCAACGTAGACAAGAAGGATTACAGTGCCAGTTGGTCCATGCTTGGTGAACAGAGAGAAGTCGGCGTAGCTCCGAGTGAACCCAAGTGCTAAGAGGACCTTGCAGAACTTATCAAACCAAGCTCGTGGTGACTGTTTGAGACCATAAAGAGCCTTTAGAAGGCGGCAAATGCGAAGAGTACGAGACTCCCCCGTGGTCTCAAACCCGGGAGGTTGGCACATAAACACAGTTTCCTTCAGATCGCCGTTAAGGAATGCATTCTTAATATCGAGTTGAAGAAGGGGCCAACGCCGGTGCACATCAACGGAGATAAGAACATGAACAATGTTGAGTTTTGCTACTGGAGAAAAGGTTTCCTCATAATCTAAGCCTTGTTGCTGAGTGAAGTCCCGGACCACGAGATGGGCTTTTAAACGATCAACAGTCTCATCCGCTTTCTGTTTGACCGCAAAGACCCATTTGCAACTAACACAATGTTGTCCTGGAGGAAGGGGAACCAGTTCCCAGGTGTGATTAGCCCAGAGGGCATTCATCTCCTTTTCCATAGCTGCCCGCCACCCTGGATGCTGAAGCGCCACCTGCACAGAGTTAGGAATAGAGATGGAGGAAAGTGAAGTAGCAAACTGGTGGAGGGGTGGAGAGAGCCGGTGTAGAGACACATAGCTGGCCATTGGATGAGCCGTAGAGGGAGATGCAGGACAGCCGCGGGCGGTGTGTCATCAGTAGCAGACGGCTCCGGTAGGGAAATATCCTTGGATTTACGGTGAGAATAGACGTGGCGGATGGGCGGACGGATCACAAGCGGGGAGGGAGGTGACGGGGAGGGAGGTGACGATGGAGAGGAAGGCGTGACTGGAACGATAGGACGAGTAATAGTAGAAGGGATGGATTGGGGAGAGGGGGATATGTGGAATGGTTGATCTTCACAAAAAGTGACATCGGCCGAGACAATCACTTTACCTGTTATAGGAGAATAACACACAGCCCTTCTGAGTTCGAGAGTAGCCAACAAACATTTGTCTGGTAGCGCGAGCAGCAAGTTTGTCTGCTGACGGACCAAGGTTGTGAACATAACAAACACACCCAAAAACTTGAGGTGTGAAGGGGAAAGGAGGAGTGGATGGAAGAAGAAGGCTTAGTGGAGTGGCAAAGCTGAGAACGGATGAGGGCATGCGATTGATGAGGTGACAAGCAGTTGAAATAGCAAAGTGCCAAAAATCTGTTGGGACCTGCATTTGGAACATGAGGGACCGAGCGGTATCGAGAAGATGACGATTTTTCCGTTCGGCCACGCCATTTTGTTGAGGTGTGTAGGCACATGAGGTTTGGTGGATAACACCAAACTCAGAGCACAGAGCGGAGAAGGACCGACTTGTGTACTCGCGGGCATTATCGGTGCGGAGTATTTTAAGCGGCGTCGAGAACTGCGTGCGTGTTTCAGATAGAAAAGTACGAAACACAGAGGTTATCTCAGTGCGATCATGAAGAAAATAAAGCAAAGTAACACGCGAGTAGTCATCAATAAAAGTGATAAAGTAGCGATATCCAAATATACTGGGGATCCTATATGGACCCCATACATCAGAATGAACTAAAGATAACGGAGTATCACTCCGAGTACAAGAAGGAGAGAAAGAATCACGATGTTGCTTGCCGTAGATACATGATTCACACATAAACTCTTGGAGTAAAAGACCAGGAAGAGCTTTCTTGAGAACCGGAAGGGGAGCATGCCCAAGACGACGATGCCAGGCAGAAGTGGAGATGGAAGAAAGACTGATAGGTGGGAGATCCAAGAGATACAACCCATTCGTCAGCCGACCGCTACCAATGGTACTCCGTGTACGGCGATCCTGCAAAACAAAGATGAAGGAGAGAAAGTTATGCAACAGTCAAGATCCCGTGTTAACTGACTGACAGAAAGCAAGTTAAACGCGGAGGCGGTTTCTGAGATGTGATATGATGAGTTGCTCCAGAGTCAACAATCCAGTGAGAGCTGTAAGAAAGACATGATATACCTTGAGTAGAGAAGAAGGCAACCGAGCCAGATGGCCTATCAATACTGCCTTGGAGCTGCTGGAACTGAGTGCGAAGGTCTTCATATTCTTGGCGGGTAGGTGCACCAAGGTTGGAAGTATCAGGGGCAGCAGAAGGGGCTGGAGTAACGAAGGCGGCCAGATGCGGAGGCAGGCCATGTTTGCGGTAGCATGTAGCTTCTAGGTGACCCTCACGAGAGCAGTAAGTACACTTCAAAGAAGAGCGGCCACCACGTCCTCGTCCCCGAGACGGGTGGCGTCCTCCCCTGGTGGAAGAGCTACGAGCAGGAGGAGTTGGCAGGAGAGGTTGCTGAAGAAGCACTGGAGAAAAAACTGTTGGAGTCTCAGATGGAGGAGTTACCCTTAGTAACATAGAGCAAACATCATGAAGGGAGGGGGTGGTAGTGGAGGAGAGTATCTGAGCTCGAACACTGTGCATATGTGGAGGAACACGAGCCATCATCATAGCAATACAGACGGCTTCCTTCTGAGTCCGTTGAGTCGCGAGATCAGTGGTAGATGGTTGATGCTGGATCCATGCTTCAGTAAGACCCTTAGCACGAGCAACAAAGGAGGTCATGTCCGCAGCCCCGCCCGTATCCAAGGCCTGCAGATCAGTAATAATGTCATAGAGGTGCTGGAGGCTGTCCTTGCCCGAGTACAAGGAATGAAGCTCGTCCCACATGCCCTTGGCTGTCTCGTGATACATGGTCATTTGGTAAGGTTCTCCATCCATTGAGTTGAGAAGCCATGTCTGAACACGACCGTCATTCCGCAGCCAATCGTCGGTAGAAGGAGTAGGAGGTGCCTGCGTGAGATGAAGTAAAAGTTCTTTTGCCTGAAGGACCCGGCGGACGGAGTGCACCCAAGACACAAATTTTTTCTTTCCGGACAGGGAAATAGTAGTGATCCGAAGCTCATCGCGGAGTTCGGGAGCAGGAGTTATACGAGCAGCAGGCAATTCAGAGGAGTTTACCGAGGAACCCATGACTGAAGCAACAAGGAGAAAAAACGAGAGCAGGGAGACCGGGCGGTTTTGGTAGAAAGGAGACCGCAGCTGGCTGAGGGGCGGTCTGAGGGGCAGTGGACTCGGCAAACCGCGCGAGAACAAGAGTCCTCAGCGGACTGGAGTGGGCAGAGGAGCGGCGGTCTGGGGAGACCGCAAGAGCAGCGAGCCGAGAGGAGAGATCGTGCGATCACACGAGCGGGGAGATCACGGGTAGATCGCGCGAACAGTAGATAGGAGACCGCGCGTAAAAAAGCAAACAAACCGCGCGAGACCGTGCGCTTAACGGAAGCTGAGATCGCAGCAAGGGAAGAGAAGAAGCCCGCGTGAGACGAGGAGATCGGCGGTCGCAGCAGTCGAGAAAAGAAGAGGCCCGCGCGAGGAGATCGCAGCGGACGGCGGACAGGAGCAGCGGTCTTAACCGCGCGGACAACGAGAAGAGAAGCCCGCTAGCAGCGAAAAGAGATCGCGTGAAGAGAAGAGCTGCGATCTGAATAGCACGAATAGGAGAAGTCCGTGCGAGAAGAGGAGACGCAGCGAGAAGAGAATCCCGCGCGAGGAGAGGGCAAAAGCGACGGACTGGAGTAGCGGTCTGACCAGCGGTGGGACCCAGCTGACAGAGGATAAGGAGATTATAAAAGGAGGGAGTAGCACGAGGGAAAGAGGGAGGGGAAGGGGGGGGGGACGGTCTCACAGAATGAAGGCCGCACAAGAGGAGGCGGTCTCACAGAAAAAAAACCGCGCGGACAGAAGTGGAGGCCCGGTTTCAGAACAGAAATCGTTCTCGCTCTGATACCATGTTGAAATCCTCCAAAACTTATGTATATTTCATGTGTCTAAATACAAGGGAAGAATATACATATATATAGGAGAGAGTAAGACAGAAAAACTTATACAAGGTGTGTGACTAAAGAGAAGAAGATCTAAATGGGCCTGTACATGGGCCTATTACATGGATTTCGCTAACAAATTTCTTCAATTATCATTTTGTTTAGAGGAATTTCCTTATGTCTCATTAATATCTTTCCTCTTGCCTAAAGCTTTTTATTCCCAACCAAACGTTACCCAAAAAAAATTAAAATCCCCTATAAATAGATTTATATGCATACCTAATTAATTAATTTGCCCATCCTAAGATATTGTACACATTACAAGTTGATTTTGAATTCTCAAACATTTGTTGCTCCTGCTGCTACATGTTCTTGCTTTCATGTTCCCGATTTCTATTATTTGTGGAAATTTGTGGTTGATTTGAATTATGATCACATGATTCTATGTGGTTGAAGTAACATATTTTGTATATTGAAATTATTTGCCTTATAAAGATGTCTGCTATTAGCATGAAGTCAAAATTGTTCTCATGTCTAGTTCAAGTTTGATCTCCTTCATCCTTCTTAATTATCTTTTTATAATAATTCCAATAATTTTTTGCTCCTTTATTGGTGCAATGACATCTATAATCATTCTATTTCCTTTTTTATGGGATTTGTGTTCTCGATAAATCTGCCTTCAAAATCTCTACCACACTAGCTCCGTGTTTATCTGATTCATGGGAGGCTAAAAGCTATGTTGGGAGATTCGCTGATATCACCTTCCTCTCATGGAGTTGTTTCATTAGTATCTTCCTTTAAACTTTAATTTGTTTTATTCAGTTTCATTATTCTCATTTTGTTTAAGGGAATTTCCTTATGTCTCATTAGTATCTTTCCCTTTGCCTATAACTTTTTATTCCCAACTAAATTTTACCCAAAAAAATTAAAATCCCCATACAAATTGATTTATATGCATACCTAATTTATTAATTTGCCCATCCTAGGAATATAAGGAAGCCCGGTGCACAACTCTGTAATCCCAAATAAAAAAAAAAGTGTTTATTTGATTCATAAGAAGACAAAAGCAATCATCGGAGCCTCACTCATAGAGGCTTCCTTGTTTACATGGAGCCATTTCATTAGTCACTTACTATACACATTGCAAGTTGATTTTAAACGCTCAACCATTTTCTGTTGCTGCTGCGTGTTCTTGATTTCATGTCCTTTGATTTCTATTACTTGTGAAAATTTATGGTTGATTTGCATTATGATCACATGATTCTGTGTGGTTGAAGTAACATATTTTGTATATTGAAAATATGTCTTATAAAGATGTAAGCACAAAGTCAAAGTAGTTCACATGTCTAGTTCAAATTTGATCTCCTTCATTCTTCTTAATTATCTTTCTATAATAATTCCAATTAAATTTCGTTCTTTTGTTGGTGTAATGGCATCTATGATCATTCTATTTTAATCTTTTCTAGAATTTATGTTCTCTATAAATCTGCCTTCAAAATCCCTGATAGACTAGCTCTGTGTTTATCTGATTCATGGGAGGCGAAAAGCGATGTTGGGAGATTCGCTGATATCACCTTTCCTCTTATGGAGGTGTTTCATTAGTATCTTCCCTTACACTTTGATTTATTTTATTCAGTTTCATTTTCATCATTTTGTTTTGGGAAATTTCGTTGTCTCATTGCTCATTATTATCTTTCCCCTTGCCTATAACTTTTTTCACAACTAAACTTTACCCATACAAATTGATTTATATGCATACCCAATTCATTAATTTCCCATCCTAGGAATATACTGTTTTCCCACATTGTGATTTATGTCTTTCGCCGATGGCCTTCGTAATCCCCTATAAAAAAATTTAAAATGTTTATTTGCTTCATGGAGGCCAAAAGCAATGATCGGAGCCTTGCTGATAGCGTCTTCCTTGTTTTTTATGGAGCCGTTTCATTAGTAGCGGACTATACATATTACAAGTTGATTTTAAATTCTCAACAATTTTCTGCTACTGCTACTGCTGCATGTTCTTGCTTTCATGTCCCTGATTGTTGTTGCTTGTGGAAATTTATTGTTGATTTGCATTATGATCACATGATTCTATGTGGTTCTATGTGGTTGAAGTAACATATTTTGTATATTGAAATTATTTGTCTTTTAAAGATGTAAGCACAGTCAAAATTGTTCACATGTCCAGTTCAAATTTGATCTCCTTCATCCTTCTTAATTATCTTTCTATAATAATTCCAATAAAATTTCGTTCTTTTATTGGTGCAACGACATCTATGACCATTCTATTTCAAACTTTTTGTTTGGAATTTATGTTTTTGATAAAGTGGAATAAAGGCTTGAGTGTTGTTGTTATGTTTTTGATAAATCTGCCTTCAAAATCCCTGATAGACTAGCTCTGTGTTTATCTGATTCATGGGAGGCGAAAAGCGATGTTGGGAGATTCGCTGATATCACCTTCCTCTCATGGAGGTGTTTCATTAGTATTTTCCCTTACACTTTGATTTGTTTTGTTAAGTTTCATTATTATCATTTTGTTTAGGGGAATTACCTTATGTCTCATTAGTATCTTTCCTCTTTCCTAAATCTTTTTATTCCCAACTAAATTTAACCCAAAAGAATTAAATTCCCATACAAATTGATTTATATGCATACCTAATTCCTTAATTTCCCCATCCTAGTAATATAATGTTTTCCCCATTGTGATTTATGTCTTCCGTCGATGGTCTTCGTAATCCGAGATAAAAAAATTGAAATGTTTATTTGATTCATGGGAGGCCAAAAATAATGATCAGAGCCTCACTGACAGTGGCTTCCTCATTTTCCAGGGAACCGTTTCATTAGTAGCTTAATATACACATTACAAGTTGATTTTAAAGTCTCAATCATTTTCTGCTGCATGGTCTTCTTTCTTTCGTGTCCCTGATTTCTGTTACTAGTGGAAATTTGTGGTTGATATGCATTATGATCATATGATTCTATGTGGTTGAAGTAATATATTTTGTATATTGAAATTGTGTCTCATAAAGCTGTAAGCACAAATTCAAAATAGTTCACATGTCTAGTTCAAGTTTGATCTCCTTCATCCTTCTTAACTATCTTTTTATAATAATTCCAATAAAATTTCCTTCCTTTATTGGTTCAATGGCATCTATGATCATTCTATTTCAATTTTTTCTGGAATTTGTGTTCTAGATAGATCTGCCTTCAAAATCCCTGATGAACTATCTCTATGTTTATCTGATTCATGGGAGGCGAAAAGCGATGCTTGGAGATTCGCTGATATCATCTTCCTTTTATGGAGGTGTTTCATTAGTATCATCCCTTACACTTTGATTTATTTTATTCGGTTCATTATTATCATTTTGTTTAGTGGAATTTCCTTATGTCTCATTAGTATCTTTCCCCTTGCCTATAAATTTTTATTCCCAACTAAACTTTACCTAAAAGAATTAAAATCCCCATACAAATTGATTTATATGCATACCTTATTCATTAATTTGCCCATCCTAGGAATATAATGTTCATTATTATCATTAATTTGCCCATCCTAGTTCAAGTTTGATTTCCTTCATCCTTCTTAATTATCTTTCTATAATAATTGATGCAACACGAATCTACGGGCGATGCACAACTGAAACTCTACCCTAAATGCGATGCAACCAGAAACAAATGACACTTCATGCAATCCAACCAAATGTAGACATGATGCGTATGTGAATGCTTTGGTCCGATTGCCAATCACAATAAATAATTAATTAGGATAAAACAAAGTCAGGAGCACATTCGTTCACAACAATTTTTTAATTGGAATAGCAACATGAATTCACAAAATGTTTTTAGGCGCAAATTTCAATTAAGCATGGATAGGGTTTTGGCGGCGGGAGTCTCGCACGAAGAGGGAACTACTCGGAGTCCACCGAGAGACCGGCGGATCGCAACATGCAATCTTCCCATCCCCAAACCAGCGGCACATGCATGTATAAATAGGGGAAAGGAAAATAAAAGGGGTTAGTGCACCCGGATCGGACGGCTAAGAACGTTCTGGCCGATCCGGTGCCAAATACAACACGAAATACATAAAATAATATATGGAAATGACTTTGAACGATCATCCGGTGGCATCCGCGGACTCGGATCGCCCAAATGGGTTGCCGATCACCGCCTCTTGTGGGAATAAGCGTGCGTGTGTCGTCGATCGCCATCAATAATTCCAATAAAATTCCGTTCTTTCCGTGGTGCAATGACATTTATGATCATTCTATTTCAAATTTTTTTGGAATGTTTCTCGGTAAATCTGCCTTCAAAATCCCTGATAGACTAGCTCCATGTTATTTTATTCATGGGAGACGAAAAGCGATGATGGTAGATTCGTGATATCACCTTCCTCTCATGGAGGTGTTTCATTAGTATCTTCCCTTACATTTTGATTTGTTTCATTCAGTTTCATTATTTTCATTTTGTTTAGGAGAATTTCCCTATGGCTCGTTATTATCTTTCGTCTTGCCTAACACTCTTTATTCCCAACTAAACTTTAACCCAAAAGAATTTAAATCCCCATACAAAATGATTTATTTGCATACTTAATTCCTTAATTTGCCCATCTTAGGAATATAATGTTTCCCACATTGTGATTTATGTCTTCCGCCAATGGTCTTCGTAATCTTAGATAAAAATTTTTGAAATGTTTATCTGATTCATAGGAGGCCAAAAGCAAATGATCGGAGCCTTGCTGATAGCGGCTTCCTTGTTTTCCATGGAGCCGTTTCATTAGCAGCTTACTGTACACATTACAAGTTGATTTTAAATTCTCTACCATTTTCTGCTGATGCTACTGCATGTTGTTTCTTTCATGTCCCTGATTTCTGTTGCTCGTGGAAATTTGTGGTTGATTTGCATTATGATCACATGATTCTATGTGATTGAAGTAACATATTTTGTATATTGTAATTGTTTGTCTTATAAAGATGATTGGTATAAGAACAAAGTCAAAATAGTTCACTTGTTTAGTTCAAGTTGATCCCATTCATCCTTCATAATTATGTTTCTATAATAATTCTAATAAAATTTTGTGGTTGGTTTTAAATTCTCAACCATTTTCTGCTGCTGCTACATGTCCTTTCTTTCATGTCCCTGATTTCTTCTACTTGTGGAAATTTGTGGTTGATTTGCATTATGATCACATGATTCTGTGGTCGAAGTAACGCATTTTTGTATATTGAAATTGTTTGTCTTATAAAGATGTCTGGTATAAGCATAAAGTCAAAATAGTTCACATTTTAGTTCAAGTTTGATCTCCTTTATCCTACTTAATTATCTTTCTATAATAATTACAATAAAAAATTGTTCTTTTATTGGTGCAATGACATTTATGATCATTCTTTCAATATATTTTTTGGAATTTGTATTCTCGATAAATCTGCCTTCAAAATCAATGTTGGGAGATTCGCAGATGTCACTTTCCTCTCATTGAGGTGTTTCATTAGTATCTTCCTTTACACTTGTCCCATTAATAACGCTGTTCTTTCCTAAAACTTTTTTCCCAACTAAACTTAACCCAAAATAATGGGAGCCTTGGCGCACCGGTTGAGGTGTTGCCGTGTAACCTTGAGGTCACAGGTTCGAGTCCTGGAAGCAGCTTCTTGCAAAAATGCATGGTAATGTTTGCCTACATTTCACCCTTGTGGCGGACCCTTCCCCGGGCCCTCGCCCCGCGGGGATTCTTTGTCCACGGGGCTGCCCTTTTTAAAACTTAACCCAAGAGAATTAAAATCCACATACAAATATATTTATATATTGTAGGGTTAGAGGTGCATGAAATTTATCACCTGCACTAGTTAGTTCTCTTTATTTAACCCTAATTCTTCAAACTTCATGTTGAAGATTTGCCGCCATTGACATAAATTGTTTTTGGGGCTTGCATAATTTCTTATATTTTATGATTCTTTTTTACTTGATCACAGTAAAAATTACCTTTTGGCTATTCTAAGGTTATAATTGCCTTCTTTCGCTTGTGTGGTTAATGCCTTCAGTAGATGTCTTCTTGATCCCAAAATGACAAATTTATGTTTATTTCATCAGCATCTTATGTTACGGTATGGCTAGGAGTTGACTCTGTGCGTTACCCAACCGGGCAGGCCTCAACCATCACTGGGTCCCCTAACCGTAACAGGGTCCGCCACCTCTACACCCTAACCCCTCTCCGCACCCATTATTCATGCGTCGGGTTGTTGAGGCTGGGGATCGAACCCCATACCTCCCTGAGAAGCGGAGATTTCATCCACCCTCACCAACTGAGTTGGGGATCATGGAAGTTCTCCTTATCAAGGGGGGCGGGGGTTCGATCATTGGCCTCAACCTACCGCCTGATTAAATGGGGGCGGGGATTTGGTTGGGGTGTGTGGGCCGCGACTCTGTTACGGTGCCATGCTCTGGGATTGGGAGCCAGGATTGGGGGCGGAACCAGCCGTATTGCCCACATGGTATTGCCCACCCAGGGGTGGGGTTACGACCGTAACATCTTACCTTGCACATGCATTTGATTTGAATTCTCAAACATTTTCCTGTGCAGTGTGCTTATGCTTTGTTTCTTGTGTAGATCTGTCGGTGATGCAGGACGGGGGCGAACGGGGGTTCTCCCCGGTGTGCAATGGAGCCCCACTGTCTCTTTTCTTGTTTCGGACCGGAGGTAGGACGCCACCGTAGCCGCACGTAAAACATTTTTATTCTTTTTATCAAAATTTATTTGATTTGTCTTGCTAAGATTCCCGCTGAATGAAGAAGTCATAAATATTTTATATATCTTTTGCAAGTTTAATCTCGCTCGTCATTCTTATCTACCTGACTTCGGGTCTGTTTGTTTCGGTAGTTAGAGTTGGAGCGGTGGGGAATACAGCGTTCTCAAAAAAGATCAAAAATGACATTTTGGAGCGTTGGCGGCGGGAATTGGAGGGTTACCAAACAATTTTTGTTAGCGGTGGCGTTTTCCCCCAATGGAGTGGAGCAAAAACTCAGAAACAAACAGATTTCAACTCTAATAGTTATATATAGGCCGGAATCAACATATTTATGTTTGACTAGTTCAGGTATTCTTTCTCCTTCACTTGGGCTCCGCTTGGCATGTCGTGAACACGGTGGTTATGACTCCGTTCTTGAACGCCCGACCACACTATAATGAACACCATCTACTTTTATGTTCAAAATTAGTTTTATTTTTCTTTGCGACCGTCATAACCGTTGCCCTGCCAAACACATATTTTATGACCGGTAAACACCGCGCAAAACATACCCTTAGGCTCCGTTTGGCGCAGCATTTTTGCTCCGGTGAGTTCGGACAAAAACCCCACAATCATAGAATGTATGTTTGCCATGACAACGGTTATGACCGCCACCAAGAAAAAAACTAGTTTTGACCATAAAAGTGAACGAATTTCCTTAGGTGAGGCCCGTCGTTCACGAACGATGGTTTATCATCGATCACCGCATTCACGATCGCCACCGCCGCTCCAAACGGAGCCTTAATATGCTCTTGTATCCTAAAATCCAAACATAAGGCTATTTAGCGCACACAATTGTTCTGCATTTGACTTTTTAGCCTATTCATAGTTGTCTTCTGAGACAAGCAACAAGCCAGTCAAGTGAAAATGACTGATCAACCACCTATGGTCGCTGTCGTGCACTCGGTGGTTGCGAACTGTCGTTCGCCTAATAATCGTTCTATCATTTTCCATGACAGTTTTTGTCCAAATTCACCCGAGCAAAAATGTGTGCCAAAAAGACGACAGCTCATGACCACCGCATTCACGATCAATTTTCAGTACCGGTAACACAGCGCGATGTACTGTGCGAGATTAATTCTAGCCACGGTGGATGTTGAAAATACTGGCTTATCCAGCTGTATTGAAAATCCCGACGTATTTTCGATCAAGCAGGACAACGGAGGGTCAAATTTGCACGCACATGAAATATCACGTTGCGTTACTCGTACCAAAAAATTGCTCCCCAGACGGACCCCATTCAATGTGCCCAAAGATGTATGAAAATTTTGAATGAAATTAATTTATATGGATATTTTCAACGACTGTATCTCACTACATTGTTCTTAAACACAATTTTTCCCTGGGCTTGTAATTTTTTTTATGCGATGCAATGATCACAGCCGTCCATTCAACACTCTTTTATTGCAGATATGTATTTATATTTCGCAGAAATATTAATGAGAATCTGCTGTTCATGCTCCAAAGATTAACAGCCATCCTCTTAAATATAATTATCTATAATTGACCGCCATAATATATTTAAATAACATTATATAATTGGAATATTAAAATGTGATTTAAAAACAATCGAAATATTATATTATATTTTATGATTAAATTGTAGTCTCCCTATTATTGTAGTCTCCTTATTATAGTGTTTACATTTTATAACATCCATGCGCAAAAAACTCGCCTGTTCGTATGGACGAAATTGTTATTATGTGAACTTCAAGGGGAGATCCCGTTAAATAACTCTTAGGGTCCGTTCGGTGCGCAGGTAATGACTTTCTGGAATTGGCTTTGGCCAGAAAATCAATATCTGCGGGAATTGGTTTTGTGCATAAAACCAATTCTGTTGTTCGGTTGCAGGATGAAATACAGTGAACGGAATTGGAATTGATATCTGTAAGTTGTTCGGCTGCACGATGGAATTGACTTTTTGGAATTTAAAATTTTAAAATTCAAATTTTTAAAAGCGCGCGCGCCCAGGCGAAAAGCGAGCGCCCGGGCAAAAAACGCGCGCCCGGACTAAAATATCGCGCCAGGGCGAAAAAATCACGCACGGGCGAAAAAATTGAGCCTAGCCGAAATAAATGCGTCTGGGCAAAAAAATCGCGCCTGGGTGAATATAGCGCCCGTGCGAAAAAATTGCGCCCGACCGAAAAAATCGCGCCCGACCGAAATAACCGTGCCCGGGAGAAATAAAACGCGCCTTGGCGAAATAAACGCGCCCGGGCAAAAAAATCGCGCTCGGGCGAAAAAATCGCGCCCAAGTGAAATAAACGCACCCGGACGAAAAAATCGCGCCTGAGCGAAAAAATCGCGCACCTGACGAAAAAAATCGCGTCCGGGCGAAAAAAATCGCGCCCGGGCGAAAAAATTGCGCCCGGGCGAAAAAATCGCGCCCGGGCGAAAAAATTGCGCCGTGACGAAAAAATTGCGCCCGGGCAAAAAAATCGCGCCCGGGTAAAAAAATCGCAATCGGACGAAATAAACGTGCCCGGGAGAAATAAAACACGCCCGGATGGAATAAACGCGCCCTGGCGAAAAAATTCCGCCGGGAGAAAAAATCGCGTCCGGGCGAAAATATGCGCCCGGGTGAAATAAACGCGCCCGGATGAAAAATTCGCGCCCGGGCGAAACAATCGCGCCCCAGGCGAAAAAATTCCGCACGGGCGAAAAACTCACGCCCGGGCGAAAATATCGCGCCGACCGAAATAATCGCGCCCGGGAGAAATAAAACGCGCCCGGGCGAAATAAACGCGCCCGGGCGAAAAAAATTGCTCCCGGGCGAAAAAATCGCGCCCGGGGGAAAATATGCGCCCGGGTGAAATAAATGCGCCCGAGCGAAATAAATGCGCCTGTGCGAAAAAATCGCGCCCGGGCGAAAAAATCGCGCCCGGGCGAAAAAATCGCGCCCTGGTAAAAAATCGCACCCGGGCGAAAAATCGAGCCCGGGCGAAAAAATCGAGCCCGGCGAAAAAATCGAGCCCGAGCGAAAAAAGTGCGCCCGGGCGAAAAACGCGCGCCGACCGAAAAACTCGCACTCGGGCGAAAAATGCGCGCCTGAGCGAAAAAATAGCGTCCGGGCGAAAAATGCCCGACATGCCGAAAAACACCCGGTCGGCCGAAAAAACGCCTGCTCGGGAGAAAAATACGCGCCCGGCTGAAAAACGTGCGCTCGAGCGAAAAATCGCGCTCCCGGGCGAAAAACGCCCGTCTTTGAGAAAAATGAACGTTCGGTCGAAAAGCACGCCCCCGACCGAAAAACTCGTGCCCGACTGAAAAACACACCCTGCAGGAAAACGCACGCTCGGGCGAAAAACCCAAGCGTAGGTCGAAAAACTCTAGCGTTAAAATTTGATTATGCGGACAACCTATGGGCGGAGGTAAGAATTGCTATTTGATTTTTTAGTTCATAGTAAAAGCCATGAGTTTTCACATGAAAATCAATATCCGCTTAAATTTCGTTGCGCCGAACACTAGAATTGGATTTCTAATCTCCAATGTCAATTCCAGAAAGCCAATTCTGTCCAAACGAACGGACACTTAAGGTCAGTTCGTTTGGACGAAATTGAAGATTTAGAATTAGAATTCGAGATCATTTTCAATTGAATTTAACTTCCAATTTCAATTCGAAAGCCTCAATTCCACCCAACCAAACAGAGGCTTAATGGTAATTGATAAGCTAGAGAAGCGGTACCGTCTGTCGTGCATAATATTTGATAACGACAATATTTTTGGTCATTATTCTGTGTCTCATTGTGAATTGTGGAATGAATAATAATTATCAATATTGACATCGAACTATGATTAGGACTACTCCCGCTATCTCATACGCACGAGAATCTCGTATTTTTCGCTAATACATGTCTTGAGCCTTCATGAAAGGACTATAATATTTCGTGTTAATTGCTAATTGTCTAAAACCTAATACATCTCATGAAGGATCTGTTTGGCATGGTGGCAGCGGTCATGAACGCAATGATTATGAACTGTGGTTCGTGAACGCTCGACCTCACCTAAGTAATTTCTTCTATTTTTATGTTCAAAATTAGTTTTTTTTGTTCTTGGTGGCTGTCGTATTGTTGTCAGGTCAAACACATTTCATTGCGGTGATGTTTTTGTTGGATCATAAATTTTGATGGATGAACAATTTTGTACCCCGTGCGAAACTGGATAGCCTGGTTAGGTTCGTTGGAGTAGGGCGTCTGGTGGCAGTGGACCTTGCGCCGAAAAATAAAAATACTCAGAACTTGATGAAAACTCCATGGAAGATTTGTTTCGTCGTGATAAGTTCGCTAGTGATGAATGTGTATTAATCAGAGGTTTAGAGCTCCGACAATCGCCGGCGAAAGAGGCGTTGGGTTAAATGAGTGCCACGTAAAAGTTATGCCGAATCTTCGCTTGAATAACCTACCTTGTATCATTTTTTGAAAACAATTTTGTCACTTTCGGATTGAAATTTTATTGAGCTTTTAAGGAGATATAAGTTCTCAAAGTTTTGAATGGAGGTTGGAGGTGGAGGAAGGAGAGCATCGGGGGCCGGGGCCGGTGCTCCCAATCTCGCCCCAAGCCGCTTGGTGACCGGCTGGGACGAAAGGGGTGTGCTGGCAACAAACACCGGTCCCATGCGCTCTGACACACGTTTGTGTGAAATTAGGTATCTGTATGAGGAAGAGGATGACCGGACCGGTCCGTTTAGGGTCCGTTCTCATACAGGCAGACTGTTTTAGGTGTCAAACACTCATAATCATGCGTAATTACGTGTGTTGGAATCGTATCGGCGAGTCGGTCGCAGTCATGATCTTTCGGGCCTGATCTGACTACCTTGATTTTTATTAGTAACCAAAAGTTTTTCTTTTCTTAGTAAACCGAATTGAAAACCGTTTATGTCAGACGGACGGATCCAAGAATTTAATCTAGCTAAATTTTATTTTGAACGTCTTCGTCTTATCGGAGCCATTTCTCCCTCATTCGGCCATCATTTTTGACGTATAAGTAGTCAAAATTCATAGCTTGGAGAGAGGAATCCGAATCCACTAACTTTTTGCCAAAATCTGAATCCCCTATTTCATATTCTCAAATAAAAGGTAACGATGAAAATCCATAAAATTGAAAAACAATTTAGCAGAGCTCCTATACCTACTAAGCAGATATCATTCTTTATTAAAGTTGATTTAAAAAATTAATTAATTTAATTTATACAAGTTACGATAAAATATTAATAATATATGAATAGTGATAAGATGTTTCCTTAAAAAAATAAAAAAATACTATATAATTATATATATATATATAAAATAACCTCACTCCACTAGTGGAATTATTTTATAATATTTTATAGTAATAATAATCAGAAGAAGGTACATATTAAATTATATGGCTCCATAGAGTGGTTGATAGTTGCAGAGCTATTAATAATAATAATAATAATAATAATAATAATAATAATAATAATAATAATTTTAAATTGGACTTTGATAGACTATATTTACTAAGGACGAAACTACAGACACTCAAGAGATCGCAAATAAATGTCCTTCTCACATGCAATCTTATGGGGCTCACTTATTTGCGATTTGTTTGCGATCTTTTGAGTGTCCTTGTAGTTTTATCCATTTACTAAAGCTTATTAACCCTGTTTAAATAGTAGAAGTATTGTCTCATTTTTGTAGTCATCGATGTTTAATATTTCTCATGTAATATTATTTATAAGTTTCCAAAAAAAATTGTATAATATTTTTCTCAACTAATATATATAGTAGCACTACATGCGCCGAATAACAACATTCTCAATTAAAAAACATTCATCTTGATCTACAATTATGAACTTGGCTGTGATTGAGCTGAGCTGATTTAACCCGAATTTGGTTTGGCTAATTGTGTGAGCCGCCGGCTCAAATTTGCGGATTTTTTTTTATCCGCTGGATTTGATCGCACGGCTTTGAATCATGCTAGGGTTAATGCACAAATGATATATATTTTTCTTCGGAATCAGTCTCGGGGTGCTCGGATTCCAACTCGGAAAGTCCCCATAATAAGAACAATCTGTGCACAACACTTTACGAAGATGCGGGAGACAAATACACGTGCTTCTTTTCAAAACTTCGCCGGCGCATCTCAGGTGCCAGCAACCTCCTCCGCCCGCCGGCCAACATTATCCGATTACCGGACGCACTGCGTGAAGGAATGCAATACAAAAGAGGGCAATGTTATAAGCACACCAGTTTTGGCTATTTGCACACCTATTTCTATGAGTTATTACGCGCATTTTGAAAATAAGTCTTGTGCATGCATTTTTTGAAAAAGTGTTCAACACGAAAATTGTAGAACTCGTCGAGATCTACAATTTTCGTGTTGAACACTTTTCCTAAAAATGCATGTACAAGACTTATTTTCCAAAATTCGCTATAGTTACAATCAGGGCGACAATACGCCTTGTGTATGTTTTTTTAGGAAAAGTGTTTAACACGAAAGTTGTAGATCTCGACGAGATCTACAATTTTTGTGTTGAACACTTTTCCTAAAAATGCATGTATAAGGTGTGAGGCCCCTATATCGACCCCACATAAATCTGTATCTAAGCTATGTTCATAAACATGTGTCTCAGGTTGAAGTTAGGCTAATGAATACAAAATAAAAACACATAATAAATATTTTACTTTCGTACCTTGCATTAATCGTTGCCGTATCTTTTCTGTCCTACTATATTCAATTCTTTTGGTTGTGCGCATCCAAAGTCACGTCCGTTACCTACAAAATTTGACGACGGGCTTAGTCATAAAAATATGACTAAGTGAGGATATACCTCTTTCATTGCTATATACAATTAGAAAACCTTACGCATTTCAAAACATATTGTTCATACTAACCGTTTTTCTGTCTCAGCAGTGAACTTACGAAGCATATAACTATATGAACATGTTAGTACCAATAAAACAGTATGAGCAGTATATAATCATAATGACTGTAGGAACATATCAGTAATCATAAACAGTATAAACATCCATTAAACAATAGCCTTCATATAAACTATGGAATATGTAAGCAGTGCAAGTACATAACATCATATCAGTTTTCATGTTTATCATTCAGTATTTCTATGATTCCGTATTTCATGTTTCAATGTACTCGTGTAACCTTTACATTTTAGTATTTCTATGAATCTTTCGTTCCTTAGGTAATATTAGGGGCGATTGAATCCATATTCATCATTAACATTTCATACTTTAGGCCCACCCCGAAGGGTCATCATGTTCCAAAACCAGTACGGTCAACCCGCGTTTATGCCTTTCGGCTCGACTGGTTTGGCAATTCATCATATTCATATCATTCATATGCATGCAGTTCAAGTCGCCCGTAATATAACCTCGTGTCGACACGTTTACATAATAGTGAGTTATTCATTTTATAATTCCCTCAGAAATAATTCACATGTTTGCCTTTATCAAGGTCATACAATATAGCGACATTAAATATCAGTGATATCAACTATACATTTAACATTCAGTATAATAAGAGTGCATATGTAAAAAGAATATAAAGCAATAAAGCTTAAATGAAACAGGTAGCTCTCACCATCAGTATCAGTGTTCATAGCATTGTCATGTCTATTTTGAGGTGCCTTCCTCCGCGGTGTTTGTATCAGAATCGTATCATTTATGGTCATTTATATCGGGGTTGCACCTCGTTATAGTTACATTAATGACTTCGATGATAACATCATTTGGAAGCTACTCCACTAACCCTCATTTCGCATAAGTAAATAAAGGCACAAGCTCAAAGCGCTTACAAAACTCAATCCAATATATATATTTACTATTTTTATTTCTTGTAGCAGCAGCCGGCCATAAGGCAAAGCAAATCCTAAACCTTCTGCTCGTCACTATCATTGGAAAGAGGAGGAGACACATTCGGCCATATAGAATAAGATCAGCAACTCCCCCTCATATGTAGAAACTCTCATTAAGTTAAAACCCAATAAAACTAGTGCATACACAGCCATTGAAATAACTGCTCCCTATGCATACACGGTCATTTTGATGAGTGAACAGTGTCCATAAAACCTTCCAAAGAAACTAACAGTAGCCCTTTATTGAACAGCATAAAGAGAAAAGCATAGACAATATACCGTGAGTCCCCCAATATATAAGTAAAAGAGGGACAACAGTTATTAAACATCTAACCAACTCCACTTAAAGTCTTATTCAACCGCCGACCAACCTAAACCAAATTGCCAATAAAATTGAAGCTAACAATAGCTGGCCACAAGGCAAAAGCCCCCCTATTAGGCTGAAACAACCAATTATCATATAAGGGTATCCAACAAAAATTACCCCATATAAAATTGGAATAACAGCTAACTAATATAACTTCCATCGTCGAAAGATAGATTGCTACAAGTTAAACATTAGTTATAGCTTTAGCTGACCTGTAGAAGAGGACTAGTTTAGAGATCCCAATCTCTATAATAGATCAGCCAGCATCATAACCATAAGAAAGCAAAATCATAACCCTAAACTCATCCAAGAACCCCATCGAAATTCCTCCAAACCCGGAGTCAATCAAGTTATAAATGTCCACATAAAGCAATTTTTAAAGACAAGAAGGGCGCAGGAAGGAGGAGCTCACAATGGGTACTTGGAAGACGAAAGCCGTCGATCGAAGGCCTCAACTCCAACTAACCATGCCTCAGTACAATCAAGAGCGCACCACTAGCCCGTGCCGAGCTTTTCCAGCCCCGCCGACGAGAGGGAGGAAGGCGATCGAGCGAAACAAAGAGAGGAACCGAGCAAGCCCTAACGATTCCGCGCCCGTCCAGAGCTCCAGACGGTGAGAAATGGGATAATTCTCAGAAGGGGGAAGTCAATCGAAGACATATACAGCCACCGCCTCAAAATTATTAACTCATGCCAGCCACGTAGCATCCCAAATAATAGCTATCAGCACACCATATTAATTTTTAGCATGACTTAAAGCAAACCAAATCAACATAGCTAACATGCTAGTGGCACACCAATTTGCGTATAAGCACACCACTTCATCACTTTCCTCTATTAGCACCCCCAAATCTTTATGTAAGTTGCCAACATATATAAAATAGGTAAAGTTCATATTCAACTTTCGACGCGACGCCGAGTTGACACTGATTTGTTTTTCATCATAGGGGACAAACTTTCTATTAATTTTATTTCATTTGGATCATCTCACGTTTTGGGTCGTTACAAACTCTTCCCCTCTTATAGAAATTTTTCATCCTCGAAAATAGGACACAGTATCAATTCCCAACTATATTGTATATCACATACTTTTCTATCCATTCAAACCTTCACTCGCTTTCCCGTGTTCTGAACTCCTAGAATTAAAGCGATTGATAAACCGTCACAATAAACAAGAAAAGAAATTTAGTATTTAGGATATATTTATCATCAGTTAATACATGCAGTACAGTATAACATATGTTCATATTCTTTTCTACATTCACTTGTCACACACTTTCCACATAATTGGTTTGCCTGAAATTTAAATTCTTCACTCCTTCCACATGGCGTTGTATACCCGGGAAACCAAAGTAACTTTTAGCTCGTTTTCTTTACAACCTTTGTTTAGCATATTTTCACTTTCTGTTAACAGTTTCATTTACTTCTCATGTCGTTTTACTCATCACCCGACGTACAATTATGAATTTCCATTTTCATAGCACTCTCCTTTGTTGCAATTCCTAAATCGTTGATTTAAATTCGCATCTCATTTTCCTATCGTTTTCATAGCATCGTACTTTCATATTCACGTTGTTCTCAATTGAAAATTTCTTTTATCATTTATTCTTTACCTCAACCTCGATTAACTTATAACTTGTATCGTATTACTTTTTTTCAAATGTCTTGAAGTCATTACATGGTATTGAAATGACGAACTTAGTAAACAATTTCACTTGTAATCTTATTTCATTTTTATGTTACTTGCGTGTGTAATATTTTGGTTAAAACCATATATGTCATATAAGGCGAAGAGAGACTTCAATGCACATTCATTTCCTTAACTATGACTTATAATTGGTCAAAGCTTGTTATGTAACCTTTCTACGGACGTTTATCAGTGTCTTCTCGATAACAAAATATGAAATATATCTTGAAGTTAATTTTTCAGTTTTACCATGTTGCGATTCTTTATCTTGTTTCATTTCCTTCATATTTCTAACAATATTTTTGTAACACCTCTTTCAAATCTATATAACGTATCAAAGATTCGGCCGAAATCCAAGATATATTATATAAAGTGAACGTGAAATTACAATTCATTATAGTCTTGACTTTTTATACTCATTTCTTATAATGTTGCATACCCATCATAACATTGTCTTTTTCTCGTAGCTTACCGTTCTTATTTAATGATCATTATTGCTAATTCATCTAGTCTTCCTAGCTTTTAGTTCGAGTATAGTTCTTCAAATTTCCTACAAATTGAACATAAACAATTGTGTCCGTTACAATGTTGGAGACTTTTAATGGTGCATTCTTCGTTAGCTATTCCACTTTTTTTTCATTGACCATGATGCAACATAAAGATAAAACTTTTCATGTTAATCAAATAATTTGCAACTGATGGTTATCTTATTTTACAATAGAGAGGTTGTCAACCTGCTATCAATGTTATACTTTTCATTGCAAACAGTAGCTCCATATTGTGGATCGGATCATTCTTCCGTAGCATACATATATCCTAGATGATTCCACAAGAACAGGGACTAGTAGTAGCTTTTTCTTTAACGACATTTTCATTCCTGTTGCTAGTTACCATTCTATCTTACCCTTCTCTCTTCACACATCCATGTTTTCTTTTCATCTTCTCACTTTAGGTATCATATTCTTTTCATGCTTTTAAGATTACGCGTCGTCTTTATCCTTACTTGTTATAATCGAATGATTTCATTTTAAAAGGAACCTAATTCAACATTATAGTTTGAAGAAATCCTTCCTTTTGGGGTATGGTTATTCGATAAATTGAAGGTGCTACATTTTAACGTGCTACATTTTATGCATATTCGTATATATTTATTTTGCGATGTTACCACTTGGTTTTTACAGATCTAAAAAAATATTTCTTGGAAAACATATTTTTTACCAACATTACAAATGGTCTAAATGACACACTTGGTCATGGTTGACTTTTATTTCCCTTTTTGCCCATGCGGACACCTTAAATATAAACACAATAATCCTCGATATTGTTTCATATTTTATCTATTATCCTTTTCATCAAACATAATCAGTTTATGGACACCATTTCACGTTGTCATCGTTTGCAACTCCCTTTTATCATTTATACTTTGGATTTCAATTATAGCTCATAATGTCTCACTTATTTCACATTTCTTGATTGCAATTGTAACCGTATTTCGTTTTCTTTATACATATTTGTGTAACACATTGTTTCAAAACAATGTATGTCATATAAGCTAAAGGTACACTTACAAGGCATATTCCTTTACTATTGCTTCTTCTCACCATTACAAATATTTCCATTGTTATTTAACTTTTCTACGGATGTTTAGCAGTGTTTCTATAAAAATATTTGTAACCATTTGCTTCTTGTAGAAAGTTAAAACCCGTTATTTGTACATCCTTCATTATGTGTTCAATTATTTTACACGTAATTCTTCTTCCTTTCTATATACATTCATCTTTCAATTAGTCCATATTTCATTTATCTACGAAAAAAATACGAAGATATTTCTCTTTGCAAATAATTGGGTTGATTTGAACACTGGGAATAATGTCAATCTTCTCTCTATGTTCGTGTAAAATCCATTTAATTTCTCCTTTCATATATTCGTTCAAAACCATTCATCTTATTTTGCTTTAGTCAGTTTCTGAAAACATTCGATAAGCGATCTTTACACCTAAATATCATGTGTGTTTATTCGGTACTCACTACAACCGAACTTCTTTGAAACCTGAGACCCCTATATTGACCCCACATAAATCTGTATCTAAGCTATGTTCATAAACATGTGTCCCAGGTTGAAGTTAGGCTAGTGAATACAAAATAAAAACACATAATAAATATTTTACTTTCGTACCTTGCATTAATCGTTGCCGTATCTTTTCTGTCCTACTATATTCAATTCTTTTGGTTGTGCGCATCCAAAGTCACGTCCGTTACCTACAAAATTTGACGACGGGCTTAGTCATAAAAATATGACTAAGTGAGGATATACCTCTTTCATTGCTATATACAATTAGAAAACCTTACGCATTTCAAAACATATTGTTCATACTAACCGTTTTTCTGTCTCAGCAGTGAACTTATGAAACATATAACTATATGAACATGTTAGTACCAATAAAACAGTATGAGCAGTATATAATCATAATGACTGTAGGAACATATCAGTAATCATAAACAGTATAAACATCCATTAAACAATAGCCTTCATATAAACTATGGAATATGTAAGCAGTGCAAGTACATAACATCATATCAATTTTCATGTTTATCATTCAGTATTTCTATGATTCCGTATTTCATGTTTCAATGTACTCGTGTAACTTTTACATTTTAGTATTTCTATGAATCTTTCGTTCCTTAGGTAATATTAGGGGCGATTGAATCCATATTCATCATTAACATTTCATACTTTGGGCCCACCCCGAAGGGTCATCATGTTCCAAAACCAGTACGGTCAACCCGCGTTTATGCCTTTCGGCTCGACTGGTTTGGCAATTCATCATATTCATATCATTCATATGCATGCAGTTCAAGTCGCTCGTAATATAACCTCGTGTCGACACGTTTACATAATAGTGAGTTATTCATTTTATAATTCCCTCAGAAATAATTCACATGTTTGCCTTTATCAAGGTCATACAATATAGCTGTTGACGCCAGGAAAATCCTGACCTCAAGATTCGGACCTTTGCAACCGGAGACTACTTGCCCAGCTATCCGACAAGATGGTCAAGCTGGCGACTATGAAAAAACTAGGAGAGCAACAACAGAACCCCAAATGCTGCGGCAGGGAGGTCCCACCACGTACCCGGAAGCTCAAAAGAGTCTTCCCCTCCACAACCAAGAATGGCCGAGCAAGGTACGAGGAAGGCACTGACTTGACTAGCAAGCAAGGGTGACGGGCTCGAGAATTCGGAAATCGGGATCCAGAAGCTCAAGCACAGGTGCCAATCCAAGTACCCCTGGGGTCCTATTTATAGGCAACCAAGGGGTAGGGGGTTTTTATAGCCCAGCCCTAACCTGGCGACTATGGTTACTCGGCGAGTACCGTGCCATAGTCGCCCATCTGGCGAGTATTGGGTGCTGCTCGCACATGCCGGGCCAATACTCGCACAGGGATTCTGCTGCTTCCTGTTTCTGCCTTGGACTGCTGGTCTCTGTGTTGACCCTTTGACCTTGACTTCTGCCTACGTGGCCTTGAGTGGGTCCCATCCTCGGAGAATAAAGGTTGTACACAATCCCCGCTCTTTGCGAGTAACATAGTTGCTCGGAAAGAAACATCCAACCTTTATTCGACGAGCTTCTGTCTTGGCGAGTATTGGGAGATACTCGGAATTTTGCCGGCCGATGTCTGGGATCTATATATCGGGGGGGGGGGGGGGGTCTCCGACGAATCCATCCTTCTGCACTCGCACATAATGTCGCTAGCTTTTGCCGAGGCTGCAAAAAAGGCCAAGGCTGATCTTGCGAATTTGATCGGCGTTCCCATGCCTTCTCCTCGCATGGACGCCGAGGTAGACGCCTTCCTCGCTAATAAGAAGAGGAAGAGGGCGACTAAGAAGAAGAAAGGTAAAAAGAAGGAGGCGACTATGGAGAACGTTGCCGATCCTCTGAGCGGGCAGCGTCAGCAGCTGTTGGAAGATTTGGGCCTTTCCCGCGAGGGGCTTTCGCCTGCTCCTGCTCTTCATTCTCCTTTGACAGAGGTCGCCCTGGAGGCGAGTAGGGCTGGGGCCCAAACTCAAACCCAATCGGACCTCCCTCCTGCGCGAGGTGAGCTTTTTAGTCGCTGTTCTGAGGACTATGCTGCTACAAGAACCACTCCTGGCGGGATTTCTGATGCTTTTTGCTTCTGTTTTCAGATCCGCCGAATACCGAGATTCGGGAGGAACCTTCGGATGCTCTGCCGCTGCGATCATCCTCGCTGATCTCGCCTGAGGGTGGATCTCGAGGTGGTCGCGCGGTGAGGATCATCCACAGTTCATCCGTGGAGAAGAGGCCGATGAGCGAGCATGGGGCTCCTCTGTCGAGCATCAATCCTCCTCCGCCACCACCTGACTCGCGACCAGAGCTGGCGAGCAGCTCGCATCTGCCTGGGGTTGTGCTGCCGCCGCCTCCTCCTGGACTTCCGCCTTCAGTGGCTCCTCCGGGCGATCAGCGCCCTTCTATTTCAACGGCTCCCTCTATCCACCAAGGGGAGTCCTCGCGCAGAGGCGGGACTGGAGGGTCTTCGGCCTTCTTTGCTCCAAGGGGTGGAGGGCGCACAGGAGATGGTCGCGGTCGGGGGAGCACGCCCCATAACCGGGATCATCCTGGCGGACACTCGACTCGCCAAGATGGCGTCCATCGCAGCCTCTCCCCGCATCGAGGAAGGGTCTCTCCTCGCCGGCGATCTCGCAGCCCTGGTCGCCGACGTTCCCGCAGTCCTCGGTCAGGTACTTGGCCGCTGTCTTGGGATAGTTGCCACCGCTCTTTTGATTTCTGCGGGAGTTCTGACTTTTCATACGCTCTTCTGCAGGTCGCGCTCATACTCCCGTGGGAGCATTGATCGACGCCGTCGGGCTTCCCCCTCGCGAGTAACAGGAGAAGGCTACTCGCGCTATCTTGGATTTGGAGTCCAGGATAGAGTGGCTTTCGATCTGTGAGCCTCATCGTCGCTTGACTGAGGTGGAGTCGCGGGTTGAGCGCCTAGCGGCCAGTGAGCCTCATCATCGTCTGACTGATTTGGAGGCGTGAGTATCCCGGCTGGAGGAGTTTGATACTCGCCTGTCGGGTACTAAAGCTCGCCTCCAGTCTATCAGCGACTTGGAGCGCAGGGTGGCACGGATCGAGCACCGGCAGCAGCTGCATCATGATGAGCTGGTCGGGATGCGCGCGAGCATGGGCTCGATGGGGAGGCTGGCGAGGATCGAGGACCAGCTGCGATAAGGCGAGGATGCTATGCCCGTGGCCTTCGAGCATTTCAAGCGTGCTTGCAGCATGGGTTGGGTCGGGCGTCATCCTCAACCCCAGGATACCCAGGCGAACATCCAAGCACAACCTTAGCTGCTGCCCCTTCTTTATTTTTCTTCTTCTTTGTAGCTTGTAGCTCCTGGCGAGCATCTTGTATCTGCGAATACTTTATTATTTGAAGTAGTATTGATTTGCCGTGTAATTGGATACTCGCTTTTCATTCTTGTCTTGCTTTACGTTATCTGTTGTTGTTTGGTTTTTTCTTTATCTTCTTCTGGCTGTTTGCCGAGCATATTTTTAAAAGTTGCCTGCATCCTGGCGAGTTTCTTCGTGTTTCTGCGATGCAGGTACTCGCTAGCTGAAGGTCGGCATTTTGACGTGCTCTGAGCCTTTGGCGATTTACTTCGATACTCGCCACCCCTAGTCGTGCTCGCGGAGTCGTGTACGACAAGCCAGGCTATCCGACTACTATAAATAGGGGGGGGGGGGGGGGGGGGGGTGAGTCTTAAATACGCGTTCGGCGATCTTGAGCGACTACCTTCCAGACTTCTTCTCTTCGCTCTTCTTCCATACTCGCTCCCTTTCCTTCCTTCTCAAAATGTCTGACGAGGCGACCATCAGGCGGGCTAATCATGCTAAGAATTTTGAGGAGAACTCGTTCAAGAAGCCGATTACCCAACCGAAGGACTTGGATGACTTCAACGCCAAGTTTGCGACTCCGGGGTATGTCGCCAGGCTTCCTCGCCAGTCGGAGCGACTAAACACTTCCTCACCCTTGGCGATGATACTTCCTATTCGCCACTTCGAGGTCGGTCTGCGACTTCCTCTGTGGCCCGAGTTCCGCCAGATACTCGTCTTCTACGGGATAGTTCCTGCGCAGATTAATCCCAACGGAGTGGCGATGATCATGGGATTCTTGTGCTTCCTACGGGAACAGAATATCGTCTTTGACCTTGCGGTCTTTAGGCGAGTATTCACCATTATGGCGACCGGCGAGGGCGTCATCTTCCTGTGCAGCCATGTCTGCACCCTGGCGGGTACTTCAAACAAGAATCACCGCTGGGTGGAGCGACTAGTCACCATCGAGGGCGACTTCGCGGGCATCTCCAGCTCGCCCATCCAGCCGTCGGAGAATGTCTTCACGGTCCCCTTCCTGAGGGAGAGTCAGGAGAAGCTGCTCGACTCCTTCAGGCATCGTCGCTTTGACGTGGTGTTCTGGAGGAGGCGAGTAGACGAGCTTACGGAAGTTTGCCTAGGGGAAGGTACTTTTGCGCGAGCATCATCTATACTCGCCCTTGAGCCTTGATCAGGCGACTAATCTTCGGTCTTCTTGTTTGTAGGCGTGCAAACTTTTCCGCGCGATGCTCTTCCTCCCGCGTTGAAGGCGACGGCTGCCACCCAAGGGGGTGTGGGAACCTCGGCGCGCGAGGTTGGGGGCTCCTCCCCGATCGCCTTGTCGCCAAGGGGCGACGATCCCAAGGTCGCCGGCGATGAGGCCGGGACTTCCAAGAAGCGAACGGGTAAGGCTAAGGTTGCTGAGCCCAAGAGACAGAAGAAGGAGGTCGCCCATAGGGATCTGGGCAAGAAGGCGGATCCGTCGGAGGCTGGCGAGCCGAGCGACCATCCGCTCTTTAATGAGGGCACCCGCAGCGAGGACGCCTATGGTCGCCCCTTGGTGACCTGGGCTGAGCGCGCGCATGAGGTGACCCTTAGCTCAAACCTCCCCGCCTGGTCGGATGAGTGGGAGGACAAGGGGGAGGCCTTCGACGTGACCTACGCCCTCTATGGTCGCGCGGACGCCGAAGTCCTGCAAGATACAACTACCGAGGATCTGGCGCACCAGACCTCGCGCTCCCTCTTGCGGTCCGCCGAGCTGGCTCACGCGACAGCAAGGCGACTACTTGAGTACGAGCATGCGATCAAGGTGCAGGGTCCGAAGCTGATCGCCCTCACGCTCCGGATCAAGGAGTTCGAGGTATTCGCCTTTGCGTCTTTTCTTGTTACTAAGATATTCGCCATCTTGCAAACTGTCAAGCTTACCTTTCGCTTTTTACTTTCTGCAGGCTGCCGAGCTGGAAACAGCAAAGAGATTGTCCCAGGCTGAGAAGGAGCTGGAGGATACTCGCTCGGCCCTGGAGGTCGCCCAGATCCGTATCGCCGAGTTGGAAACTCGGCCTGCCGAGCAGCAATCGGCAGAGGCGGCCACTCCTAGGGGCAAGCACATAAGGATGCACGGCGACGACATGCCGTATATTCGCCGGGAGATCGCGCGAGCAACGGGGGAGGTCATCCTGAACCAGCTGAAGGCAGACGATCTTCTGAAGCCGGAAGCTATGGGATTGACAGTGGGGGACATCATTCCGGCGTTGCTCGCCGAAGAGTCCACATCCCCCTTGCGAGTATCCTCGCCGCAGCCTAGCGAGGCCGAGGATGAAGACGATGAGGACGACGATGATGATGACGACGATGATGCGGACGACGATGATGCGGACGACGACGATGCTGACGTAGATATAGAAGGCGAGGATGTCGTCTAGTCGCCTGGGCTCCCTTTTTGCTCGCCCGGCGACCTTTTTGTGCAGTTCTTTAATATACCTGTAACTTGATGTACACAAGATTTTTTGCATAAATGAAAGGAATTTGACAAATCTTACTCGCCTCTTTCTTCATGTATTTACTTCCTTGCTTGTATGTCGCTTAGGCTCCTAGGCTCGAGGCGAGGTTGAGTGCTCGCTAGGCTTTTAGGATTTTGGCGAGGATGTATGCTCGCACCTGTATACTCGCAATGCATGCTCGCACCATCATACTCGCACCTGCAGACTTGCTCCTGAGGCTTTGACTTGCACCTAATGAAGAGCGCCGTTAGGATTTTAAGCAAGAATCAAAGGAGCTCTTCAAGGGAAGGAAGAAGCAGGGTTTAGCAGTCGAGGAGGCCCGGGGGGACATATCATCCCGAGGCCTCTCTCCTGCTTGAAAGCCTGGTGTCTTCAAAGGATGACGTCAAGTACGGCATGGCAGCCAGACAGGTCCAAGGGGAAACATCGTCCTTAGGCCACCATCCTACTTGGATGCTTGAAGTCTTCGTTCTTCAGTCGGTTGAATCGCTCACCTCTTTCTTTCAAGTTGGGCTATCGGCGTCCAGACTTCCTCCCGGTAATCCCTCCAGTCGAAATGAGAAGCGCAGTCGATACGAACCGTGGCCAACATGCAAGGGGAGAGCTGATCTCGACCGTCAATGCAGAGGCTTGGTCTTAGCGGGTTGCTGAACCGAGGCACTGTCTCCTGACCAGTTAAGTCGATCATCTCTTCGTCGAGTTGGGAGGTCGGCTTTCAGACTTCTTCCTGATAATCTCACCAGTCGGATGAGAAATGCCTTCGGTGGGAACCGCGGCCAACGTGCAAGGGGGGAGCTGATCTCGGCCGTCATTGCAGAGGCTTGGACTTAGGGGGACGTATACCCGAGGCATTGTCCCATCACCCGTTCTGGGCTTTTACGAGAATCAAGTCGGAGGCCAGTTTCCCAACCTAACGCGGAGATCGACTTTGCCTGTTTTTCTTCTTTTACTTGAAAACACATTTTTGACGAAGCAGATAAGGGCGAGCATCTCCTTTGCCGAAGTTGATTATTCCTTCGTCGGGTTGGGAGGTCGGCGTCCAGACTTCTTCCTGATAATCTCACCAGTCGGATGAGAAATGCCTTCGGTGGGAACCGCAGCCAACGTGCAAGGGGGGAGCTGATCTCGGCCGTCATTGCAGAGGTTTGGACTTAGGGGGACGTATACCCGAGGCATTGTCCCATCACCCGTTCTGGGCTTTTACGAGAATCAAGTCGGAGGCCAGTTTTCCAACCTAACGCGGAGATCGACTTTGCCTGTTTTTCTTCTTTTACTTGAAAACACATTTTTGACGAAGCAGATAAGGGCGAGCATCTCCTTTGCCGAAGTTGATTATTCCTTCGTCGGGTTGGGAGGTCGGCGTCCAGACTTTTTCCTGATAATCTCACCAGTCGGATGAGAAATGCCTTCGGTGGGATCCGCGGCCAACGTGCAAGGGGGGAGCTGATCTCGGCCGTCATTGCAGAGGCTTGGACTTAGGGGGACGTATACCCGAGGCATTGTCCCATCACCCGTTCTGGGCTTTTACGAGAATCAAGTCGGAGGCCAGTTTCCCAACCTAACGCGGAGATCGACTTTGCCTGTTTTTCTTCTTTTACTTGAAAACACATTTTTGACGAAGCAGATAAGGGCGAGCATCTCCTTTGCCGAAGTTGATTATTCCTTCGTCGGGTTGGGAGGTCGGCGTCCAGACTTCTTCCTGATAATCTCACCAGTCGGATGAGAAATGCCTTCGGTGGGAACCGCGGCCAACGTGCAAGGGGGGAGCTGATCTCGGCCGTCATTGCAGAGGCTTAGACTTAGGGGGACGTATACCCGAGGCATTGTCCCATCACCCGTTCTGGGCTTTTACGAGAATCAAGTCGGAGGCCAGTTTCTCAACCTAACGCGGAGATCGGCTTTGCCTGCTTTTCTTCTTTTACTTGACAACGCATAGCTGGAAATGACAAAAGACTCACCAGTTCCCATGTTTCAGGGAGGTGATGGTTTTATTTATGGACAATAAGTTTACAGGGGTGGGATATGTACATACTCCCGTTCAGGAGCCAAACCCTTTCAAGTTGTCGCCGTTCCAGGTGTTTCCAACAGCTCCCCTTCACGATGAAGGGTTCTTCCTGTCTTGGATTAAGCTTCCCGACGGCGGCTGATCTTCCTGCCGCGTCCACCTTTTACTTACCTAAAAGAAATAAAAAAAGGGAACTGTCCAGGATCATTATCCTGATTGTCTCGACCTGCAGGTTGTCAAACGTGTTAGTGAGAACGACGTAAAGATGACACAGACATATCCCCCGTTGCACTCTAAGATTCGGTTGACGGTGAAGTCTTCGACGATCGCATCAATCACACGGGCCTTATGGAAGGGATTCTCATCCCTTAACATGCCTTCCTCCGAGAAAGTGATTTCCTCTAGCGGTGATGGCGCTTGAGAGGTTGGAGTGACATCTTGGCGGTAGGCTTGGTGGAAATTCGTTTTGCGGAAAGATCCGAGCTCCGCTTCTCCAAAACTCACTCCTACTTCCCCGGCCCTGATCCTTCCTTGACATTCTTGGCTGACCCGATCCTTATTCCTCCTTCGGCTATTTCTCCGGTTACGCTTCTTCCCCCGATGAATAGGGTCGTCTCTCCCAAAGCAATAATTCATAGCGGGATCTCTGCATCCTTCTGGCACTGGAGCGGCAAGGATCTCCTCGCAGAAGGGGCTCCTCCCTCCTACCTGGCGATGATCCTTCACCTGGCGAGTATCACCACCATACTCGCCAGATGTGCGAGTATCCGGGTATCTCGCCTGCTCATCCTCTTCGCGGAGTCGGATTCCACCAGCTCCCCGCGAGACTTGCGAGTAGAATTGCGACCTCCTTGGTCGCTCCAGTTCCTCTCCATGCTCCTTCCTTGCTCGCCGAGGGTGAGCACCTTCTTTGGTCAGAATCGGGCGATGAGGTGAGGTCGCTGTGACATCCGCACCCTGCTGGAACACTGCTCGCATAGCCCCTTCCATGCGCTGGGCGAATGCTTCGAAAACTTCCACCGTCACGAACCTGCCAGTTCCTGACGAATTGCCGACCACTTCCTCGTGGTCGCCTTCTACGACCATCTTGTCTTCATACTAGGTTTTCTCCCTCTGGCTGCGATCCACGCTCACCGCACCAAAGTGTTGACGCCAGGAAAATCCTGACCTCAAGATTCGGACCTTTGCAACCGGAGACTACTTGCCCAGCTATCCGACAAGATGATCAAGCTGGCGACTATGAAAAAACTAGGAGAGAAACAACAGAACCCCAAATGCTGCGACAGGGAGGTCCCACCACGTACCCGGAAGCTCAAAAGAGTCTTCCCCTCCACAACCGAGAATGGCCGAGCAAGGTACGAGGAAGGCACTGACTTGACTAGCAAGCAAGGGTGACGGGCTCGAGAATTCGGAAATCGGGATCCAGAAGCTCAAGCACAGGTGCCAATCCAAGTACCCCTGGGGTCCTATTTATAGGCAACCAAGGGGTAGGGGGTTTTTATAGCCCAGCCCTAACCTGGCGACTATGGGTTACTCGGCGAGTACCGTGCCATAGTCGCCCATCTGGCGAGTATTGGGTGCTGCTCGCACATGCCGGGCCAATACTCGCACAGGGCTTCTGCTGTTTCCTGTTTCTGCCTTGGACTGCTGGTCTCTGTGTTAACCCTTGGACCTTGACTTCTGCCTACGTGGCCTTGAGTGGGTCCCATCCTCGGAGAATAAGGGTTGTACAATAGCGACATTAAATATCAGTGATATCAACTATACATTTAACATTCAGTATAATAAGAGTGCATATGTAAAAAGAATATAAAGCAATAAAGCTTAAATGAAATAGGTAGCTCTCACCATCAGTATCAGTGTTCATAGCATTGTCATGTCTATTTTGAGGTGCCTTCCTCCGCGGTGTTTGTATCAGAATCGTATCATTTATGGTCATTTATATCGGGGTTGCACCTCGTTATAGTTACATTAATGACTTCGATGATAACATCATTTGGAAGCTACTCCACTAACCCTCATTTCGTATAAGTAAATAAAGGCACAAGCTCAAAGTGCTTACAAAACTCAATCCAATATATATATTTACTATTTTTATTTCTTGTAGCAGCAGCCGGCCATAAGGCAAAGCAAATCCTAAACCTTCTGCTTGTCACTATCATTGGAAAGAGGAGGAGACACATTCGGCCATATAGAATAAGATCAGCAACTCCCCCTCATATGTAGAAACTCTCATTAAGTTAAAACCCAATAAAACTAGTGCATACACAGCCATTGAAATAACTGCTCCCTATGCATACACGGTCATTTTGATGAGTGAACAGTGTCCATAAAACCTTCCAAAGAAACTAACAGTAGCCCTTTATTGAACAGCATAAAGAGAAAAGCATAGGCAATATACCGTGAGTCCCCCAATATATAAGTAAAGAGGGACAACAGTTATTAAACATCTAACCAACTCCACTTAAAGTCTTATTCAACCGCCGACCAACCTAAACCAAATTGCCAATAAAATTGAAGCTAACAATAGCTGGCCACAAGGCAAAAGCCCCCCTATTAGGCTGAAACAACCAATTATCATATAAGGGTATCCAACAAAAGTTACCCCATATAAAATTGGAATAACAGCTAACTAATATAACTTCCATCGTCGAAAGATAGATTGCTACAAGTTAAACATTAGTTATAGCTTTAGCTGACCTGTAGAAGAGGACTAGTTTAGAGATCCCAATCTCTATAATAGATCAGCCAGCATCATAACCATAAGAAAGCAAAATCATAACCCTAAACTCATCCAAGAACCCCATCGAAATTCCTCCAAACCCGGAGTCAATCAAGTTATAAATGTCCACCATAAAGCAATTTTTAAAGACAAGAAGGGCGCAGGAAGGAGGAGCTCACAGTGGGTACTTGGAAGACGAAAGCCGTCGATCGAAGGCCTCAACTCCAACTAACCATGCCTCAGTACAATCAAGAGCGCACCACTAGCCCGTGCCGAGCTTTTCCAGCCCCGCCGACGAGAGGGAGGAAGGCGATCGAGCGAAACAAAGAGAGGAACCGAGCAAGCCCTAACGATTCCGCGCCCGTCCAGAGCTCCAGACGGTGAGAAATGGGATAATTCTCAGAAGGGGGAAGTCAATCGAAGACATATACAGCCACCGCCTCAAAATTATTAACTCATGCCAGCCACGTAGCATCCCAAATAATAGCTATCAACACACCATATTAATTTTTAGCATGACTTAAAGCAAACCAAATCAACATAGCTAACATGCTAGTGGCACACCAATTTGCGTATAAGCACACCACTTCATCACTTTCCTCTATTAGCACCCCCAAATCTTTATGTAAGTTGCCAACATATATAAAATAGGTAAAGTTCATATTCAACTTTCGACGCGACGCCGAGTTGACACTGATTTGTTTTTCTTCATAGGGGACAAACTTTCTATTAATTTTATTTCATTTGGATCATCTCACGTTTTGGGTCGTTACACAAGGCGTATTTTCAAAAGGGGAGTAATAACTCATAGAAATTGACGTGCGAATAGCCAAAACTGGTGTGCTTATGACATTGCCCTAAAAAAAGAAACTTATCTGACCTGCTACCTTTTGACTTATCTTAATTAATTTGTATTTATTTAAAGAATCGAGTTGGGTAAATGTTGGAGAAGTCAACCATTAATTATTTTAGTTAAGAGATAATAATGGTGGCGCGCATGTCAAGGAAGCCCCCGAAAAAACTTCGTATCGGTTGAATTCGATTTAGGGTTTGTGACTCGGATTATAGTTTAGGGTTTAAGGTTTATGGTCAAAGGTGTTGGGTATTCCTAAACTTATCTGACCTGCTACATAGGTGTTGGGTATTCCTAAAATTTAAAGTATCGGATTAAGCTCAAAGGTCCGCGGTGGCCACCCTGGGCCCATTGGTGGCCATTACTCTTTGAAGATTTCACACCATCAAATAACCACGAATAACAACATCAAAAAATAACCAGAACGCGCGTATGGAGGAGCCCAAAAGCTGGAGCCCGACCGTGGATTAAAATGAGCTTATCAGCGCTCATTAAAATAGGTGCGTTAATAAAAACAACACAAACAAACCGTATTTTTTACATTTGGATTAGAAATTATTCATCCGCAAATGCTGTCCCAAAACGGAGTCTTATTGTTGAAACCGTCGACCGGTCTATTGAGTTCGGACCAACATGGGTGTAGCCTACACCTACTTCTTCCTCACCGACGCTCTTGATTGTGGATGAAGAAAACCTGAATAGACCCAAAACTGTAGCGAGGAGGTCCCGCCACACACCCGGAAGAACTTAGAGAGCTTCTCCACCCAAACCAATGCTCAATCAGGCACCTTGGAGGGCAATACGAGCCAACCAAAACTAGCTAGGAGGAGATAACCAAAAAGATCTGATCTCCTCCAAGGTGCCTTTAAGGGTCTATTTATTGATTTTCTAGTCTGGTCTGCAAATAACGTAAATCCGTCTCCTAGTTTTACTAATCGCACTACTGACAGTCCACAGAGGGTATTTATGTTATTTCCTCACTAAAGCCTTATGGGTGAGTGGTCCGTGAGGGCACCACTCGCCAGGCTTCTCGCGCACTAGGCTCCACTGGGCGGGTGGTTCGTAGGGACACCACTCGCCTGATACTTGGCTCGCTTGGCGAGTGGAGTTCCGCCCTCACTCGCCTTGGCCTCCCGTGCATTCGCATTCCTAAGCGAGCGAGTGCCTGGCGAATAAGGCCCGCACTCGCCCCGAGGCTCCCCTGCCTCTCATGATCTGGGCGAGTGCTCTCCTTGACCTACCTTGCATGCCTTTTGACCCTTTGGATCCTAGGAACCCACTCGACGAATACGAGATTGTACGCGTATTCTATTTACCTAGTTCTATCACCGTGTTTGTTAATTAATATATGGTTTTTGAGTTAATTAATAACAACTAATTGTTTAGGTAAATTTTTTTGGAGTGTCAATAACCAAAATCGGTATGCTTTTATAGTAGGCAAAATTGAGAGTTCAGTCCCTCAACTTAGATGACTTTTGGAAATCAGTCCTTAAAGTCTTATTTAAAAGAAATCAGTCCCTCTATTTTAGTAAAGGCTTGAAATGAGTCCCTACTTATAACACCGTTAAATACAATAACGGAATAAGATACAACTTTGTTTTTTTATTGTATAAATAACAAATCACTATTCATCTTCTTCCTTAAACACCAACCTTCATCTTCGACCTTGGATCTGGGCTCTCCAAAATTGCAACCCAGTAATCTGACAGTTGGTACACAACGGGAATCAAGACAACACAGGCATGTGATTCCTCTGGCTATTCCTTCATGGAAGCAACTTCGAACGAAAACAAAAACAAACAAACTTTCTCTTCAATCGATAGGTCTTTTACCTTCTCAACCTCCAGAAAATGCCAAGCTCCGATGCAATTTCTGCAAGTTTCTCTACATCTTCTCGGGAGAAGTTGCCTTCTAGGTTTCCATCAATATGGTTTTCAATGCCATCATCTTCACCTGAGAGTTTCAAATGCGTAGCTCTGTTTTTCAACAAGGATTAGAACTTTGAAGCACGACGATCCCGAAGGCATAAACATCGCTTTTTTCCATCAGTCTGCCGGTTCTGGTCTACCCCGGCGCTAGATATTGCATTGTCACGGTGGTTTAGAGAGTGGAGAAGACGACATCGTCTGCAAGCAGTCGGGGCAAATCACAGCATGAGAAGAAAGGAGTGAAGTTGTCGTCCGGTAAAATTTTATTGGCTTGGATTCACTACCTGGCCAATAATTTGTTATTGATACAATAAAGAAGTAAAGTTTTATCTTATTCTGTTAATGTTTTAACGGTGTTATATGTTGGGACTGATTTCAAGGGACTCGGATCCCCTGGAGTTCCTGCGGGAACTCCAGGGGTGGAGTTCATTAAATAATATCCCTTGGATTAATCCAAGGGCTGCCATTTAAGTCCTACCAAACATAATGGCCGCATAATATTTCCTATTTTTTTCTCTCATGCGGATTTTCCCCAATCTTCCTCGTTCCCTGGCTCTCCGCCATCGACGGCGGCAATGGCGAATGCGCCTGTTCAACTCTTGCGGATTCCTATCTCCCTCGCTCCCTCTTCTCTCCGCCATCAACGACGGCGATGGCGGATGCTCCCTCGCTCCCTCTTTTCTCCGCCATCGAGGATGAAGAAGAAGAGCAAATGGCGAGCTGCGCAAGGAGCGGAGCGGTGCGGCAGTACAGCAGATCGAAGGTTCCCCGACTGAGATGGACTCCTGACCTCCACCAATGCTTCTTCCTTTCTTCTTTTCATTCCTCCAAAGACTGCAGATGATGGATGTCAAAGGAGTCACCTCCAGGTGCAGTTCCGCCACACCCTCCCACCTCCGAAGCTCCCCCTGCTGAATATAATGGCTCCCCCTGCTGATTTTAATGGCTCTCTCTCTCTCGTTCTTGTTCTGATCAAAGTAACAAAATCTACTCCCATTCTATCTCCTTCATGCGGATGTATAGAACTAGAAGCACGAAGAATAATATGAGCTGACAAGGTATTAAATGCACAGTAGATCTCAGTGCTTCTTCATAGATGATTTTGGGAGGATGATCTTCTCATGTTGCCTTATCAACTTCTTTGTCATTTCATCAAATTTTCACGAACACTTCACCTTCTTCATTACTTTTCTTACTAAAATTAATTTGTATGATTATTTCTTATCATAAATCAGAATTTTGGATCTTTATTCCATAAGATGCGTATAATATTGCTTCCAAAAACTGAAGGACAATAAAACTGTCCTGCCCCAACAAAATAAAAACCAATATTCCTGGATACAAAGTTACAAGCATAGGAGATTTTCCAGCCAAATCCCATGCTCCAGCCTTTCCGTTCAATTTTGTTTTTCTTCTCATATGAGGAATACACGAAAAGACTAATAACGACAGTGGAAACAACATAAGAGATTTTTTTAGGACAAACCAAATATAAAATACCAGCAAGTACTCCAATATAACATTCATCTAGTTTTGTGCCAAAAGCAGTCCAACGAAGTTGTAAATCTGCACTTGAAATATATATTTTTATAGAAAATCAGAATTAACTAGTTCATTGTAGTTGTACTCAAATAAAATACAAAGAAAAGGATGGAGTTGTATATTGAAGTACCTTGCATTGTTTATAATTTCAGAAAATTGATATCTTCATCTCCAATTGGGTCATTTTGGAATCTATACCACGTTTGAGAAAGAGACAAATCCACTTCTTCATGTTGCTGGAAGAGGCTGTTTTTTGATATAATTTTTTTTCTTTGGGGTTGTTTTTCAACCCAACTTTTCAAACGCTTTTCTCTTTTGGTTTCTTTTTTCTTCTTTAAACCACTTGCGTTTGCTAAACGATTTTCCATCAAATTATTTGACCCAAAAGCAAAAGTCAATGAACCTGAACTTATTTGAGCCACATTGTTATCACTCTCTTGAGAGCCTTCATAGTGCTTATTAATTTTTTCAATCTCCTCTAATAAGTAAGTATATCTCTCTTGACTTTCAGATGCTTTTGAAGCAATTTTAATTAATTTGGGGCATAGTTCTCTGTAGCGGTCCACCATATCCAATTTTATGGATCCCTGAAATAATACAAGAAAACACTTAAATATACATTATAAAGTAAAAACATAAAATTTGAAGAAACTATAGCTTCACCTGTATGTGTTTATCGGTCTTTTCTAAAATTTCATCTCTCGCGCCGCACGTCCATCTCTTCAATAAGTATTTGTTTGGAATTAATTTAACATTAATCACATCTAGCACCTTCAAAGCATGTGAGCATAGAATTCCAAATGTCTCAAACTTCATACATTGGCATGATATTGTCTGCTCAAAAATATTAGATATGCATGTGTACTCGTTCATTCCACTTATATTGTCTGCTACTAAATACTCGTTCATTCCATTTAATTCTTTTTGTTCTTTTATAAAGCATGTTAAACTCTTTTCCCATTCATCTTGGAACCTTTCAAATATAAGAGGACAATAATTTTTTCCAGCTTGTATCAGAAGTGGTAGAGTCTTCACCTTGAGCTTTGGTAATTTTTCTCTAGCATCATATTCAGCTTGCAACTCTTTATATCTTTTGTCACTTACCACTCTCTCAAAATGCTTGAAAAAATTATTTAAGTCAAAATTTGACTTTAAATAATCCTTTAAATCGGCATTCAAACTTTCACTCAATTGAGTGCTCCGCATACCTAAAGTTGTTGAGCTTTTCATATAGCATTTGGCCCATTTCTCTTTCAACTTATAAATTGATTTTAACCAACTATTTTCTTCCACAGAATATGTTGATAGCATTTCTTTCCAAGAATCTTCAAATGTTTGTTCATCCTCATATTCAAACATTGCCTTCTTAAATTCACTCAACAAATAAGAACCTTCTTTCATTAGATTTCCAAGATGTTTGATGCCGTTTTGCATTATATGCCAAGTACAAAGTCCATGTCTGGTTGCCAGAATCACCTCAGATATAGCCTTAGCCATTGCAGCATCCTGGTCTGTGAAAATAGTTTTAGGTTTTTTTAGGCTATGTGATTCCAAAAAAGTATTAAATAACCATATAAAGGACTCTGACTGTTGAAACCGAGACTTGCGAACAAGATTTAGTCTCTGTGGAGTTCGGGGCCCTCAGCTAGCCGAGGGGCGACCAATCCTTACTCCTCCCAAGGGAGAGCTCTAGGTTAAAGGTGTTGGAACTAGGGACTTGACCAAGGGCTTAGTGGGGAGGTCCCGCCACATACCCGGAAGCCCCTTAGGAACTTCCCCTCCCAAGCCACTACTAAGCTTGGGCACCACTGGAGGCTCTCCTCACCCCCCTAGAGAGACTTGAGGAGGGAGAGAGAGAGGGAGAGAGCTAGCCTAGAATGAGATCCCCCCAAATGGTGCCCCCTTGGTCCTATTTATAGGATTTCTGAAGTTGGGCTGCAAATAGCCGAAAACTGGTCTGCCAGATTACCAAAATACCCTTGAACTGGGCTGCAGATAGCCAAATCCCGCTACTCTTGGGCGCTAAACGCAGACCGCCTACCCGGCTTGGAGCTGGGCGAGCCGGAGGCCTCCCGGCCTCCCCGGCTCGCCCCCACAAGAATCTGGGCGAGCTGGAGGCCTCATGGCCTCCCCGGATCGCCCCCACAAGGCTCTGGGCGAGCCGGAGGCCTCCCGGCCCTCCCAGCTCGCCCCCACAAGGCTCTGGGCGAGCCGGAGGCCTCCCGGCCCTCCCAGCTCGCCCCCACAAGGGTCTGGGCGAGCCGGAGGCCTCCCGGCCCTCCCAGCTCGCCCCCACAAGGGTCTGGGCGAGCCGGAGGCCTCCCGGCCCTCCCAGCTCACCCCCACAAGGGTCTGGGCGAGCCGGAGGCCTCCCGGCCCTCCCAGCTCGCCCCCACAAGGCTCTGGTCGAGCTGGAGGCCTCCCGGCCCTCCCAGCTCGCCCCCACAAGGCTCTGGGCGAGCCGGAGGCGTCCCGGCCCTCCCAGCTCGCCCCCACAAGGCTCTGGACGAGCCGGAGGCGTCCCGGCCCTCCCAGCTCGCCCCCACAAGGTTCTGGGCGAGCCGGAGGCCTCCCGGCCCTCCCAGCTCGCCCCCACAAGGGTCTGGGCGAGCCGGAGGCCTCCCGGCCCTCCCAGCTCGCCCCCACAAGGTTCTGGGCGAGCCGGAGGCCTCCCGGCCCTCCCAGCTCGCCCCCACAAGGTTCTGGGCGAGCCGGAGGCCTCCCGGCCCTCCCAGCTCGCCCCCACAAGGTTCTGGGCGAGCCGGAGGCCTCACGGCCCTCCCGGCTCGCCCCCATAAGGTTCTGGGCGAGCCGGAGGCCTCCCGGCCCTCCCGGCTCGCCCCCACAAGGTTCTGGGCGAGCCGGAGGCCTCCCGGCCCTCCCAGCTCGCCCCCACAAGGGTCTGGGCGAGCCGGAGGCCTCCTGGTCCTCCCCGGCTCGCCCTCACAAGGCTCTGGGTAAGCCGGAGGCCTCCCGGCCCTCCCAGCTCGCCCCCACAAGGGTCTGGGCGAGCCGGAGGCCACCCGGCCCTCCCCGGCTCGCCCTCACAAGGCTCTGGGCGAGCCGGAGGCCTCCCGGCCCTCCCAGCTCGCCCCCACAAGGGAACAGTCCTGGGATGCGCCCCTCAGACTCGACTCCCTCCAAATGCTCACCCCTCCTCCTCCCGAGGTCGCGCCCTTTGGAAATATTGGGCCTAAAAATATCTTGGGCCTCGGGGGCCCACTCGGCGAATACAGGGTTGTACACAATCCCCACTCTTTTCGAGCGTGACTCACGCTCGGAAAGAAATGTCCAACCCTGCATATTCGACGAGTGTCGCTGGGAATCCGGTTATTGGTAATATCTTGGAAAAGCCACAGCGCCTCCCCGAGACGTCCTCCAACCCTGCCGGCCAGTGATAGCCCGGCTAGCGGGACCACCTTGGGGGAGAAATACATAGCCTCCCCGAGAGGTCTTCCAACCCTGCCGGCTAGGGAGAGCCCGACAAGCGAGACCACCTCGGGGGAAAAATACATAGCCTCCCTGAGAGGTCTTCCAACCCTACCGGCTAGGGAGAGCCCGGCTAGCGAGAGCACCTCGGGGGAAAAATACATAGCCTCCCCGAGAGGTTTTCTAACCCTGCCGGCTAGTGAGAGCCCAGCTAGCGAAGCCACCTCGGGGGAAAATACATAGCCTCCCCGAGAGGTCTTCCAACCCTGCCTGCTAGTGAGAGCCCGGCTAGCGAGACCACCTCGGGGGAGAAATACATAGCCTCCTCGAGAGGTCTTCCAACCCTGCCGGCTAGGGAGAGCCCGACAAGCGAGACCACCTCGGGGGAAAAATACATAGCCTCCCCGAGAGGTCTTCCAACCCTGCCGGCTAGTGAGAGCCCGGCTAGCGAGACCACCTCGGGGGAAAAAATACATAGTCTCCCCGAGAGGTCTTCCAACCCTGCCGGCTAGTGAGAGCCCAGCTAGCGAAGCCACCTCGGGGGAAAATACATAGCCTCCCCGAGAGGTCTTCCAACCCTGCCGGCTAGTGAGAGCCCGGCTAGCGAGACCACCTCGGGGGAAAAATACATAGCCTCCCCGAGAGGTCTTCCAACCCTGCCGGCTAGTGAGAGCCCGGCTAGCGAGACCACCTCGGGGGAAAATACATAGCCTCCCCGAGAGGTCTTCCAACTTTGCCGGCTAGTGAGAGCCCAGCTAGCGAAGTCACCTCGGGGGAAAATACTTAAGAGAATTTTCGGCCATTGGGCGGTTCTTGACCCTGCCAGCTAGGTGGTAGCCTGGTCAGCAGGTCAGCATGGGGACTAAGTACTTGGGACTTTCCTGCCACCGAGCGATCCTCAGACCTGCCAGCTTGATGGAAACCTGGTCAGCGGGCCAGCATCGGGACTAAGTACTTGGGACTTTCCTGCCACCGAGCGATTCTCGGACCTGCCAGCTTGATGGGAGCCTGGTCAGCGGGCCAGCATCGGGACTAAGTACTTGGGACTTTCCTGCCACCGTGCGATTCTCGGACCTGCTAGCTTGATGGGAGCCTGGTCAGCGGGCCAACATCGGGACTAAGTACTTGGGATTTTCCTGCCACCGAGCGATCCTGAGACCTGCCAGCTTGATGGGAGCCTGGTCAGCGGGCCAACATCGGGACTAAGTACTTGGGACTTTCCTGCCACCGAGCGATCCTCGGACCTGCCAGCTTGATGGGAGCCTGGTCAGCGGGCTAGCATAAGGACTAAGTACTTGGGACTTTCCTGCCACCGAGCGATCCTCGGACCTGCCAGCTTGATAGGAGCCTGGTCAGCGGGCCAGCGTCGGAGCTAAGTACCTTGAGATTTTCCTGCCACCGAGCGATCCTCAGACCTGCCAGCTTGATGGGAGTCTGGTCAGCGGGCCAGCGTCGGGGCTAAGTACCTTGAGATTTTCCTGCCACCGAGCGATCCTCAGACCTGCCAGCTTGATGGGAGCCTGGTCAGCGGGCCAGCATCGGAACTAAGTACTTGGGACTTTCCTGCCACCGAGCGATCCTCGGACCTGCCAGCTTGATGGGAGCCTGGTCAGCGGGCCAGCGTCGGGGCTAAGTACCTTGAGATTTTCCTGCCACCGAGCGATCCTCGGACCTGCCAGCTTGATGGGAGCCTGGTCAGCGGGCCAGCGTCAGGGCTAAGTACCTTGAGATTTTCCTGCCACCGAGCGATCCTCAGACCTGCCAGCTTGATGGGAGCCTGGTCAGCGGGCCAGCATCGGGACTAAGTACTTGGGACTTTCCTGCCACCGAGCGATCCTCGGACCTGCCAGCTTGATGGGAGCCTGGTCAGCAGGCCAGCATCGGGACTAAGTACTTGGGACTTTCCTGCCACCGAGCGATCCTCGGACCTGCCAGCTTGATGGGAGCCTGGTCAGCGGGCCAGCATCGGGACTAAGTACTTGGGATTTTCCTGCCATCGAGCGATCCTTAGACCTGCCAGCTTGATGGGAGCCTGGTCAGCGGGCCAGCATTGGGACTAAGTACTTGGGACTTTCCTGCCACCGAGCGATCCTCGGACCTGCCAGCTTGATGGGAGCCTGGTCAGCGGGCCAGCATCAGGACTAAGTACTTGGGACTTTCCTGCCACCGAGCGATCCTCGGACCTGCCAGCTTGATGGGAGCCTGGTCAGCGGGCCAGCGTCGGGGCTAAGTACCTTGAGATTTTCCTGCCACCGAGGGATCCTCAGACCTGCCAGCTTGATGGGAGCCTGGTCAGCGGGCCAGCATCGGGACTAAGTACTTGGGACTTTCCTGCCACCGAGCGATCTTCAGACCTGCCAGCTTGATGGGAGCCTGGTCAGCGGGCCAGCGTCGGGGCTAAGTACCTTGAGATTTTCCTGCCACCGAGCGATCCTCGGACCTGCCAGCTTGATGGGAGCCTGGTCAGCGGGCTAGCGTCGGGGCTAAGTAGCTTGAGATTTTCCTGCCACCGAGCGATCCTCAGACCTGCCAGCTTGATGGGAGTCTGGTCAGCAGGCCAGCATCGGGACTAAGTACTTGGGAATTTCCTGCCACCGAGCGATCCTCGGACCTACCAGCTTGATGGGAGCCTGGTCAGCGGGCCAGCGTCGGGGCTAAGTACCTTGAGATTTTCCTGCCACCGAGCGATCCTCGGATCTGCCTGCTTGATGGGAGCCTGGTCAGCGGGCCAGCGTCGGGGCTAAGTACCTTGAGATTTTCCTGCCACCGAGCGATCCTCGGACCTGCCAGCTTGATGGGAGCCTGGTCAGCGGGCCAGCGTCGGGACTAAGTACTTGGGACTTTCCTGCCACCGAGCGATCCTCGGACCTGCCAGCTTGATGGGAGCCTGGTCAGCGGGCCAGCATCGGGACTAAGTACTTGGGATTTTCCTGCCACCGAGCGATCCTCAGACCTGCCAGCTTGATGGGAGCCTGGTCAGCGGGCCAGCATCGGGACTAAGTACTTGGGATTTTCCTGCCACCGAGCGATCCTCAGACCTGCCAGCTTGATGGGAGCCTGGTCAGCGGGCCAGCATCGGGACTAAGTACTTGGGACTTTCCTGCCACCGAGCGATCCTCGGACCTGCCACCTTGATGGGAGCCTGGTCAGCGGGCCAGCATCAGGACTAAGTACTTGGGACTTTCCTGCCACCGAGCGATCCTCGGACCTGCCAGCTTGATGGGAGCCTGGTCAGCGGGCCAGCGTCGGGGCTAAGTACCTTGAGATTTTCCTGCCACCGAGCGATCCTCGGACCTGCCAGCTTGATGGGAGCCTGGTCAGCGGGCCAACGTCGGGGCTAAGTACCTTGAGATTTTCCGCCACCGAGCGATCCTCAGACCTGCCAGCTTGATGGGAGACTGGTCAGCGGGCCAGCATCGGGACTAAGTACTTGGGACTTTCCTGCCACCGAGCGATCCTCGGACCTGCCAGCTTGATGGGAGCCTGGTCAGCGGGCCAGCGTCGGGGCTTAGTACCTTGAGATTTTCCTGCCACCGAGCGATCCTCGGACCTGCCAGCTTGATGGGAGCCTGGTCAGCGGGCCAGCGCCGGGGCTAAGTACCTTGAGATTTTCCTGCCACCGAGCAATCCTCGGACCTGCCAGCTTGATGGGAGCCTGGTCAGCGGGCCAGCGTCGGGACTAAGTACTTGGGACTTTCCTGCCACCGAGCGATCCTCGGACCTGCCAGCTTGATGGGAGCCTGGTCAGCGGGCCAGCATCGGGACTAAGTACTTGGGATTTTCCTGCCACCGAGCGATCCTCAGACCTGCCAGCTTGATGGGAGCCTGGTCAGCGGCCTAGCATCGGGACTAAGTACTTGGGACTTTCCTGCCACCGAGCGATCCTCGGACCTGCCAGCTTGATGGGAGCCTGGTCAGCGGGCCAGCGTCGGGGCTAAGTACCTTGAGATTTTCCTGCCACCGAGCGATCCTCGGACCTGCCAGCTTGATGGGAGTCTGGTCAGCGGGCCAGCGTCGGGGCTAAGTACCTTGAGATTTTCCTGCCACCGAGCGATCCTCAGACCTGCCAGCTTGATGGGAGCCTGGTCAGCGGGCCAGCATCGGGACTAAGTACTTGGGACTTTCCTGCCACCGAGCGATCCTCGGACCTGCCAGCTTGATGAGAGCCTGGTCAGCAGGCCAGCATCGGGACTAAGTACTTGGGACTTTCCTGCCACCGAGCGATCCTCTGACCTGCCAGCTTGATGGGAGCCTGGTCAGCGGGCCAGCGTCGGGGCTAAGTACCTTGAGATTTTCCTGCCACCGAGCGATCCTCGGACCTGCCAGCTTGATGGGAGCCTGGTCAGCGGGCCAGCGTCGGGTCTAAGTACCTTGAGATTTTCCTGCCACCGAGCGATCCTCGGACCTGCCAGCTTGATGGGAGCCTGGTCAGCGGGCCAGCGTCGGGACTAAGTACTTGGGACTTTCCTGCCACCGAGCGATCCTCGGACCTGCCAGCTTGATGGGAGCCTGGTCAGCGGGCCAGCATCGGGACTAAGTACTTGGGATTTTCCTGCCACCGAGCGATCCTCAGACCTGCCAGCTTGATGGGAGCCTGGTCAGCGGGCCAGCATCGGGACTAAGTACTTGGGATTTTCCTGCCACCGAGCGATCCTCAGACCTGCCAGCTTGATGGGAGCCTGGTCAGCGGGCCAGCATCTGGACTAAGTACTTGGGACTTTCCTGCCACCGAGCGATCCTCGGACCTGCCAGCTTGATGGGAGCCTGGTCAGCGGGCCAGCATCAGGACTAAGTACTTGGGACTTTCCTGCCACCGAGCGATCCTCGGACCTGCCAGCTTGATGGGAGCCTGGTCAGCGGGCCAGCGTCGGGGCTAAGTACCTTGAGATTTTCCTGCCACCGAGCGATCCTCAGACCTGCCAGCTTGATGGGAGCCTGGTCAGCGGGCCAGCGTCGGGGCTAAGTACCTTGAGATTTTCCTGCCACCGAGCGATTCTCAGACCTGCCAGCTTGATGGGAGCCTGGTCAGCGGGCCAGCATCGGGACTAAGTACTTGGGACTTTCCTGCCACCGAGCGATCCTCGGTCCTGCCAGCTTGATGGGAGCCTGGTCAGCGGGCCAGCGTCGGGGCTAAGTACCTTGAGATTTTCCTGCCACCGAGCGATCCTCGGACCTGCCAGCTTGATGGGAGCCTGGTCAGCGGGCCAGCGTCGGGGCTAAGTACCTTGAGATTCTCCTGCTACCGAGCGATCCTCAGACCTGCCAGCTTGATGGGAGCCTGGTCAGCGGGCCAGCATCGGGACTAAGTACTTGGGACTTTCCTGCCACCGAGCGATCCTCGGACCTGCCAGCTTGATGGGAGCCTGGTCAGCAGGCCAGCATCGGGACTAAGTACTTGGGACTTTCCTGCCACCGAGCGATCCTCGGACCTGCCAGCTTGAAGGGAGCCTGGTCAGCGGGCCAGCATCGGGACTAAGTACTTGGGATTTTCCTGCCTCCGAGCGATCCTCAGACCTGCCAGCTTGATGGGAGCCTGGTCAGCGGGCCAGCATCGGGACTAAGTACTTGGGACTTTCCTGCCACCGAGCGATCCTCGGACCTGCCAGCTTGATGGGAGCCTGGTCAGCAGGCCAGCATCGGGACTAAGTACTTGGGACTTTCCTGCCACCGAGCGATCCTCGGACCTGCCAGCTTGAAGGGAGCCTGGTCAGCGGGCCAGCATCGGGACTAAGTACTTGGGATTTTCCTGCCACCGAGCGATCCTCAGACCTGCCAGCTTGATGGGAGCCTGGTCAGCGGGCCAGCATCGGGACTAAGTACTTGGGACTTTCCTGCCATCGAGCGATCCTCGGACCTGCCAGCTTGATGGGAGCCTGGTCAGCGGGCCAGCATCAGGACTAAGTACTTGGGACTTTCCTGCCACCGAGCGATCCTCGGACCTGCCAGCTTGATGGGAGCCTGGTCGTACAAAAGAGCAGCCCCAAAAATTGTAAGTCCTCTATATTGATTGAAACCTACAAAAACACCAAATGGTCTGTACTCCATGTTAGTGGAAAAAGTAGTATCAAATGTAATGACATCTCCAAAAAGTTCGTAATCAATACGAATTCTTGCATCTGCCCAAAATATATTAGTAACTTGCTCTGTATTATCCAACTGCACTGCATAAAAAAAGGAAGGATCATCTAGTGTTTTATTTTGAAAATATCTTAGTAAGCAACCAACTTCTCCATAAGCCATCTTTCTTTGTCGTTTACTTCTGAGATAATTTTTTTGATCTAATTGAAGAAAGCCAAGGTTAGCCCTTCCTCCAGATTGTCTTCCCAAAAATTCAAATGTATTTTTTTTTTAAGACCAGAGTCGTCTGCCAATTGCACTTCAATAACTTGAACGCCTGCAATCTTTCTTTGTGAGGCCATCATATGAGCACATTCTGCAAAGTGTAGAATATGATTGTGCTCTGAGACAAACTCATGAACACAAAATTGACCAGTGCTTCTATTCAACATGATTCCCATTCGTACCGGACGATGACGTTCATTTTCTCAATTTTGCCTCTATAGTAAGTAATGATTAAGAAAATGAACGTCATCGTCGTCCGATCCTTCTTTTCAACAATTAACAGCCGTCCTTCCTCTGCTCGTCTTCCGCATTCCTGCACGGCAGCTCATCATGAGATAGTACGTGTCATGTTTTCGTTCCCTCCAACTTTGCTGTACGCTGTACTCCAACATCACCAAACCATCCTTTTATCGTGCGCTCCTGCGCACCTTTTACCTGCCCATAAAAGCAGACCAAATCCGCTGTAAAGCTCAAAGCAAAGCGCACCGCTAAGAGCAGTCTCACATCCCACAAATTTTATCCTGCTCACGACGAAGAGGAGAACCCCCTCTGCCCTCTTTCTTCTCTTCTCGTAAAAAGGGCCGATTTTAGCGCCGTTGCTGCATTAGTACCACATCGCCGGCCGGCGATTCCTGTGGTGTACTGGTATAAATGGCTACCATCATCCGTCCCTCGCTGAATTTCAACTCCGCGGGATCCAGGACTCTGTTCTCCTCCTCCCCAAACCCTCCGGCGCCGCCGCTCTCCATCGCCGTCTCTACTTATAGTCTCCTATCTTCATTTTCCAGAGTCGCCTCTTCTGTACAGCCGGCGGTGGAGATCGAAGCTTCCGCTCTCTCCCCTGTAGCGGAGTTTGATTTTAAAGGCTACATGCTGTCGAAAGCCGCTGCGGTGAACCGAGCGTTGGACCTAGCGGTTCCGCTCGTGTTCCCGGAGCGCCTCCACGAGGCCATGCGCTACTCACTCCTCGGAGGCGGGAAGCGCGTCCGTCCGGCGCTGTGCCTCGCCGCCTGCGAGCTCGTCGGAGGCGACGAGGCTCTCGGGATGCCGGGCGCCTGCGCCGTGGAGATGATCCACACCATGTCCCTCATCCACGACGACCTCCCCTGCATGGACAACGACGACTTCCGCCGCGGGCAGCCGACATGCCACATCGCTTACGGCGAGGCGATCGCGGTCCTCGCCGGAGACGCTCTCCTCGCCCTAGCCTTCCACCACGTTGCCGACATCGGCAACTATCCGCTGCTCCGGGAGGGGCACCCCGCCCTCGTCGTCCGCGCCGTGGCAGAGCTCGCGCGCTGCATTGGCGGGGAGGGCCTCGTCGCCGGACAAGTCGTTGACATGGAGTCCACCGGCCTCGGCGAGCCCGTCGGGCTCGAGCGCCTCGAGTTCATCCACATACATAAGACGGCAGTGCTGCTGGAGGCGTCAGTGGCCATAGGAGCTATAATCGGCGGCGGGTCGGACGGCGAGGTCGAGCGTCTAAGACGTTATGCGCGTGGCATTGGGCTGCTGTTTCAGGTGGTCGACGACATCCTCGACGTGACCAAGTCGTCTGAGGAGTTGGGGAAGACCGCCGGCAAGGATCTGGCCAGCGACAAGACAACGTACCCGAAGCTGATCGGCCTCGAAAAGTCGAGGGAGTTTGCCGAGGAGCTGCTCCGGGAGGCAAAGCTGCAGCTCGAGGGCTTCGATCCGGCAAAGGCGGCGCCTTTACTCCACCTAGCCAATTATATTGCCTACAGGCAGAAATAAACAGGGCGGGGAAGAATTGTTTGTGTCCTGCTGTTTTTTTAGTCCAAGAACAATATTTCAACAGTCACTAACAGTACATTCACAGTTAGAAATCGCAAATCCTCTGTTCCCAGAAACCAGGATTTCCTTCACCGCCATTTCTGATCTGCTTTTCTGTATGGAATCGTATCGTATATTTCTCCATCTTATATATTTCGTTAGAAAACAATGATTATGCGCATAATACACACAACAGTCATTTGCTGAGCAATGCTAGTGATCCAGTATAATCTCTAGACATTATATTAGTCGAATCAGGATTTTCTACTGTTCTTGTGTCAACTACCGCGAAACTAAGGCTCTGTTTGGGGTGACGTCGGGCCGCTGGTGCTGGAGCAACCGCATGCGGCGGCGTTTGCTCCTAAAGTCTTCACAAAAAGGGCGGTGACGCCCCCCTTTCCAACCCCACATCCGGTTGGAACCCCGTTCGCTGCTGCGCTGGGGCTCGGACGCAGCCCCAAACAGCGCCTATTGAGTATAGACTGCTCTGGAAACACATGACAAAGCCATGCATCATGATCAAGACTTAGAATTCCAGAAAATTGTCAACTTTGAAATTCTGCATCAGTTATTAAGACTGCAATTCCCTTTCTCCTACATTTTTCTCAAGATGGTATTTTTGGGGAAAAACTTTGAACATGGTAGTGCCAATGAATGCCCCCAGCCCTAAAAATGGAGTTTTTAGGTGAAATCCTGCACCTGAAATTCCAAACACAAATCCATAAAGCTAAAAAACGCGTTATTGATCATTTATTTCTCCTTTGGACCCATCACAATCATGTTAGAGAATCTCATTATGAATTGAGGGAGGTCACCAATGTTGAGGAGGATCAAATATATCATTAATCTTAGATATTTTTCATTAATTCTCGAGTGACAATATATAGGAGTGCGGTTCGGTTTCGTTTTGGGGGGCTGAAAACCGAATTGGTTCGGTTCGGTTTACACCTTTGGTAAACCGATGAAATTGAACAGACGAACCATGCTTCAATGTTTTGCTATTCGCGCCCGTCTTTACTCGCGTGTCTTCTTCCCGTGAGTTCGTGATTTAAAAGATGAGTAGGACTATTGTTGAAACCGATTTCTCGGTCTCTTGTGGAGCTCGGGGCCCTCACCGAAATGAGGGGCGGCTAGCCCTTACTGATTCCCCGGAGAAGGTAGACCGAAGACTAGAACAATGACTAAGACCTTAGTCGCAGCGAGGAGGTCCCTCCACTAACCCGGAAGATCGTTGAGCGCTTCCCCTCCCAAGCCAAAGCTGAGCTCGGGCACCTTGGAGAGCTCTGGGAATGCTAACCAAAGAAAAGTCTGAGGAGAGAGAAGCTGAACTGAAGTCCCCCTCAAAGGTGCCCTTAAGGTCTTATTTATAGGTTTTCTGATACGGCTTGCAAATAGCAGGATTCCACCTTTTGATTTTACTATCCGCACCCCAAATGGGTCTGGTAACAACCAAACTCCGCTGTTTGGAGAGGCTAAAGGCAGACCACCAAGGGTAAAAGGGGATTTTGACCCTGTCGGCTTAGGGGTCAGGAACTGCGAGAACCTTACTTCCGAAGCTCTCGCGGGCCTTCTCGCGAGCCCCGCTCGCGATGCCTCTTCTAGGCGATCGCCCTGCGAGGACCTCGCTGGCCCCTCCTGGCGATACCTACCGAGGTCCGATCTCGCGAGCCTTTCTGCGAGATCGCCTACTCACTGTCGCGCACTGAACATGTTTCGCCGGACACCCTTTTACCGTACAAAGGGTCTCTTCCGCCAGCGGCCTGCGAAGTATTGACTTTCCCGCCCTCGCTTGGCCCAGTCCTTTGAAGTTGTCTGCCGAGGTCTGGATCTCGCGACCGATCTTGCGAGACCGTCCCTTTGACTTTAATGATCATGGAACATTTCGCCAAAATGTTGATGATTTCGCCAAACAGGGGCGAGCTCGACGATCATAGGTGGGCTCGACGAACACGGGAGAGTTCGTCGAACGCAGTATTCCTTTCGTCGAACTCTGGGAACTTCTTGGCGAATACCTGCGGGCGTTTATCTCGCCTACCCTTCTCGCCCGCCTCCCCGCGAGCCTTCTGAGAGAGATTTCTCTCTGATCCCTCTCGCGAGGTCTTCGACCCTAAGGCCCCTATTTCTTGTTATTTCGTTATGTTGCCTTCTTAAACCGTGCCTCCTCGCCTGTCGAATATCGGGGTTGTACACAATCCCCGCTCTTCGCGAGGATATTTATGCTCGCGAAGAAACATCCAACCCCTGGCATTCGTCAGCACCTTGATGATCTGTCAGGAATCTTTGGTGGGGTCCACCCTGTGGGCTATAAATATCGTCCCGAGTACCCAATGACGTGCGCCGCCACTTCCTTTCCTCTCCCTTTGCCTGGTACTGTAGCTGCCTGGAGATGCCTCTTTCCGAAGAAGCCGAGGCTCGCCTGAGGGCGGTGAGAGCCGGCGGGCTACCCTCCACGACCAGGGTCCCCGCCTGGATGAATCGGCCGCCCCCTGCTCAGTCGCCAAAAATTAAGAAGGCGAAGGCGGCTCGTCGAACCGGGGATGACTCCGTGCTGTTGGACTCCTCCCCGGACGATCGCCCACACGAGAAGGTACGAGCTACCCCTTTAGTTTACGTCAATAAATTTGCCTGTGATTCATACCTACTCGCAGGATGCTTTTGCCGAACGAGGACACTGGAGAGCCCGCTGGTGGGTCTCGCAAAAGTCCGCCGGCGGATACCAACCTCTCTGGGAAAAACGTCGCCGGTATGATCCTGATCTCGCACGCCAACCCTCTCCTTGTCAACTATCCGACCTTCGTTCCTTGCTTCTTACAGTCTCGCCCCAGAAGTCTCCAGCCCGCCAGGCATCGCGGCCTCCGTCTCCGCCTCCTGACAAAATTATAGATAAGCCCGGGTTCCAACTCCTGACGAGCGAGGAGATCGGTGGCTCCGTGCCGCCAAAGATCCCTCCGACCAACAGCGCAACCTACCCTCCTGGCTTGGGTAAATCTCTCTACCCTCACTACGACAACGTGTTCCAGGGCCGTCCCTCGACCTCTCGCCCTCCGCTGGGTAAGCATTCTGGCGACCCCCTACCCTGCGCGAACTCAAGCGCGCCATCTAACCTATTAGTAATGTCTCGCAGAGAATTATCACGAAAATCCGCCTACCGATTCCGAGTTGGGCGACGACGAGATGTCCCCCCCTTCCTGACCAGGTGGAGGACTTCTTAGGGGATCCGCGAGATCCTGAGATGATGAAACAACGAGCCGCGGAGTTGCAGAGAAAATATGGGCGGATGCTGATGGACCTCAACATGCAGGCAAGACGTGACAGGGAAGCCGCCGAGGATAGACACGCTATCTTGATGGAAGAGTGTGCGAGACTCCGGCAAGCGAGGCAGCGTGACCAGGATGAGAGCGCCACTGATGCGCCCAAAATAGATTTACGTTTTAACGCAAGTGCACGTGTCGAATCAAGTAATATAACGTGAGAAAAGATCGTTCCCTCGGAGAAGTGATTAATTTAGTGCTCGCAAGTACCAGCTCTACCTTTTCTTTAAATTCAAGTGGAATGATTAAATTGAGTTTTTAATAATGAAAAATTAGTAATGATAACAAAACTAAACAACGCTTACTTAAGATTACTCTATTCAAACTAATTGGAGAAATATCAGTTGGAGAAATAATCTTGTGTATTGTTTTCCTTTGCTTATGGTGATGATTTTTATGATGAATCTTTATGAAATGCTTGATTAATTACCTTGCAACGATTTAAAAGTGGATGTCATTATCTCTCGATCTCTGAAATCCATATTCTTAATTCCCCTAGTTATCTCTAACTTAGGTGGAAAAGACTATCATAAAGCACACAATCGATATTGCTAGCAAAAGATGAAATCTCTTTCTACCTTTATGCTATATTGAAATTCATGATATTTTCACCGCTCCTCTCTCGAATCTCGCAGTGCAGTGTAAAAACGGAAATTTTGGTTAAAGATTTACGCGACTCCTCTCTCGAATCTTGCCGCATAAAATAAAGCAATCATCTAGCCTGACTCCTCTCTCGAAATTCAATAAGGAAATTATAAATTCAATAAAGATGATATTCCAAACATCCATAAGGAAATTAAAATCAAAACATCATAACAAACAAAGTACTAACAACACACAAGATCTATGAGATTAGTTCATGATGGAGGGATGAAACCAACCAAGAAAGATCTTACTAGACATGCTTATGCCAATCAAGTGATGTAGGAAATTCCACTCAAAGATGTGCACAATCCGTTGAAGAATCAGTCCGGTCTCCTTCTTCTCCACTAGGGTTTTTCGCCAACCCTAGTTCTTCTTCTCTCCAAAACTCCTTTTCTTCCTCTCCAATTTCGTATATCCTTTGCTGGAGGTTATTTTCTGCCTAAAAACGAGCAGCCCCAGCCCAAGAGACGCATCCTTCCATAATTAAATTTGGCGCAAAATTCGGAATTCAATTTTTAAATCCGTCAGATTTGTTGTAACATCCAAAAATGGATGTTATAACAACTTGAACCGGCAAAAATATTTAAGTCCAGCTTTTCTTCTCCGAGTCGATTTCTTCGGCATTTCTAATAAGAAAACATATAATTTTAATCAAATGATCCATAATTTAAATAAACATGAATTTATTTATATTTTATATTCATTTAGATCATTTATTCCATTTATAATAAAATAATAAGTCATAATAAAAGACTAGATAACTTCTTTTTAGGAAGTTATCACACCTCCACACTTAAACTTTTGCTAGTCCCTAGCAAAGATCATTCAAATTACTGGCTTGAATGAAGAACTAATAACATAACATAAATTCAAATGATCTCTCATCCTTGTAAAAAAAATTTAATCAAAGCATACTATAGAAATTCACTTTACTCAATTGATAAGCCTACAATCAATAAAAATTCAACCATTCATAACTCCATTAGCTTGAATAAAAGATAATGCTCAAATAAGAATTTTAGTGCGGTGAGTGCTAAAAATGAATTTACTCCCATGCAATATTTCTTATTGAACCTCTGCATTTATTGGAAAGGGTAAGAATATGCTAAGCTATTGATTTTAGTCTCCACATGATTTAGTAGTTCAATTGAATATCGGAATGACTTTGGCTTGGTTCGAAATTTATGAATAACTTTGATAGTGGAATGACATTCCCTAGTTAATACTCTTAGCAAGTTTACCATAATATGTGGATAATCAACATATTTTTTTCTTCTTTTCATAATAGGGGTCATTCCAAGTACATGTGTACATACCTAGGCCACATATCACTATGATGCTCTTTTTTTTTACTTCTTCTTTTTTTATATATCACAGTTGGGATCATTCTAAGTATGTATACAAATACCTAGGCCACATATCACTATGAAATTTAACCATTTTTTTAATTAAACACCCATATATGGTTACTTATTAAGATACAACTAGTAGGAACATATGGAATTTAAGCATGGAATGGTGTATATCAAAGTGGTAAGGATAAGACTCAAAGTATTTAGTGGATGCTCGAAATGGATTAACTTCCTAAACTCAAGTCTTGACTTACATCGTTAACTCAGTTCTTTCTCACCCCATCCTAGTATTTGCAGAAGCCAATATCAAAAATTACCTTGGTCGTAAACAAAAATTTTGTGCATGAAATAATTGCCTAAATGAGCATTATCCAAAAAATTTCTTACTAACTTCAAATTCATGAATTGAACTTCTAAGGTTGATAAGTCATACCAATTAATTATCATCGAAAACTTAAGTAACTTATTGATTAATAAAAACAAGAATTTAGATCATTAAATTCATGTAAGGTTAATTTAATCTTCACTCAAGTGGTAGGGGTTATATTACCCCCACCTCCACACTTAGGCTTTGCTAGTCCCTAGCAAAGAAATTAGATCATGCAAATACTGGAATGGAGCAATACACAAACATAATGAGAACCGAAATTGAAATAGGAAACTCCCCTGAAGTGAATTGAATGTGATGAGATGGATGTTCAAGACTTCTTGTTTTCCTCCATAGTACTCCCACCTCCACACTTAATCATAAAAACCAGGTCTGCATTCTTATATTTGTAGAATTGATAGGCATTAAAACATGAGATATAATTATAGATTATCAATAGTAAATGCAAATATCATTAATCATAATAACATGTGGGCAGCAATCCTTAAGCAGCACCTCAGAATTAAATCATGATAATAAATATCATTACTCATAAATCATAATAATCAAGCCTCAGGACTCACCAAAGTGCACCAATCATTAATAAGCATCTAATAATAAGCAGTAGTATAAGATAGTGCTATGCAAATAAGAGTAAAACCAACACCAAAAAAATACATCACGGCTAACAACATAGATGAAATAAAAGAAAATATCACACTAAGAAGCATTCAAGTATACTGCAGGGTATAAAAGAAAATATCACACTAAGAAAATATCTCATAGATGCAGGGTATTTCCTTTAGCATTTGGAACCTTCTCTCAGCCGATGGAGTAAAAAAAAAAAACAAATTCCTGGGCTACACTCTTTCCCTTGCCCCTTTTCTTTCTTTTCTTAGAAGACTCAGCCTAAATCGAAAATGAGGCTAAGAGAAATCAACCTCTAACAAAATATACTGCTTAACATGAGGGAGAAGGTCAGAGTATTACCTCTTTCTGCGCTCCAGCCACCTCCTCACTCTGATGCCGACGTACCATGATGTCGAGCCGCAAGGATCCTCTCGCTTTCTTGCGAAATGCCTGCTACTTCGATGTTCTCCTCCGCCTTTCTTCTCAGCGGAATCGCCCGTCGGCCGCCTTTCTTCTCAGCGGTCTGAGCGAGACGAAAATCTAACCTAGCTGGCGGTTATATTATATATGGAATTGGGTCAGATTGCCGGTCAGATTGCATTAGGAAATAGGTTCGACGAACGTCGAGCCTATGCGGCGATTAAATTAGAATCCGGTTCGACGAACGTCGAACCCATCCGGCGTGCGAAATTAAAATCCGGTTCGACGAACGTCGAACCCAACCGACGTGCGAAATTAAAATCCGGTTCGACGAACGTCGAACCCAACCGGCGTGCGAAATCCTGAAGGAATTGCACAAAGCGAGCAATGTGATAACATTTTATTTTCTGCGTTGTAACAATTTTGTGCAGCAGTGACAATGTTGTAACAATTATTTTCAGTTGTTGTAACAATTTTGTGCAGCAGTGACAATGTTGTAACAATTATTTTCTGTTGTTGTAACAATTGTCTTAGACGAATTTGACTTAGAAAAATTTTCAGCCTACTTTCATTTCTTCCTTTTCTTAACCGAATTTTTTTCTTTTTTTCTATTCCTCGATGGTCATCATCTTGTGTTTTCCTTCTTTCACTCACATAGCCTTTACTAAGTTATCAACATATAAATTTTAAATATTTCATATTGGATGGGTTGCCTCCCACCAAGCTTCTAAATTATTGTAGGAAAAAAATACAGGAAAATTAAAACACAAAATGCAACAAACGAAAGATAACTACTGGGTTTATTGTCTCCCCAGCAGGACTTATTCAGGCCTTAAAAATATTCTAGATTATTGGCCTGTGAAAGATAAAGTGAACATGTAACTGCATTAATATTTGTTGCGGTAACGGGTACCGATACGGAGATAACACAGTTACTCCCTCTCCTGAATAATAATACATGAACTTCATAGGTAAGGGAAATAGAAAGTAAGAGGAGCAGGACATCTGCTCCTCACTCATCTCATCAACATGCATATGCTTAGATGGAGAAAGAGGTTTAGGAAATAAATTAGAAGAAAGACATAAATAATTAAAAAGTGAGAGAGTGGTCACGGTCTCACTCTCAACAGACTCCAAATCTTGTACACTATTGTCGACATCCAAAGTAGGGCAAGAGATATCAGAAGGTATAGGAGTCACGCAAGCGAAATGAACATCATCAACAAGTGAGGAAGTGGATACTTCCTCAACCAATGAGATGAAATCGTCAAACTCTTGCGACTCGACTACAATCTCTGTAACCTCGCACTGCTGGATGGCTAAAGCAGGATCAATGGAAATGAGTGTAGAAAGTTTATGCAAAGGAGGAACTGCGTCAATCGCAATATCAGAGAACATGTGGATTGGTTCCTCGTGAGGTGAATCCAAAAGAGATGATGATTGCATGTGTAGAGGAGGCACTACCATGTCATTGCACAAATTATCGAATGGAGAATCTGCAATACTCCCTCGTAGACAAGGTGGTATTGCGTATGGATCATAAGAGGTAGAAGGAACGTCAAGTGTACGGAGAGAATCTGCAATAGCCCCCCGTAGACAAGGTGGATAATCATATAGACTAATTTCAATTTACGGTTCATTCTCCTCCTCCCTTTTACGTTGAAATGCAGCGCACTCTTTTAATACGTGGTCGGTGCTATGAAAATATATGCATTATTCCCCGCTTCTTTGCGGCCTTTGAGGGGTCGTGCTGAAATAAGGGAACGATACTTGTTGTGAAGGTGCGTAATTATAAAAATTAGGCTCGTCATATGACATATCATATGATATTGGTGCTCCGTAAGGTGAGTCATATGACGTATAACTGCAACATCCCATTTCCTACTAGACCCCTAAGGTGCACTTTGTCATGACATGGTCATAACAATGCCCTAAGATACCAAGGATTGCCCTAGAACCAAGGTGAAAAGGTGAAAAACACCTTGGTGTGCAAATAGACAAAATGACTTCAAGGTTTAAGACTTGATGTCTAAGCCTCAAAATGATCCAATTGACCCCACCTAACTCTTCCTAATCCTCTAGGGAACTCAATGAGTCACTAATAACCCAATGGGTCAAGACAAATCTAGGGTTTGGGTCAAAATCACCATTTGACTCATTTAGCCTAAATAGACCTAAATAGGTCAAAAATGCCCAAAGAGGGTTCACCAAGCCATGAATCACACCAAAGGGAGTCTTTGGACCTCATAGACACCATGTGGGGTTAGCATTCTCATCAGTTGACCAAGTCAACCCAAAAGCCCTAACATATGGTCACCAAGTTTGTCCAATTTAACCAAATTGACCAAAGTCAAATATAAGTCAACATAACCCAATTCAACCCAAATTGTTCAATTAGACTTCATATGACCAAATTGACCACACCATTACATGTCAATCCCTAAGAGAGACCCAATGGACTCAGAAGCCTCATCATGTGATCATCAAATTGGTCAAATTGACCAAAATTAAACTTTCCCCAATTTTGGTCAAAATCACATTTATTGGCTAAATTGGCCCAATTAGGGCATCACCACGGCCCAATCAACATTGGATGGTGTCAAGGGACTCAAGACCAACAATTTGGACCAGTCAACCCATTAGTTGACCAAGTCAACCACTAAAGTCAACATAAGTCAAAATTGGGCTAAATGGGAATTTTGGATCAATTAAACCAAACCCTATGGGCTAAGGCCTCAATAGGAGGCCCATCCTGCAACCCAATGGCACTTGACCATGCATGCCCTCAGATTTGAAGAGGGATTGACATGCAGGGGGGGGGGGCAAAATTGGATTTTCCCCCAATTTGAAGAAGAGACAAATTGGAATTCATGCATTGAGTGCCAATTGGCACTCAATTCTCCTCCCAAAGCATTCCACTGAGCTCCCTCAGTAATTCCCAGCCGAATTCCTGTTGTCCCCATGCCAAGTGTAACCTTGGTGAAGCATCCAAGGTGTAGGCCGAGCTCCCCTTTAATGGCTGGAATGGTTAGAGCCCTCCTCAGGCCAAATAGACACCACCATTAGCTTTAGAACGAGGAAAGCATATGAAATCGACCTTTGAATCACTGCAAATGGTGGATGAATGAAGTTTTGAGCAAGCTTGCCGGAGAGGAGAAGATTCATGTCCAACCGCCGCCGCCGCCTCCGTCAAGCTTCATTAAGGTACGATTTCTCCCCCCTCCCTCGGTGCTAGCTTCATAGATCAAATAGGAATGAATCCAAGCTCATTTGAGCTTGATGCCATGGACAACCATGAAGAAATGGCTGATTTTAGATCTCGCCGGAAAACACTACTCCGGCCACCCCAAGTCGCCGGACCACCACCCATCGATGGCTCTTGCCGAGAGGAAGGAGTTGGTGTGGTTGTCCGGCAATGGGAGGGCTTAGATTGCTGTAGTGAGGCCAAAATACCTGCTCCAGGGCGGGCAAACCGTGGCCTTTGGCTCTAGGAAGAAGAGATAATCATGGCCATTGATTTGATCAAGGATCGGCTATAGGCAGACCACCCCCCAATTACTTAAGTTTTTAATAGACTTTGCATGTAAAAATTAGGCCACTTAGAGGCCTTTTCATGAAAAGTTGTCTGAGACAACTTTTGTTGCCCTTGATGTTAACTTTCAAACGAAACTTAAATCAAGTCATTTGGAGTACTGTATCACCTACAACACCCATTTTCCTAGGACTGGTCCTAGTGTAGGGCAGAAATTAAAAATGCTATAACTTTTAAATGGCATAACCAAATCCCTTCATTTTTCTACCATGCATGAATGGTATGATGATACAGCTAGGGTTTAAATTTGAGAATTTATGGAGGTATATTCATTGAGATATTTCAGTTATTAGCAATAGTAAATAATTGGTATTTATGGAGTTATGTAACTCCAAACACCCCCTAATTTTGAGGGTGAGCTCTTTATATATATCTAAATCTCTGGTTAAAATTTCATCACATGTGCATGTGTATTTTTCTCTGAATTTCAAAATGAAGTTAGGGTCTTAAGTGAAGAATTGGGGTGCTAATAGTCAATTTGGGCTTTTGAGCTTTTTGATGGAATTGATGGTGGGGATCACCTTGCATGCCTCTGAAACCTTAGGGTTAGTGTATGTCATGAGGATATACATCATTGTCATAAGTTTCATGATTTTTGGAAATTATTTTCCTAAAGTTTTTAATTAAATGATAATTGTCACACTTTTAAATTAATGGAATAATTTGAATCAAAAACTTAGGGTTAAATCCAATACTCTGGGAAATGGATCTTTGACTGGAAAGGCTCATTTAGGAATTTTGTTGGAATTTTTGGACCTCATTTATTTCTCTGAATTTGATTTATTTGGTTAGGTTAATTTATTCAAATAAGACATTTAGGTCTCATATGCATTTGGAGAATTATCAAATTATTCTACTAGGTTTCCTGGGTGATTCTATAGCTCTGTAAATTTTATCATAATTGTTAGATGAATTTTTGTGGTAATTATCAATTTATTGAGGAAAAACCCCCTTTTGTAATTAATTAATTTAATGGGGTAAAATAGTTTGAAAAATTCTAAATCTCTGGATTTAGTGTCTTTAGATGATTATTATACTAGGATAATTTTCTCGGAGTTGATAGGGACATATTATTGGTAGTTGTAGTGTAAATCACTATTTGCACCCCATTTATATTAAATAGAAATTATGGTCAAAAATTTCTGTTAAAAATGTGAAACTTAGGATTTGGTGTTCTTAGACCATTATTATGCCATGATAATTTTCCCAGAATTTATTGAAGTCTTATCATAGCACTTGTAGTGTAAACTCTTATACGCACACCAAATGTAACAAATGACAATCAAAGGTAAATACTCCTTGGAATAATATGAAACTTAGGCATTGCTGATTTTTAGTCAATAACATACTTATATGATTTATTCAGATTTTATTGAGACCTTTAGGTGGTGGTTGTAGTGTAAACTCTTATTGGCACACCACTTGTATTAAATGAATATATTGGATAAATATTACCTGGAATAGTATGAAACCTTGGATTTGGTGTTTTTAGAGGATTAGTATGCTAGGTTAATTTTCTCAGAATTTTTGGAATTCTTATTTTAGTACTTGGTGTATAAAATTACGTCTTCACCTTTTTCATAATAAATATAAATTATGATTATAAATTTGCTGGAAAAATATGATCTTCTGGAAGTAGTGATGTTATGTCCATATGTAGCTACTATAATTTTTCCAGAATTTTAGGAAGTCAAAATCTTATACTTCATGTGTGAATTTATACCTTCAATCATTTATTGAAAATTGGAAATCATGATTGGATAACTTCTGGAAAATTATGAAACCTTGGGAATCTTATTATTATGTCATATATCACCTCTGGAAGAATATTTAGCAAGGTTGGACTCACTAGCATGATACATCCTTTGTATTTTAGTTGAAGAAAAATTGGTTAATGAATTTTTATAGAGGTCAAAAATTGTATGAAATAAACTTAATCTCTGGTCAACTCTTATTTTACCCATTATGAACCTATGATAAAAATTAGAAACCATTTGGAAGTAATTTGACCAAGGTTCCATCATAGGAATCTAAGTAGTTATATGTCGTGGTCTGCGGATAGTGAAAACTCATACGATGATTAATAGAATCACAAAGGGAATCAGTGAGAATTGAATTATAACAAGAGATGAGCATAGACCACTTAGAGGACTAAGAGCTATTAGAGTTGAGACCAAAAGAACGATTGCTTATGAGCGGGATGAAACATAAGGCGTAAGTTATAAAGAGTAATGAGAGGGAGGAAGGTTAGGTCGGGATAGTCGCCAAGAATGTTAAATGTCCTGGAAAAGGGTTGGGCATCATCCCACACATACCCTAGTACCTTGCGAACCCTTCACCGGGTAGCCCTCGGGAAGTCCAGGATCCACCCTAAGCTTCCAAGTAGAATAATAACTAAACAAGAGTAGTCTAAATAGGAGTTTAAAAGATGAGAGTGCTTGGTGAGCTGTGGGTAAGGCTGTGCTCGGGATTGACGAAAGATCATCCTCCCCCTTAGAGAGTTATAAAAGCGCTGAGGTTAATTCAAGTGAAATAATAAGAGGGTAATCTTATGGGTAGCTACCAATAATACTAAGTGTCTTGAGGAAGGGAACTTTGGGGTGTCATCCCATCGTAGTTCCTAATACCGTAGCGAGCCCTTTACAGGGTAACCTTCGGGAATCCAAGATTAAACGTAAACCGTAGGGATAAGATGTTACAAGAATAATCAAATAACACACTCACCCACACCCCGTGGTTGCGGGAGCCTAGTCTGATTGGTGCTGCGAGCAGTAAGCTCAGTGTTTGAAAGAGCGGATTGAAAGTCAGGTGAGCTTACACTCAGTAGAGTTGTTGGTACGGACGGGTTGGTCCGGGGAGCCGGTGGCTCGGAAGGTTATTAATGACGGACAGGTTAGCCCGGGGAGCTTATGGCTCGGAGATAGATTGTAGAACATGTTGCATGTGCATTGAAGGTGGTGGGTCTTCTGTATTGGACGGACGTTCACACCGACGTCAATACGATGACTCGGCAAGTGTGGTATATACACTTAGCCTAGAAAGTCTGGCGATCCAGTCAGCAAGAGTACGCAGACGCTCCACAGTTTTGTGTTGAGGCGTACGATAGGTCTAGGTTAGGTAGTGTGAATACCAACCTAGAGGTGGGCGAGGCCCAACCCACCGCTTCCGTTTGCCACTACGGGAGTATCCTGGGAGTCTTGCTAGCTCCAAAAAGGGGGAACTAAAGGTCTATGCGCATGGAGTCGTAGTGAGTGAGTTGCACTTGTATGAACATAGCATAACAACATACCCTGCATGTCATAGCATGAACATTGCATTTCAACCCCTACCCCTATCGTATAAATTAGTATGAGACTTTTTATACGATAGGCCCTGCTAAACGACCCCTTGGTCTATAGGTCTGTATGGGCATTCCTATAAATCAATGGTTACTTTTAAATTACTTTACTTGCGTCGCACTGCTTCTCTATGCTTACTTCTTTTACTGCTGCGATATTACCTTACTGCACTTATTACTGTTTACTTGCTTATACTGCTAGCATAGAAATTATATGGACATACTCTTGTTAGCGTAGAATATTTGTCACCTGCTTTTTGTTTACTCCACTTTGTTGTCCTCCGCTTCTTCCTCCCACACGGTGCCTAGGAGTCGCGGGGGGAGGCGGGGACAAAATCGGCTTAGTCTTTATGACTAACGGTCGGTGGTGACTGTAGGTACCCGAGGTGATGGAGCCTCAACTAGAGGAGGAGACAGGACCTGAGGAGCTTAAACCGCGCATTACTTCTACTACAAGACAGGTGTTCGAGAGTTGAGAGTTTGTTTAGCTTCCGCACAGATGTAGAGTGAGAGATTTTTGTACTTCGCTTGGATATGTACCGGGCTTAAGCCCCTTTTACTCTTTCATTTTTTTGTACTCATTGATGGACAATATATATTTTGTTGTATAAATGTGTGATTATGGACTTGGTTCTGTTTATTTTCCTTCTGAACTCTTGTTGGCCTGTCGATCGTTCTTGCCGGCAGGATCGGCGTCTTGCGGAGGTAGCTAACTCGGGTGTTAGTGTCACCGTAAGGCGGCGGTTCTGGGCATAAGATCCGGAAGCTCTCCAGGTGCGGGAGAGGGATCTTACAACTGGTATCAGAGAACAACGATCCAACGAGAAAGAAGTCCACAAACCCTGGGACACCCCCGCTCGAGTTAGTTTGAGGACAAACTAGCAGCGGAAGCAGTGGTGTGCCCATGTGTAAAAATCACACAAAATAGTTCATTAATACATGAGTTAGGCCAACCCAACTAGGACATCTTTCTAGATTGACGCACCAAGATGATTTTATAGCGTACACTAATCCAAACCAACCTCAGGCATAGACGGATTAAGGTGCTATGACCCCCAAAGTGACTAAAGAAAGAGTCTATTAAGAAAATAGTTACCTAAAGCTTAAAACTCCGACGTCTTTAATTCTAATATTAAGTGATATCATCACTCCCTACCCAATGAGAAGGACCGCCTCAAGATATTCAGTGCACAAACGCCCTTAGTGGACAGTAGGAGAATCGTAAACTTAATCTCCAAACCAACAACTAGGTTACAACTAGGAGGCCGTCGGGAGAGCCGACGCTCGCATCAAGGAATTGGAGGGCGAGGTGGCTGGGCTGAAAACCCTAAACGCCGATCTCACCCGTGTCGTCGTTCCCCCTTCCCCCCGCCGTCTGAAGGAAGAGCAGCGAGCGCGAGACGAGGACATTCGCTTGGAGTCCACCGAGTCAGCTCGCTACATCTTCTCGACGATGAAGGCGGACGGCCTCCTAGCTGCCGACGCGGCTGACATGGTTCTGGAGGATATCGTCCCGGAGCTCTTCATCCCGCTTCCACCAGTGAAGAGCAGCGATGACGAGGAAGAGTTCGCGAGCGACTCATGATGCTTATAGATTTATGATTTCATTCTGTTTTGTTTTGGGCTGGCGAGATCGCCGTCTTCTGTAATTTAACTGTGAAATGCATGGATGCATATTTTTAGCCATGTATTGTGTTCGCCCTTTCTGCTATTTTCTTTTTTGCCGGCATCTCGCTCTCGCTTATCTCGATGTTCATTATTATGTAGGCTATTCCCGCAGTGATCGTTCTCGCACCTTACGTTGTTGAATAGACATGCATAGGACATTTTTGGCTGCTCTGGCCTTTCGCCACTTGCCTTAGAATTATCGCCCTTTAGGTATGCACCTTCTTCTAAGTTTCGCAGGGTACTTTCCTTCCCGGCGAGGGCTCGCCTCCCATCCTGTTGACGCCAGGAAAATCCTGACCTCAAGATTCGGACCAATGCAGCCGGAGGCTACTCGCCCAGCGACCCAACGAGATGGCTTGGCTGGCAACGACGAAGAAGCTAGAAGAGCAACAAACAGGACCCCAGGTGCTGCGGCAGGGAGGTCCCACCACGTACCCAGAAGCTCCAAAGAGACTTCCCCTCCAAGACCAAAGAATGGCCGAGCAAGGTACGAGGAAGGCACCGACTTGGCTAGCAAGCAGGGGTGACGGGCTCAAGAATTCGGAAATGGGGTTCCAGAAGCTCAAGCACAGGTGCCAATCCAAGTACCCCTGGGGTCCTATTTATAGGCAACCAAGGGGTAGGGGGGTTTTTATAGCCCAGCCCTGACCTGGCGACATATGGGATACTCGGCGAGCATATTCGACCATAGTCACCCATCTGGCGAGTATCTGCTGCTGCTCGCTCAGGTCTTCTGTGGTTGCCGGACACTTTGGGGCGACATACGGGATACTCGGTACGTATCTTCGACCATAGTCGCCCTTCTGGCGAGTATTTAGCCAATACTCGCCAACCTTCTTTTGCTCCTGCTGGCTGATTTGTCTTGCCTCTTTGACTTTGACCTGCCTACGTGGCCTTGAGTGGGTCCTACCCTCGGAGAATAAGGGTTGTACACAATCCCCGCTCTTTGCGAGTAACGGAGCTGCTCGGAAAGAAACATCCAACCGTTATTCGACGAGCTTTTGCCTTGGCGAGTATAGGGAGATACTCAGATCTTGACTGTCCGACGCCTGGACTCTATATAAAGGAGGGGGGGGGGTCTCTGATGGAACCACCTTTCTGTACTCGCTCACAATGTCGCTAGCTTTTGCTGAGGCTGCCAAAAAGGCCAAGGCCGACCTTGCGAATCTGATCGGCGTGCCCCTTCCTCCTCCTCGCATGGACGCCGAGGTAGACGCCTTCCTCGCGAACAAGAAGAGGAAGAGGGCGGCGAAGAAGAAGAAGAGAGAGAGAGAAAAGGAGGCGACTAAGGAGAACGTCGCCGATCCTCTGAGTGGGCAGCGTCAGCAGCTGCTGGAGGATTTGGGCCTCGAAGGGCTCTCGCCTACTCTCCCCCCTGCTCCTTTCTCGGCAGAGGTCGCCCCGGAGGCGAGTAGGGATGAAACCCAAACTCAAACCCAACCGGACCCTCCCCCTGCCCGAGGTGAGCTCCTTGCTCACCCTTTTTCGATCTATGCTGTCTTCCGGCGACGTTCTGACGTCTTTGTTGCTATCTGTAGATCCGCCGAACACTGAGGCTCGGGAGGAGCCTTTGGCTGCAATACCGCTGCGATCATCCCCGATGATCTCGCCTGAGGGTGGGTCTCGGAGTGGTCGCGCGGTAAGGATTCTCCACAGCTCCTCTGTGGAGAAGAGGCCGATGAGCGAGCATGGGGCTCCTCTGGCGAACATCGCTCCTCCTCCGCCTAACTCGCGACCAGAGCCGGCGAGCAACACACAGCGGTCTGTGATCGCGCTGCCGCCTCCTCCTCCTGGACTCCCGCCGTCAGTGAATCCTCCAGGCGATCAACGTCCTTCTACCACAACTGCTCCCTCTTCCCACCAGGGGGAATCCTCGCGCAGGGGCGGGACTGGAGGGTCTTCGGCCTTCTTCGCTCCAAGGGGTGGAGGGCGACCAGGAGATGGTCGCGGTCGAGGGGACCTGCCCTCCAACCGGGATCATTCCGGCAACCACTCTACTCGTCGAGATGGCGTCTATCACTCTCCCTCCCCACACCGAGGAAGGTCTTCTCCTCGCCGACGATCTCGCAGCCCTCCTCGCCGACGATCGCGTAGTCCTCGGCCAGGTATTTGATCGCTGCCTTCGGATAGTCGCCACTGTTTTCTGAATTCTGCTGAAGTTCTGGCCCTTTTTGCCTTCTTTCGCAGGTCGCGCGCATACTCCGGTGGGAGCTCTGATCGATGCCGTTGGGCTCCCACCTCGCGAGTACCAGGAAAAGGCTACTCGCGCTATCTTGGACTTGGAATCCCGGATAGAGCGGCTATCGATCTGCGAACCTCATCGCCGCCTAACTGAGGTGGAGTCGCGGGTTGAGCGCTTGGCGGCTAGTGACCCTCATCGCCGCCTAACTGACTTGGAGGTGCGAGTATCCCGGCTGGAGGAGTTTGATACTCGCCTGTCGGGTACTGAAGCTCGCCTCCAGTCTGTCAGCGACTTGGAGCGCAGGGTGGCGAGGATCGAGCATCGGCAACAGCTGCATCATGACGAGCTGGTCGGGATGCGCGCGAGCATGGGCTCGGTGGGGAGGCTGGCGAGGATCGAAGACCAGCTGCGACAAGGCGAGGACGCGATGTCCGTGGCCTCCGAGCATTTCAAGCGTGCTCGCGGCTTGGGCTGGGTCGGGCGACAACCTCAGATCCAGGATCCCCAGGCGAACATCCAGGCGCAACCCTAGCTGCTGCTCTTCTTCATCTTTATCTTCCATGTAGCTTTGTAGCTCCTCGCGAGCATTATTTGAATCTTGTGAACGATTTATTTGAAGCAGTGTTGATTTGCCGAGTAATCGAATACTCGCCCTTCAATCTTGTCTTTGTTTTACTTGATCTTCTTTTGTTTTGCTTTTTCTTCTATCTCCTTTTTGCCGAGTATCTGTTTGAATGTCGCCTATATTTTGGCGAGCTTCTTCATGTTTCTGTGATGTAGGTATTCGCTAGGTGAAGGTCGGCGGTTGGCGCGCTCTGAACTTCGGGCGACTTTTCTTAGATACTCGCCACCCCTAGCCGTGCTCGCGGCGTCGTGTTCGACAAGCCAGACTAACCGACTACTATAAATAGGGGGGGTGGGTGAGTCTTAAATACGCCTTTAGCGATCTCTAGCTTCCTTGAGCGAGCATCTTCCAGGTTCCCTAATCCTCGCCCTTCTACGATACTCGCTCTCTTCCCTGTCTTCCCAAGATGACCGACGAGGCGGCCATCAGGCGAGCTAACCATGCGAAGAACTTCGATGAGAGCTCGTTCAAGAAGCCGATCACGAATCAGAAAGATTTGGACGAGTTCAATTCCAAGTTCGCGACTCCAGGATATGTCGCCAGGCTTCCTCGCCCGTCTGAGCGACTAAACACCTCCTCGCAGATGGCGATGATCTTCCCAATCCGACACTTCGAGGTCGGCCTGCGACTTCCCATATGGCCCGAGTTTCGGAAGATACTCATGTTCTATGGGATAGTGCCCGCCCAGATCAATCCCAACGGAGTGGCGATGATCATGGGGTTCCTGTGCTACCTTCGGGAGCAGAACATCGTCTTCGACCTTTCGGTCTTTAGGCGAATATTCACCATCATGGCGACCGGCGAGGGCGTCATCTTCTTGTGCAGTCACGTATGTACACTGGCGGGGACTTTAAATAAGAACCATCGCTGGGTCGAGCGGATAGTCGCCATTGAGGGCGACTTCGCGGGCATCTCTAGCTCGCCCATTCAACCTTCAGAGAATGTCTTCACGGTTCCCTGGCTCACCGAGGACCAGATGAAGCTGCTCGCCTGCTTCAGGAATCGTCGCTTCGACGTGATACTTTGGAGGAGGCGAGTAGACGAGCTCACGGAAGTTCGCCCAGGGGAAGGTATCTTTCGCGCGAACATCAGACATACTCGCCCTAGGGCTTCGTTCTGGCGACTAATCTTCGATCTTCTTACAGGAGTGCAGGCTCTTCCGCGTGATGCTCTTCCTCTCGCGGCGAAGGCGACCGCTGTCGCCCAAGGGGGTGCGAGAACCTCGGCGCGCGAGGTTGGGGACTTTTCCCCAATCGACTTGTCGCCAGGAGGCGACGATCTGGATGCCGCCGGTGGTGGGGCCGGGACCTCGAAGAAGCGAACGGGCAAGGCTAGGGCCTCTGAGCCCAAGAGACAGAAGAAGGAGGTCGCCCACAGGGATCTGGGCAAGAAGGCGGATCCCTCGGAGGCTGGCGAGCCGAGCAACCATCCTTTCTTCAACGAGGGCACCCGTGGCGAGGACGACTTTGGTCGCCCATTGGTGACCTGGTCTGATCGCGCTCACGAGGTGACTCTGAGCTCGAACCTCCCCGTTTGGTCCGAGGACTGGGAGGACAAGGGGGAGGCCTTCGATGTGCTTCATGCGATCTACAGTCGTACTGACGCCGAGCTACTGCAGGAGGCCTCTGCCGAGCATCTTGCTCATCAAACCTCGCGCTCAATCTTGCGAACTGCCGAGCTCGCACATTCAACAGCGAAGCGGCTGCTGATGTACGAGGAGGCGATCAGGGTGCAGGGGCCGAAAATGATCGCCATGGCGGAGAGGATCAAGGGGTTCGAGGTACTTCGTCTTTGCGACTTTTCGCGCTTTCTGGAATACTCGCCTCTTTATACGATGTCAAGCTTTACCTTCTTTCTTTTTGTCTTCTATAGGCTGCCGAGCTGGAATCGGCGAAGAGACTGTCCCAGGCCGAGAAGGAGCTGGAGGATACTCGCTCGGTCTTGGAGGCCGCCCAAATCCGCATCGCCGAGCTAGAAACTCGGCCTGCCGAGCAACAGCCGGCGGGGTCGGGCCCTCATCGGTTCGTCAAGCAGGTCAGGATGCATGGCGACGACATGCCCCATATTCGCCGGGAGATCGCGCGAGCAACAGGAGAGGTCATCCTAAATCAGCTGAAGGCAGATGATCTCTTGAAGCCGGAGGCTATGGGATTGACGGTGGGAGACCTTATCCCGGCCATACTCGCCGAGGAGTCCACCTAGCCCCTGCGAGCATCATCGCCGCGACTTAGCGATGCCGAGGACGACGATGATGAGGTCGATGATGATGATGATGACGATGATGATGACGGCAACGAGTCAGATGTAGATATTTGATGGCGAGGATGTCGTCTAGTCGCCCGGGCTCCTTTTTTGCTCGCCCGACGACCTTTTTGTACACCTGCAGCATGTACAGATTTTTTTGTAAAAATGAAAAGGAATTTTGACAAGTTTCTTACTCGCCTATTCCATCCTTCTGTGCTTTTACTTCCTTGCTTATATGTTGCTTTAGGCTCCCAGGTTCGAGGCGAGGTTGAATGCTCGCTAGGCTCCTAGGATTTCGGCGAGTATGGATACTCGCACCATCATACTCGCACCTGCAGACTTCAGCTTGAGGCCTTGATCTGTACCTTCAAAGGCCGATGTCAAGTAAGGAAAGGCCGCCGGGTGGATCCCACAGGGGCACAACACCCAGGAGCCTTCATCCTATCACTTGGATGCTTGGATGCCTTTGTCTTTTGGTCGGTCGAGTTGGTCTCCTCCTCGTCTCAAGTTGGAGTATCGGCCTCCAGACTTTACCCTAGTAGTTTCTACAGCTGGACGAGAAATGCAGTCGGTGGGAACCGCGGCCAACATGCAAGGGGGGAGCTGATCTCGGCCGTCATTGCAGAGGCTTGGTCTTAAGGGAACGCACATCCGAGGCACTGTCCCATCATCCGCTCTGAGTTTTTACAAGGGTCAAGTCGGAGGCTCGTCTTCCAACCTGCGGCGGCGAATGTCGATGTAGGACGACGTCAAGCAGGGAGTGGCAGTCGGGGAAATCCGAGGGGACACACCATCCCGAGGCCTCCCTCCTACTTGGATGCTGGATGTGGATCGGACCTGCTTCCTGTTGCTCAACGAGTTTAGCAGGGAGTTAAGCACACTTTAGGCATAACAACTCATATGATCTAACACAGTAATTTAGAAAAGGAAATGCTTTGCTGCGAGCTTTTCAGCTTTCAAGGGTACACGACGCCCTTTTTTTTTTCAAGGGTCCCCTGAGCTAGTGAAATCGATCATTCATTCGCCGAATCGGAAGGTCGGCGTCCAGACTTCTTCCCGGTAATCTCTACAGTCGGACGAGAAATGCAGTCGGTGGGAACCGCGGCCAACATGCAAGGGGGGAGCTGATCTCGGCCGTCATTGCAGAGGCTTGGACTTAGGGGAACGCACACCCGAGGCACTGTCCCATCATCCGTTCTGAGTTTTTACGAGGGTTAAGTCGGAGGCTCATTTTCCAACCTAGCGTGGAGATTGACTTCACCTGACTTCTTCATTATGAAAACTTTGTTGATGCGAAAGAAGCTGCCTTCTCCCATGTTTCAGGGAGGTGTAGATTTTATTCAAAGAAATGAATTTACAAGGATGGGGTATACATGTTCCCTCTCAGGGATAAAACCTTTTCAGGTCATCGCCGCTCCAGGTGCTCCCTAGCAGCTCGCCTTCCTGGTTCTGCAAGTGGTATCCTCCTGTTAGGAGTGCTTCCTGGACGATGAAAGGTCCTTACCAGTTCGGGTTGAGCTTCCCGACGGCCGCAGACCTTCCTGCTGCGTCCACCTTTTTCAGGACCAGATCACCTGCTTGGAATTGTTTGAGGCGAACATTTTTGTCAAAATGTTTTGCCATCCGGCGCTTGATCTCCTCTCGCCTGGCTGAAGCTAAATCTCGGAGTTCCTCGATGTAGTCGAGAGATAACTTTTGAACCTCTTCATTCTCTAGTCGCCATTCTTCGCTTCCGTCCTCCGCAGCTATCACCCGTGGGCTTCTGACTTCGAACTCTACTGGAATGAGAACTTCCGACCCGTGAGAGAGTTTGAATGGCGTTTCCCCTGTGGCTGAGCTGGGAGTGGTCCTCAGAGCCCACAGGACCGAGGGGAGCTGGTCCGCCCAGTTACCTCTTAGGTTCTCCACCTTCTTCTTCAGTAGGTTGATGATCAGTTTGTTGGCGGCCTCCACTTGGTCATTGCTCCTTGGGTGATGCACGGAGGCGAACCGAAGGTCGGTTCCTAGCTGCCTACAAAAGTCTTCCAGTTCTAAGCTGGCGAACTGGGGTCCATTGTCGGTGATGATGGCGAGAGGGATCCCGAATCTGCAGACGATCTCTCCCCAAATGAAGTTCTTCACGACTTGAGAGGTGGTCTTGGCCAGGGCTTTGGCCTCGATCCACTTGGAGAAGTAGTCGATCATGACGAGAACGAACTTTCGTTGTCCACTGGCTTGAGGGAAAGGGCCGATCAAGTCCATCCCCCAGATGGCGAACGGCCATGGGGAGATGATCGATCGGAGCTGCTGGGCCGGCTGCAACTGAAGGGGGGCGAAGAGCTGGCACTTCTGGCACTTCTTCGAGAAGATCTCAGCATCCCTTCGGATAGTAGGCCAGAAGTAACCATGCCGCAATATCCTCTGCTCCAAAGTGCGAGTCCCAGAATGACTTCCACACTCTCCCGAGTGGATCTCTTCCAACACTCGGGGTACTTGGTCTTCGGAAACACATCTGGCCAGGGGGCCCGAGAGGGGCTTGCGGTACAGCTCCCCATCTTGCAGGAGGTAGAATGCCGCTTTGTACCGAAATCCTCGCTGATCCCCTCCGTTTGCCGGAAGCTGGCCGCTGGTCAGGAAGGTTACAAAGGGATCCATCCACGAGGGGCGTTGCTCGATCTCCATTATCTCTCCCTCTTCAATGGATGGGTGGAAAAGCTCTGTGATAGTTCCTCCAGCCCTTGGCCCGTACTTGGCGAGGCGATCTGCTGCCGAGTTCTCCTCTCTTGGCACATGTTCGACGAAGAAAGACTGGAAGCCTCCAATCAGTCCTTTTACTTTTACCAGGTACTTCTGCAGGATGGTGTCGCGCACCTCGAACTCGCCTCGAATCTGCGACGCGACCACCATTGAGTCCGTGAAAGCCCGGACATCACGGATCCCCAGCTCCTTGGCAAGGCGTAAGCCTGCCACTATGGCCTCATATTCTGCCTGGTTATTTGTGACGGGGAAGAGGATCTCGACGGCTTGCTCGATCCTTGTTCCCTGTGGGCTGACGAGCACGATGCCCACCCCCACAGAGCTTTTGCCCGAAGCTCCATCAACAAACAACTTCCAAGGAATGGGATTGAGCACCTCTTCTCCTGGCTCTGCTTCCACCGAGAAGTCAGCCAAGAAGTCTGCTACTGCCTGGGCCTTGATCGCTACTCGGGGAGAGAAGGAAATGTCGAACTCGCTGAGTTCTACCGACCACTTCGCCAACCTCCCTGAATGCTCCACTCTCTCTAAGACACCGCGGAGAGGATGATCAGTCACCACTCTGATGGAGTGAGCCTGAAAATAAGGCCGGAGCTTTCGTGCCGACACCACCAAGGCGAAGGCAAGCTTCTCCAGGATTGGGTACTTCAGCTCCGCCTTTTTTAGCACCCGGCTGACGTAGTAGACAGGTAGCTGCCTCTTCCCCTCTTCTCGGACCAAAACGGAGCTCACCGCCTCTGCTCCTACTCCTAGGTAGACGAGCAGGTCTTCGCCTTCCTTCGGGCTCTGGAGGAGAGGTGTCTGAGTCAACTGCTCCTTCAGCTTTCCGAACGCCATCTCACATCCTTCGGACCACTCAAAGCTTTCTGTTTTGCGGAGCGTCTTGAAGAATGGAGAGCATTTCTCTCCGGCTTTAGAGAGGAAGCGGCTAAGACCCGCCAGCCTTCCTGTCAACCTTTGGACTTCCTTCATCGTCTTTGGGGATGGCATCTCCAGGATCGCCTTAACCTTGTCGGGGTTAGGCTCTACTCCCTCCGAGGTAAGGAGATGTCCCAGGAACTTTCCCCTGCCTGCTCCGAAGACGCACTTCGTCGGATTGAGCCTCATTTTGAATCTTCTTAGCGTCGCGAAGGTCTCTACCAGATCGGCTATGTGTTCCTGGACACTCTTGCTTTTGATCAAGAGATCGTCCACATACACTTCCAGGTTCCTCCCCTTTTGCTCTTTGAAAACATGGTCCATCATCCGTTGATAGGTAGCTCCTGCATTCTTCAAACCGAAGGGCATCATCTTGAAGTTGTAGCAGCCATCATCGGTGATGAAGGAGACATCGCGGCAATCGGGGGGATGCATCCGGATCTGGTGATATCCTGAAAACGCATCAAGGAAACTCATCACAGAAAAACCGACGGCCGAATCAACCAGCGCGTCGATTCGAGGCAAGGGATAACAATCCTTCGGGCAGCTTTTATTCATTAAGGAAAAATCCACACACATTCTCCAGCTTCCCCCCGCCTTTGCTACCATTACAACATTGGAGACCCAGCCTGGATACTGGATCTCTGACACAAACCCTGCATCGAGCAGTTTTTTAACCTCCTCCTAATTGGCTTGGCGAGGATGGTGGCGGTTCTCCTTTTCTTCTGGCGGACGGGCTGGACAGTGGGATCCAGGTTGAGGCGATGACACGCAACCTCAGGGTCGACTCCTGGCATCTCGGCTGCGCTCCAAGCAAAGATGTCGACGTTCTTTTGCAGACACGCCGCCATCTCGATCTTCTCTTCGGTCTTCAGCGACCCGCCAATCTTCAGCAGCCCCGGCACTCCCGCTGCAGAGAGTACCTCGATCTCCTCGACCTCTTCAGCCACTTCCAGCCTGGCCGGGCTCTCCAGCACTCTTCCGAACTCTTCCGCGTCAGCCATCCAGCTGATGGTACTGACGGCGCTAAGATAGCACTCCCTAGCGGCTCTTGGATCGCTCCTGATCCTCACCTGAACGTCTCCTTTACAGTACTTCAAGCACTGATGGTAGGAGGATGGGACGGCTTTGAAGGCGTTGAGAAGCGGCCTCCCAAAGATAGCCCTGTAGCAGCTCGGGGCGTCGACGATAACAAATCGACAGCCGATGGAGGTGCCACCGAGTGTTACCAGGAGGTCAGCTCCTCCCTCCACTTCCTTCTTCTCTCCGGAGAAGCCGAAGAGGGGACCATCTGATGCTCGAACTCTGGCAGCTTCGACTCCCAGTCCGTCAAACGTCCCCTTGAAGATGACGTTTACAGAGCTACCGTTGTCGATCAGAATTCGATCAACGGTGAAGTCCTCCACCGCGGCTTGAATCACGAGGGCATCATGGAAGGGATTCGCGTTCCCTAGCATGTCCTCCTCGGAAAAGGTAATCTCCTCTATCGGGGGCGGTGCTTGTGAGGTCGAGGCGACACTCCTGCGGTAGATCTGATGGAGGCTTCCCTTGCGGGAAGCTTCCAGCCCTGCTCCCCCATGGATTACTCCAACTCGACCTCCCTGGCCCAGGTCTCCCCGACCTCCCTGGTCGATCCGATCCTCGTTCCTCCTGCGAACGACTGCAGCCTGCCCTGCCTGTGGCTCGGCAGGGGCCTCCATCCTCCTCTGCTCTCCTCCAGCTTCTCCTGCTGCCAACCTTCTCCGGGCTTCCCAAAAGTCTGGGCAGGCAGCCATGGCATGTCCCCCCACCTGGTGGAAGTCGCAGTAGAGAGGAACTTCTTCTGCTTGACGCCTCCTAGGCTTCGGCTTCTTCCTTCCTTGACGGCGGCCTCGCCCGGCTACCGCCATTGCTTCATCCCTCCTCCTTTCCTGACGCCTCTCTGGTTGGCGAAAGGGCCTTCTCTCTGGGGATCTCCCCCTTGGGTCCTGACGCTGGTTCCGTCCAGCCGGCCTCCAAGGTGGCCGATTGACGGGGACCTGGTAGCGTCTTCCCTCCTCCTGACGCTCAGGGGACTCGATGGGTCTTCTCTCCGCGATCCTCCCGGTTTCTTTCTTTCTGAGCTCCTCCTTCTTCTTCTCCTCTTGTCGCTCTGGCCACTTCCTTTCCTCCCTTCGGGGCTCCTCCCTCTTCCTTTTTCCAGGGATCTCATCCCTCTCTCCACGATCGCCTCTGGTCACCCGCGCCAACCTTGCCAAGAAGTCGGGGTTGGAGGCTTCTCCCCGGACAAATTTATTGGCCCTCTGAATGAGGTTGTCGTAGGAGTAGGGGGGGTTCTCACTGAGTTCCAACTTGAAGAGGCCTTGACTGATGCCGAATGTCAGGGCCAGCAACAGGATGTTGCTATCCACCTCCTGGATTTGCAGAACCTCCTCCTGGAAGCGCTCGATGTAAGGGCCCAATGCCTCATCCGGCCCTTGCACGAGGTAGAACAGGGCCGTGGCCTCCTTCTTTAGCTTCCGTGCCGTGTCGAACCGGGTCGTCAGCCCACGACACAGGTCTTCGAAGCAGTAGATTGAGCCTGCGGGCAACTGATGGAACCAGTCCCAGGCCTTTGCGCGGAAGGTAATGGCAAACAACCTGCACTTGAAGGCGTCCGACATGGTTCGGATAGAGACTATATCCTCGAACCATTGGATGTGCCTGACGGGGTCCTCCTTCCCTGAATAGTAGTTCAAGGCAGGGTCCCTGAACCCCTCTGGTACTGGCGCGGCGAGAATCTCCTCGCAGAAGGGGCTCCTCCCTCCTGCCCGGCGACGATCCTCAACCTGGCGAGTATCACCTCCATACTCGCCATATGGGCGAGTATCCGGGTATCTCCCCTGCTCGCACGGCTCGCGGAAGCGAATACCTTGCGAGGTTGGCTGGTAGAATTGCGACCTCCTTGGTCGCTCGGTTTCATCTTCCACGTGCTCTTTTCCTGCTCGCCAGGGGGGGACTCCCTCCCTCGGATGGAACTGGGCGATGCGGCGAGGTCGCAGTGACCTCGGCGCGCGGCTGAAGCGCTGTTTGCAGGATCCCCTCCATGCGCTGCGCGAAGGCTCCCTCCATACGCTGCGCGAAGGCTTCCAGAACCGCTAGCGTCACGAACTCGCCACTCGCGGCCGAGTTGCCGACTACCCCTTCATGGTCGCCACCTACGACCATCTCGCCTTCTTGCCGAACTTTCTTCCAACGACTACGGTCCACGCTCACCGCACCAAAGTGTTGACGCCAGGAAAATCCTGACCTCAAGATTCGGACCAATGCAGCCGGAGGCTACTCGCCCAGCGACCCAACGAGATGGCTTGGCTGGCAACGACGAAGAAGCTAGAAGAGCAACAAACAGGACCCCAGGTGCTGCGGCAGGGAGGTCCCACCACGTACCCAGAAGCTCCGAAGAGACTTCCCCTCCAAGACCAAAGAATGGCCGAGCAAGGTACGAGGAAGGCACCGACTTGGCTAGCAAGCAGGGGTGACGGGCTCAAGAATTCGGAAATGGGGTTCCAGAAGCTCAAGCACATGTGCCAATCCAAGTACCCCTGGGGTCCTATTTATAGGCAACCAAGGGGTAGGGGGGTTTTTATAGCCCAGCCCTGACCTGGCGACATATGGGATACTCGGCGAGCATCTTCGACCATAGTCGCCCATCTGGCGAGTATCTGCTGCTGCTCGCTCAGGTCTTCTGTGGTTGCCGGACACTTTGGGGCGACATACGGGATACTCGGTACGTATCTTCGACCATAGTCGCCCTTCTGGCGAGTATTTAGCCAATACTCGCCAACCTTCTTTTGCTCCTGCTGGCTGATTTGTCTTGCCTCTTTGACTTTGACCTGCCTACGTGGCCTTGAGTGGGTCCTACCCTCGGAGAATAAGGGTTGTACACATCCTGTGCCGGCAACCTCTATGCCGAGCGCCGGATATCCCGGAGTGCTTAGGGTGGATTCTTGTCGCCCGCACGCCATCGTGCGAAATCTTCATTTTTGCCGGGCGAGCAGGCTCGCCGAGCGAGAAGGCCCTGGTCAGTGCCGAAGACTCGCCAACCTGAGGTATATCATCCTGATCTCGTGAAGAACTTACCTCTTCGTCAACTTCCCCAGTGATCAACTTGCACCCCCCGTCTAGCGAGAGCCCGGGAGCGGAGTGGACCTGATGCACTCTAGCATCGATAGTTGTCACCTCGCCAGCCTCTCTAGAGATCAACCTGAAACCCCCCGTCCAGTGAGAGCCCGGGAGCGGAATCGATCTGGGGCATTTCAGCACCAACACTTGTCACCTTGCCAGCCTCTCCAGAGATCAACCTGAAACCCCCCGTTTAGTGAGAGCCTGGGAGCGGAATCGATCTGGGGCATTCCAGCATAAAAACTTGTCACCTTGCCAGCCTCTCCAGAGATCAACCTGAAACCCCCCGCCTAGTGAGAGCCCGGGAGCGGAATTGTCCGTCACTATGGCCAGAGGGAGCCCGTGCCTGCAAATTATCTCTCCCCACACAAAATTCCTTACGACTTGGGATGTTACCTTGGCGAGCGCCTTCACTTCTACCCACTTGGAAAAATAATCGATCATGACCAGCAAGAACCTTCTCTGGCCGCTAGCTTGAGGAAAAGGACCAAATAGGTCCAACCCCCATATGGCAAAAGGCCAGGGAGCTGTGATGGTCCGAAGCCTCTGGGCTGGGAGGAGTTGGAGTGGAGCATAGAGTTGGCACTTTGAACACCTCCTTGCGAACTCGGCCGCATCTTTGCTGAGGGTGGGCCAGAAATAGCCTTGCCTCAACACCCTCCCCTCCAGGGTTCGGCTTCCGGAATGACTTCCACACTCCCCCGAGTGAATTTCCTCCAGGACTTTCGGGATCTCCTCCTCAGAAAGACAACGGGCCAGGAGTCCCGAGAGAGTTTTCCTATATAGCCCTCCTGCATGCAAGGAATAATAGGTTGACTTATACCTGAAGCGTCGCCTGTCTATGTCTCCTTCTGGGAATTTCCCTGATGATAGGAAGGTGATGAAAGGATCCATCCACGAGGTCCGCCGATCTATCTCCATCAATTCTCCCTCCTCGATGGTGGGTTGGAAGAGTTCCGAAACTATTCCCCCTGCTCGGGGGCCGAACTTGGCTAGGAGGTCCGCGGGGGTGCTCTCTTCCCTTGGCACGTGTTTGATGGAGAAAGTGTGGAATTGCCCGATGACTCCTTTGACCTTCTCCAAGTACCGCAGGAGGGTCGGGTCCTTTGCCTCAAAATCTCCCTTGACTTGGCATGCTACCACCATGGAGTCCGTCGAGACCTCCACATCTTGAACTCCCAGTTCTCTAGCTAACCGCAGGCCCGCTATCACCGCCTCGTACTCCGCTTGGTTGTTGGTAATCGGGAAGTGGATGTTTAAAGCTTGCTCGATCTTGGTCCCCTGGGGGCTTACCAGGATGATTCCCCCTCAATAGGAGTGCTTTCTTGACGCACCAACCACCAACAACTTCCATGCCACTGGGGGAGGCGGTTCATGTTCCCTCACTTAGGATGTGTAGTCCACCATGAAGTCGGCCACTGCTTGGGCCTTGATTGACGCCCTAGGGACAAACGTAATGTTGAACTCACTCAGCTTCACGGACCACTTTGCCAATCTTCCTGAGTGTTCCACCCCTTCCATGACCTTGCGAAGTGGGTGATCTGTTATCACTTTGATTGAATGTGCCTGGAAGTAGGGCCGGAGTCTCCGAGCCGCCACCACCAATGCAAAAGCCAACTTCTCCAAGATTGGGTACCGGAGCTCCGCCTTTTTCAGCACTCGGCTGACATAGTAGATAGGGAACTGCTTTCTTCCTTCCACTCAGATCAATACTGAACTTACCGCTTCAAGTCCCACTCCCAGGTATAGGGATAGGTCTTCTCCCGATCTCGGCCCTTGAAGTAGGGAGGTTTGGGTGAGTTGTCCTTTCAAAGCCTGAAAAGCTTCCTCACACTCCGGGGTCCATTCGAATTTTTTATTCCCCCTCAGCACCTTGAAGAAGGGCGCACACTTCTCTCCCGCCTTGGAGAGGAACCTGCTAAGTCCAACAAGCTTCCATGTGAGGCTCTGAACCTCCTTAGGGCTTCTCGGCGACCCTAACTCCATTATCGCCTTGACCTTGTCTGGGTTAGGTTCCATCCCCGCCGGGGTGAGCAAGTGGCCTAGGAACTTCCCTCGGCTAGCCCCGAAGACACACTTCAAGGGGTTGAGTTTCATCTTATACTTCCGTAGGGTCCCAAACATCTCCTCAAGGTCTCGGAGGTGAGACCCAAGGTCCCGACACTTTACCATGAGATCATCAACATAAACCTCCAAGTTTCTTCCCCTTTGTTCGCGAAAGACCCGATCCATCATCCTTTGATATGTGGCACCTGCATTCTTGAGCCCGAAGGGCATCATCTTATAACAGTAGCATCCGTCCCCCGTGATGAAGGAGACATCTTTGATGTCCGGGGGGTGCATGCTGATCTGATGATAACCTGAAAAAGCATCTAAGAAAGACATTACAGAGAAACCAACGGCTGATTCAACCAGCGCGTCGATTCTAGGCAGGGGGTAGCAATCTTTCGGGCATGATTTATTAAGAAGTGAAAAGTCGATACACATGCGCCACTTACCTCCCCCCTTTTTTACCATGACCACGTTGGAGACCCAGCCTGGATACTGGATCTCCGATACAAAACCTGCCTGCAGGAGTTTACCCACCTCCTCTCGGATGGGTTCTTCAAGCTTGTCCGCTACGACCCTCCTCTTTTGACGGATGGGGCGGGTGTCGGGGTTGAGGTTGAGGCGGTGGCAAGCCACATCCGCATCGATCCCGGGCATCTCCGCGGCGCTCCAAGCGAAGACATCCACATTCTCCTGCACGCAGGCCAGGATCTCTGCCCGCTCCTCCAAACTGAGCTCTCCGCTGACTCGGACCTTTTCCACCACCCCAAGCCGAGTGGTGACCTCAAGCTCCACGACCTCATCCACGGCCTCCAGCCTAGATTGCTCTCCCCAAGTATTTTCCTTCTCTCCACCGCAAGCGAGCGCTTGGGCTCCTTCCTCCGTCTCTTCCTCTCCTACCATCATCAACTCTTCCGCCCCTCCTTCCCGGGCACCCTCTTCTTTCTCATCTTCTTCTCCTTCCTCCGCCCTGGGTCCTCATGCGACCCCTTCCTGGGCATGAACTTCCTCTTCCGCCATCCTTTCCTCTACTCCATTCTCTCCTCCGGCCTCTGTCGCCTCCTCCATCATTGTATCGAACTCCTTCGCTTCTCCCATCCAGGTGACGGTGTTGACAGCCGTCACATAGCACTATCTCGCCATCTTGGGGTCTCCTCGGATCCGGACCTGGACTCCACCCGCGTTGAACTTGAGACACTGGTGGAAGGTGGAAGGGACGCATCTGTACGCGCTGATGAGAGGCCGTCCGAAGATGGCGTTGTAGCTGCTTGGGGCGTCCACTATCACGAAGCGGCAGTTCCGGGACTGCCCTCCGAGGGTCACATGGAGCCCCACTCCACCCTCTACCTCCTTCCTTTCTCCCGAAAAGCCGAAGAGGAGGCCATCTGATGCCAACACCCTCTTGGCCTCCACCTTTATCTCGTCAAACGCCTTCTTGAAGACGACGTTGACCGAGGTCCCATTATCGACTAGAATCCGTAAGACGGTGAAGTTCTCGACGGCGGTCTGGATGACCAGTGCATCGCAGAACGGATCTTCATAGCTTGGCATGTCTTTCTGGGAGAAGGTAATTCTCTCCGCTGGGGGTGGAGCAGTGGATGTTGAGGCTACGCTCCGCCGATAGATGGTATGGAGGCTTGCCTTGCGGGTTGCCTCCACCCCTACCCCCCCCCCCCCCCCCCATGGATCACCCAGATCCCTCCTCTACTCCCCACATCAACTCTGTCTTCACACCTTTCTTCCTCCTCCCCTCGAGGCTCGACCTCCTCAATTCTCACCTGTTGTTGTTGCCTCGGCGCGGGCACTCGCCCCCTTTTTGTTTCCAGGAACTCTGGGCAGGTGGTCGTCGCGTGACCTTCCTCATCGTGGAAGTCACAATACGGCAACGCCACCTCCCCTGCTTCGCCTTCCGCCATCCAATTCCTCCTCCTTCTCACTGCCCCTGCTTCCTCTCTAGCCTCTTCTCTTCTTCCTCTTCCTCCTCTTCCCCGCCTGATCTCCATGACTTGCTGAGGTGGGGGAGGCAATGGCCTCGGACCCTGCCTCCATCCCAGATGATGGGGTCTTCCTTGTCCTCCATAGAAGTTACCCCTTCCCGGGCCGTAACCCCTTCCTTAACCTTGCATTCCTTCGGCACGCTGCCTCCACTCCCCCTTCGGGGCCCTGGGCTCTTCCCTTCTCCTTCCTCTTGCTGCCTGACCTCCGGCTCACTGAGCTTTGCTAGCCTCTTGGTAAGCTCCGGGTTGGCCTCCTCACTCTCAATCTCTTCTGCCAGCCTCTCCATCAACTCCTCGTAGGAGACGGGGGCTTTCCTCTTCAAAGCCATTTTGAAAAAGCTCTCCCTTAGCCCGACGGTGAAAGCGAGCTGGAGCGCAAACCCAGGCATCTCCTGGGTGAGCAGCACTTCCTCCTAGAACCGATCCGCGTAGCGAGCCAATGACTCCTTTGGCTCCTGCTTCACTTTGAAGAGGGACTCGGGGTCCTTCTTCCTCTTCTTTGAAGTTGAGAATCGCAACAAGAAGCTCCGGCGCAAGTCCTCGAAGGCGTAGATCGACCATGTAGGGAGTTGATGGAACCAGTCCCTGGCCTTTTCTTTAAGAGTGACGGCGAAGAGCCGACACTTGAAAGCATCTGACATCGGCCTGATAGAGACCGAGTCCTCAAAAGACTGGAGATGTTGGACAGGGTCATCCCTGCCGTTGTAGTACACCATATCCCACTCTCCGAACCCTGCCGGGACAGGTGCAGAAAGTACCAACTCGCAGAAGGGACTTCCCCCTTCTGCCACCCTTTCTCGCTCCACACGAACCCCAAGCTCTCTCACCAGACTTGGGCTCGCAGGGACGGCGCTCGCGAGAACGGTATTTGCCTGGACCACTCCCACAGTCGCCATGTCTTCCGGGCGCGCGCTAGCCTGCGTCGCGCTCGCCGGCACAGAGTTCGCCGACACAGAGCTCGCCGGGCTGGCGAACAACACTCGCCCCTCCAAGTCTTGAACTGAACTTCCTGCGACTTCCTTTCCGGCCCTCCCCCCGGGGCGTTCTCGCCAGCCGCTGCTGGGGGAAGGGTCGCCTGAGGTGTTGGGGTCGCGAACTCACTTCGCAGCGCCGCGACCGTGAGCCCGAAAGTGTCGAGCACCTCCCTCCTGAAATCCCCGAACATCCTCAGCGTCACCACCTGCGGTGACTCGCTGAACCCCTCGCCTTGATCCTCGCCTCCTGTCATATCTGCTCCCTGGAACTTTCTTGGACCAGCCACGCTCCACGCTCACCGCACCAAAATGTTGAAACCGATTTCTCGGTCTCTTGTGGAGCTCGGGGCCACCGAAATGAGGGGCGGCTAGCCCTTACTGATTCCCCGGAGAAGGTAGACCGAAGACTAGAACAATGAATAAGACCTTAGTCGCAGCGAGGAGGTCCCTCCAATAACCCGGAAGATCGTTGAGCGCTTCCCCTCCCAAGCCAAAGCTGAGACTCGGGCACCTTGGAGAGCTCTGGGAATGCTAACCAAAGAAAAGTCTGAGGAGAGAGAAGCTAAACAGAAGTCCCCCTCAAAGGTGCCCTTAAGGTCTTATTTATAGGTTTTCTGATACGGCCTGCAAATAGCAGGATTCCGCCTTTTGATTTTACTATCCGCACCCCAAATGGGTCTGCTAACAGCCAAACTCCGTTGTTTGGAGAGGCTAAAGGCAGACCACCAAGGGTAAAAGGGGAATTTGACCCTATCGACTTGTGGGCCAGGAACTGCGAGAACCTTACTTCCGAAGCTCTCGCGGGCCTTCTCGCGAGCCCCGCTCGCGATGTCTCTTCTAGGCGATCGCCCTGCGAGGACCTCGCTAGCCCCTCCTGGCGATACCTGTCGAGGTCAGATCTCGCGAGCCTTTCTGCGAGATTGCCTACTCACTGTCGCGCACTGAACATGTTTCGCCGGACACCCTTTTACCGTACAAAGGGTCTCTTCCGCCAGCGGCCTGCGAAGTATTGACTTTCCTGCCCTCGCTTGGCCCAGTCCTTTGAAGTTGTCTGCCGAGGTCTGGATCTCGCGACCGATCTTGCGAGACCGTCCCTTTGACTTTAATGATCATGGAACATTTCGCCAAAATGTTGATGATTTCGCCAAACAGGGGCGAGCTCGACGATCATAGGTGGGCTCGACGAACTCGGGAGAGTTCGTCGAACGCAGTATTCCTTTCGTCGAACTCTGGGAACTTCTTGGTGAATACTTGCGGGCGTTTATCTCGCCTACCCTTCTCGCCCGCCTCCCCGCGAGCCTTCCGAGAGAGATTTCTCTCTGATCCCTCTCGCGAGGTCTTCGACCCTAAGGCCCCTATTTCTTATTATTTCGTTATGTTGCCTTCTTAAACCGTGCCTCCTCGCCTGGTGAATATCGGGGTTGTACAACTATGAGGTTTGAGTACCTTATATATCTTATAAAGTGATAAGTAGCGCAGGGGTGAAAAATGCACAAACTTAATTACGATGATTGAATGATTAAAATGAAAAAAAATGTGAGTTAGGCATATGAGACTATACACAAGGATGCTTCCATAGAATAGCTTTAGGCCTATAAACTGTTCGGTTTTACCTCTATTTGTAATTTAGTATGTCAGAAAATCGAAATGATGTTTAAAAATCAAACCTAATAGAACCGATAAGTTTAAGTTCGATTTCGGTTTGGTAGTATGTAAAAATTGAGGTAATTTAGTTCCAATTTCGCCTAAATTCGAACTGAACCGTTTACAAGCTTAACGATATAATCGTCATTGAAGAAAGAGAAAAATTTCATAAACCCTGAATTAATGTTGAGTTGAATTATCTTTGTGCGCCAACTATGATGTGCACAATTATGTTTGCCTAAATTATACATTGGAGTTTGATAGTTTGCACCTTTTTATTTTTTGAAATTACATAAATCTCTCATCTGAGCACATGTATGCGCAAAAATACTTCTTTGGAGCGTCTTGACGTATTTTTATGCACAAATGTTACGAAATATAAAATTACACGAAAAAGTTTTTATACTTTCCAAAGATAGAGGGGTGCAACCTGTTATGTCGCTCGAAGCATCCCGGGCGGTGGTCAAAGTCGAACTACCTACCCGTTGTCTCTAGCTTAAATTTTATATGCAAACCCTAGGTATCTAAGCCTCCGAACCGTTATGTATCCAAATATACACTAACGCAACCTATGATTTTACAAACTTACAAGGGATGATTCGGTAAATGACCACATAAAAATATAGTGTAAAAATCATATCAGTCTCTGAGATTTCAAGTCAATCTAAAATTACTTCCTAAAGTTTTAGTTGTGTCAAAATAGTCTTTGAACTTCTCATCTCGATCGGGACCTTTTTTATCCCTCGAATTTCACTCAAAATAAAGCTGGGTGTTTGCCTAAAGAATGAAAATGACACAACTTAAGAATTTAAAGACCAAATTGACATTATCTCGTAAACTCAGAGAATAAAATGATTTTTGTACTATACATATAACATCAAACATTTAAAAAATTAAATTAATTATTTGGCAAGTGAGGTTTATTGGCTTAATTTAGATCAATAAATTTTAGGATAATATTTTGAAAATTTTGTAAACCCAAAAAATAAACAAAATAAATAAATAATATAACCAAACAATATAGATATAAGATTTTGGTTATAAACAAAAATTAATGTTAAATCAATATTATTTACACGAAAAAAATAGTCGTATATAAGGACTAGATTACAGCCTTTAAAAGCCCGTTACAGGTCTAACCGTAATTCATAAGCCCATTTGGGCCGTTTATTTTGAAGGAAGCGAAATAAATTGAATTAAAATGTTTAAGGAGTTTAATTTAGGCAATTGTTATTAGCACACCAGTTTTTGCTATTCGCACACCAATTTCTATGAGTTATTACGTGTCTTTTGAAAATACGCCTTGTACATGCATTTTTAGGAAAAGTGTTCAACACGAAAATTGTAGATCTTGAACACTTTTCCTAAAAGTGCACGCACAAAGTGTATTGCCGCCCTGATCGTAACTATTGCGAGTTTTTGACGAATTTTTGAAAATACGCCTTGTGCATGCATTTTTTGGAAAAGTGTTCCACGCGAAAGTTGTATATCTCGACGAGAGCTACAATTTTTGTGTTGAACATTTTTCCTAAAAATGCATGTACAAGACGTATTTTCAAATAATGCGTAATAACTCATAGAAATTGGTGTGTGAATAGCGAAAACTGGTGTGCCAATAACAATTGCCTTAATTTAATGGGCTTTTGGGGGGAAAATAATAATGAATTTTTCTTTATTTCTACGATTAAATATGCGTAAGCCCATATTAGAATCAAAAGCCCAATTTTAGTGCTTATATTTAAAATATTCATCATAAATGAAATTAAAGCAAATAATGACACCATTAATGCACAATAATAGAAAATTTTGATCTTACACTAATACAAATTAGGAATTAAAACCATTAAACTTTGACGAGAAATTTTATTTTTGCGTCGAACCACCATTGGGAAACCCTAGATATAATAGGTCACATTTAGGGCATGTTTGGGTTGGTGGAGGTAGTTGGAGTTGAAGATAAAATAATATTTTTGAGTGGGGCTCCTTGCACTTTTTTGTAACAACCCGGCCCAACCATCACACAAGAGGCCCGCTCCAACTCATTGTAGCTGAGAAACAGGCTCAGAGAGGCGTTGGGGTGTCACGGGCTGCAACCCTTGTCCAACCGCGGCAACCAGCCCACAGAGCGCGCCTTGGCCACTGAGTTGGAGCGGGCCTCTGGTGTCGTGGTTGGGCCGAGTTGTTACAACTAGCGGTTGGAATCAGGCATGAAACTTCTTCATTCATTTGGGCATTTTTTTCTTTCTTTCTTGTGTTTTGTGGAAAACTTAAATGTTGTTTTTTGCCTGTTTGAATAGCGTCCACGCCAATCCTGCAAAATGTCGTTTAATCTTTTTGTCGGGTTGGATGAGCGGCGGCGGTTGGAGATGGAGCGGTTATAAATGAAGACAATACAGTGTTCTCGAATGGAGGTCCCTGCATGTGGTTAAATCTTATATGGACTTGGGCTCTGTTTGGGGCCGTTGTGGCGACCGTGAACGCATCGGTTATGAACGTTCGACCTCTTTCTTTTCTTGGTGGCGGTCATAAACGTTGTCATGCTAGCATACGTTCTATAGAATAAAAATTAGGCGGGTTTTTCTCACCTAACATCACGGTGCTCGTGCGCATCAAACCGTTGGTTCTCCGTGATTAATCGAAATACTGTAGTATTTGTCAATTAAAAATATCGTCAGTATTTTGCGAAAACAGCTCCGTCGTAGGATGTCAGATCATACAACACCTATATATTTCTCCATTCTATAATTGTGACGTTTTTGTCCAAACTCACGAGCAAAAACACCTATATATTTCTCCATTCTATAATTGTGACGTTTTTGTCCAAGCTTCGTTTGGCGTGACTTATTTGCTACGATGTGTTTGGTCAAAAACTTCATTATCATATAATGTATGTTTGGCAAGACAAAGGTTATGACCGCTATAAAGGAAATAAACTAGTTTTGAGCATAAAATGCATGAATTTTCTTAGTTGAGGTTGGGCGTTCACGGACGACGGTTCATGACCACGATGTTCACGGTCGCTGCCACCGCGCCAAACGAAGCCATTATCACTGCAATTCTTTTAACTCTCAAATAAAACATTAATATAGTTTCTCACTATCTCTCTATACTCCATCATCCTATAGCAATATTGTGTTTGCTTCTTCTCTCTCATTTATATATCCGCATATTGCGACCGCGATGTCTATGCAACTTGCTATTGCAATTGAAATCTCAATGGCCACCAGAAACAACAGCCTGATGCCCCGCGCATATCGCCTTAGCCGCTCGACCATCCTAGTCGAGATTGTTGATTATTGAAGTAGGTCTCAATATGCAGTCAAACTAAGGAAGCAAATTTCTTATCTCCCTACGAATTTGACGACTACATCGTTGTTGAGGAGAAAAAAAATTTACCCTTCCTTTGTGCTTGATGAACATTTTTCATTTGTTAAACAAGCAGTCTTGTGTGGGATTCTCACGTGCCCCAGTGCTATAGTACACCTGCCGCTCTTTATCAAGGTTTTGAACTTTGTTTCGTTCCGATTTGATCAAAGTGATAATTTTTTGGAGTTGTTAAAACAATGCAGGTTTGTCTGTCGCACCGCAATTTCTCACAACTTAACCTAAAAATTACACGTCCAAAAACACTAATGACATCGCACTAACTCGCACCGCAATAGCTTGAAAATTGAGTTTATTGCACGACAATGGTGAACCGCAGCTATCTTGGGCGGGTGAGCTTGACATGGCGACTTCGGACAGGCGTGAGCGCGATCTAAATGGCGCCCTATTCCTACCTTCGGATGGGCGGCATTTGCTTGAAGGCAGCGTCGTTGCCCTGCCGGTAGAACGCTGGGGATGGAGGGAGATGTGCCAATGCAGGAACCGAGCGAGTCGCATCTGCCCAACGATATGTCTGCAGCTGATGTGTGTATCAATGTGCAGCACGATTTGCCATTCCAAACCAATGCCCAGGTTGGAGGGAGGGGGGAGGTTACTCTTCCATGGGTGATTGACCTCCTTGCTCTGCAAATAGCACATCCGAAGTTTGTGCAAATGTCCCTTCCAATTCTCTCAAAGAGGAGACTGCTTCAAGCCACCGCCGCAGCCTTTCCGCGGGCTCTGCATCGGACCCCAATGGCCAGCTGCCTTCGAAGCCTCCCCACTCTTCTCCTTGGCTTGGCGTCCGCAAACCTTCATCGGGTTTGAGGATGTGATTGGTCTCGACGATGTTCTCCCAGATCCAACCGGATGGGATGGGGTATTGCGGGGCAACTCTTGGTTCATCAATGGATTCCTCATCGGACTTGACGCATGGCCGTCGTCATTTGACCCTTCCTCCTAACGGGGTTTCTCCAACATTGCTTGAATTGCTGCCAAAGTGGGGAAGCCGTTAAGGATTGATCTTGCGAAACCGTTACCGGCCGGTGTTCGGGTAATTAGTAAATTCAAACATTTCTTTCAAGAAGTGGAATACGAGGGGATTCCCTTGATCAGTTTTCAATGCGGCTGCGTTGGACATTCGGTTGTTGAGAAATCATTAATTTCGGTTGCGTATATTTTTTCATTAAACATATTTGAATGTTGAATTGATTTGATTTTTATAAGAGCACGGAGATCACAAAGATTTGGACAACATATTTAATGACTTTGTATCAACTATTTTGCCAATTTGATTGATATTCATGTTGTAATTCAATGAAAACCTCTTTTTATTTAAATTTTAAGTGCGGTGCCTTTATCTCAATTGCGATGCCATTAATATTTTTGGGTGTCTTTAACAATATGTGAAAAATATACGGTGTCTTTAACAAAGTGGTGCGACTAGACAAAAGTGTGGTGCTCTTATCAATTCCCTAAATTTGACTATTTTTTTATGTACTCGATCGCCTCAGATAACATCTGCATTTATGATATATTATTTTGTTCATTCGTATATATATCATGCCCTCCATGTTCAGGCACTCTCCAATGACTCTCGAACCCCTCATGTCTGCTTACTCTCATCGAATTCGTTATGTTGTAGAATTATTTCGCTAAGTGTCCCCAAAATATGCATCTAATCCATAGATTATCCTGCTCTGATACTATTTATAATGACTCAATCCACAATACATGTGATATTTATTTACATGCCATGATGAATGTGTGAAATAATTTGAAGTCGGAAGAACACGTCAACCAACAGGAGAATAAGGACACCAAAGATGAACACAAGCTTTCACAATACTAATTTTGGTAGCTAGTTACAACTGAACACGACTGAATACAAGTTGCATCCAACTTGAATCACAACAGCCAATAGAAAGTAAGACTTGATCACGGACAAGGTCCGCTTCTCCTCTGGAGCACACCGCGCAGGTGATACTCGCTCCGATACTCGCTCCTCGTTACAGAAGCTCGCTCATCGCTACCGCCGGCGGTATCGCTATCGCCAGGCGTTAGCTCTCCAACTCGCAAGCTCGCTGCTCGCACTCCAAGCTTCTCGCGTACTCGCCACGCGTCGCTTCCTCCAATACTCGCTAGCGCGAGCGCTATCACTAGCGCCAGGCGCTATCTCCCGAGTAAGTACTCGCACTCCCAGCTACTCGCAAGCTCGCTGCTCGCCTCTTCGCCTCTTGTCGCTACCGCGCGCGCTATCACTAGCGCCGACGGTATCTCCACTACTCGCTACTCGCTCAAGGGAGCTGACCGAACTTACTCCAAGTCCGATGCTCGCCTGCCGAACTTACTTCAAGTCCGATGCTCGCCTGGTGGCGCTCTGGTATCTCTAACTCGCTCAAAGTTGATGATACTCGTCAGATCCAGAATCGATTACTCTTTAAAGGGGGGTACCCCTCTATTTATAGGCAAAACAAGGGGGTGGCGAGTAGGAGCCAGCGCTGGCACGAGCGCTGGCACGAGCGCTAGCGCTGGCGCGAGCGCTAGCGCTGGCGCGAGCGCTAGCGCTGGCGCGAGCGCTAGCGCTGGCGCTAGCTCACTTCAATTCTAACACTCCCCCTTGAAGTGAGCTCCGGGAACAACTCCAAGCAATGAGCGAAGCCTCCGGAACGGCCCCGCAGATAGGGGTTTCGTGAATATATCCGCAAGGTTCTCTTCACTCCGCACATACTCCACAGCGATCAAGCCACCCAGAACCTTCTCTCTGATGAAGTGATGCTCGATCTCTATGTGCTTGGTCCTTGCATGACAAACTGGATTGGTTACCAGTTTAAATGCACTCTCGTTGTCCCCACAAAGCACAATAGGTCCGCTGACCTCCTCGTCCACATCCTTCACTAGTCTCCTTAGCCAGACACACTCCTGAGCTGCTAAGGACGACGCCTTGTACTCGGCCTCCGTGGTAGAAAGGGAAATAGAGTCCTGCTTCTTGCTACACCACGAGATAGCAGCTGCTCCACACAAGAACACGTAACCTGATGTCAACTTGCGATCATCAGCGTCACCTCCGTAATCTGCATCTGTGTACCCGTGCAGCTTGAAGTCGGACTTCTCTTCATAGGACAACCCCATCTCAAGGGTGCCCTTCACGTACTTCAGTATCCCTTTGGCTGCCTCTAGATGAGGCTTCCGTGGCTCCTGCATATACTGACTAACTCGGTCGACAGCAAAGGCGATGTCCGGCCTCGTTATAGTCAGATAGATAAGACTCCCCATCAGTGCCCGAAAGATCTTCGGATCAGGAAGAATCCTCCCTTCTTCCTTCCGAAGCTTCAGCCCAGCCTCCAGAGGAACGGAGCTGCTCTTCCCCTCCTTCATGCCGAATCTTTCGACGATCCTCTCGGCATATGCCCTCTGGGAAACATACAGTCCGCCTCTTCTCTTCTCAACTTGGAGGCCAAGGAAATGGTGCAGTTCACCAAGATCCTTCATCTCGAATCGTATGGAAAACTGCTGTCTCAGCGCCGCGACCTCCTCAGGGTTGTTCCCTGTCACGATCATGTCGTCGACGTATAGCAGCACCAGCACGTGAAGACCTCCACTCTTCTTCACGAACATGCTGGAGTCTGAGTCTGAGGCATCGTAGCCGCAGAACTGCAAGTACTCCGCAATCTTCCCATACCAGGCTCTCGGCGCCTGTTTCAGCCCGTAGAGGGCCTTCTTCAGCTTGCAGACATGATGTGGCTGAGACTTGGACACGTATCCAGGCGGTTGCACCATGAATATGTCCTTGTCAATCTCTCCATACAGGAACGCATTCTTCACATCAAGCTGCCACAACTTCCAACCTCGGCACGCCGCCAGAGCGATGATCGTCCTCACCGACGTCATCTTTGCGACAGGACTAAATGTCTCCTCGTAGTCCTCTCCGAAGGTTTGCGAGAAGCCCCGAGCGACAAGCCTTGCCTTGTACCGCTCCACTTCTCCATCAGCTCTCTTCTTAACCGCGTACACCCATTTGCAGGTGACAGGTTTGATGCCCTCCACCATGGGAACCAGGTCCCATGTCTCATTCTTCTCAAGGGCCTCCATCTCCTCGATCATGGTCGCGTCCCACTCCTTGATGCCAGCTGCATCCTCAAAGCAGGCAGGTTCCCTCTCATCGAGTGGTCCTGCGAAGAAGCAGGAAACTAAACTCACGAAGTTCCCCTCCTTATAGCGAGCAGGCGGGACGATGGTCCTCTTCGACCTCCTCAAGGCTTGGCCACTATCTACCACTCCGGTAGACTCCTCTGCTTGAGCTCCTCTCTGAACTCCTCCTGAAGCGGTGCTCTCCCTGCTTCTTGAGTTCGTAGCTCCCCCTGAGCCAGAAGCTCCTCCCGAGCCAGATGGCGATGGAGCACTTGGAGATAACTCCAACTCCACAGTAGGGTCCTCAGTGACCCACTCCTCTTCCCTGCTAGCTTCTCCACTCTCCGGCAGCTCCACTGAAGAGACTCCCTGGTATGAGACCAGTTCGTCAAACACTACGTCGCGCGAGACGATGAACTTGTGGGTCTGCGGATCCATGCACTTTCACCCCTTCTTCTGCTCATCGTAGCCGATGAAGATACACTTCCTCGCTTTCGGCTCCAACTTTGTTCTCTGAGCGTCCGGGACGTGCACGAAGCAGGTAGAACCGAACACCTTCATGTGACCCACATTGGGCTTCTCCCCGAACATGAGCTGGTGTGGAGACACCATCCTGTTAGGACTCAGAGGTAGCATGTTGATCACATGAGTAGCACACGCCATTCCCTCCGCCCATAAGGCCTTGGGAATGCTCTTGGCATGTAGCCAACTCCTGGTAGTGTCCACCAGATGGCGGATCTTCCTCTCTGCCACCCCATTCTGCTGCGGGGTGTGAGCGCAGGAGAGCTCCCGCCGAATGCCGAACCTCCTGCAGAAAGAAGAAAACTCATTGGAGGTAAACTCCCCTCCATTGTCGCTTCTCAGCTTCTTCACTCTGCGGTTCAGCCTCCCCTCCACAAGCTCCTTCCACTCGAGGAACTTGCTGAAGACTTCTGATTTCTCTCTCAGAAAGTACACCCACGTATAGCGGGTGTAGTCATCCACCAGAACCAGCGCATACTTATTGCCTCCATAAGTAAGGGTGGCGCACGGCCCCATAACGTCAGCATGTACGCACTCAAGAGGTGCCTTACACCTGGTCTCCGACTTGTCAAATGGAAGTCGATGTTACTTTCCATATTGGCATCCGTCGCACATATGGCCGTCGGCGTAGGAAGAGAGATGAGGCAGGCCACTCACTAGGCCCTTTGCCGCCATCATCTTCAGCTTGTCCATCCCCACATGACCCAGCCTCTCATGCCAGATCACATCGCTGTCGTTTGTCTTCAGCTTGTCCACGTAGGCATTTGCAGACAAAACATACAAATCCTTCACCCTTCTCCCGGTGAGCGTGACGTCAGCATCGACAGACGAAAGGTTCTTCAAGAACTTCACCTCCTTTGGTCCAAACAGCACGTGGTATCTAGCATCCACGGCGTTCGCCACTGAGAAGAGGTTCTTCTTCATGCCAGGCACGTGATACACACTCTTCAGTGTCACTGGCTTCTCTCTACTCCCAAGGGACACCTTCCCTTCTCGCTCCACAGGATGTACCGTATCATCCGCCGTGATGATAACATCCGTTCCTTCATACGCTTCCAAGGAGTCGAACTTGGACATATCTCCAGTGAGATGATGCCCGCAACCGGAATCCACTATCCAGTCATTCTCGAGGTTGATGGAGGCTAAGACATCGACCGACGTTGTTGTCATCTCTGCCAGGAAACAATTGTCCCCCCTCTCACCGCCCTGGTGACCTCCACCTCTTCCTCCACCTCTCTGGTGATCTCCCTCCTTGTTAGCAGCATGACCGGCCTTCAGATTAGACCGGCAGTCCTTTGCCATATGCTCATACTTCTTACAGGCAAAGCAAAGGGTTCTCCCCTTCTCATCGCGCGCAGGGAGGAACTTCCCCCCATCTCCCTGAGAGGATGTTGAAGGTCCATCTCCGGAGTTCTTCTTTCTCTTGTCCCAGGATCTCCTCTTTCCTGAGAACAAGGCCTCGCCATATCCACCTGAGATGGATACTCCCGCCATCTGCTTCGCCAAGCTCTCCTGTGACGACAGCAGGTTCTCTAGCTCCAGAAGGGAGGGCTGAGTAGCCCATCCTTGCACGGAAGTAACGAAGGGGACATACTCCCTCCTCAAGCCTCGGAGTATGTGTCGCTTCAACTTCGCCTCTGAGATTGGCTCTTCAGGATCCAAGGCCGAGATCTCCCCACATTGGTTCTTCACCTTCAAGAAGAAGGTGGATATCGCCATCTCGCCTTGAGTCGACTTCGCCAACTCATTCTCCAGGAATTGTAGCCGCGCCACATTCTTCTTGTTGAATAACCCATCGAGGGCTATCCAGATCGCAGACGCTGACTTGCAACCTATGATGTGGTCGAACAAGTCAGGTGATATGACTCTCTTCAAGGTGAACTCCGCCTTGGCGTTGGTCTTCCACCAAGCTCTCACAACTGGACCATTATCACCGGCAGCTACTACTTCCTCTTGCTCCCCACCACCAACAACCTCCCAGAGATCCTCTCCAAGAAGGTAGCTCTCCATACAAGACATCCACTTCTTGTAGTTGGTTTGAGTAAGCAGCTCAATGTCAAGTCCCCTAGCATACCCTCCTCCGCCGTCCATCTTGGTTGCTTCGTCCTTGTTCCCACTATCCCTCTGATACCATGTGAAATAATTTGAAGTCGGAAAAACACGTCAACCAACAGGAGAATAAAGACACCAAAGATGAACACAAGCTTTCACAATACTAATTTTGGTAGCTAGTTACAACTGAACACGGCTGAATACAAGTTGCATCCAACTTGAATCACAACAGCCAATAGAAAGTAAGACTTGATCACGGACAAGGTCCGCTTCTCCTCCGGAGCACACCGCGCAGGTGATACTCGCTCCGATACTCACTCCTCGTTACAGAAGCTCGCTCCTCGCTACCGCCGGCGGTATCGCTAGCGCCAGGCGTTAGCTCTCCAACTCGCAAGCTCGCTGCTCGCACTCCAAGCTTCTCGTGTACTCGCCACGCGTCGCTTCCTCCAATACTCGCTAGCGCTAGCGCTATCACTAGCGCCGGGCGCTATCTATCGAGTAGGTACTCGCACTCCCAGCTGTTGACGCCAGAAAAATCCTGACCTCAAGATTCGGACCAATGCAGCCCGAGGTTACTGATCCTGCGGTCCAGCTCCACGGCTCGGATAGCTAAATAGGAGAGAGAAAATGACTACAAGCACACCCCAGGTGCTCCAGCAGGGAGGTCCCACCACGTACCCGGAAGTTTGGGAGAAACTTCCCCTCCGCAACCAAAAGCTGGGCGAGGTACTAGACGGGCATGGATTTGGCGAGTATCCAACTTGGGGGACCTCGACCACTTCCCAAAGTGTCATTTCTAGTACCCCTGGGGGGCTATTTATAGAGAAATCCTAGAGGGTCTAGGCGAGGATACTGCCTCTGCTCGCGAGTTACAAGGGCTACTCGCCCATACTCGCGAGATACTCGCCCATACTCGCGAGATACTCGCCCAAGCTCGCCTCTGCTCGCCCCTTGCTCGCCATACTCGCCTCTTGCTCGCCCAGCTTGCCTCTTGCTCGCCCAGCTCGCCTCTTGCTCCTGCTGGCTGAGTTGCCTTGTATCTTGGACTGCCGGCTTCTGTGCTGACCTTTTGACCTTGACTTCTGCCTACATGGCTTTGAATGGGCCTACCCTCGGAGAATGAGGGTTGTACAGCTGCACTTTAGAGGAGACCCGAGACCATCTGGTCTCGGACTGCTGTTGTCTTGTGGCCATCCGGGTCGCTCTTCGGCGATGGGGCTACAGTATTCCCTCATTCTCCAGTTGGGAGACTGTGCGTGACTTTCTCTCCTCCGCCTCTGCCCGTGCACTAGGTACGGCGCGAGTTTTTTGCTGTGCGGTTTACCAAGCATGGCGTGGCCGCAATGCCAAGGTTCACCATGGGGAGGTGGCGACCTTTACGGTTATGGCAGCAACCATCGTTGAGAACCTCTCCATTTTGCATACTCTACCAGCACTGGGGCACTGGGGTACCACCCAGCCTCACCGGCTGTCGACACCACTCTTTTGGTGCCCCCCCCCCCCCCCCCCCCCCGCCCCCTGGATGGATAAAGTTCAATGTGGATGGTTCGCTTTCCTTGTCTGGGCTTGCTGGGCTCGGGATGGTGGCTCGTGATGATCGAGGTGCTCTTGTCTTTGCTGCTGGGATCTCGATGCTGCATTGGGATCCGGGGGGAGTGGAGCTGGCGGCAATTTTGGCGTTGAAGGATCAGATTGCCCATTCTTTATATGGGACTCGCAGAGCTATTATAGAGGGCGACTGTCGTACCCTTATGAATAGCTGTGCTGCTGGGATGAGACGGGGTGACTGGAGGGTGACAGTGGATGGCGACGAGGACTTCTCATTTCTGAGCGGCTTTCCCCAGCTTCGGTTCCAGCATATTGGCCGTGAGGGCAATAGAGTTGCTTATTTTTGTGCGCGTTTTGCCCTTCGGGGAAATTTTGTTTGGCTGGACGTTGATAGCACCCAGACTGAGTTTGCCGAGCTTGTTCGGGTGGTCTTAGATGACATACTTTAGTTTTTTTTTCTTTTCTTTTTGGTTTTTAATTACATGTTATTTGCATCTTTCAAAAAAAAAAGTCTTCGAAAACGAGCTCGAAAAACTCAGCCAAAAGGGTCTAGAACCACAGTGTCATCGTCGTCGGGCTCAGCTCATGATGGAGTCGTCGACCTGGGCTTAGAAGATCGCTGGCGAAGTTCCTTCATTGTCGGACACTACTTAGAAGAAAAATGAAGACATCGACTGCTTCTCTTTAAACTCAAATAAAATGAATTTTTTTTATTTGAAGATAGACGTTTATCATTCGCGAATAACAATTGCCTTCTTTATCTATTGTAAAATAATAGTCAAAAGTTTAAAATACACACAATTTTGAATTATTCCTTAGGCTATGTTTGGGACTCATTTAGGGTTCATTTGGCGCGGCGTTTTGGCCGCACGTTTGGGGCAAACGCCGCCGGACGGTGGTAAACAAACGCCCTTCGCCGGTGTTTGCTCCGGCTGGACCCGCCGCGTCATGGAAAACGGGGCAAAACGCCCCGTTTCCATCCCCGCCTCCTCCCCTCCGTTCTCAACTCCCCCTTTCCACCCGCAGGTGCCGCCCTCCACCGTCGCGCCAAATAAAGCCTTAGGATCGCAAACGGAGTTGAGTAATTGTTGGGTATAGTTTTCTGTAACAAAGTTTGATGATATACAAGCAAATTATTTACAAAAAAAAATTATAGATGATAGAAGATCTTCCAAACTTTCAAGAACATGTTTGAGAAGTTACATTCTGTTAGAATTGAAGTGAGCTAGCGCCAGCGCTAGCGCTAGCGCCAGCGCTAGCTCCTACTCACCACCCCCCTTGTTTTGTCTATAAATAGAGGGGTACCCCCTCTAAAGAGTAATCGATTCTGGATCTGGCGAGTATCATCAACTTTGAGCGAGTTAGAGATACCAGAGCGCCACCAGGCGAGCATCGGACTTGGAGAAAGTTCGGCAGGCGAGCATCGGACTTGGAGTAAGTTCGGTCAGCTCCCTTGAGCGAGTAGCGAGTAGTGGAGATACCGCCGGCGCTAGTGCTAGCGCGCGCGGTAGCGACAAGAGGAGAAGAGGCGAGCAGCGAGCTTGCGAGTAGCTGGTGTACAACCCTCATTCTCCGAGGGTAGGCCCATTCAAAGCCACATAGGCAGAAGTCAAGGTCAAAAGGTCAGCACAGAAGCCGGCAGTCCAAGATACAAGGCAACTCAGCCAGCAGGAGCAAGAGGCGAGCTGGGCGAGCAAGAGGCAAGCTGGGCGAGCAAGAGGCGAGTATGGCGAGCAAGGGGCGAGCAGAGGCGAGCTTGGGCGAGTATCTCGCGAGTATGGGCGAGTATCTCGCGAGTATGAGCGAGTAGCCCTTGTAACTCGCGAGCAGAGACTGTATCCTCGCCTGGACCCCCTAGGATTTCTCTATAAATAGCCCCCAGGGGTACTAGAAATGACACTTTGGGAAGTGGTCGAGGTCCCCCCAAGTTGGATACTCGCCAAAGCCATGCCCGTCTAGTACCTCGCCCAGCTTTTGGTTGCGGAGGGGAAGTTTCTCCCAAACTTCCGGGTACGTGGTGGGACCTCCCTGCTGGAGCACCTGGGGTGTGCTTGTAGTCATTTTCTCTCTCCTATTTAGCTATCCGAGCTGTGGAGCTGGACCGCAGGATCAGTAACCTCGGGCTGCATTGGTCTGAATCTTGAGGTCAGGATTTTCCTGGCGTCAACAGCAGCCCCAAGGACATCCACGCTCAGCAGAAAGACCCCGACGGGCAAGCCACGCACGGGTGGGGATAGCATCCCAGAGAAGCCGCCACCAAAACATCCGCTCCCGCGGGTGAAGCTTCAGCTTCCGAAGCCAGCTGAAATCCGTACAAGTCCCATCGAACTGGGCCATGAAAGCAAGGGAGGCAACTGATCGGCCGCTGAGGCGGGTGCAGAGCTCCGGCCTGTCCTGGGGTTGCGAGCTGTGAAGAGGGATCTGGAGGATGATCTCAACAAGGTTCGGCCCAAGAAACTGAGATAGAGCGGAAGCATCCCACCCGTCACCAGACATCACAAAAGCTGACACCGGGATCGACTCCAGCGCGCCGCAGTCAGCAAAAGTGGGCCACCGAGACAAAGGCAGGTCGAGAATCCAAGCGTGAGCGAGCACATCCACAGACTCCCCATCCGCAATCTTCCAGCGAAGAAGAGGACGAAGGCACTCGGCACCATCCCTGATGAGCCGCCACACCGGAGAGTCGCGTCGAGTGACGTTTTCGAAGACTTGGACTGTGAGATTTTGACCATTTCCCTTAGTCACCATTTTGGATATTCGTCAAGTAGGTGCTTTCCTTGTATCCCGCTCGACCATTTTGGTTGTAGAGAGAAAGTTTCTTCTAAGTTTTCGGATACGTGGCGGGACCTCCCCGCCGCAGCACCTGAGATCCTTTTTTGAGTTCACCTATTCCCTGCTGCCTAGATCCAAATATTTGGAGCCGGAATTTTTCACGCTTCAACACCAACAATTACTCAACTGCAGTTGCGATCCTAAATGAGTCCAAACATAGCCTAAGCAATAATTCAAAATTGTGCGTATTTTAAACTTTTGACTATTATTTTTACAATAAATAAAAAAGGCAATTGTAATTCGCAAATTATAAGCGTCTATTCTCAAATTAATTAATTTTTTTTCATTTTATTTGAGTTTGTAAACATCTATTCGCATATCAACTTTGAACTTAAACAACGATGTCTTTGTTTTCCTAAGCAGTGCCTGACAATGAAGAAACTTCTGTTAGAGGGATTAGGGTTTGCTCAAAGTATTCTACAATACCTCCATCAAGTTTGGAATGGGATATATATAGTACCTCCAGCATAGGACCGGATCCTAGAGTGACACGAACCCATTAAGCTAATCCGAGTCGGACTCGACACGGTAGGACATATAAATAAATACATTAACAATCTCCTCCTATGTCCGTCGTGAACCCAGACTTCGGGTAGAGGGTGGTTTGTGTAATATTCAACCAGAAGTGAGACATACACAACCGTGTCCAGCACCTGTTTAAGATAGAATTGGACTATAACAAAAGATAGCATGCATGCATAAGTGAATAAACAACTCAGCTGCAACACAAGCGTCTCAGGTACAATCGAGACACAGGCCCTAAACACCTGGTGTCCCAAAACAAGCAGAGATCTAAAAGTCCAAATGAACAGTGCTATAAAATAAGAGCTAAACAATGCTCTGAACAGAAGTACAGGAACTAAAAACAAAATAACACTCAAACAGGCTAAACATCCAAAAGATCATCCTCCTCCGGATCCCAGACAACCAGTGCTCCTCCTATCCCAGAAACTCCTGCAATTCAACAGAGAATTTCATTTTAGAATGAATTCTATCCTTTGTAATTTGCAGATATCTAGTTTTAGCATAAAACTTAATATTGATTATTATTTAATTTGGCTGGGAGGACACGTTCACAGAGTATTATAGTTTAACCTCAGAATTTGTTATCTGTTTCCAAATGAAACGATAATCAGACTTCTGGACATTGCAGCTATATCTGTAATCCTATATGGAATGTCACGGTTACTGCTCTTCTAAAGTCAATTGGAACTCATCAAGTTTGGAATGGAACCAATCTTCAGAAGAAGAGACAAACCAAGTCAGATTGTGTTATCAAGTTTGGAATAACACTCTCCTCCAAGGCAAAAGCCGAATCCAATGAAGCTGTTAACATCAAGTTTGGAATGAAACAACTTACCAGATCCGAGCTCAGCAACCAAGAACATCAGCGGACCACAACATACTTGCATTGACAAGGGAATGTGGAATAATCAAAACGTCTGGACTAAGGCTGAACTGAATCGCCTGATACTGAACTAAGACCGAACTAAATCGCCTTTAGTCCCATTTCCCCCACTGTTTTGATTAACCGATCTTTGGGCATTCCTTTCGTCAGTGGATCAGCAAGGTTATCCTTTGAGCGTACATCAATCAAAGTGATGACTCCTTGTGCTTTCAGATAATTCAACAATGCATGTCTCAGTCGTACATGTCTCCTCTTAGTATTATAGAGGGTATTCTTAACGACTTGAACTGCTGCCTGATTATCACAATACAAGCTCAACGAGTTGACTTGTAACTTAGACAGGGGAATGTCTAAAATCAAGTTTCTGATCCAGTCTGCCTCTTCACCAGCTGAAGCTACGGCAAACAACTCGGCCTCCATAGACGACAAATCTATACAGGTCTGTCTCTTGGATTTCCAAGTGACAGCAGCTCCTCCCAAGGTGAATATGAATCCACTGGTGGACTTGCTGTTTCCGACTTCTGAACACCACGAGGCATCAGAATGTCCCTCCACGGTAGGTGGGAAACCAGTGTAGCACAGAGCATAGTTAGCAGTACCTCGAAGGTATCTCAACAGCCTATCTAGGGCAACCCAATGTTCTTTGCCAGGACTACTGGTAAAACGACTCAGCGCGCTAACCGAGAAAGCAATGTCTGGCCTCGTACAAGTTGTAGCGTACATGAGACTACCAATTATTTTGGAATATTTGACCTGATCAATGCTGGCCTCTAGATTAGGACTCAACTTAACATTGTGGTCAAACGGTGTCTCAATCGGCCTACTCTTATCATATCCCCAGGTAGAGAGAAGTTGCTCAACATAGTGAGCCTGGCTAAGAGTAACTCGACCCTTGTCAACTCTAACTTTCATACCTAACATGGTATCAACAGGACCGAGATCCTTCATGTCAAATACTTCTGCCAGAGTGGATTTGACATCCCTAACTGCAGCAAGATTAGACCCTAAAATCAACAAATCATCCACATATAAGCAAATGATGACTGTTTGATTAGACAAGGAGCGGTAATAAAGGCATTTGTCAGAGAGACTGGACTGGAATCCAATGCTCTTTACCACCTGATCAAACTTCATGTGCCACATCTTAGGTGCTTGTTTAAGACCATAGATTGACTTATCGAGTTTGCACACTTTGTCTTTTTGATCTTTATGAACATAACCTTCAGGTTGCGTCATGTAGATCTCTTCATTAAGCTCTCCATTTAAGAATGCAGTTTTAACGTCCATCTGATGAACTATAAAGTTCTCAATAGAGGCTAATGCAAGAAGAATCCTGATAGTCGATAGATGACACACAGGTGAGTAGACGTCAAAATAGTCAATTCCCCCTTGTTGCTTATAACCTTTAGCTACGAGACGCGCTTTATACCTGGCTATAGATCCATCACTATGTAACTTCTTCTTTAAAACCCATTTGCATCCTAGGACTTTAGCACCTTTCGGTAAGTCAACTAGATGCCAGGTATTGTTATGTAACAGCGAGTCCATTTCATCGTCAATGGCTTCTGCCCACATCAATGAATCTCTAGACCTCATTGCTTCCTGGTAGGAGAATGGATCATCCTCTAAGTGATAGGTGATGAAGTTCTCACCAAAATCCTTAGGAACTCTCTCTCTAGTAGATGCTCTAAGTGGAATAGGTTCCACCTCTACAGGTTGGGGAGCAGTGCCAGAAGGGCCAGCTTCAGGTTCAACGATAGATTCTGTAATCATATCATTGGACCCGGAGACAGATAATCCATGATCTTTGACGAACTTGTCTTCAAAAAATATGGCATCTCTAGACTCTATCACGGTTTTCGTGGATAGATCGAGAAATCTGTCTGCTGCACTATCTTCTGCACTACCTAGATAGACGCATGTCGTCGTCTTAGGTCCCACCTTAGGCCTCTTAAGGTCTTGTATACGCACGTAGGCAATACAGCCCCAAGTCTTTAGAGTATCGTACCTGCACGGATGACCGTGCCACAGCTCATACGGAGTAGAGGTGAGCTGAGAGTGAGGTACTCTATTTAGAATGTGATTTGCAGTGCGGACTGCTTCTCCCCAAAAGGAATTAGGCATGCCAGCTGTTAGGAGCATGGAATTCAACATTTCTGTTAAAGTCCTATTCTTACGCTCGGCGACACCATTAGACTGGGGTGAGTAAGGAGCTGTGGTTTCAAGAATTATTCCCTCAGAGGCACAGAATTCCTTGAATCCAGTAGCAGTATATTCTCCTCCCCGATCACTTCTAAATCTCTTAATTTTCAAGCTTAACTGATTTTCAACACGAGACTTAAAGGTCTTGAACGCCTCAAACGCTTCGTCTTTCGATTTCAACAGAAACACATGACAAAATCTAGAAAAGTCGTCTATGAAAGTGATTAGATACTTCCTTCCCCCTCTGGTGGCATGACTGCGGAAATCACAGAGGTCTGAATGTATCAATTCAAGAAGTTTTGTGCTCCTAGAAACTGACCTGAAAGGCTTTCTAGTAATTTTGGTTTGAGCACACACCTCGCACTTGTCAAATCGAATCGACAGATCTAAGGGGATGTTTTAACTCTTGGCTAGATCTAGCATCTTCCTATAGTTCACATGTCCAAGTCTGTTATGAAACAACTTAGGATCTATAAGGTTCGAACTTACTTGGTTGATGCTATCATTGTTTAAGCTGAGTCTATACATTCCGTTGATCAGATACGCACACCCAAAATAATGTGAATTTACCATAAGGGTCATTCTACCGTTTTGAGTTGTGAAGGTCATCCCAGCTTTGTCTAGCAGACTTATTGAAATCAGATTTTTAGTTAATGTTGGAACTACTTTAACATTCTTTAAAAATAAACTTTTACCTGATGAGAGAACCAGCTCGGCTGTCCCTGCATGGGTCACCTGAGTCTCTCCTCCGTTGCAGTTCTCCACTCTCTCCTTGACCGCCTTAACCTCAGTCAGTAATCCTCTGTCATTCGTTACATGACAGGTAGCACCGCTATCCAGCCACCACTCAGCAGACGAACTGCGGTGACTGCTCCCGATCATAGCCACGAAGGACTTGGGATCTGAAGCATCTGCCAACATGTTCGCCACATTTTGTGTGGCTTCCTCCTTGTTTTTCTTAGGGGCCTTGCAATCAGCCGCCCAATGTCCCCACTTACCACAATTGTGGCACTTGCCCCTCTTCTTTTTGAAAGAGGGCTTTTTAGGCTCTAATTGGGTAGAGGCATCACTTTTGGGCGCTGGTGGCTTCCTACGAGGCTTGCTGGGCCGAGACACAAAGTTGACAGTCTGGGAGGACTGCCCACCTTGTTGCTGTCTCTTCCCTGCAATGTTTTGATCCTCGATATGGATGAACCTTTTGAGTTCATCAAGAGCGATCTTTTCCTTCAGCCTGTGCATTTCAGTCTTGAAGGTCGACCACTCAGGAGGTAGCTTGCTTAATATAGAACACACAAATAGATTATCAGAGATACCGGACTTATCGTCCTCCAACTTCTGACGCAGGGCTTCCAGTTCAATTATTTGGGAGGTGATTGTCGAGTTTAGATTAAATTTCATATTAAAAAATCTCTCTCCGAGGAGAGTCCTCGACAATCCCTCTTCTTTCTGGAAGTTCGCATTTAAGCGGTCCCAAATCTCTTTTGCGGTTTTATAACCACTGTAGGTCAATGCGAGTCTAGGGTTAAGTGAATTAAGGAGGTAGTCTCTACAGAAGTCTTCGTCTTTCCTCCACTGATAGTCGTCCACGTCCTCTTCGGTTGTGTCGAAATCGCTCAACACGGTGTAGAAAATCTCTCTTTCCTTCATTCCCAGCTGGACGTGCAGTCTCCAAGCATGGAAGTCGGAGAGATCGAACGACTGGAGCTTGACGATGTCGTAGGAAGTGACCTTCGGCATCTCTCTAAAGCTAGAAACAGTAAAACTGAAACAATATCACCTGAGCGGCGCGGCGACGAGACGCGGTCTTCGGATCCAATCCAGAAAATTATGTTTGTTCCTCCGTCCGGCTAAACACAGTCGCCGAAAACCAGGTAGCTCAGAGGATACCAGAACTCCTCCAAAAAAAAAATTTGTGAGACACAGTCAGAAGAGGCTTCCTCGAACTCCCTCCCTTCAGATCAAACAGAAGTGGCAGTTGGATCCAAGCTTCAAATCCTTCCTGATAATCTCAATCGATTTACACCTTAGCTTATGAAAGACCTGGGCTAGCACAGATCTTCCTCCACCCGTTCTCTTCCTCGATCTCAACTGGCAGGCAGTTCCACACCCAGAAAATGATCGACGGCAGCACTCCTAATATCATGCAGCAACAAGCACGCAGAGGAGCGGCAGTGGCGATCAGATCTGTGACAGGAAAACACGAGAGCAGCGGTACAATTCCTTCACGATCTGCGAGAGAAACCAGATTTCTGAGAAACTAGATCTGGAATGGGCTATTCTCCCGCGAGAGAAACCAGATCTGGAACGGCGCCGATTGATTTCTCTCTTCGAGCGGTGCACAATCCTTGCAGGCGAGCGACGAGAATCCACCGGCGTGAGGAAGAACCGACGGGCTTCGATCCAGATCGCGATGAGGTTTCAAACCGGAGATCTCGATTCCGGCGACAGGAAACGTCCTCGACGAGAACTAACAGGAACCCTTCTCGAGCGGCGCAGGGACGACGAACGAACAGCGGGAGAACGATTTGATTTCTCTGGCGGCTGCGAACTCGCACGAGTGTGGCGGAGGAATCGCGAACTGGGAGACGGGAGAATAGTCGAGCGCAAGAAAACCCTAACCGGCGGCTACTTTGAGAATGTTAGAGGGATTAGGGTTTGCTCAAAGTATTCTACAATACCTCCATCAAGTTTGGAATGGGGTATATATAGTACCTCCAGCATAGGACCGGATCCTAGAGTGACACGAACCCATTAAGCTAATCCGAGTCGGACTCGACACGGTAGGACATATAAATAAATACATTAACAACTTCTCCGGCGACAGTCATACGTCTCAGATTATGATAACAAAGATTAAGAAAAATGGTACAATATCTAAATAAGAAACTCTATAGGACACGATGATTATCCTCTTTAGAGCTGAATTCTTCTATTTTTTGTATGCTAATCTGCAAATAATAAAAGAGAGTTGATATTAGCAGTCCGGAATTGGCTATTCGCAGCCCATCGCTATTAATAGTCCATAAATTTTATTTGTAGTCCAAAATTATATTTGCACCCCACTCCCAACTCAAATAAACTAAACACTTTGCTGATTTATTAAGTACTATAAGCTTAGAAAAACATCTTAAAAACTAAAACAATTTAAAAACCTAGAAGGAAAAACAAGTTAAATGGCATGCATAGAGGAATTAACTCTAAACCAAGTTAAATGGCATGCAAACCTTCCTCTAACCAGAAAACCGACTTCTTTTTTTTTTTGAGATTTTCGCTCGATAATTTCCTTTTTTTAAGGTGAATCTAAAAGGGGGAAAAACGACGCGAACGATAGAACTACGGCTAGGGTTTAGGCAACGGAAGAGAGATGGAGAGAAGGTTATTTGATGGGGTACGATTAGTGAGAATTGGACTGCAAATATAATTAGAATTTTTACAATTTTTGGAGTGTGAATAGCGAAATTGAACGGCTAATATCAATTCTCATAATAAAATTTGATCAAGTAGAGTTGCTGCGAATAATAAAAAATCTGCGAATAGAGTAATAAGTCTGCAAATAACAATTGCCGTGAAAAATCACAATTTCCTTTTAAATAATAATAATTATTAGTTCCTGTCACCCGCGGTGAAGGTTATTAGGATACCTCCATTAGACCGCCCCAGCCCGCAGAATTGGCAATGGGGGAGCGTGCGGAATGGGCAAGCGTGTGCGGCGGGTCCAGCATGGCCCAGCACGTGGGAGCAGGTGATCAATCGGGTCTCTCGGGCCGGCGAAGCCATGAACCGACACTTGGCGCGTGGCACGTTCCGTTCCCACGTGGGAGATGCCTGCATGGAGTCCGAGCCAAATCTCTCTCTCTCATGATTCTTCTTGTCGCGCGCCCCACTGGAAGTTTCAGCCGTCGTCGACGTCGCCAGTCACGTGACAGCTACGGATCATGCGAATCTGGCCGTCGGATCGGAAAGCATGATCGGGATCTCAGCCGTGGAAAGCGATTGGCTTATTTGGACTGCATGGGATCTTAAACTCTAGCTCGCACGAGTTTAGAGACGAATCGTGTGCTTAACTACGTGTTTAAGACTTTATTTATTATAAAGATAGGCATGAGAAATAATAATAAAAATAATAATTGTAAATAATAATAATAAGGCCATACGTTTATTGGCCCGGCGGGGTTAAAAGCATTTTGCCGTGAGGCCACCGCACGATTTTTTTTAATCTTATTTATATTAATTAATTAATACCCTATTTCCTTTTTAAAAGCATTTTGCCGTGAGGCCGGTTTTTGTTTTAGCTAGGCCCAGTTTTTTTTTTTTTAAATAGTTTCCTTTTCTCTTTTCAATTTGCCGGCTTAGGCTGTAACAACTATTCTCTTCGGACTGCCGGTAAACCTTTGCTCAGAACTCCACCGCTACTCCGACGCCTGGGCGGCCATTCTCCTGCCAGCCGAATTCCCTCTTAGATCACGAGATTTCAACCTCCTCCGACGCATTGCCTCCGGCGACATCGGCATCGTCTATCTCTGCCGCTTCCGTGACCACACCGCCGGAGATCACTCCTCCTTCACCTACGCCATGAAGATCGTCTACCTATGCCGACTCTGTTCGTTGATTTCGTCGCCTTCCCTCGTTTTTTGTGCGTCTTCACGGAGTTTTGTACCGGCGGCGACCTCCACTCGCTTCTCCGTCGACAACCCGGCCGTCGTTTCTCGCTTCCCGCGACCTCCAAATGCTCAGAATCGTGTACCGATATCTCAAGCCGAAGAATTTCCTCTCCGGGTTCATTTAGGGATCTTCTTATTCTTTGAATTGTACTCGAAATGAAACCGAATGTTGATAAAAATGATACAACTTACAAATTTATAAACCAAATTGACATTAGCTTGTAACCTTAGAGACTAAAATTATTTTCACCTTTTTTTATTAAACTTTTGCTTGTTAATAATATTAAATATCTATTCTACAACAAAACTGAAGCCTAAGCACATCATGTCTTTTCTTACCCTATATTTTTTGCAAGAAGTTGCTTCTAAGATTTGAACCTGCAACCTCAAGGTCACACCCTTTAATAACAATAGTATATGATAGGGTTTCCCAAAATGGGTTCGCTCAAACCGGATATTTTTTGTCGCGATCTTGACCGGCTCGCCGGTACAATTCCAGCGGGCCAATTCTCGCGCAATTCGCGGACGTCGGAACGAGAATGCGAGCATAAACTCTAATCGCACCCCCTATTATAGGGGTAAACGCATCCCATCATGGGGGTAACCACACCACATGATGGAACTGGAACGACGAACTGGGGCGTAATGGCTGTGTATAACCCGTAATTCGTCGAGATCGGAAATACAGAAGACCTCTACCACCTGGGCGAGTACATGAGATCTCCCCCACCTGGGCGAGTACAGGAGACCTCCCCCACCTGGGCGAGTACAGAAGACCTCTATATTTGGCGAATGCTTACTCGCGATGGGTGTTCTTATTTGGGATGATCTTATTCAACAGCTTATACTCCCTGATGAAAACTCAAAGGACAATTATTCATAACTCACCTTGGCGAGGAAAAGTTATCATGAATCAGGTAACGTAAAACCTATTCTTCTTCTTCTTATTCACTATATATAGCAATATTGATCTTTCTATTGCAAAACTCTTAAAAGTTAGATCGAGAATCCACTCGAAGTAGTATGATATATTCAAAAGCAATTTAGGATGTGTGATCTCACCTCTCCCCTTGAAACTTTTGGTCGAGCAATGAGATGACGTCTCGGGTTCAGTGCGCCATCCTAAGTCTAAGCCTCTGCATTGCCGGCCGAGATCAGCTCCCCCTTGCATGTTGGCCGATATGCCCATCGAGTAACGTCTCTCTTTGCCCGTGCACTAGTTACTAAGGGAGAGAATGAAACTATATTCTCAGGTACTATAAGTAAGTTGAAGTCCTCGAGATGTGTTGTTGTCGTAGACCAGATCACTGCACGAGCTCCTCTCCTGCATACCGGCTACTTGCCCCCTCGAGTGAGTTGAAGTCCTCGAGATGTGTTGTTGCCGTAGATCAGGTTACTGCACGAGCTCCTCTCCTGCATACCGGCTACTTGCCCCCTCAAGTGAGTTGAAGTCCTCGAGATGTGTTGTTGTCGTAGACCAGGTCACTGCACGAGCTCCTCTCCTGCATACCGGTTACTTGCCCCCTCGAGTGAGTTAAAGTCCTCGAGATGTGTTGTTGCCGTAGACTAGGCCGTAGCACTGGGCTCCTCCCATGTAGGCTGGCTACTTTCCCCCTCGAGTGAGATGAATGTCCTCGAGAAGAGAGTTGCCACCTAGTCAACGCTAGAAGCCTAAAATGTTTGGCACCTCCCCCAGTTGAGCTCGCTTGACTAGCAAATGGCCTGGAGGGTGTCGAATCTTCTCCACCTCCAGTTGAGCCTCGCTCCTGGAGGGTGTCGACTCTTCTCCACCTCCAGTTGAGCTCGCTCGTCTAGCGAATGGCCTAGAGGGTGTCGAATCTTCTCCACCTCCAGTTGAGCTCGCTCGTCTAGCGAATGGCCTGGAGGGTGTCAACTCTTCTCCACCTCCAGTTGAGCCTCGCTCCTGGAGGGTTTCGTCTCTTCTCCACCTCCAGTTGAGCCTCGCTCCTGGAGGGTGTCGTCTCTTCTCCACCTCCAGTTGAGCCTCGCTCCTGGAGGGTGCCGTCACTTCTCCACCTCCAGTTGAGCCTCGCTCCTGGAGGGTGTCGTCTCTTCTCCACCTCCAGTTGAGCATCGCTCCTGGAGGGTGTCGACTCTTCTCCACCTCCAGTTGAGCCTCCCTCCTGGAGGGTGTCGACTCTTCTCCACCTCCAGTTGAGCCTCGCTCCTGGAGGGTGTCGTCTCTTCTCCACCTCCAGTTGAGCCTCGCTCCTGGAGGGTGTCGACTTATCTCCACCTCCAGTTGAGCCTCGCTCCTGGAGGGTGTCGACTCTTCTCCACCTCCAGTTGAGCCTCGCACCTGGAGGGTGTCGTCTCTTCTCCACCTCCAGTTGAGCCTCGCTCCTGGAGGGTGTCGTCTCTTCTCCACCTCCAGTTGAGCCTCGCTCCTGGAGGGTGTCGACTCATCTCCACCTCCAGTTGAGCCTCGCTCCTGGAGGGTGTCGACTCTTCTCCACCTCCAGTTGAGCCTCGCTCCTGGAGGGTGTCGTCTCTTCTCCACCTCTAGTTGAGCCTCGCTCCTGGAGGATGTCGTCTCTTCCCCACCTCCAGTTGAGCCTCGCTCCTGGAGGGTTTCGTCTCTTCTCCACCTCCAGTTGAGCCTCGCTTCTGGAGGGTGTCGTCTCTTCTCCACCTCCAGTTGAGCCTCGCTCCTGGAGGGTGTCGTCTCTTCTCCAACTCCAGTTGAGCCTCGCTCCTGGAGGGTGTCGTCTCTTCTCCACCTCCAGTTGAGCCTCGCTCCTGGAGGGTGTCGACTCTTCTCCACCTCTAGTTGAGCCTCGCTCCTGGAGGGTGTCGACTCTTCTCCACCTCCAGTTGAGCCTCGCTCCTGAAGGGTGTCGTCTCTTCTCCACCTCCAGTTGAGCCTCGCTCCTGGAGGGTTTCGTCTCTTCTCCACCTCCAGTTGAGCCTCGCTTCTGGAGGGTGTCGTCTCTTCTCCACCTCCAGTTGAGCCTCGCTCCTTGAGGGTGTCGTCTCTTCTCCACCTCCAGTTGAGCCTCTCTCCTGGAGGGTGTCGTCTCTTCTCCACCTCCACTTGAGCCTCGCTCCTGGAGGGTGTCGTCACTTCTACACCTCCAGTTGAGCCTCGCTCCTGGAGGGTGTCGACTCTTCTCCACCTCCAGTTGAGCCTCGCTCCTGGAGGGTGTCGACTCTTCTCCACCTCCAGTTGAGCCTCGCTCCTGGAGGGTGTCGACTCTTCTCCACCTCCAGTTGAGCCTCGCTCCTGGAGGGTGTCGTCTCTTCTCCACCTCCAGTTGAGCCTCACTCCTGGAGGGTGTCGTCTCTTCTCCACCTCCAGTTGATCCTCACTCCTGGAGGGTGTCGTCTCTTCTCCACCTCCAGTTGAGCCTCGCTCCTGGAGGGTGTCGACTCTTCTCCACCTCCAGTTGAGCCTCGCTCCTGGAGGGTCTCGACTCTTCTCCACCTCCAGTTGAGCCTCGCTCCTGGAGGGTGTCCACTCTTCTCCACCTCCAGTTGAGCCTCGCTCCTGGAGGATGTCGTCTCTTCTCCACCTCCAGTTGAGCCTCGCTCCTGAAGGGTGTCGTCTCTTCTCCACCTCCAGTTGAGCCTCGCTCCTGGAGGGTGTCGTCTCTTCTCCACCTCTAGTTGAGCCTCGCTCCTGGAGGGTGTCGTCTCTTCTCCACCTCCAGTTCAGCCTCGGTCCTGGAGGGTGTCGACTTTTCTCCACCTCCAGTTGAGCCTCGCTCCTGGAGGGTGTCGACTCTTCTCCACCTCCAGTTGAGCCTCGCTCCTGGAGGGTGTCCACTCTTCTCCACCTCCAGTTGAGCCTCGCTCCTGGAGGGTGTCGTCTCTTCTCCACCTCCAGTTGAGCCTCGCTCCTGGAGGGTGTCGTCTTTTCTCCACCTCCAGTTGAGCCTCGCTCCTGGAGGGTGTCTTCTCTTCTCCACCTCCAGTTGAGCCTCGCTCCTGGAGGGTTTCGTCTCTTCTCCACCTCCAGTTGAGCCTCGCTCCTGGAGGGTGTCGTCTCTTCTCCACCTCCAGTTGAGCCTCGCTCCTGGAGGGTGTCGACTCTTCTCCACCTCTAGTTGAGCCTTGCTCCTGGAGGGTGTCGTCTCTTCTCCACCTCCAGTTGAGCCTCGCTCCTGGAGGGTGTCGACTCTTCTCCACCTCCAGTTGAGCCTCACTCCTGGAGGGTGTCGACTCTTCTCCACCTCCAGTTGAGCCTCGCTCCTGGAGGGTGTCGACTCTTCTCCACCTCCAGTTCAGCCTCGCTCCTGGAGGGTGTCGTCTCTTCTCCACCTCCAGTTGAGCCTCGCTCCTGGAGGGTGTCGACTTATCTCCACCTCCAGTTGAGCCTCGCTCCTGGAGGGTGTCGACTCTTCTCCACCTCCAGTTGAGCCTCGCACCTGGAGGGTGTCGTCTCTTCTCCACCTCCAGTTGAGCCTCGCTCCTGGAGGGTGTCGTCTCTTCTCCACCTCCAGTTGAGCCTCGCTCCTGGAGGGTGTCGACTCATCTCCACCTCCAGTTGAGCCTCGCTCCTGGAGGGTGTCGACTCTTCTCCACCTCCAGTTGAGCCTCGCTCCTGGAGGGTGTCGTCTCTTCTCCACCTCTAGTTGAGCCTCGCTCCTGGAGGGTGTCGTCTCTTCTCCACCTCCAGTTGAGCCTCGCTCCTGGAGGGTTTCGTCTCTTCTCCACCTCCAGTTGAGCCTCGCTTCTGGAGGGTGTCGTCTCTTCTCCACCTCCAGTTGAGCCTCGCTCCTGGAGGGTGTCGTCTCTTCTCCAACTCCAGTTGAGCCTCGCTCCTGGAGGGTGTCGTCTCTTCTCCACCTCTAGTTGAGCCTCGCTCCTGGAGGTTGTCGACTCTTCTCCACCTCTAGTTGAGCCTCGCTCCTGGAGGGTGTCGACTCTTCTCCACCTCCAGTTGAGCCTCGCTCCTGAAGGGTGTCGTCTCTTCTCCACCTCCAGTTGAGCCTCGCTCCTGGAGGGTTTCGTCTCTTCTCCACCTCCAGTTGAGCCTCGCTTCTGGAGGGTGTCGTCTCTTCTCCACCTCCAGTTGAGCCTCGCTCCTGGAGGGTGTCGTCTCTTCTCCACCTCCAGTTGAGCCTCTCTCCTGGAGGGTGTCGTCTCTTCTCCACCTCCTATTGAGCCTCGCTCCTGGAGGGTGTCGTCTCTTCTACACCTCCAGTTGAGCCTCGCTCCTGGAGGGTCTCGACTCTTCTCCACCTCCAGTTGAGCCTCGCTCCTGGAGGGTGTCGACTCTTCTCCACCTCCAGTTGAGCCTCGCTCCTGGAGGGTGTCGACTCTTCTCCACCTCCAGTTGAGCCTCGCTCCTGGAGGGTGTCGTCTCTTCTCCACCTCCAGTTGAGCCTCCCTCCTGGAGGGTGTCGTCTCTTCTCCACCTCCAGTTGATCCTCACTCCTGGAGGGTGTCGTCTCTTCTCCACCTCCAGTTGAGCCTCGCTCCTGGAGGGTGTCGACTCTTCTCCACCTCCAGTTGAGCCTCGCTCCTGGAGGGTGCCGACTCTTCTCCACCTCCAGTTGAGCCTCGCTCCTGGAGGGTGTCCACTCTTCTCCACCTCCAGTTGAGCCTCGCTCCTAGAGGGTGTCGTCTCTTCTCCATCTCCAGTTGAGCCTGTCTCCTGAAGGGTGTCGTCTCTTCTCCACCTCCAGTTGAGCCTCGCTCCTGGAGGGTGTCGTCTCTTCTCCACCTCCAGTTGAGCCTCGCTCCTGGAGGGTGTCGTCTCTTCTCCACCTCCAGTTAAGCCTCGCTCCTGGAGGGTGTCGACTTTTCTCCACCTCCAGTTGAGCCTCGCTCCTGAAGGGTGTCGACTCTTCTCCACCTCCAGTTGAGCCTCGCTCCTGGAGGGTGTCCACTCTTCTCCACCTCCAGTTGAGCCTCGCTCCTGGAGGGTGTCGTCTCTTCTCCACCTCCAGTTGAGCCTCGCTCCTGGAGGGTGTCGTCTTTTCTCCACCTCCAGTTGAGCCTCGCTCCTGGAGGGTGTCTTCTCTTCTCCACCTCCAGTTGAGCCTCGCTCCTGGAGGGTTTCGTCTCTTCTCCACCTCCAGTTGAGCCTCGCTCCTGGAGGGTGTCGTCTCTTCTCCACCTCCAGTTGAGCCTCGCTCCTGGAGGGTGCCGTCACTTCTCCACCTCCAGTTGAGCCTCGCTCCTGGAGGGTGTCGTCTCTTCTCCACCTCCAGTTGAGCATCGCTCCTGGAGGGTGTCGACTCTTCTCCACCTCCAGTTGAGCCTCCCTCCTGGAGGGTGTCGACTCTTCTCCACCTCCAGTTGAGCCTCGCTCCTGGAGGGTGTCGACTCTTCTCCACCTCCAGTTGAGCCTCGCTCCTGGAGGGTGTCGACTCTTCTCCACCTCCAGTTGAGCCTCGCTCCTGTAGGGTGTCGTCTCTTCTCCTCCTCCAGTTGATCCTCCCTCCTGGAGGGTGTCGTCTCTTCTCCACCTCCAGTTGAGCCTCGCTCCTGGAGGGTGTCGACTCTTCTCCACCTCCAGTTGAGCCTCGCTCCGGGAGGGTGTCGACTCTTCTCCACCTCCAGTTGAGCCTCACTCCTGGAGGGTGTCCACTCTTCTCCACCTCCAGTTGAGCCTCGCTCCTGGAGGGTGTCGTCTCTTCTCCATCTCCAGTTGAGCCTCGCTCCTGAAGGGTGTCGTCTCTTCTCCACCTCCAGTTGAGCCTCGCTCCTGGAGGGTGTCGTCTCTTCTCCACCTCCAGTTGAGCCTCGCTCCTGGAGGGTGTCGTCTCTTCTCCACCTCCAGTTAAGCCTCGCTCCTAGAGGGTGTCGACTGTTCTCCACCTCCAGTTGAGCCTCGCTCCTGAAGGGTGTCGACTCTTCTCCACCTCCAGTTGAGCCTCGCTCCTGGAGGGTGTCCACTCTTCTCCACCTCCAGTTGAGCCTCGCTCCTGGAGGGTGTCGTCTCTTCTCCACCTCCAGTTGAGCCTCGCTCCTGGAGGGTGTCGTCTTTTCTCCACCTCCAGTTGAGCCTCGCTCCTGGAGGGTGTCTTCTCTTCTCCACCTCCAGTTGAGCCTCGCTCCTGGAGGGTTTCGTCTCTTCTCCACCTCCAGTTGAGCCTCGCTCCTGGAGGGTGTCGTCTCTTCTCCACCTCCAGTTGAGCCTCGCTCCTGGAGGGTGTCGTCACTTCTCCACCTCCAGTTGAGCCTCGCTCCTGGAGGGTGTCGTCTCTTCTCCACCTCCAGTTGAGCATCGGTCCTGGAGGGTGTCGACTCTTCTCCACCTCCAGTTGAGCCTCCCTCCTGGAGGGTGTCGACCCTTCTCCACCTTCAGTTGAGCCTCGCTCCTGGAGGGTGTCGACTCTTCTCCACCTCCAGTTGAGCCTCGCTCCTGGAGGGTGTCGACTCTTCTCCACCTCCAGTTGAGCCTCGCTCCTGTAGGGTGTCGTCTCTTCTCCACCTCCAGTTGAGCCTCGCTCCTGGAGGGTGTCGACTCTTCTCCACCTCCAGTTGAGCCTCGCTCCTGAAGGGTGTCGACTCTTCTCCACCTCCAGTTGAGCCTCGCTCCTGGAGGGTGTCAACTCTTCTCCACCTCCAGTTGAGCCTCGCTCCTAGAGGGTGTCGTCTCTTCTCCACCTCCATTTGAACCTCGCTCCTGGAGGGTGTCGTCTCTTCTCCACCTCCAGTTGAGCCTCGCTCCTGGAGGGTGTCGTCTCTTCTCCACCTCCAGTTGAGCCTCGCTCCTGGAGGGTTTCGTCTCTTCTCCACCTCCAGTTGAGCCTCGCTTCTGGAGGGTGTCGTCTCTTCTCCACCTCCAGTTGAGCCTCGCTCCTGGAGGGTGTCGTCTCTTCTCCAACTCCAGTTGTGCCTCGCTCCTGGAGGGTGTCGTTTCTTCTCCACCTCCAGTTGAGCCTCGCTCCTGGAGGGTGTCGACTCTTCTCCACCTCTAGTTGAGCCTCGCTCCTGGAGGGTGTCGACTCTTCTCCACCTCCAGTTGAGCCTCGCTCCTGAAGGGTGTCGTCTCTTCTCCACCTCCAGTTGAGCCTCGCTCCTGGAGGGTGTCGTCTCTTCTCCACCTCCAGTTGAGCCTCGCTCCTGGAGGGTGTCGACTCATCTCCACCTCCAGTTGAGCCTCGCTCCTGGAGGGTGTCGACTCTTCTCCACCTCCAGTTGAGCCTCGCTCCTGGAGGGTGTCGACTCTTCTCCACCTCCAGTTGAGCCTCGCTCCTGGAGGGTGTCCACTCTTCTCCACCTCCAGTTGAGCCTCGCTCCTGGAGGGTGTCGTCTCTTCTCCACCTCCAGTTGAGCCTCGCTCCTGAAGGGTGTCGTCTCTTCTCCACCTCCAGTTGAGCCTCGCTCCTGGAGGGTGTCGTCTCTTCTCCACCTCCAGTTGAGCCTCGCTCCTGGAGGGTGTCGTCTCTTCTCCACCTCCAGTTAAGCCTCGCTCCTGGAGGGTGTCGACTTTTCTCCACCTCCAGTTGAGCCTCGCTCCTGAAGGGTGTCGACTCGTCTCCACCTCCAGTTGAGCCTCGCTCCTGGAGGGTGTCCACTCTTCTCCACCTCCAGTTGAGCCTCGCTCCTGGAGGGTGTCGTCTCTTCTCCACCTCCAGTTGAGCCTCGCTCCTGGAGGGTGTCGTCTTTTCTCCACCTCCAGTTGAGCCTCGCTCCTGGAGGGTGTCTTCTCTTCTCCACCTCCAGTTGAGCCTCGCTCCTGGAGGGTGTCGTCTCTTCTCCACCTCCAGTTGATCCTCACTCCTGGAGGGTGTCGTCTCTTCTCCACCTCCAGTTGAGCCTCGCTCCTGGAGGGTGTCGACTCTTCTCCACCTCCAGTTGAGCCTCGCTCCTGGAGGGTGTCGACTCTTCTCCACCTCCAGTTGAGCCTCGCTCCTGGAGGGTGTCCACTCTTCTCCACCTCCAGTTGAGCCTCGCTCCTGGAGGGTGTCGTCTCTTCTCCACCTCCAGTTGAGCCTCGCTCCTGAAGGGTGTCGTCTCTTCTCCACCTCCAGTTAAGCCTCGCTACTGGAGGGTGTCGTCTCTTCTCCACCTCCAGTTGAGCCTCGCTCCTGGAGGGTGTCGTCTCTTCTCCACCTCCAGTTAAGCCTCGCTCCTGGAGGGTGTCGACTTTTCTCCACCTCCAGTTGAGCCTCGCTCCTGAAGGGTGTCGACTCTTCTCCACCTCCAGTTGAGCCTCGCTCCTGGAGGGTGTCCACTCTTCTCCACCTCCAGTTGAGCCTCGCTCCTGGAGGGTGTCGTCTCTTCTCCACCTCCAGTTGAGCCTCGCTCCTGGAGGGTGTCGTCTTTTCTCCACCTCCAGTTGAGCCTCGCTCCTGGAGGGTGTCTTCTCTTCTCCACCTACAGTTGAGCCTCGCTCCTGGAGGGTTTCGTCTCTTCTCCACCTCCAGTTGAGCCTCGCTCCTGGAGGGTGGCGTCTCTTCTCCACCTCCAGTTGAGCCTCGCTCCTGGAGGGTGCCGTCACTTCTCCACCTCCAGTTGAGCCTCGCTCCTGGAGGGTGTCGTCTCTTCTCCACCTCCAGTTGAGCATCGCTCCTGGAGGGTGTCGACTCTTCTCCACCTCCAGTTGAGCCTCCCTCCTGGAGGGTGTCGACTCTTCTCCACCTCCAGTTGAGCCTCGCTCCTGGAGGGTGTCGACTCTTCTCCACCTCCAGTTGAGCCTCGCTCCTGGAGGGTGTCGACTCTTCTCCACCTCCAGTTGAGCCTCGCTCCTGTAGGGTGTCGTCTCTTCTCCTCCTCCAGTTGATCCTCCCTCCTGGAGGGTGTCGTCTCTTCTCCACCTCCAGTTGAGCCTCGCTCCTGCAGGGTGTCGACTCTTCTCCACCTCCAGTTGAGCCTCGCTCCTGGAGGGTGTCGACTCTTCTCCACCTCCAGTTGAGCCTCGCTCCTGGAGGGTGTCCACTCTTCTCCACCTCCAGCTGAGCCTCTCTCCTGGAGGGTGTCGTCTCTTCTCCACCTCCAGTTGAGCCTCGCTCCTGAAGGGTGTCGTCTCTTCTCCACCTCCAGTTGAGCCTCGCTCCTGGAGGGTGTCGTCTCTTCTCCACCTCCAGTTGAGCCTCGCTCCTGGAGGGTGTCGTCTCTTCTCCACCTCCAGTTAAGCCTCGCTCCTGGAGGGTGTCGACTTTTCTCCACCTCCAGTTGAGCCTCGCTCCTGAAGGGTGTCGACTCTTCTCCACCTCCAGTTGAGCCTCGCTCCTGGAGGGTGTCCACTCTTCTCCACCTCCAGTTGAGCCTCGCTCCTGGAGGGTGTCGTCTCTTCTCCACCTCCAGTTGAGCCTCGCTCCTGGAGGGTGTCGTCTTTTCTCCACCTCCAGTTGAGCCTCGCTCCTGGAGGGTGTCTTCTGTTCTCCACCTCCAGTTGAGCCTCGCTCCTGGAGGGTTTCGTCTCTTCTCCACCTCCAGTTGAGCCTCGCTCCTGGAGGGTGTCGTCTCTTCTCCACCTCCAGTTGAGCCTCGCTCCTGGAGGGTGTCGTCACTTCTCCACCTCCAGTTGAGCCTCGCTCCTGGAGGGTGTCGTCTCTTCTCCACCTCCAGTTGAGCATCGCTCCTGGAGGGTGTCGACTCTTCTCCACCTCCAGTTGAGCCTCCCTCCTGGAGGGTGTCGACTCTTCTCCACCTTCAGTTGAGCCTCGCTCCTGGAGGGTGTCGACTCTTCTCCACCTCCAGTTGAGCCTCGCTCCTGGAGGGTGTCGACTCTTCTCCACCTCCAGTTGAGCCTCGCTCCTGTAGGGTGTCGTCTCTTCTCCACCTCCAGTTGAGCCTCGCTCCTGGAGGGTGTCGACTCTTCTCCACCTCCAGTTGAGCCTCGCTCCTGAAGGGTGTCGACTCTTCTCCACCTCCAGTTGAGCCTCGCTCCTGGAGGGTGTCAACTCTTCTCCACCTCCAGTTGAGCCTCGCTCCTAGAGGGTGTCGTCTCTTCTCCACCTCCATTTGAACCTCGCTCCTGGAGGGTGTCGTCTCTTCTCCACCTCCAGTTGAGCCTCGCTCCTGGAGGGTGTCGTCTCTTCTCCACCTCCAGTTGAGCCTCGCTCCTGGAGGGTTTCGTCTCTTCTCCACCTCCAGTTGAGCCTCGCTTCTGGAGGGTGTCGTCTCTTCTCCACCTCCAGTTGAGCCTCGCTCCTGGAGGGTGTCGTCTCTTCTCCAACTCCAGTTGAGCCTCGCTCCTGGAGGGTGTCGTCTCTTCTCCACCTCCAGTTGAGCCTAGCTCCTGGAGGGTGTCGACTCTTCTCCACCTCTAGTTGAGCCTCGCTCCTGGAGGGTGTCGACTCTTCTCCACCTCCAGTTGAGCCTCGCTCCTGGAGGGTGTCGACTCTTCTCCACCTCCAGTTGAGCCTCGCTCCTGAAGGGTGTCGACTCTTCTCCACCTCCAGTTGAGCCTCGCTCCTGGAGGGTGTCCACTCTTCTCCACCTCCAGTTGAGCCTCGCTCCTGGAGGGTGTCGTCTCTTCTCCACCTCCAGTTGAGCCTCGCTCCTGAAGGGTGTCGTCTCTTCTCCACCTCCAGTTGAGCCTCGCTCCTGGAGGGTGTCGTCTCTTCTCCACCTCCAGTTGAGCCTCGCTCCTGGAGGGTGTCGTCTCTTCTCCACCTCCAGTTAAGCCTCGCTCCTGGAGGGTGTCGACTGTTCTCCACCTCCAGTTGAGCCTCGCTCCTGAAGGGTGTCGACTCTTCTCCACCTCCAGTTGAGTCTCGCTCCTGGAGGGTGTCCACTCTTCTCCACCTCCAGTTGAGCCTCGCTCCTGGAGGGTGTCGTCTCTTCTCCACCTCCAGTTGAGCCTCGCTCCTGGAGGGTGTCGTCTTTTCTCCACCTCCAGTTGAGCCTCGCTCCTGGAGGGTGTCTTCTCTTCTCCACCTCCAGTTGAGCCTCGCTCCTGGAGGGTTTCGTCTCTTCTCCACCTCCAGTTGAGCCTCGCTCCTGGAGGGTGTCGTCTCTTCTCCACCTCCAGTTTAGCCTCGCTCCTGGAGGGTGCCGTCACTTCTCCACCTCCAGTTGAGCCTCGCTCCTGGAGGGTGTCGTCTCTTCTCCACCTCCAGTTGAGCATCGCTCCTGGAGGGTGTTGACTCTTCTCCACCTCCAGTTGAGCCTCCCTCCTGGAGGGTGTCGACTCTTCTCCACCTCCAGTTGAGCCTCGCTCCTGGAGGGTGTCGACTCTTCTCCACCTCCAGTTGAGCCTCGCTCCTGGAGGGTGTCGACTCTTCTCCACCTCCAGTTGAGCCTCACTCCTGTAGGGTGTCGTCTCTTCTCCTCCTCCAGTTGATCCTCACTCCTGGAGGGTGTCGTCTCTTCTACACCTCCAGTTGAGCCTCGCTCCTGGAGGGTGTCGACTCTTCTCCACCTCCAGTTGAGCCTCGCTCCTGGAGGGTGTCGTCTCTTCTCCACCTCCAGTTAAGCCTCGCTCCTGGAGGGTGTCGACTTTTCTCCACCTCCAGTTGAGCCTCGCTCCTGAAGGGTGTCGACTCTTCTCCACCTCCAGTTGAGCCTCGCTCCTGGAGGGTGTCCACTCTTCTCCACCTCCAGTTGAGCCTCGCTCCTGGAGGGTGTCGTCTCTTCTCGACCTCCAGTTGAGCCTCGCTCCTGGAGTGTGTCGTCTGTTCTCCACCTCCAGTTGAGCCTCGCTCCTGGAGGGTGTCTTCTCTTCTCCACCTCCAGTTGAGCCTCGCTCCTGGAGGGTTTCGTCTCTTCTCCACCTCCAGTTGAGCCTCGCTCCTGGAGGGTGTCGTCTCTTCTCCACCTCCAATTGAGCCTCGCTCCTGGAGGGTGTCGTCACTTCTCCACCTCCAGTTGAGCCTCGCTCCTGGAGGGTGTCGTCTCTTCTCCACCTCCAGTTGAGCATCGCTCCTGGAGGGTGTCGACTCTTCTCCACCTCCAGTTGAGCCTCCCTCCTGGAGGGTGTCGACTCTTCTCCACCTTCAGTTGAGCCTCGCTCCTGGAGGGTGTCGACTCTTCTCCACCTCCAGTTGAGCCTCGCTCCTGGAGGGTGTCGACTCTTCTCCACCTCCAGTTGAGCCTCGCTCCTGTAGGGTGTCGTCTCTTCTCCACCTCCAGTTGAGCCTCGCTCCTGGAGGGTGTCGACTCTTCTCCACCTCCAGTTGAGCCTCGCTCCTGAAGGGTGTCGACTCTTCTCCACCTCCAGTTGAGCCTCGCTCCTGGAGGGTGTCGACTCTTCTCCACCTCCAGTTGAGACTCGCTCCTGAAGGGTGTCGACTCTTCTCCACCTCCAGTTGAGCCTCGCTCCTGGAGGGTGTCGTCTCTTCTCCACCTCCAGTTGAGCATCGCTCCTGGAGGGTGTCGACTCTTCTCCACCTCCAGTTGAGCCTCGCTCCTGGAGGGTGTCGACTCTTCTCCACCTTCAGTTGAGCCTCGCTCCTGGAGGGTGTCGACTCTTCTCCACCTCCAGTTGAGCCTCGCTCCTGGAGGGTGTCGACTCTTCTCCACCTCCAGTTGAGCCTCGCTCCTGTAGGGTGTCGTCTCTTCTCCACCTCCAGTTGAGCCTCGCTCCTGGAGGGTGTCGACTCTTCTCCACCTCCAGTTGAGCCTCGCTCCTGAAGGGTGTCGACTCTTCTCCACCTCCAGTTGAGCCTCGCTCCTGGAGGGTGTCAACTCTTCTCCACCTCCAGTTGAGCCTCGCTCCTAGAGGGTGTCGTCTCTTCTCCACCTCCATTTGAACCTCGCTCCTGGAGGGTGTCGTCTCTTCTCCACCTCCAGTTGAGCCTCGCTCCTGGAGGGTGTCGTCTCTTCTCCACCTCCAGTTGAGCCTCGCTCCTGGAGGGTTTCGTCTCTTCTCCACCTCCAGTTGAGCCTCGCTTCTGGAGGGTGTCGTCTCTTCTCCACCTCCAGTTGAGCCTCGCTCCTGGAGGGTGTCGTCTCTTCTCCAACTCCAGTTGAGCCTCGCTCCTGGAGGGTGTCGTCTCTTCTCCACCTCCAGTTGAGCCTCGCTCCTGGAGGGTGTCGACTCTTCTCCACCTCGAGTTGAGCCTCGCTCCTGGAGGGTGTCGACTTTTCTCCACCTCCAGTTGAGCCTCGCTCCTGAAGGGTGTCGTCTCTTCTCCACCTCCAGTTGAGCCTCGCTCCTGGAGGGTGTCGTCTCTTCTCCACCTCCAGTTGAGCCTCGCTCCTGGAGGGTGTCGTCTCTTCTCCACCTCCAGTTGAGCCTCGCTCCTGGAGGGTGTCGACTCTTCTCCACCTCCAGTTGAGCCTCGCTCCTGGAGGGTGTCGACTCTTCTCCACCTCCAGTTGAGCCTCGCTCCTGGAGGGTGTCGTCTCTTCTCCACCTCTAGTTGAGCCTCGCTCCTGGAGGGTGTCGTCTCTTCTCCACCTCCAGTAGATCCTCGCTCCTGGAGGGTGTCGTCTCTTCTCCACCTCCAGTTGAGCCTCGCTCCTGGAGGGTTTCGTCTCTTCTCCACCTCTAGTTGAGCCTCGCTCCTGGAGGGTGTCGTCTCTTCTCCACCTCCAGTTGAGCCTCGCTCCTGGAGGGTGTCGTCTCTTCTCCACCTCCAGTTGAGCATCACTCCTGGAGGGTGTCGTCTCTTCTCCACCTCCAGTTGAGCCTCGCTCCTGGAGGGTGTCGACTCTTCTCCACCTCCAGTTGAGCCTCGCTCCTGGAGGTTGTCGAGTCTTCTCCACCTCCAATTGAGCCTCGCTCCTGGAGGGTGTCGACTCTTCTCCACCTCCAGTTGAGCCTCGCTCCTGGAGGGTGTCGTCTCTTCTGCACCTCCAGTTGAGCCTCGCTCCTGGAGGGTGTCGACTCTTCTCCACCTCCAGTTGAGCCTCGCTCCTGGAGGGTGTCGACTCTTCTCCACCTCCAGTTGAGCCTCGCTCCTGGAGGGTGTCGTCTCTTCTCCACCTCCAGTTGAGCCTCGCTCCTGGAGGGTGTCGTCTCTTCTCCACCTCCATTTGAGCCTCGCTCCTGGAGGGTGTCGTCTCTTCTCCACCTCCAGTTGAGCCTCGCTCCTGGAGGGTGTCGTCTCTTCTCCACCTCCACTTGAGCCTCGCTCCTGGAGGGTTTTGTCTCTTCTCCACCTCCAGTTGAGCCTCGCTCCTGGAGGGTGTCGTCTCTTCTCCACCTCCAATTGAGCCTCGCTCCTGGAGGGTGTCGACTCTTCTCCACCTCCAGTTGAGCCTCGCTCCTGGAGGGTGTCGTCTCTTCTCCACCTCCAGTTGAGCCTCGCTCCTGGAGGGTGTCGTCTCTTCTCCACCTCCAGTTGAGCCTCGCTCGTGGAGGGTGTCGTCTCTTCTCCACCTCCAGTTGAGCCTCGCTCTTGGAGGGTGTCGACTCTTCTCCACCTCTGATACGCCCAAAGTATATATACGCAAGTATACGTGCCAGATCAAGTAATATAATAGTGAGATAAGATCGTTCCCTCGGAGAAGTGAAAACTCTAATGCTTATGAGTATTAGCTAACTCTTTTGCTTAAATCCAAGTTAATTAATTCGATTGGGTTGATGAAACTAAATCACAGAAAATTTATAAACTAATTTTAAAACTAAAAATACTTAAGTTATCTTTTATCAAATTTAAGAGAAAAGAATCTTGTATATTGCTTTCCTAGGTCTGTTGTGATATTTGCTAAATATACTGATGCATTATATTTGTTTTACTATTTTGCTCGATTAAAAACTAGGAATCATAATCTTTCGATCCTTGAATTCCCATAACCTAGACTTCTCTAGTTATCTCTAACTTAGAAAAATGCAAGGTAAATTAAACTCATCAAATCGCTCTTGCTAATAAAGTGATGGAATCTCTTCCTCTCTCTTTTATTATATCAAAATTATGATGCAAACACACCGCTCCTCTCTCGAATCTCGCGGTGTAGTATAGAAGTAAAAGAGTTAAATTAGATATCTATGCGACTCATCTCTCGAATCTCGGCGCATAAAATTAAGTATTTATCTTAATTAAATCGTGATTCCACTCTCGAATCTCACCACGAATTATTGAAGATAAACATTATTCAAATTTTTCGAAATAAGTCATAATATTGATAAAGATAGCAATCCAAGAAATCATACGGAGAAATTATGATGTAGGCTATCGAGATGACACGTGCATGACGATAAATTTTACCACAAACAACACAGAAATTAATCCAAGAGTACTCCGACCAAAGAGCGAGCAAAAGAGGTCGGGTTGGCTCCCAAAAATTTCGTTCCAAGAGTATTCCGACCAAGAGCGAAAAGAAAGAGGTCGGGTTGGCTCCCAAATCCGTATAGATAAAACCGACAAAACAAAGTTGTTAAGCACTAACAAGATTCACCCAATCCGTCGATTCACAACCCCAAACGAAAGAACTAGCACCAACACGAGTCAAGGGTACATTCACATGCAGCTACCCGGGATGCGATTTTCTCCGAATTAAAATGAAGGGGATCAACGGATCAGTCCAAGAAAAATCCCAGTTAAATTGGGTTAAGCGTAACCGGATCTACAAGATTAAGAGTTGCTTGAGATCGCAAGCTAGTGGATGGAGCAATGCGGCGAGTTCCAATAATTTCCAAAATTACGCCAAGGCTTTCTCCACCAAAAGTCGAAACGAAATAGAAGGAAATCCCACGAGAGTAGTAGAGAGTTTCGTTACCCAAAGGCGTAGGTGATGGCGACGAACGGACACACTTCCACGGAGCTCCACTGTCGTCGCGAGCGGAGGAGGCGGCACGTTTTACCGGAGTCACACCGGGCTATGGGAGGGGCGGACTTTGGGGCGCCGGGTTTGGAGAGGGAAGGCTGGCTGGGGTCACGCCGGCGGGGAGTGGCCGGGCTTTGCGACTGGACGCGGAGAACGAAGGAGGCGTCGCCGGAGAGGGTAGGCCGCCGGAGTCGCACCGAGCGGAAGGCGAACTAACGCCGAGCGGAGGGGGAGGCGAGTCGCACGCCTAGGGGAAAACTCGGGCAAAACCGCAGGAAGCTTTAGGGTTTAATTTCATCAATCAAGTGTCCTCTTTAATACAATATGAAGAGAGTATATATACTCCCCAAACAACAAATCTCCAACACACATCACCAAGGTCTTATCTAAGTTAAAAATGCAGGAAATTAAATAACAAGACATTGACTAAGTTAAAAATGCAGGAAATAAAAACTCCAATATTTAAGAAGGTGGCGGTGGACGCACGCGTAGGTTGTAGCGGTTGGTGTTGCGCCGAATGTCGATGTTACGCCGCGAAGCTTTAGTGTTGCGGCGCGAGTCTTTAATCACTAGGGGACCGGGATCATCATCCACGTCGGCTCCATCCGTTGCTCCATCAATTCTCCCCCGCTCGAAAGCACTCGTCACCGATGAGTGGTCCGAAAGATAGCGATGGAGGAGATCAGCATCCATGTGAAGTAACTCTGCTTCGGACACCCACGAGTCGTCAGAAGTAGGGCGGTCACGCCAATGAACTAGAAAGCGGCGCGTATCGCCCTCATCGGAAGAGAGGACATCATCAGCAATAATCCTGTCAGGTAACACAAGAGACTGGGGAAAACTTGAAAATGGGTTAGCATGAGCATTCGATAAAACAGTGCCATCATCAACCGACGTAATAACAGTAGGGTCCGTGGATGGGCGTCCGCACTCGCTCCCAACCCCATGAAACGAAGGATAAATTGAAGATGTAGACGAAGGGGGGTTTGGTGGAAGTGGAGAAGCATATGGCGTTAAGTTGGAAACATTAAACGTAGGGGAAACTCCCCAATCAGCCGGCAAATCCAAAACCACAGCGTTGTTACCCAAGCATTTAATAATCTTGAAGGGACCGGCTCGCCTAGGGGCCAATTTTTTAATAGTGCCCGAAGGTAACCGTTCCGGGATTAAGCGGACTAAAACATGATCGCCAACATTAAAATTTGAAGGTCGCCTATGTAGGTTTGCATGCGACTGGTAAGAATCATATTGAGCAGCTAATTTCTCTTGGATATGCTTGTGCAAATCATGAACGTGTTGGGTGAAGGTGTGCGCAAAGTGGCTCGACTTATAAGTGGGCGGGAGTGGGACCAAATCGAGCGGGACTGGGGCTTTGTACCCATGCACGATCTCGTTAGGCGAGAGTCCCGTAGAGCGATTCTTAGAATTATTATACGCCAATTGTGCGTGTGGAAGGATCAAATCCCAAGTGCCTTTGTGTTCGCCCACCAAGCAACGGAGTAAAGTACCCAAACTCCTATGGACTACCTCCGTTTGGCCATCCGTCTGGGGATGGTAGGCCGTAGAAAACAGTAATTTAGTACCCAGGAGTTTCCATAACGTCTTCCAAAAATAACTCGTAAAACGAACGTCACGATCAGACACAATAGTTTTCGGAACTCCCCTATGGCTAACGACCTCTTTGAAAAATAACTTGGCGATGTGGGATGCGTCACTAGGCTTGCTACATGGAATAAAGTAGGCCATCTTGGAGAAACGGTCCAAAATTAAATTACTCAAATTATGATAGGGAATTCTACGCCGTGATTCGATGCCTCCACCATTGGCGCCACTACCTCCTCCCCAAAAATTCGACTGATCGCACGCTAAATGTACATTTCTTGAGATTCAGATATAAGGTCTCCTTTCGTAGGGTCGTGAATACAAGACGTAAGTGAGATGCGTGATCAGCCGGAGACATACTATAGACTAATATATCATCGAAGTACACAACAACAAATTGGCCCATGTAGGGTCTGAAGATATGGGTCATCATGCGAGAAAATGTGCTGGGCGCGTTGGATAGCCCAAATGGCATGACCAGCCATTCATACAGCCCATCTTTCGATTTGAAGGCCGTCTTCCATTCGTCCCCTTCCCGAATCCGAATCTGGTGGTAGCCACTCCTAAGATCCAACTTCGAAAAAATCGTGGCTCCCGCTAACATGTCCAACAAATCATCTAGCCGGGGAATGGGGAAACGGTACTTTACTGTGATCTTGTTGATAGCGCGGCTATCAACACACATCCTCCACGTCCCATCCTTCTTGGGGGCAAGCAAGGCTGGGACCGCGCACGGGCTCACGCTATGTCTAATGAATCCCTTCTGCAGTAGGTCCGAAATTTGGGTTTGTAATTCCTGGTGGGCGGCGGGATTCAGGCGATAATGAGGGAGATTCGGTAGTGATGAACCCGGAACCAAATCTATGGCGTGTTGAATATCACGCGCTGGCGGTAACTTCGAAGGTAATTCCTCCGGGTAGACGTCCTTATATTCTTCCAACAGCTCCCTCAACTCTACGGGTATATCTCCCAAGTTGATAACCTCTTCTGTGGCTAACAAACAGACTAACGCGTACATAACTCCGCCAACAAACGACTCTCGCGTGAACTCCTGTCTACCTAACAAACTCAGTGTCTTCCGCACAACAAAAATGTACAACCCTATATTCGCCGAGTACTCCCGAGGATCCGGGGGAGACAGCTTGGTAGCATCGAACCGCGCAGAGGAAGAGAGAGAGAGAGGCGGAGAGGGGAAGGAGGGGGCTCGCCCCTCCCCCTCTCGCCCAGCAAGAGAGGCGGAGAGGGGAAGGAGGGGGCTCGCCCCTCCCCCTCTCGCCCAGCAAGAGAGGCGGAGAGGGGAAGGAGGGGGCTCGCCCCTCCCCCTCTCGCCCAGCAAGAGAGGCGGAGAGGGGAAGGAGGGGGCTCGCCCCTCCCCCTCTCGCCCAGCAAGAGAGGCGGAGAGGGGAAGGAGGGGGCTCGCCCCTCCCCCTCTCGCCCAGCAAGAGAGGCGGAGAGGGGAAGGAGGGGGCTCGCCCCTCCCCCTCTCGCCCAACAAGAGAGGCGGAGAGGGGAAGGAGGGGGCTCGCCCCTCCCCCTCTCGCCCAGCAAGAGAGGCGGAGAGGGGAAGGAGGGGGCTCGCCCCTCCCCCTCTCGCCCAGCAAGAGAGGCGGAGAGAGGGGAGGGGGGGTCTCGCCCCTCCCTCTCTCTCGCCCAGGAGAGATCCCCTCTTCCAGTTTTACTATTCGCAGACCGGTGGTCTGCGTTTAGCGCTTCAGAACAGCGGGATTCAGCTATCCGCAGCCCAATTCAGGGGTATTTTGGTAATCTGGCAAACCAGTTTTTGGCTATTTGCAGCCCAACTTCAGAAATCCTATAAATAGGACCAAGGGGGCACCATTTGGAGGCAGACTCATCCTAGGCTAGCTCTCTCCTCCCCTCTCCCTTTCCCCAAATCTCTCTAGGGGGTGAGCGAGAGGCTCCAGTGGTGCCCAAGCTTAGTAGTGGCTTGGGAGGGGAAGTTCCAAGGGGACTTCCGGGTATGTGGCGGGACCTCCCCACTAAGCCCTTGGTCCAGTTCTTAGTTCCGACACCTTCAACCTAGAGCTCTCCCTTGGGGGAAGTAAGGGTCGGTCGCCCCTCAGCCTCGTTGAGGGCCCCGAACTCCACAGAGACCGAGTAGTCGGTTTCAACATTTATGGTGCGGTGAGCGTGGAGTGTGACCGATTCAAGAAACTCTCAAGATGAGCTCCATGGGCGGAGGTGGAGGATGTTCCGACCCAGGTCACTCGCAGCCCCCGGTGGCTGAGGTGACGTTGGAGATGTTTGAAAACTTCAAGCGGGAGGTCGCGCAGGTCTTGCAGGTTGCTCTCAGCCAGCAGCCCAGGATGGAGGTGCCAGCGGGGGGAGAGTGGGGAGGTGCCATACCCCCACTCACCCAGCAAAGGGGCGAGATCCGGAGGGGGGCGCCCTCCCATCTCGCCCCGCCCCAGCAAGGGGGCGAGATCCGGAGGGGGGCGCCCTCCCATCTCGCCCCGCCCCAGCAAGGGGGCGAGATCTGGAGGGAGGCGCCCTCCCATCTCGCCCCGCCCCAGCAAGGGGGGGAGATCCAGAGGGGGCGCCCTCCCATCTCGTCCCGCCCCAGCAAGGGGGCGAGATCTGGAGGGAGGCGCCCTCCCATCTCGCCCCGCCCCAGCAAGGGGGCGAGATCTGGAGGGAGGCGCCCTCCCATCTCGCCCCGCCCCAGCAAGGGGGCGAGATCTGGAGGGGGGCGCCCTCCCATCTCGCCCCGCCCCAGCATGGGGGCGAGATCCGGAGGGGGGCGCCCTCCCATCTCGCCCCGCCCCAGCAAGGGGGCGAGATCTGGAGGGGGGCGCCCTCCCATCTCGCCCCGTTCCAGCAAGGGGGCGAGATCTGGAGGGGGGCGCCCTCCCATCTCGCCCCGCCCCTTCCGGTCCAGCCCCACAGGGGGGTGAGCGGGGAGGCATCCGGCCCCCACTCACCCCGCCCCAAAAGGAGTCGAGCAAATGATGGCAGACGAGACCACCCCGGGTGGTGGCCATCCGATAGCCCGACGGGCGCAGAGGCTGGCAAGTTGACTCCGCAAGAGCATGGAAGGGAGGACTTCCAAATGAGAAGAGCCAACCGCCCGAAGTGGAGGCAGGGACCAAGGGCACCCCCTCCACCGCCTCTGCAAACCATGGCGGTTGGCGCAGATAGAAGGAGGAGAGTCAGGAAAGCAGAAAGAAGAGGAAGAAGAAAAGATAGGGTGGTGCTACCCTACTGCGACTTCCACGAGGAGGAATGATCATCTCCCTCAAACAGCCTGAGAAGAGAGTGCCATGGGGGGGTATGTTGTGTTTGTTCTTTGGAAAGGCGTCGTCCTCTCTCGTAGAAGCATAGAATGAATGTTTTTCCCATTGAACCTAGGAGAACCAGGTTGGGTTTCCAACAACTATGGTAGATCGATTCTTCGGTGAGAAGTTCGCGTCCTTTTGGGAAAATGTAGAATAATACACCTACCGAGATTGTTATTATTGTTTTCCTTTGTAGCAAGTTCTACCCCTCGCTGGTTGGGCCAGGAGGTTTTGACAAGGGAAATCCCCCCATTTGATGGATAAAGTTATTTTGCTTATATGTTTAATAAGTTCAACGCCGAGATGTCCTCCTCACTCCAGGCTCTCACTAGCTGGGTGGGCCGAATGATCCTCGGAATGAAAGGCTTACCATCAAGATGTCCTCCTCACTCCAGGCTCTCACTAGCTGGGTGGGTCGAATGATCCTCGGATGGGTAAGTTCAACGCCGAGATGTCCTCCTCACTCCAGGCTCTCACTAGCTGGGTGGGTCGAATGATCCTCGGAAGGAAGGGCTTACCATCGAGATGTCCTCCTCACTCCAGGCTCTCACTAGCTGGGTGGGTCGAATGATCCTCGGATGGGTAAGTTCAGCGCCGAGATGTCCTCCTCACTCCAGGCTCTCATTAGCTGGGTGGGTCGAATGATCCTCGGAAGGAAGGGCTTACCATCGAGATGTCCTCCTCACTCCAGGCTCTCACTAGCTGGGTGGGTCGAATGATCCTCGGATGGGTAAGTTCAACGCCGAGATGTCCTCCTCACTCCAGGCTCTCACTAGCTGGGTGGGTTGAATGATCCTCGGAATGAAAGGCTTACCATCGAGATGTCCTCCTCACTCCAGGCTCTCACTAGCTGGGTGGGTCGAATGATCCTCGGATGGGTAAGTTCAACGCCGAGATGTCCTCCTCACTCCAGGCTCTCACTAGCTGGGTGGGTCGAATGATCCTCGGAAGGAAGGGCTTACCATCGAGATGTCCTCCTCACTCCAGGCTCTCACTAGCTGGGTGGGTCGAATGATCCTCGGATGGGTAAGTTCAGCGCCGAGATGTCCTCCTCACTCCAGGCTCTCATTAGCTGGGTGGGTCGAATGATCCTCGGAAGGAAGGGCTTACCATCGAGATGTCCTCCTCACTCCAGGCTCTCACTAGCTGGGTGGGTCGAATGATCCTCGGATGGGTAAGTTCAACGCCGAGATGTCCTCCTCACTCCAGGCTCTCACTAGCTGGGTGGGTCGAATGATCCTCGGAATGAAGGGCTTACCATCGAGATGTCCTCCTCACTCCAGGCTCTCACTAGCTGGGTGGGTCGAATGATCCTCGGATGGGTAAGTTCAACGCCGAGATGTCCTCCTCACTCCAGGCTCTCACTAGCTGGGTGGGTCGAATGATCCTCGGAAGGAAAGGCTTACCATCGAGATGTCCTCCTCACTCCAGGCTCTCACTAGCTGGGTGGGTCGAATGATCCTCGGATGGGTAAGTTCAACGCCGAGATGTCCTCCTCACTCCAGGCTCTCACTAGCTGGGTGGGTCGAATGATCCTCGGAAGGAAGGGCTTACCATCGAGATGTCCTCCTCACTCCAGGCTCTCACTAGCTGGGTGGGTCGAATGATCCTCGGATGGGTAAGTTCAGCGCCGAGATGTCCTCCTCACTCCAGGCTCTCATTAGCTGGGTGGGTCGAATGATCCTCGGAAGGAAGGGCTTACCATCGAGATGTCCTCCTCACTCCAGGCTCTCACTAGCTGGATGGGTCGAATGATCCTCGGATGGGTAAGTTCAACGCCGAGATGTCCTCCTCACTCCAGGCTCTCACTAGCTGGGTGGGTCGAATGATCCTCGGAATGAAAGGCTTACCATCGAGATGTCCTCCTCACTCCAGGCTCTCACTAGCTGGGTGGGTCGAATGATCCTCGGATGGGTAAGTTCAACGCCGAGATGTCCTCCTCACTCCAGGCTCTCACTAGCTGGGTGGGTCGAATGATCCTCGGAAGGAAGGGCTTACCATCGAGATGTCCTCCTCACTCCAGGCTCTCACTAGCTGGGTGGGTCGAATGATCCTCGGATGGGTAAGTTCAGCGCTGAGATGTTCTCATCACTCCAGGCTCTCATTAGCTGGGTGGGTCGAATGATCCTCGGAAGGAAGGGCTTACCATCGAGATGTCCTCCTCACTCCAGGCTCTCACTAGCTGGGTGGGTCGAATGATCCTCGGATGGGTAAGTTCAACGCCGAGATGTCCTCCTCACTCCAGGCTCTCACTAGCTGGGTGGGTCGAATGATCCTCGGATGGGTAAGTTCAACGCCGAGATGTCCTCCTCACTCCAGGCTCTCACTAGCTGGGTGGGTCGAATGATCCTCGGAAGGAAAGGCTTACCATCGAGATGTCCTCCTCACTCCAGGCTCTCACTAGCTGGGTGGGTCGAATGATCCTCGGATGGGTAAGTTCAACGCCGAGATGTCCTCCTCACTCCAGGCTCTCACTAGCTGGGTGGGTCGAATGATCCTCGGAAGGAAGGGCTTACCATCGAGATGTCCTCCTCACTCCAGGCTCTCACTAGCTGGGTGGGTCGAATGATCCTCGGATGGGTAAGTTCAGCGCCGAGATGTCCTCCTCACTCCAGGCTCTCATTAGCTGTCGAATGATCCTCGGAAGGAAGGGCTTACCATCGAGATGTCCTCCTCACTCCAGGCTCTCACTAGCTGGATGGGTCGAATGATCCTCGGATGGGTAAGTTCAGCGCCGAGATGTCCTCCTCACTCCAGGCTCTCATTAGCTGGGTGGGTCGAATGATCCTCGGAAGGAAGAGGTGGCTCTCACTAGTAGAGCTCGCTCCTAGGAGTGTGTCGACCCAATGTCGACCACTAGTAGAGCTCGCTCCTAGAAGCACTTGGTCCCGAGTAGACTCGCTAGCCGGGCTCTCATTAGCCGGCAAGGTTGGAGGACCTCTTGGGAAGGCAATGTATTTTTCCAAGAAAGCACCGATAATCAGGTTCCCAGCGACACTCGTCGAATATACATGGTTGGACATTTCTTTCCGAGCGTGAGCCATGCTCGAAAAGAGCGGGGATTGTGTACAACCCTATATTCGCCGAGTACTCCCGAGGATCCGGGGGAGACAGCTTGGTAGCATCGAACCGCGCAGAGGAAGAGAGAGAGAGGCGGAGAGGGGAAGGAGGGGCCTCGCCCCTCCCCCTCTCGCCCAACAAGAGAGGCGGAGAGGGGAAGGAGGGGGCTCGCCCCTCCCCCTCTCGCCCAGCAAGAGAGGCGGAGAGGGGAAGGAGGGGGCTCGCCCCTCCCCCTCTCGCCCAAAAAGAGAGGCGGAGAGAGGGGAGGGGGGGTCTCGCCCCTCCCTCTCTCTCGCCCAGGAGAGATCCCCTCTTCCAGTTTTACTATTCGCAGACCGGTGGTCTGCGTTTAGCGCTTCAGAACAGCGGGATTCAGCTATCCGCAGCCCAATTCAGGGGTATTTTGGTGATCTGGCAAACCAGTTTTTGGCTATTTGCAGCCCAACTTCAGAAATCCTATAAATAGGACCAAGGGAGCACCATTTGGAGGCAGACTCATCCTAGGCTAGCTCTCTCCTCCCCTCTCCCTTTCCCCAAATCTCTCTACGGGGTGAGCGAGAGGCTCCAGTGGTGCCCAAGCTTAGTAGTGGCTTGGGAGGGGAAGTTCCAAGGGGACTTCCGGGTATGTGGCGGGACCTCCCCACTAAGCCCTTGGTCCAGTTCTTAGTTCCGACACCTTCAACCTAGAGCTCTCCCTTGGGGGAAGTAAGGGTCGGTCGCCCCTCAGCCTCGTTGAGGGCCCCGAACTCCACAGGGACCGAGTAGTCGGTTTCAACAAAGAAGGGTAGTGTCCTTCGAGGAACTAGACGGTTCCTTGGGTGGGGTAGGCTTTAGAGTAACCCTCTTCCCCTTATGTTGGAAGTCGTACGTGTTGGCTCGCCCGTGATGAGTAACGTCTCGATCATATAGCCATGGGCGTCCCAGAAGGACGTGACACGCATCCATAGGGATGACATCGCACCAAATCTGATCCGAATAAGACTTGACCGTGATTGCAACCAAACACCTTTTGGTGACCGGTAGGGACATTTTATTTATCCAAGCTACTTGATATGGTGTGGGGTGGGGCTCCGTAACAAACGACATACGTGAGACCGCATTTTCAGATACTACGTTCATGCAACTACCACTGTCGATAATCAACTTACAGAGCTTCTCGCCACTCTTAAATATCAACGAAAATATGTTAGTTCTATTCCAGTCATCCAAAGAGCGAGGGGTAGTAAGAATACACCGCATGACCAACAAGTGAGAGTCATCCTCCAAATCACTAGGCATGCCATCTAAATCAGACTCATCCGTAGCCTCATAAACATAATCGGGTCCGTCATCCTTAGGCTCAACTAAAGCTAATGTCCGAGTTTTGGTTGGGCAATCGATGGCGTAGTGGCCGGTTACTCCACACTGATAACACGTGGCCCTATCCCTACTAATTTTTCCTACGGGAATGCGCTCCCCGGACGGATTTCTAGTGTCTCTAGCGGTGATGACAATGTTGGACGAGTCCTTGGTCTTGAATTTACCCTTATCCCTATAGGTGTAGGTGGAGGTAGTGGCCGCGGCCTTGCTCTTATAGGAGCTGTACTTGGCCTTGGACTTAGAGGCGAGGTGTTTCTCGATATCCAGGGCGGCGTTGAATGTAGTGTTTAGGTCTGTGTGACCGTAACGCAAAAGTTTCCTTTGGATATCGTAACTAAGACCCTTACGGAACCTAGATAACGTGACCTCGGGCATCTCCTGGACCTCACAACGGACCATCTTGTCCTTCAGATCGCCCATGTAATCGGCGACAGACCGCTCGCCTTGGCGAAGGGTGGCTAGATCATCAAACATCTGGGTGCGATGATAAGCGGTGACATATTGGTCTTTTAAGAGATTTTTCATGACAACCCAACCGATCGGAGGGACACCGTCTACGACCCCTAAGCGACGCTCCTCATTTAGCCAAAATACTTTGGCCCTACCCGTAAGCTTCATCCGAGCGACTTGGACCTTTTGCTGGTCCGTCAAGTGATGTCACTCGTAGTAGCACTCCATGTCTAACACCCAATTCAGGAAAACTTGGGGTTCTCCTAAACCATCATAGGTGGGGGCGTTAATCTTTATGGCGCGGGTGAGATCCACTTCTCGTTCCTGGCGACGAGGCGGTGGTCGATCACGTTGAGGTAGCTCATCGTGTACGTCTTCCTCATAGTGTCGTGCCCTATGACCTCTAGGTGGAGTGGGAGCGCGATTCGGTGGACGATTACCCCTAGGAGGTGAAGGGGTTCGATGGGCCAACAGCTGGGTCAACATGTCCCGCAGCTCTCCCAATTGTTGATTCATATCATCCCGAAGGACATCAACAGCAGTGGGGTTTGGAGGCGTTTGCCGTTCGTCGACCATACTTGATGAGGACGAAGCGTGGTATTCGTGACCGGATCTAGTGGGCATACGACGAGCACTTGAAGAGAAAATTAAATTTTATAGAAAATAAAAAATAAAATTTGGTGCACACGCGAGATCTAGACACGAGCGGACCGTGGCCAAGTTAGGAAATTGGCCAAACCTCGCTTTGATACCAAATTGATGTAGGCTATCGTGATGACACGTGCGTGACGATAAATTTTACCACAAACAACACAGAAATTAATCCAAGAGTACTCCGACCAAAGAGCGAGCAAAAGAGGTCGGGTTGGCTCCAAAAAATTTCGTTCCAAGAGTACTCCGACCAAGAGCGAAAAGAAAGAGGTCGGGTTGGCTCCCAAATCCGTATAGATAAAACCGACAATACAAAGTTGTTAATCACTAACAAGATTCACCCAATCCGTCGATTCACAACCCCAAACGAAAGAACTAGCACCAACACGAGTCAAGGGTACATTCACATGCAGCTACCCGGGATGCGATTTTCTCCGAATTAAAATGAAGGGGATCAACGGATCAGTCCAAGAAAAATCCCAGTTAAATTGGGTTAAGCGAAACCGGATCTACAAGATTAAGAGTTGCTTGAGATCGCAAGCTAGTGGATGGAGCAATGCGGCGAGTTCCAACAATTTCCAAAATTACGCCAAGGCTTTCTCCACCAAAAGTCGAAACGAAATAGAAGGAAATCCCACGAGAGTAGTAGAGAGTTTCGTTACCCAAAGGCGTAGGCGATGGTGACGAACGGACACACTTCCACGGAGCTCCACTGTCATCGCGAGCGGAGGAGGCGGCACGTTTTACCGGAGTCACACCGGGCTATGGGAGGGGCGGACTTTGGGGCGCTGGGTTTGGAGAGAGAAAGCTGGTTGGGGTCACGCCGGCGGGGAGTGGCTGGGCTTTGCGACTGGACGCGGAGAACGAAGGAGGCGTCGCCGGAGAGGGTAGGCCGCCGGAGTCGCACCGAGCGGAAGGCGAACTAACGCCGAGCGGAGGGGAGGCGAGTCGCACGCCTAGGGGAAAACTCGGGCAAAACCGCAGGAAGCTTTAGGGTTTAATTTCATCAATCAAGTGTCCTCTTTAATACAATAGGAAGAGAGTATATATACTCCCCAAACAACAAATCTCCAACACACATCACCAAGGTCTTATCTAAGTTAAAAATGCAGGAAATTAAATAACAAGACATTGACTAAGTTAAAAATGCAGGAAATAAAAACTCCCAATATTTAAGAAGGTGGCGGCGGACGCGCGCGTAGGTTGTATCGGTTGGTGTTGCGCCGAATGTCGATGTTACGCCACGAAGCTTTAGTGTTGCGGCGCGAGTCTTTAATCACTAGGGGACCGAGATCATCATCCACGTCGGCTCCATCCGTTGCTCCATCAAATTATAAATTAAACATCACAACAAAACCCAGCACTAACAACATCAAGATAAGAAGGTTTAGTTCATGATCCTTGAAATGAAAAACCAAATTGGAAAGATCTTACAAGACATTGTTCGGAATCTAGATATTAGCGCAGGAATTTGTCCTCTTTAGATGCCAAATCCGTTCAAATCTGTCTTCTCTTTCTTCTCTCAAAAACCTCTTTTTTTTCTTTCTCTCTCTAGTTTTTTAAAAGAGTAACCCGTCTCCCTCTTACTAAACTGCCAAAAAGCCTATATTTCTCTCTGCACGCTATAGTACAGTCCTGAAAAGGTGCGTCCTTTCACCAATAAACTGCTGGCCCCACTTTACGTAATTCGAAAATCTGTATGTTTGGTTCAGCAACTTTAATTTAAACCGCCATGTTATGACCAGGTCATGACCAAGCTGCTGCAATCTGCCCAGCAATGTAATTCCAGCCTACAGTTGTCCGTTCTTTCATGGATTTCTCACATTCCTGCACAAATATATTGCACGTTTGACTATAAAACTGTCCACACTTACAGATATGATATTTATTAGTCAATTCATCGTTGTCTTTCGTATATTTTCTCAATATTCACTAAAATAAAGGAGTTAATAACTTCTTTTTTTAGAAGTTATCACACCCCCACACTTAGGTCTTTGCTAGTCCCTAGCAAACATTAACTAGTTCTGGTAAATAAATATGAAATCCTTTATTAGGACAAGGCAAAAATCATCTTCTTTACGTACACCAGCTTAGGCTTACTTCAGGATTTCAAATTAACTAAGGCAGATCTCTTAAAAGATATTTCAACCATTCACAATTCCGTTAGTTAGATAACAAGTGCAGCTCTCTCAATATTTCTAGTGTTGTGTGTGTGCTTCCTTAAAATTGTTCACTCTCAAACAACTTAACTCATTAAACATGCTCATATTTGGAAAGGGTAAGAAATTGCCGAGTCTTTGTTTTATACCTCCACAAGAGTTTAGTAGTTCAATTTGATAAGAAATCATAAGGGCTTACAATATGAATGACTTTGGCTTGGTGAAGACTTTATGAATGAATTTTGATAGAGAGCGAAATTTCCCTAGTTAAAATTCTTAATGACTCTCCATACTTTGAGGTCTATTTTTTAACCATCATCAATTTTTTTAGTCTATAGTTGGGATCATTCCAAGTAGGTGTACTGTAAGGCCCCCCCCCCCTCCCTAATCCTGAACCGGGTTCAGGGAGGGGGGATCTTACTGCCCAAAGAAGACCACCCAGCGCTTTTCGGGTGGCGACGTCCCACCCGCTTAAGCACTGAGCGATCTCTTTGTCAGGCACAAGAATCACAACTTCACATCAGAACGCATAGCGGAAGCAATCAACCAACAAATAGGAAACCAAAACACACTGCTTATATTTACATACTTAACGGGGCCGAAGCCTAACGTTTACAAAAGTGCCTTGAAGGCTACATCGACTGAACAAAAGGGCCTAAGCCGGTCCTATACTCTAGGACTCACGTCTCGGAAGACAGGGGGCGGGGCTGGGAAAGTCGTACGGATCATCTCCAAGGCTTCGAGATCAACCTGTGATGTGGGGGCTTCACGCTGTCCCGTCTCCTGTGATTGGTTATAAGAAATAACCGTTAGTCACAGAGCTAAGTAGAAAACACATCCCCCTCCCCGGATCCGTATCCAGGGGGCGGCTAAAGACAGAATTTGAAATAGCCGAAGCAAGGAAAGGGTTAGCAGCAGGCAAATATATATATTTATATATATATATATATATAGCGGGGCTCCTGCCCTAGTATCCACAACCGCTCCGTATAGTAAATATCTAACACTATCGCGCGCATACACACACCCAGGTACTCAAGACCTGTAACCACACAAAGGACCCTGTGTCGACACAGTTTTAGACCGCTTTAGTTCAAGCAGGGGAGCTAATCCCGCGGGCCTCACCGATGTGGCCGTCGGTGACAGTGGCCAGTCCTGCCACTTCTGAATGTAGTCGTACCGTATCACTCAGGCCCTCCTGTACAACTTAGTGTACTGAGTGGATGTGAGCGACATCCGGCGAACTGATTTTTTTTAGGCCGACCAGCGGAGGCGAAACTACAGGCTCAGAGGGTAATAACCCGTTGTGCCCATCTCCCTGTCGCCATGAGTCGTCAACCCACCCGCACCGGTACGAACGGTCTGCGAGCGTGACCGACCCGCCACTTCCAATCAATCTTCACCCGCTTTATATAGAACAAACCCTTAGGCCACGGGGCAATTTCTACTCGACCGGTCGCACGATCTTGGACCGGGAGGCTTAGCGGTAGGAGGGCTCCTTGCTTGGGACTAACCTGGGAGGAGAGACTCGACTCCGGGTTTTTTCCCAACTAAGGCCTCGCCGAAGGGAGGATAAGCACCGCATTCGTTGCCACGGCAGCTCTGCGCTAGTAAATAAATTAGGCCGAAGAATGGGCCATGTGATAAACAGAAAAGTAGGCCGAAAGCAAAGGCCATGTATTAAACAGGAAAGTAGGCCGAAAGCAAAGACCATGTATTAAACAGGAAAGTAGGCCGAAAGCAAAGGCCATGTAAATAGGACCAGTACGAGACTGGATTTAAATGAAAGTGCTGAATGTAAATGCGGGGGACCAGTACGAGACTGGATCTAAATGAAAGTACAGAATGTAAATGCGGGGGACCAGTACGAGACTGGATTTAAATGAAAGTACAGAATGTAAATGCGGGGGGGACCAGTACGAGACTGGATTTAAATGAAAGTACAGAATGTAAATGCGGGGGGGGGACCAGTACGAGACTGGATTTAAATGAAAGTACAGAATGTAAATGCGGGGGGACCAGTACGAGACTGGATTTAAATGAAAGTACAGACTGTAATTGCATAAGATGAAATGGTTAGTAGTCCAATCACTCTTATCGGAGGAGGCTTCGATCGACGACTCCGTACTTTTATCATTGTCGCGACGAGGTTACGTTTTGGCGCCGCGTCGCGATGTCGTTCCGATTTTTGCGTTGCCTTTCCGAGCTTAGTTGGTCTCTTAGCTTACTATGCATAATTTTGGGATAAGTATTTAAAATATGCGTCGAGGGGACGCCGATTTATTTTAATGAATTTCGCTCTTTTCCGGGCGTCTATTTTTGTCTGAAAAGGCTTTCGAGGGGTCAAATCACAAGTCCACACCCCCTATCTTTGATAGTATTTGTAAACTACCTATATTTAGTGCCCCTAATATTTGGGAAATTTTAGAGACCCATTTGGGTATTTTAATACCTAAAATAAACTTTATATTGGATTTTAAAAATAGTAAATCTTGTCCTAAAATTCCCCAAAAATTACGGGGGGTGCCCCTTAGGGTGAGACACATTTTTCGTTTAGAAAAGATTTTCTGAAAAGGCCCCATTTTTCCTCAAAAAAATGGGGAAGGTTAAGGGGGTTTGGGGTGCAAATAGAGAAGGGAAGAAAGCTGAGGGCGCCACACCGGGCGCCGTCCTTGGCTCCCACAGCGGATCCCCAGCGGATCCGCTGTGGGGGCACTCAAATTCATGCAGGGGGGGGGGGGGGGGGGGGCGGGAATTAAGGTTGCGGGAGCTGCTTGATCTCCCGGGGGAGATCGAGCGGCTCCCGTCAATCCTGACGGGAGGCGGCTGCTGCCGCCGCCGGCAGCGGCCGGATGTGGCCGGCGCCGCCCCCGGTCGGTGCGCCGGGGGCAGGCGACCACTCCGGTGGTGGTCCGGCGGCCTGGCGCCGCCGGCCACCGCCGGGGTTCGTGCTGTAAGGGCACGGGGGCGGTGGCGGCCTGTACGCCTTATGCAGGCTTGCCGCCACCGCCCCCACCGGAGGGAAGGGATGGGGGAAGCCCCCGGCCGGTACGCCGGGGGCCGGCGACTCCTCCGGGGGTGGTCTGGCGGCCTGGCACCGCCGGCCACCGCCGGGGAAGGGAGTAATAGGGGCGGGCGGCTGCGGCGTGGCCTGCATGGGCCATGCAGGCCGCTGTGCCGCCGCCCCTCCCGTCGGAGGGTCACCGGCGCCGCCCCCGGTCGGTGCGCCGGGGGCCGGCGCCAACTCCGGTGGTGGCCCGGCGGCCGGGCGCCGCCGGACCCCACCGGACAACGGGGCAGAAGGGGCGGGGAGGCGCGGTGCAGCCAGCCCGAGCCGTGCCGGCTTGCTGCACCGCCGCCCCCTCGCGCGCAGCCCTCCCTGCCGCCCCTGGTCGGGGCGCCGGGGAGGGGGCAGCCGTCCGGCGGTGGCCCGGCAGCCTGGCGCCGCCGGCCGCCGCCGGGGAAGGGAGTAACTCCCTTACAGGGAGCGCGAGGAGGAGGGGGAAGACGCGGCCGCCGCCGGCCGTGACTGCCGGCGGCCTGAACGCCTCCTCCGGGAGGTAGGAAAGGGGAGGGGGAGATCTCTACCTGGGGTGGAGGGGGTGCTCGGGAGGAGGAAGGGTGGTGGTGGCCGGCCATGGAGGAGGAAGAGGAGGGTGGTGGCGGCTTGGCTCCGGCTAGCTCCGGCGAGGGGGTGGCCGGCTGGGTTGGGGTGCTGGCAGAGGGGAGCTGAGGGAGAGAGAGAGAGAGAGAGAGAGAGAGGGAGGGGTGGTGTGTGGGGGAGGAATGGAGGGGCTGCCCCTCCTTTTATAGGAAGGAGGGGAGTCATCCCCCCCCCCCCCCCCCTCTCCCTCCCTTCCACGTGTATGAAGGGAGGGTGAGTGGGGGGGGGGGGGAGATATTTCTCCCCCCCCCCCTCTTTTCCTCACGTGCATGAAAGGGTGGGGGGGTGAGTGGGGGGAGATATTTTCTCCCCCCCCCTTTCCTTTCTTACCCTAATAGGGGGGTCGTGGTTTGACCGGGGTCTATCTAGGTTCTTCGAGGCCGATAAGAGTTGCCGGGGCCGTTGCCGGGCTCGTGTGCTTTATACCTCGTGCGTTTCACCGAGGCGATCTGCATAGTGCTAAAGTGGCATACTCTCCATATGACCTTGTATCGAGGTGCAACGAGTTCCGTGGTGCCTGTATTGTCCACACAAGTTCAACGAGTCTGACGGAAGTCGATTTGGGGTACGTACGGTCACTATAATAATGAGGTAGCGGCGCGCTACGACACCCGAAATGGTCGTTTTCTCCAAACGACTTCGGATCGAGGCGCAACGAATTCCGTTGCACTCGTATGGTTCCTACGAGTCCAACGGATCCGACGGAAGTCGAATCGGGGTTCGTTTGGCCACTGTACCCCAATGACTTAGTTGCGGCGCGCAACGTTATTAAAAACGGTCATTTTCTTCAAACGACTTCGGACTGAGGCGCAACGAATTCCGTTGCACTTGTATGGTTCATACGAGTTCAACGGATCTGACGGAAGTCAAATCGGGGTTCGTTTGGTCACTGTACCCCAATGACTTATTTGCGGCGCGCAACGCTACTAAAAATGGTCGTTTTCTTCAAACGACTTCGGACTGAGGCGCAACGAATTCCGTTGCACTCGTATGGTTCATACGAGTTCAACGGATCTGACGGAAGTCAAATCGGGGTTCGTCTGGTCACTGTACCCTAATGACTTAGTTGCGGCGCGCAACGCTACTTAAAATGGTCGTTTTCTATCGTTCGGGTCTACTTTTATTGGGCTTACTAGGGTCTAGTGGCCCAATAAAAGTCGGGATGTTACATGTACACACACTTAGGCCGTATATCACTATGTCATTATACTTTTTTTATGATTTTCTTTTACTTTATGATCATAGTTGGGATCATTCTAAGTAGGTGTACACACACTTAGGCCACATATCACTATGACATTGGACATTTGTTTTCTTTTCCTTCTTTTTATAAACCCCCAAAGTTGGAAAGTTACTAAGAAATAACTAGTAAAATTATAGGGTATGATCAAATAGTATCAAAAAGATAAAATTCAAGCTCAAAGAATGATGGATAATCAAAACAAATGTAGGCTTTGCTGTGTGAACTGATCCAAAGGTGACCCTATTCATTGTTATCAAGTAACTACATACACTCTATGTTTTAGCTTACAACATTGACTTAGTTCTTGCTCATCCTTCCACAATTATGTTAACAGGTTAATAAATTATTTTGTAGAGAGCAAATTCTTTAGAGAATCTAGTGCATAATTGAAATACTTAAGAGAGCTATAACCGCATCTTACTAACTTTAAAATCATTACTTGAAACCACTAAATTAATTAATCTGCCAATTAGTTTAAGACGAAATGACTTTAGTAAGCCGTCTGGTGGTAACAAAAATGAAGAACTTATCGAAAGGTGTCCTGAATAGAAATTTTATAAGTGAAAATAAACGGAGGATAACTGATGTCACCCCCACACTTAATCAGCTGCTAGACCCTAGCAGAGAACTCATTGAGAACGTAGTGCAACAAAAAGTCGTTGAAATTTTCAAATAAAACAAGAATCCAAAGAAGAAAATAAATGAAAATAGAATACTCCCCTGGAAATTTTTGGCAGATATGATGCTCCATTACATGGGGTGTACTTAGAGGTCATGACATTCTGATAAACACCGGCCAAAGCAATTATCTCATATAGATCACGAAATCAGGAGAGATCTACGGAATTCAATTGTATCATTGGAGGAAAGTCCAGCCAGCCCCGGACACGGTTTCTACCAATCAAGCATGGCTGTATAATATTTGTAAATACCTAAAATATCAGACATTACTTCTTACCATAAATAGTTGTAAACACCTCAAATAGGTGACCGTGTAAATCTATAAATAAAGAGAACATGTAAGAGGCAGATACAACCAATAAAATTTTCATTCCAGACACTTAATCAGCATAAAAGCAACATAAACTCCGCCAAAAATGAATAATATCATAGCAGCATATTAGAATAACAGTCATAGTAGCATATTAGAAATAGCATATCAGCATATTAGAAATAGCATAGTAGCATATTAGAAGTAGCAGTCATAGGAGCAGTCTTCAAAATAACACAAGAAAAAGAAAAAAAATTCATTGTCTGATTAAAATAAGAAATGAAAGGAACTAAACGCCATCCATGTCCTCATCCATGCCGCCGATGTCACTAAGGTCGATCCGTGCGCCGTCCGAATAGAGCAAGTATCCTTGTTGATCAAATTTGGACTTGTATTTGTAAGTCGTCTTCACCGTATCTAAACCAACATCCTCCATAAGTCTCGCTTGATTCCTCAGGATATCATCACATTTTTCATTAATTAGTAGATTCATGAATCGCTGATAACTTTTCATGTATTCTTGGTCCTCTGTTACACTAATTAAATTGTCGATGATCTCTGATAAGTCAACCTTATCTGGCGCGGTGGAGGAGGAAGGAATGTTTGCTGCAGACTTCGAAAGGGGGTCAGTATTACCAGCAGGGGGTGGTGTGCTCTCATGAGTGCCCGAACTATCCCTAATGTTGCTGGTGATGACAACCTTTGTAATATGGTGTCCGACTTTGGTAATCAAGGTTTCTTTATCCCCGTACATACCGCTAGCATGGCAGAGTTCAGTAATAAGAGTGGGGAACCACAGCTGCAACCTATCCATAGCAAGGAGCCGCTTTTGTAGCTGATTTGAAATTATATTCCCAACATCGAAACGAATACCGTTTAATATACAGTAGATTAATAAGGCACGTTCCATAGAGACTCTTGTGATTTTTTTGGTTGGGATTATACTAGTGTTTATGAACATAAGCCACACCTTGACTTCCCTTTTTAAACAATTAGCCTTCAGATTTAAGCCCTCCGCTGAAACCCAGGCGGTGTCTGCGTTAATGCAAATAGCCTCCGCAATAACAGATGGCGTAGTTGAAGCTTGTACACGCTGGAATTCTTCTTCGTTTGGAACTTCTATGTCAAATAAACGATTGATTTCAGTTCCTGAAAAATCGACCTGGTGCCCCCATACATAAATTTTTCTGTGCTCAAGAGTTAAAGCATTGGCATAAAATTCATATATCCATGGTAAAACAGCCTCCTTCCGGGGGTGGCAAAATAACTCCCAACCGAAATCTTTCATTCGTGTAACATACTCTGAACTCTAGGCCCTTTTTTCGATTTCAAACCCACGCTCAAAAATGAAAGTCTTATCCTGTAATCCTTCGTATCGTAGTTTTGCCTCATCATTTATAAACCGAAAATCTTTACTTGAACCTGACACGGGTTTGTTCTTTGCTTTACGTTTAGACGACATTTTCTGATATGAAAAATTGATTCTATCATAAACCCTAGAAAAATTTTAAGACTTTATTACTTTATGTGGAGGAAGAAGAATTAGGAAGTGCTACATAATCGAGGCCGAAGTCGAAGCTTTAATGTTGCGGCTGTGCTAAAAGGTGGTCGCCGCCTCCTTGCGAAGAGGATGCGAACTCAGGCACCGCCTCCTTAACGAGCAATCGCCACCTCCTTGTGAAGACGAATTGAAGCTTAGTCGTGCCGGAATCACCCGCGGAGCTCCCCGTAGAGAGGGTGCTAGGGTTTCGCGGAATCTGAACCAGGGCTCAGGAGGAGATAATGAAACCTAAACCGGTTTCAAATTGCTTTAAACTTTTAGCTTGGACTGGCGGTTTACTCCGGATCGACAAAATGAAGAGGTTGAACCGGTCGAGTATTCCCAGCGGTTGAGGAAATATGATCCCAGCGGTTGAGGTAATTTGATCCAAGCGGTTCTACAAAGTTGAGTCCCAGCGGTTCTAGAAAATTGAGTCCCAGCGGTTCGAATAATTTTTTTGCTTTGTTTTCTTAGTCAAAATGACAGAGATTAAAATGTCAGGACCTTGGTTATAACCTGGTCATGACAATTTAACGCAGTAATTTAACGGACCTTCCTGACGCATTTTAACATTTCACATTTATAACTTACTACTTAGTTTACTTATTTTAGTTGGGTTGCCTCCCAATAAGCGCTTGATTTAACGTCTCGGCTGGACTAAGCCATTCTTAGACAGATAAATTTATCACCATCGCTTCCCGAGGCTCATTGTTATGGAAGTAAGTTTTTAATCTTTGACCATTTACTTTAAAAATAAAACCGTCTTTGTCGTACAAATTGAAATTACCCCAAAAGGATGGACTTCTTTAACTCGAAACGGACCGGACCACTTAGATTTCAATTTACCCGGAAATAATTTAAGGCGTGAATTATAAAGTAATACTAACTGATCCGGAATAAATGCTTTCTTCTCTATTCTAGCGTCATGCCATCTTTTTGTTCTTTCTTTATATAATTTTGCATTGTCGTATGCATAAATCGCATCTCATCGAGTTCATTGAGATTAAGCAACCTATTCTTACTGGCTTCATTATAATCGAAATTTAATTTTCTCGTATCCCAATAGGCTCTATGTTCTAACTCGACAGGAAGGTGGCAAGATTTTCCATAGATCATCTTATACGGGGTCAGTCCTATGGGCGTCTTAAATGCTGTTTTGTAAGCCCACAACGCATCATTCAATTTTTGTGACCAATCTTTCCTAGTGGCACTTATCGTTTTCTCTAAAATGGATTTAATTTCCCTGTTGGAAACCTCAGCCAAACCATTAGTTTGGGGATGATATGCTAAAGCGATCTTATGCGTCACTCCGTACTTTCTAAGTAATATTTTAAATTGTGAATTACAAAAGTGGCTTCCGCCATCACTAATAATTGCTCTAGGTGTACCGAATCTTGAAAAGATATTAGTTTGTAAAAAATTTAATGCGACCTTGGCATCATTCGTATTCATAGTTATAGCTTCGACCCACTTTGACACGTAGTTGACTGCTAATCGAATATATAAGTTGCCATCCGAATTAACAAATGGCCCCATAAAATCAATCCCCCAAACATCAAAAATTTCAACCTCTAAAATGGTATTCATTGGCATGCTCGCCTTGCGACTCAGGTTTCCCGTTCTTTGACATTTATCACAACTCTTCACGAATAAGTGGACATCCTTAAATAAAGTGGGCCAATAAAAACCTGACTCCAAAACTTTTGCCGCAGTCCGGTCTCCCTTAAAATGTCCTCCATAAGGTGATGAATGACACTTTTTTATAATACTAAGAACCTCTACTTCAGCAACACACCTCCAGATAATTTGATCCAAACAGATTTTATATAGGTATGGATCATCCCACAGGTAATATTTCACCTGCTGAAGGAACCTTTTCCTTTGTTGATAATCCATATCTGGATGTAATATATTACTAACTATGTAATTCACATAGTCAGCATACCATGGTATACTTCCCACAGTGACAGCTAATATCTGTTCGTCCGGGAAATTTTCTCTTATCCCTACTTGTTGATTCTTCTCATCACTTTGTTCTAATCTAGATAAATGATCGGCTATTTGATTCTCCGCCCCTTTTCGGTCCTTGATTTCAATGTCAAATTCCTGAAGTAAGAGCACCCATCTAATCAGTCTAGGTTTAACGTCATTTTTCTCCAAAAGATACCGGATTACCGAATGATCCGTATAAACTATCACTTTAGAATTTATTAAATAAGAACGGAACTTATCAAATGCAAACATTATGGCTAAGAGTTCCTTCTCGGTTGTGGTGTAGTTTATTTGTGCATCAATAAGTGTTTTGCTAGAATAATATATAGTATGAAAAATTTTATCCCTGATTTGTCCTATAACAACTCCTACGGCATAATCACTAGCATCACACATAAGAACAAAAGATGAAGACCAATCCAGTGTTGTGACAATAGGTGAAGAAACTAACTTGTGTTTTAATGTGTCAAAAGCGTGCAAACAGTGGTCATCAAATATAAAGGGGGTATCTTTTTCTAACAAGTTACATAAAGGTTTTGATATTTTAGAGAAATCTTTAATAAACCTCCTATAGAACCCCGCATGGGCTAAAAAACTACGAATGCCCTTGACATTCTTAGGAGGAGGAAGCTTTTCAATAACTTCTATCTTAGCCCGATCTGCCTCCAAACCTTTGCTTGATACTTTATGGCCTAAGACAATTCCCTCTCTCACCATGAAATGACACTTCTCCCAATTTAGCACTAAATTTGTCTCAACACATCTTGTTAATACTTTCCTAAGAACTTCCAAACAACAATTAAATAACTTCCCAAACACAGAAAAATCATCCATAAACACCTCTATTCCTTCATCCATTAAATCAGTAAAAATAGATATCATGCACCTTTGAAAAGTGGCGGGTGCATTACATAATCCAAATGGCATTTTGTGAAATGCAAACGTACCATAAGGACATGTAAATGTGGTCTTTTCTTGATCGTCCGGAGCAACCATAATCTGATTATAGCCGGAATACCCGTCTAAGAAACAAAAATAATCATTACCCGCCAACTTGTCAAGTACTTGATCAATAAAAGGTAGTGGAAAGTGATCCTTCCGAGTTGATTTATTTAGTTTCCTATAATCCATACATATTCTCCAACAGGTAGCCGTCCTAGTTGATATCAACTCGTTGTTATCATTTTTCACCACCGTAATTCCTCCCTTCTTCGGTACACATTGTACCGGACTTACCCATTTGCTATCTGAAATAGGATAAATAATTCCTGCATCTAACCATTTTATTATTTCTTTAATAACTACTTCCTTCATGGGTGGACTAAGCCTACGTTGATGTTCAATTGACCCTTTAGCCTCATCTTCTAATATTATCTTATGCATACAAATTGAGGGGCTAATGCCACTAATGTCTGCTATAGTCCAACCCATGACCTTCTTAAATTCTTTCAAAACAATAAGTAGTTTTTCTTCATCTTCAAATTTTAATGATGCATTAATTATTACCGGAAGAGTGTTTTCTTCTCCAAGAAAAGCATATTTAAGATGTTCTGGAAGAGGTTTCAAATATAAAGTTGGAGGTTCAATAATTGAGGGTTTCATAATTTTTGGTTCACTTGACCTAGTTATAGATTCAAAACTCCTAAAGATAGGCAATTTATAATGGGATTCTAAGACCTTCACACATTCATCTAATTCTAAATCATCATTCCACTCTTCATTTGTCAAAATTATGAGAAGTCTTTGTTCTAGGTCATCTTCATTACCCTTAATTAATTGATTTTTAATCTCCACTTCTTCAATAGAGTAACAATCTTCTTTTTCATTTGGAAATTTCATAGCTTTTAGGATATTGAATGTTACTTCTTCTTCATTAACTCTCATTGTTAACTCCCCTTTTTGTACGTCAATTAAAGTTCTACCGGTTGCTAAAAATGGCCTCCCTAAGATTATGGGTACATCCTTATCTTCTTCCATGTCCAACACTACAAAGTCGGCCGGAAAAATAAATTTCTCCACCTTAACCAATACATCTTCAACTATTCTCTTAGGGAATGCTAAAGTCCTATCGGCTAATTGGAGAGTAAGAGTTGTTGGAGCTATCTCTCCTAGACCTAACTTTGTATAAATAGATACGGGCATTAAATTGATGCTTGCACCTAAATCACATAATGCTCTCCCGACAAATTTTACTCCTATGGAACACGGTATGGTAAAACTACCGGGGTCCTTAAGTTTTTGAGGCAATTTCTTTTGTAAAATTGCACTACACTCTTCCGTTAATGCAACTATTTCTTTATCTAGAAATTTTCTTTTCTTCGATAAAATATCTTTCATAAACTTGACATAAATAGGCATTTGCTCTAATGCCTCGGCAAATGAGATATTAATTGTAAGTTTCTTAAAAATTTCCATAAATTTTTGAAATTGTTTGTCAAGTTTTGTTTTATTTAATCTAGATGGAAAAGGTGGAGGAGGATAAATAATTTCTTTCTTTGTATTATTTTGAGGATCTACTTCCACTTCCTCCGACTCCTTAACTTCTATAGATTCTTCTCTCCTAATCGTATTTTCTCTTGCCTCTTCCTCCCTTAACTTCTCTAGCAATCCATCTCCACTTGAGATCTCTACCCCACTTCTTAATGCTATAGCTTTACAATGATTATTTGGCTCTTCTCTTGTTGGATTAAGTGTGGTGTCAGATGGTAGCGATCCTATTGTTCTTTGATTTAAAGCATTGGCCAATTGGCCAATTGTGGATTCTAAAGATCGGAGTGAAGACTCAATACCACCCATCCTAGAGTCATTCTTTTGAAACACCCCTACAATATACTCATCAGTCAATTTCCTATTATTGGTTTGTTGATTATGTATATGGGTTGGTATAGAATTAAGGTTTTGATTGAAACCTGGTGGTTGCATTGCATTTTGTGAATTTTTCCAAGACAAATTGGGATGATTTCGCCATTCTGGATTATAATGATTGCCGAAATTTGAAGGTCCTTGCCTTTGTTGGCCCCCAAGATAATGTACTTCTTCAGTTACTTGGTTTAATTGTTCCACTGTCATTGGCACACTTGTTGAAGGGGTAGATAGAGAGTCTAACCTCTTATTTATTAAATTAAATTGAGTGGACATTTGAGCTGCTAACGAAGTGATTTGATCTACTTGATGAATACCGGCTGGATGGTTATTACCTTGCCTCTCGAATTCTTGGTAATTGTTAGAAGTAAGATCTTCTAAAATTTCAAAAGTATCTTCCGGATATTTATTTAATAAAGACCCTCCCGCGGCTCCGTCAACTAGGATCATCGTAGTGGTTTGTAACCCGTTATAAAAAATTGTGACTTGTTGGTGTTGGGCCATCCCGTGATGTGGACACTTCCTAAGCATTTCTTTAAACCTTTCCTACGCTTCATAAAGTGTTTCGCCATGATTTTGGACAAAAGTGGTAATGTCTCTAACCAACTTAGCTGTTTTAGAAGGTGGGAAATATTTATTCAGAAATTTCTCTTCCATTTGATCACACGTAGTGATGGAACCAGGAGGTAGAGAGTTAAGCCAATCTTTAGCCCGATCCTCCAAAGAAAATGGGAATAACCTCAATTGAATAGCTTCATCCGAAGCCCCGTTTACCTTGTACATATCACAGATTTCTAAGAATGTTCTTAAATGAGCGTTTGCATTTTCATGATTAAGACCCCCAAACTTGTTATGTTGTACTAGTTGCATTGTGGTAGAGTCTATTTTAAAATTATTAGCAGCGATTGTGGGTCGCGTTATACTAAATTGCAAACCTCCTCTTAACGGTGCGTTATAGTTGCGACAAGTCATTCGCGGTGCAGCGTTTTGAACATTATGACCATTGTGTTCGACTTGACCATTAGGGTCCACCTGACCCCCATGATCATTTCCATTGCCTTGCTGATTATTATCCATCTCTTGATGAATAATAGTGCTTGCTCTAACAGTTTGCCTATTCCGTCTACAAGTACGTTCGATTTCTAGATTCAAAGGTAATATTTCAATGTTACGAAATCGGGACATACACTAGACAAAAGTTCAGAGTGAAATAAAATAAAGACTTGGTCTCTAATTACTAAGAGCTCACTAATATCGTAAGAAATAAACCGTTAGATAGTCGCTTCCCCGGCAACGGAGCCAAAAACTTGATACGCCCAAAGTGTATATACGCAAGTATGCGTGCCGGATCAAGTAATATAATACTGAGATAAGATCGTTCTCTCGGAGAAGTGAAAACTCTAACGCTTATGAGTATTAGCTAACTCTTTTCCTTAAATCCAAGTTAAGTAATTCGATTGGTTTGATGAAACTAAATCACAGAAAATTTAAAAACTAATTTTAAAACTAAAAATACTTAAGTTATCTTTTTTCAAATTTAAGAGAAAAGAATCTTGTATATTGCTTTCCTAGGTCTGTTGTGATATTTGCTAAATATACCGATGCATTATATTTGTTTTACTATCTTGCTTGATTAAAAACTAGGAATCATAATCTCTCGATCCTTGAATTCCCATAACCTAGACTTCTCTAGTTATCTCTAACTTAGAAAAATGCAAGGTAAATTAAACTCATCAAATCGCTCTTGCTAATAAAGTGATGGAATCTCTTCCTCTCTCTTTTATTATATCAAAATTATGATGCAAACACACCGCTCCTCTCTCAAATCTCGCGGTGTTGTATATAAGTAAAAGAGTTAAATTAGATATCTATGCGACTCATCTCTCGAATCTCGCCGCATAAAATTAAGTATTTATCTTAATTAAATCGTGATTCCTCTCTCGAATCTCACCACGAATTATTGAAGATAAATATTATTCAAATCTTTCGAAATAAGTCATAATATTGATAAAGATAACAACCCAAAAAATCATACGGAGAAATTATAAATTAAACATCACAACAAAATCCAGTACTAACAACATACAAGATAAGAAGGTTTAGTTCATGATCCTTGAAATGAAAAACCAAATTGGAAAGATCTTACAAGACATTGTTCGGAATCTAGATATTAGTGCAGGAATTCGTCCTCTTTAGATGCCAAATCCGTTCAAATCTGTCTTCTCTTTCTTCTCTCAAAAACCTCTTTTTTTTCTTTCTCTCTCTAGTTTTTTAAAAGAGTAACCCGTCTCCCTCTTACTAAACTGCCAAAAAGCCTATATTTCTCTCTGCACGCTACAGTACAGTCCTGAAAAGGTGCGTCCTTTCACCAATAAACTGTTGGCCCCACTTTACATAATTCGAAAATCTGTATGTTTGGTTCAGCAACTTTAATTTAAACCGCCATGTTATGACCAGGTCATGACCAAGCTCCTGCAATCTGCCCAGCAATGTAATTCCAGCCTACAGTTGTCCGTTCTTTCATGGATTTCTCACATTCCTGCACAAATATATTGCACGTTTGACGATAAAACTGTCCACACTTACAGATATGATATTTATTAGTCAATTCATCGTTGTCTTTCGTATATTTTCTCAATATTCACTAAAATAAAAGAGTTAATAACTTCTTTTTTTAGAAGTTATCAACCTCCAGTTGAGCCTCGCTCCTGTAGGGTGTCGACTCTTCTCCACCTCCAGTTGAGCCTCGCTCCTGGAGGGTGTCGTATCTTCTCCACCTCCAGTTGATCCTCGCTCCTGGAGGGTGCCGTCTCTTCTCCACCTCCAGTTGAGCCTCGCTCCTGGAGGGTGTCGACTCTTCTCCACCTCCAGTTGAGCCTCGCTCCTGGAGGGTGTCATCTCTTCTCCACCTCCAGTTGAGCCTCGCTCCTGGAGGGTGTCGTCTCTTCTCCACCTCCAGTTGAGCCTCGCTCCTGGAGGGTGTCGACTCTTCTCCACCTCCAGTTGAGCCTCGCTCCTGGAGGGTGTCGTCTCTTCTCCACCTTCAGTTGAGCCTCGCTCCTGGAGGGTGTCGACTCTTCTCCACCTCCAGTTGAGCCTCGCTCCTGGAGGGTGTCATCTCTTCTCTACCTCTAGTTGAGCCTCGCTCCTGGAGGGTGTCCACTCTTCTCCACCTCCAGTTGAGCCTCGCTCCTGGAGGGTGTCATCTCTTCTCCACCTCCAGTTGAGCCTCGCTCCTGGAGGGTGTCGACTCTTCTCCACCTCCAGTTGAGCCTCTCTCCTGGAGGGTGTCGACTCTTCTCCACCTCCAGTTGAGCCTCGCTCCTGGAGGGTGTCGTCTATTCTCCACCTCTAGTCGAACCTCGCTTCTGCAGGGTATCGACTCTTCTCCATCTATTTTAGTTGAACTTGCTCAGCTAGCGAAGGGCTTGAGAGGGATACTGAGTGACATGTCATCCACTGCCCATCTCTCCGAACCACGAGTCCTACATTGTTTTTCCGAGCTCGTATCGAGCTCGAAAAAAGCGGGGATTGTGTATAACCCGTAATTCATCGAGATCGGAAATACAGAAGACCTCTCCCACCTGGACGAGTACAGGAGACCTCCCCCACCTGGGCAAGTACAGGAGACCTCCCCCACCTGGGCGAGTACAGTAGACCTCCCCCACCTGGGCGAGTACAGGAGACCTCCCCCACCTGGGCGAGTACAGAAGACCTCCTCCACCTGGGCGAGTACAGATTTTCACCCCGTCAAAAGGCGGCAACGACTATCCGCAACCCATTTCAGAAGGCGGGAGCAGCTAATCGCAGTCCATTTGGATTTGCCTATAAATAGGACCCCCAAGGCACAAGTAGAAGGCACCTTCACCCCCCCCCCTATGGTGGGCGAGTACCTTGCCTGCCTCTCTTGTGCCAAGCTCAGCATTGGCTTTTGGAGGGGAAGTTCCAATAGACTTCCGGGTATGTGGAGGGACCTCCTCGATGTAGTATGCGGGTCTTGTTTATAGGTAGGTTGTAGTGGTTTTGCAGGCTCTCTAGCTTATTATCACCTTGTCTCACGTGGGTCGATCACCAAACGAGTAGCCTTTGGTCACCCCCAAGTCTCGAGCAGTTGGACCGGTATCCGGGTTCCAACAGGCTGGGCCGACGAATGGCGGCGAAGGGCGACGAACTGGAGCCTAATGGCTGGGCCGACGAATGGCGACGAAGATGGAGCTGGAACGACGGCGAAGGCCGTCGAACGGCTCGAGCGAAGATGAACATCGGCAGAGGAGACGAAACCCTAGGTTTCGGGGGTCGCGTTAGGCAGAGGCCGAAAAACTGTTGTGCGCTAAAGTGCTGTGCACTTGGATGTTTTGGGGGAAGAAAATGGGGGGGGGGGGGGGGGGGGGGGGATTTAGTAAAATTTGAAGTGCACCTAGCCAAATTCGATGTGCACTTAACAATTCCCTAAAAAAAATCATCATTACTCATATATTATTAGTTTAATAAATTAAATTAACTGTTTTCCATCGTTATTTTTCAAATTAACTTTAATAAAGTTGATATGTCTAATGATAGTCTACCATAGTAGGTATAGAAGCTATACTTGTTGAAACCGGCAACCGGTCTCTTGAGTTCGGACCCACAAGGGGGGGTGTAGCCCGTGCTTCTCCCTTACTAAACTCCCTTGACCGTGGATAAAATATGGAAAAGACCCAAGGCTGTAGCGAGGAGGTCCCGCCATTCACCCGGAAGATCTTAGAGAGTTTCTCCTCCCGAACCAATGCTCAGCCAGGCACCTTGGAGGGCACAAGCAGCCAACTCCGAAACTAGCCTGGAGGAGAGAACACAAAAGATCTGATTTTTTTCGAAGTTGCCCTTAAGGGTCTATTTATAGATTTTTTAGTCTGGTATGCAAATAGTGCAAATCCGCCTTTTAGTTTTACTAACCGCACCCCAAAATGGTCTGCTAACAGCCCAACTCCGCTGTTCTGAAGGGCTATTTGCATCCCATAAAGGGTATCTAGGTAATTTTTGTAATTGCTCCGCTCAAGATAGTCCACAATACCTCATCAACATGTAGAATGAGTATTTATAGTATCTCCAGCGTAGAGCAAATCCCTAGTGACACGGAACCCATCGGGTCGTTCCGAGTCGGTCCTGACACGCGCGGACATATTATTAAATTAACCTAACAATCTCCTCCTATGTCCGCGGTATACCGACGTTGGAAAAAGGGTTGGTGTGTGTAGTGTTCAACCAGTTCGACTCATTACACAACCGTGTCCATAAGTACCTGATATAATATATTGGACTGAAAGAAGACAGTAGTATGTATGCACGCATAAGTATAGAACATGGACTAAGCAGCATCACATCAGAATCCAAGTACATTCAAAGAGATAGGTACCAGAAAACCTAATGTCTCATGACTAACATGGAGTAGGAAATAGTCCAAACAAAACAGGTAGAGAGAGCTAAACAATGCTCTAAGTCAGAGAAAGAAAACTAAACAGATACTCTAGAAACCATCATCCAGCAGATCATCCTTTTCAGGATCTCAGTCTGCATGTGCTCCTCTTGCATCAGCATTTTCTGTAATTTCCAACTGAGAACTTCATTTAGAATGAATTCAACAATGGAAAATATACATGTATCTAGTTATGTATATAAGAACGTAGTACTTTAATTATGCTCAGAGGATATAGGTAGAGTATTTCAGGTTTAACCGCAGAATCTAATAACTGTTTCCAAACGAAACGATTTCAGACTTCTGGACAACGCAACTATATCTGTGTTCCTATGTGTGATATCCTGGTTACTGTTCTTCTAGGGTTGATTTGAACTCATCAAATGTGGAATGGAACCAATCAACATGAGAAGGTCCAAAACAAGTTAGATCGTGTTATCAAATGTGGAATAACACTCTCCTCCAAGTTAAGGAAGATGAATCTGGATGAGGTTGTTATCATCAAATGTGGAATGAAACAACCAACCAGAAATTCGTACTCAGCAACCAAAACACCAACGGAGCACAATATGCTAGATTTGACAAAGGGGGGAATCAAAACATTCGGACTTAGACTGGTTTCAAACCGCTTTGAGTCCCATTTCCCCCACTGTTTTGATTGAACGGTCTCGGGGCATTCCTTTTGTCAGTGGATCAGCTAGATTATCCTTCGACCGCACATCGACCAAAGTAATAATGCTTTGTTCTTTAAGATAATTCAAAAGAGCGTGTCTCAGTCGTACATGTCGTCTCTTAGTGTTAAAGAGGACATTCTTCACAACTTGGACTGCTGCCTGATTATCACAGAACAGGCTTAAAGAATTGATTTGAACTCTAGACAAGGTAATGTCTAAGATCAAATTCCTGATCCAGTCTGCCTCTTCACCAGCTGAAGCTAAGGCAAATAACTCGGCTTCCATAGACGACAAAGCTATGAATGTCTGTCTCTTGGACTTCCAAGTAACTGCAGCGCCACCCAATGTGAATATAAATCCACTTGTGGACTTGTTGTTTGAAACTTCTGAACACCAGGAGGCATCAGAGTACCCTTCCAAAGTAGGAGGGTGACCAGTGTAGCACAGAGCGTGGTCTTTAGTACCTTTTAGGTACTTCATTAGCCTATCTAGGGCATCCCAATGCTCTTTGCCTGGACTACTGGTAAAACGACTTAGCATGCTTACGGAGAAAGCAATGTCAGGTCTAGTGCAGCTTGTGGCGTACATGAGACTTCCAATGATCTTTGAGTACTTGACATGATCAACGCTTATCCCTTCATTCGGACTTAGCTTGACGTTCGGATCAGTGGATGTTTCAACAGGCCTACAATCTTTATAACCCCAGGTATTAAGAATCTGCTCTATGTAGTGAGCTTGACTCAGAGTGACACATCCCTTGTCTACTCTTACTTTCATACCTAGTAGGGTATCGATGGGACCAAGGTCCTTCATATCAAACGCTTTGGCGAGAGCGGACTTAATATCCCTCGCGACAGCTAGGTCTGACCCCAGGATCAACATATCATCCGTATATAGGCATATGATGACTGTTTGGTTTGACATTGAGCGGTAATAGAGACACTTGTCTGAGAGACTGAACTGAAATCCAAAGCTCTTTACCACTTGATCAAACTTCATGTGCCACATCCTAGGTGCTTGTTTAAGCCCATAGATAGATTTATCAAGTTTGTACACTTTATCCTTTAGATCTGTATGGACATAACCTTCAGGTTGTGCCATGTAGATCTCTTCATTTAGTTCTCCATTCAAAAAGGCTGTTTTCACGTCCATCTGATGGACGATGAAATTCTCAATAGAGGCTAAGGCTAGAAGAATTCTAATGGTAGATAGGTGACACACAGGTGAATAGACATCAAAATAGTCGATTCCCCCTTGTTGTTTATAACCCTTAGCTACTAGACGTGCTTTGTATCTGGCTATAGACCCGTCGCTATGTAGTTTCTTCTTCAGTACCCATTTGCATCCCAGGACTTTAGCTCTTTTCGGTAGGTCCACTAGATGTCAGGTATTATTTTGTAGCAGCGAGTTCATCTCATCGTCGATGGCTTCTGCCCACATTAACGCATCTCTCGATCTCATCGCTTCCTGATAGGAAAATGGATCATCCTCTAAGTGGTAGGTGACGAAGTTCTCACCAAAATCCTTAGGGATTCTATCTCTTGTAGATACTCTAAGAGGAATAGGTTCGACCTCTAGAGGTTGGGGAGCAAACCTCGCACCTATCAAATCGAATAGAAAAATCTAACGGAATGTTGTGACTCTTAGCTAGATCGCGCATTTTCTTGTAGTGAACGTGTCCAAGTCTATTGTGAAGTAGCTTTGGATCTAAGAGAGACGAACTCACTTGATTTATGCACTCATTTTATAGGCTAAGTCTATACATTCCGTTGATTAAGTAAGCGCAACCAAAATAATGGGAATTAACAGACAGTGTTATTCTACCGCTAATGGTTGTGAAGGACATTCCGGACTTATCTAACAAACTCATAGAAATTAAATTCTTAGTTAAATTAGGAACTAATTTAACATTTTGCAAAATTAGCAGTTTACCTGAAGAGAGAACGAGCTTTGCCGTCCCAGCATGAGTGACGACTGTCGCTCCTCCATTGCAATTCTCAACTCTGTCTCGGACTGCTCTGACGTCAGTGAGAAGACCTCTGTCATTTGTAACATGACATGTAGCACCGCTGTCCAGCCACCACTCAGAAGACGCACTGCGGTGATTGCTCCCGATCATAGCCACAAAGGACTTGAGATCAGAAGTATCGACCACCATGTTTGCAGTATTCTGTTTGGGAGACAGCTTGCTCAAAATTAGACTTGCAAATTGATTATCGACCATTTCAGATTGTTCGTCTTTTAGCTTGTGACGCATAATTTTTAGTTCTAGGAACTGAAAGTGAGCGTTCACGCGGTCTCAAATCTCTTTCGCGGTCTTACATGCTCTGTAGGTCAAGGCAAGACGAGAATTTAGGGAATTTAGAAGGTAATTCCTGCAAACTCCACTGATATTCATCCACATCCTCACGGGTAGTGGCGAAATCGCTAAGAATGGTGTAGAAAATTCCACGTTCTTTCATTCCTAGTTGGACATACAGTTTCCAACTGAGGAGATCAGTGACGTCAAACGACTGCAATTTGACAGTGTCGAGCGCACTCAACTCCGTCATCGCACTAGATTTAAACAGAAATAAAATTCTAGAACGAAAAACTGAAACAAATCACCTGATTCGCGCGAAAACGACTGGGAAACTTCGGATCCAATCCAAAAAAATTGACTGTATGTGTGCTCCTCCTCTTCGACTGATCACGGTCGCCGAAGACAAGATCCAAGCAACGGAAAAAACTAGAAATCTGATTGATTTGCTCCTCCTTTCCGACAAACACAGTCGCTCACAGCTTCAGAACAGGACAGAAGGAATTAACCATGGAAAAATTCTGAACACCAGTGGATTAGATCTGAGGCTGATCGCACTGGATTAGTAAGGATGCCTGCTCACTTCTCACGAAAATCAGCAAGAATTTCACTATTGCAGAAATCTTCTATAGGTCAGCAACAGGAACTTTCACTTTTGTGACAGAATTTCCGATCTGCGACCGGGGGCGAACTCCTATCTGGAAACAACCAGATCTGGAAGCAAACAGCTCTGGAAGCAGCGGTGCTAGGAAAATCTCGATCTTACTTTCGTCGATCAGCGCCTCTCGGCGGCTTCTTCTCTAACGACAGATCTACCGATCTGGATCTGAGCAGCGAGAGAAAAACCACGGGAGCGGCAGAAGAGAACAAAAGAACCACAGATCTAAAATCGGCGGCACCCTGCTCTTCTTGTAGAAGCGACAAACTGATCTGGAGCTTTTGAGTTGTCGGATCTTGTCCTCCTTTGCAAATCGCGAACAGGGACGGAGACCAGAAGCAGATCGGCGCTTGGAAATCAAGTTTCTCTCTTCCCGATCTAGAGCTGCGACCAGAAGAGGATCGGCGCAGGGGAAGCAGTCCTTGCGATCTGATTCGCTGGATCTGGATCTCGATCTCCCTCTTCCTGATCTGCGAGCGGCGATGGATCGCTCCTTAACGAGCAGAAATCGCAAACGAATCTGCGACAGAAGCGCTGCAGGCTAATGGCGAAATAAAAGAAATCTCGATCTAGGCCTGCTGATTCCTTCACGATCTGGATCTTCTTCCCAGGGCACAGACCTAGCGATCTTTCTTCTTCCTCCGATCTATTTGTCTTCCCGATCGATTTCGACAAGAGTAGCGACCATATAATTCGTGATCCGCTCTGCAGGGAATCGCTCTTGCTTGGATCGATCGACAAAAAAGAACGAGACAGTGATCGGCGAACACAGAGAATCGCGAGATCTAGAGACGGGGGAGCGCCGACGGGAGAGAAAAAAAATGAGCGGAAAAAAAACCTAACGAAATAATCTTGAGAATGTAATTGCTCCGCTCAAGATAGTCCACAATACCTCATCAACATGTGGAATGAGTATTTATAGTATCTCCAGCGTAGAGCAAATCCCTAGTGACACGGAACCCATCGGGTCGTTCCGAGTCGGTTCTGACACGCGCGGACATATTATTAAATTAACCTAACAATTTTACCCTCTAAGCTCTCCGAGCGAGTGGTCCGTGAAGGCACCATTCGCCGGGCTTCGCGCACGCTGGATTCTACTTGGCGAGTGGTCCATGAGGAGCACCACTCGCCCCCCCCCCCCCCCCCCCCCCCCCCCCCCCCCCCCCCCATGCACTCGCACTCCTGAATGGGCGAATGCCCTGGAGATGAGATCCGCACTCGCTCCGAGACCCCTCTGCCTCTTGTGACCTAGGTGAATGCCCTCCTGACTTGCTCTCCTACTCGTCCTATTCCGGGGGACCCACTCGGCAAATATGGGGCTATACAATACTAAAATCTTTTTCAATTTTATTTATTTTTATCGTTACTTTTAATTTTAGAATTAATTGTAATTATTTAAATAAGTATATTGTATTTTACTTTCTTTTTAAATGGATCATAATATATGTTTAAGCTATTAGATGAAAATAACAAGATTATATTTGACAATTTTGAATCTTTCACCATAAATAATTTTTCATTTTAATAATATATATATATATTAAATACAAAATTTTAAATAGTAATAGTTATTAATCATTATTATAGATCGTGGGTTTGTTTTTTAAAGCAGTGCTTATATTATTTTAAATCCTTTTGGCGCCATTGCCTGTCCGTTTATATGACTGGCTCTCATTTTATAAATATAAATAAATAAATAAATATATATACTCGACTTTGTACCACTCATGATTAGCTCTTTGATTAATTTATTTGGGCAATCTACAATGTCCCCCCATTTAATTTTTCTATGTTTCTGCCAATTGTTACCATATGTTACTCTTTTTTATCATTTATTAATTTAATACAATAAAATAATCTTTGCCTTCAATTCTACTTTTTCCCGGTCTACAAAACCTATTTGCGGCTTTTTTGCTCTGATAAATTTGGACAAAAACACCTCCATTCTAGAATGCCTACAATGACTCCCCTTGCTTCGCCGCCAAATCTTTCCGATGTTGGGTTCTCTCCATATCTCTTTCCAAAGTTCGAGCAGCCTCAGCTAGCTATGAGTTGATGTCTCGGGTTCTCTCTCAAACCGCCGTAGAAGAGGTTGTCCCTCTCCTCATCATCATTTATGGTCGTTCCCACATACCAACCCAATCTAGTAAACTCTTGCAGATACTCGTCTACAGACAGCTCACGTGGCGCTAGATGCAGAAACTGCCTCTGAAGGGCTAACCTTGTCGAGGACGGGATATAGCACTTCAGGAAAGCGCTCCCAAAATCTGTCATAGACGGGGTGCGTCCAGGGAACTGACGACCACAACTTTGCGTCACCTTCCAACAACTTCAATGCCCATCGCATGATCTGCCCAACTTCACGGTAGAGCTTTATCTTCTTATGTTTGTCATGGAAGGTTACGACGAAAGGTTGGCCGAATTAAGACGGTGAATCTGGTCGAATCCAAATTACTCATTGATCAAAGAAACAATCTTAGGTACTAATTAATTAACCTAAATAGGAGGAAAGGGCTTTGAAGTCAACCCAATGCAAAAATGACTTGATTATTAGCGCTTTAAGGAACATGATCTCGTCTTTTTTAGGTTAGACGAGAATGTGTGCGCAACGATAAAGGTAAAAAATCATGCATATAAAAAGGTGTTTCTGAGTCCCTGAATGTTCTTCAGATTTCTTACGATGGCATAACTCAAGCTCGTTAATCATTACCGATATATGGCGAGACACACGTCGATAGGCGATAACATATATTATTTTTCTTCTATTTAACATGTGTCGGGCAATAATAATGTATATCTTTTGTATATGGCATATGATGATGACTATTTTTGTTTGTCGGTGGCGGAAGACGTGGAAACGAAATCGCTGGATAGTTGTGGGGCAGAAGCCAAATTTCTTTATAAAATGGTATAGATACACACATACACACGCACGTATGAAATCTTGGCGTATAAATAGGGTACGTAAGACAAATATGAGGAGGCCGAATGTAAAAATGATAGAGAGAAATAATTTAGTTAGGGATCTCTTCTCAACGTATACATTACAAGAAAACTGTCTTTTACTGACGAAAATGCATGTACACGACGTATTTCCAAAAATTCACTATAGTTACGCACATGTTTCAATCAGAGCGACAATACGTCTTGTGCGTGCATTTTTAGGAAAAGTGTTCAACACGAAAGTTGTAGATCTCGACGAGATCTACAACTTTCGTGTTGAACACTTTTCCTAAAAATGCATGTACAAGACGTATTTCTAAAAGGCGCGTAATAACTTATATAAAAAGAGTGCGGATAGCCAAAACTGTAGTGCGGATAACAATCACCATAATCAATAATGTGTTAATTATCCAGTAATTAATTAAAAAAGAAAAGCGAACACGTGGCAATCGTTGGAGCCATCTTTATTAACCGCCCGCAATCCGTACAAACCCAATCAAGCCTTCCTCCTCCTCCCTCCCTCCTCTGCCGCAGTTTCCAGTCACGGAAGTTAAACAGCCCCCGCAGTCAAACCATGGCCGAAGACCAGAGAAAAAAAAACTCATCTTTAATTAATTACTATTAATTAATCCCTATACCCCACCCCTAATCACCTCCCCCCATCTTTTAATATCCATTTTCTCCTTCGTTACATCCGTGATTTCCGACAAAACAGAGCTCCTGCGGCCAAGCTAGAGAGAGATTACAGAAGCAGCGGGAAAAAGAAGGAAAGGGGAGCTCCCTCACGCCAATCACCTTCCTTTCTCTCTCCTCAAAAGCAGAGGAGGGGATTGGAAGGGAGAGAAAGAGAGAGAGAGAGAGAGGAGCGGGCACTACTACACCTGTCTCAAGGTAGAGGCGAATCTATCACTCTTCTGCTACTTCTTCTCCAGAACGAGGAGCCGAGTACTCTTCTGCTCTCTGCATCCAGAGAGATATACAGAGAGAGAGAGAGAGATGACGAGCGGAGGAGGGAGGATGCCGACATGGAAGGAGAGGGAGAACAACAAGAGGAGGGAGAGGAGGCGGAGAGCGATAGCGGCCAAGATTTTCACGGGGCTGCGGTCGTTCGGAAACTACAAACTTCCCAAACACTGCGACAATAATGAGGTTCTGAAAGCTCTCTGCGGCGAGGCCGGTTGGGTCGTCGAGGACGACGGCACCACCTATCGCAAGGTTCAATTCTTCTCTCTGCTTCTCCAGCTTTTTTTAACGCAGTGCAGTGGCTGCTTCCTTCCCCTGTTTTTATCAGATCTACACGGTTGCTTCCTTCCGCTGTTTTATTAACTCTGTTTTTTTCCCGATCGGAGAGATCTGCGGATGCTGTTTATTAACTCTGTTTTAAACAAGTTCCCACTATGTTCTTTGTTATAATGGCTGGCTTCGGATCTTTAGGTGTAAAAGTCAAACTTTTCCATCTCCTTGGCTTTTGACCGCAAGTTTTGATTTTTAGCGACCCACCAATTCCTCCGATCCTGCTTTGACCTGCCGGTTTATGTGCAAGTTGCTGCCTTTTTTTGATTCCTCTCCTCCCTTTGTTGCTAAACAATGGAGTCGATGCTGGATTATATGAGAAAGGGGGAGCAATGGAGCTGCTCCGATTCTTCGTTCTTCCCGTTTCTCCAGCCATGAATCATCGTCGTCCACACCGGTTTCGTGAGCTTCGCGGCTGCGTTTCCATTATTTGACAGCTTTTAGATGGTGTAAATGAAGCTCATATCAAAGCAGGCGGAGCGTTCTTCAACTTTGTTCCTCTCAGAATCAACTGATCGCATCTCAATCTTCTCCAAACAGCATTCATTGGATCACAGCATTCATTCGATCACTAGTTTGCTGAATATATTAATTGTTAAAGCTGAAAAATGATGTTTTTATTCGTTCTGAATGTCAGGGATGCAAGCCGCCTCTTCCACCGCCGGAGAGATCAACTGTGGCGCCGTCGACGAACATAAGCCCTTCTTCTTCCTCGCACCACCTGAGCCCTCCATCCTCCTCCTTCCCCAGCCCCGTCCCTTCCTACCAGGCCAGCCCCACCTCCTCCTCCTTTCCAAGCCCAACAAGGATTGAAAATCACAACAATCCGGGCCTCAATCCTTCCTATCTCCTCCCTTTCCTCCGAAACCTCTCCTCCCTCCCTCCCCTCCGCATCTCCAACAGCGCTCCGGTGACCCCTCCGCTCTCCTCTCCGACCTCCACCCGGCCTCTGAAGCTCAAGAAGCCCGACTGGGACTACGCCAGCGCCTTCCACCGCCCTCTGTTCGCCGCCTCCGCCCCCGCCAGCCCGACACGCGGCCTCCGCCACCTTCACCCCGCAACGATACCGGAATGCGACGAATCCGACGCCTCCACCATCGATTCGGGCCGGTGGGTCAGCTTCCAGAACACCGCCCCGGCGTCTCCCACCTTCAATTTGGTCAAACAGGGCGCCGCTGCGCCGGAGTCCGCCGTGATCGCAGGCCGAAGTGTCGCCGATTTCGAATTTGAGAATCGGAGGGTGAAGCCGTGGGAGGGGGAGAGGATTCATGAGGTTGGGGCGGATGATCTTGAGCTCACGCTGGGCTTCGGAAGCGGAAGAAGGAAGTGATCATGGCGTGCTCTGTTTCGGAGATCCTAATGGCTGAGGCTTTTGCATAAGTTGCAGAGTTCTGCATCTTGGTGTTTCGATTCGTCGTCTTCATCCGAGGATGAAGATGACGTCGATGCTGTGATTCTGTAGAAATATTGCTGGGTTCCTGCAATCTGCGGGGATTATTGTTATGCTTTTTTTTTGCAAAAAAAAAAGAAAGAAAAAAAATTTAGAAGAACAAATTCTCCCTCAATCTTCCCCCATATAACTAACTGTTTGATGATAATTCTGGTCCGTTTCTCAAAAGATCCAAACTTTAGGCGATTGTTAATCGCAACCCGCATTTGGCTAAGCGCATCCCAATTTTTTTTAAATATCTCATTTTTAATCCTACAATTAAAGGGGGCTGATATCCGCACGACAGTTTTGGCTATCCGCACTCTATTTGTATGAGTTATTACGCGCCTTTTGAAAATACGGATTGTACATGCTTTTTTAGGAAAATTGTTCAACACGAAAGTTGTAGATATCTACGAAATCTACAACTTTTGTGTTGAACGCTTTTCCGAAAATGCACGCACAAGATGTATTACCGCCATGATTGAAACCTGGGCGTAATTATAGCGAATTTTTCGAAATACCCTTGTATATGCATTTTTATGAAAAGTGTTCAACACGAAAGTTGTAGATCTCGACGATATCTACAACTTTTGTGTTTAACGTTTTTCCTAAAATGCACGCACAAGATGTATTGCTGCCATGATTGAAATGTGGGCGTAATTATAACGAATTTTTCGAAATACCTCTTGTACATGCATTTTTATGGAAATTGTTCAACACGAAAGTTGTATATATTGATGAAATCTACAACTTTTGTGTTGAACATTTCTCCTAAAATGCACGCATAAGACGTATTGCCGCCCTGATTGAAACCTGGGAGTAACTATAGCGAATTTTTCGAAATACCCCTTGTACATGCATTTTTATGAAAAGTGTTCAACACGAAAGTTGTAGATCTCGACGATATCTACAACTTTTGTGTTGAACACTTTTCTTAAAAATGCATGTACAAGACGTATTTTCAAAAGATGTGTAATAACTCGTACAAATAGAGTGCGGATAGCCAAAACTGCATTGCGGATATCATCGCCCAAATTAAAACCCCAAACCCTTTAGTTTGCTCTATTCAATCACGCCGCATTAGTCGGATCCTACTCCTCGCTGAAGCCCCACGACAGAGACCTTCTTCCTCCTCTTTCTCCCTGGCCGTACGATACGGAGACCTCCTACCTCCTTCCTCCCCCCTAAACCCATATTACCGAAGATTTCTTTCCCCGAACTCTTCCATTTTTTTCCGTTCTTCTCGCATCTGCCTTCAACGTCCTCTGTTTTCGATATCTTTACTGAGAATCTCAATTGCGGGAGCCCGATTAAGTAAATTCTTTGTTGCTTTGACATTGCTACTTGTTTTAACTCTCGGAAATTTAGTGTTTTCCATCGTTTTATCACAAGAACTCCACAGAATCATTTTCAAGTTCTTTCTTCCACAGAAGAAGAAAAGTTCATTGGCGGTCAATACAAAGTGATTAAATATCTTAAACGAGTGTTTAAAATTTTCGGGCTGCGGTTAGCATTGGCGTGCGGCAGTTGCGGTTAACAATCACCAAAATTTATCTACTATACTTGATGTGTGGAATCATGATTACCAAAGTACTGGGAAAGATGATGATGACGAAGATAAAATTGTTTTCACGTTCATAATAATAATAATTATTTAGTATCAAAATAATTGGAACAAATTATTATTATTTGACAAAAATAGGTCACAAGGTAATGTCAATTTTGTCCCTAAATATTTAAGTTGTGTTATTTTTAAATTTCTTGGCCAACATCCAGCTTCATTTTGAGAAGTTCAAGGACTATTTTGACACAAGTAAAATTGGTATTTGTTACGTGCAAACCAATTTCTATGAGTTATTACGCGTCTTTTGAAAATACGTCTTGTCCATGCATTATTAGGAAAAATGTTCAACACAAAAATTGTAGATCTCGTCGAGATCTACAATTTTCGTGTTGAACATTTTTCCTAAAAATTCATGGACAAGACGTATTTTCTAAAATTTGCTATAGTTATGATCAGGACGACAATACGTCTTGTGCACATAACAAATACCTTAAAATTTTAGGAACTAATTTGATACGGTGTGATTTTTACCCTATTTTATAATAGTAATTCAGATAATTTAGGAGGGCTTTATTGGAAAAAATTTACTTTCATGTGAAATCTTCTCTCAATCGCAAACAGGAGAAATAAAGATAGATCTGCTTTTATTTATTTGACTAAAACTTAGCTTTTTAGATGCTTCAGAGTTTTATAATGGATATGGATGGTGTTGCGGATTTCGGCTCCGCCGGAAAATAACTCGGAAAATTGCTCGATTTCGGCTCGACCGGAGCCGAACTATGAGAACCACCGATAAGAACCCGTATCGGTTTTTGTAGCCGATTTCAACCTAACTGCGGATTTGATTGAATCGGCTTGAAATTAAAGAACTGATGGCGCTGCCAATGTGCTCAGTTGGCTCGGCGTCGCGCATTCCTTTAATGAATAAGCATCCGACCCGACCCGACTTTGTCTCAATTTTTTTTATATTCTTATAATTAATAAAGATCAATAATTAATTTCTTCTCCACCTAAATTAATCACACTGATTAACCGAAGCATATAAATATCCAACTTTATTTCAAGTAAAAAAACACCAAAATGAATTTGCGCTGAACATTCAAAATACGAATAGACACCGCTTTCAGTTAAGTGAACCGAGGGCATGATTTGTTGCCCCGGAGGCCAATAATCTCCTCACAAGCAACCTAAGACTCTGTTTGGCACGGTGGTTGTGAACCGTCGTTCGTGGACGCCCGACTTCACCTATCGAACTTCGTACACTTTTATGTAAATTGCGTTGAACATTCAAAATAGGAATAGACACCGCCGAGGGCAAGATTTGTTGCCCCGGAGGCCAATAATCTCCTCCCAAGCAACCTAAGACTCTGTTTGGCACGGTGATTATGAGCCGTCGTTCGTGAACGCTCGACTTCACCTATCGAACTTCGTACACTTTTATGTTCAAAACTAGTTTTCTTTTCTTGGTACCGGTCATCACCGTTGTCATGCCAAACATATAGTTTACGACGGTGGCGTTTTTGTCCGAACACATCGGAGCAAAAGCCCCGCGCGCCAAACGGAGCATGAAAGTCGAGCGCGAGGGAGACAACCAACTCGGGCAATCCCGGGGGAAATAGGATGGTTCAATTGGCTCATGAGCCAAACCAAATTGAATTTTTATGATTTCTGCATTCGGGTCGGATCGGTTTGGTCGATTTCGGTTTTTTGTGCACACCCAAACTGTAGTAGTCACGAGCATTCTTCACGATCATTTTTGACGATCATTTTTATTTTAGATGATCATATTTAGAGCAAAATGACTGTATTTCGGGGGACGGGCCCAATTACGGGGTGGTCCGATGGGGGCCCATAAGCCATGTGCTGATCTGTGCGGATGGCGGGCCATACTGACGCTGGAGAATGGTCGATACACTACATTATTAATGGGCCCACTCTAAAAGCCTGTGTGCTCCGATTCTCTCCGATGGGTGTTATTTTAGCAAATCAGGAACATCATCACGAAGATTCCTTTGCAGGATATTTCCTTTTTTATATATATATATATACACCAGTGGCAGACACGGCTTAGCATAACTCGACTGCGATAAGTTCGAAGCTCCGCCCATATCAATTATTTGATGCAGCTTATAATAAATACAATATTAATTAATCACTACTTATAATTTTAGGATAGTGTAATTACTTGAATGTACATTGTAATTTAATTTTTTTAAAATAGATTAAAATATATTTCAAATCATTAAAATATAAAAAATGAGGGCATAATTGACATTTTTGAATGTTTAACCAAAGATAACTTTTCTCTTTTAATATTGTAAATATATATATATATAGTAATAATTATTTAATGTAAACCTAAAGTGCAATGAAGATATTTTTATTTTCTAATGATAGTGTACTTACACGGGGCGACGGCTTGCGAAGCCCCGAACACTATACTTCACCCGTTGCTCATTTTTTGTGTGCACAGGAGTTTACGAGCGATAGGGAGAGCACATTTATTAAAATTAAAGAAAAAAATACAGAAATTAAAAAAATTAGATGTTCTAATGTGCTCTGGGGGAGCTGCGAGCGGCGAGAGTGTCGTCGTGCCGGAGCACTTCGCGGCCGCACAAGAGCCACCCGTACATGCACACAGAGAGTTAAAGTAGCCACGAAATGTACAACTCTTTTGCGAAGTAGATCTCCTGTTTTTTTTAATTAAGAGTTATATTTATGTCACATTTTTTTACATTATACCGCCATTTTTAACGAAACTTTTTTGTTAAATGTCTAAATATATAAAAAAAAAAGTTGCCAAAATTTTTTTCTAAAGCTTTTTGTTGGAACAAAAAAAAAACTAATTTTGGCAGTGAAGATTTAAACCCAAGAGCTTTCACTTAAATCCATAACCTTAATATAAAGCCAATAGCTTTATGAATAGATACAATATATAGTATATATATGGCTGAAAAATGATTTTAATATACGCTAATACATCAAACTTTATCGTAGAAAATGTGTATGAGAGAGTGAAGTCAACATAGATTTCAGGCATCAAATGTAGAATTAGGAATTCCGGTTTCATGGGTTTTGGCATGCTGACAATTGTCAAAGAAAGGATTTTTATGAGATTCAAACTTCATAAAAAAGGGAACTTACAGAAAACACGACTCTCGAGCTTGCAGATTAAGCCGGTGCGGAAATGGGTTGGGTGGCCTTCTTCAGCCATTCCGTCTCGTGCTCGTTTAAGAGCGGCACCAATAGTTCCAGGCAGCGTGAATGATAGGAATTGACCCACGCAATCTCTCTGGGCGTCATCAAGCTGAGATTCATGAGCTTTTTCTGGTATGGTGCCTGTATGAAAAGGAAAGGTTATAAGAACAAAAACAACAGCATAAATTTTAGTTTTACTGCCACTTTAAAGGAGATTACAGGGCAAATAATACACATCAACATCATTCAGGGTTCATCCTAGTTGCCCAATCAGCCTCCCTTCTACTATCCTACCAGCAGCCCCCAACAGCCACCAATCCAACCCGTGCCGCCCCAAACCCGCAGTCACAACAGCCTCCCAGCTCTCTTACTCTCCCCAACGACACCAAATTTCGCTTATGCTTACACGTGTAAGTCGTAGTTTGGTGTCCTTGTCTTTTACTATTGTGGACTATTTTATTGGATGCATTATGTGCTATTCTTCCCGTGAAATCGTCTGATTTGCAGGGCTTACTCATTGCGTGTTTGAAAATACTTGCGCTCCAATTGTGTGCAAATTAACGCTTGCTATTCCATTCAGTTTTTGCAAACCAATGTGCTACAGAATAGACCCTATGTTAATCAATTAATAATTGATAAATTTATAATCAGACTGTTACATTTGCATCTGCATCTACATTAGGTTACTCGGTAGTCATACCGCCTTCCATTTAGGGTTGCATCTTAGAGCATCCGCATTCACAAACAACCCTGCATTACTACTTCTTTGCATGACTCAAGAGTTTGATTCCTTCACGTTACGCATAATCTTGAGCATCTTTTTTGTTCTTAATAATTGATACCAAGTCTTGAAGTCGGTTATAAAGCTCTGTTACTACGTATTTTGACTGGACCTTAAGTTTTAACCCAAAGCTTCCTCTTCATAAGTATGCCCAGATCTATTGAAATAACTTAATGCAAACATTCTTCAAAGTAAAACTTTCCAGGATGAATGAATTTGACCCAAATACCAGTCCGAAGTCATCACCAAAAATGCGGTATGCTTGCATTATGTCTACTTGTGCATATTTACAGATTCTGGGTTGAAGTATGAATCAGATAGTTTGATTACATTTCCATAGATCTGTTAAGAATGAAATGCCTATGATGAATGACACTTCTGTGAAGAGCTTCAGAACTTCAGATTTTCTTATACTACATTTGGCTTTATTGAAGCATTGTGAAATTCAATTTTCTATGTTGAAGCTGGCAAAAGAATGGGGTCAGCTAGACAAACTGATGTGAACAGATCTTTTAAACATATGACCACTATTTATTCAATTTGGGAAATAAACTTAAAATTTTGTGAGCGCAAACAGTTACAGAAATTTGGTTAACCGAGAGTGAGATCTAATTTTAAGAGTTGAATGCTCAAACGATTACGAAATGAATCCTAACACGGATCAATTTTTCCATAGATGAAAGCGCATAAAATAATTGCTGATAAAATAACGACATACAGGACAATTACTGAGTTCCAGGCCAAAAGCTCAGACTTATTTAAGTGAAAACATAAAAAATACTTTAATAATTTGAAGTAATGAGTTTAAGGCCGATTGTTACCCCGACAGTAGCTCACAAAGGGAGATAGTCCATGGCAAGCTGGGCATGATAGTGACAACTCCTAGAAGCAGGTAATGACAGCGACTCACGAAGCCATTGGATGATGTGTCGGTATCGAAAGTGATTTAGAAGAGGATTTTCGAACGCAGAAGAAGTTATGGGGATCACTGGAAAGGGCGTTGATATTGACAATGACCCGATGAAGGGCATAGGACCCCAGGGGGACGCGTCATCAGTATGGAGCAGTTCGTCGGGGTGATCGTCAAAGTCGAGGGTGAATTGTGAGTGCAATCAATGATGAAAGACCGAGGGGTTCGTGGGATCGAGTATGGCGTAAGTGGGCCGATAGAGGGAAATGATAAAGTTTGATTCCTCTGTTTAATGGTCGCGCCCTTCTTTGGGGAATGTGTACTCCTATTTAGAGGACCTAACTTTCTACTCCAATTTGAATTTCTTTCTGCTATAAGATTATTCTCAATAATTGACAACAACATGATTCCGCTTTTTATTTAAATATTTAGAGCTTGCATTTCTTTCCTTGATTATCCTAAATTGATGGATCTTTTATTCATGGTCTTACAGGATGGTCAATCTAGTAAGCCGTTTTCAAGGGAAATATAAGGACATGTGTGGGAGAAGAAAAGAAAATGCCAAATAACTGAAATAACTAAAAATAAAGACTAGGATGTGTCTCGGGATGCGATGCAGGTCGCATCACAAACCCTTGGTACAAGCAATGCCGAAAATATTAAGAAATTAAGATTTTCTTGAAAATGGAAACATGTCATTCTACCTTGCTCAGATTTCTAAGTTCCCATGTTATTAACAGCAAACAATATTATAAGCAAAAAGCTGCATCAAAAATAATAATCGTACAAAGAAAGTAAACAGTTGAATTTACAAACTTACCCATGTTATGTGCTCAAATGAAAGGTAGCCCTTTTCCCCAAAATTAAATTTTGTGTCAGCTTCTTTCACGATCAGAACATTTTCCAATCTTATACCAAAGTTACCATCCTCATAGTAACCAGGCTCTGAAGAAAATATTAAGAAATTAGAGGCACTGCATGCAAGCATTCACAAACTGCAGCTTATTTATAAAACGAAGGGTCACAAATTTTAAATTTCCTCAAAAGACGGTGATACAATGTGTTAAAATAAAGAGAAAATATTATTTCTACATTTTTTCCCTCCATTCTCATGTACAACTACACTCTATATATAGAGACAAAATATAAATAAACTCCCAATACACAATGTGGGACTAATAAACAAGGAAGATTATATGGGCCGTAACATGGGCCAAATACATAAACAAAAGAAAATGACTATTTTATGGGCTTTGATTTTTCATTCTTCAACACTCCCCCGCAAGCTGGAGCGTACAAGTCGTAGGTACCAAGCTTGAAAAGGAATTGGCTAAATAGTGGACGATGTAAGGTCTTTGTCATATGATGTCTGACACTTGTTCTACAACAGACACATGTCGTAAAATCAACTTCCGAGTTTGAACATTTTCTCGAACAAAATGACAATCTACTTCGATGTGTTTCGTACGCTCATGAGACACAGAATTCTCGGCGATGTGGATATCAACTTGATTATCACAGAAAAGGACTGTTGGAGATGGAAATTTGACGCCCAAATAAAAAAGAAGACTTTCTAGCCATGTAAGTTCAGAAACAGCAGAAGCCATTGAGCGATACTCAGCCTCGGCAGAGGAGCGTGCAACGATAGTTTGCTTTTTGCTTCGCCAGGTGACCAGATGCCCACCAAAATATGTGCAGAATCCACTCGTAGAGCGACGATCATCGAGAGAGCCGACATAATCAACGTTAGAGTAGGAAATACGAGATAAAGGAGGAAGGCTGATAAACAAGCCCTTGTCCATGGGAATTCTTCAGATACCTAAGCATACGTTCCACAGCCTAGCGATGAGAGTTCCGAGGTGCACGCATAAAACGTTTGACAACTCTGACAACAAAGGATATATCTGGCCGTGTGACAGTGAGATAAATAAGTTTGCTAACCAAACAATGGTAGTACTCCGAATTAGGAAGAAACAAATCATTGTCGGAGGCATGAACGCATAATTTGTGATCGGCATCCATTGGTGTGTTAGTGGGCTTACATCCCGAATAGCCTGCATCACGAAGAAGGCCAAGACAGTATTTCTGTTGAGATAAGATGAGGCCATCAGGACGATGAGCAACCTCGATACCCAAGAAGTATCGGAGAGGACCGAAATCTTTAGTCTGAAATTGTGAGGCCAAATGCTTTTTGACCAAAGTGATGTCGGGGATGTCATCTCCTATTAGAAGAATGTCATCAACATAGACAAGAAGTGTCATTGTGCCTGTTGTACGACAACGAATAAACAGGGAGAAGTCGGTAGAGTTCCGAGGAAAGCCAATATCATGAACAACACAATTGAATTTATCAAACCATGCCCGTGGGGACTGCTTGAGGCCGTAAAGAAATTTCTTGAGGTGACACGCCAGAGACTCCCCCGTGGTTTCATAACCAGGAGGTTGTTGCATGTACATAGTTTTCATAAGATCACCATTGAGAAAGACATTCTTTATGTCGAGTTGGTGCAATGACCAATGTCGATGGATTGCTAGAGAGATTACTACTCAGACGGTATTGAGCATGGCAACAGGAGAGAACACATCTTCATAATCAATGCCATGTTGCTGAGTGAAACCACGCGCAACAAGACGAGCTTTGAGGCGCTCAATTGTTCCATCAGAGTGATGCTTGACGGTAAAAACCCATTTACAACCAACCGAAGAATGACCAGGAGGAAGGGGAACAAGGTCCCATGTGTGATTGGCTCATAGAGCTTCCATTTCCTCATCCATTGTCCCCTGCCCCCCCCCCCCCCCCCCCCCCCCCCCCTGAAGAGCCGCCAACACAGAAGACGGGGTGGAAATAGAGGACAAAGACATCGTAAACCTGCGACGGGGGAGAAGAGAGGCTGTAACGCCCCGGTCTACTGTGGGTGTGCAACAGGTCTGCAGACCAGTGACCCCAACCCATCTCCACGGATCTGATTGTCGCAACCGCTAATTCCAATGGCGGGTTGTTGAGGCTGGGGCTTGAATCCCAGACCTCCTGGATAGGGAGCTCTAAACTGGTCCTCATCACCAACTGAGCTGTAACGCCCCGGTCTACTGTGAGTGCACTACAGGTCTGCATACCAGTGACCCCAACCCCTCTCCACGGATCTGATTGGCCGCAACTGCTAATTACAGTGGCGGGTTGTTAAGGCTGGGGCTTGAACCCCAGACCTCCTAGATAAAGGAACTCTAAACTGGTCCTCATCACCAATTGAGCTCTTTTTATGTAACTCCCCGATCTACTGTGGGTGCGCTACAGGTTGGCAGACCAGTGACCCCAACCCCTCTCCACGGATCTGATTGACCGCAACCGCTAATTCCAATGGCGGGTTGTTAAGGCTAGGGCTTGAACCCCAGACCTCCTGGATAAGAGAGCTCTAAACTGGTCCTCATCACCAACTGAGCTGATCAGATCCGTAGAGAGGGGTTGGGATCACTGGTCTGCAGACCTGTTGCGCACCCACAGTAGATCGGGGCATTACAGAGGCGGTGCAATGATACAATTAGAGAGAGGGTGAGCAGCAGAAGAACCCGCATCTTGGGAGGGAGCCGTAGGCTGATCAACGGTTTGGGGAGCAGCATCTGTAGACGGTAACGGTCGCAGGGCATCAGACCGTGGTTGACGACGAGTGTACACTTGTAGAGGAGAGGGGAGCACATGAGGAGGTGTAGGGAGTAAGGTAGGAGAGGGGAGCACGAGAGGAGGGGTAGGAAGCAAGTTAGAAGAAGTGTGAGTGGGAACAACCAGACATGGGAGAGTATTGGGAGATATAACATGAGGAGGTGTTGAGTAGAATGGTTGATCCTCAAAGAAGGTAACATCAACAGAGGTGATCGTTTTTCCCGTAGTATGAGAATGACACACATAACCTTTATGTGTACGAGAGTACCCAACGAAAATGTACTTGGTAGCATGATGAGCCAACTTATTGACAGGAGGTCCGAAATGATGGACAAAGCAGGCACATCCAAATACCTGAGTAGGGAGGGAGAAGGGAGGTGTGGAAGGATACAAAATGAAGAAGGGAGTAGCAAAGTCGAGGATGGTCATAGTCTGTGGTTACTCTCGTTGTTGTTGCATGACTCAGACATCAGTGAAAATAGGAAGGAGAGAATTCAATTCTTCAACCAGTACTGAATTCCCTAGAGTATTCAGACACAGACTTGAAATCCTTCTTTAGTTCGTTTAATGTCTATGATATGTCATATTTTGCTCAAGTTATTGCTTATAAAGCCAAATGATCACATGCAACCTTGGCTTCATGCAATGGGTGACTAGATCAGACACAAAGGTTTCCATGTAGTCCCACGTCAGACTCACAATTTGAGCATCTTCTTGCTCTCACATAGCATAGCCATGGTCTCCGGTGGTAGGAGGAACTTCAATAAGATGAGCTATCTTGCCCCTACTCATTAAATACATGAGATATGGTTCTTCCACTGCATATAATTTTCAGTGTGATGCAGAGCAGAGGCGAGGACGAACTTTGGGCCCATTCGGGGCTGATTTGGCGACTTTCCATATATGGCGTGCCTGGACCGACGATCGGACTCTGCAGATGTGTTCGGATTCGCGTTGCGAATCAATTTGATATATTAGTTTATTATTTTTGCACTTGTTTTGATGTATTTGGGTGACCCCACCTCCGGCCAATCATAGCCGTTGAAGGTGGGATGCCCTAACCTTTATTTTATTATAAATAGATAGGTAGTGGGCTGATTGGAGGCATTGCATAATTTGGAGAAAGTTATTCCCGGATTCCCGCGATCATCCCACGGTGCCGACTCCGTGGAACCCTAGAAGTTGACTCATAGGCTTGTATCTCCCTCCCCAAGGTACCCCCTAACCCTAGCCCTCTTTTCCCCTCCCAAACTCCCTCCCGCAGCCCCAACAGCCCCCCAAACAGCCACCATTGGCTGCAGCCCCCCCAAACACCCTTTTGTTCACTATTCAAAAATGAAATTTCCTATTCATTAATATAGTTTCCTCTGCCGCCCCTCCTCCTAGCCATCCACCTGCTGCCGCCCACCCCGTCTACTTCCAGCCAGCCCCTCCCAGCCCCCTTTCCAAACCGCCACCCTCCCAGCAGCCCCTTTCCAAACCGCCACCCTTCCAGCAGCCACCGCCACCCTCATCCAAGGCCAGCCGCCCCTCCCAGACCCCTTTCCAAACCGCCAGCCCTTCCCCTATCCCCTCCCAGCAGCCCCCACCGAAACCCTTTCAAACCCACACGTGGATCCACTTTCCCCCATCCTAAAATGCTAGATCATTCCAGATCTAGGGTTTCCACCCCCGATCCGTTATTTCCACCCCCATACATCATCCCCATACGCCGGATCCGTTCTCATACGTTGGATCTATCCACCCCACCCAGATCTATTCCCTAGTAGACAGATCCATTCATTTCCGATCCGATCTCACCATTCTCCGCCAAGGACAGCCGCCGTCATTCCGTCACGCCTCCGGTTCCACCTTCGGTCGCCGATCTACATACCCGGACCCGGATTCTTCATTGCCTAGGTCAGCCCACTACTCTGTGAGTCTTATTTGTATTGGGATATTTTATTCAGCATTTTATATTGGATTGGACTCTTGTACTTGTTTGAATATCTTGCATGGTAGTTGTTTGCTAGATAATTATCGTGATCTGCAGGATTTATTCGCCGCGCGCTCGTGCTTTGGCCCTCCACGTGGAGGAAAACCAAAACTTGTTCGCTTAATAAATTCACGCAGTCGGATTTGCATAGCATGTAGAGTTAGGTCACGGTTTATCCGCCACCTATAGATTCGTCCTGCGTCACAGTGCCTCTTAGCTTTTTGGAGATAATATGGATAAATATGGCGGTTGTTATTAGAGATCTATTCACGAAGTAATCTCACTCTCATCGGTTCTCTTAGACATCTCAGGAACACTGCCAAAATAACCTGTAGAAGTCAAATTCGGTGAGTGAAGAGAATTTCTGATTTATCTTGCACTTCCACCACCTGTCTACCGTTCTGTCTCTAGAATGAGCAGAAGTTATGTATGAATCAATTTAATCTTACTGGATGGACAGAGATGTTGAAGATTTAGAGGCTAAGGATTATTGCAGGAATAAGCATTAAGCTATAGAGCGACTGGCAGAGATGAAGTTCAAGAATGGAAAGCTGGAAACAGACGTCGGGGAAGCAACTGTGTGCTGGGCATCACTGGAAGAGGACGCCGGGGAAGCAGAAACCTCACACAAACTGAGTGCTGGACGTCGTTGGAAGCAAACATTGGGGAACATGTCAGTTCTGGCACTGGAAGAGGCCAAGCTGACGAGAGGAAGGAGAACTGGCGCTGGAAGCAGCCATGAGTTCTCAGCCAGGAAACAAGCACTGAACGATCCCACTGGCATTTGACGCACACAAGGGTTGTGCAAGGAGCGGCCAAGGACGAACACAATGTCACCGGAGGAGCTCTAATACCAAGAAATTGAGACTACCAGTAGTTGAAGCAGTCACATGGTCATCGTCTTCTCTTCTCTTGAGCAGCCGTTGGGAGTGAGTTTGGGTTTTATATCATAAGCCGCACCCTCAGTTCTTCCTTAGGGCAACCTAATAAATATTATTATATTATTCTACTATAACTTCCACTAGAAACCTTCAAATAATTTCAAAAAAAAAAACAAATCCTTGCCCCAAACCCAGAAAGTATACAGAGGAAACCAATAAATGGCACCAAATTAAGAGCACGTATCTATAAGCATCATAAAACATTTAAAATAAGGGTTTAAAGGAGCTCATACAAAGTAAAAGAAAAAAACAGAGAAAACAAGTCAATTACCATCTGTAACAGTCATTGATGCTTTCAATGGAACATTCCGGGCATGAGGTCTAAAACTTATCAAATGAGGCCCTGCATGAAATAAAAATAATTTTTTGGTACAAGAATGCCTATAGTGCAACAAAGAACAGAGGGAATGGTACAAGCCACTTTCTCACCTTCATGAACATTAAGGTAAGATCCAATCCCATGACCAGTACCATGTCGGTAATCAAGACCATATTTCCACAATGGAATCCGAGCAAGAATATCAAGAGCATGCCCTGTCACAAGTACCCTTGGTGTTTTAGCAACTCAGAGAAATTGGTAAAGTATATTGTTTAACAGATAATGCATACCAGTTGTCCCATTAGGAAATACTGATTCGCCCAAAGCAATATGACCTTTAAGGACCTATGCAAAAAAAATGTGCAATGGGCTTAGATATTGTAAGAACTTGCAACATGATTTATGGCAAAAAAGAAAAAAAAAGGATGATGTGACAAGTTAAATTCTGTTTTCAAATGAACGATAGCCCTTTTCACCAAATTAAATGTTATGCGGCGCGAGGGCAACGGGATCCTTCCGGATCGGGTTTTCACAAGCAGAAGGGGGGGGGGGGGGGGGGGGGGGGGGGGGGGGGGGGGGCGGCTGATAGGGTTTTAGGAAAATTAATTCATCAAAAAGTGCCTCCCAAACAAAACAGCCCTCCTCTTATACTATGAGGGGCTAACAGCACACCACATAAAAGAGTTCCAAAAATAAAAAAATTACAGGGATATTCACACACCAAATAAAACATGTAAAGATAGAAAAGGCTAAACAGCCCGCGACTTCCAATGTGGGTCGACCCGCTCCAACCACGCGATCCCGGCCTCGCCGCGGACTCCAACCTCCACGTGTCCGTCCGCGAGGTGTCCTTCATCATTCACTTCTCCTTGAGAAGCACTCGTCCCCGAGTGATCCAGATAAAGAGGAATGTCTGGGTGGAAAACGGACATATCACTCACATTGAAGGTCTTGGAGATGTTGAGTTCCGGTGGAAGGTCGACCACGTAGGCATTGTTGTTAATCTCACGGATGACCGGAAATGGACCGTACTTCTTCGGCATTAGTTTGTGATGGTTTGCCGTGGGCAGGCGCTCTTTGCGGAGGAAAATCATGACCAAGTCTCCGATTGCGAAAACTTTCACGCGGCGATGCTTGTCGGCCATGGCCTTATACTTGGCGTTGGAGTGGAGTAACTTTTCCCGAGTCTCGGCTTGGACATCGCGGACATCGTCCGCAATTTGGGTCGCCGATGGCGGGGCCGTGGGTAGGCGGGCCAGATCAAGGGCGTGCCGAGGGGCCTTCGTGTATACCACCGAGAAAGGGGTCCGATCGGTGGAGCTGTGCACCGCATTATTATGGGCGAATTCGGCCTGGGCGAGAGCGTGATCCCATTGTTTCGGGCGGTTCTGGTATATGCACCGAATGAGATTTCCCAAAGTTTTGTTCACTATTTCGGTCTGACCGTCTGTTTGGGGATGGGCGGAACTACTGAAATTAAGAGACGTGTCAAACATCTTCTACAACATCTGCCAAAAATGACTGAGGAACTTTGGATCGCGATCGGACGTAATGGAGGTTGGGACGCCATGCAAGCGAACCACTTTGCGGAAGAACAACCGCGCAATGTGAGAGGCATCTGAAGTCTTTCGGCACGGCAGGAAATGCACCATCTTGGAAAATCGATCCACGACGACGAACACGGAGTCCACGCCGCGCTGAGTGCGCGGTAATCCCAAGACAAAATCCATGGACAGATCCTCCCAAATGCCGGAGGGAACCGGCAGCGGCATATAGAGCTCCATGTTCTGTGCGTGACCCTTGTACTGCTGACACACGAAACACTTCCGAACGAAGTTGCCAACATCCTTCGTCAGTTGTGGCAAAAAATAGCGCTCCTGGAGGCTAGCGAGCGTCTTGTCCCATGCAAATCACGCATAAGCTTCTCCCGCAAAGAGGTGCGGGGAATACACAACCGGTTGTCTTTGAGCAGGAAACCGTCATGAAGTAGGAACCCCCCATGTGAGCCGCCCATAGAACAGGCGCGCCAAACATCCTTGAAGTCGACGTCGTCGGCGTATAGAGTAGAGAGAATGTTGAACCCAATGATCTCATGGTGCATAGTGGCTAATAAACAACTCCGCCGACTGAGTGCGTCGGCGACGACATTGCTAGCGCCCGGTTTGTGATGAATAATGTACAGAAATCGTTGAAGATAGGTGGTCCACCGGATATGCATACCATCCATGCGTTTCTGACTATTGATATACTTAAGGGCTTGATGATCCGTGTATAAGATAAATTCTTTGTGGAGGAGGTAGTGTTCCCAATGCTTGAGGGCCCGAACGACGACATAAAATTCTTGATCATAAGCGGCCCATTTTCGCTTAGCATAACTCAACTTCTCGCTAAAGAATGCAACCGTCCGTTTGTCTTGAGAGAGAACAACCCCTACCAATGCCGCTGGAATCGCATTGCACCTCGAACAGTTTGTCAAAGTTGGGAAGGGCCAAAATCGGAGCAGAGCTGAGCTTTTGCTTGATCAAGTCGAAGGACCGGCCGGCCTCCTCACCCCACAGGAGCCGCCCCTTCTTTAAACAATCGGTCATCGGCGCCGGAAGGGTACTGAAGTCACGGATAAATCGTCGGTAGAATGTGGCCAGCCCGTGGAACGAACGCAACTCCGTAAGGGTTGAGGGAGTCTGCCAATCTCAGATCGCCTGGACCTTTTCGGCGTCCACTTGGATGCCATCCGCGCCCACGATGAAACCCAAAAAATTCAACCGTGGCGCAAGGAAAGTACACTTCTTGTGGTGAACAAAGAGCTGGTGATCGGCCAAAACCTTCAACACCGCACGCAAATGAGACAGATGGTCCGCCCTGTTCTTGCTGAAGATCAGGATGTCGTCGAAATAAACCACCACCGATTTCCCCAGGAATGGTCGCAACACCTGTCATGAGACACATAAAAGTACTTGGAGCGTTAGATAAACCAAAAGGCATTACCCGCCACTTGAACAAACCGTCTGGGGTTTTGAAAGCCGTCTTCCATTCATCACCCGGCTTGATACGGATTTGGTGGTATCCACTGCGGAGATCGATTTTTGAGAAGAGCTGAGACCCATCCAACATATCTAACATATCATCAAGGCGCGGTATAGAGAATGAGTACTTGATGGTGATGCGATTGATGCCGCGACTGTCTACGCACATCCACCAGGAGCCGTCCTTCTTTGGTAGAAGGAGGGCCGGAACCCCGCAGGGGCTAAGACTTTCGGAGATGAAACCCTTCTTCAGTAGCTCCTGAATCTTTTCGCGCAGGATGTCATGCTCTTTGGGGTTCATGCGGAAATGAGGCAAATTTGGGAGGCGAGCCCCCTGTATGAAATCAATCTGGTGCTGGATGTCCCGAAGCGGTGGTGGGTGGTCGGGCAGGTCTTTTGTGGTGATGGAGTGGAACTCGCGCAACAATTCTCGCACGTCCGATGCGATCTCCCCCGCGGGCTGCTCAGGAGTAGCGTAAAGTCCGTAGGAGACGAGGGCCACCACTTCCTTAGCTTCCGCCATGTCACGCTCGAACAGAGCTGTGTCTTCATGCATCACCAACAAACCGCGCCCTGAGTCCGCGGGTGGGCTGACCTCCGGTTTGCTCCCGACCCGGGCGACGATGAGAATCTTTTTGTCGGCCCAAGTGATCGCGTAAATGTTTTCGCGGCCCTTGTAAGACACGTCCGTGTCATATTGCCACGGTCTACCCAAAAGGAGGTGGCTCGCATCCATTTCCACGACGTCGCACCAGACGTCGGCTCGGTAGTGTTTCCCAATGGCGACCGGGACATGAGAACGGTGAGTCACCCGAACCGAGGGACCGCGTTGAATCCATCCGACGGAGTAGGGGTGTGGGTGTGGTTCAGTGGGAAGCTGCAGGTAGGAAACCATTCGGGTGGCAACAAAGTTCTCGCAGCTGCCATTGTCGATCAAGACGTCACAAATCTTCCCCTTGATGTTGCAGTAGCTCTTGAAGACGTTGCAGCGTTGGACATGTTCGTCCTGGCGCGGGGTAAATAGAAGGCGCTTGTACTACGCATGCGGCAAAATCGCCCACGTCGTCGTAGCCATCGACACCTCGTCTGCCTCCCTGAATTCCTCCGCCCCGTCGACACCCTGCTCAACAACATGGACGGGTTGTACGGGGGGTCGAAGAAGAGGGCAACGGGAAGCGAAATGGCCCGGCTGTCGGCATTTGTAGCAGGTGCCAGAGGGAGTCTTATCCGGGGGCCGCCCCCTAGGTGCCGAGGAGGGGGCCGGTGTCCGGTCGGCGGAGTCCTTGCCCGACGGGTCTCGAGCGCCTGAAGTCGAGGCGTCGACCCAAGGCCGGTGGGCTCCCGAGCGGCCGGAGGTAGGCGCCACTTTCTCCATCTGTTCGGCCTTAAGGGCCATGTTATATGCTTCCTCCACCGTGCATAAAACGTGTAGGCCAATCTCTTCAAGTAGAGACGGACGCAGCCCATGCAGGAACCGGGTAACGCGCTGTCCGTCAGTCTCGTTTAAACCGTTGCGGTCTGCCAAACGACTTATCTCCTCCAAGTACTCGGTCACTGAACGACCGCCTTGAGAACAGCTCTGATAATATTGGAACAGATGTTTGTCGTAGTCAGGTGGGAGGAACCGATGCCGTAACAACTTCATCTTGAGCCACGCCCGCACCAATGCTTTACCTTGACGGTTGCAGTTGAACTGCAGTTGATCCCACCAAACGTCTGCTCCGGACTTGAGACGATAAGCAACCATCTTCACTTGGCGGTGGCCCTCTACCTCGGCCATCTCGAAGAAACGTTCGACTTCCGAGATCCAATCGAGGAACTCCTCAATGCCTAAGTTCCCGTGGAAGTGTGGGATGTCCGCCCGAAGGCGGTAGCCGTGAGGGCGCTGATGGTCCTCCCAAGGTGGTGGAACGGGAGGGGGGAAAAGCTCGTCATCCGAACTTGAGTCGTCGTCGTGGAGTGGGGCGCGTGGGTAAGCGGCCGGTCGCGGCTGTTGCGGCAGATCCCGCCGGCGACGGTATTGCTGTTGATGCAGGTGGCCGGGGCCCCGACCGCACCCCGTGACATCACACCAGCTAGCGGACCATGGCCAAGCACGCCTTCCAGAAGGACTGCAGTCCAGGCACCCCAACCCGTCTCCGCGTCTGGTCAGTTGGTGATAAGGCCTGTTAGGTTAGGTTCTTATCTAGGAGGTCTGGGGATCGAGCCCCAGCCTCAACAACCTACCGCGCTGAGAACATGCGCGGAGATGGGTTGGGGTGCCTGGACTGCAGTCCTTCTGGAAGGCGTGCTTGGTCGTGGCCCGCTAGCTGGTGTGATGCCACGGGGTGCGGTCGGGGCCCCGACGTTCTGCATCAGCTGTCCGTGAAACCGGTCGACAGGAGCGTTGGCGTTGTTCCCCGGTTGCTGTTGCGGTGGGGGGATGAGTGCGGGGCGGAGATCTGTGAGGGCGGTCGTGAGGGTCGCCAACTGCGTGGTGATGCCATCGATTGCCGCCCACAGCTCGGCGTTGTCCCGCGGAGTCTCGGCCATTCGCGGAAGGATGGGACTGCGGTCACTCGACGGAGGGGAGGACAGCGGTCGAGCGTAGAAGTCGAGCGCGGAGCCTCTGATACCAACTGACGTAGCACAATGGCGGGAGGGGCGGACAGCCTTCTGGTCGGCGACTTCCACACGGGAAGAAGGGGAGGGGAGCGGCGCGAGGGCAGCGGGATCCTTCCGGATCGGGCTAACAGCACACCACATAAAAGAGTTCCAAAAATAAAAGCATTACAGGGATATTCGCACACCAAATAAAACATGTAAAAATAGAAAAGGTTAAACAACCCGCGGCTTTCAAAGTGGGTCGACCCGCTCCAACCACGTGATCCCGGCCTCGCCGCGGACTCCAACCGCCACGTGTCCGTCCGCGAGGTGTCCTTCATCACTATTAATATGAATTCCACTGTGTTTCCACTATCTTGGAATTTGATTTGGGTGGAGGTGGCTTATTATCATTAAGCCCTTGATAGACTTTGTGGTGGGAAATATTATTCTTTGCATTGAGATTCTACCTTGGAGATTAAGCTTAATATAAGGCATCCCCCCCCCCTCAAATTTTTCTTCACTTCAGCCCTTACCCGAAGCCTTTCTTCCTGCTTTGGATTTCTGCCTCTGCCTTCATTCATCTCCCCTTCCCGAGCTCTGTACATGGTGTTAATCGGCTTTGACCCTGGTTCTTGAGCGCTGGAAGCTGCTGTTACTTCTCCTGGGTATTTCTCCTTGCCTGGTGGGCTCTGTTGGTTGCTGTCAAGGGTTCCTGGTTTGCCTTCTTTGGATTACTGTGGCTGGATTTGTAGTAAATTGCTACTGTGAACTTCTTGGCTTGATTTCGTTTGTTGCTTGAGGTTATGGTGGTGAGATTGCTAACCTACTCTCTTTAAATAAATAATTTTGGCTTATTTTTTTAAGAAGTCTGCTACACTCTTTTTCTAAGAGTTCTTGCTCTAATTTGTATGGGCCTTTCTATCTAAAAGTGGGGGCTGCTGTTTTAAACATGAAGAGCTGATGATTTGCCCTTGGTTTGGGCCTATTTTATCAAGTTATTGTCACTTGTTTATGATTTTTATGGGCTGATTAAATAGCGGTTTTTGAAGCTGTTATGTAGCTGTTTCTGGGCTGGTTATGTGCTGTTTCTGGGCAGGTAATGTAGCTGTTTCTGAGCTGGTTATGTGGTTGTTCCTGGGATGGATATGTGGCTGTTTTGGGGTTGTCTAACCTTCTACTAAATGCTGAAATTTAGGGTGGATTTATTCTCCTTTGCTGCCCTGTTTTTGGATTCCATAAAACAGTCTCTAATTGGTTTGTATGAGGCAATTTAAGCTCTCTCTTGTTGCCTTGCATGTGCTGCTTCCCTTGGTTGCCTTGCATCGATTTTGATGATAAAATTGTTCTATTAAGTTTCCTAATTTCCTAGGTCCCAGGGTCTGTCATATTCCTCTTTTGATTAATGCAACTCATGCAGAAATAAATTGGATTAAGAAATGAAATTATTGATTGTAGAGTCAGAATTCCCAGCTTTGGTGAGTTCTGCTCCAAGATCTACTACACGACATCTCAGGAAAGGACGAACACTGACCCTAGGCAGGATAAGGGAAAAGGGAAAATGAATGTGAGTTTATGTTTCTTTAATTTATGCTCTATTTCATAATTTTCAGATTAAAATGCACTATATTCTAAAGTGGCAAAAAAGAGATTGTATTGCATGCAAATCATTCATGCCCATGCAAATTTTAGTATAAAGTATTTTAATGATTTCAATTCGATGGATTTACACGTGTTATTCAAAGGATTTTGCTAGATTTTTTTAAAAAGCTTTGATTGTCTTTTACTATGATGTTCGATGATTTAAATTCATGAAAGAAGAAAAATGCTTATGATCCGGTACAATTAATTTTATTGCCTGATTTAATTTGTAAACCATTGATGGTACTGATAAAAGAATTAAATCTGAAGGGAGCCCAATAAAAGTTACAACTAATTAAGAATATATGTAAAAAAGGGCAGCCCGGTGCACAAAGCATCCCCACGCAGCGAGGGTCCGGGGAAGGGTCCCACCACAAGGGTGAAATGTAGGCAAACCTTACCCTGCATTTTTGCAAGAGGCTTCTTCCATGACTCGAACACTGGAAGAGGCCTCTTGCAAAAATGCAGGGTAAGGTTTGCCTACATTTCACCCTTGTGGTGGGACCCTTCCCCGGACCCTCGCTGCGCGGGGATGCTTTGTGCACCGAGCTGCCCTTTTTTACTTGTATTCTTGATTAGTTGTAAGTTTTATTGGGCTCCCTTCAAATTTAATTCTTTTATCAGTACCGTAAATGTTTAAGCAGCCGCATGCATGCAAACAATGAAGTTAAGGGTTAACCCCGGAGGAGGGTGTCCTTCAAGGTTCTACAACGCAGTTGGTAATGCAACAAATGCTCAGAGGCAACCAAACATCTAGTAGCCTAGCAATTTTTGCATGTATCGAACCCATTATGAAAGAAAGAAAAACAATATACCCGTAACTTTATCGTCTAAAGAAGAAAGAAAAGAAAATAATGCAAGATAATGCATGACATGAATGCGACAATCAACCTTGATAATATGAGTTGTACCAATAGTTAGAATTATGAATTTTTTATGAATCAAATTTACCCTATGCCTTTTGCTCAATTTTCTTACAACATTTCATTTCGCAATGTTTTAGTCTTTACACACTTTTAAAATACTATGAATATTTTCAGTTTACAATGAAATAAATGATGTTTTCCTTACTTTAATTTAATTATGCATATTAGTGCTAATCCTTGAGCTGCATGTAAACAGTTAAAAAATGAGAATTCACCGAGTCAAGTGTGACTGACGGATTTAATTCCTCGCTATTTTAGGTCATGGAAGGTGAGGTAACCAGTAAATTATCCAAGGAAGGTAAGAGGCTTTTAAGGGAGGAAAAATATGGTTGTGGATTAAGATTATTACAACAGTCTCTGAGGTGATCGAAGCGCATCGCAAGAAGTGCAAGAATGAGAATTGTCATCATATCAATGTAAAGTTGTTCTTCTGTTAGTCGTATGATATTGAGGTTTAGATGATGGTAGGGAGGAGGTCAAGATGTTATAGATAGATGATGTTTAGTGACCATTTCGTGTATATAGTATGTCACTAATTGATTTGGGGTGTTTTGACCTTGTACTATCATTTATGCACGTGTCAGTTGTAGACGGATCTATGGATGATGATGTATTTGAATCTTGTTTACATATATATATATATACATATTATTGCAGGTTCGCTCTACATATCCGCAACATCTTCGGTGCTTTTGTCTAATGCTAAAAAAATTCCGCATTGCTGCAAAAAAAAGTATCTCTGATGTATGGGCGTTATGAATGTTAAATTGTGGTGTTTTGATGGGCCGTTACAACTTCCATCTCCACATTCTATGGCAAGTCCTCCAGATAAACTAGTGAGTTAAACAATGTCTTTCTATACAAATGGCCCACAGTTAAAAACTCAAGCCCAACTAAAATACAACAAACAACAACACTCAAGCCCTTATCCCACTATAATGGGGTCGGCTATATGAATCCTTTGTCACCATTGCACCCTATCTTTAATCATAGTCTCACTAATGCCTAAGTACATCATGTCTTTTCCTTATAGTTTCATTCCAAGTCTTTTTTGGTCTACCCTCCCCCGTTTAACATGTCTAGTGACTAAACTCTCACAAGTCACAACGCCTAACAGGTGCCTCTAATGGTCTCCTATGTACATGTCTGAACCATCTTAAATGAGCTTCTCGCATCTTCTCTACAATTGGCGCCACTCCCGTCTTATCCCTGATACATTCATTCCTAATTTTATCCAGTCTCGTGTGACCACACATCCACCTAAGCATTCTCATCTCCGCAACTCCCATTTTCTGCTCATGTACATCATTCACTGCCCAACACTCAGAACCGTAGAGCATTGTTGACCTAATTACAGTACAGTAAAACTTGCCTTTAAGTTTTAATGGTACTTTACGATCACATAAAATCTCAGACGCGTCTCTCCACTTCAACCAACCTGCTTGGATTCTATGTATTACATCTTTATCTACACCTCCATCTTTTTGAATTATCGATCCCAGATAGTTAAAACACTCACTGCAGGAAATATCTTGGTCACCCAATTTAATGACGGAGTCATCCGACATACTTGCACTACTAAATTTAAGCTCTATATACTCCTCCTTTGTACTGCTCAACCTAACCCTTCTTTTCTAAAGTGTCTCGCCAAGAGTTAAGTTTCGCGTTTACACCCTCGCGCATCTCATCGACCAAAACAATATCAAGCCCAACTAAAATATGACAAAAAAAACTTGAACAGATGTATTAAGTTATTGGCATTCTGGCTAGGTAGATATGTGTGTTCGGAATAGTGCAGCCTTACACAGGACATGTGATCCTTGATTACAGTTTTTACAATAATGGTAAATAAGCTTCCACCTTTCAACAGTTTTACTTCTTCCAACCGTAGTCGATGATCCATCAATTAGAAGTCAAAGACCAATTTTTAAATACTTCTTATTTTCTAACTCTTTCTAGAGATAGTGAATCTAAGTTGAAAAACAGCCAAAGCGGGATGACATGAAAATATGAAGAAAATATGACAGACAGAAGTAAAACATGCATTTAGTGCCAAACAATAAAGCCAGAACTCATTGCAGTTCACCTACAGCAGTATAGGATGCTTTCTCATGAGCTGATGGATTTCCAAAATGAACAGTCCTTGTTATGTCAGTTGTTCCATCTTGATACTTCAAAAACCAATAAACGTTAGAAGAAAACAATATATCAAACCAGTGCTTCAAAACAGAAGGAGCTCAATTTAGAAAACTGGAAAGGAATTTGATATGGACAGAAAGGAAACCTGTGCACCAGAATCAAAAAGATATATGCTATCAGCGTCAAGCTCTGCACATGTTTCAGCCTCTGGGCTATAATGAATGATTGCAGCATTTGGACCAACAGATGAGATGGTTGGGAAACTTAATCCTTTAAAATGCTTCAAAGCAAACAACATAAATAGATAGTCAGCAGTTTATGTAGAATAGAAGAAAAAGCTACAGGAAAATTGATTTATTTGCTTAATAAATGGGAAGTATTAAAGAAGAGCATGGGCTTAGGGATCTTAAATGCTTTGAAAACCTGTGGGACATGCATGTCCGTAGATCTGCCAGTGAAATCTTACCTCTTGCTTAGAACGAAAACTCTCCAATTTGTCACTCACGGATACCTCAGTCAATTTTTCGATTTCCCTGCAATTAAATATGAAGATGGCTGAGAAAAAAGTCATTAACGTGAAAGAGTACAAGAAATCTGATCAATCACCAATTTTCTTGTATTACTGTGTTTCATAGAAGTAATCGTTTGCGCAGCTTCTCAGATTTATTTATGTAAACAAGAGGTTGATTTTTGTGTTCTTAAATTTTCTTAATGCAAATTAAAGTGAACTTCAGATAAGATGAAGCTGCATAACAAGTTATTAATAAGGAAGAGGATAAGAACCTAACTAATACCATCAATAGTCATGCATTAAAAATGTATCATAGGAGCAATTTTCTATGCAGCTTCTGAAATTTATTTTGCGGTAAACAGAAGAAGCCTTTTGTTTTCATCACAAATTTACAGAAATCATAGACAAGGTAGCAGATAAAATGACATGGACTAGGGATTGTTAGTGAGGGAAGTTGAATTGGATAGCAAGTCTCGGATTATTGCTCATAATATATGTGTTTCTATGTAATGAAGTAGATAGTGATATAGTGGTATTTTAGTAATCACCGATTCCTCCTAACCCATGTATATGTATGGATAAGAGTTACGCTGTTGAATAATAATTCTAGTTTCTCCTCGTTTTTCCTTCGATTTGGTACCAGAGCCTATTCTCGATCCCGCTCGCCGCGAGCTTGCCTGATCCCTCTTGCTGCTCTTCGACAACGATCCAACATGCCCATTTCCGCACACCGACAAGTCAGTTCTGCTCGCCTTGGCCTCCTTTCTCCTCGGCGATCTCGCCTTAGGAGTTTTGAGCGCTCGACAACTTCGTCGAGCCCGTCATATGCCCTAGGCGCTAGTGCTTAGGATGTTTTCTTTCTCGTGGAAGTTCTTCCCGGTAGTTTTTGATGTAGGATGGGTCCTGCAGGTCTCTTTCTAATCTAGGTCGTTCCTTCCGGCTTTCTCACATCCCGCTCTTGATCCGGTAACCGGATCACCAAACACCTTTCTCAACATAGCCGATTTCCGGAGCAGTATCATGGCTTCCTCAACATCCTACTCTATCTTACAAAGAAGATTTAGGGTGGTATGATATGTTGAGGTGATTGCTTAACATTCTTGTTCTCCTTGTTCCCGACCGGGGTGTGTTTCTACAGGTGATTCTTCAGGTTCGTCGTCTAGTGTTCAGATGCCAGAGATGAGTGACTCTCAGAGGACTTATGGCCATTCTGGCTCGCTGAAGAACACTATCGTACCACTAGATGGGACCAACTACCTTAAATGGTCTCGTGTTGCTCGCCACTCTATCCGTAACCATCAATTGTATAGTTGCATTGATGGGACAGTGGATGAACCACTCAAGACCAATCCATCGAGGAAGTGGGCTTTAGATAACTCCTTGCTAGTCTCATGGTTTCTTCACTCTGTCTCTTACTGTATATTGAAGCTATATGCTTATTAAACATGTGCTCGTGAGACCTACTCACAGATTGATAGTTTTACCCAGATGTATGAACTCATTTGTCAAGTTCTTGAACGCGGCAAGGATCCATGATGTCTCATGTTATTTTTTTAGTTTGAAATGATATATCAAGAAGTGTATTATTTTGAGCATTTCACTCCAACATGCATTACAGATGTTGTTCAATTGAAGAAGGAAGATCACTATAGAGTCCATGTGTTCTTGATGGGGTTGAACATGGAGTTTGATATTGTGTGGACTAAATTCTCCATCGCTCTCTTCCCTCAGAGAGGCATTCGGCCTGGTCTACTCTTGGGTGATGAAGACTGGCGGAGATCACTATGTTCAAGCATGACTACTGATCATTCTGCACTAACTAGTTTTGGTCATGGAACACCAGGGACTTATGTCCCTCTATGTGATCACTACGGTGGGAGAGGCCACCTTCGTGAGTCTTGCTTCTGACTATATCCTCACATTGCACCTCCTGCTAGGGGAACTTGATGATGTAGCTGAGCTCTAGGACGAGAAAGTACACAACAATTTTTCACAGCCACGGGATGCGGATTATACCATTGAGTTTCATGATGAATTTACTATACCTGCACCTTCATCTGAGGGCTTACCCGCACCTTCATCTGAGGGCTTACTCGCACCTTCATCTGGGGTCTTACTGCATGTTCGAATGGGGTCTTGTCTATTGATGAGCTCGGTGCACTCAGATGTTAGCTATGATCTCAGAACAATTCGCCTTCAGATGTCTCCTACACGACCTTTCCCACTTCAGGTATACCGAGTGAGCACACTACTTCCACTACCTCCAGGTTTTGTTTCCTACATTCCTTTGTATGATTGTGACAAATTCATTTCTGCCAACGACTCCTTGTACCCCATTGTTGTCAAGGGACAAATCACGCACTGCACTTTTATTTTTCTTACCTTTGTTCTACATGTTCCTTCTTGTCCTCGCAACTTACTTTCTATTAGTAATATTACAAGATCCTTGAATTATTCAATATTTTTTCCCGATTCTTGTGTTTTTCGGGATCTAGGTACGAGACAGAACATCGAAAGAGGTAGGAACCGCAGGGGCTTGGACTTCTTGGACCAAAGGCTACCTTCTCGGGCTCTTTCATGACCACCAATTACAATTCCACAGTTGAGGATGTTAGACGATGCAACCAACGTCTTGGACATCCCTCTCCTATTTATCTTCAAAAATTGTTTTGTTTTTATATCTGCAATTAAACATTTGTCTAGTGATGTCTACGGACAAAAAATGTTTTGTTTTTATATCTGCAATTAAGCATGTTAAGACAGTTTTTCTCATATCTCATCTCCTAGTTACTCCCATTTGATGTAAAACATTCTGATGTTTGGAGTCCTCCTGATTTATCTCTTACTGAATTTTGTTGGTTTGCTATTTTTATTGATTATTTTTATCGTACAATGAGTTTATCTTCTAAAAAGAAAGTGAAGTTTTACAGTGTTTTCAAGTGTTTCATAAAATAGTGGTAAAGCAACTCAAAGACACTATTGATGTCCTTCATAGTGATAATGAGCGGGACGATTATGGGGTGTTCGAGTATTACCTCTTTAATCATGGTATTATTCATCAAATTACTTATGTGAACACCTCTCAAAATGGAATGGTTGAACGAAAAAAACAAACACCTCCTTGAGGTTGCTCGTTGCCTACTCATCACCATACATCTTCCTAAGTGTTATTGGGGTGAGGCCGTGTCGACTTTGTCTCATCTTATCAATCGCCTCTCATCCAAAGTTCTTGGCTATATTGCTCATATAGCTCAATTCTCCACCCACTATATGGTTTATATGTCACATCTTCGACCATGTATTTTTGGGTGTCTGTTTTAAACACATTCATCAATCTCATCAGGACAAACTTGATCCTCGTGCTCAACAATGTGTCTTTCTTGAGTACTCTTCTACTATGAAGGAATTTCAGTGTTATCATCCTCCAACACGTCGTGTCTTTTGTATCATGGATGCTACCTTCCGTGAGGGGGAGTCTTATATTCCTGGTCCAACTCATTCCATTCATCAGGGGGAGACAAGTGATGTAGGCACGGTGCGAGAAGAAATTCATGTGAGTGGCATTCACTTATTATTATCCCCCTCTCCCATTGTATCTCCTGGATCCCATCCAGGAGATACCACAGGCCCAGATTACTCCTAATCTGCCTTTGATCTCTCCCATTCCTATAGTCCATCATTGCGTGCCTATAGGAGCACAACAACCTACATTTCTACATTTCCACCTCTACCAATGCCTGTCTCGGACTCAGGCTCCGGAGATGATTTTCATCTTCTTATGACCCTTGTGAAAGGTAAAGCGGCATGTACAAATCATCCTATCTCAAACTATGTTTTTTACCATAATCTTACCCATTGACATTTTTCTTTCATTACCTCTTTATCTTTGATTGCTATTCCTAAGAATTAGCAGGATGGAATGGGGATATCTGAATGGAATTGAGCTATGGAGGAGGACATGTTGGCTATCAAGAAGAATCATATATGGGAAATTTCCCTACTTCCTCAGGGTAAAAGACCAGTTGGATCAAAGTATTATTTGCGAAACAAAACCCAAATGGTATGGTGGAATGCTACAAAACAAAGGTAGTATCTCAAGGATATACTCAAACCCAATGGGTAGACTATCAGAAGACATTTGCTCATGTTGCAAAGATAGACTGAATTGGAGTATATTATCCTGTGCAGCCTGTCTAGGTTGTGAGCTTCATCAACTCGATGTGAAAAATGTCTTCCTCAATAGGGAGTTGGAGGAATAAATATATATGAAAGTTCCTCAAGGGTTCATGAGAAACGGACAAGAAGGAATGACTGCAGTTTAAGGAAATCATTATATAGCCTGAAACAATTTCCTAGTGTTTGGTTTGGAATATTCCACAAGGCTATGATCCAGCTTGGCTGTACGCAAGGACGGTTTGATCACACAATGTTAGTAAAAAGGCAAGTCAGAAAATCTATGTTCTCATTGCTTACGTTGATGATATTGTGGTCACAAGAGATGACATTAAGGAGGTTGCCGCTCTCAGAGCTCAGCTGCCCAAAAAATTTGAGGTCAAATATCTAGGGAAACAAAGATATTTTCTTGGGATTTGAAGTTGCAAGATCCAATTAGGATATCTTCATTTCTTAGTGGAAATATGCTCTAGTTCTAAAGGAAATGAGGATGCTTGGTTATACTCTAGTGGATACTTCTATTGAGGCAAATCACAAGATCATTGATGATAGAGATGATGATAAGATTGATGTGTCAAGCTATCAAAGATTGATTGGGAGACTTATATACCGATAACATACACACACAGATACACACATCTGGTATTACATATGTTGTAGGCATTTTGAGTAGACGTACGCATGCCCCAAGAGCTCGTCACCAAGAGGCGGCTCATCGTGTTCTGAGATACCTTATGAAGTCTCCTGGTCATATATTATTATTCTCCATGAAGAACCACTTAAAGGTTGAAGCCTTTACATATGCAAATTGGGTAGTAAGCCATGATGTGAAAATTCTACCATCAGCTATTGTACCTTTGTAGGAGATAACTTGGTGACCTGGAGGAGCAAAAAGCAATATATAGTGACAAGATCTAGCGCGGAGGCAACCAGGCCATGCTCTAAGACCTCTTGGAAGGCTTGCGGTTGACATTTATTCTAAATGACCGGGGGATCCTTGAACCTATGCCTTCTTCATTATATTGTGCAATAAGGCTACCATCAGCATAGTTCACAACCCTCTCAACATAATAGGACTAAGCATGTTGAAGTAGACAAACACTTTATCAAAGATCATCTTGACAAAGGAAATATTGTTACTCCTTTTGTTCATTACAAAGGTCAGCTAGAGAACGTCTTCACCAAAGATCTTATTGTGATGTGTTTACTGGCAATATACTCAACTTGAGAATTATAGACATTTTTCATTCGATTTGAGGGGGAGAGTTGAAGTGGATATAAGCGTCATTTTATTGTTCGTAATATATATGTTTCTATATAACGAGGTAGATAGTGATATAGTGGTATTTCTTTCTGGTTCTTCCTAACCCATGTATATGTATGAGTAAGAGTTATGTTAAAAAATAAATAAATAATTCCCTTTGACTCCATGCTTGAAAAACAACAACTAATCTGGTGCAGGACACCATGGTTATTAATTATATTCACTGGATATTCAAGAGCAATGCAGAAAAGAGTAAGGTACTAACATCAATGATAACTGGTGATAAAAAAACAGTTGAGTGCAACAAACATTCTCTTACTCACCCATTCCAAAATTATTCAATAACCATTATACAGTACAGGAATAACAATAAGAAGTCAAATTTCAATGAATGCCAACAAGCAACCTCAAAAGAGGTTAAGTAATGGATTAACATAGTAACAAAAATAGAAGTGACTCAAACATTCTCTACCTCTTCCATTCCAAAATTATTTAATAGACCATAAATACAGTAAAGCAACAACAAAAGTCAAATTCCAATTACTGTCATCAAGCAACCTTGAAAAAACATAAAATAGAAACCTTAGAAGAGCATAATATATGGAAAGGAATCAAAGGATATAATAATTGTAGAAAATGAAATACGGAGCAGAATAATATTTCTATTTTCAAATATTCAATCATAATACAAGTAATTGTATATATATTTATAGGATGGAGAAGTGAAATCTCAACTCCAAACCAAAATGTGTGACTAATTTATACATGAGAAACGGGGCCTTTAAATGGGCATTTACATGGGCCTCCCCGCAAGCTGAAGCATACAGATTGTAATTGTCAAGCTTGGAAACAAACTGTCGGTATAGTAGGCGTGGTAAGGCTGGTGAGGATATTAGAAATTTGCTCGGCAATGGGTACATGTTGCAAATCAAGTTTGTGAAGTTGAGCTTTTTCCCAGATGAAGTGAAAATCGACTTCGATATGCTTGGTACGTTCATGAAAAACGAGATTCTCAGCGATATGGATGGCAGCTTGATTATCGCAGTAGAAAACGGACGGAGAGGGCAGCTTTACACCAAGATCAGCAGGTAGACATTTTAACCACGGAAGTTCAGAAATAGCGGACGCCATCGAACAATACTCAGCTTCTGCTGAAGAGCGTGCTGCAATCGTCTGCTTCTTGCTTCACCAAGTGACCAGGTGTCCTCCAAAATATGCGCAGTAGCCACTTGTAGATCGACGATCATCGAGGGATCCGACAATAGTCTCTATAAAAATAGACAATTAATGATAGAGAAAAAGGAGGGCTTATACACAAGCCCTTGTCCCGGAGCATTCTATAGATACAGAAGGATCCGCTCGACAACCTGGAGGTAGGACATTCGAGGAGCAAGCATGAAGCGTATGACCACCCCAACAATAAATGATATATCTGGTCGTATGACAGTCAGATATATAAGCTTGCCAACAAGATGACGTAGTACTCCGGGTTAGAAAGAAGCAGATCAGAGTCGGATGCGTGAGCACAAAACTTATGGTTGGTATCCAATGGTGTATCAACATGCTTGCATCCTGAGTAGCTTGCATCGTAAAGAAGGTCGAGACAGTACTTCCATTGAGACAAGACGAGCCCATTGGGTCGACGAGCTACCTAAATACCCAAAAAATATCGGAGGCGACCCAAATATTTGGTCTGAAAGTGTGAGGCCAAGTGCTTCTTAATCATATATATACCATTCAGATCATCACTCGTGATAAGAATATCATCAACATATAAATGAGTATCACCGTGCCTGCTGGGTGGTGACGAGTAAATAAGGAGAAGTCTGTTGAGTTCCGAATGAAACCAAAATCTCAAACGACCTGACTGAACTTATCAAACCAAGCCTGAGGGGACTGCTTGAGGGCATAAAGAGATTTCTTGAGGTGGCATACAAGAGACTCCCCCATGGTTTCATAACCAGGTGGTTGATGCATGTAGATAGTCTTTGCTAGATCGTCATTAAGGAATGCATTCTTGATATCAAGTTGATGCAACTGCCAATGACGATGGATGACAGAGGAAATCAAGACATGTACGGTATTCAACTTAGCGACTGGAGAGAACGTCTCTTCATAGTCGATGATATATTGTTGAGTGAAACCACGAGTCACAAGACGAGCTTTGAGGCGGTCAACTGTCCCATAAAGATGATGCTTCACAATAAAAACCCATGTGCATCCCACATGTGATTAACCGGGAGGAAGGGGGACAAAGTCCCAGGTATGATTGGCCAAGAGGGCAGCCAGCCAGCCATTTCCTCATCCATCACATCCCATCACCCAGAATACTGAAGAGCTTCCTGCACAGAAAAGGGGGTCGAAATAGAACAAGGAAGTGACGAACCTGTGAATTTCTATAAATAAGCGTGAAGGGACACATAATGAGAAATAGGGTGAGTGGTAGATGAGACTACATCCTGGTGGTCGCAGTCGGATCAGCTGGCCGAGGAGCGTCATCAGTAGGGGAAACTGTCTCAGGACATCAAACTGAGGATGATGACGAGTGTACACACAGAGAGTAGGAGGAGGTGGCGGTGTTTGTGGCAGGGGAGGTGGAGTTAGGAGCAGGGGCGGTGCATTGTTGTTGATAGGGAAGTAATGATGCGGGATAGTAGGTGAGAAGGTATCACGAGGAGGCGAGTAAAAAGGTTGATCTTGGAGGATGGCGACATCAGCTAATGTGGACGTTTTCCGATCAGTGGGAGAGTAACACACATATCTCTTCTGTATGCGAGAGTACCCAACAAACATATATTTGGTAGTATGTAAAGCCAGTTTTTCCATCGCAGGGCCAAGATGATGGACAAAGAAAACACTCCCGAAGATACGAGGAATCAAGAGGAAGAGTGGTGTAGAAGGGAAGATGATAGAGAATGACGTCACAAAGTTGAGAATGGACGAGGGTACGTGATTAATTAAATAACATGCGATGGAGACTGCGAAGTGTTAATATATCGTGGATACCTATATTTGAAACATAAGAGAGCGTACAACCTCGAGGAGGTGGCGATTTTTTTTGCTCGGCCACACCATTTTGTTGTGGTGTATAGGCACAAGATGTTTGGTGGATAATACCTAACGTATTACAAGTTTCCTAGAATTCTTGGCTCGTATATTCATGCGCACTATCAGTTCAAAGTATTTTAATTGAGTGTAAGAATTGAGTGCGGGTCTCAGCGATGAAGGAGAGAAAACACTTAGTAATTTAGAGCGATCGCGCAACAAATACAACTATGTCATGTGAGAATGATCATCAATAAATGTATGAAAGTAACGATATCCAGATAAACTAGCAGTTTTATAAGGACATAAAAGTGGAGAGGAAATGAAATACTTCGATAATTGATATTCATCCACATAGGGAAATACTCATAACAATACAAAAGGACACACTAAGCCTCACAACAGATGTGGGACTAAATACACGCACAGAAACTAAAAATAATGTCCGACTTGATTAAACTATTACAACTATTACAACTTTCCCCCTCAGGTCGGACGGTAAATGTCGATCATCCCAAGCTTCTGAATATTATCAACGAACATATCACAACTAAGGCTTTTGGTGAACACATCAGCGAGTTGATCCTTGGATTGCACGAAGGGAGTAACCACATTTCCTTTATCCAGGTGATCTTTGATGAAGTGTCGATCCACTTCCACATGCTTAGTCCTGTCATGCTGGACTGGATTATGAGCAATACTAATCGCAGCTTTATTGTCACAGTATAGCAAGATGGGGCCATTATTTTGGAGCCCCAGATCATGGAGCAAGGTATGTACCCAGAGGCCTTCACAGAGACCCAGAGACATCGCACGATATTCAGCCTCTGCACTAGATCTTGCTACAACATTTTGCTTCTTTACTCCTCCATGCTACCAAATTTCCTCCAACAAACGTACAGTATCCGGTGGTGGACTTTCTGTCATCAAGACATCCAGCCCAATCCGCATCAGTGAAGACTTCAATTTTCAGGTGGCTATGTCGAGATAATAAGAGCCCCCGACCGGGGGCCTTCTACAGGTATCGTAATACCCGGTATGCGGCTTCTTGATGTTTAATCCTCGGAGAATGCATATACCTACTCAAGATACCTACATCATAGGTAATCTCCGGTCGGGTGTGGGATAGTTATATAAGTCTTCCAACCAACCTCTGGTAACTCGAAGTATCAGCCCGATCGCCGTCACCGTCTTCATTGATCCAGTGGTTTTCCTCCATGGGTGTATTAACTGGGACACACCCAAGCATTCCGGTTTCCTTCAGGAGATCCAACACATACTTGCGCTGAGTATAAAGATACCTTGGGTTGACCGAGCAACTTCAATACCCAAAAAATATCGCAACTTTCCCAAATCCTTAACCTCAAATTCGGCTGACAAAAGAGTTTTGAGGTTACGAATCTCCTCTATATCATCACCAGTTATTACAATGTCGTCTACATAGACAATGAGGACCACAATTTTTTGTTCATGCCTATGGGTAAACATGGTATGATCTGATTGGGCCTGAACATATCCAAACTTCAACATGGCTTTAAGGAACCGGCCAAACCAGGCTCTTGGAGACTGCTTTAATCCATAAAGCGACTTCCGCAACCGACAAACAAGTCCTTCGGCCCCTCTTCGAACAAAACCCGGAGGGAACTTCATATATACCTCTTCATCAAGCTCACCGTGAAGGAAAGCATTCTTTACGTCCAGTTGGTGAAGATCCCAACCTAAGCAAGCGGCACAAGATAGAAGAGTTCGTATGGAGTCCATCTTTGCCACATGGGCAAAAGTTTCCTGGTAGTCAATTCCCTGGGTCTGCGTGTAGCCTTGAGCAACTAGCCTCACCTTGCATCGTTCAACCTTACCCTCCTGATTTTGCTTGACGGAAAAGACCCATCATGAACCAAAAGCTCTCTTTCCAGTGGGAAGAGAAGTACCCTCCCAAGTATGATTTTTGTCCAATGCAGACATCTCCTCCTCCATTGCCCGAGACCATACAGGTATGCCCAATGCTTCCTGCCATGTCTTAGGAATAATAACCATGGATAATGAAGCCACAAAGGACTGATGTGCAGGCGTAAGATGATGATAAGAGACATGATTAGAGATGGGGTGCTGGGTATAAGAAACTGTACCTTCCGACAAAGTACGAGGGGCATGTAACTCCTCATCTCCAGAACCTGAATCCGAAGCGGGCATTGGTAGCGGAGGAGCATTAACGGTCTGCTTCCCTGTCTTACGGCGATGGTATATGTGGGGAAAGGGAGACACCAGAGATGAAGGCAGATCTGGAAGAGGAGACACCTGAATAGAGGGCGTCGGAATAGGCGGAGCTGGAGCGTGGGCAGGAACAGGAGGAACACGAATCAAAGGATAAGGGGTAGGAGTATCTAACACAGCCTCACCCTCACTAGTCTCCCCCTGACGAAGAGAGTGAGTCGTGGTCAGATAATAGGAGTCCTTCTCTTGAAAGGTAACATCCATAGTACAGTAGATACGACGAGAAAGAGGATGGTAACAACGATAACCTTTTGTGGTAGAGTAGCCAATAAAGACACAACGGAGAGCCCGAGGGTCAAGTTTATCCCTATGGGGTAAGTGAACATGCACAAAGCACACACATCCAAAAACCCGAGGGGGTAAGTGGGAGGTATGGACAACAGACGTGGACGAGAGACGAGCAATAGGGGTAGCATACGCCAGAACTCTCGATGGGAGGCGATTGATAAGGTGAGAAGCGGTGAGAACCACATCACCCCAGTAAGATTTGGGAAGGTGCATAGTATGGAGAAGACAACGAGCCGCTTCAAGAAGATGCCTATTTTTCCGTTCGGCCACCCTGTTTTGAGTAGAGGTGTGAACGCAAGTGGTTTGGTGTAAGATACCATGACTCGTAAGATAGGAACCAAAAACACCTCGATCATCATATCCCCCCCCCCCCCCCATTATCGCTACGGAGAACACAAATTTTAGCATTAAACTGGGTCTGAACCATTTTGTGAAATGCTTGGAAACAAGTGAAAACCTCACTTTTTTTCTTTAATAAATAAACCCAAGTAGTCCAGGAAAAATAATCAATAAATATAACAAACCACTTAAAACCAGATAAAGATAACACTGGGGAAGGACCCCACACATCAGAATGAATCACAGAAAAAGGAATAGTGCTAGGAGAAGATAAATGCACAGAAGTATGACGAACATGTTTTGATGTAGCACAAACGTCACACACAAAAGATTTCATAAAAGGAGTAAAAGCAGGAAACAATTTTTGAAGATAAATAAGAAAAGGATGCCCGAGGCGAAGATGCCATCGGCGAACATCCTCAGGGGTAACGGTAGCAGATGCCAAAGCTTGAGATGGATGTTGGTTGTCCAGGTAGTACAGATCACCATGGTCATGGTTCCTACCACTGCTAATTTTCCGTCTCGTACCCAGTTCCTGAAAAACACAAGAGTCAGGAAAAAAGTTACCGAGCAGTTGAGCGAGCGAGTAATATGACTGATAGAAAGTAAATTGCGGGGAAAAGATGGAACATGAAGAACGGATGTGAGAGAGAGATTAGGGGAGCAGGAAATGTGTCTTTTGCCTGCAATTGGGGATAATGTGCCATTAGCAGAGATGACCTTATCCCGACCGGACAAAGGTGTGTAGGAAACAAGTGTAGGAAACAAAACCTGAGGAGGAGCCTGTCATATGATCAGTAGCTCCCGAGTCAATGATCCAGTCAGACGAGGAGGTAGTAGCAGCATGAGCATGGGCCTGAGTCGCAGTAGCAAAGGAGGAGGAAGCACCCGGAGCAGAGTCAGACTGGGAGTGAAGTAAACGCCGCAAAGCGTCCAATTCCTGGGCTGAGAAGGAGCTAGGGGCAAAAGGTTCCTCATATATCTCTGAAGCGTAGGCAGCATCTGAGATCCGAGGTCTGCCAGTCCGGCCTCTTCCACGGCCAGGAGCACGGCCGCGACCACGGCCAGCAGGAGCCAGATGAGGATGGAGCTTAAAGCACGCATCCCTAGTGTGACCCCGCCGATCACAGTAAACACAAGTGGGAACACTAGTGTTGGTATTACCCCGACCAACACTAGTCAATGCAGAGTGATCCGGAGGAGCAACCATATTAAGAGGCTTCCGACGATCATCGTCGCCAAGGACCATGCTGAAGGCTTCCCTAAGAGAAGGAAGAGGCGAATGGTGAAGATTATGAGTCCGGACAGTATCTGACTCCATATTCAGCCCCATCAAGAAGACATGCAGGCGGTAGCAACTCTCCTTTGGTTGCAATTTTACGGCGTCCGCCGTACAGGAAGCTGTGAATTGCTCGAAGAAATCCAACTCTTGATAAAGGCGTTCAAACTCAGAGAAGTAGGTGGAGACCGTCATAGATCCCTGTCGGAGCTCCAAGATGCGAAGAGTGAGCTCATAAATCTGAGTGGAACTACCGATCTGGGAGTAGGTGTCCCGAGCCCGGGTCCAGATATCGTAGGCTGAGTCCAGCAACATATAACTGTGATACACCTTGGGTGACATAGAGTGAAGAAGCCATGACACGACAATGGAGTTCTCAGAGTCCCAACGTTTCCAAGTGGGATCATCCGTGGATGGAGCCTTAACAATCTCATCTATGTAACCATTCGAGGTAGTTAGTTCCATCCAAGGGCACGGTGGTAATCTTCAACGAACCGGAGTGGCCATGAGTCCGCTGAGGGTCACTCATCTGTGGCATAACTTCACTTAGCGAAGAACCCGTAGAATCCCCCATGATACTCCTTAGGACCAAGGAATCACGAACGGAAACAGAGAAGTGATAGAACCACTAGCACGGCATCAGCACAGGGCTGCAGAATCAGCACAAAAACAGAGGGGCACAACAGCTGCGAGAGAACACGGCAACAGAAAATCGGGCGGAGGAGAACCCTTCTCCTCTTCCTGGTTGCTGTCGGAGCAATGACAGAGGGAACGACAACCCCTCTTCTTCCTTCTCCCACGCTCGGCTTGTGACTCACGACGAAGGGGAGGCGGCAAAACCTCGGCCTGGGTGTTAGCGGCGACGGGGAAAAAAGGCAGCAACTCAGTAAGGCGGCGGCATTAGCGGGATCAGCAGCAAGACAGCGAGAAAACGCGGCATCAGAAAGAAATCGGCGACATCAGCGGGATCAGACGTCGACGAGGAGACGTCGACGTCGACGAGGAGACGCGGCTCCTAGGGCGAATCCTCAGTGGCGTCGCCTAGGACCCGCATGAGCGGAGCGGAGAAAACGAGCGGAGGATTCTCAAACCGTCGGCGTGCGGCGTGCGGCTAGGGCTAGACGGAGAAATGAGCGACGATCGAGAGAGGGAAGAATCGCCGGTGTCGATCGAGAGGAGAGGCAGCGTGCGGCTAGGGCGAATACCTCTGATACCAAGTGGAGAGGAAATGAAATACTTCGATAATTGATATTCATCCACATAGGGAAATACTTATAACAATACAAAAGGACACACTAAGCCTCACAACAGATGTGGGACTAAATACACTCACAGAAACTAAAAATAATGTCCGACTTGATTAAACTATTACAACTATAAATATTGGAATGAAATAAATCAAATGGAGCAGAGTTTCTAGTACAATGAGGGGAGAATGTGGAGCGATGTTGTTTCTCATAAATAAACGATTCACATGTAAATTCTGAGAAAGAAAAAAAGGAAGAGCTTTTCCCAGGATATTGAGGAGCATGACCAAGATGTCTGTGCTAATCAACAAAGGTGACAGAGGGGAGAGCCGTGGTGGGAAGGTCCAAAGTGTAGACCCCTTGGACAGTCGTCCTCTACCAATGATATTCTACGTCCGTCGGTCCTGCACCACAAAGGAAGAAGAGGAAAAGGTGATGAAATAGTCATAATCATGAGTAAAATGACTGATAGAGAGGAGATTAAATTGAGAGCCAGGAACATAAAGTAAATAACAGAGAGAGAGAGACGGAGTGAGGGACACATCTACAGATCCGCAGATCGGGGTGGTTTCTTCATTGGCCACCGTGACAAACTTAGGGTATGCAGAGTCCGTGTACCGAGAAGGTTTCTGCGGAGTAATGTGATTCATGGCCCCAGAATCCACTATCTAAGATGGACTATGGAAAAAACATGATATACCTTTGTTGGAGATAGAGATGATGGAGCCAGAAGTCTGAGTAACCAACTGCCAGAGATGCTGGAGTTCAAAATGCAAGGTGTCAATGTTGGAGCGGGATGTGGTAGGAACGTCCACTGCATGAGAAGCATGGTACTGAGAGGTGGAAAGTTGCGACAGGAACATCTGTTTTTGGTTGCAGGTTGCCTCAATATGATTTATCCGACCACAATGAGAACATAGACGACTGTTTTGCCCCTTGGAGTGATTGTGACCATTGCGTCCACCGCCCCGAGACCCATGACGACCTCCTTGGTACCCAGTAGGTAGAGGACAAACATCAGTAGAGTGTTGTAGAAGGGCAGGAGAGGGAGTCAACAAGACATTGGTGGGCAGAGTCACTTTCAAAATCATGGAGCACATATCTGAGAGAGAGAGAGAGAGGGAATAGCGGAGGACGACAAGATATTCACACGGACTCTGTGAAGATGAGGTGGTAGTCATGCTATCATTAATGCTATACGGACAACCTCCTTCTGAGCCCGTTGGGTAGTGAAATCCATCGTTGGAGGTTGGTACTGGATCCAAGCCTCGACAAGAGTCTTGTACTAGGCCACAAATAATGTTAGTTCACCACCCGAACCAGGTTCGACGACCTGGTGATCTCGAAAGAGATCGAACATATGTTGAATGTTGTCCTTCCCGGAGTAGGGGAACTCAGTTCATCCTACATAGCCTTTGCAATCTCGTGCAACATATCCATGTGATATGGCTCACTTTCCATAGAATTTAAGATCAAGGACTAGACTCGCACATCATCCGGGATCCATTGCTCGGTAGACTCAACAGGTGGGTAGCGAGTCAAATGGTGGAGAAGACCCTTGGTCTGGAGGATACGACGCACGAAGTAAATCCACTTGACAAAAGTTTTCTTCCTAGTAAGGGAGATAGTGACAATTCTGAGTTCGTCATGAACTTCATAGATGGGAGCCTGGACGAGCATGGCCGGAATGGTGGACGAGGCGGATGCAACATTCGTCCCCATGAGATAAGCAAGCTCTGGGAGAAAGGTGTCAACAAGCTCTAGGCACAGGCACACCAAGCCTTGAAACAGGGAGTCAACGAGTTCGCAGAGGTCTCTAGAAGAGGTCGTGGGGGACCCGACGGGTGGTAGAAGAAGAAGCAGCGAGCTCCAACCGCAAGGGAGTGCTCGAAGAAGAGACTGTGGGCTCCCGTAGCATTGGAATTTAGTATCTATGAGCTCAAGATGTTAGAAATCGGCGAGTAAGCAGAGGAAACCCCGACGGGAGCTTGAAGGAGAGTCGGTGAGCGCTAATCGTGGGCGAGAGCAAGCCGTCGAGCACTAGAAATAAGGATCGTCGAGCTCTGGGTGCTGGAATTTGCGAGACTAATCGACGCAGGTATGAAACAGTGGGCGAGTAAAGACACGGGCTCCCGCGAGTTCATAAACGTCGAAGAAGAAGCGAGTTCGGGTTGCATTGTGTGCAGGCGCGGAGGCGAGTTCTGTGCATGATACGAGAGTTGGCGAGTCCAGGCGAACAAGCAACGAGTTATCCAGAGGTTTACGGGTCTATAAAAGGCGGAGTATGGGGGTATCAGTCCAACAACAGACGATGAGAGCAACTTGGCGAGCTCTAGGTGGTGGCAGATGCGAGTACCTGAGAAAGGAAAAAACTACAACCAAGAACAGACTCATTCTGCGAGAGTTTTGACATTAGAAACTTTGCTCTGATACCATGTAGAAGAATGAAATACGAAGCAAAATAATATTTTTATTACTTCAAATATTCAATCATAATACAAGTACATGTGCATATATTTATAGGATGGATGCGTGACATCTCAGCTCCAGCCTAAAATGTGGGATTAATGTATACATGAGAAAATAGGGCCTTTACATGGGCTTATTTAGCTCTTCTACGGTAATAAAAATAATAATCAAATCATGACTCATGAGTGCCTCAAACATTCTCTACCTGATCAATTCCAAACTGTAATATTAATAGACCATCTAGATATAGCACAGTACAACACCATAGACAGTCAAATTTCTCCGAAATGGAGCAGTAAAAAACAGATACAAGTATAAAAACCTACTGACGCTTTCTTTTATGTGTTTCGTCTGGTTCAGTAAAGTAACCAGCAGCTCCATAAACCTTTTCCATCTGCATCAAAATATAACTTAACATGAAAGTTCTCTATTGAAAGAGTTTGGAAGGAGGGAAAGAGGATGTTGATGTTCGTAGAAAATTTGGCATACAAATATAGTAAAGTATACATGCCAAAAAGTACTTGGAATAACATTCATGAATTTCAGTATAAATAAACCTATGCATTCAGAATACTGAGTCCAAAAATAGTTCCCCAGTTGAAATACAAACATAGAACAAAACACAAAATTAGACAAATGAGACCACTATCAGAGCTGCAAATTAATATACACATAAAAAGGATATTTGATTTTAATATAGCACAGTAAGATTCAGTAAATGGACCACCTGACCAAGATCGTCAGTTAAGAACTTCAAGATAATCCACAACCACAAGCATGATTTTTTCTTTTTTATTCATAGCTAAGATTATCAATTCCTTGATAACAACTGTATCGTACACAGCTGCTCCCATACATCATTTGATACAACAAACAAAAAGACTATCCTCAAATTTATAAGAAAGACTGCATTGAAAACCCAAATCATTTACCTTTATTACCTTTTATAGGGGATAAGGCAAAACGATGTTCAATATGAAGCTTGAATAATTTAAAAAAAAAAGATAAGTAACCTTTTAGAACCAAATTGTGTTAGCCAGCTGCACACTTCCATCAACTTCACCAATTGACAAGTCAAGTTAGAGCCATTTTCCAGCTTCATTTCTTAAAATCTTTCATAATTTTACTTTTAGGTGCCTCTAGATTTTGAAAAACCACAATTTGGGGGTAACAAACATTTGTGCATTGTTGAGTGCCATTTACAACTAATGAAAGTGTAAATATGGAACGACAACAAGGCCTTCTTCCCTACCTTGAAGCATGAACCCCAAAGTAGTACAAAAGATATTCAGGTGGTAAAGGATGAAGATACAAAAATATATGGCATGGTAGCTCACCTCACCATCCAGCCAAACAAGGAACTGTACAACAGCTGCACCATCCCGGATATGCGCCTTTCTCAAACCATCCAACTCAAATTTATTCTTCAATAAGATAACAAAGTAATTAGTTACCTCATTAATGAAGCTCCATAACAATAGTTAATGCCTTTGCTCGACAAATGCATATATGACGAATGTAAATGAAGTATGAACAAAAAAAACTAACATATAAAGACTATAAAGCAGCTGCATGCAATAGGAATAAAATTATGTAAGAGTAGATAGATAAACTAAGTGATAAACAGCAATGACATTAATAAACTGTCATGTTTAAGTTGCTCAAGGAGCATGATCCATTTTGCGGGGTTGACCTCTGCAGTGAGACTTGTCATAGTTGGTTTGCTGCTTTCAAGGAGAAATCTAAGACCTGGTGAATAGGGTACATAGGGTCAATTGCTCCCAGTAGGTGAAAGGAAGCATGAAATGACAACGCAGTGAAGATACAAAATATATGTCATGGTATATATATACACATGTATAAATACATAGTATGTATATATATACTAAGATATAAAGATATCCCCTTACGGGGTAAGGGTGTAATGGTGTGCACCATCTGTTTCATCATGTCCATCCATTTTAAATCAAAATCGAAATGACAAGACTATAAATGGAGTCGGGTTTCAATGGATGAACCGTGACCATTAAGAATGTATATATGAGTTTGAAATTGTTGTGCGAAGTATCCATGACGGCATATGACGAGTATGTTTCACTCTCATCTTGAAACAGTTGAATTCAAGTCTTTATTATATCATTGTGTAAATACCCGCTTAAGGGTAGTTTTGTCCTCGTTACTTTTTGGTTTTATCCCTTACTCTATATATATGAGTAAGGAGGTTGGTTTAATCATTATCACGATTATTACAATTCCTCGCTCTTCAACTTGGTATCAGAGCCTATATCGTGCCCTAGCCGCGCTGCGTCTGCGCCACTTCGATCGACGCCGCCTCTTCTTCGCTCGTTCCCGCCGCCGCCTCTCTCTCACGCCTTCTCCTTCATTTTGAGAGTCCCCCGTGGTTTTTTCCGCTCCCGTCCATGCGTATCCTAGCCGACGCCCGTGATGCTGGTCGCTAGGGACGCTCTAGCCGTGTTTTTTGCCGCTGATTTCCACTGCTCTGCTCGCGGCGTCCTACTATTCCCGCAGTTTGTGCGTTGTTTATGCGCTGTTTTCCCTCAGATCTACCGTGCCGTGCCGCTGATTTGTGCGCTGTTTGTGCCGCTGTTCTTTTTCACAGATCTGCGACATGTCTGCTGCTGTTTTGCGCTGATTTCCCGCTAATTTCACATACCTGATCTCTTTGTCTCTTATGTTTGCCGTTGTATTGTTCCTCATGGATGATTCATCTGCCGCCAGTGACTCTCCTTCACCAAGTGTGGCAACCCCCCGGATGAGCGACCCTCAACGCCCTCCTGGACATTCAGGGTCCCTAAAGATTACCACGGTTCCCTTGGATGGGACCAATTATTTGGAATGGTCTCGTGCTGCTTAGCATGTCATTCGGAGTCATCAGCTGTATGGATACATTGATGGGACGAAGGTGGCTCCTTCTATGGCTGATCCTACCTAGCCTCGATGGGACTCAGAAAATTCCCTGGTTGTATCATGGCTCCTTCACTCTATGTCCCCGAAGGTGTACAGGAGTTATATGTTGATGGACTCTGCCTATGAGATCTGGACTCGGGCACGAGAGACGTACTCACAGATTGGCAGTTCCACTCAGACGTACGAGCTGACACGGCGTATGCTGGAGCTTTGTCAGGGAACCATGACGGTATCCTCCTACTTCTCTGAGTTCGAACGCATCGCACAGGAATTGGATTACTTTGATCAGTTTACCCTTGCCTGTACTGTCGATGCAGTTCAGCTGCAGAAACGAGACGAACGATTTCGTCTACACGTGTTTCTGATGGGGTTGAGCATGGACTTGGACATGGTTCGCACCAATATTCTTCACCGCTCTCCCCTTCCTTCTCTTCGGGAGGCGTTCAGCATGGTTCTTGGCGACGAAGACCGTCGAAGGTCCCTCATCACAACACCTTCTCCAGATCGTTCTGCCTTGACCAGTGTGGGTCGTGGAGGCTCCAACAATACTAGTGGAGTTCCGACTTATGATCACTGTGGTCGTAGGGGACACACTCGGGACGGTTGCTTCAAACTTCATCCTCATCTCATTCCACCTGGATATAGCCGTGGTCGTGGCCCTGGCCGTGGTCGTGGCCCTGGCCGTGGTCGTGGTTCAGGACGTGGGGGATATCGTCCGACTGGTTCTCGTTCTCACGATGCTGCTTTCTCCACTGAGGTGCTTGACGACCATCAGGGTCAGTCATCCGGACATTTCACCACATCGGAATTGGATGCTCTCCGCCGTCTTCTGCATTCACAGTCTGATGCTTCACAGAGTGCTATCTCTACCTCTTTTGCCACTGCTGCCATGCCTAGTGCCAATGCCGCTGCTACTCCTCTGTCTGAATGGATTATTGACTCTGGAGCCACCGATCACATGACCGGCTCCTCCTCAGGTTTTTCCTCTTACCCCCCCCCCCCCCCTGTCAGGTAAAGACAAGGTCATTTCTGCTAATGGCACTTTGTCCCCCATTGCTGGGAAGGGAACCATTTCCTGTTCCTCCTCTTTGTCTATTCCGTCTGTCTTACATATACTGTCTTTTCCTCGCAATCTTCTGTCTATTAGCAATCTTACTCGGTCTCTTAACTGCTTTGTAACCTTTTTTCCTGATTCGTGTGTTTTCCAGGAACTGGGTACGAAGCGGATCATTGGCAGTGGTAGGAATCGCGGTGGCTTGTACTATCTGGATGCTTCCCGACCGTCCCTTGCTCTCTCATCTTCTGTTGCTACTGCTGCTGATGCTCGACGCTGGCACTTGCGTCTCGGGCATCCCTCTCCTGTTTATCTTTCAAAAGTGTTTCCTGCTTTATCGCATCTTGTTAAAACTTTCAAATGTGATGTTTGTGATATGTCCAAACATGTTCAACATTTTTTTTCCAATGTTTCTTCTCCTAGTACTACCCATTTTGCTATTATACACTCTGATGTTTGGGGACCTTCCCCTGTGGTTTCTTTAAATGGATATCGTTGGCTTGTTACTTTTATAGATTGTTTTTCTCGCACGACATGGGTTTATCTTTTAAAGAAAAAAAATGAGGTGTTTTCTGTCTTTCAAGCCTTCCATAAAATGGTGCAAACCCAGTTCCATGCTACCATTCGTGTTCTTCGTAGCGATAGGGGGGGGGGGGGGGGGGGGGGGGGGATACGATGATCGTGGAGCGTTTGGATCGTACCTCACGAGTCATGGAATTATTCACCAAACTACTTGTGTCTACACCTCCACCCAAAATGGTGCCGCTGAACGGAAAAACCGGCATCTCCTGGATGTCGCCCGGTGCCTTCTCCATACCATGCAGCTCCCAAAATCATATTGGGGTGATGCTATCCTCACTGCCACTCATCTTATCAATCGTCTTCCCTCCCGGGTTCTTGATTTTTCTACTCCTCTAACTCGTCTCTCTGCGACTTCCGTTGTTCATACTGCTCACCATCCACCCCGCGTGTTCGGGTGTGTCTGTTTTGTTCACGTTCATCAGCCTCAGCGTGACAAGCTTGATCCTCGGGCTCTACGTTGTGTCTCCATTGGTTACTCTGCCACCACTAAGGGGTACCGGTGCTACCACCCTCCTACCAGACGTGTCTTCTGTACCATGGACGTGACGTTCCGTGAGGAGGAATCTTACTATGTCGATTCGCCTCACACTGTTCGTCAGGGGGAGAATGAGCTTATTAATGGGCTTATTGACTCGGTGCCTCTCCCTCTGATTCCTCCTATTCCTGCCACTCCTCCTACACCCCCTTCACCTATTCTTGCCACTCCTTCAGCTCCTCCTACACCTCCTTCACCTACATTCCCCTTGTCACCTATCCCTACGTCATTTTCCCCTACATACCACAATCTGCCCTCATCTCTCCTCTTCCTCATATATATCGTCGTCGGCAAACAGGTGAACAGTCCTCCGTGATTCCATCGCTGCCGGTGCCGTCTTTGGACTCAGATTCAGATTCTGATCTGCATGTTCCCCTTACTGCTCTAAGAGGTAAAACTGTGTGTACTAATCACCCTATCTCAAATCATATTTCTTATGGTCATCTTTCCCAACTTCATCAGTTTTTTATATCCTCCTTGTCCATGATCACTATCCCTAAGACGTGGCAGGAGGCACTTGGCACTCAGGCATGGGCTCATGCAATGGAGGAGGAAATGGCAGCCTTGGAGAAAAATCACACATGGGACGTCACCCCTCTTCCTCCTGAAAAGAAAGCCATTGGTTCTAGATGGGTGTTCTCTGTCAAGCAAAATCAGGATGGCAAAGTTGAGCGGTACAAAGCCCGTTTGGTGGCTCGCGGTTACACTCAGACTCAAGCAGTCGACTACCAGGAGGCCTTTGCTCATGTTGCTAAGATGGACACTGTTCGTGTTATTCTATCTTGTGCGGCATGCTTGGGCTGGGATCTTCATCAACTGGACGTCAAAAATGCCTTCCTGCATGGTGACCTCGATGAAGAAGTTTACATGACCTTTCCCCCAGGATTTGTGAAAAAGGGGCAAGAAAGCCTTGTATGTCGCCTAAGGAAATCCCTCTATGGGTTGAAACAGTCCCCCAGGGCTTGGTTTGGCCACAAGGCTATGGTCAAGTTTGGATACCAACAGGGACATTCTGATCATACCCTATTCATCAGGAAAAATGAGGGGAAGATTGTTGTTCTCATTGTTTATGTGGACGACATCGTGATCACTGGAGATGACTCAGATGAAATCTCGAAGCTGAAAGTCCTCCTGTCTGCAGAGTTTGAAGTAAAGGAACTGGGAAGGCTCCGCTACTTCCTGGGAATTGAAGTGACTCGCTCCGATCAGGGAATCTTCATCTCGCAACGCAAGTATGTGCTCGATTTGTTAACTGAGACCGGGATGCTTGGGTGTGCTCCTGCTAACACACCTATGGAGGAGAACCATAAGATCGATGAAGATACTGACGGAGATCGCACGGATGCTGCAAGTTACCAGAGATTGGTAGGAAGGCTGTTATACCTCTCACACACTCGCCCTGACATCACATATGTTGTTGGAATCCTGAGCAGATATATGCATGCCCCCAGGATCAGACATCAGGATGCCGCATATCGTGTTCTCCGTTACTTAAAGAAGGCTCCGGGTCGGGGTTTGATGTTTTCAAAGAACAATCATTTGAAGATTTAAGTCTTTACCGATGCGGATTGGGCTGGAAGTCGTGATGACAGAAAATCTACTACAGGCTATTGCACCTTCGTTGGTGGCAATTTAGTCACATGGCGTAGCAAGAAACAAAATGTGGTGGCCAGATCTAGTGCTGAAGCCGAGTATCGGTCAATGTCTCAAGGACTCTGCGAAGGCTTATGGCTGCGCACATTATTGAGGGACTTGGACCTTCAGGATGACACTCCTATCTCTCTATTCTGTGACAACAAGGCCGCTATCAGTATTGCTCATAACCCGGTCCAGCATGACAGAACGAAGCATGTTGAGGTTGACCGCCATTTCATCAAAGATCACATCGAAAAAGGAAATTTAGTTACCCCCTTTGTTCACTCCAGAGATCAGTTGGCCGATGTCTTCACAAAGAGCTTAGGGAGCGATGTCTTTATAGATGATATCTACAGACTCGGAATGACAGACCTCTATCGTTCGACTTGAGGGGGAGAGTTGAATTCAAGTCTTTATTATATCATTGTGTAAATACCCGCTTAAGGGTAGTTTTGTCCTCGTTACTTTTTGGTTTTATCCCTTACTTTATATATATGAGTAAGGGGGTTGGTTTAATCATTATCACGATTATTACAATTCCCCGCTCTTCAACTGAAACCCCCTACTCCATTTATATGACGAGTATGTTTCACTTTCAGAGACGAAAATTCTCTTTGTTTTATTGGATTTGTAACATCCCAAAATTTTGACTTGACCAATTAAACCACCTAGAGGACCTAGTCGATTCAATCGACCTCTTTTGGTGAGCCTATTCAGGGCCAGTGAGACCGTGTTGACCCGGTGACCTGACTACAACTTGGTTTACACCAGAATTGAACTACAATGACTCAAACAGGCTTTTTGAGCAAGTGAATTCAGAATGGAGTCCGTTCAGTGGCGTTGCACTCATAAGATCAATACGAACTCAATGAAGTTCTTTTCGCCGCATTCCAATACATATTTTGGAAGTTGGTCAAAACAGGTCGTTTTGAGAGACGTGATGACCCCAAAATGACTTTTTGGGTAAACTGACTCAGAATCGACCCCGTTCAGTTGCATTGAACTTGTATGACCCATACAAACTCAACGATGTTCATTTCGTTCCATTTTGATGAGAATCGTAGAAGTTCACCAAAACGGGTCGCATTGAACTATGCGACGACTCAAATAGGTGAATTTAAGAAAATGGCCTCAAAATTGACCTTAGTTGATTTTGTTGTCCAACGAAATCGCCTGCGCTCAATTCCGATGAATATTGAAGAATTTGGCGTTTAGACTCGGTTTTTATTAAGTAATGTAATACCCAAAAAGGTGAATCAAGCAAACGCCTCAGAATCGACCCTAGTCAGTTTCGTTAGACTCATAACGACAATACACACCCAACGGAGTCGTCCGCATGCGATTTCGACATCGTTACAACATTTTTCGACGTTTAAGTCAAATTGGGCCGCAAACACTCCAGGAAGCATAAAATGAGCAAACAAACTCGGAATGTACCTCGGGTTATTTTGGTGGATGAGTATCAACGAGACGGTCGTAACGAGCCTGCCCGAGACATATTTCGAGTCCAATGGAGCAATTTATGAGGTTTCAAGCGAAAGGGCCTCCTAACCTAAGTATAATTATATATATTATTTTATCTTAGGCTCCATCTTGGAGAAGTAGGAGGCCCCCCGCACCACGTCCAATAGCCGTTGGATGACCAGGAAGGGATATTTGTTGAGAATGATGACTTTGTTGAGCTCCTGATAGTCCACGTAGAAGCACCAACTGTCATCTTTCTTGCGGACCATGAGCACTACGCTCGAAAAAGGGTTAGCACTAAGGTATATTAGGCCCACAGCTAACATGTCACCCACGAGCTTCTCAATCTTTTCCTTTTGGGCATTGTCGTATCGGTATGTCCGAACAGATACGTAGAATATGCCCACCTGTAGGGCGATGTAGTGGTCCTTCGATAAAGGTGGTAGAAGGCGGGCAGTGTCAGCGAAAACACCAGGAAACATATCCAGAACATCCTGCAGGGCCAGAGGTGTCGGTAGGCTGGGAAGTACATGCTCGACCACGTACCATAAGAATGCGACAAAATCGACGTCGGCCCTTTTCTGAATAGAATGTAATGAGATGGCCTGACACAAGAGGGTAGTGCCACCCGCCAAGAGAAGTGGTGTCCCAGCCTGAGTGAACCACATGGTCATGTTGTCCCAGTTCACGTCTCCTAAGGTGTAGAGTCATGCCACTCTGGGAATAATAATATTCATCGCGAGCTTGGAGAAGTAGAAGGACATGACGATGAACTCATAGTGGCCGTCGTGCATGTGGAATGTCGTCTTCGGAATAACCTTCCCATGCACCTGAATCTAGTGATAATCGAAGTGGAGGTCCAGCCTGGAGAAGTAGGAGGCCCCCCTGCAACTCGTCTAATAACTCCTGGATGACCGGGATGGGTATTTGTCGGGAGTGGTGACTTTGTTGAGCTCCCGATATTCCGCGCAGAAGCGCTAACTGCCATCTTTCTTGCGTACCAAGAGCATCGGGCTCGAAAAAAGACTAGCATTGGGGCGTATCAGGCCCGCGACTAACATGTCACCCACTAACATCTCGATCTCATCCTTTTGGGCGTGGTCATATCAGTATGACTGGACATATACGAATAACACGCCTACCTACAGGCAATGCGGTGGTCCGTCGATCGAGCCGTGGATGGCGGGCAGTGTTAGCGAAAACACCTCGAAACCTATCCAGAATAGCATGCAGGCCAGAGGTGTCGGTAGGCAGCAGGGGCACATGTTCAACCACGTGTCAAAAACATGTGACGAAATCGGCGTCGTTCGTTTTCTGAATATAATGTAATGAGACGACCCGACGCATGTGAGTAATGTCACCCGCCAAGAGAAGTGGTGTCCTAGCTTGAGTGAACCATATGGTCATGTTGTCCCAATTGACATTGACGCCGCCCAAGGTGTGTAGCCATGCCACTACGAGAATAATATCCACCCCGCCCAACTCAAACACGTAGAAATCGGCCCAGAGAGGACCATTCTTATCTTGGCGTCAAGGCGTACCAAGGCGAGCCCCGACCGCCTTGACGCTTAGGCGACAAGGCGGACGCCTAGGCGACAACAAGGCGAGCAAATGCAAGGCGGCAATATTAATTTTTTTTTTAAAACAAATGAAGATATAGACAGCGGTTATTATAATAACCGCTGTCTATAGTGTCTGTCAAGTGACTATAGACAGCGGTTATTATATTAACCGCTGTCTATAGTGATTATAGACAGCGGTTAATATAATAACCGCTGTCTATAGTCACTTGACAGACACTATAGACAGCGGTTATTATAATAACCGCTGTCTATAGTCCCAGTTTTTTTTTTTAGGCAAAAGATAACCATCATTCAGCAGAGAACCATCATTCAGCAATAGCATTAACTACGCAGATTTTTAAACTGCATTCAGCCCAAGACAGTACTCAACATATCAAGCATTCATGAATGAACAGAAGTCCAAACCCAACAGAGAACCATCATTCAGCAATAGCATTAACTACACAGATTTTTAAATTGCATTCAGCCAAAGACAGTACTCAACATATCAAACATTCATGAATGAACAGAAGTCCAAACCCAACATATCAAGCATTCAGCCAACACAGTATTTTTAAACTGCAAGTCTGCCACCCAACATGAATCACAACAAGCCCAAGTCAGTACTCACTAAGTATTCAGCAACATGTAAATCTAAAGTTTGACACATTGAAAAGCAAAAGAAAAGAATACATTTCATAAATATAATATAAACAAGCCCAAGTTTCAAACTTGACATATCAAATAACTTGAGATCAAGAATACATTTCATGAATGAACATTATTTTTAGATCAATTAGAATCATCATCTAGTAAATCATTATTGGCATTGCAGGTGCTGGGTTGGTTTGAGGCACTTGTCATTTGCCCATAATTATCTACAAGATCTTCATCATCATTTGCAACTCCAAAGTGATCTAAATCTTCATCCCCTTCAGCTATTAGTTCAAGATTAGCTCCACTTCGTAAATTTCTAGCCCCGGTTCCAACAGCTCTCCCTACAGCTTCCCATGTGAGATCATCATCATCAAATACTAGAGTATCATCTGGTTTGTTTATCATCCACTCATTACTCCAATCTAGCTCATCAAGCACTAAAGGGTTGTAATTTCTTCCTTTTTCACATCTTTCTTGAAATCGTGCTTGTAGACGACGACTGTATTGGATGTATACAAGATCATTAAGCCTTTGATGCTCCAATCTATTCCTTTTCTTTGTGTGAATCTAAAACAACATAATTGCAAACTAATTAGTAATACTTAGTACTTACTACTTAGTACTTAGTAGATATTTGTAAATAATTTTAATTTTATATGTATATTGATTATTGAATATTTGTATACTTACAAACTCAAAAGTACTCCAGTTGCGCTCACAACTAGAAGAGGAACAACATAAGTCAAGTATGCACAATGCTATCTTTGTAAGTTCAACATTCGGTCCTCCATGTGCACCCCACCAATCCACTATTTATTTAAGACGAATATAAATTAGTTAACAATTAACATACATATAGTTTAAGAAAATATAAGAACGTAATCAATACTTACTTTGATTTAAGGTGGTTCGTTGCCTAATAGCCATAGGCTTTCCAAAACTATTTCGAGATGCTTTATAGTTAGTGCCTTGTTCTGCGATCTTGTCTTGCAAGTGTTGATCGGGCACTAGTCTTGCAATAACGTCATTGAAAGCATCTTGAAATTTCCAAGCATCATCATTATGTTTTTCCTCATATTCAAAATATTTGCTTGGATTTAAAAACAAAGCCGCCCTATACAATTTTTGCTCCATTTGATTTGTCCATCTATTTTCAACAATATCGATAATCTTTTTATATAACCTTTCTTTATTATCAAATTGTTCTTTGATCCTTTGTTTTGCCTCTTCCATTACCACATAAACCTCAGGCATAGCTGGTCTTTCATCTCCATCTACTAACCGCAAAACAGCCATCAATGACTTTCCTCCTTTGAGGCAATCTCTAACTCCATTCCAAAAGACAGTTGAAAGTATTACTTCAACAACTTGTTTTCCGGCTTCGGTTTTTGCCAAATTAGCAGCATTCCACGAAGGTGAGACAAAGAATAATTTTAGCTTCTCCTCATGCTTAAGCACACTTTGTAGAGTAAGGAATGATGTTGCAAATCTAGTCACTGAATGGCTCACTAGATCACCACCTATTGTACTCCTTACTGCATCAAGTAAACGAGTGTGCCTGTAGATGAAATTTGTAATCATTCTTGCCTTTTTTATCACCATTTTGTTTTGTCGAAGCTTTCCAATGTCTTCTAGCATGAGATCAATGCAATGAGCTGCACAAGGAGTCCAGAATAGAGTGGGTCTTCTCTCCATTAAAATTCTACCCGCTGCCTTGTAATTTGAGGCATTGTCAGTCACTACCTGCACAAGTATACAACATAAGTACATAACTTTGTATATATCTATAATCTATACTCTAGAGTTGTAAACCATTGAACATGAAATACTATGTTCAATTTACCTGGACAACGCAATCTGTTCTAATCTCTCCAATCTTACTATCAAGCAACTCTGATAGCATTGTAGCATCTTGAATATGACCGGATGCATCTACGGAACCCATAAAATAAGTTCCCTCTGGACAGTTGACTAGGAAATTTATCAAATGTCTCCCTCTCCTATCTGTCCAACCATCTGACATAAGAGTGCAACCGTATCTCCTCCAATAGGCTTGATATTTTGTCTTCATCTCGTTAACTTTCTCTTTTGTGTTTAGTAACAAAGGAACCCATAAATCATGATAATTAGGGCCTTTATAACCAGGCCCATATTGTCCAACTGCTTCAAGCATGATTTCAAAACTTCGTGCCTTTGCAGCATTGAATGGAATTCCACATTCATAGAACCAATCAGCAACATACCCATCAACTCTCTTTTTCTCTTCAGGAGATCTAAAATATCTCTCAATAGTTGTTTGTGCAGGTCCTTTAGCACGCCTATCATCAACAACATCTTCAGGTGCACGTCTCACATGAGCATCCATAGGGCCTCTCTTTTGTGGAAGGTGGATTACTTTTCTCTTTTTGGCACCTGTCCCAGAACTTGGGACAAATGAAGATTTAGCTGTAGATAATGTCGGGGATACTTGTGATTATGAACCTAACAACTCAACTTCTTGTTCACTCTCATTATCATCATCAGCATTCAAATCGACCTTGTTCTTTTTTTTGTCATTTAGAGCTGCATACATTTCAGTTGCTATGTCCGAAGTAGTCTTCATACATTTTGATACATCACCATACCGAAGACGGTAAACACCCATGTGATGTTTCAAGCTGATGTGACGTTTCGGGTTGATGTGATGTTTCAGGCCCTTGTGAGGCTAATACAAGTGCATGCTGACAAACCAAAAATAACAAGTTAACTATAAATAAAAGTATAAAGATAACATGATATTTCATAAAAGTATAAATAATTAAACATAAATACATAATAATACCTGAGAAGTTTCAATTCTAGCACTAAATATGCGCATAAGATCATCCATTTTCATTTTCATACTAGCCATCTCTGCTTGATACGCCTGCTGTTGTTGTTGTTGTTCGTTGAGTTGTCTTATTTGGCTCGCATAGGCTTGATGCTCTTGTTGTTGTTCTTGCCTCCACAACTCTTGTTGCTTGCTCAATCTTTCTTGAACAATAGACTCCACATCATCAATACGAGCTATTGTACTTCTCTCCTTCCGCTTATCATTCTTGAAAAAATTTGTAATGGTGGAAAACTTGCCACCAGCTCTTACTCTGCCCGGATGTTCCTTGCCTAAAACAAATGCAAGGATGTCATCCCTTCCCTGTGACACTAATGCAGCAGACTGAGACTCTTGGGTCGAGACCTCATCCTAAGCGAAGTCAAGAAATATTAATGCAAATGATGTAAGGAAAATTTACAAATGATGAAATGATAATTTAAACATACAATTCTAGCTGTCAAATCAGTTGCATCTTGACTAATGTATTCACCAGTCTTTCTTTTGTGACCGGCTTTCCATAGCTCCGCACGTGAAAGTGGTGCATTTGCACCTTGTTCAATCTTGACAATAAATGCAAATAAATTATCATTTAAATTATTGAGAAAACCAAGTTTTAAAACAAAATATATGAGAGAGAAGTAGAGAACTAAATAGTAAATACTAATACCATCATTTTTTCTAATCCAGAATAATCCATTCTGGAAGTAGTATGAAACGACTTTTGTGCTTTTGCTCTCTCTGAATTAGCTTTACTTTTCTCCTACACAAATAAATATTTGTTAATACTTAAATCTTAATACGTAGAGTAGAATGCTATAAAACATTGAGTTTATTAAGAAAACATAACCATAGATTCCGTAGTGGTGCGACTGTCGACAAAAACTTTCCAATCGTCGGGAGTTATGAAATTATACTTGACAGGAACATTGTAACGATGCTCCAAATCAACATCCTTTACATAAGTGACATACAGTTTGGATTTCCAAGACCTCCAACTTTCACCCATGCTTTTCATTAATTGATGGCGAACACCATCAACATTATCAAAATAATTCTGAAAATAATAGACAATATTAATTAATAATTAACTAAAAAAACACAATTATGTAATCACAAAAAACAAAATTACGTACATTTACTTCTTGCCACATTCGATCTTTAATTTGTTTATCAACTTCCTTCCATCTGGCAAATGTAACTGGCACATGCATCCTCACAAGAGAACCAATTAAACTCATCAATTTATTATACTCCGGCCCGGGAATAATGTGGCCATCATCACTAACAGAAATATAAAGCTTCTTCCCCTCTACTATAAGCTTATTCAATCCGTACATCTTAGTGTAGCCTCTTGTTGACTTTGATGAAGATCCTTTATCAGCCATTTTCCTAGAATAAGAAAACCCTACAAAAACCCTAAACCATCCAAAACACCTAAACAAAATACTTAAAAAACCTCAATAATATTGAGGTAAATAAAGAACAGTAAAACACACATATAACTATCATAGAGAGACAGAGAGTATGCTTGGCAATCACACATATAAATAAGGCAAAAAACATAAACCACAAACAGTGAATCGTAAGAAGAAAAAAACCCTAAACCACAAACAGGAACTTGGAAATTATATGAGAAAGGAAAAAATCGTAAGAAGGTAGAAGGAAATAACGAACCAAAGGAGATGGGAATCTTTGAAGAAATCGCCGTTAGGGTTTTCGCACAGTCGAAACAGAGCAGCAGCGAGTAAAAGGTAAAATGTCGAGGTAAAAATGATAATTATATGTACAATAGACAGCGGTTTTTATATAAACCGCTGTCTATTGTATCAGGAATGATACAATAGACAGCGGTTTATATATAAACCGCTGTCTATTGTATCATTCCTGATACAATAGACAGCGGTTTTTATATAAACCGCTGTCTATTGTACCCGGAATGATACAATAGACAGCGGTTTATATATAAACTGTTGTCTATTGTATCATTCCGGGTACAATAGACAGCGGTTTATATAAAAACCGCTGTCTATTGTACCAGGAATGATACAATAGACAGCGGTTTATATATAAACCGCTGTCTATTCTCCTATTATTCGAAAAAAAATAAAGCGGTCGTCGCCATGTTTCCAATCGGCCGACTGGACGCCTAGGCGTCGCCTAGGCGACGCCATGATAAGAATGGAGAGGACACGTGCCCATCGTGAGGGCTAGCCCCAAGCATAAGCCGCCACCCACCCGACGGCGTCCGCCTCCAAAACAAACGAAAAAAATGTAAAGCAGGGTTCACAAATAACGTCAAGCGGTCGACTAAGCGTTGGGAGATGAAGTTGTGGATAACACACTATCAATCATGATGATCATCGGGGTCCCCTGTAGTGACCCGTGAAGCTTTATAGTCTAGGGGCGAGAGAGCCCGCTGACGACAAAGAGCGGAAGGTCAAGAAGGTGTAGCACCGCGGACGAAGGGTCGTTGTAATCAGCCTTGCCTCCAAGGCCTCAAAGTCGGCGAGGGTAACCTCAAGTTCCTACTCGTCAATGATGACACAATTTCTTCAGGGGACAGTCATGGGTCGGTGAGTAAGGTTGCTAGCAGCGGAAACAAAGACCCTTCGTTCGGATATCATGGTGCTCCTGATTGGACAATCATGGGTGTGCAGGGGCGCTTGGAGGGCGTGGTGGCAGTCTTAGGCGGCAGGGGGGAGGGGGTGTAGGCCTACATCGACGATGGACGAAACGACATTATGGCTATGGGATCTGGGAGAGGAGGGGCTACCAGAGATGGAGGTCCTGTGCCCATGCCCTCGACAATGGAGTGCGGGTAGTGTGTGCACAGACGGGCACAAATATGCGGTAGCAGGCCATGCATGAAGAAACTGAAGTAGTGGCCGGGATGGTAGACCTGATACATGCGTGGCTAAGGAAATAAACTCGTCGATGTAGTTGTCGAGGAAACCCATTTGGCGAACGCCACAAAGATGTTTTACCGCGGTGCACGAGTAGCCTACATCGTAATGATGGATAAGATCCTACTAAAGGACCGACCATGAGAGGGTGGGATTGGATTGACAGAGCCAGCAGACTCAGTGGAGGGTCGACCCCTCCATGCCGATGAAAGTCGTATCGACCTTGTACGGAACCGGAGTCTGATGAATGTCGAAGAATTGTTCCGCACGGGCAATCCACCCCATGGGGTCGGTGTCGTGGAAGGTGGGGACGTCGAAAGAGCGGTATGGTTGAAGGAAGCTTGCCATAGGTGGAACAAGTTCGTGGGGTAGTTCCGGAGGCGCATCGAGAACCGAGGGGGACTCCGTGTTGGAGGCCGAGGATGTACCCAGGCAGATAATGATGGCACTGAACTTTGAATCCATCAAACGCATTAGGGCTTGGAGGGAAGCGATGGACGCCTCGTGAGCATCGAGGCGGCGGGAGATGGCCAAATCCATAGGGGGCTGAGACACAGGCGCTTCCAAATGCACCATAGAACAGAGTCTAAGGGGCATGCACATAAGGGAGCAACCAGAACAGTAGAAGCAGGTCGTGTCGACGATCACAGAAGGTAGCGGGCACGCGAAAACCCATAGAACCCGCGGTCGGATGGGGCTGCTTCGGTGATGATGGAGATCGTGATGCATGGAAAGGAGATCGCAGCTAGCAGGATCTTGCGACACGGTGAGCGGAGACTCATGTGGGTGCCTCGAGCGAGATACAAGAGGGAATGTGGAAGCGTCGGGTCGCGAGCGAAAAATGAACGAGATCTCTGAATCGTGATCAGGCACCGAAAACCGCAGCCAGAAGAGGGCAGGTCGGACCAAATGTTATGTAGTCGGGGGATTCCATGAGAAAAAAAGGGGACAGAGAGAAAAAGGAGGGGAGATAAAAACCCTAGGGTTCAATTTCATTACACTTCCAAGATAACTCTCATACAAGAGAAGAGGGTTTATATAACACCCTCTAGGGTTAATGGCAAATACCTAGACTGTCCTCATCATAAAGAAAATCATGTAGTTCCAAATAGATGTGCGTGCCCTAATGGACGTTTTCCGCCAATGTGTCTTTGACGTGCCTTTCGCGGCGATGAAATACTCGCCACATCGGGGACATTTGTTACGAGCCTACTTCGGGGCTTCGTCAGGGGTGTCGGTGGAGGGAGAGATACAAAGGGGAGACGAGCTCCACCTGCGGAGAAAGCGAAGGGAGAGGAAGAAGGGGAACCATGCTCAACCCTAACCCTAGAGTTTGAGAGAGGAGAACTCAAGAGAGAAATAGAACTTCATAATTTGATTGATAATTCATACAAAGATCCAAAGGGTCTATTTAAAGACTTACAAGTGACAGATGAAAATACCCAAAAATAAAAGTAGATGCGCGAATACTAAATTTTGACAACTCTAATTAGTCGTAACTACGATTCGACTCGAACACTTGAAATAATATACATAAAGACACGTAAATGAAATATGTGTAACCGGTGCCGGATGGTGAGGACCCATAACAACATCCCTCCCCCTCATCGACGTCCGTAACAACTAGTGAGTGACTTGTCAGCAAGGATGGAGCATGCTTTCCTTGAACCTTATTTGGAGGAGAACAACGGTGAGATAAAAGCAATGCTTCCTATGAATATTTACAATTAACGAAACATAGAGAATGCTCCTAATTATATTATGGTTCATAATATGCTAAAGCAGAGACAACCAATTTTTCAATCACGAGTCCATTTGAGCATCGGTGGGAAGAAGATTCTGAAGATGAATAAAAGCTGAACCAACTGGAATCTTATATTGCCAAAAGATTAAAGCAGATTTAGCATAACAAGTATAAAAAAACTTACTATGTATTATTATCAAATGTCATTCCAACAAATAGTCAGCCATGAAATAAAAAAGAGAAACTTCTAACCTGTCCAAGCATGGAGGATGAATAAGAGTAGCTACTCAGTAAAGTAAAAATAAGCATACAACACTTGACTAATCAATAGATGAGCAGCCTAATCTAAATTGGTCATGACTTAGTTTTGAGGAAGTATAAGGCAAGGAAGTATATGCCCAACCAACCACTCCATCATGTTTATATAACTCAATTCAGGGTGAATAAATTCAAAGAATTTAATATTTCGACAATTATTTGTAACAGGTGTGAAAACAGAATTATTAACTTCCTTCAAATTACAGATTCTCACTAAGTTTTTACTCAGGCAACTACGAAATGCTAGATATTATGGATGAGGTTGATACTTTCTGATAAAAAAACTCAAGTCAGTGGTTACTCAATTCTAGCATTAACAATTTCGTTAAACTGCAATTTTCTCCAACACACCTTAAGAGCTTTTGCTAGAGCTAAAGGTGATTGCTGCAAAAGTACTTGATCTGAATTCAGACTTGTATACAATGCAAGGCAGCAGGAATCTGGGTCAATCCATACTAGTCTCTTAGCTTGATCCTTATTTTCAATGTGTTCTGAGTTAATTGCATTTTCTCCATTTTCATGTGCTTCATTAACAGAAGACTTAGCAGCATATGAGCTTCTTAGTTTCCCAGATGCCAGCAATCGTACATCTGAATCAACAATGTTGTACTCAAGGACTTCTATGCCATTTTCAGCCAAACTACCGTGTACCTGCACTCCATAGCATGAATACATAAAGATTTGATAGTTGTGAATTCAAAAGGGCGAGAATATAAAGATCCATTATGGTAAAGGGATAATAATTGAAAGAACAAAATAAGCTTGAATCCATTAGCATCATCTGTAGATAAATAAAATCAACATAGAATTCATCACACATCAGCTTAAGAAGGAAAAATAATTGTGAAAAACAATATAAACAAAGTGTACTTCCCAGAACGTCTTAATGACAAAATAGTACAACAACACTTGATTGTGAGTGAAGTAGAAGTGGAAAGAAATAGGATATCCCATATGATCGAAAGAAAAAACCTGGAGGGCATATGATGCATGTTTGTGATATGTGAAATAAATATGATCTGAATATTGAGAGAAAAGTAAACCAGATTGTGACAGCGTCACAGCGACCTCAAGTGGTTTATATAGTTTTAGTTGTATTCTGGTAGACCTTAACGGATGATTCCCAGCTGTATGTCCTGATAGCTAGATGTTTATTATTGAACTTCTTTGACTACTACATTGCACTGTCCTTGCATTATTTCTATACTCCTTTACCTTTTATGCATATTGCATACTGATCTCTTCTGCAGAGTTTTTATTTCATATTGTCAATCTTACGGTCCTATGACGGGATAATAGATGATTACTAAAGGCAAACACATGTACGACGAATTTTGAACTTACAAGAATAATTTTTGTTATAAATCAAAATTTAAGATAGGGCACATTAGTTAAAGCTTACAAGGAAACAAGTGAATAAGGACATACAAAATGCGAGAGGGCGCGTAATTAAATTGCATAATTGAATAAGGACATACAAAACCACAAAAGTTTGGAGACAATGGTTATAAACAAATATAACTCAAGTAGTGAAAGGACGCTAATTCAACATAAAATAAATGACCACAATCGAGAAACTTACACAACTAGGAAATAGAGGTCTTGGTGGATCTCTAGCAAGTTACCGGCGGTCGGGGTCGAAGCATTGGCTGGATTAGGGCCTCCAGGGAGGTCACTTGCTGAAATTGGGCTGCTGCAGGACTGTACAGAGTTGTTGAGTGCTGCATTGTGATCGCGGAGGGCTAGAGGGTGGCAGAGAGGGGCTAGAAGGCAGGAAGAGGCTTCCTGGGTGCTGGACAGATGATCCTAAGCCTGTACTTGGGTGTCTTGGTTGCTGGATATAAACACCAGAGAAGAGAATGTGGTTTTCTGGTAGTCCTGGAATGGAATAGAGGCGCAAATTGAGAGCCAGCAGATCCTGCGGGCTTCTGGATGATTTCAGACAGGAGGAAGCGGCGCTGGAACTGATTACAGGGCAGTCTTGGGCTGCAAACGTATATTCTGGGCTGAGTTCAGGGTTTTGTGGGGAGGCCTTCCACAAGGGTGAAGAAAAGGGGAGTTCTGGAAGTCGTCCAGGTGGGGAGGAGGTAAACAAGTGGGGATTGTGGCTTTGTGAGAAATTGGGAATGCAGCAGGGGTTGAATTTGTGAAAAGAGGGGAACGTGGAGGGATGTGGTCCAGGATAGGGAAATAGGATTAGGGTGGATGGGATGAGTGGGACGAGAAGTGGGGGAGGGGGTTATTAGAGGAGTTATGAGGAGTTGGTGAATGAGGTGGGAGTAATTTTAGTAGTAGTATACTACATTTTAGGAATTGGATATAATGGGGTAGTAGAGAGAAGGTTAGGGAGTTGAGATGGTGGTAGAAGGGTGGTGGCCGAAGGGGATCGCCGTAGATGGTGGTGGTGGACCGTGGACGGAGCTGGTTTCTGGCGATTGCCGGAAAACTGAAAATGAGAGGATTTAAGTGGTAATGGTGGTGGAGATTTGAGGAGGTGGTGATGGCTTGATGGAAGTGGCCGGTGGTGTTCTCCGGTGATCGCTGGAAAACTAAAAATGAAGGAATTTTGAGTGATGGTGGAGGAGTTTTGTGGAAGAGGTGGGGAGGGACTTTGGAGAGGGATTGGGTTTATGGTGGTGGCCGGCTAGTGGAGGTAGGAAGAAAGGTGGCCGGACAAGAAGGTAGGGGCTAGGAGGGTGGCCGTCTAGATGGAGAGTGGAGGGGATAACATCCTAGCTCCGGCACTTGAATTTTTTGGCTTTGGCACCGGGTGATCGAAAGGAGGATTTCTTCTTCACTCAAACTTCCAATCCCTCTAAAATGAACCTCCTACCCCTATATATATAAACTAATGGGCCATCATGAACGGTCAAAATTTTCCGATTATGACGACCCTCAAATACATCAAATAAAAATACAAAAAAAAACTACAAATTTTGAATCGTCGATCCGCATAGAATGGATAGCTCTGATCGTCGTGTAGGCCAATGTGTGTCGCGATCCCCATCAAAATAGAATGCTCAGGGTTGGAGGTTTACCTCCCCCCTCAAACTCGTCGATGATGGAGATACTCAGGACTCTGCAGAAGGTGTTTAGAAACACCCTTGTTTGAGGGAGTGGCTGCTATTTAGCACTCTTGTTTTCTAGTTCTGTAGTATCTCATTATATTCAATCTATGCTGATGTCTGGCTTGTGGGCTTGAGATTCATATGATGTACTCAAACATGTAGGCCATTGGCCATAGTCTGGACACTGCTATTTATACATGTTCTACTTTTATCATTCTGTTTCATACTCGGTGTTTATACTTTGTGGTTATGGTTGTTTTGGTTGCATCATTCTCTACTGCGCTATTCATTGTGTTACTTGGTATTTTATGTTGTCTGTAACCACGTTGTTACATATGTTAGTTATATGAATGAAGGAAAGGAATCCAAAACAATATCCCCACTTCCCGGGACCGCGAAGACCATGCATGAAGATTTCAAAAGGGTGCAACTGACGAGTTTCCCAAAGACTCCCTCGCCATCAAGATGGGCACAACTGTGAGGGTGTTGCATTACTCTTGGATGATAATGTTCTAATTTCTTAATGCTAATCAAGTCTGAAACTCCAGCGAGTTTTATCAACAAAAGAAGACGGTTTTATCTCAGCATGATAGAAGTGAGCTACAAGTTAATAAAATGGATTTAAGATAGAAAAAGTCTTCTCAAACTTCTTGGCTATATTCCAAGGAGATATTTATTTCCCCAAGGAATCTTCCTGTTTTTCCATTATGTCATTCAAATGAGAAGAAGGATAATGCTATTAATGAAAGCAGGATGAGTCATATTATTGAATGAAATCACCAATGGCATATTAAATCAAAGAGAAAACTGACCTCAGATGAAACCTTCCTCTTGTCTACATAAAAGAAAGCCAAGTCAGTCGTTACTATAGCATAAGCATGGACAACTGGACTGTAAGATGCATCATTTCCCCGAATATTATAAAGCCAAGCAACCTTTATATTTTTGAGCATCGAGCAAACATGCAGCCAAAATACAAGTAGCATTACTACTAGTAAAATATAATAGGATTGAAACAAAAGTACAATAAATTAGTGAAAAGAGTTCACAACTATCCACACAAAAGCTCCAATAAGATGGATGTGATACCTCATCGAGTGCAGTGATTACAATACCACAAGACTTCTCCCGTGCAAGTTTTTCCCTAAGATCTTTTAATTTCTCAGCTACAGTACAGCCAGCAAATTCTAATGGTTGTAAGGTAACTGGCCGAATTTCGGCTGCTGGTCTACCTTTCCATATTTCATCAACCAAGTTTACAGAAAGCTGTATTAGGTTTTGTCTATTTCTTGAAAAAGCTTGAATCCATCTATGGGCGGTATCAACAGATACACACCACGGATCAACACCGATAGCCGCATCGCTCTGAAGATTCTGAAATGACAGCAAGTAATAACAAAGTATTTGAGCAACTAAATCATCCAAAAGTAGTTAGAGCATGCTACAAAAAAAACAAGCAAAGCTGAGCCAAAAGGATGAGCAAGCCATCCAAACCAGACTTCAATATTTTTAAAGCGCATCCAAGGGTATATGTTAAATCATGCCAACCAGCTATTTGCAATGCTATCCGCTCCTGCCGACTCAGTGAATGCGACAAAGACCCGACTAGAATACTGATGAGGATCGACGTTGGACTATGAGCCTCTATTCGGCGGGGCCCGCATTCATGTACTCACGCAGGATGCGTTGATCGGATCGACGATCCGAGACCACGAGCACGTCCGGAGCACCGTTTTAGTATTTCTATGTATTTTATTTTTTATTTTTGGACTTATATTTAGTACTTTAGGACACCGGGCGTAACGACCAATCATATCCATTCACGCCATGTTCCCAACCGCCCCCTTCATTATAAATATTATGGATGCTTTCAGTTGAAGGCATTGTTGATTTTGTGAGCGAATCCAGAACAAACATTCTTATCGTGGTGCGATGTCCCTCTCTCGTAAATCCTTCTATCATAAAAACCGCAAATCATACTACTTCTCCTTCCTTGCTTCCACCATAACCAACCACTCCTCATCCTATCCACTAACCGCAAACCCATCTTCTTCGCTAGTCACGCATCCCAAACCCTTCCCTCTCCTGCACGCCTTTCCTTTATCACAGCCTTACCATTCACCCTCACGCGATCATCACGTGGGCCGTCACCTTCACGAAAGCCGCTGAACCACCTCCAAACCGCAAGCCGCAGCCCCTCCCGTTCCTGTACCGCTCGATCAAAACCACCTTCCTCCCGCACGATTTCTCCCCAAATATCGCAAGCCGCTGATACCACTCGGGCTACGATAACTCCCCCTGATCCCACTTTAGGCGAATGACACCCGCAAGCAAAGCATCACAACTCGATCCCCTCTACAATATCATTCTTCCCTCTTGATCCATCCTAGAACACTGTTCACCTCCCCCGCCTCTGTTCCCATCACCTACCGCACGCTCCACCCACCTCCAACTGTCAAACCGTTTACGACTCCCTGTTACTACTGCATTCCCCCATCATTTCCACACCAGCGCCCCTTGCAGATTACTCCATTACATCCACCGTCTTCATCGCTAGGAAGCCATACCCATTGCCGCTACCAGATTCCTTCGCTTGTGAGTATTATTATATGTGTTACTTTTTCTGTATTGAATATTGGATGGACATGCTATAATTGCTTGGCACTGAAACTTGTATTGATTTATTTTCCTATTTCTTATAAGTTACCATTTGTAAAATTGTAGTTGAAAACACTCTTAGTGAAAGGGAGCGTGATCTTGCTTACGCATCGGAAAATTGAAGTTCGCATTGTGTCGATTTGCTTAAATTTTATAATTTTATATGCTAAAATTCTATTATGGAATTAGTTAAAACATACATGCATCATTTAGGTTGTGTTTGTTCGCGTCAATTCTGCATATTCACTTAGGATTGCATTAGTGTCCGCACAACCCCGCACAACCTACCCTGCGTCAGATTGGTATAAGAGCGAGGTTAGGGCCACTTGCATGTTACATAGCGGTAAGCCTTATCGTCAGTCCATGTCCGACCCGAACCTTACCGACGAGAGAACCACCAACTCCAATTCTGAAATGACACATGCGGACTTTCAACGGCTAATGATAGATCGGTTCGATCAGATGAATGCTCAATTTGACGTACTACGCACCCGCATTAACATCCTTGGGGATCAACGAGAGCATGCCACTCCCCAAAGGAGGGAGAACCCACCTACTCCACCTGACGTTCTCTTTGAGGAATAGCGTGACGCTCTACCACCTCAAGATTGGCGTGCTAGGAATCAACCACCATGATAGCCCGCCCCGCACCTGAGGCGACCCTCGATCACATTCATGATCGTCAACCTGGACTTGCCCCAGATAGACATCTCCACCCTCAAGAAGACTATCCACCTCGGCATCTAGTCCCTCGTGATCGAGTCTAGGACCGTTTTTACTACGGACAAGATGATTACTTTGACGAGTATCCTGAGCCGCGTAGAGCACCATACGCGGAGGACAACATCACTCGTCGCATACGCATTGACGCTCCCACCTTTAACGGTCACCTTAACCCGAAGGCCTTTAAGTGATTGGATTCAAGAGATGGACCATTATTTCGAGTGGTATGATATGACCGACGAGCGGCGCGCTAGATTTGTGAGGATGAAGCCGGTTGGCCCAACCAAGATTTTCAGGACCAGCCTAGTTAGATCACTTAATCGAGATGGATACCGTCATATTATCCGTTGAGAGGACATGAAGCGACGACTGAAGGACAAATATCTTCCCGCCTCCTATTGGAACTAGTTGCTAGATCAGCTCTATGCGTTGCGCTAGGGCACGCTATCTGTGGCGTAGTACATGCCACGATTTCACGAGCTATCTGTGAGGAGTGATCTACGAGAGGAGACTAGTGTCATCGCTTTCCGATTTCGTTCTGGATTAAGATCTGAGTTACTTATGGAGCTTATTCCCCATCAGATGGAGAGGATGGAGCAAGTTTATCAGATGACCCTCGAGTATGAGCATTACCTGCGACTCACTGGTGCCTGTCAGGTTCCTTCCAGATCATATGGGCCCACATTTAGGAGGCCACCACCGACCACTACCACTCATGCAGGACCCTCTCGTGCTCCCATGGACACGAATGGCAAGGTAGTTGCCACCGGACCTCCCACGGCCACCAAGTCGGGGAAAATTCAGTGTTATCGCTGCTCAGTTATAGTCCATATGGTAGCACAATGCCCTACAAGGAATTTGTTAGTTGAAGAAGGCGAACCCAGTGTTGATGCTGAGAAGGTCGTCGATGAGGAGATTGTTGACACAGTCGAAGACGGTTGGGAGAGCGATGCCGAGCGCTCCGTAGAGTTGTCGTGTTATACGAAGTCTCCTTTACACCCCGCATACTAATGAGGATTAGCGTCGTACGACGATCTTTTATACTTTCTTTCCCATCACAGGCGGTCTCTGCAAGCTGGCCATTGATAGCGAAAGTTCAGTGAACATTGGCCCAGAGGGCCTTAAAGCGGATGCATGTGACCCCTGAGCCTCATCCCTATCCTTATTGAGTTATCTTGGTCGATAAGACGGTCATACAGGTTGCCCAGAGGTGCATGGTGCTGATCACTTGCTCGTTCGAGGATCGTGTTTGATGCGACGTCATCCCTATGGATGTCGCCCACATTCTGTTAGGTAGACCATGGCTCCACAACCGCGATGTCTCGTGTTTCGGTCGCTCAAACACGTGTGTATTCTACGATAAGGGTTGTAAGATCACATTGGTGCCGACCCAACCCAAGGAGAAATCCCAGGGGAAGGTCATACCTCCACTAGTACGAGTTCATCTAGGTCACTGCACATTCTGCGTCGCAGCGAGTTTATGAGGGAGAGCGTCAACGCCGGTATATTTTATGTAGTGTCAGCCACCATGGATTCTGAGAGCCCTACAGATATTCATGAGCCACCACCACCTGAGGTCCGACGTCTTCTTGATGATTATGACGATATTATTCCGAATAAGTTGCCTGACGAGTTGCCCCCTTTACGTGACATCCATCATGCCATAGATCTGACAGCGGGAGCTTCACTCCCGAACATACCACATTATCGGATGAACCCGGATGAGCATGTTGAGCCCAAGAGACAGGTTGACGAGTTGTTGAGGAAGCAATTCATGCGTGAGCGACTGAGCCCGTGCGCAATGCCTGCCCTTCTCACCCTGAAGGACGGGAGGTGGTGAATGTGTATCAATAATAGAGCCATTAATAAGATTACTATTTGGTGGGGCCGTGGTCGCACGACGAGATCCGTCCCGTCTTACAAATTCCGCAGATTTCATCTGTGCCAAGGCAACCGCGGTCGTGGTTGCCTCCGCGCGAATTTCATCCGCAGGAAATAAGCCCCGCCAAACCAGCCCTAAATATAGTTTCCTCATCCCTGGTTGGACGACTTACTTGATACGATGGTTGGTGCCTAGGTATTCTCAAAGATCGATCTTCGCTGCGGGTACCACCAGATTAGGGTTCGTGAGGGAGACGAGTGGAAGACGACTTTTAAGACCAAAGATGGTCTCTACGAGTGATTGGTCATTCCATTTGGGTTCCAACACCCCCAGCACCTTACGACCCTTCATGGGCAAGTTCCTGGTTGTCTATTTTGATAACATTCTGATTTATAGTCACTCCCCCGCCAGTCATTTGGGACATCTGAGACTTCTGTTTGAGATTCTCCGTAAAGAGAAATTATTTGTGAATATGAAGAAGTGCATTCGTTACTGATTTTGTACACTTCCTCGGATTTATCATCTCAGCGTCCGGCGGGTCTGTTGACCGGGACAAGGTTTGTTCCATTCGTGAGTGGCATATCCCGTCCACCATCACTAAGGCCCGTAGCTTTCATGGACTAGCTACCTTCTATCGGAGGTTTGTATGGGGTTTTAGTACCATCACGGACCCCTTCACGAGCTTTATGCAGAAGGGAGACTTCAAGTGAACGGAAGCTGCCACTCGAGCATTTAAAGAAATTAAGGAGAAATTGATGACGGCCCTTGTCCTGAGATTACCTGATTTCTTTAAGGCATTTGAGGGCCTGCGACGCATCTGGCGTTGGCATTGGCAAAGTACTGATCCAGGAGGGTCATCTTGTTTCTTACTTTATTGAGAAGTTGAACAAGGCCCGGCAGAAGTACTCTAATTATGATAGAAAGTTTTATGTGATAGTGCAGTCACTTCGATATTGGAGACATTATCTCCATCTGGGAGAGTTTGTTTTATACTCTGATCATCAGGCTCTGCGTTATCTTGACTAACAAAGGAAATTTGGGCATAGACATGCCAAGTGGGTCGAGTACTTACAGGATTTCCACTGAGTTCTCAGTCGGCATATTGCCCTACTCCACACACTGAGCGCTACCGCAACTAGCTTTGATTGACTGTTTGGTGACTACCCCACCTATCCTGATTTTGCTGAAATTTATTCTGGATTTTTGAGGGACTCTCCTGAGCCCACTGAGGGGTTCGATATTGTAGAGGGATACTTATATCGTGGGTTTCGTCTTTGCATCCCCAGGACATCCTTCCGAGACTTTCTGATTTGGGAGATGCACGCGGGTGGCGTTGCTGGCCACTTTGGCAGAGATAAGACGATTGCTTTTGTTGAGGATCGCGTTTATTAGCCTGCCATGAAAAGGGATGTGGCGTGTGTTGTACGTCATTGCGGCACGTGCTAGACGGCGAAGGGTTCAAAATAAAATACCGGACTTAATACTCCTCTTCCGGTACACACTAACCATGGGTCAATATCAGCATGTATTTTGTATTAGACCTCCCTCGCACCGTAAGGAAGCATGATTCTATTTTCGTAGTGGTAGATCGATTTTCGAAGATGACTCACTTTATTGCCTACCGCAAGACCGCAAATGCGGCCCACATGGCGGCCCTCTTCATGAGAGATATTTTTCGATTACACGAATTACCCAAATCAATAGTGTCTGATCGTGATGTACAATTTATGAGTTATTTTTGGAGAACGTTTGGCATAAGACAAGTACGACTTTGAAGTTTTTTACAACTTATCACCCACAAATTGAAGGCCAGACTGAGATCGTAAATAGGAGTATATGGAATTTGTTGCGGTGTCTAGTTGGTGAGCACCCGTCGGTTTGGGATTTTGTGTTGCCCGTAGCTGAGTTTGCATACAATAGCTCCATCAATAGGTCTATTAGTGTGAGTCGATTTCATACAATGTCAGGATATGAGTCTAAGAAGTCTATTGACCTCGCCTCATGTTCCCTTAGAGTCACGTCCTAGTGAGTCCACTAAGTCCTTCATTCATTATATACATGAACTGCATGAATTAATCCAGAAGAAAATTGCTAGCAGTAATGAATTATATAAAGCACAAGCAGATGAACACATGCAGGAGCAACATTTTCGGGTGGGCGAGCAGGTCATGATTCAAATTTGCATGGAGAGGCTCCCAAAAGGAGCCGCTAAGAAGCTACAACCAAAATGAATGTGTCCTTATAGGATTATAAAGAAAATTGAAACAAATGCCTACAAGATCAACCTCCCTGCAAATATGAGTATTCATCTTGTATTAAATACGAAAGAATTAACACATTACTTTGAGCCTCTCGAGCATAGACCCATACCTTGACCCACTTATGACAACCTCCCTGTTACAGCTTGACCCTTCCCCTGCTCACCTTGGACGAGCACCTGCGGACTTGCCCGCACCCCCCCCCCCCCCATGATTCCACTGATTCTTCTGGATCCACCAGCATGAGGTGAAAGTTGAGAGCATTGTTGATATTGTGGCACATGAGTGCACCACCACCACACACGACCCTTCTTGTCGTTACTTAGTGCACTAGAGTAGACTCTTGTTCATACCCCGCTTGGTGCTGATATTGTTGGTTATCGATGGGTCTTTATCATCGAATTTCTTCTTGACGACATTGTGGATAGATACAAGGCTCGTCTAGTTGCAAAGTGGTTCACCCTGACTTACAATGTTGATTTTTTGACATCTCTCCAATTGCCCGTATCAATACTATTTGAGTTCTCTTCTTCATTGTTGTCAACAAGAATAAACAAATGAGTCAGCTTGATGTTAAATATGTCTTCCTCTATGGTGCCTTCACGAAGAAGTCTATATGGAGCAGTTGAATAGCACAATAATAATGATTATAGTTCAATACAAGACCTTACAAGGCTTATATAGGAGCCGGAAATAGACAATAAAGCCCCTCAACGGGAAAATACAATAATACAACTAGCACTAGAAAATAAGACTAATCTCAACTCTCCCCCTCAAGTCAGACGGAAGATGTCGGTCATCCCAAATTTTTGAATATCATCAGAAAACATGTCACTTCCCAAGCCTTTGGTGAACACATCCGCCAGTTGATCTTTGGAATGGACAAAAGGTGTGACCACGGTCTTTTTATCCAGGTGGTCTTTGATAAAATGTCGATCACCTCCACATGCTTTTTCATGTCATGCTGGACTGGGTTATGAGCTATACTAATAGCTACTTTATTATCACAAAATAAGGAAAATGGGTCGGTCCCAGAGAAACCCAAATCGTGTAATATAGTACGCAACCATAGGCCCTCACAAAGGCCTTGTGACATAGCACGACATTCTGCCTCAGCACTGGATCTGGCCACCACATTCTGCTTTTTATTACGCCAGGTCACCAGGTTTCCCCCGACAAAGGAACAGTATCCGGTTGTGGACTTTCGGTCATCCCAACATCCAACCCAGTCAGCATCAGTGAACACTTAGATCTTCAAGTGGTTGTTTTTTGAGAAGAAGAGGCCACGACCCGGGGCTTTCTTTAAATATTGTAACCCACGATATGCTGCCTCTTGATGTCTGATCCTGGGAGCGTGCATATATAAACTCAGAATTCCAACAGCATGGGTGATGTCAGGGCGTGTGTGGGATAGGTATATGGGTTTCCCAACCAATATCTGATAACGCGAAACATCGGTTTGATCACCATCACCATCTTCCCCAATCCCATGATTTGCTTCCATAAGAGTGTTCGCAGGAACACAGCCAAGCATCCTAGTCTCCTTCAAGAGATCTAAAATATACTTACGTTGGGATATGAAAATTCCCTGAGTCGATCTAGCGACCTAAATACCAAGAAAGTAACGTAATCTTCCCAAATCTTTCACCTCAAATTCAGCAGATAAGAGGGACTTGAGATTTGCAATCTCGTCTGTGTCATTTCCAGTGATCACAATATCATCCACGTAGACAATGAGGACCACAACCCTCTGATCACATCGCCGGACAAACATAATGTGACCAGACTGAGCCTGCTTGTATCTAAATTTGAGCATAGCCATGAGAAACCTTCCAAATCACGCCATAGGAGATTGTTTTAGGCTGTATAGAGATCTCCTTGGGCAGCAGACAAGGCCTTCATCCCCTTTCTTTATAAATCCAGGAGGGAATTTCATGTACACCTCCTCATCGAGCTCACCATGGAGAAACACATTCTTCACATCGAGTTGATGGAGATCCCAGTCCATGCAAGCAGCGCACGATAGCAACACCCGAATGGAGTCCATCTTTGCCACAAGAGCAAAGATCTTCTGGTAGTCTACTCTTGAGTTTGAGTGTAACCTTGAGCAATCAGATGGGCCTTGTATCGTTCAACCTTACCGTCCTAGTTTTGCTTAACAGAAAAGACCCACCGTGAACCATTGACTTTCTTGCCAGGAGGAAGGGAAGAAATATCCCATGTTTGATTCTTGTCCAAGGTCGACATTTCCTCTTTCATCGCCTGAGTCCATACTGGTATACTCAAAGCTTCCTGCCACGTTTTAGGAATAACAACCAAGGAGAGAGAAGAAACAAAGGCGTCATGGGTCGGAGTAAGATGGCAGTAAGCCACATGATTAAAAATAGGGTGTTGAGTACAAGAAGCTTTACCTTTCAGTAGTGCAAGTGGGACATGAAGATCAGCATCATCAGAATCTGAAGCTGAAGTGGGCACTGGTAGAGGTGGAACTCGAGTAGCCTGTGTACCGGAGGAACGACGGTGGTATACGTGAGGAAAATGGGAGATCGGAAGAGAGATCAAAGGATCGGGCAAGGGAGCCGGTGACGGTGGTGGAGTGGAATCATTAGCATGTGGTGGAGAGGAAGGAAGAAGGGGAAGAGGGACGACATTGGAATCATTATCACCAGTACTCTCCTCCTGACGAAGAGAGTGAGTCGAAGGCTGAAAATATGATTCCCCCTCCCTGAAGGTAACATCCATAGTACAAAACTTATGCCTTGAGGGGGGATGGTAACATCGATACCCTTTCGTGGTGGAGTAACCAAGGAAAACACAACGGTGAGCCAGAGGGTGAAGTTTGTCTCGGTGAGGTTGATGAACGTGCACAAAATAGACACATCTGAAGACACGGGGGGGCCAGATGGGTGGTATGGACAACGGTCATGGTGGAGAGACGAGCGAGAGGAGTGACATAGCTAAGGACACGGGAAGGTAGTCGGTTGATCAGGTGAGCAGCGGTGAGCACAACATCACCCTAATAGGACTTAGGAAGATGCATAGTGGCAAGAAAGCATCGAGCAACGTCAAGCAGGTGCCGGTTTTTTCGTTCGGCAACCTCGTTATAGGTGGAGGTGTGAACACAAGTAGTCTGATGGATGATACCATGACTAGTAAAATAGGAACCAGACGCCACGATCGTCATGCTTCCCCCATTATCACTCAGAAGAACCTGAATAGATTCATCAAATTGGGTCTGCACTATTTTATGAAAAACTTGAAAACATGAAAAACATCATTTTTTTCTTTTTTAACAGGTACGTCCATGTAGTGCGAGAAAAACAATCAATAAAGATAACAAAATAATGGAATCCAAAAAATAATAAAACAGGGGAAGGCCTACATACATCCGAATGGATTACATCAAAAGGAATGCTACTGGAAAATGATAAATGAAATGGCGTATATCGCACATGTTTTGACATATCACAGACATCACAGACAAAAGTTTGAAGAAAGGGTAGGAAAGCAGGAAACAAATTTTGAAGATAAGCAGGAGACGAATGTCCAAGACGCAGGTGTCAGCGGTGAACATCATCAGCAGTAACATCAGAGCAGGAAAGAGCCAGAGAGGGAAGCTGGGAGTCCAGGTAGTACAGGCCACCACGGTTCCTACCACTGTCAATGTTCCGCTTCGTACTCAGTTCCTGAAAAACACGAGTATCAGGAAAAAAAGTTACAGAACAGTTAAGGGATCTAGTAATATTACTGATAGAAAGTAAATTGCGAGGGAAATAAGGAACATGAAGAACAACAGGGAAGGGAATAGTAGAGGAATAAGAAATGTGTCCCTTGCCCGCAATGGGGGGGGGGGGGGGGGCAAACTGCCATTAGCAGAAATGACTTTGTCCTTACCAGACAAAGGAGTATAGGAAAGAAAACCTGAAGAAGAGTCAATCATGTGGTGGGTGGCACCAGAATCGATCACTCACTCAGAAGAGGAAGCATTGACAGCATGAGCACTTGGCATAGCAACAGTGGCAAGGGAAGTAGGAGGACCGGAGGACGGATCTGACTGAGAGTGAAACAGGCGGCGAAAAACATCCAACTCGTGCGCGGTGAGCTGGCCAGGGGAGGAACGTGATGTCTCATCATAGACATTAGCAGAGTAAGCAACATCATGAGACCAAGAACCACCCTGTCTATGGCCCCCACATCCAGGTCCATGACCACGACCATGAGCAGGAGGGGCAAGGTGAGGGTGAAATTTGAAGCACACCTCCCGAGTATGTCCCCTGCGACTGCAATAATCACAAGTAGGCACCGAGGATCCAGGACTGGGAACATAGTTGCGACCCACACTAGTCAGGGCGGAATGATCAGGATGAGCAATAATATTGAGAGACTTCCGGCAGTCTTCATAACCAAGAACCATACTGAATGCCTCCTGAAGTGACGGGAGAGGGGAGCGGTGAAGGATATGTGTCTGCATCATATCAGACTCCATGTTCAGCCCCATTAAGAACACATGGACACGAAAGCGGTCCTCCCGTTGTTTCAGCTGAATAGCATCCGCAGTACAGGTAGGAGAAAAGTGTGCAAAGTAGTCCAATTCCTAATACAGACGCTCGAACTCCGAAAAGAAGATGACACAGTCATAGAGCCTTGCCACAACTCCAAAATGTGACGGATAAGCTCATAAACCTGAGTGGAGCTACCAATCTGGGAGTATGTTTCCTGTGCTCTGGTCCAGATCTCGAGAGCTGAGTCCATCAACATATAAATCTGATAGACCTTGGGAGACGTCTAATGTAGGAGCCAGGAGACCACCAGAGAGTTGTCAGAGTCCCAACGCTTCCATGAGGAGTTGGTCTTGAGGGGCTCCTTAATTGTCCCATCAATGTAACCAAACATCTGGTGGCTGCGAATGACGTGTTGAGCAGCGTGAGACCACTCGAGATAGTTCGTGTCATCCAAAGGTACCGTGGTAATCTTCAGAGAGCCAGAGTGTCCATAAGTCCACTGAGGATCATTCATTTGTGGCTGTATCACATCCGCAGAGGATGCAGAAGAATCAGGATCACCCATATCGGCGACGAGAATCTATGGGAACTCAAACAGCAGAAGCAATCCAGGCACAACCGTGCAGGTCGTCAGAGGGGAGCGACAACAGAAAGAAAGGCATCTGACGGTGCAGGGGGATGATCCAACATCGAGGAAGGAAAGGCAGCTGCAAAAGGCAGGAGGCGGAATGGAGGTCAGGTGAAGAAGAAAGAGAATCGTTCGACTCGGCAGAAGACAACAGTCGACTCGGCAGAAGGCAACAGTCGACTCGGCAGAAGGCAGACGATCGCTCTGCAGAGAGAAGAACAGATTACGGAGGGAGGAGACGGTCTGGCTGCTTCATGGAAGGATAGCGGCGGCATCCTTCTCAGTAACCGGCGGTGGTGAGGGAGCCGCCCGACAGCCGCATGGGGAAGAGCAGAAGCGAACACAGACGGCTAGAGGAGCGACGAGATCAAACACAGGAAGAGACGATGAGATCGAACAGAAACGGGTCTGAAACACACGGTAGCTAGGGTTTTTTCTTCCTCTGATACCAAGTTAAATAGCACAATAATAATGATTGTAGTTCAATACAAGACCTTACAAGGCTTATATAGGAGCTGGAAATAAAAGAAAGACAATAAAGCCCCTCAACGGGAAAATACAATAATACGACTTGCACTAGAAAATAAGACTAATCTCAACTGGAGCAACCTTGCTCAGGGGGAGTCTTAGGTGTGTAAGCTTCGGAAGGCAATTTATGATCTAAAGCAAAATCCTCGAGCGTTGTGTGATAAATTCTGTTAGGTTGTCTCTACAATTGGTTTTTTCAAAAGGAATGTTGATCACTCTCTCTTTATACGGAAGACCAACAACGGGCTGGTGATTCTTGCTATCTATGTTGATGACAATCTTCTTATTGAAAATGACTCTCATAGAATAGAGATAACGAACAAAAATCTTCGTGAACATTTTGTCACTAAAGATATAGGTCCTCCCAGATATTTCTTGGGAATTGAAATTGCAAGATGCAATAACTCTGTTGTTCTGTCCCAACGCAAGTATGCCCTAAATTTACTCAACGAAGTCGGTCTCTTTAGCACACAACCTGCTCGAAATCATATGTACGTGGGAGCTGACAAGCTTTGGGATGAGACATTCCCTCTTCATCAAGATATTACTAGTTATAGACGACTGGTCGGTAAACTCATATATCTTACCGTAACTAGACATGGCATCTCCTATGATGTTAGAAACGTCAGTCAATTCATGCAAGCTCCTAAAGAGTATCATCTGCAAGCCGTGTTAAAAATATTAGAATACATCAAAGGGACTCCAGGAAAAGGTATATTGTTTCAAAGAAACAACCATTTACGCATTAAAACATATTCTGATGCTAATTATGCAGGTGACAAAGGAGATCGAAAATCCACTTATGGATTATGTACATTTGCCAGGGGAAATCTTATCACTTAGAAAAGCAAGAAACAAGCTGTGGTATTCAGGTCAAGGCTGAATACAGAAGTATGGCACAGACTGTGCATGAGTTAAAGTGGTTGAAAGCACTTTTAAAAGACTTGTGAGAAATCTACAATTATCTTCTACCGATGTTTTGTGACAATAAAATTGTTATCTATATATTCAAAAATTCAATATTTCATGAAAGAACAAAACATATTGAAGTTGATTGTTCGCATCGCCTAAGCGAAGACCTCTTGAGGACCCAATTCTCATTTTCTCGGAACTTTCTCAAGTGTTAATGTAATATTTTATGTTTCTTTTCTCATTGCTTGGCAGGTGAGTCATGGTGGAAAGCAATATCGTGATAGTCACCTCCATAGACAAATTGAGTTTTGAACAATCACAAATGTAAATTTATTGAATTGTTTGTATAATTTATTTCAATTTTTCAATAAATCCATATAATATTTGAAAGCATCAATACCCTTCCCGTATTTTACTAAATGAAAAAGGTTAATCTGCCTCCAAGAAATTTAACAAAAGTAGAACTTCCGCAAAAAGTTTGTCTTAACAGTAGGTTTGAAAAAGCGTAACAATAGAATAGAATGTTTAAAAAAGCTTAACAAACTACTCCAAAGAAAGAAAACATGCTTATATATAACATGCTTATATATATATAGTGAAGAAAAGCTTTACAAAAAATAAATGGCATCACATCAGCAATCCAATTCTCCACAGGAGGATCTTCCCCAATGCGCATGAGTTTCCACCGATCACTCAGCTGCTGTGTTGCTTGCAAGAAGTACCTTCCATCAGTCCACAGCAACGCATCTTTTAACGTTATAAGAGCTAAACCTGGAAAAAATACCAGTTTCATGCTGAAATTGTGATAAAATAGCAAACAAGGATGGATCCAGAGAAGCATCAATAAAGAAAATATTGAAAGAAAGTGATTGAATCTGCCTGATCCGCAAAACTACATATTATATACATTGAACCAACTAATGGAACATCATCAAATCATAAATGCCTACAAATATATTCTTGAAGTGCAATTTTCTGACATTTAGCCTTCCTAGTTTACACCACATGATCAAACTAGATTCAATGAAACACACAAATGGGTAAAAATGATGCACAAGAGAGGAAACACGTGGAACTAAAAAGGTAAAAAGTATTTGAAGTTTGATAACTACTTCATGATAGCATAGCATTAGAACTTCTATCCCCTATTTTCAGGCCTTGCAGAATATCAAGTCAGTCAAATCTCATTATCAACCGCAAATATGTCCTAATTATTTAAGGTCCTCTTTATAAATCATCAATTTTCATTTTTTTCTGCTAATTGTTGCTCCTGTTAAGCTCAATCTCTATAAATCATTTTGTGAGAAAAAGTCAAGTGTAACAATATTTATTACTTCACATATAATGATATAAATAAAAAAATACAAGAGTATGTACACATATTTATAGTGAGGAGTGACACTACAACTCCTATCCACAATGTGGGACTAATCTATACAAGATAAACAAAACTCCTAATGGTCCATGGTAAGCGGGCTTTTGTATTTTGGGTGAAAAGTGTCCCCCAAGTTCCGTAACACAAAAATCAAAGAGAGATGGGGGTATTGTGAGTGGTCGGGTACTCGGACTGCAATGTGAGGCACGAGATCTTAGAGAGATGTCGCCGGAACCAAGGTTTTGAAAACCGGACATGATATCGAACCGGTGGAACGAAAGGTTCAAGGTTGAACCGGTCCAACCGGACTGTTATATATATGTCAAATAAAATAAACATGCAAGTATTTATAGTAAAAATGCCAAAAAAAAATAATCAATATTATATCAAATATTTGTATAACATTATTATATTTCAATCTTCTAAACTATGTCAAATAAAATAAATACAATGTACTAATATTTTGAACGGATTATAGATTTATGTTAATTTGAAAAAACATTTAGATGTAAATATAAAATTAAGCTCAAATAGAACTAAATAATATAAAAAAGATAAAATTAAACATAGTTTCATAAATATAAATTTTAAATTTGAACCAAATTTAAAATCATATATATAAATATATAATACAGTATACCCTATATTTTATACAAATAAATATGGTAATATCATATATATACACACACACACACTCTAGCGTCTATAGGTTAATAAAAATGAATAATGTAATTTACTAACAAATATGAATAAAAATATTATATATATAATATATTTTGGTAGTTTATAACAAAGACAAGTTGGCCTAGTGGAGGTGGGCTTTGGAATTCACTCTACTAGTGTGGATTCGAATCCCACTATCTTCAATTTTAACAAGAATTTTGGGTCCAACGGTACTTATTGGACCCACCTGGCTACGGGGAACCGCCCTAAACCCTAAACCAGCCATAATTCCCAGTTTTTCGGTCAACTCGTCGGATTCCTCGGTTTTCGGGCGGTCTGTAGATAAAGCGGGTTTTATACCTGGACCGGACCGGGTAGGTATCCGGTCAGTGGTCGGACCGATCCGATTTTCAAAAGCTTCGCCGAAACCCTGGCTGCGAGAGGAGTCACGAAATCTCAGGAAGACGTCATTAGATCCTTGGTTGTCGAGACCTCTTAGAGGAGAAAAGGTGTCGCTCGCGACAAGGTCAGATTTCACACAGCGCGAACCTTAGCTGTGGGAAATATTATTGATCAATCAAAAAGGGTTACAGTCGTTACAAGAGAGCTCGAATCTCCTATACAAGGGTACTCGCAAGAACCATTTCGAGGTTACGCGAGTCCAGGGACCTCTTGGCTCGGATTTCTAAGATGCATTTAAAGATAGACGTGGGGCTTTGCCCGCGGGCAACCTCTGAAAATACGGGCTGCCCGCTTACAAGGTATGGAAAAAATGTTAAGTACAAGAAGACGGAGTGATCCGCAAGATCCCTTTGGTGGTCGACAAGTACAGGCTTCTGATGTTGGCGAGACCACCTTTGCCGTTGGCGAGACCTATTGGACTGAAGTGGAGAAGCAGTTATCCCCACATCTACTGATGGAGAGTACGGCGGAATTTGAGCATACAGGTCCATGGTAAGCGGGCTCTCGTATTTTGTGCTTCTATACATTTCTTGTATACTCCCTCGCAAGTTGGAGTGTATATATTGTAGGCTCAAAGCTTGGAAACAAATTAACGATAAAGTGGTTGGGGTAAGACCTTGGTGAAGAAATCAGAGAGTTGGTTTGCAGAGGGAACATGTCAGAAATCAAATTTGCGGAGCTAAACTTTTTCTCTGATACAGTTTACTTCAATGTGTTCGGTCCATCCATGAAATACTGGAGTTTATGCTATATGGATAACAGTTTTACTATCGTAGTAGAGAACTGCAAGAGATAAACTAAGATCAATAAGAAGACTCTCCAGTCAAGTAAGCTCGGAAATGGAATAGGTCATCGCACGATACTCAACTTCGCCAGATAATCATGTCACAACCATTTTTTTCTAGCTCCGCCAAGTGTCCAGATACCCTCCAAAAGAAGTACAGTAACCACTTATAGATCGGCGATCATCAATAGAGCCTGCATACTCCGCATCAGAGTAGGAAATCAACAAGAGAGGAGATAAAAGCTTGTCTACAAGCCCTTGATCTGGAACATTCTTTAGATACCAAAGGATCTGTTCAACTGCTTGGAGGTGGGATGCACGAGGATCATGCATGTACCGGCTAGCCACGCCAACAACAAATGAAATATCTGGTTGAGTTACGGTCAGATAGATAAGATTACTGACTAGACGACGATTGTACTCCAGATTAGCTAGGAGAGAACTAGAAGCAGATTCGTGAGCACAGAGCTTGTGATTTGCATCCGCGTGTGTTTCAGCTGGCTTACACCCAAGTAGTTGGCATCTTGTAGAAGATCTGTGCAATACTTCCGTTGAGATGATCAGATAATACTAGCTCATCATGTAGTCGAGATACCACAATATTTAAGAAATATCTGAGACGCCCCAAATCTTTGATATGTGATGCACAACAAGAGTACCAGTCGCAAGTAATAAAGAAGTGAGTGTTACACTCAGGAATTATCGTGTCCACAGGAAGCTCGGACAGTAGTATTCGACAACATAGGCATCATTAACACATTAAACCAAATCATTTAGTGGTGGTTTCTTAAATTATACTAAACATGCAATAAAAAAATCTAAGAGAACAAATTAACAACATTCATGAATAATATTTAGATTAGCAACATCAAGAACAAGAAAAAGAGAAAGAGATTCTCACACAACTTCATCAATAGCACAATGAGTCGTCAAATAGAAGAGGAAAAGAAGATTATTCTTTGGTTATGGATGGAAACTAATTGGAGTGTCAATCCAGATCTCCCGCGCACAACTTGGCTACAGTGCGAGGCTCAGGAATGTTGTCACCACCTCCCGAAGTTGCTCGTTTTCTTCCCGTGTGCTTCCAACTTCTGGATGAACAACCACTTTGTACCAATCCCCTTTAAAACATGAGAATCACCTCCTAAGAGCTTTAGAATGCCATGAAATAATGGAGAGGACCTTAGAATCTGAGGAAGCAAGCTTGGAATGGAGGAAAGGAGATGAAATCTACTCAAGAAGGGGCTGACGACACTCGTTTAGGTGAATCCCGAACTCCGGATGCCCCGCAAAGTGCCCCAGCACAAGCATTTATAGAGTCGGGAAAATACGCACGCACGCCCGTGCGCATAAGGGCGCATGGGGCGTGCGTGAAGAAAAGCGGCGTATGGAGGAACCCGGTGAAATGGGTGTGCGCCCGACACACGCGCATGCGAAGAAAACACACGCGCACAAACAGAACGTCGATTTTTCAAGGAATAAGAACGCACGGCCCAACACAGTGCGCGCAAGAGCATGCATGAACAAAACGCTACGCCCATCATCATATCGTTAAATTTCAGGAATAAAGCACGCACAGGCACAAACAGTAAGCGCACGCGCATGCGAGAAGAAATTGCACGCGCTGTCGCAAAACACATGATTTTTTGCCCAGGTTTACGAATTAATGAATAGTGCACGCACATGCGCATAAGGACGCACAGGCGTGCGTGGAAAAATTTGCACATAACCTCCTCTAAATTTAAGAATAATTCCACGCCTGTAGTTTCACACAATAACACCCAGATTCCATGTAACATACATAAGGATGAATAATATATTAAACCACACTGCAAATAGGGTAAATGATTATGAAAACGATGCGAAATACAAGGTCAAAATAATAATAATAATAATAATAATAATAATAATAATAATATATATATAATAGAGGTGTCAAAATACCCTCACACTTGCTTATTTGCAATCACATGCAAGATGTAAAGGAGGCCGCGTCATTACCATTTATTTTGCCAAATGGATCTAGGACGACTGCGACTATAAAGGGTCGAGTTGTGTTGAGTGAGGAAGTCACCTTACAAGATGTTTTATATGTTCCAACATTAATTTGCAATTTAATTTTTGTATGCCAATTTCCGATTTAAACTATCAGGCTCTTTTCACTGATAAGTTATGTGTGATTCGGGACCACACCTCCATGATGTTGATTGGAGTAAACAAGCTTCTTGGGGGGGTTACTATTTCAAGTCAATAAAGTCTTCAACAGCATTGAAGATCAATATAGTGGATTCATCTGTAGTTTGGCATCAACGTCTTTTGCATCAAGCAAGTCAACTTTTGCCATTTATCCCTGACTTGACCTTTGCCATTTATCCCTGAAGTCAGTAGTTTACATTTTCAAGAAAATCCTGTTTGTGATCCTTGTTTTTGCTCAAAGTAAACCCATTCCAGTTTCCCTTTGAGTAATAAGTATGCTGAAAACTGTTTTGATTTGATCCATTGTGATTTATGGGAGCTTATCATGAGGTGTCAAGTTGTGGGCCACATTCTTCATTAACCATTGCGGATGATCATAGTCATTCAATTTGGGTTTACCAGCTCAAAGAAAATGGTGAAGGTAGCATGCGACTCATTGAATTCTGCAAATTAGTTAGAGCCCCAATTTAAAAAAAAATATCAAACACTTCCGATGTGATAATGGTTTGGAATTCGATTAAGGCTATATGCGAGAATTTTATAGAAAACATGGGATCATACATGAAACCAGTTGCATTAACACACCACAACAAAATGGGAGAGTAGAATGCCGTCGTAGGAATATCCTTGAAGTGGCACAGGCTTAACGATTTCAAGCAAGCCTTCTTACTCGTTTTTGGGGTGAGTGTGTCTTAACGGCTGTTTATTTGATAAACCAGACTCCTACGGTACGACTCAAGGTAAAATAACCTTTCAAAATTCTATTTGGTATTCGACCGCCGTTTGATCATATATGAGTGTTTGGGTGTCTTTGATATGCCCATAGCAAAGAAAGTAAAAAAGTTTACCTCCAGGAGCTGGCGTTGTGCCTTTGTAGGTTATCCACATGCAAAAAAAGCATGGAAGCTTTATGATCTTATAAAAAACACTTTCTTCTATTCTAGATATGTCACTGTTACGGGCTCCCCTTTGGGACCTGGCACACGGACGTTGGAGGGGGCATCTCAGAGGAGAGAGGCGCGTCCCTTCTTGGAGCGCTCGGGAGCTATCACGATGGTGGTGAAGGAGACAGGGAGGAGGGTTGGATCGACCGATTGCTGGGTTACGAACCACGAATGGGGAGCGGCGGAATTGCGGCTAGGGCAACTCGACAGAAAGAGAGAGAGGAATAGAGAGAAATTAAGAGAGAGAAAAGAGAATTTGTTAATTAGTTTTTGCATACTCCCAAAGCCCCAAAACCCCAAAACCCATCCATATAGCCGGATGGTTAAGTTATGAAAATGATAAAATGAAAACACCCCCTCACTTGGGATTTAACATAAAGTGAGGCTACAAAAATAAAGATGCGTAAGTAAAATGCTCAAAGTAGGGAACTAATAATAAGCGTGCGCGCGTTAGTTGGGCTTCATGAAGCACGGCGCTTGTGCGTGATCCCCCAAAGAGGATCCGTAACATCTCCTCCCTCCTCAACATCAAGCTTGTCCTCAAGCTTGTCCTGCAGCTGCGGTGTTAGAGGAACCAAGGGCGCGGGCGGTGGCACTGGAAGAGGCTCGGTATCATTGTACTCCTGTAGAAGGGTCGTGAGATCATGTGGCTCGGTCGGCGGGGCCTGGAAGGAGAGAACGGGGCGGAAGTCGGCCGCATGACAGGCGTGCCATACCGTCGGTTGGGGGACACAGCCCCAAGACATCGTAAGTTCGTCCAAGTCCCACAACATGGGGCCCAAGGTGCGCAGCCATCGGGTCCCGAAAACTGCCTCAAACCCTCGAAGGGAAATGACAAAGAAATCAACGTGGAAATGATAGCCATCCATCACAATGGGCACGACCCGACAGACCCCAGTGCAGGCCATGGAGGTGTCTTAGGCACGACCACACGCAGACAGCGGCGAGGAGTCACTGAAAGCTTGAGGCGCAGAGTGGTGAGATAGCCATCCATCACAGTGAGGGCAGCTGGCTGCTGACCCGCTACGGTAATAGACATCTGTATCGTCTCCGCGGAGCGGGGACTGGCCATGGCATGTATGAAAATATCGGGGTCACCGGCTCGTCGTCTTCCACGTCATCATCGGGGAGGGGGGACTCAACCTCGAGCCAAAAGAGGCGCTTGCACTGATGTCCACGGCTATAAGCGTCATCACAATTGAAGCATAGACCCTTCGCGCGGCGGTCGATCATCTCCTCTGTCGACAGACGGCGAATGGGGTGGATCCTCCTCCTTGGCTCTGCCAGGTCCACCCCCCCCCCCCCCCCCCCCCCGAAGGTAAGGGAGACGGGTTGAAGCCCTTGGAGGAGCTCTTCCTGATATGACAGCCCAAGTGTGGGTGATCTAGCAGAATGCGGGCGAGACTCATGGCGGTAGTCAGATCCGACGAATTCTGGAACTCAACATCCATATGAAGTCGCTCTTGGAGGCCGGCTGTGAAAACTGCCACTTGGTACGCCGTCGACACGGACGGGGCATAAGCTAAGAACACCTGAAACTGCTTTATATAGTCATCAATGGAGCCCGACTGCTTCAAGGAGATCAGATCGCCAATAGGGTTGCTACGAAGCAGTGGACCGAAGCGAAGACCACAATACATCTTGAAGTCCTCCCACGTGAGGTGAGGTTTCTCCCGTAGGAGCTGAAAGTACCATAGCTGTGCTGAGCCCATGAGATGGAAGGAAGCCACGCCAAGCCAGTTCTCTAAAGGAGTGCACTGGGTGGTAAAGAACTGTTCACAACGGGTCAACCATGTTAAAGGATCTTCACGACCATCGAAAATCGAAAAATCGAGCTTCACAAAATGTGGAACACTGTAACTGTCTGGACGAGGAGGGAAAAGGTCGGGTGGCCGTTGGTGAGATGATTCGGGCATTGCCGGATCGGGGGGCCGAGGATTGTGGAGTCGGGCATTGTTGGAGAAAAGTGTTGGGGGGTTGTTCGTGCAAGCGACTGCAATGGTTTATGTGAACGACGGCCGGCGCGATTTCGGACGGCGGGCTGGAAGAGTCCGCGGCAGAGGAGGCCTCTAATACCAAGTTGTTATGAGCTCCCGTTTGGGACCTCGTACATGGACATTGGAGGGGGGATCTCGGAGGAGAGAGGCGTGTCCCTTCTTGGAGAACGGGCGAGCCGCGGTAAAGGAGACAGGGAGGGGAGCTGGATCAACCGATTGCTGGGTTGTGACCCACGAACGGGGAGCTGCGGAATTGCGGCTAGGGCAACTCGACAGAAAGAGAGAGAGGAATAGAGAGAAATTAAGAGAGAGAGAAAAGAGAATTTATTAATTAGTTTTTGCATACTCCCAAAGCCCCCACGACCAATCCATATAGCCAGATGGTTTAAGTCATGAAAATGATAAAACGAAAACACCCCCTCACTTGGGCTTAACATAAAGTGAGGCTACGAAAATAAAGATGCGTAAATAAAATACTCCAAGTAAGGAACTAATAATAAGTGCACACACATTAGTTGGGCTTCACACGTGAAGTACAACGCTTGTACGTGATCCCCCAACGAGAATCTGTAACAGTCACCTTCCATGAAACCATTTTTCCTATTGAAAACCAAAAGTATATGAAACAACCACACTTTGAGGGGAGACATTTTGTGAGAACTGATGTTAACAAGGGAAATTTCAGTGAGTTGAAAATGATTGAGGAAATCAGAGAAACAAAATTTCCTACTAGGATGGGTTCTAGGAAGAATAACACCTCGAAGTTGTGTTGGTGACAAGGGAACGCCTCTAAATCAAAACTAAAGGGAGAGTGTGCCTCCTGGACAAAATGTCGGAGAAACTGTTCACGATCAAGACAAAGATGCGGGTTGCTCATGAAGTTGAGGGGGGCAAACGAAGTCACTAAAACTCGACCCAAACGAAGTTCTCAAATGCCATCAAAATATGATGACTTTGTCGTTTTCTAGGCCATTATTGGGCATCCAAAATCATCCAGAGAGGGCAACCAAGCTCTGCTACAGATGGAGGAAAAACGAAACCTATGCCTCTAAGGGATGCAAAGCCAAGAAGATTCAAAAGTGCAGCAAGGCCGAACCCTTTTTGATCTAAGTGTGAAGCAACAAGAATGTATTAGGAAGCAAAAAACTTCATTCTATTTCAGCACATGTCCTCCATCATGAGTCCAAAGGCTTCAAGAATATCCCTCCTGATGTTATACACCATGATAGTATCTTTCGAACTCCTTATCCATTAGCTTGTTTTGTGAAAGTTGACAATTTTTCTCGAAGTCACCGGGTTTTCTTGGGAGCCATCAGCTCGGAGGTTGAACCACAAAGTTACGGAGAAGCCATGAAAAATTCAAAATGACGTGATGTGATGGCTAACGAAATTGCGGGACTTGAGGCAAATCGAACATGGACGTTTGAATACTTGTCGAATGGGAAAAAGCCAATAGACTATAAAATTAAATACAATTCTGATGTAACGGTTGAACGCTACAAGGCAAGGTTGGTGGAAAAAGACTTCACACAAATTGAGGCGCTCGATTTCCATGAGACATTTGCTCCTGTCGCAAAACTCATTCCCGTTCAAGTTTTCATGTTCGTTGTTGTCTCTCGAGGTTGGGAGCTACATCAAATGGATGTAAACAACGTCTTCCTTTATGGAGACCTGGACACGGAAGCCTACATGAAATTGCCACTAGGGTTTCACATGGGTCATAGCGACAAAGTGAGTCATCTGCGCAAATCACTCTCTGGATTGCATCAAGCTTCCCAAAATTGGTTAGCCAAATTGAACGATGTTTTACTGCGGCACGGATTTATTCAATCGCACGTCGATTATTCCTTATTCACTTCTAGTCGAGGTCAAGTTTTTTTGGAATTGCTTGTTTATCTCGATGATATATTTCCCACAGGGAATGATCAGGATGCATGTTCCGCATTCAAATAATATTTGCATCAATGCTTTAATATCAAGGACCTTGGAAAGTCTAAGTACTTCCTTGGAATCGAGATAGCTCACTCATCAAAAGGTATATTTCTTGATATTTTATCAGAAGTTAAACTACTTGGATGTCGTCCGACCAACACTCCCATGGAACACGGGCAACAGCTCGGGTTGGTTGATGGTGCTACTACCACAGATGGGACGGGCTATAGGCGACTTGTCGGATACCTCAGACATCTCACCATTACGAGACCAAAAGTTTCATATAATGTCCATGTATTATCATAGTTCGCACAAGTACCACGTCGCGAGCACGTCCATGCGGCAATGCAGGCGATCTGTTATATAAAGGGATATCCTGACTGTATCCTACTATGTGTTGATAGTGATTTGCGCCAACAAATTATTTGTGATTCAGATTGTACAAGCTGCTCGATAACATATCTGTCTGTTACAGGATACATTGGCATGTTTGGCAATTCACCCATCTCTTGGAAGACCAAGAAGCAGAAGACTGTCTCTCGTTCCTCGGCAGAAACAGAATACAGGGCTATGGCTGCTGCTACAAGAGAACTTCTTTGGCTAAAAGTGCTCTTATCGTCATAATTGGCACCACAGATTGGTCATATGACATTTTTTGTGATAGCCAATCGGCCATCCATATTACCGCAAACTCGGTCTTTCACAAGCACACCAAACACATTGAGATTGTCTGTCACTTTATCAGCGAGCCAGTGCAGGCCGAAGTTGTAAACATGAAAACACATCAGAACCGAACTGCAACATGCCGACATCTTCACTAAAGCTCTCTATGCATGCAATTCAATCGAATCTTGGACAAGTAGGGCATCCACGACGTGCATGCGCCAATATGAGAGGGGGGTATTGAATTATTTGCACTAATTGATAGATATTCTGTGTATCTCGTGAATTTAGTATATTGCACTATATCAGGATATTTAGGAGCATAGGCAGGAGGATCGTTTCTTATTGCCAAAGATTGATTTCTGATTATTAGCTTTTACCTTAGCTGTTCTAACTTTTGCATGTATATATGGATGTAATATATTGAGAGGTAAATAGAAAAACAGAGGATGATAATCTCCTCCCATATTCACTAATTTCTTTCACCATGCCTCTCAGTCCTTCTCTAAATACAATTATACAGCATGCCCATGATAAATAGGAACAATATTTCCACTTTGCGGGGAGCTCTTTTAATTACATCAACTCATCAAACAATACATTTTCATTAAACATTGTCGACTAGCCTAACAGCCGTAAAACGCCTGAGCACTTATGAGATAGGGTCCTATGGTATAAAAATGGCTTGACCAAGAATTTTACACTAGGAACGATTCCAACATCTGAACATCAAGGTAAACAAACTCGAACTTGAAGAAATCAGAACTACGAGCAAGAGGAAGCAGTTACCTGCGCTCCCTGTAAATCCAGAGATGAAAGCACGCCTCTTGTCCCTATCTGATACATACTCGCTCTGTTAAAAGTTTAGAACAGGGAAATTAAGGCATACTTCTCAGATTCTGATACTAAAGATATAACAATAGTGAAGTTGAAATCAGAAACCCTAAGGGACCTGATGATTGTCCTCCGAGGGGACGACAAGAGCATCGAGAGGAGGGCAGTGAGACGCCATTAGCGATCGCAGAGCATCGAGGGGGTCCGCTGCCATTACGCTCGATCTTCTTTGACAACCGATGAAGATTTAAGAATTAAGAGAGATGGAATAGAATCGGAAAACCCGAGAAGGGAGTCCCGACACCCCGGCTATCTTAAGCAGGCGACTGATGAGGAACGGGTAAGACAGCGAAGACGGCAGAGGTCAACAGCGCCGATAGCGAACGTCGCTGATCATGTACACGTGTCAGCTCCCGACTTGTTGTGATCGCTGCCCGGTATTCTGAGACATTTATACTATATTAAAAGAAAAAAATTTAGGTGGATTTCTCTCAAGCATCAAACATTTGGTCCGTCGTAGAATGCCGGATCATACGGTTGTATTTAATTTCCCACCTAAAACTAGGTGGGAGAACGCACCTAAAAATCCCTCATATTAAAAAGAATACACTTAAAACACACTTTTTCATTTTACCTATTTTATCTTACTATAGTAAAAGGGAAAACATCATTTGTTAAAACATTCAACTTTCTAATTTTACCCGAAAAACTTCATTTCGTGAAACCTTTAACTTTCTGATTTTATTCCTCCTTATTGTAAAATTTCTAATTTATGTATTTTTTTTCTTTAATTTTTAAAAATGCGCTCTCATATAGCTAGTCAAAGCCTTTTACCTACGATAAAAATGTGCTTTTCCCGTTGCTCGCAAACGTGCACACGGAAAAAATGAGTGACAAACGGAATATAGCACTTGGGGGGTTTGCGAGGAGCGGGAGCGCCGTTGCGCCGGGGCAATGTCATGACAGGAGTACTGTCGTGCAGAGCACTGGTCCCCCGTGCACGGTCACAATCAGGTAGGGGTGTAAGTCGGAACCAATCGAACCGCATAACCGAACCAAACCGCACGGTTCGGTTCGGTTTTAGTAGCCCGTGGTTCGGCCACGGTTCCATTTTTTGAAAAACCATGTGGTTCGGTTCAGTTCACGGTTCAGAATGTCAAACCGAACCGAGTCGAACCAAACCGAACCATATTAGCTTTAATAATATTTTAAGTGTTGTTTACCTAGTAATTCCTAAGATATTTGATATTTTGTTCAATGCTGCAATTTTGTACTTTTTAGTGTTGTTTACTTGTTTATGTCAAATATTCTCTTCATCCCTATATGCAACTTTGTAGTATGCAAATATTAAAAAAACACAATTTCAATGTATGATTTATTTTCCAGTTGTTGTTAGAGTTAATTATTGCATGAATGATATAAGATTCTTTTTAATTATCATTTGTCAACACTTGGTTAAATGACTAATTATTAATGTAAAAATATCTTTATTTTTATTATTAAACCACTCAAACCAAACCAAGCCAACCAAGCCATACGATTCAGTTCGGTTCGGCACGGTTTGAGATTGTTGGAACCACATGTGGGTGGTTCGGTTAGTGGTTTTGATAAAAAACCGAACCAAACCGAACCGTTACAACCCTACAATCAGGATACTATCACAGTTGGTCTTAAGGGCTGAGCCCCGTGCATCTCGCTCTTATTAAAATAAGGTTGTTTATATAAGCAACCCATAAATAATAACCGCTCAACAAAATGATATTGACAGCCCAATTTTTTTTTACAAAAAACATACTAATTTCACATCCACAATTATTATTTCATATTAATTTCGCATGTGCAATTAATTAAAAAAAGTGTGACTTATATCTTCACATAACCAAATGAAATTAAAATCAAGAACTTGTGAAGTTTGTAATGGATATGGCAAATACATGCTAGTTTAGTGCTAAGTAGACAGTGATTGGGCATGCAAAAAGGGGTAAAAAAATCTCTTTAATTTTGCGGAATACAGAGAGCACGAAGACGGTCGTAGCGGTTCCATGCCGAGGGGGCATAGTCGGGTGCATTACCATGATGCCCGCGGGAAGAGGCATTGAGAAAAACATCTTGCACGCAGATATGAGCTCTGCTAGCTACAAACGACTAACCTGCTTATGGCGCCGAGGAGATAGCTGGCCGGAGATAGTTGTCCATAGACGAGGCCCCGCTCGCAGGAGGAGGAGGGGATTCCACGGGGTTCCGGCGGGCATTCGACGGGTGCGAGGGTTAAGGCGCGAACATGAAAGAGTGTTGATGGTTGAATCCTCGTTTGTCCCAGTCTAATCTACGGCGACGAATGGCGGTCGGCGACAGAAGGAGGGCTATAGGCGGAGGCGGGGGTTGGAGATATGCGGTGGTCGGGCGTGATGCACGGAGAGGAGCAGAAACATGGAGCGAACTACTATTAGAGGGGGTGAATTATGAGTTTTAGGTTTTATTTTGACTTTCTTGAGGCTGTTAATAGTCATTCGTGAGCTGCTTATTTTGACTTACAATTTTGCCAGCTGTCATACAAACCTGTATGAAAGGGTATTGGTGTTCTGTGAGCTGGAAATCAAATTGGGCAAGATTGATGTACTTGGCATTCCATTGGAATATTCTACCCTCAAGCGAAATTTTTTAGATGTCGCAGCCCAATTTTCACTATTGGCAGCCCATGCTCTAACTCGAAAACTCACATGGAAATCCCGCATGATGTTTCACCTCCGCGTCCGCTCTCTGGAGTAGCAACCCTCCCCACACCGTCGCCGACGCAGCTCCAGCACTTGCTGAGGAATCGTCGGCAACCTTCCATGGTGAATCTCTTCAGGCGATGCTCGATCCCACCGAATCCGGCGAAATCCTGAGTATTAAGGAAGGAGAGAAAAGTTTGACATTGGTTAATATGATTGATTTTAGAGTTCATTTTACCACTAGCATAAGTTTTTCTATGAAGGAGGAGTTAGTGAGTTGAGAGCGTAATATTTCAAAAGGTCTTGGGTTTGTGATCCCTATTCAAAGTGATGACAAATTGACATCTCGGAGCAAACCTAGAGTAATGATTGAGTGTGATAGATGAGGATGTAAACGTCGTAGTTAAAGTTCCAAAGGTTGGGTTAACAAATACTTTAGAAAATCCTCCTCTAAGCATTGTGGGCGCCCTTTCGCATTGAAAAACGTAAGCAATTGGCACTAAATGGACCATTGAAGTGAAATGTGGTGTTCATAATCATGTGATGGTTCACCTAGAAGCTCATTCATATGTTGGTAGGTTAAATGATACTAAGCAAAAGATTGTGCATGAGATTGTCTGGTGGCTCCTACATCATTGGACAAATAGATGACTATGTCTGACATGAGATTGACACTAGCTTCATGTTACAATATCAAGTTCATTCATTTCTTTAAATTCCAGTCATTTACGTTTCTACCGCTACATTTGACACCTACAACATTTACAAGAACAATTTCCATTGCGTTCATAAATGGTAAACACTTTGTACAACTGATGATGCCTGATGATTGCCCACCACCGCCAATATTCTCAAGTTGGAAGAGATATCGTACATAAATTGCTACTCAATGGGATCTCGACGGTTTGACAGGTATTAAACATTTATTACATAGTTTATTTCTCTCTTACACTCCGTGTTTAGCGATATTTTTGATATTTTATAATTTCTATGCATGTTTAAAGTTCATTACAATGATGTTTTTAGTCTTCCTTTTTGCAAACTACAGGAGACGTTCGATGCTTGCTTAGCGTCCGATGCTTGACATTTTAAGTACAAATACATTTTCTGACCGATAAATACATTCTTCAATTAATAGACATCATTTCATGAATTTTTTGCAGACTGTCGCTATTATTTGATTTGGATGATGTCACATTTTGGATGCGAAGGGTGGCTTACATGATGCCGACTATACCCTAATCAAGTGTCTATTGTATTATTAGCAAGCAAATTAGTCGTCATGAATGCAAATATATGACACCGGTTATCCGCCACCCCCAAAAAAACTAGTTTTGAACTCGAAGAAATAGCTTTGGCAAGTGCCACAATGTAGTTGCACTTTTTTGGGTCGCCCGTTACTTTTGGATGTGAAGTTCTCGTCATTAGGTTCTTCTATTTAGGCTCCGTTTGATGAGATGGTGCGGGACAGTACTTTTAGTTGAAATTACGACTGTAACTGTATTCATAGTTATATTTACAGTCGTATAAACATATGTAATATACAACTGTAACTGTATTAAAAAATCATTTTTTAACACGTATATTTTCAGACTGTAACATATTGGTGGCAGTCGTGAACGCGGTGGTTATGAACCACCGTTCATGAACGCCCGACCTCACCTAAGTAACTCCATCGTCTTTTATGTTCAAAACTAATTTTCATTGCTTGGTGGCGGTCATAAACTGTCATGCCAAACATACATTCTACGACGTGACGTTTTTGTCCAAACTCACCGGCGCAAAAACACCGCGGCAAACAAAACCGTAGTTGTTGCTACAATTGATCCAACAATCATAGTGTAGTCATAGTGTACTCATAACAATCACCAATAATTTCTTATGTTAATAACAAAATGTCAATTTTATCATAAACATTTTATGATCTCTTATCTACTAGAAAACTATACAAAATGCAAGATACATTTATAATTTTAACTTGTACATAAATAAAATAATTACAAACCCTAGAAACCATACAAATACACCTACTTTGAATGGTATTTCAATGACATTCATTTCCTTAGATTAAGGGTCGGTTTGGCACCGCGGTGGTGGTCATGAACACGATAATTTTGAACCGTGTTCGTGAATGTCCCTAAGAAATTCCATCCACTTTTATGTTCAAAATTAGTTTTTTTTCCAATTGCGGTCATAACGTTTTTGTCCAAACTCACCGGAGCAAAAACACCACGCCAAACAGACCCTAATAGAGATTAAAGAAACTCGTAGTTCATTGGATTATTTTCCTGTGTATAATTTGGAGGCAAGATAATCTCAACTCTATGTATAACCAACATCCACAAGATAATATTTTCTTAAAAATTATTAAGTATTTAAAGTAGGTTTAAAATCAATTTTCCATATAATTTTTGTATATACACAAATAATGCAAACTATGATGCCTATGATATAAGATTATATATAACTATCACTTAAAAATTATGATGTGTTTAAAGTCAGTTTCAAATTAAATCACTATTGTGCTTGCATAGGTTTAGATAACTCAATACTCTTTAAACAATTTAAGAATTACCCCCAACACATTTGAAGTGTCTGCTAATAATATCTGTGAAAAGAAGAAATAGAAGATAAATTCAATTATAAAATAATTTTCACTATTTCATATCTCCAAACCAAGACGTGAGACTAATCATACTAATCGTTCTATAGGACTAATTACAAGAGCATATCATTTTAATGGCCTTACATATTGACAATAGAATTAAGTCCTTGAAAAGGTCTAATCCATTTTCTTCAACATTTCCTCACAAGTTGGAGTATACAAGTCGTAGAAATCAAACTTGAAAAGGAATTGACTATACAGTGGACGATGTAAGGCTTTGTCATGATGTCTGACACTTGTTCTACAACAGACACAAGTCGTAAAATCAACTTCCGAGTTTGAACTTTTTCTCAGACAAAATGACAATCAACTTCGTCGTGATTCGTACGCTCATGAAACACAGGATTCTCAGCGATGTGGATAGCAGTTTGATTATCACATAAATGGATTGCTGGAGAAGAAAGTTTGACGCCCAAATCAGAAAGAATACTCTCTAGCTATGTAAGTTTAGAAACAACAGAAGTCATAGAGTGATACTCAGCCTCGGTAAAGGAGCGTGCAACGACAGTTTGCTTTAAAGTCAAAAAGTACTGATAGCCAGGCAAACTGACAGTTTTATATTGACCCCAAATATCCGAGTGGACCAAGCCAAAAGGAACAAGCTCCGAGAACAACTAGGGGAGAAGGTATGCAAGTTTCACATTAAAACTCAATAAATGAAAAATCAGGAAGAGCGCGTCGGAAGATATGAAGAGGAGCATGGTCAAGTCGACAATGTCAGACAACAGAAGTAACCAAGGTTAACACGGAGGCGAGAAGGTCCAAATTGTAGAGCTCATTTAACAGTCGGCCGGTACCAATGACTCATCGTGTTCGTCGATCCTACACCACAAAAGAAGACGATGTACAAGTTATGGAACCATCATGTTCTTGAGTAAAACGACCGACGAAGAGTAGATTAAATTTAGAGTCAAGGACATGAAGAAAATAATGAAGAGAAATGGACAAAGTCACAACAACATCGCCACAACCGCAAACATGGTTGGTATCGCCATTTGCAAAGGTGATAAACTTGGGAGTAGCAGTATACGTGTACCAAGAGGACGGTTGCGGAGAAATGTGATTGGTAGCCTCGGAGTCCACAATCCAAGAGGAGAAAAAAAGCAAGAGAAGATAGGTCGGCATTGGAGGAAGAGGCCACAGAGCCGTGGGTGCGAGTAAGAAGCTCCCGTGGCAGCCGAAGTTCATCCCACAAGACGTCAATGTTAGCGCGGGACCTACAATGGCTAGTGTGTAAAACGTTGCGAGACCAATCGGAGGAAGGCCGGGCTTGAGGGTGGTGAATAGGAGGTCTCATGATGGGTGGCAGCGAGCACAAACACCAAGAAGCGGCGAACTAAGGAAGATGGGCGACAACCGACAAAGAGTGCACGCTGGCTCAACATCAGCGGGCTCGACAAGCAGAAGCAAGGAATCGACGAAGAGCGGCAAGGGAGACAAGCAGTGAAAACATATGCGAACACAAGGCACAGAGGCGAGCAAGAGCGATCAAGCGGCTAGCAGTTAAAAGAGCAAAGCGAACAGCCGCGAGTGAACAACAACCAAGGACAGACAAACACATGGACTAACTAGCACCCTGGGCGGACATCGATTTCGGGCGGACATCAACAGTTTGGTGAACACACGGCAAGAGAAAGCAAACACCGTGAAGCGATCACACAACAGGAGTCCGCACGAGAGAACAGACATAAGAGAGCGCGATCAACAAGGCGAGCTGTGCAGGATGCGCGAGCAGAAGTTGCAACATATGAAGCATTTCGCGTGAGCAAAAGTCGCGCGAGCTGAGTTGCACAAGATGCGCGAGCAGATGGAGCTGCAAGCAGGAGTCGTGCGGAGCAAAGTTGTGCAAGATTGCGTGAGCAAAAGTGGTGTGGACAGCGATAGCAGCAATCACGCAGGTCACGCAAGCAAAAGTTGAGGTGGGTCTCGTTAGGTAGCGGAAGAAAATCTATAAAAGCGGCAAGGGAAGATGAGGAAAATCTATAAAAGCGGCAAGGGGAGATGAGGGGCAAAACAAAATGACGCTAATAGAGGAGCGCGTTCAGGGTTTAGGCCGCGAGACCACGCGAGCGGGCAGGCAAAGAGAAAGGCGGGCTTAGACCTGTGACGGGAGCAAGGGTTCAACCGGAAAAAAAAAACTTTAGGATTTGATGGCTCCGATACCATGTGAAAAGAAGAAACCTAAGACAAATTTAATTATGAAATAATTACAAGAGCATATACATCCCTTTTATAGAGAGGAGAAGTAGAAGCACTACTCCAAATCAAGATGTGGGACTAATCATTCTAAAGGAAGAATGTCATTAATGAGTCTTACATACTGACAATAGAATTAAGTTTTTGAAAGGGCCTAATCAATTTTCTTCAACAATATCAATGAAACACAAATATATTTGCCCACATCATGATTTTTTTTTATTCTTATGTGCAAACATACATAAAAATAATAAACTATTCTTCGGACAAAACATATTGGGTTCCTGCAGCTAAGGAATGAACCCTTGGGGAGCATTTGTTTGGATGAGGCTTTAAAATTAAAATTTGAGTCCAATTCTAATGAACATGGACTTCTAATTCTAATTTCACTCAAAATAAGTAGATACAAAAAAATCATAAAACATTTGCCAAAAGAACACAAACCAATTCTAATAGTCCACAAACTTAATTAAGAACAATACAAACCTGAGCAGGTTCACAGCCTACAGAAACCATCAGTTTTCTTAATTCCTGATGACTAATGCTGAAAAGCCTGAAATGTCTTCATCACATGGATACACATCTAATTTTTCATGGATTAGGCGCCAGCCGCATCTCTCCAGGATTCCCGTCCCTGTAAAATTACACTGATTAATCCTGCGAGCGATGCAGCAGGCGCTGAATCGGCAAATAAATTGCACATTTATGGCCTAAAAGATTACATAAGGAAGGCGCTCTTTCAATAGCGGAGGAAAGAATAGAGACGAGGAAGACGGCTCCTTCTTAGGTGCTGAGAATGAAGGCAGGCAGCCAAAAGAACTTCTGAGCCTCCTCTTCTCTCCGTCCGAAGAACCGGGGTCGCATCGACCGTTGGAAACCTTAAAGGCCTCGGGCAGGAGGCAGTTGCACAAGGATCCTGCGAGCGAAAAGAAAACGTGTCTCACAAAGATACAAGTTCATTGAATCGCATTGCGACTTCGCTTTCTTTGAGCGATCATCATGCGAGTTTCAAATTTTGAACAAAATTATGAGTATGTAACATAAAATTCAGAAATTATAAAATCTTCCCTTCCTCACTTGGTATCATTGCATTTCTAAGCAAATCAAGAAGAGGTTAAGGCTCTATGTGGGACGGCTATGGTTGCGGGAAAAATAGTGGTGGGAAACTAGTATTGAGATTATTAGAGCAGTCAGAAAAGTAGTGGTAGGAAAATAGTAGGAGAAGAGAGATGTTGACCTACGGGAGGAGAAACATGAAAACACAAAAAATTCTTTTTAGTTTTTTTGAAAGTGGGAGAGTTCACTACTTTTCAAAAGTCCCGAAAACACCTTTTTGACACGAGCACCCTAAAAAAATAGTTTTATAAAAACTAATTTTAAGTATAATGATTATTTTTAAGAATATGAATTGTCAATCATCACCTTAATCTAAGAAAAAAATTATGAACTCACAAACTCCATTAATACCAAATTTAAAATTCTTGGTAAATGGAGTATAATAAGCAACAAGTGGCTGATGTAGTATTTACAGCCTATGAATAAGCTGTATATTCCATCTTAGGCTTTGTTTGGAAGAGTGATTCGAGTGCACTGGCTGTTGTGAACCAATTATGAAAAACACAGGTAGTGTTTGGATAGATGTGGTCATGAAAGCTATTTTTTTCAAATTGGCATTCTAGGCCAAAATGCTACCCAAGTCATGCAGGTGTGGTCAAGCTTTAGCGGTCATGAACGCGCATACAAAAAAAAGTAAAATTTGGGTTGTAAACGGACACCACTGCTTTTACTACGACAGTTCCCACACAACTGTACCAAAGCTTTGAGCAAGTGGAACTGAAACTTGGGAGAGGCGGAGGCGCGGAATGAAGGCATGTGCGCTTTGAGCAAATGGAGCTGAAACTTGGGACGGTCGCTTGAGCTGGTCAAACGGTTGCGGCGAGAGAGTGGGTCGAGCGACTACAGTCAATGATCGAGCGGGCCGACAGGCTAATCGCTATTTCTCTCAAATACAAAGACATATATAATGTTTGGTCAATACATCAGGACACTAACAATGTGGGGCTAACACCAAAAAAACAATAAAAAAATACATAAAAACAACTGGCTTTAACAGAAAAGAAAGGTTTTTCTTTATAATTATACAGTAAACAAAAACAGAAAGCAGGAACAAACGTTCTCCTAAGCTGCCATGAAACATTGTTGTGCTGCTTTTTCTAATACTTTCCTGATGCTATGAAGTTAATGTGGATTTTAGTAAAATTATTGTTTAAACTGTTGATGAAGAAATGTTAATTTTGGTAAAAGATTTTTGATATTGTGATTGAATGTAAATCAAATGCCTCAAACAGAGTCATGTGGTCAAGAAAGTATGAAAAAAAAGCAGTAGAAAGTTACCAAACTGACAATTATTTCCAATATACGGCATAAGATTGTTCAACATCCATTATATTCTTTTTCTGATTAAAAAAGGGCAGCCCGGTGCACATAGCATCCCCATGCAGCGAGGGTCCGGGGAAGGGTCCCACCACAAAGGTGAAATGTGCACCTTGCTAAGTGGAGATCCAGACCTGGCCTCTCGGGAGTGTCTCGCATTAGTTGTTCCCTCCATATATATCAGGAGATGTGAGGACTCTTAGGAGGATCTTGGAATCAAGTCTTGTAAGCTTTTCTTGGAGAGGAGTAATTCTTACGAGGAACCAACACTCAAGAGCTTGGCGTAAGAATACTTCAGGAATTGTATTTTATTTCCTAAATACATTGCAATCTACTTTCTAGTTCGTATCAAGTTGCCACGCATTCCGTGAGTAGAAGCGTAGTCACTTCACCAACATTATCAAACAGTTCAACAAGTTAACATAGGCCAGGAGGTGATTTACCTAACTTAGCGAGACGATTCACCCATTTTGGAATCGATTTCCCGGTCAAGTTACAACAGACATCTTTGGAGAAGTGATTGCAGTTCTTACGGATTAAATGATAAGAATCACCAGTGTATTGTACAGATTGATGCTCCATGAACCTTCTGGCCTGAACCGGATCCAGACATGTTGTTCCAACAAATATAGATTTTCTAAACCTGTAGCCAGGGCACTGACGAGGTTCAACTTCGAAGACCCCACTTGTCGAGTGATCATGAGATCCAAATGCATACTCCACACCATGAACTGAGAGTATTAGAAACATGAAGAAAATGCATTTTTTTTGCTTGCAAAATAAAAAAAATCTTCATTTCTACCAGCAAAATACATGAAGTTTTGCTCAATTTCTATACATTTTATCTAGTGCCAATAAAATTCAGAAATTGAAACTCTCAGTGAACTGTGAGCATAAGAATTTGATGTCACAAAAGTAAATTGATAACTAAGATACTAACCAGCCAAAAAGGCTGTTCATTTGGATTAAGATCTTTGATATGCTGGCTAATGCAAAGTACAAAAATAGGTTCATGCATATTGATGTAGTTTAGCAGGGGTATACAAGGACACATCTAAGATGCAGTCATGATGAACCAGTTGATGAAGACAATTTCATTTGAATTTTAATTTCACTATGAGTTAGATGTCATTTTTCTTATTTATATGTCTCATTAGTTCATTTATAATGGATATATAAGAATGTTTGAATATTAGCATCCCTGAAGAACCACTCTATTAAAAGGTTCCAGAGAATCAATTTGATTTCAACTTTTGATCATTGAATGAAGTGTTGTTGTTGTTGTTGTTGTTGTTGTTTTTTATCATTGAATGAAAGGCTTGAGTGTTGTTGTTGTTTTTGATCATTGAATGAAGTGAGTTTCATGTGTTCTCATGAATGTTGAGACCTACAGCCCATTTCGGTATTTTGAGGATTCAACACTTTCTGCATTCGAAGTTTCTAGCTTGCAATGGGTCTTCAGTTTGTGTAAGGAAACAAGAAGATTTTTTATTGTTATGTGACCAATTGATACGCCATAGCCGTATCAAGAACAACACAAACGAGAGCTTAGATTGTAATAAAGGAATCACGGATACACTCGAGAGACAGGCTCCTGGCAAGCACCTGGAGGTTGGGTCCTCCAAAGACTCCCCTCTCCAAGAGAGCCAAACAACTAATACTCAGAAGATAAAACATAACTCCCTAAGGAGCTCCTTATATAGATGGAGGCTCATGTTATGGGCCAGCATCTGTTATTCCCACAACAGGGATGCAGCTCAGTTGGTGATGTGAGCTAGCATTAAGAGCTTAAATCAAGGAGGTGAAGGGTTCGAGACCCGGCCTCAACAACCTGCCGCGCCGAGAACACGTACGGTGATGGGTTGGAGTGTGCGGGTCGCGGCCCTGTTGTGGGAATAACAGATGCTGGCCCATAATAGCCCACTACATGACAAATTACATCTCGTGTGCGTATCATAAAGTTTGATGCTATTCGAACTCAAACCACCACCATAACACCCCATAACCACCTCACACTTCATTCGCTCGGAACCATCCAACAAACGACCATCCATTTGAATTTTAAATCAAATTGGTAGGCGAGTTTAATTAAAAGCTATGAAACAATGATACTTCCTTGAGGGTCGCGTACCTATATTGGTTACGTTTCCACCGGTATGTACCCGATTCTCGGCGGATATACCTGCTACTCTAGTCTACGGAAATGCTTGAAATTGCAGATCATTCTGCATATTGTGATAGGAATATGTTTTCTAAACAAAAAATTTCTCCCTATTTTTTTGAAAAGAAAAAATCGTGACTCATAAATGCACCCGGCGGTATTTATTTATTAGTAGCATTAGTAGTACTGTCGTCATCTCATATTGTCTATAAGTGACGTAGGCATCAAGTGTACTATCGTGATTGCACCGGGTTCTCCCGTGCAATATCACTTGTGTGTGTATTTGGTTCACACTTATCCTTAATTGTTTGATTTGGTTGTATCACCGTACCGAATATGTATCGTACCTAGTACTTGTATCCATAATGGTGCTTCATAGATTAAAAGTCAAAATTAGAACCAAGTTCATTATCGAAGTCCACCCAACCAACTCCTAAACTATATCCACTAAAATAGTCAACCAAGTCCAAATTTTAAAATAAGTTTCAAAAGTCCTAAAGCATAAACAACTGGCCTCCTTTCTGAGCAACGAATGAAGTTCAGGACTTATTTGTCTACTATGCAAATACTTTTGAGTTTAAAAAATGTGAAATGTTCCTCTTAATTGGTGAATCTCCATAAACATCTACAACAATACTAACATACATCGTATCTGGTGCGTCAAATTTAAATCTGGTGCGTCAAATTTAACAGTGAAACCTTGCGAGCGGAATTTCTCTAATTTTCTAGATTGTGATGTTAGTGATTAATATGTGCTGAACTGAAGGCTTAATATATTGAATTTAAAATCAGTCATCTGTTTGTTAGGCACTGCATATAAGATCTTCCTACTACTGTATTTCATTCAAATAGCATAACATGATTTCCCCTTTTTTGCATCTATTGGAATCATGAAGCCATAATGATCATCATTATCATTAGCCTTATCCCAATTATTGGGGTTGGCACAGGATGTTCGAGAAACGGATCAAATGACATGGCTCTCACCTTCTTGTTCCTTCCTTGATGATCCTTATAGTTTCCTATGATGGGAATTCTGAGAGATAAGGGAATATGGAAGCTTAAGAGCAAAGGGAGGAATAGAGTAGAGAGGAAGAAAGGGGAAGAGCAACCATCTGCCATGAGAGCTCTGCATGGAGGTCTCAGCTGGACGACAAAAGAATAAGAAAATAAAATGATGGCAAATGCTTCCTTCATTTGATTTCACCAAGGATTAAAAATACAAGCTCTACCATTTTGCAATTAGGTCCTCACATAAACACAAATTGTGACATTAACCTGCCGAAATTTAAAAGGAACATGAAAACATGAATGATTAACTTTGATAATCTCTCAGCATTTCTTAATTGATGCTTTTCTTTGCAAAGACGTCCCAAGAACACGTCTATAACATTTTATCCTCAAGCTTGAATGAGGGATAGACTTCCGTGAATGCATCGAGTAGTTCCAATGAAGCCTCCAGTTCCAATGTGTGCCCAAGTTCAAGCGGTTACAAATTGCTCATTTTGGAGATGTGTCACCCTTGAGGGTACTGGTCTGCAACCCTGAGAGAATATTTGATCTAGCTATTTCTTCTCAAAATTTATCGAAGAGGCCGACTAAGGGTCTTGAGGTAGCACATAGTTCTCAATGTCTCTCTCTCCAACATAGGGCATCTGCTTATTGGTTGGGACAGCCTTCACTAAATTCAACCATGAATCAAACAACAAAAGTTTACTCAACCAATGATGTTGTCGAAAGGTCGTCAATTTCTGCTCCAAGAGATATATCAAGCAACAATGATCCATGCAGATCAAAAATTATCTTCCTCACAAGCAAGACCGCTAATGTTGTATGCCTTGGTGAGGCCAATCAATTCCTGCTCGAAGCGTGTGGAGAGCTAGCAACTAAAAAGGTAATGGAGTGTCCTTTCTCTTATAAGACTATCCCAATTCGATTGATTGAAGTGTTACACTCCACTTGAAATTCTTTTATAAAGCTTGCCAATCATAGGGCTAGTATGGTAGAGGGAGGCCTATAGAGCTGAAAAGGCCTTGGTCGCTGTTGGTGTCCCCTAAAAAGAATCCTTCATGAGGAGGTTGTTCAATGGTGCGAATATCATCTCATAATATTTGATAAATTTGTGATAGTGGCATGTAAGACCTAAAAAAACTTTGCAAAGCCTTGACAATGTTTGGCTCTTTCCATCACCACGTTGACTTGCTAAGGTCAGAAAAGACACCTTGGCCTTGAACTATATGTGAAATATGTAAGTGGTGAGACGCAAAAGGTACATTTCTCTATTATTAGGAAGAGATTGTGACTTGATTAGTTGCAACACTATCAGAATATGTTGCATATGATCCACCCTCGTCTTGATGCACATTAATATATTATTGAAAAAAATAGAATAAAATATTGAAGATAAGGGTGAAATACCTCATTCATTGAAGCCTGAGAAGGTCGAGGCAGCACTGGTCATACTAAAGGCATAACCAAGAATTCGAAATGTCTAGCGTGTGCAAAGCGTTGTCCTCTCGATATCCCTAAGATGCATCAACACTTGATGGTAGCATAACCATAGGTCAAGCTTACTAACCTCACTGGCTCCATGCAGCTCGTCAACTAGTTCGACTACTAAAATTGGATAAATGTCTTTCATTTTCTTTGCATTCAACCAACAGTAGACGACATCTTTTTTTTCTTGGATCAACAACATATGAGAAGAGAAAAAAGACTGATTGGGTTGTATGATGCCTTGTTGGAGAATGTTGTCCCATTGTTTATTGATCTCGTCCTTATTGAAGAAAGGGGTAACAGTATAATCGAACAGCAAAAGAGGTGTCTAGTAGGAGGCAGATACGATGATCCCACTGATGAGGATGAAGGAGGGTTCCTGGTTCTTCCAAAACAGTAGGAATGTTCAGGCAACTCCACCAAGTCTGTGGAAAGAGATCTACATGAATAGACTGAACATTGGGAAGAGATGACTGTCTCATTTTGCAATGTAATTTACCTATGAGTCAGCTAAAATGGTGTGGCGAATGCAGTGAAATCCCACATAATTTGCCCTAATCTGCTGAGCCGATTTACACCCAATACGACATCAAATTGATTCAGTGGAATGACAGTTCGATCAAAAAATAGTAATGTGAAACCCTTATTTGGACTCTTTTGCAAATGCTCGGACAACTTACATTTTCCTTATTGGCCACTATGACTTGTACACCTCGTCGACATCGAATTAGTGCAAGCAGCAAGTAGCACTCTCGTTGATGAAGTTGTGGGTGCTCCTCGAATTTAACAAGGAGAGTAGATGTTGACTGCAGATGGATGCATTGATTTGCATGATTGGGCGTTCTACTCCTGAAATGGCGTGGAGTGATATATCAGAGTCCATCTTCACCTCTTCATCCTCTTGCTCGTCTAACTCATTGAATTCCAACCAAAATAATTTCTTACACTAATGTCCCCAAACAAAACGTTTATCACGCTGAAACATATATTGTCATGTTGACTCAAGAGATCATCTTGACAAATCTTAGAGCGATGTTCTCACTCACACGAAGGTCCTCTTATGGTGGCAACTATCCCTCAACTCGGTTTGGAGGATTTCATGTAGTCTGTCTTGGTCGTCGTCCTTCAGGAAGACAGTAACAAATCCGAGTAAAACTATAGCAGTAATCAGATCAACAGATTCTAAAACTCCAAGTTGAAGTTGCTCCTGTAATCCGACGATGAATATCAGAACTTCATGGTCTGATCTAATGAATGTGGTAATAGACAAAAGATTATGAATATTCTCTAAGTATTTGTCAACGCATGATGGATCATGTTTGCTTCAGAGAAATCAGCTCTCAAGGGGATTGCCGTCTAGTGAGGATTGAAGAGCAAGTTCCATAAGTGCTTGAAATATTCTTAGTAAATGTTTGGGTGCTATTTGTTGAGTTGCACATACTAGAGTTTGGTTGGACTCGTTAGATGAAACGTGGTAAGGCGGTCCACCACGACCAACATGTCCTTTGGGTGAGAAAAATGTTCAGTGTGTAATCCACTCCAACGGGTCATTCCTGCCCTTAAAATGGAAAAATATGACATTATATAATAAACTGCACTTCCCCCTTCAAGACGCGTTGTAATGGGGTCAATTTGAGTGGCCAATTATTATTCTACGTGGACATTTTACAATTTTCAATGGTTATCAAACCAAATGAGGTTCAATGGAGGTGTTGATCTTATCGACCTGGAGTAGAGAAAATAGTTTGGCCTTTTTATACCACCAACCAATGCAACATGTCTAGAATGGAGTCAGGTTGAGTATTGGGGGTTGCATTAAGATCCGTAGAGGAGCTCGAGTCCATGGAGATCGAGCATAGATGCTGGATATTATCAGGGATAGAGCAATGGACGTGAGATTGTCAAATCGGACATGGACGTAATGATATTTGTGTGATGTCACACTTGCTAGCCGCATGGTGGCGCTTCTTCAGCCAAGAAATTGACTAAGACCTTGCAAATCATCTCCATGGCTTGCTCAAATTAGTCCTTTGAATCTTCAATGATGATTGGCTCTGATAATGGCTATCATACCACGTCGTAATTATCCCTAAATATGAATCTCATCATGGGACGGTGGAGGATCGGATCAAAATCCTTTAATGATCCTTGACTTCCTAGTTCCTATCATGGGAAATATAAGAAAAGAGAAAATAAGATAAGATATAGTCTAAAGAGGAGGGGAGAAAAGGAGGTGCATGGGAAGAAGAGCAATCGGTTGCTAGGTAGAGAAATTAAGAGGGCATACAATTGGGTTATATACTTCGTTTCATTTAACCAGTGATTCAAAACACAAGCTCATCCTCTTTTTGCAAAGAGGTCCTCTCATGCATAAATTGTGAAATTAACTTACTGGAATAAAAAGACGACAACATAGAAGATTCAATTTGATACTCCCTTGCCGACCTTAATTAGTCTTTTTCTCAGTGAAAGTGTGTCCCTAAAGAGTCTATAACATGTTGCAATAGATGTTAAACACATTATTTGAAAATTATGGTGAATAACTTTCATCCATATTACCTCGGGTCCATTCATATCCCTTCATAATCTTTCAACACTAATTATATTTATGAGTCCAAAGGGTGCACTATCCAAACTATTTAGGCAAGCATAGGCTAACACTATCACCCCCATCATCATACTAACCTTATCCAAACTATTTAGAAATGCCTAACTTGCCCCTGTTGAGTTTCTATGTGACCAAGCACTCTTGCACTATTTCTATCCACATTAGCAGTTGTTAATTGTTCATTTTTTTCTCCTTACAAATTATCATTTAGTTCAATCACCAAACTTATTTATTCATCTCTATTCACCAATCCAATCATATTTATTGTCTTATATTCAATAGGTGATATTCCCAACGCCTATCTTTATTCACCAATCCAATCATATTTATTGTCTTATCTTCAATAGGTGATATTCCCAACGCCTATCTCTCGATTCTCATATAACATTTTCATTTTATTCTTCTAATTAACATGCATAGATTTTAATTATTTCATTAGTACAGTACGTAGATGTACCACTATAGAATATGAGTCTTTTATGTAGCCAAGGCGAAACGAGACAAACCACAATGAAAATTCCTGATTTTTATGGGGTAAAAAAGGCATATACCATGCATGAGCTCCAGCCAATGAGGCTCTGCGAAGAGGATGATTGGGCCGGGTACATTACAAAATTTAAAATCAAATGTCTATATAAGATGCATTGGTCTTATTTACTAGTTACTTTTGCCTCCAGGTTCTTACAATATAATTTTGACCAAATCAATATAGATAAGATCTCTTAATTGCATGCCCATTAATGTGATATTTCAACATGAAGCATCTTGAAGAAAACTAGGTAGCTTTACAATAGTATGACTCCTTTTAGCGAAGAATGGTAAGATCCTACAACTTACAATAGCCCATAGGTCTTTAAGTTACAAACTTTAGCAAGATGGAATGATGATTAAGAATATTATAGCTCCACAAAAAAGTAGTATGATAAATCAAAAAGATTCCTCGGTTTATACAATACTGACAAAATTAGATTTTTTATTTAAGAAGTGTCATGAGTTAGAAACTAACATTTAGGGTCCGTTCGGTTCAGCGGTTTTGTACCAAGATTTTGGTTTTCGGAATTAATAAAACATTTCTGGCGTTCAGTTCAAAGGAAATGAACCCGATTTTGGCTTTGCTGAAAACCCTTTGTTTTCATAATAGGCTAACCCGAAAAAACAGGTATTCTGCAGGGTTTTCACGGGTTTTGGACGGCGCAAGCGAAGAAGCGTGATTTCCTCCTTCCTCCCTCGTTGTCGACCGCTGTCGCCAGAGATTTCCTCGCAGCTGGTAACTATTTCAGCTTCTTCTTCCTCACATCTCCATCTACGTGTTCCCCTCTACAGTCCGTTTTTTTTGGAAATGGGCTAAACCTAGGTTTTCTGCCGCAACTTCCCCTTTCTCGCCGGCGTCCTTCTTCCTCTTTCTCGCCTGTATTCAAAAGGTATGCCATTTTTTCTGCATCTTCATCCTACGAGCCCTTTTTCTGCCTGATTTCTGCCCTTTTTCTGCCAGTTTTTTGTCTTTTTTTCTGCATTTTCATCCTCTGTGCAGGTGATTATTGCTTGTATTATCGTGTTTTACAAAGGAATTATGTAAATACTATATTAATGTTGTTAAAATACTAATTTTTATACATACAGTATGACAAATTTTGAGAGTTTTGAATGCAACAAATTTGTAATATACAATTACAATAGTTGTAAAAAGCAAAGTTTTGTGTATTATATTGAATTATTTGGCTAAGTGTTTTACAATATGTGATTAGTAATGTGTAATGTATTGTATACATGTGTCTCATGGTGGTTGGTAAGTATGTATATTATGGTATGCTTTAGTATCCTACTATTGTGTTGATTGTGTTGATTGCTATTGTGTTGATTGGTTGATTGGTTGATTTTTCTTTTGATAGGTTAGTAATGGATTTAGACCAGTTGATAGAACAATTCAAGAGAGAATACATATTAAAAGCAGGGTATCTCACAATACTCGGCGTTGCCTATGTAGCGTTAGAATATATTCCCTTGGAGCCTGTAGATCATGAAGTTAACAATGTACTACGATCTTCATTGTTAAAGCGCATATATGAGGATTCAAAGATTAATTGTTTTAACTTATTGCGCATGAACAAACAAACAACCCTTCGGAGAGCTATGTTATATTTTGTCTGCAAGAGGATTTGTACGTGAAATTAAATATGTGTTAGTGAAGGAAGCTGTTGCATTTTTTTTGTACATTATATCACATAATAAGAAGTTTCGTGATGTGGGTTGTACAACTTTGCGATCGACAGATACTGTTAGTCGACATTTCAATATCGTGCTTAGAGCGGTGTTGAAGTTAGCTAGAGATTATAACAAGTTACCAGAATCGAGATCAAATCGTAGGTGAAGATAGTTTGAAGAATGTGTTGATGCTCTAGATGACACACATATACAAGTGACTGTGCCTGCGACAGATCATGGGAGATATGGAAATCATAAGCAGACCATAACGACTAATGTACTCGGTGTCTGCGACAATCAGATGAAATTCTTATATGTTCTACCTGGTTGGGAAGGGTCTTCTTTTGATTCTAGAGTCTTGCGAGAAGCACTAGAGAGGATTGACCGATTTGAAGTTCCAATTGGTAAGGCAAAATTTTGAAGCAACATTTAATTAACTTACTGTTGATGCTAATGTAAAGTGTCAGGTAAATTTTACTTGGTGGTGTTGGTTACACGAACGGTCCTGGGTTTCTTTCACCATATCGATCAACGCGTTATCATCTACAAGAATGGTCGACGCAAGGAAATAACCCCTCTAATTACAAGGAGTTATTTAATCTTCATCATGCAAGGGAATATAATGTCATAGAAAGACCATTTGGTTTATTGAAGAAGCGTTGGGCAATTTTACGACAACCATCATTTTTTAATATAAGATTTCAGGTACTAAATTGACAAATGTACTAAATTGGCAAATCTAAAATTCGCATAAGTTCGTATTGACTCATCCTGATATACATTTTCAACGCAGGTGCAAATAATAAATGCATGTTGCGTCTTACACAATTTTTTCATCCAGAAGAGGCTTGCTAGTAATTCGCAACTGCTCGCTGAGGTCGATGCTGAATCATTTTGTGCAGGCTCATCCAACGGTGAAGCACTATATAGATAAAGTTATCATTAACTGGTCAAATTTGGGCATATTATGTAGCACTGACAAAACGACAGGTAGTTTTGCAGCAACAACAAATGAGGCAATTAATGAGTTTGAGACAATTAATGAATCATTTGGAGAGGAGAGCGTTGCGGGAGAACCTACTTCAATAGCAGGGAGCAGTAGACAGAGAAAGAGGAAGACAAATCCCATTGAAGTAATCGCAAGTGCGATTAGTCAAATGGCAACAAGTATGGAACAGACGGCTATCGCTATAACCAATGCTGCTGCAAAGCCTATGGATGCAAGTTCTGCTCAGATTTACGAAGCACTAGGTCAACTGGCGGATCTGAGAGACCTTGAATTACTGAAAGTCATGGATCTCCTCGGTGATAGGCTGATAGCTGCATTAAGTTCGACAGATTCATCACTCTACCCGTTCACATGAGGACAACATGGCTTCCCTTGCAATTTTATGGAGATAGATTTTGAAGTCTTCAGTTTGGGTTGTTTGTCTTCAAAACATTTTGTATTATGTTGTTGTGTATTAGAACATTTTAATTCGTGTTGTTGTGTATTGGAATATTTTAATCATGTTGTTGTGTATTGAAACATTTTAATTTGTGTTGTTGTGTATTGGAACATTTTAATTCGTGTTGTTGCTGTGTATTGGAACATTTTGTGTTTGTCTAATATTTTGTGTTGTGTTTATGTCTTCAAAACACCTTGTGTTATGCTGCTTTAAAAAAATGATAGGCATGCATTTTTGTACTTCGAAACAAAATTTTAGATTTCATGCAATTCCTATGGATGAATTCCATCCTGCATCCGAACAGCAGAATTGCCCAATTCCAATTCCTGCAGCTCAAAACCTTTCTGCAACCGAACATCGTAATTGGAATTCAGGCGAAACCAAAACCTGTTGGTTTTGACTGAATTCCAATTCTTCAAAACCAAAACCTGCGATCCGAACGGACCCTTAGGACCCGTTTGGCACGGCGGCGGTGGTCATGAACACGGCGGTTATGAATCGTCGTTCATGAATACCCGACCTCACCTAAGGAACTCCATCCACTTTTATGTGCAAAAATAGTTTTTTTCAAGGTGGCGGTCATAAACATTGTCATGTCAAACACATATTTTTATGACGGCGACGTTTTTGTCCAAACTCGTCGGAGCAAAAACACCATGCCAAACGGACCCTTAAACTCAAAGAAAATAAGAAGAGCAATTCAACATATAATGGGAAATATGATGCTATTAGTCCACCAACTGCAATTGTAAGATATAACAAAAGGAAAAACAATTCATACCCTCAACCCCTGAGTGGAATATTCCAACTCCTGCCCAGTAAACATAACCATTCAAAGGCGTCAAGTCATACACGTTCAGATAAACCGGCGCATGCCCTGATACTTTTCGAGTTGAACGAAGCTTCATGAACATGCAAAATCGGCTGGCAGATTGCCTACCTACCCGAAGTGGCATGAGAGGGTTCCAACACTTTTTTGTACCAGACTTCATATTCCTTCATTGTAAGAAAAGGAAATCAAAATTCATCCATCAATCACAGTTCAAAAACTTATAGAAAACATGAAGCACTGATTTGAGAAATGATCGTATGGACCTGGAAAATTTGAGATCATTACAACCGCATACTCACTAATTTACATTCATTCACAATAAGCTTAACAACCCCAGATTCAATTAAAAACAACAGTTTTGAATTCAGAAAGCATGAACAGTAAATAGCAATAGAGATGGTCTTCACAGTGTGATTAGATTGCAGGACAGGTAAACAGTAAAATGAATGAACTTTAGAATTTCAACTGCAAGCAAAGATCATGGAATAGCGTTTTGTTTACTCCAGCAAATTCTCTACCAAATAAACCAAAATTAAAAATCAAGATCGCTGGTTCTTCACAGAGAAATCTTCAGACTGTGAAGTAACAGAGGTGATTAGATTACCAAGGCATTTAAAGAAAGCATCCAGAGCGAGTCAACTCACTGACTTTCCAGCAAATACAAAGGAAAAAAAAAACAGGGGCAAACATCACGAGAAAACCAATAAAACAGGGGAAGCGAGTCGCCATTAAAGACACTACTGAAGCGAGGGAATACTGAATACCTAGAAAACCACTTCTACGAACTACAAAACCCGCCAATGCCGCCGCCAAAGCTCCGCTGAAGAGTAGCGATTCATAGGAAGCGGATAGGCATAGGCAGAAGCCGAAACTGGTGCCGGGATCCCGGGAGGAAGAAGGAAGACCGCAAGATCTTTGGAGAACTGTCACTTTTTTTTCCACCCCCGTGGAGAAACAGAGAAAAGTGGTAAATTTTTATTAAAAGCTTGCCGTCCAAATAAAGCCAACTTATTCTTTCAAGTGGAGCTCTAATAATTTATTTGCAAGACCGGCACAAAAGAAGCTTCTAAAATAAATAAATAAGACCACAATTTTGGCTGGTCGCACCATTTTCGCTAAGACCATCATTTTGGCTGGTCGCACCATTTTCACGTATTGTTAAAGACACTTAAATGAGCCGCACTTGAATTTCGCTAAAATTTTGCTACGTTCTTCAATTCTCACTGTAAAGCAAGGCACCCCAAATTTGCCGAATCATGCTTATCTCTCACTAGTTTCCCATGAAGGTTGCAGACCAAAAAGAAAAAAATGAAGTAGTTGCAGCAAATAAGAGCTCCTCTTAATTTGGCGACAGCGCGGATTTCAATCGCAGCATCCAATCATGAGTAAATTATACATCGAGAAGAAGATTAGATTCAAATTATAGAAACAAAGAAGAAGTTAGAAATAATAAAATAGAAAAGGAGATATAACTCCGTTGGAGGCGGACTTGGAAAAGAAAAGAGAAAAAAAACCCAAAACGCTAAAGGTATGTATGAAGACAATTCGATGGAGGAGGCGAGCTCAATCTGCTCTTAGTTTCGTGCTCGACTACGTCAAGAATACAAAAGCCAAATCCGTCAGCACTGGGCAAAAGCCTTGAGGCGGCGGCGCCGCCATCTTCCTCTTCGCCGGCCTCCGCTTCCTCGGCGCCGGGGCACATCGGCGTCGTCACACACTTCCCTATTTCCGTTGAACCAGAGAACCTCCGCCGGCGGCGGCGTGCAAGCTACTGCGGTGCGAGTTCCTGCGGTTAGTTTTTTTTAGGGGAGTAATTTTAAAGTCAAATTACGTGAAATTGCGGTGCCACTAGCGAGAATCACGGTGTCTTTAATAATTCCATTTAAAAAAATAAAAATATCGGTATTTTTTGCTCCATTTGTCTATTTTTGAGAATTAAAATATAAAAAAAATAGTGGATTTTGTTTGTAGAAGCACTATCATTAAGCCCTATTGTTATTATAATAAATTAAATATATATTAACTTTTTGTCTTCAATATTTTAATATTAACATAATGGCCTCTTCTTCAATCTCAATGAAGAAATTATTTTAATTTTTCTCGCCTCTAATATATTTTATGCTTTTTTTAATTTAATTTTGACTTATTTTATTTTAATTTAAAGGATGATTAACCACAGATTTTAAATTTTAATTAACAATGAAATAAATTATTTTAATATCAACATAATGGCCTCTGCTTCAATCTCAATGAAGAAATTATTTTAATTTGTCTCGCCTCTAATATATTTTATGTTTTTTTAATTTAATTTTGACTTATTTTATTTTAATTTAAAGGATGATTAACTACAAATTTTAAAATTTAATTAACATGTCCACTTAATTTGATGATGTGATATTTATTTTTTCTTAGTATTAGAGTAAAGTTATTGCTATTTTTTAGGTAACTGTTATCTGCAAACTCATTATGACTATGCGCAACTCAAACTATTAAATAAAAAATAATTAAATAAAAAAATCCTAAATCAAGATACGTGTAGATCAAAAGAATGTCTGCTCCTTCTTGCGAATCGCGACTCTCTTCCCCAAGCGGCGGAAAGGAGAAACTCTAGCCCGTCCAATCTTCTGCTCGCGCCGCTCCATCTCGTCCGAGACTCGGGCGCAAATTAGCCTTAATATTTTGTTAATTTAAAAGATATGTAAAATTGGTTTGCGCGTATCCAAAACTGAATTGCACATAACATTCGCCTTTTTTGAATACGAGTGACATCCTAATAGGCAAGAGGTTTCGTCCATATTCCTAGCTGGGATCGTGACATGCATGGGCGGATTTAGAGGGGGGCCAGGGGTACACTGGCACCCCCATTTTTTTTTGCGAAATGTTATTAGCAGTCCAAATTTCGGCTAATTGTAAATTAAAAACCGCTATTCGCAGACCAAAATCTACGTAAATTGTTGAAATTTTTGTGTGCTACCAATCAAGGATACCAAAACAGAACAAACACAGCTGTAATATATATTTGGCAACAAGATTACAACAGAACACGGCTGAATACAAGTTGCATCCAACTTGAATCACAACAACCAATAGTAGTAAAGAACTTGGTCACGGACAAGGTCCGCTTCTCCTCCCGAGCACACCGCGCTGGTGATACTCGTCGCGGATACTCGTCACGTATACTCGCCTCGATGTTCGCCACCGATGCTCGCCTCGATGCTCGCCTCGATACTCGTCACCGATACTCGTCACCGATACTCGTCACCGATGCTCGTCACCGATGCTCGTCACGCAGATACTCGTCACGCAGATACTCGTCACGACCTCCAATACTCGCTACCCGCTCAAGGGAGCTACCCGAACTTACTCCAAGTCCGATGCTCGCCAGGTAGCACTCTGGTATCTCTAACTCGCTCAGAGTTGATGATACTCGCCACTTCTGATGGATATACTCGTCACTGTCAGAAGGTGTGGATTTAGGGGGGGTACCCCTCTATTTATAGGCAAACTCAAGGGGGGGTAAGTAGGAGATACTCGCCACTGGATAGTCGCCACCTGGATAGTCGCCACCTGGATAGTCGCCACTTTCACAGCATATACTCACTTCATAAACCTAACACTCCCCCTTGAAGTGAGCTCCGGGAACAACTCCAAGCAACGAGCGAAGACTCCGGAACGGCCCCGCAGATAGGGGTTTTGTGAATATGTCCGCAAGGTTGTCTTCGCTCCGCACATGCTCCACAGTGAGCAAGCCACCCAGCACCTTCTCTCTGATGAAGTGATGCTCGATCTCTATGTGCTTGGTCCTCGCATGACACACTGGATTGGTTACCAGTTTCAATGCACTCTCATTGTCCCCGCGAAGCACAGTAGGTCTGCTGACCTCCTCATCCACATCATCCACTAGTCTCCTTAGCCAGACACACTCCTGAGCTGCTAAGGACGACGCCTTGTACTCGGCCTCCGTGGTAGAAAGGGAAATAGAGTCCTGCTTCTTGCTACACCACGAGATAGCAGCAGCTCCACACAAGAACACGTAACCTGATGTCGACTTGCGATCATCAGCGTCACCTCCGTAGTCTGCATCCGTGTACCCGTGCAGCTTGAAGTCAGGCTTCTCTTCATAGGACAACCCCATCTCAAGGGTGCCCTTCACGTACTTCAGAATCCCCTTGGCTGCCTCCAAATGAGGCTTCCGCGGCTCCTGCATATACCGACTAACTCGGCCGACAGCAAAGGCGATGTCCGGCCTTGTGATAGTTAAGTATATAAGACTCCCTATCAGAGCCCGAAAGATCTTCGGATCAGGAAGAATCCTTCCTTCTTCCTTCCGAAGCTTCAGCCCCGCCTCCAGAGGAACGGAACTGCTCTTCCCCTCCTTCATGCCGAATCTTTCGACGATCCTCTCGGCATATGCCCTCTGGGAAACATCCAGTCCGCCTCTTCTCTTCTCTACTTGGAGACCAAGGAAATGGTGCAGTTCATCAAGATCCTTCATCTCGAAGCGTATGGAAAGCTGCTCTTTCAGCGCCGCGACCTCCTCAGGGTTGTTCCCTGTCACGATCATGTCGTCGACGTATAGCAGCACTAACACGTGAAGACCTCCATCCTTCTTCACGAACATGCTGGAGTCCGAGTCTGAGGCATCGTAGCCGCAGAACTGCAAGTACTCCGCAATCTTCCCATATCAGGCTCTCGGCGCCTGTTTCAGACCATAGAGGGCCTTCTTCAGCTTGCAAACGTGATGCGGATGGGACTTGGACACGTATCCAGGTGGTTGCACCATGAATATGTCTTTGTCGATCTCTCCATATAAGAACGCGTTCTTCACGTCCAGCTGTCATAGCTTCCAACCTCGGCACGCTGCCAAAGCAATGATCGTCCTCACCGACGTCATCTTCGCTACAGGACTGAAGGTTTCCTCGTAGTCCTCTCCGTAGGTCTGTGAGAAGCCTCGAGTGACAAGCCTCGCCTTGTACCGCTCCACTTCTCCATCAGCCCTCTTCTTCACCTTGTACACCCACTTGCAGGTGACAGGTTTGATGCCCTCCACCATGGGAACCAGGTCCCATGTCTCGTTCTTCTTCAGGGCCTCCATCTCTTACTCCATGGCCTCGTCCCACTCCTTGATGCCAGCTGCATCCTCAAAGCAGGCAGGTTCCCTCTCATCGAGTGGTCCTGCGAAGAAGCAGGAAACCAGACTCACGAAGCTCCCCTCCTTATAGCGAGCAGGCGGGACGATGGTCCTCTTCGACCTCCTCAAGGCTTGGCCACTATCTACCACTCCGGTAGACTCCTCTGCTTGAGCTCCTCTCTGAGCTCCTCTCAGAACTCCTCCTATAGCGGTGCTCTCCCTGCTACTTGAGTTCGTAGCCCCCCTGAGCCAGAAGCTCCTCCTGAGCCAGATGGCAATGGAGCACTTGGAGATAACTCCAACTCCACAGTAGGGTCCTCAGCGACCCACTCCTCTTCCCTGCTAGCTTCTCCACTCTCCGGCAGCTCCACAGAAGAGACTCCCTGGTATGAGACCAGTTCGTCAAACACAACGTCGCGCGAGACGACGAACCTGTGAGTCTGCGGATCCATGCACTTCCACCCCTTTTTTCGCTCATCGTAGCCGATGAAGATACACTTCCTCGCCTTCGGCTCCAACTTTGTTCTCTGAGCGTCCGGGACGTGCACGAAGCAGGTAGAACCGAACACCTTCATGTGACCCACATTGGGCTTCTCCCCGAACATGAGCTGGTGTGGAGACACCATCCTGTTAGGACTCAGAGGCAGCCTGTTGATCACATGAGTAGCGCACGCCATTCCCTCCGCCCACAAGGCCTTGGGAATGCTCTTGGCATGTAGCCAACTCCTGGTAGTCTCCACCAGATGGCGGATCTTCCTCTCTGCCACCCCATTCTGCTGAGGGGTGTGAGCGCAGGAGAGCTCCCGCCGAATGCCGAACCTCCTGCAGAGGGAAGCAAACTCATTGGAGGTAAACTCCCCTCCATTGTCGCTTCTCAGCTTCTTCACTCTGCGGTCCAGCCTCCCCTCCACAAGTTCCTTCCACTCTTGGAACTTCTTGAATACTTCTGACTTCTCTCTCAGAAAGTATACCCACGCATAGCGGGTGTAGTCATCCACCAGAACCAGCGCATACTTATTGCCTCCATAAGTAAGGGTGGCGCACGGCCCCATAACATCAGCATGTATGCACTCAAGAGGTGCCCTACACCTGGTCTCCGACTTGTCAAATGGAAGTCGATGTGACTTTCCATATTGGCATACGTCGCACACATGGCCGTCGCCGTAGGAAGAGAGATGAGGCGGGCCACTCACTAGGCCCTTTGCCGCCATCATCTTCAGCTTGTCCATCCCCACATGACTCAGCCTCTCATGCCAGATCACAGCGCTGTCGTTTGTCTTCAGCTTGTCCACGTAGGCACTTGCAGACAGAACATACAAGTCCTTCACCCTTCTCCCGGTGAGCGTGACGTCAGCATCGACAGACGATAGGTTCTTCAAGAACTTCACCTCCTTGGGTCCAAACAGCACGTGGTATCCAGCATCCACGGCGTTCGCCACTGAGAAGAGGTTCTTCTTCATGCCAGGCACGTGATAGACACTCTTCAGTGTCACTGGCTTCTCTCTACTCCCAAGGGACACCTTCCCTTCTCGCTCCACTGGATGCACCGTATCATCCGCAGTGATGATAGCATCCGATCCTTCATATGCTGCCGAGGAGGCAAACTTCGACATATCTCCAGTGAGATGATGCCCGCAACCGGAATCCACTATCCAGTCGTCCTCGAGGTTGATGGAGGCTAAGACATCGACTGACGTTGCCGTCATCTCTGCCAGGAAACAATTGTCCCCCCTCTCACCGCCCTGGTGACCTCCACCTCTTCCTCCACCTCTTTGATGGTCTCCACCTCTCTGATGGTCTCCACCTTTCTCAGCAACATGACCGGCCTGGAGATTAGACCGACAATCCTTTGCCATATGCCCGTACTTCTTACAGGCAAAGCAAAGGTATCTCCCCTTCTCGTCACGGGCAGGAAGGAACTTCCCCCCATCTCCCTGAGATGACGTTGAAGGTCCCTCTCGGGGGTTCTTCTTCCTCTTGTCCCAGGATCTCCTCTTTCCTGAGAACAAGGCCTCGCCATCTCCTCCTGAGATGGATACTCCCGCCATCTGCTTCGTCAAGCTCTCCTGTGACGATATCAGGTTCTCTAGCTCCAGAAGGGAGGGCTGAATAGCCCATCCTTGCACGGAAGTAACGAAGGGGACATACTCCCTCCTCAAGCCTCGGAGTATGTGCCGCTTCAACTTCGCCTCTGAGATTGACTCTTCAGGATCCAAGGCCGAGATCTCCCCACATAGGTTCTTCACCTTCAGGAAGAAGGTGGATATCGCCATCTCGCCTTGAGTCGACTTCGCCAACTCATTCTCCAGGAATTGTAGCCGCGCCACATTCTTCTTGTTGAATAACCCATCGAGGGCTATCCAGATCGCAGACACTGACTTGCAACCAATGATGTGGTCGAACAAGTCAGGTGATATGGCTCTCTTCAAGGTGAACTCCGCCTTGGCGTTGGTCTTCCTCCAAGCTCTCACAGCTGGACCATTATCGCCGGCAGCTACAACTTCCTCTTGCTCCCCACCACCAACAACCTCACAGAGATCCTCTCCAAGAAGGTAGCTCTCCATACAAGACATCCACTTCTTGTAGTTGGTCTGGGTGAGCAACTCAATACCAAGTCCCCTAGCATACCCTCCTCCGCCGTCCATTTTGGATTCTCAACCTTGAACCTTGATAGCACGCGCTGCTTCAGCAACCTTCCTCTGATACCATGTTGAAATTTTTGTGTGCTACCAATCAAGGATACCAAAACAGAACAAACACAGCTGTAATATATACTTGGCAATAAGATTACAACAGAACACGGCTGAATACAAGTTGCATCCAACTTGAATCACAACAACCAATAGTAGTAAAGAACTTGGTCACGGACAAGGTCCGCTTCTCCTCCCGAGCACACCGCGCTGGTGATACTCGTCGCGGATACTCGTCACGGATACTCGCCTCGATGCTCGCCACCGATGCTCGCCTCGATGCTCGCCTCGATACTCGTCACCGATACTCGTCACCGATGCTCGTCACCGATGCTCGTCACGTAGATACTCGTCACGCAGATACTCGTCACGCAGATACTCGTCACGACGATACTCGTCACGCAGATACTCGTCACGACCTCCAATACTCGCTACCCGCTCAAGGGAGCTACCCGAACTTACTCCAAGTCCGATGTTCGCCAGGTAGCACTCTGGTATCTCTAACTCGCTCAGAGTTGATGATACTCGCCACTTCTGATGGCTATACTCGTCACTGTCAGAAGGTGTGGATTTAGGGGGGGTACCCCTCTATTTATAGGCAAACTCAAGGGGGGGTAAGTAGGAGATACTCGCCACTGGATAGTCGCCACCTGGATAGTCGCCACCTGGATAGTCGCCGCCTGGATAGTCGCCACCTGGATAGTCGCCACTTTCACAGCATATACTCACTTCACAAACCTAACATAAATGCACCCCCAAATTTATTTGACCCGCCAGTCCGCCACAGCTGCCCCGTGGCCGCTCACGCGAATCGCGCTATTCTTTTGGCTCACGCGGAATTAGGGCTGGCGATCGAGCGACGATTCGCCTATTCCCAAATCGATCGAGCGGAGCGGCGATTCGCATGCGCTGCGCATCCGGGCTCCGGCATCCAAATCCAGGCCAGCAGCACTCCGGCTTCCAGTTCCACTCCGGCTTCCAGTTCCAGGCGGCACTCACTCGACTCGGCGACAGTTTTTCTCTTGGACAGCCAGGACAGGTATAATATCAGATCCTACCTAATCCCATTTTCTCCTTATTGTTCTTTGTGCTTGGTAGATTTGTTAGTTACAGATTTTCCTGATTTTTTTGTTAGGTTTTATGATCTAGATTTAGGTTTTTAGATGAAAATTCTGGGCTCTGTTTATACTGCCCAGAATGAATCAAATTTTTTCATATAGACGAAAACCAAGCACAAAGAACAAATCGTATATTTTGGGCTCTGTTTGTTGCATGAGTTTATATTTTTTTATTCATTCTGGCAGGGCAGTATGATTATCTAAGATTATCAAGATTATCTTGCATTCTATTGGTAGTTTGGTAGCTTGGTTGATCACTGCGAGAAAGGGGCTGATAAGAAGAAGACGGACGTTCTACTCCGGCTACAAATTGTGGCTTAGGTTTTGCTCTCTTCTTCTCTATCTCCATTTATATTCATGTATTTTAATTTTTAGGGGTGTTTTGAGGTATTAGTCAAGTAGTGGCTAAGCAAAACACGTAGTCTCTGTGATGAATGGTTGTAGGGATACTCCGTAGTATTGACCGGAAGAGGGTTAAGCGGAGTAGATAGATCTATAATTACTTTTATTTTTGCAAATTGCAAATGTATAATATTGTGGTTTAAGAATGTTGTGACATCAGTCGTGTGATATTTTGTTATTTTCGACATTGATATAGATTTGAAGAAAATTGGGATATGGAGAGTCAAAAAAAGAAACCGAGTCACATCTCCTCTATGTTTCAAAAGAAATTAAAATCTCAAGAGTCTTCTTCAACATACAAACCTCCAAATCAAGACAGTGAAAATGAAGAGTTGTCTCTTAGTACTTCCGAAAATAGTGAGAATGTGTCGCATTTGCCATCACCTCAAACTCAAAACATTGTAATGGGGTCTGTATATGATGTGGAGATGCTTCCACATGATCCAGGGAAGAGAAAAAGTATATCTGCCTATCCTTTAAATGAGCAAGATCTAGTCAGAAAGGCTTATATACTAAGAGGTCTATGCCAACCAAAATTGCATTCATTTCCTCAAAGAAAGATAGGAGATCGGGATCGTAGGTTTGTAGTCACATGGTTTCATATGTTTGATTGGCTGGAATATAGTGTTGAAAAAGATGCTGCCTTTTGTTTTGTATGTTATCTGTTCAAGAATGATAACATACAATGCTTATCAAGTTTTGTATGCAACTAATGCTTATCAACAAATCTACAAGCTATTGAAGTTCGTACGGATTCTTCCTGTAGCTACTGCAAGTGTCGAAAGGGTATTCTCGGGCATGAATTATGTCAAGAACAGATTGCGCAATAGTATGGGAGATCAAATATTGAATGATTGTCTGGTTACCTCCAATGAAAGAGACGCATTTCTGAAAGTTTGCGATGATGATGTGATCGATCGTTTTCAAAAAATGAAAACTCGTCGTGGACAATTGTAATTTTTTTCGTGTATTTGGTAATTTTCAATTAAGACATTTATATGTAATTGTGTATGACTTTATAATGTCAAGCGTTTTTCATTTTCTATATTATGTCTTTTAAAATTTTTATTTGTGCACCCCCATATCAAAATTCCTGGATCCGCCACTGGTGACATGACATTGCCCTTATGAGAGCATTTTTCTTAAATGAAAAAAAAAAATAGATTAAAAAAAATTAAAATGAAAAAAAATGAATGTTGCATAATAAATGTTTTTTTTTAATATAATATAAATATAAATTGGTAAAAAAAAAACTGAGCTCTAGCCCTTATGCTGGAAAGTGGAAAGTGAATAAACATAATACAAAGTTGATTTGGAGCAGTATTTATTAAATTCTTATGTTATTAATTAATTGTGTATTTGAATTTAGAAAAAAATTGATAAATGAGAAGAGTTTGGGAATTAAACATGAGTATCATCTATCATAGGGTATTATTATAGGTAGATAAACTTTGGCTATATATAAATCATTATTATACAGGAAAAAATTTAAAATTATTATATGCAGACAAATATTAGGAAAAAAAATTCAGTGTCCCTACTTCTTCAACCAAATCATAGTTTGGGTTGCCAATAGCAAAAAAAACCATTCCGAACCGCTTCAATTCTCTCGCTATTCACGACACCGACAATCCCGCGTCCTCGACGGTCGTCTGCGAGTCCTGTGGCCATCGAACCACCACACTCCCGTCTAGCAAATCCTTTGTGGAGCTCTCAACCTAATGCTTAATTTGCTGTTTTTTAAAACCTCCAAGATTTGGCTCTAATTTCTGGGAAGCTCTGACGACTGAATGCGAGAAGTGTAATCACTGAGGAAATTACGGGATCTGTACCGACGGCGCGCCGCCGATCTGTAGCTGGTTGAAGGGATTCGTGCCGAGGTCTGGAGAAGAATTAATGGAGTGACGGGAACTTGAGCGAGAGGTGCGCGAGGAAGATGTCGGTGTGCCGAGGAAGATGACTGTGTTTTAGGATTTGATTTGATTTGATTTGTACATAGTGTTTTTAGAGGGCTAAATGGTGATTTCAGTCTCTAACCTTTACCCACTTTAAGATTTCAGTCCCAAACTTTTTTGCTTTAGGATTGCAGTACCTAACGTTTTTTAACTTTATGATTTGAGTCCTACTTAACACCTATATAACGGAAAAAATATTTAAATAGTTAAAAACAACATTTAAACAGTTAAAAACAGGATTTAAACAGAGAATTGTTTAAAAATTATTGTTTTAGCTGTTTCAATACTCACGAAAAAGCATGCCAAAATTTTTGGAATCATATCCCCTTCATCCTCGTTAATTCCTATTTTCAAAAAAAAAAAAACTTGGATGAGGAGGAGTCAAACTAGAATTTCACACAAATTTGGCACAATTAAATGCTCTAAATGTGGTAACTGTGAACACAATAAGAAGGGCTGCAAGTGAGTATTTAAGGATTCATTTGGCGCGGCGGTGGCGGGCGGAGTTTGTGGCAAACGCCACCGCAAGGTGGGTAAACAAACGTCCGGCTGCGGCGTTTGCCGCGTTTTCACCCGCCGCGCCATGGAAAAAGCTCCAAAACGGAGCTTTTCGAGCCCCGCCTCCTCCCCTCCGGTCTCAACCCCCCGTCTCCACCTGCAGGTGCCGCCCGCCACCGCCGCGCCAAATAAAGCCTAAATGTGGCCAGAAAAATATCACTGAATATTGGCATGCTTTTTCGTGAGTATTTAAACGGCTAAAACAACCGTTTTTAAACAATTCATTGTTTAAATGCAGTTTTTAACAGTTTAAATGTTGTTTTTCACTATTTAAATGTTTTTTCCGTTATATAGGTGTTAAGTAGGACTTAAATCTTAAAGTTAGTAAATGTTAGGGACTGAAATCCTAAAGCAAAAAAGTTTGGGACTGAAATCTTAAAGTGGGTAAAGGTTAGGGACTGAAATCATCATTTAGCCTACGTTTTAAAACTTTATGATTTTAGTCCCTCCGTTAAAAAAAATACTAACACCGTTACAATGCCGATGATGAAGAAATTAAGCCACCACAACTCCCCGCCAAGTTCCGGCTGCAACCTGCGACGACGCCCTCCACTCCCTACGCGACCGCATTTTCATGGCCAATGGAAGACCCGAGGAATGTCTTCTTCTTCTTCCCCTTAAACCCCCATTTCTTCATTCTATCCTCCACTCCCTCCACAACTTTATTTATTCAACCTCCGGTGGTTGCTTCAGGCCGACTCATAAGTCCTCCAACTTGAGGCAGCACGAGTAGTTCAAGGAGCGCAGGAACCAGAGCTTCACGCATAGCATCCATAATAGGAAGCCAAGAAGCTCCTCAAGTCGCTGGAAGCCAAGAAGCTCTCCAGCCTTCGGTCTCTCTCCAGCCCCCGTCCACCGCCACCCCTTCCTCCGAGCCGTTGCCGTCCATAACCTCTCTACAGACTGCAGCCTCAGAGTTTCGGCACTCCCTGTGAGCACCAGTATTCCGCAGCCAGTCAGGAGTCCTTACAAGCTCCGGGCTTCCGCGTCAATTCCACTGAGGACCCAATCGCGGAAGTTGTTGTGGCTTTCCTTCATCGCCGGAGTTGTCCTACAATTTCCTCTCTCCTAAGTACTTTCCGTTAACATTGTTAATATTTTTGAACAGAGGGACTATAATCATACAGTTTTGAAACTTTGGGGACTAAAAAGTGGAAATAAAAAGATATAGGACTGAAATCATAAAGTTGCTAAACCTTTGGGACTGAAATATCTATTTAGCCTAATATATATAAAGAAACATGTAAGATGAATAGTGCTGGTGTAGGCACGCCATTCGCACGGGCTTTGCGCGTGCTCGCTGACTCTTAGCGGGTTGCGTCCGCATTCGAGCGTGATGCGCCCGCATTCGAGCTGGTTGTGCCTGCATACGACAGTACCCGACCGGCGACGGTGGGCTTCCCCCGAAACTTATACATATTAGTACTCAAAATGACCGTAAAATATATACATCAAGATTTTATAATTATTTTTTTCAAAAATATTTATATTTTAACAAAAAATCATTTTAAAGTAAGTCATTATATTTCTAAATTAGTTTTTTGAGACATAATGATTACCTACCATAATATGCGTATGAGGTCTACTAATTTTTTTTTTTGGATTTTATGAATTTCTATCATTATTTTTATTATAGGAACATTGTGTAATTACACAAATAGCTATTATATTTTATGAATTTTCATTTTTTTCATAATATATGTTAAGTCATTGGAGTAAAAGAATGATGCTATATTTGACATTTTTGAATGTTGCACCAAAGACAACTTCTTGTATATAATAGTTAAAGATAAACGATATATTATTATTATTATTATATATATTATTATTTATTAATGATAGACGGATGTACCGTGGAATGGTTCACCCTTCATCCGTCCAAGGGTGATTATATTTGCAGTCCTTATATAGCTATTTGCAATCTTAAATTATTATTAATTAATATTTTATAATCTAAAATTAATCTTATATTTGCAGTCTCCCCCCCCCCCCCCCCCATCCAGGAGACGGGGCTGGATCAAGCTTGATGGGGGGGGGGGGGGGGGGGGGGGGGCAGTTGAACATAGCCCGATTTGAAGAGCTCTAGCTCGGATCTAGAGCTAGCTCGCTGAAAATGGTGAGGAGAGCTTGGATCAGAGTTGTCGAAGAGGAAGACTGTCAGTTTTGAGGTGAGCTTGTTGGAGATGGTGCAGCTCGGGTTGGAGGAAGGGCGGCCGCCGACGCTGTTAAAGAAGGCTGGTCACCGGAGCCCGTCGAGAGCAGAAAGATCTTCCTCAACAAATATTACCGCTCCGTCCAAGTGATTATCTGCAATCTCAGCTGAAAGATCTTCTCCCAACACCCGAGATTGCTGCCATTCTACTCCGAGTATTCCATGGATGTCGTGGTCTGCGGCGGGGAGATGATAGGGAACGGTCTCCGGCGGAAACCACTGGTCTCCGGCGGAAACCACTGGTCTCCAGCGAGATCGGCTAGTGTAGAAAGTGGCTGCAAATAGAGGATTAATTTTATGTTCAAAAATATTAATTAATAATTATTTGGGGTTGCAAATAGCTATAAAAAAGTATATATATATATATACTATTACATTTATATATTATTAATTATTAATAACTTAGGTGGATGAATATTGGAGCGGTCCACTTTTCATCCGCCGAATTTAAAAATTTTAAATTATTATATTTATAATCTATAATATATATATTTATATATATTTATAATCTATAATATATATATTTATACTATATATAAATAAATCTCTTTATCTCATTCTCATGCCAGATTAAAGTGGATGGTCTGATCGTTTTTTGCAGACTACAGGGTCTACGAGTAGCTAAATAGTTCTGCTCTGTAGCTATTTACAGATCATGGTGGTCTGTGAAAAGCCAATTTTTTTGGAATTGACCGCTATTTGCAAAAAACGTCATGGTGGTCTGTGGCGAGGGGCACGTCAACACAACGAGCGTACTGTCGCGCGAGGCAGGGGACCCCGTGCACTGTCACTCGTATATTTATAAAGATATAGCGATCAGAAAAAGTCCAAACATTAGCGGTCGTGAAAGTCCAAACCAAAAAAGAAAATTTCAAGTCAAAAATCTAACAAAATTTTTTCAAACGCAAATAAACTCGAGACAACGTTTGCAACCTAGTTTCACGGGGCTACTGCTTTAATGTCACATCCGTCGTAAATAGAACTTAAGGCTTTTTTGGAGCGGCGGTGGCGGGAGGCGTTTGCGGCAAATGCCATCGCAAGGCGGGTAAACAAATGCTCGGCGGTGACGTTTGCCGCGTTTGCACCCGCCGCGCCATGAGAAACGGAGCAAAAAGCAGCTCCGTTTCGATCCCCCACCTCCGCCCTCCGGTTCGAAATCCACGTTTGCACCCTCCGGGAGAAACGCCACCGCAGCGCCAAATAAAGCCTAAATCTTTTATTCTAAACTTAATACAAAACATTTAAAAGAAACATCAGAGATATTTGTATTGTGTTGCCTTCCAAAGAGATTTGTTGCCTTTTAGTACAAACTAGAAAAATGCAGGCCTTCCAAAGAGATTTGTTGCCCCTTTAGTACAAGCTAGTCATCTTCCTCGAGTAAATATTCAATGTCTTCAAAGACTATTTTCGAAACACAACAAAAGTTTTAAAAAAACACCTAAACTATCTCTACATTGTTTCATTTACTCTGTATGTTCAAAAGAAAAACATTCAATTTAGTTAAAATGAAAAATGTAAGAACATCTCACATCATATATCCTGCATCATGAAACTTTGTATTCAGTATTCTCTGAAACTGAATGTTGGCTCCATGCTGGGGCTGCAGTGTGAGCAGCAGCATGGGAGCATGAACATAAGAAGAAGATATTACAAATACATATCGCCGCAGAATACTAGTGAGCGCTAGCTTCGCCTCCATCATAACCAAGTTCTGCCCGATACAGATTCTGGCACCCAACCCAAATGGAACAAATGAAGCCATATGCTTCTTCGTGTCTGAAAACCTGAGCGGATTGAACTCATTTGCATCTTCTCCCCAAATTTTTACATCGTGATGGATGGCCAAAGTTGGGATGTAGAGTTGTGTTCCTGCGGGAATACTGATCGCTCCCAGCTTTACGTTCTTGCATGTTTGCCTTGTTAGCGACACCACCGGTGGATATAGGCGCAGAGTTTCGTATAATATCATGTTCACCTGTTGTTAGTCGTAGAAGGCATTCAGGGATAGACCAAATCGATGCGAGAAATGATGCCACAAACATTAATACTTTATGTGTATTATGGTATAAACAATGATTGCCAACAATGTAAAGAACTTAGGAATAGATTGAATAACAATTTGGTTTTAAGCCGAATGCTTGAGTTCTAATATGTTGGTTTCGAAGCTGGATTTCAACATGGATATTCATGAAGTGATAGTGTGTGTTTGAGTGTATCAATTAGGTACGAGTATAGGTGGCGTGAGACCAGTGTTGTTTGGATTATCCAGGGTAGTGTGGCTTGCGTTTGTTGGTCCTTTATGCAATGTAGTGTTGATTGAGGGTCTGTTTAGGAGGGTGGCGCCGAATGGAGATGGAGCGGTTGAAAATGAAGATGGAGCGGTTGAAAATGAAGATGGAACAATGTTCTTGAATGGAGTCCCCTCCATGCAGTTGGAATCATCCATAAAACAACGTTTCGGGGGATCGATGGTTCCAAATGGAGGCTAGCTATTCAAACGAAAAAATAGTGTTCATGTTTTTGAAAAAATTCAACGGAGAAAAACGCTCAAACGAACGAAGCCTGAGTCTCGCATTGTTAATCTCGAATTGCCTCTTGTGCTTTATATATAGGCCTCTCTACTCTAATCGATGATTTTTAGTTGGATGCACACTTATTTTGTGCATGTATGTCATTTATGTAATATGAGTTGTTGTCACACCAATATTGTTGATAATTTAGTCTCACATTCAGTAGGTAACTATAGAGAATAACGCGTTACGAGATTATAACAACATAGACTACAAACTACTTGTCCTTTGAAAGCACAACCTTTGTCTAGTTTGTTATACTATTCCTTGGGCAGATGCTATCTGGATTAAGAATGGAGTGAATAAATTTTTCTTTTATTTCGCGTCCGCTCCTGTAAGTTTGTTAAATTGCAGGTTACACCTCTCAATCTTTTGAAATTACAAAAACCTCCCCTATAAATTTGCATTTCATAACATGCACATGGGTGGTTTTCGCAATTTCAAAAGATAGAATGATGCATCATGTAATTATTATGCTAACTGTAATATAAACTTTCCCAAACTAACGTTACAATGATCAAAATGAGGGGGAAAAAACCTGAGACTCACAAGATTAAGCTTGCCCAAATCCTCAGCATCAGGAACATGCTGCTGCCCGCAAATCCGGATGACTTCTTCGCGCGCTTTTTCCTGCCAATCTGTACGTGATGCTAGCAATATCAGAACCCATGTCAGGAAGTTAGCGCCCGTTTCTTTCCCGGCAAAATAGAACGCCTTGCACTCCTCTATGATTTCACGTGTCTCGATTCCCTCTTCGTGTTTTTGATGTTTTTTCGCGGATGTCATGAGATTAAGCATGTCTCTTGAAATTTTATCAGTGTCTTGGTTTGATTGTACTAGTTTCTGTATTAAGTCTTGTATCTCCTTTTCTATTCTCCACATTCTTTTGTTTGACTCTGTTGGTAGGAATCTGCATCATGGAAACAACAAAAATGGTGACAAAACAAAAACAAAACAATCTGAAAAAGCAAAATTCAATGTGTTTTGAAATATGAAATTAGAATTTTTATAATTATTACTATGAATCATCCAAACCTCTCTTATGAGTTAGCATAATTATAGTTTGCACCCCTTAATTTTTTGAAATTACAAAACCATGTCATGCATATTTACATTTCATTACAAGGAAGATTTTTGTAATTTCAAAAGATAGAGGGGTGCAATCTGTACTTTTGCAAACTTATAGTGGAGGTCCCGACAAACGACCCTAATTATTAGGGTTGGAATATAGATCCCAAGTTGAGACCAATATTAGAGTAATTTTCTCTGTTGTAGACTTATGATATGATTGAATGCGGTGCACGACAAAGGTCAACCGCCAAGTGCGAATACATATCCCCACAATATGAACTTTTGTAAATGCTTTTGTGATATAGCTCTATAATCGCAGATTGTTTACCCGCTATGCTTAAGAGTACTGCACCACCAAATATGCAAACAAGGTGAGAGTCATCGATCTCAGTGTACGCGTGGCCCGCTATGACGGCCTCTCACAAAGTTGGACATGCCTAGGGCTGTTCACAGATAGTATAGTTCGTGAATAGTTCGAGATTCAATTCGTGAAGGTTCGATTAAAATTCATATTTTTCAAATTCGAATCCGAATTCAGATTCAAATAGTTTTCGAATCTGAATCCGAATAATTTTATTCATGTTCAAAGGATTCACGAATAGTAAAATATATAGTTAAATAAATTATATATATGTAATTAAATATTAAATATAATTATATTTAAACATTATAAAATTTGAATTTGAATTCGAATCCATGTTCGAATCCGAATCGGAATCTGAATTCGAACATAAATTCAAATCCAACATTTCCTGCTGAATCCGAATCCGAATTTCTGCATATTCTATGCCAAATTTAAATTCGATTGAATAGGTATTCGATTCGATTCGATTCGTGAACATTAAACATTATGAATTTAAGCTAGAAACATGCATGTTTGACTTTTAACATTTTCTCAACCATTTGTGATATCATTTTCTATTAAGCATTGACTCATAGCTTAATTATGTTTGCATTTACACCCTTTTTGTTGTTGTTAAAAGCCTCTTGCATCTGGCATTAATTTTAAGATTTTAATTATAAAATAATGCCCATGATTATTTTATCAAAATATTAGTAATTATAATCATAACATATACCTGAATCCAGGAATATAAATATGTCGAATAGCGCGAGAAACGTGATGCATCTGCTCTTCCTGAAGCTGAAAGATGCGCTTGCACTCGTCGTAGCTGCTGCCGAAGGCGACCCTCGAGATGACGTCCGCCGTGAAATTGTGTAGCTCTTTATGCACATCTATTTCGAATACCCTCCTGCCTTCGTTTTCTTCGTCCCATTTGTCCAGCATCGTCAGCGCGCTTCCCGCCATCACGGGAACCCATTCCTGTGATGAAACCATGATCCATACTTATACAATTGATCATAGGTTATATATATTCGTCGCCGCCGCCGATCGATTAACCAATCATAAGCCTACAAAATGGTGAATATATGTATATACATGCTATTAATCACCTAAATCTTCTCTGAGAGTTAGCATAATTACAAGTTGCACCCCTCTGTCTTTTAAAATTATAAAAACCTCCATTTTAATTTTAAATTTCATAACATGCATGCACAAAAAATCCCCTTTGTGCTTGATATTTGTAGAGAGTTGATATCAGCGGTCCGGAACTGGCTATTCGTAGTCCATAAATTTTATTTGTAGTCCAAAATTATATTTGCACCCCACTCTCATCACAAATAAGCGAAACACTGCTGATTTATTAAGCACTAGAAGTCTAGAGAACATCTTAAAGTCTCTAAAATAATTTAAATACCTAGCAGAAAAACAAGTTAAATGTCATGCAAACCTTCCTCTAATCAGAAAAGTGACTACTTATTGGGGATTTTCGCTGGATAACTTCCTTCTTTTTTGAAGAAAGTGAATCTAAGATGGGGAAAGATGACGCGATCGATAGAATTACGGCTAGGTTTAGGCAACGAGAGGAGAGAGATTGAGAGGAGAAGGTTATTCGATGGGGTGCGATTAACGAGAATTGGACTGCGCATATAATGAATTTTTTACAAATTTTGGGGTGCGAATAGCGAGAATTGGACTGCTAATATCAATTCTCTATTTTTACACATGCATGTTATGATTAAACCTACATGGTAGTTTTTTTTAATTTCAAAAAAATAGAACGGCGCGACCTATAATTTTGCAAACTTCATAGAAGGTTCCGATAAATCGCAAAAATTTTAGAATCGGGCTCCAGATTCAAATTTTCGTCAGGATAGGAGATCATTTCGATCGCCTAATTCGCCAACTTCTCCTCATTTTGCGCATGAGCGAATTAGGATATCGAAACGATCTCCTACGAAAAAATATCATATAATGGGAGATGCCAAAAATGGACCAAAAAATGGCCACATAAAGCATCAAAAATGTAGATTGAGAGGTCCAATATCATCATTATTTAATGCACCAAAATATTATATGAAATCTAAGTGCTCTTGGCGGCAATTCATTATCGAAGAAAGCGCTTACATCATCAATTTTTTTTTTAAAATATTTGCATACGTAAGCGACCGCTATTATTTCACTTTATTTATTATTTTGATCACTAAATAAGGATTGATTCCTACCTAAGATACGAATAAATGGAGTAATTAGTCAATTATTAAGCACTAGCAGTTGTTGGAGGATTATTGTTTATTAAGGGTCTGTTTGAGAGGGCTTTTCAGAAAAGAGAAGGAGTGGTGACAAAAAGATGATAGAAAAATGTGTTTTTCAAAAATATCTATTGCAAAACAAGATCTGTTTGGGTGAACTCATTTTACAGAGATTTTCAAAAATAAGAACAACTTTATAAACAGTTTGACAAATCTCGGTTGCGTTGACTTTTTTTATTAAAAGTGCAAGCCCGGGCAGAAAATTGCGCGCCCGGGAGAAAATGGCTCGGGAGTTGCTGGGAGAGACCGGAGGATATGGAAACTCTGAGAATCGTTCTCAAGATCGATGGCAACAACCCAGGCTCGAATGTTGCCGCAGAGATCTTCGGAGTTGCCAATATCGTAGGCGCTTGCACTGCGAAAAATCAATAGAAGAAGACCTGGATCTCGCTGTAACTGCTTGTTGGATCGCCCCCGCCGGTGCGATCACAAGGTATTCACTCGCCCGATATGATTTCTCTGTTGCAAAAATGCTCCCTAAACTTCTTAGGGAGCCGTTAACGGAAATGCTAACGGAAAAGAAGCAGAGAAAACAATGAGCTGTTTTGAGACTTAAATCAAAATAAGGAGAAAAGTGAGGGATGAAAATCTTAAAAGAAAAACTTGGGGACTGAAATATTAAAACAAGCAAATCTTAGGGACTGAAATGAGGATTTTGCCTTTATTGTCGTTGCTCTTGTTGACCCCAAATCAGGAATAAACATCATTATATATATAATAAGCGACAGTCCGGGAGGCGAGGGGCGGGAGTGTTATCGCGTCGGGGCACTGTCGCGGCCGGTCAACTGCTATTGGCCGCAAGGGGGGCTGTGCACTTCAAGTGTTTGTGTGTCATGATCCGTCCACATTATTTACTATTTTATTTCCTATGTATGACACATTTATTTATCATTTTATTTACTATGGATGACACATTTATTTACTATTTTATTTTTAATGTATGACATATTTATTTATAATTTTTAGATATAATGATATAATTCAAATAAGTAATATTATCAAAATTTATTATTTTAATTACTTTCAATTATATGTCTTAAAAGCTGTATTTTTGCTAATTATTAAAAGCTTACAAAATTGAATAATTGATCATTGTGAAGCATTAATTATCTAAATAATTATGGTGCTAAAAAAAATTAGGTGATTGTTATCCCACTACAGTTTTGGCTATTCGCACTTTTTTGTATGAGTTATTACTCGCCTTTTAGAAATAAGTCTTGTACATGCAGTTTTAGGAAAAGTGTTCAACACGAAAGTTATAGATCTCGTCGAGATCTACAACTTTCGTATTGAACAGATTTCCTAAAAATGTATGTACAAGACGTATTTCCAGAAATTCGCTATAATTACGCCAATATTTTAATCAAGGTGGCAATATGTCTCGTGCGTGCATTTTTTGAAAAAATGTTTAACACGAAAGTTGTAAATCTTGACGAGATCTACAACTTTAGTGTTGATCACTTTTCCTAAAAATGCATGTTCAAGGCGTATTTCCAAAAGGCGCGCAATAACTCATACAAAAAAAGTGCGGATATCCAAAACTGTAGTGCGGATAACAATCACCAAAAATTATTCTCAAATTTAATTATTTTAATTACCACTCATTATATATGTCTTGGAAGTTCATTATTTTTTGTTAATTTATAAAAATAGAGAAAATTGAATAATATGGGGCGCGAATCAATAAATATTTAAAGTATTACGATGGTTAATTAAAAAATTTAAGAGTGTTAAAAATCATCAACTATTGTATGATATTAATATATTGTAGGCATATTTTTGTTGTCTTTTTTTTTTTGAAAATTTGTGTACACCTCCCACACAGAAGAATCTTCGCGTCCGTCACTGATTAAGAGGGGGAAATTTATCGTGTGCCCATCTTGAAATCTATAAAAGGGGACTCATTCATTTGAAGGAACAGATAATTTGGAGAAAGAGTCCGGATATTGTGCATTGTGTTGCGACAACGAAAAACCTCCGACATCGATGCACCCTCTCTAGTGCGGTCACAAGCACAACTCTCCGGTGCACGTTCCCACGCTCAGCTCTCCAATGCGTGACCCACGCTTTGCTCTCGAGTGTGCCCCATGCGCGATCCGCTCTCCATCACGTCCCCGTGCGCTCCGCTCTCCACTAGGCCCCCGTGCGCTGTTCCGAAGAGCGAGTCCGTGCACGTATTTCCAACGAGCGGGCCCGTGCGCGTAATTTCAAAGAGCGCGCCCGCACGCATATATAGTTCCCTAGAACGCGACCTCTTATTCTGCGTAGAACACTCACTTAATAATTGCAAAATGAGTGGTGGTCTGTCACCCTCGCAAACAATCGTGTACTCAAACATTAACTAGTAGATCTTTTGAACTGGACTAGACCACGTGGTTTTTTCCCTTTCGGATTTTTCATGTTAAAAATCTTACTGTTAGTTCATTTCGAGTACTGTTTTCATGTTTGGCTCACTCTCAAGCTAAGACAACATGACACGATCGGTCCGTTGAAACACTGAGTGACCCACAACAAATCTTAATTCATATGCCGCCCCAATATTCCCATCCATGGCTGGCTGATTTCCACCTCCTTCACAACTGACATAATCCTTGGCAGTCTTAATTATTCTGTGGAAGAATAAAAATCCCAGGATATATCCTTCGGATCACTAACTTTAATGTTTAGACAACTTTTCCCAACCGGCGGATCTGAGTAGTCAGGTTAGGTTTGTCGGAGTAATGACACCCGACAACGACTGTCCCTCGTTGGAAAAATAAAAATGCTCGGAGCCTGATGAAATTTCAGATAAAGCTTTGTATCGTCACCGCCGTGAGTCCACTTATACTGACGATTTCTCGATCTGGAACTCCAACAATTGCTAGTGAAGGAGGTGTTTGAGTGAAATGACCGCTCCGCCAAAACTCAATCAAAATCATTGATTGAACAGCCTATCAACCAGCATTTTTCAAGAGCAATGCAATTTCGCTTTTTGGATTTAAGTTTGCTTGAGCTGTTGAGAAGTTATGAGTTCTCAAAGGTCCGTACCCAAACCGTCACTAATGGCAGTTTGGGGATACTTGGAGGAAGGAGGGGTGCCCCATGCACCAATGGCCCGGGCGCCCTCCCGAGCCTTTCCGGCGGTCGAAAGGCCGTCGGAATGAAGAGCGACACCCTCCACCATCACCCCAATAATCGTGAGTCCGCGAACGAAGGCTAGCGCTCGGTAGGGGTGACCGGCCTGGGCAAGGACCAGATCGGTATGGTTCGGGCCGGGAACCCCGAACCCCTCCAACGTCCATTTCATGGATCAAACGATTTCAGAATTGTGTGAATTTGAGCTTGACGAGCTGTTCGTGTGTACGATCCGACAACTTCGATTTTTTTTATGGATAACCCATCAAAATTTAAATCATTTTGATTAGTTTGTACTTTGTAATAAGAGAAGATTCAATTGAATTTTGATTAGTTTCTATTATAGTTTGATTAGTTTTGTGTATTTTTTATTAGTAGATTCAATATAAGTTTCCATTTTTATTGGTTTACATATAACAATATATTATGCACTTAAATATTTTTTTGGGTCTGCACAATTAACACCTAGCCAAAAATAATATACTCTTAATAAAAATTGAAAAAAGAAAGACTTATTTTTTAAAATAAAAAGAAAGGAATAAAAATGAAAAGATAAATATCATCTCATATATAATATAATTTAACATTAAAAATAATATCATCTACACTTATTTTAAAATTGAGTGTGAGCGGTTGGATGCCGACACTAGCACCGGCAACAACTCTCTTATAATAAGTTGGTTTATGCCATTTGGAGTTCATACGATAGATGTGGTGGCGGATTTTGAAGACGTGCGCGGATTTATTAATCCGAAAGCTCGAGCGCATGAATGACGCACAATCGTCTATTCGAGACGGCAGTAATATAGTTCTGATAGTTATCAATAAAAAGTCACGCAGAAAGTAAAATTTTCCATCTGCACACAAAATTTCTAACAAATAATTTAATGAATTTACTATAGTTTCTCATGAACTTACAAAGAGTTCTTATTAAAATCACTCCTTTTATTTTAAGATTTTATGTGTGTGTATAATAGTTAATCTTGTATGCTGAAAACTTCTAAGTAAATGTATACGCTAATTAATTGGATTACGAAAATACAATACTATTTTTTGTTAAGATAAAATATTTATAATTGCATTGATTTGCGAATAAAATTTTTTATTCTCTTTAGAACTGCGTATAGTAAAAATCTATGAATAGTCTATTTTGCTCGGCCTCTAATAATTCCCAAACAAAATATTGACCGTATCTTCTTTTGTATGACTGTACATTTTTTTAAAATTCCAATAAACAACAACAACACTCAAGCTTTTATCCCACGATAGTGTGGTCTGTTATATGGATCGATCCTTTGTCATCATTGTGCCCTATCTTTAGTCATAATCTCAATACTGCCCGAAGTAAATCGCGTCTTTCCTTATAGTTTCATTCCAAATCTATTTTGGTCTACCCCTCTCCCGTTTAATATGCCTAGCACTCTCACAACGCCGAACATTAAAATAATATAGAAAATCAAATCTATAAGTATAAATTGAGGAAAAAAATAAACTTTTATATATATATATATATATTCATGAGCTTAATTATGTATTGAATAGTTAAATGTATAGTATATATAATCTATATGTAAGAATATTATTGTGTTATTTCATACAATTCAACTAAAATTAAATTATATGTATATGCACCCACCACCTTGAATTAATTATAAATAATATTTATATTTGATAAAAGTAAGTAATGAGAGGGCACCTTAACACGCTCCATATTGAATGCGGGGCTAATAATCCTCCGGTGGCGGGCCCACTTGAGCCCCCTAAGCCGGAACAGCCCATCCCCCAGCAAACACCTCACCAGCGGCGTCTCCTCGATCCTCTCAAACGCCCCGCCGCCGCCGCCGCCGCCGCCGGTGCTGGTGTTCAGCAGCACCTCCTTCACCATCTCCGGCTCGGCGATGGACAGCCTCGCCGTCGTCCCGAACCAGAAAAGGAACGTCTTCCCGTGCACCGCCGACCACAGCCCGTACCTGGGGTCCACTCTCCTCACGATGTCGTGGCTCAGTTTCTCCATCGGCCGCGCCACCGCCGCCGCCGCCAGCTCCCGTATCTCTCCAGCGTTCCCCACGAAAGGGCGGTATTGGGGACCGCCGATCCCCTGCCGCCGGAAGTGGAGCTGGGTGCGGCGTGGGACCCACAGGACGACGTGGCTGAGATGGAGGAGGAAGGCGGCGGCGGCGGCGGCGGGGAGGAGGAGGAGGAGGAGGAGAAGGTGCATGGCTGAAGCTGGTGCCGGCGTTGGAGGGAGGGAAATGGAGTACTTATATATAAGTGATATATAAATTATTTGTAATTAATTACCTCATTATATTATAATATTATATTATGTATTATATTTATTTTCATTCCAGTGGGGTTTAGGGAATCATTGATGGCATCTTGCGATAGCAAGGCGTCAAGAACGTGATTTGAGGTGTAGCTTGTTGCCTTATTATAGTGTATGCGCACATGCGCACACGCATGTGCGCATGCACATGCGTGTGTGCGCACGCGCGTGTGTGATGACTTGACTTGTGAGCCCAAAACGATGGGTTAAAGGGTAGCAAGTGTATATCATGGGTTAAACCTATTAACTTCAATGTTTTCATTTTTGTAGTAGAGGAGGGGTGCATGCGTGTGCGTGTGCTTGTGTGTGCACACGTGTGCGTGTGCATGTGTGATGACTTGACTTGTGAGGCCAATATGATGGGTTAAAGCTAGCAAATATATATCATGGGTTAAGCCTATTAACTTCAATGTTTTTCATTTTTAGTAGTGTATGTGCACATGCGTGTGCGTGTGTGTGTGTGCCCACACGTGTGTGCGTGTGTGATGGCTTGACTTATGAGGCCAGTTAAAATGATGGGTTAAAGCTAGCAAATATATATCATAATGTTAAACCTATTAACTTCAATGTTTTTAATTTTTGTAGTATAGGCGCGCGTGCGTGTGCATGTGCACGCACACATGGGTGCGTGTGCATGTGTGATGGATTAACTTGTGAGGCCAAAATGATGGGTTAAAGCTAACAAATATATATCATGTGCATGATGGCTTGACTTGTGAGGCCAAAATGATGGGTTAAAGCTAAGAAATATATATCATGGGTTACATCTATATATTAACTTTAATGTTTTTCATTTTTTTAGTTTATCTAACCCAATTAAAATTTTAATACAATTCTTAAGTCTTTCAAGATAACTAAATTGCATGTAGAACATCGGGGACAAGACGACACATTTATTTTTCTCGTGTGCATTTCATATCCTCATAAGGTTACATAATACCACTAAAGATTTCGTCTGAGTATACATATAGTTGACTAGAGTTATATTACAATTATTTCGGCTTCTCGAGTTTTGACATCTCTCTCTCATTTTAATTTTGATTGGGCTGAAATTTAAACCTTGGTTTGTTCCATTTTCGAACCCCATTTTCGAATTTTCGGACCCGTCATCCTTGGCCGTTACTCCTGGTACTAGCCAAGTCGGTGCCTTCCTCGTACCCTGCTCGACCATTTTTGGTTTTGGAGGGGAAGTCTCTTCTGAGCTTCTGGGTACGTGGTGGGACCTCCCTGCCGCAGCGCCCGGGGTCCTGTTGCTCTTTGTCCGAGCCCTTTTGGTCTTTGTCAGTCAAACCTTCTAACCGGACTGCTGGGCGAGTAGCCTCCGGCTGCATTGATCCGAATTTCAGAGCCTAAAATTTTTCTGGCTTCAACATTAAGATTACGAGTATTAAGTCATCTTTGATTTTACATAGTTTCTACAAATTAAATTCGATTAAGGCAAAATTTAAACATCGAGTTCTCTGTCCCAAGATGAACAATATTCATTTTGGGCACAGATGATTTTGATTCCCACAATTTCAGTGTTATCCTAGGTCTAATTAGCTTGACATAACTAGGGTGCATATTGACTAGCTAGGTAACTTTGATTCACGGTTTAGCGGTTTAGGGTCTAACTAGGTATCCTAGGTCTAACTAGGGTGCATATATGATTAGCGGTTTAGGGGGGGGGGGGGGGGGGGGGGGGGGGAGATTTTTAAAAACACATGATCCTCTATGTGCGGGGGGAAATCCGATCGTCAAAATGGTGCAAGCACAATTTTTGATGAGGTAAATCCCACTGAAATTAGGATCGAACCGGAAACTGAAATTAGGATCGAACTGGATTTTCCGGTTGGAAAAACCCACTCAATTTTCCAGATGAATTTCAACCGCCGGATCACCGATTTTTTACGATCAAATTTCCCCTCGCACATAGAAGATCGTGCGGTTGCCCGCACAAAAATATTTCCGCGAGATATCACATTTTAGCCCACCGTAGAGAATCGCCGATGAAAGGACGTCACATCTAGAGAATCACAAATCTAGCAACAACGGCCAAAAAGATTTTGATGCAATGGTGAGTCATTGGCTTGACTTTTTCGTTTTTATTTCAAATCCCACAGATTGGGAATACACGTGTCCCAATAAATACGGTGCCTTGAGATTCGTCTAGCGCGGCGGTGGCGGTCGTGAACATGCTGACTATGAACCGTCGTTCGCAAACGTCCGAACGCACCTAAAGAACTTCATCCACTTTATGCTGAAAATTAGTATTTTTTGTTCTCCTAGCGGCGATCATAACTGTCGTCATGCCAAACATACATTTTATGCAGTGACATTTTTCTTCAAACTCACCGGAGCAAAAACGCCGCGCCGAACGGAGCCTTATCACTTTAGTAGACAAACATTAATAACATAATTCCATCAGCACGATAGTAGACTTGTCATTCGTCGTTATAAAAATTGAAGAGAGAGAAGAACATTTATAAAAATATAATAGATGCCAGATAAATCCCGACATAAGGCTCCGTTTAGAATATATTAGACTTGCCAAAGCTTATTTTCTCCGTCCCTTATTCTTGATGCCGGATAAATCCGGACTTAGGCTGTGTTTGGCGCGACGTTTTTTTGCTCTGGTGAGTTTGGACAAAAGCACCATAGAATGCATGCTTAGCATGACAACGGCTATGACTGCCGTCAAGAAAAACAAAACAAGTTTTGAACATAAAAGTGGATGAGATTCTTTGGGCGAGGTAAACAATGGTTCGTAACCACCGCGGTCACGACCGCCACCGCCGTGCCAAACGGAGTTAATCATGATAGAGCAAAGTTCAAGAGCGAGAAACTCATTGTGACTCATGATAGAAGATGCGCAATTTTGTTTATCACATCATCATGATAACATCATTGTTTGGAAGCCCACGGTTGGGCATTCCGCGGAACGGTAGGCGCGAAATCGCCGGTTCGGGCTTTGGTGATCATTGGGCGGGCAGCCCCGGCGGCGGTCTGACGTTTTTTGAATTGACTTGTATGTCGACATGCTATAATCCCCACAGTACTCTGGATATTTTCTTGGTTTTTGTTGACTTTTCTTGTTCTCAATCAGAAGGTTATAAATTATCTAACTTTTTTTAAAGCCGCGCGGTTCCGCTGGTCCACTCGCACCACCGCTCCAAAGAAGGATGGCGAAATAGGAGGCGGCAAGAATAACACAAAGCAAGATTAAAAGAAGCAATTAGCAAAGGGTAATGATATGGGCAGACCGTTTTTGACTATTGGCAAATCAAAAAATTGAAAATCTAAGCATTTTTTCACTTCCTCATTTTCACTAAGGGCAGCACGATCATTTCTCCTGCTGGAACCGATGGAATATGGTGTCGGTGGCGAGCTTTTCGAGTTATTCTTCCGCTCATCATAGATTCCGCCCTCCATCCCTATTCAGGCGCAGTCATAGGGACTCGCAGTCCATCGCCACCTCGTACCAACTGGTATCAGATGATTTATTCCTCCGGCCGCCGCTGATTTCATGTTGATACACCGGTACCGCCGCCTCACCCTTATCCTGGAGGCCTTCGATTGTCTCGATAAGTTATTCGACCGCCTGTACCGAAAGATCGACGCGCTCCCGCTCGCTATACCGCCTTAGTTGCCACCAACAACGCCAACGCCGCCGCCACCAATACCGCCGCCGGCATTGTTGCCGCCGCCAACTCCAACACCATCGTCGCCTCCGCCAATGCCATCGTCGTCGCCGCCAACTCCAACGCCATCATCGTCGCCGCCAACTCCAATGCCATCGTCGCCTCCGCCAACACCATCGTCGCGCCACCAATCCAAATGCCATCGTCGCCGCCGCCACCGGCGTCGCAGCCAACTCCAATGCCATCGTCGCCGCCGCCAACTCCAACGCCATCGTCGCTGCCGCCAAGGCGCCAACGCTAATTTGGTTTGGCATTAAAAGTCTCGGTCTGACATTAACATTTTCGTTCTGCTATTAACCTTGAGCTGCCATTAGCCAAAGTAGATTTGCCCATATCACCACCCATTGACAAATATAGGAAAAAAAAATACAAAAGGCAGCTCCCTCATCCAAATATACTAGATACCAAAAGAGCTGTTTAGCAAGAAATATAACTCTCACACCAACCATTCTAAGAGCCTATTACTAAAGAAACAGGCTAGAATTCAGTATCCTTGCTTACCATGATTCGAGAAATCCACGTAAAAAGAGGGAGCAAATACGCCGGTCGTGAACCACGGCCTGCTCAAGACCGGCAAGTGCGGTAGACCTCCGTGCGCAATGCGTCCACCGGAGTGTGATCGAGCGCGTAGCGCTCAGGGCCGACATAGACGCCGGTTTTTTCAAGAAGAGATACACTTTCTTCCCTGCCATATCTCGATGAGTAGAGCTCCAGGTATTCAATGTCCTGGAAATAACATATTATTAACTGGCTGAGTGAAACTGGAGGCTCAATGTGAAAAGACAAGTATTTTTTTCAACAACTCAAAGTTCAAACAACTTAAGTTTCTGTTTGGGGCAGCTGCGGCGTTTGCCATCACACATGTCCAAACGCAGCGTTCACAAAATCTTTTCCTACTACCCAAGTCCGCATTTATTAACAGGAGAGAAAAATATTGCCTATAAGCATGTATCTATATGTAAGTTTTGTGAACTGGAAATATTTAGAAGCAAAACAAACAAAAAACCATTTCTACAAAAAAAATTAAATGAAGAAATAACAGTACGAGCCCGCGGGGAAACTATTGCGTAAAAACTATCATTCAGAACGCTTGTTTCACGGATAGCATTATCACGACAAGTTGATGCAGCATGAGATTTTTAAACATTTTTAGTTTTTGATTATCACTCTCACAACGCCTAATGAGCTTCTCGCAAGTTTTACACTACAACATTTTTAGTGTTGGGCAGGGAATGGTGTACATGAGCAAAAAATGGGAGTTGCGGAGATGAGAATGCTTAGGTGGATATGTGGTCACACGAGACTGGATAAAATTAGGAATGAATGTATCAGGGATAAGACATGAGTGACGCCAATTGTAGAGAAGATGTGAGAAGTTCGTTTAAGATGGTTCAGACATATACATAGGAGACCATTAGAGGCACCTATTAGGCGTTGTGAGAGTTTAGTCACTAGACATGCTAAACGGGGGAGGGGTTGACCAAAAAGGACTGAGAATGAAACTATAAGGAAAGATATGATGTACTTAGGCATTAGTGAGGCTATGATTAAAGATAGGGCGCAATGGCGACAAAGGATCCATATAGCCGACCCCACTATGGTGGGATAAAGGCTTGAGTGTTGTTGTTGTTGTTGTTTTAGTTTTTGATTTAAATAATAATTGTGAGTTTGAAAGTTTATTTGAATATGTAGTTACACTTTTGGAGAACTGTAATTTAAAACTTAACCTCGTGATAAGATTAAGGCTCCGTTTGGCGCGGTGTTTTTGCTCCAGTAAGTTTAGACAAAAACGCCACCATCATAGAATGCATGTTTGGCATGACAACGGTTATGACCGCCACCAAGGAAAGAAAACTAGTTTTGAACATAAAAGTGGATGAAGTTCTCCTTAGGTGAGGTAGGGCGTTCACGAACGACGGTTCATAACCACTGCGTTCACGACCGCCGCCACCGTGCCAAACAGAGCCTAAATCAAGTTTTATGACTTGTAAGTTGTAATTGAGGCAACTTATTCTGGATTAATACCGAAAGGACTCCTCTCTCTTAATACTCGACTTCTCCTCTCGTTCCCCTACCCTAGTTTGTCCGTATCACGAGTTTTCTTCTCCGATGAAAACATTGAAGTTCATCTTAGGGTATCCATTCATAAAGCAAATGATACAATCTACCCTAAATAACGTTGAAAAGCTAAACATTACAAACAAGACAAGAATGATTTTTTAACATTGAAATATCTTTTTGATATAAAGCATGTTCCCTCTCAATATAAAACTATATAATAGTTAAACAAATCATCCAATAACTATGTTATTACCTGCAGACCGCTAAGCAACCTCTCAAGCCTAGTAGAAGCAACTGGTTCATGGGAAGAAGAAAATACTTCACCAGGATAAAACAAGACTCCATCACCTGGAGGAAGTCCGCGTCGAAATCTTATCTGTATGAGGGTAAAAAATGCATTTACAGAAGGGCATTAGAGTATTTTCCTCTTGGTCTGTGTTCCAGCAGGAAGTAAGTGAATGGTTGGTACACAATCAACAACTTGATCAACAACACAAAATTCAAATATATTGGATTTAACATTCTGTGATATGATTGTTTTCGAGAGTGATTGGTTCATAAGTCTATTAAAACTGAAAATTTAAAGGCCAATTAATATAGTTTTACAGATGAAATAAAGAAGTAAAACTGGCATATATCAGTCTTTTTCCCCATTCCAATAGATGGGGTAGGTAATATACTTACATTTAGGAATAATTACGAAAACTCCCCTTTAATTTTGCATAATCACATGGATCCTCTAACTTTTAAAATTACAAAACCTTCCCGCCAAGTTTATATTGTTAGCATACATGTACCAAAAAGAAAACTCAAGGAAGACCCTTCCGAGGTTTTATTTTAATATATGGATATTGTTTACTTATAGGGAGGTTTTTGTAATTTTGAAAGATAGATGGGAGGTCCTTATAATTATGCAAAGTTAGAGGAGAGGTCCCAGTAAATGACCCTTTACATTATTTTAAGGCATACAAACATCTATGACTATTTGAAGGTCTTCCGTACTTTTTTAAGATAAAAGGACCAATATAGTTGGGATAAGGTTAAGGATTGATGATGACTACGACGGTGATGCAACCAGCAAAATTTCAATTTTTTAAACTTTAATAATGGAAATTACCTCGGCACTGGGCACCGTCGCCTTCTCGTAACAATTTGCACCCCAGTAGAGAAAACCCGTGGCACCCTCTTTCCAGACTCTCCACATCACTGCACGGTGCTGTGTGCCACGCATCCCAAGGTGCCAATTTGGGTGGGGATCAGAAGGGCCCATGCAGACATATGTCCACCATTCCTTCATAAAGGAGAAAATTGAGTGAATGGAACTATATGCTAGAGCAAGATATTGGTTATGAAAAGTACAAGAGTATATAGCCTCTCATCAAATTAAGCAGACTGTTTCCTAGTTTCTTCCTAGCTACAGGCCATATCGATTTAAGGGGTTAATGAAATTCAGTAGAAGTAATCAAAATCAGGAATATTTTAAAAATGTTCTCTACACCATTCAGCCTGTTCCTTTCATACTTAAAGGAGCAAATCTACAAACAATCATGATACTAAAGTTAGGCAGAGAAATAAAATCCAGGAAGTCAGAACTACTATGATATAATCAAGTATGCATCTAGCTTTGAACTATTTATTTTTCAGGTAAATTAAATGCAGATCCCTGAGGTATATAAATGGTCCCTTTTCATGAAAGTCCCTACCACCAACATTTCATTAAGTTTTGGTTTGATACATAAAATACCCTTAGTCTCCCTTCGATTGAAAGGATTTGAGGCTTTGGAGTTGAAATTAGAGTCCAATGAACCAATTCCAATGAAAATGGACATCGAATTCTAATTCCAAGGCCCGAATTCCATCTAAATGAATGGACCCTTAGGTATAAGCTCATATAGAGACCTACTTAGAAGAAGCAAACAAATGTAACATTGTAGAAGAATTGACTTTGCCCATGTAAAGGCCCGTTGTTGGCATGTTTAGTTTAGTTCCACACCTTGGTTTGGAGTTGAGCTTTCACTCCTCCTTCCTATATATTTGTGTACAAATCCTTGTATTAAAGTATGTAGAAGTAAGAATAAATTCTTTTTCTCTTATGTATTTTACTTTTCTACATGGTATAGAGCCACCTGATTCAAATCGGTGGACTCGCGACGATTGAATTCTCCTTGCGCCGATTGAGTCCTTCTATTTTCTTCTGCTCCAAGTACTCACCACTGCTCCTTGGGTAATCGTCCATTTTTTGTTTTCGTGGATAAGCCATCCCTCCCACCCTTTTATAGGCACGCCAGACACTAGATTTTCCGCTGCCTCTGCATACGGTACTCGCAGCTACTCAGCTGTTCGTTGACGCTCGTTGTTACTTTTTGCCTCTGCATACCGAACGCTCGCACCTGCCAGTCGCAACTTCCTCTTGCAACCTGGAGCTCGCATCGACGACTTGAGCTTGTATGCCACTGGACCCGACGCATACGCCCGGAACTCGCCGACGCGATTTCTCCCTGCATCCATTGAACTCGCAGACGCACACGCTAGGAGCTCGCCACTTCTTCCTGCGACCTGGAGCTCGCATCATTCGATGGTTTTTTCCTGCGACCTAGAGCTAGCATCATTCAATGACTTCTTCCTACGACCTGGAGCTCGCATCGGTCTACCGCCGGTAGAAGCTCGCCTACCGCTGGCCAGCTGCTCCTCTCCCTGCAAGAACTCGTGGGTTCACTTCTCCTGAGCTCGCAGTAGCACCTTCAGAGCTCGCAAACCGCCACTTCTCGGTTGTTTCCTCCAGAGCTCGCCACACCATCCTTCCATGCTACTTCCTCTAGAGCTTGCAAAACTCTATTTCCTATCATTCTCTCCCAGCAATGTCTCATCACGAGGGAACGAATGTTGTGTCCGCTCCCTCCACCTTTCTTGCACTTGCTCCGGCCCCACTCCCTGACGTACGGGACGAACTCCGCATTACAACTATCTCCCTCACTGGGAAGGGAAACATTGTTGAGTGGGTACACTCCGTGCGCCGAGTCCTCTAGACCAAAGGTCTTTTTCATCATGTCACTTGCGATACCCCTGTTGAGCCTACCGAGCAATGACTCCGGGATGATGGACACGTACAATCATGGATCCTTAACTCCATGCACAATGAGCCATATCGCATGACGGTGCACCACGAGATCGCGAAAGCTATGTGAGATGAACTGAATAGCCTATACTCTGGGCATGACAACCTTCATCATCTGTTCGATATCTTTCGGGATCTCTAGATCGTTGAACCTGGTTCAGACGGTGACCTGACATCCTTTGTGACCCAATACGAGAGACTATTCGAGGCGTGGGTACAACACCAGTCTCCAACATTAAATCTTGCTACCCAACGAGCTCAAAAGGAGGCTGTCGTCATAGCTTTAGTGATGGCATGGCTCCCACCTCATCTCCACAGTGTCCGTGCGACCATCTTATCCTCTCCCACTATTTGATCTCTCTCAGATGTCTGCTCCATGATCATGAAGGTGACTCGGCCCGTCGATGTCCAAATGACTCCCTCTCCTGCCCTACTCCAACACTCTATAGACTCTCGTCTTCCGCATCCTGAGCACCGTGGAGGTTGCCATGAATCTCGGTGCGGTGGGCGCGATGGCCGCAATCGCACAAAAGAGCAAAACACTCGCCTGTGTACCCATTATGGCCAGACGAATCATACTGAGGCCACCTGTTATCAAAAACATGGGTTCCCGCAGCATCCCTCCACCTCTCAGCACCACGCTTCTCTTACGGTGGATGTTCCTACCACCTTTCGCTCCGATATTGACACCTTGCGAGAAGAACTACAACATCTTCTGGGGCTGGTTACTTGAACTTCCGGCTCCGTCGCTTCTATCTCCAATTAAGGTATATCGTGATTTTCTAATAGTCCCTCTTGGATAATGGACTCTGGGCGACAAATCATATTACCCCGCAAAAGCCTGCTCGGTATACAGACTCTGTTTGTCCTAAGTTTATCACGGTGTCCATTGACGACACCAACCCGATCTGCGGCTCTGGAGATGCGCCTCTCACTCTGTCCTTCTCTCTTCGCTTTGTGCTTCATGTTCCTGGCTCTCAATTCAATCTCCTCTCCGTTAGTCGTCTTACCAATGATCATGACTGTTCCATCACCTTTTTCTCTTCTTCCTTAGTGGTGCAGGATCGACGGACGCCAAGTATCATTGGTGGAGGACGACTGTCAAATAGGCTCTACACTATGGACCTTCCCACCTCAGTTCTCTCCTTTGTCAGCCCTGTGCATTGGCACTGGCATCTTGACATGTTCCTCTTTCTATTCTGCAGAAAGCTCTTCCTGATTTTTCTTTTTCTGACTTTACATGTGAATCTTGTATTTATAGGAAACAACATCGCTCTCCCCTCTCCCCCACTGTACTCGGAGCTCTGCTCTTATTGATTTAGCGCACTTAGATAATTGGGTCCTGTATAAAACTGCCAGTTTATCTGAATATCGTTATTTTCTTATATTTATTGATGATCATTATTGCATGACATAGTTGTATTTGTTGCGCGATAGCTCTGAACTGCTACATGTCTTTCGTTCCTTTATCACTGAGACCCGTACTCAATTCTCGCGCTCCATTAAAATCCTTCAAACCAATAATGTGTGTGAATATACAAGTCACAACATTTAGGAAACTTGCACTACATTTGGTATTATCCACCAAACATCCAGCGCCTATACACCGCAACAAAATGGTTATCCAAGCAGAAGAACCGCCACCTCCTTGAGGTTGTGCGCTCCCTAATGCTTCAAATGCAGGTCCCCAAGATCTATTGACACTTCGTAGTTTCCACCGCATGTTATCTAATCAATTGCATGTCCTATTCCATTCTCAACTTTGCGATGCCGTTCTCCATCCTCTTTCCTTCGCAACCCCTCTTCCCTTTGACTCCTCGTGTCTTCGTGTTTGCTTTGTACATCATCTTGGCCCTGCCATGGAAAAATTGTCCCCACGCGCTACCAAGTATATGTTTGTTTGGTACCTTTGCACACATAAGAGCTATCTATGTTACTCTCCCACTACTCGAAAACTCATTACATCTGCGGATGTTACCTTCCTTGAGGATAAACCCTTTTACTCGACCTCTAGTGATACCTTCTTACCTGCTAATCTGCTGTCCCACGCCCTAACATACCTATCAACAACAACACACCTTGATGCAGGACGACGCGTAGGGTTTGCGCGCCTGTCGGCTATTTCTAGGAATCCCTAAATGCATGCAATTTAAAAATTGAAATTTGAGCGGGTGTGCACGAACGTTAAGAAATTAAGCAACTAGATTTTTGTAAAGCATACAATTACTATTTTGTTTAAAATGAATTTTCTTGAAATATGATTCAATTCTAAATCCGGGGAAGGAAGTTCACAACTTTCATTCCATTCCCCTTGTTGTAGCAAACGGAAATCGTGAACTCCAAATACGTTTCCATTTAGAGTTTTCGACGTAGCGTTCGCTGACAAAACCCGACGAAAATCCAGCAATGATTCTATAACCTAAAGAGAAAATTTAGACGCACGCAAAGGAAGAGAAAGAAACAAGTTACCCAAGGAAAGAGGCGTCTTTCCGCAATCGAAGTCGACGGCGATCCCGCGAGGAATTCCTCGTCACCTTCGATCTCCCGCTCCGAGGTCGGCCGCTATCGCACAAGGGCACCACGGAAATAATTCGCTCACTCTCTCACTATGTGATTCCACGAAATCTCTTCACTCAACTATTAAGGAAGCCACAAACCAAACAATACTCCTCATTCATCAACGGGAAAGAATGCAGACAATCAGTTTTCAAATTTCAACATTCAACGATAAGGGCACTGTTCATCTTCTTCAAACGGAAAACAAAAGAAAACTTCTTCTCCAACACCTAAACAGGAAAATGCAAACTAACAGAGGATTCAATATTCAACAACACAAACAAATTAGATAGAGATTAACAGTACTTTTGATGTTACTGTTCATCATCTCCCCAACAAAAAATGCAGATAATCAGTTTCGATCTTCAACGTTCACCAACTGGAATGACACAAACAACCCCAAAATCCCTTTCAGCACTCAACAAGACTTGAAATAAAAGGGAAAACAATCTGGACTTCGCACGAAACAGGAAACAAGAAAACTAAGCACTGTTCTTCATCTCCTCACCGATTCACCACCCGCGCCTTCCTCCTTCGGGTTTTAACTCCGAGTAAGGAACTCGACATCACCCAACCGTCGCTAACTGCAGGGGTCGTGGGAGAGGCGGCCTCGCTGGATCGATGGTCGTGCAGCGCCGAAGACGGGGAAGCGCTGTGCGGGAGTCTGCTGGCCGAATCGAGATGGACCGGCTGGGGGAAATGGCTGAACCGGCTGTAGTTAGTTTTTTTTTAAACAGGGAAATAGTATATATATGTGTGTAATTATATATATATATATTTGGGGAATAGAATAAAAGCTCCAAATATACGGCTACGCACGCAGGCGTGCAAAATAAAACGCAAACTAAATAAATTGCAAAATTAAAATGCAATAATTCATGGCCGGTAGAGGTCCGGACGGGTGCGGCATCGGACACTTTTGCGTCGTCCTGATCGAGGCTGGTCTCCACCAACTCTCCCCCTCTCGAAATCACTCATCTCTGGTGAGTGTTCCGACCGGTAGTGTTGTAGATGATCGACATCCAAACGCTGTAGCTCCTCGGCCAAGACCCAGCTGGGCTCGGTCTCTGGTCTGCCATGCCAACAAACCAAATATCTCTGAAAACCACCATCAGTAGTGGTTACCGTCTCGTCGTCTAATATCTGCTCGGGAACTTGGTCTGTCGCGGAAGTCTGTCAGCGGCTCTGGGAACTGGTATGGAAGAATCACCTGGTGTCTCATGCTCAGTCTGAAAGCTATCGGTGGAAAATGGAAGAACTGCAGATGGTGTGTCAGTAACTGAATGAGTGTCGGTGTGTCCTGAATGTGGCTCCTCACTAGCACTCCCCAACCTAGAAGCAACAAATGGAGGAGAAGGCAATGGAAGTTCTAAAGACTCATATGGATAATCGTGGAATAAAGTCAGATCGGCTACGTTAAAAACCGGATTTGCTCCCCAAACGGAAGGCATTTAAAGATCATACGCATTTTGCCCAATCCACTTGATCACTCGAAAGGGTCCAGTTCTACGGTCAGCTAACTTCTTTACGGTACCCGAAGGTAACCGTTCCGGATTTAGCCGAACCATCACCAAGTCATCCACTTTGAAACTAGTAGCTCTTTTATGCTTGTTAGCTTGAGTTGCGTATAAATCATAAGTACAATGCAATTTTCGCTCAATTTCTTTATGCAAGTCATGCAAATGCAATGCATAGTCGTGTGCAAACTGGCTAGTCCTAAAAGTGGGTTGCAGTGGGGCTAAATCTAGCGGCACTCGTGCAGTGTGACCATGAACAACCTCATTGGGAGATAAACCCGTAGATCTATTCTTCGAATTATTATAGGCCAATTGAGCGTGGGGAAGAATTAGATCCCAATTCCCCTGGTGATCTCCTACCAAACAACGCAGTAAATTTCCTAAACTCCTATTAACAACTTCAGTTTGACCGTCGGTCTGCGGGTGATAGGCAGTTGAAAATAGAAGTTTAGTACGTAATAGTCTCCAGAGTGACTTCCAAAAATAACTGGTGAGCTTGACATCTCGATCGGTAACGATAGTCTTAGGTATCCCTCGGTGCGCGACAACCTCTTTATAATAAATTCGGGCAATATGAGAGGCGTCGTCGGTTTTGTTGCAGGGGATGAAATACGCCATTTTAGAAAACCGACCGACCACTACAAGAATGGAATCGTGCTTCCTAAAGTACGCGGCAATCCAAACACAAAATCCATGCTAACATCATCCCAAGGAATACTGGGCACCGGTAACGGTGTGTATAATCCAGCGGGCTGTTTATTGCCCTTCGCTACCTGACAAGTGCGGCAGCTACTTACAATCTGTGCGATAACCCGCTTCATCCCGGGCCAATAGAATCACTCTTCTACTAAGGCTACCGTCTTATCTCGCACAAAGTGTCCACCTAAGCCTCCGCCATGTAATTCTCATACAATGAAATTTCGCAACGAGGTGCGGGGAATACACAAACGGGTTCCACGAAACAAATATCCGTCTCGAATGAGGTAATCTGTCTCATCGTGAAAAGGATCAGAGCGTATCACATCATAAATTCCGCTAAAATCGGGACAACTAGAATAGTTATCTTTGATACGCTCAAATCCTATCACCTGAGTACGCATCTGTGATAATACGAGGGTGACTCGACTAAGGGCGTCGGCAACCCGATTCTCCGTTCCCTTACAGTGCTTGAGAACGAAGGTGTACTCCAGCAAATATGATACCCACTTAGCCTGTCGAGGGTTCAATTGTTGCTGCGAATTGATGTAACGTAACGCCTGATGATCGGAGTGGAGTACAAACTCCTTGTGCAACAAATAATGCCTCCAATGACGCAACGTCTGCACAATTGCATATAACTCGCGCTCGTAGTTGGAATAATTCAGCTTCGGCCTGAAAGCTTTTCGTTAAAAAATCCAACGGGATGACCCTCTTGACTAAGTACACCTCCTATCCCAACCCCAGAGGCATCGCAAGATACCTCGAACACGTGACTAAAATCAGGGAGTCTCAAAACAGGTGCAGTGGACATCTTATCTTTGATGATCTCAAAGGCTCTAGCTGCCGATGACGTCCACTGAAAAAATTTCCCTTCTTCGTACACTCAGTGACAGGCGCCATAATAGTACTGAAGTTCTTAACGAAACGACGATAAAAGGTGGCTAGCCCATGAAAACTACGAACATCGTGAATGTTCTGGGGTGTAGGCCACTCACGAATCGCTCGGACTTTCATAGCGATGCCAGCGGAGCTCACTATATATCCCAAAAAGATAACAGACACAGCCATAAAAACACATTTCTTCAAATTGATGTATAGTCGCTCGGCTCGCAGGAGCTCGAAAATAGTGCGTAGGTGAGTCAAATGCTCACTCTCAGTCTGACTATATATCAAGATGTCGTCGAAATAGACTACTACGAACTTCCCAATGTAAGGCCTGAAGACATGGGTCATCATCCGAGCGAAAGTACTAGGGGCATTGAACAACCCAAAGGGCATCACAAGCCACTCAAAAAGTCCATCCTTCGACTTGAAGGAAGTCTTCCACTCGTCTCCTTCGCGTATACGGATCTGATGATAACCACTACGAAGGTCGATCTTAGAGAAGATTGTGGCCCCAGTCAACATGTCCAACATGTCATCCAGTCGGGGTATCGGGAATCAGTATTTCACTGTGATCATGTTGACAGCTCGACTGTCGACGCACATACGCCAGGTACCATCCTTTTTCGGGGCAAGGAGGGCAGAAACCGCACAAGGACTAAGGCTATGGCGAATAAAGCCTCTATCTAGTAACTCTCCAATCTGCTTCTGCAGCTCCTCGTGGGCGGCAGGATTCAATCGATAATGTGGTAAATGAGGGAGGGAAGCTCCAGGAACAAGGTCTATCGCTTGCTGAATACACCTCATGGGAGGTAACTCAGCCGGAAGCTCATCAGGGAGTAGATCCTGGAACTCCTCTAAGAGTCTCCTAGCAGGTATAGGAGTAGACTTATATACCTCTGATAAATCAGATGCCTGTAAAACCACTAAGGCATAAATAAATCCACCGTCAAAACTCTCTCGATGAAACTCAGTACCTCGTATAATGCTAAGAGTCTTCTTCCTTTCAGTGGGCGGAAGAGATTCTTTCGCACTACTACTCGCGCGACCGGGGTCAACACTACTCTCTTTCCGTCCAGTAGAAAGAAGCAAGTGTTGGACCTGCCATGTATGGTGACATCCCGGTCGTATAACCAAGGTCGCCCAAGTAATACGTGGCCCACATCCATAGGCATAACGTCACACTAGATCTTATCGGCGTATGTACCGATATTGATGGGCACTAAACATCTTCTAGTCACTGATAATGTAGTCTTGGTGACCCAAGCTACCTGAAATGGGGATGGGTGCGGCTCAACAGTGAGTCCCATGCGGGCTAAAGCTGTCTCAGCTATCACATTCATACAACTCCCGCTATCCACTACTAAACGACACACTTTCTCCCTAGCCTTAAAGTAGGCCTGGAAGATGTTCGTTCGCCAATAATCGGCTGATTCTTGCGGTGTAGATAACATGCATCTCACCACTAGAACGTCGGGATCTATATCCTCATCACTAGGTGTACCGTACACTTTGTCGTTCAAAACGTGTGAGTCCTTCTCGACTCTCTCTTCTTCTACAGGCTCATCCTCCTCAGTCACTTCATGAATAACTAACGTGCCTTTCCTCTTGGGACAATCCCTCGAAATATGGCCCATCTGCTGGCACTCATAACATCGGATCTGTGAAGGGGTCACAGTTCCCATGGGGGACTTCCTGTTCTGATCTCTGGTGTAGGTCGAAGTAGGCTTCGATGCACTCTCCTTACCTTTCTGTTCTTCTTTCTTGTAAGAAGTATTCGTTTTAGGTTGAGATTTGAACCGGGAGGTTCTCTTCTGGTGTTCCTCGATATCGATGGCGATAGATATGATCTCAGGAAGGGAATAGGGGCCATATCGAATCAACTCATCTCGGATCTCAGATCGTAGCCCACACTTAAATTTGGATAAGGTGTCACGTGGGTGTTCTACTACGTTGCACCTAATCATAAGATCCTTCATCTCAGCTAAGTAATCGGAAACTGATTTGGACCCTTGACGTAAAGACGTCAGCTCGTCTCGTAGACGGGATTGGTAATGCTGGGGAATGTGCTGCTCCTCTAATATGGCTTTCATGTGGGGCCAAAGTGTAATGGGAGGGCATCCATTCCTCTCTAGACTACGCTCTTCACCTATCCAAAAGATCTTCGCTCGCCCAGTCAATCTCATTTTGGCGAATTGAACATTTTGGTCCTCCGTCATACGATACCACTCAAAGTAGGTCTTAATGTCGATAACCCAGTCCGAAAAGATCTTGGGATCCATAGAACCATCATAAAGTGATGGATCAAGTTTCACCACTCGTGTGAGATCCGGTCGCCTATCCCGGGGGGGGGGGGGGGATAGTCGTAATCATCATCGTAAGGTTCACGATGGTCTCGACGCCGTGGGGGCGGCGGTCGATGCCAATCTCTAGGGCGATCATCACGATGCATGGCTGGTATAGGCCGATGATGGTCTCGAGGACGCTCCTCTCTCGCTACGTCATAATGTGGCCTCTCCTGATAATTATCTCGCATGCCTAAGATAGGCCCTCGTTGGGGCTCAGGAAAATTCCTTGGAAAATTCCCACCCTGATCGCACGCAAACTCGAACCTATCTATGGGGTGTCGACCCTCTTCCTCAAATAGAGGGTTCCTCCTAAGTGTAGACCTTTCTCCATAGTGTGGAGGGGCTTCGTACTGTGGGCGAACAAAATGCTCATCTCGAATTGGAGGTGACATTGAAACTCGAGGAGGAACTTCTAAACTATTCATCCTAACACTAAGGTTTTCAAACCCTTCTCTCACTTGATAAACACTCTCGGTTAACGCTGCCATTTGGTTGGCGAAAGGTAGAAACCACTGGGGCGGTTCCGTCCCTTCGTTCACAGGACTCGCTTGGCCACATTCAACTCGACGCATCTCCGAATTTATCTCTTGAGGGTGTTCAGGTGGAGTGTGATGTGGTGAACTCATACTCACTAACCTACCACTACGCAGATGCATGCAAACACACAATTAAGATGATAGTTATGCTATATAAAAATATAAAATAAAAATCTCTTTTAAAAAAAAAAAATTAAATGCTATGCGGGGTTTCTATTCTACGCAGGGCGGATTTCGAAACTTAGAAAAATTTCAGAACCTGGCTCTGATACCAAATTGATGCAGGACGGCGCGTAGGGTTTGCGCGTCTGTCGGCTATTTCTAGGAATCCCTAAATGCAAGCAATTTAAAAATTGAAATTTGAGCGGGTGCGCACGAACGTTAAGAAATTAAGCAACTAGATTTTTGTAAAACATAAAATTACTATTTTGTTTAAAATGAATTTTCTTGAAATATGATTCAATTCTAAATCTGGGGAAGAAAGTTCACAACTTTCGTTCCGTTCCCCTTGTTGTAGCAAACGGAAATCGTGAACTCCAAATACGTTTCCGTTTGGAATTTTCGACGTAGCGTTCGCTGACAAAACTCGGCGAAAATCCAACAATGATTCTATAACCTAAAGAGAAAATTTAGACACACGCAAAGGAAGAGAAAGAAACAAGTTACCCACGGAAAGAGGCGTCTTTCCGCAATCGAAGTCGACGGCGATCCCGCGAGGAATTCCTCGTCACCTTCGATCTCCGGCTCCGAGGTCGGCCGCTATCGCACAAGGGCACCACGGAAATAATTCGCTCACTCTCTCACTATATGGTTCCACGAAATCTCTTCACTTAACTATTAAGGAAGCCACAAACCAAACAATACTCCTCATTCATCAACGGGAAAGAATGCAGACAATCAGTTTTCAAATTTCAACATTCAACGATAAGGGCACTGTTCATCTTCTTCAAACGGAAAACAAAAGAAAACTTCTCCAACTCCTAAACAGGAAAATGCAAACTAACAGAGGATTCAATATCCAGCAACACAAACAAATTAGATAGAGATCAACAGTACTTTTGATGTTACTGTTCATCATCTCCCCAACAAAAAATGCAGATAATTAGTTTCGATCTTCAACGTTCACCAACTGGAATGACACAAACAACCCCAAAATCCTTTTCAGCACTCAACAAGACTCGAAATAAAAGGGAAAACAATCTGGACTTCGCACGAAACAGGAAACAAGAAAACTAAGCACTGTTCTTCATCTCCTCACCGATTCACCACCCGCGCGTTCCTCCTTCGGGTTTTAACTCCGAGTAAGGAACTCGACATCACCCAACCGTCGCTAACTGCAAGGGTCGTGGGAGAGGCGGCCTCGCTGGATCGCTGGTCGTGCAGCACCGAAGACGGGGAAGCGTTGTGCGGGAGTCTGCTGGCCGAATCGAGATGGACCGGCTAAGGGAAATGGCAGAACCGGCTGTAGTTAGGTTTTTTTTTTCTTTAAACAGGGAAATAGTATATATATGTGTGTAATTATATATATATATATATTTGGGGAATACAATAAAAGATCCAAATATACGGCTACGCACGCAGGCGTGCAAAATAAAACACAAACTAAATAAATTGCAAAATTAAAATGCAATAATTCATGGCCGGTAGAGGTCCGGACGGGTGCGGCGTCGGACACTTTTGCGTCGTCCTGATCGAGGCTGGTCTCCACCACACCTCCTATGATTCCACCACCTCTCGTGCTCCCAAAATCACCTCCTCCTCTTTTGTGTCTACACTCGCCGTCGTCCCTCGTCTGATGCCCTGAGACAGTTGCCCCTACTGATGATGCTCCATAGCTAGCTGATCCGCCTCCGAAGTTTACCGCTCGGCGCTCACCCTCTCTCTCACCATGTCTCCTTACACCGCTTGTCTCCCGACCTTCACAAGTTTGCGACTTCTTAGTATTATATTTCCACCTCCTCTTTTGTGTAGGAGGCTCTTCAGCATCCGGGTTGGTGGGTGGTGATGGATGACGGCTGCCTTCTGGGCTAATCAAACCTGGGACATCGTTCCCCTTCCTTCTGGCCAATCTCGTGTGGGATGTAAATGGGTCTTCACTGTGAAGCATCGTCTTGATAGGACCGTTGAGAGCCTTAAAGCTCGTCTTGTGGCTCGCAGGTTCACTCAACAATATGATCAAGACTATGAAGAGACATTCTACCATGTCATTAAGTTGAATATCGTTCGGATCTTGATCTCTTTGGTCATTCATCGTCATTGGCCGTTGTATCAACTCGACATAAAAAATGCCTTCCTTAATGGCGATCTAGCTGAAACTGTCTACATGCAGCAACCTCCTAGTTATGAAACCACGGGGGAGTCTCTTGCGTGCCACCTAAAGAAATCTCTTTATGACCTCAAACAGTCTCCTCGGTCTTGGTTTGATAAATTTAGTCAAGTAGTTCGGGATTTTCGTTTCACTTGGAGCTCGGCGGACTTTTCCCCAAATGCGTGCCACCTAAAGAAATCTCTTTATGACCCGATGAACTCGTCTTGTCTCGACGGAAGTACTGTCTCGACCTTCTTCATGATGCATGCTACTCTGGATGCAAACCTGCTGACACACCAATGGATGTCAACCACAAGCTCCGCGCTCATACACCCGACTCAGATCTGCTTCTCCCTAATCCAGAGTATTATCGTCGGCTGGTTGGCAAACTTATCTACTTAACTGTCACACAACCCGATATATCTTTGTTGTTGGGGTGGTCAGTCGGTTTATGATTGCTCCTCGGATGTCCCACCTCCAGGATGTCGAGCGAATTCTTCAGTATCTAAAGAATGCCCTAGGACAAGAGCTTGTGTATAAACACTCATCTTCTCTATCCTTAGTTGCCTACTATGATGCAGACAATGTCGGTTCTCTCTAGACAGGCTGAGTATCGTTCAATGACGTTCGTTGTTTCTGAACTCACGTGGTTGGAAAGTTTTCTTACTGATCTCGGTGTGAAACTCATATTTCTGACAATTCTCTATTGTGATAGTCAAGTTGCTATACATATTGCCGAGAATCCCATTTTTCATGAACATACCAAACATATCGAAGTTGATTTTCCTTTCATCCGGGAAATAGTTCAGCTAAGCAAACCTGATTTACGACATGTACCCACTGCCGAGCAGATGTCTGATGTTCTTACCAAGGCTTTACCACGCCCACTATACCGGCAGTTCGTTTCCAAGCTTGACACCTACAATTTGTATGCTCCAAGCTTGCAGGGGAGTGTAGAAGAATTGACTTAGCCCATGTAAAAGTCCATGTAAAGGCCCGTTGTTTGCATATTTAATTTAGTCCCACATCTTGGTTTGGAGTTGAGCTTTCAACCTTCCTTCCTATATATTTGTGTACAAATCCTTGTATTGAAGTATGTCTAAGTAAGAAATAAATTCTTTTTCTCTTAGGTATTCTACTTTTATACAAACATAACTAATTTCCCGATCTTCCTTCGACTTATTTTCCGATATAATACTCCCATTTCTTTGACCGCCTTTGAAACGGAAAGAGGAACAGAGAGAATAATGCAAAGAGTTTGGGATACTAAGGACAATGCAGTATTGCCTTTCTAATTCTTATGATTTTGGGTAGCATTTTGCCTTGGTTTTGTCTTGAAACTATCATTTCCCAAGTATATTGATGGCTAATTTCCCAAAGTTTCACATCCCACCTTCATTTGCCTAATATTCAAAGGAGAGTCCTATGCAGAAAGCATTTAATGGAGCCTGTGTCTGTATTGTAGCATTCCAAATTTTTATGAGCATTTTAGAGTTTATATTTATGCACCATAGCATTCTGATTTTCATGCTACTTGATTAGATTTTTAGGTTATTTTAAACTTACTTGCGTATCCCTCATTCGCCTAACATGCTTCCATAACTACCAAGCATGACTTTTCTAGTTACTCAAAAGAAAGTGCCGCACCAATCACCCTTGAACAATGCCAATAATGATTGTGGAATTTGCAAGAACTTGGAAGTTGAGTTTCGAGCATGGTCTTCAAATTAGGTTTGACTGTGTTACGGGCCTTCCCGTAGCGCGTCAATATCTCATCGATGGTGGTGGTGGTGGTGACAGATACAAGGGAGCCGAGCTCAACCTACGAAGAATGTGCGGAGAAGGAAGATGGGGGGAACGGTGCTCAACCCTAACCCTAGAAGGGGGAGAGGAAAAAAGAACTAGAGAGAGGAAGATACTTGAACTTTCATTAATTTTTGCATACCTTCATTCATGACCCTAGTGGTCTTTAAATAAGATTACATAGTGACATAAGAGTAATAAGTCACAATATTTGGACTTATTATAAAATATTAAAATGCCTAACAAAAACACATAATAAACTAACTCATGACATTGACGTTGAACATATACACATGATGACGCTAAGCAACGACACTATATAAATCTGTGCAATAACTGATACTAAATAATGACATTGGTCGTGTGGGACCATAATAGGCTGTCACCATACTAATTTGTAAATAAGATCACAGTCATCAAAATTTCCTCAGCACTATACTTTAAATTGCATTCAGCCTTCCCCGCTTACCCCTCTTGGTGCTTCTTCCTCATAACCCATTACCCTCTCTCTCTCTCTCTCAAAAATCCCAGACATGCTTTTCAGCACGTCGTGCCGTCTCTTCCGCTGGATCCGCTGCACTGCCTTTACTAGGACACCCTGTGTTTATCTTCAGGTGCCTCTTCCAATAAGATCGGTAACCACCACATGGATTTTACTCTTCACACGTAATTTCTACCCTATGCCATTAATGTTGATGGTTCCCCCTCCTATCTCTAAAAGGAAAATACTGAAATAGTGTAACGATGATATTCGAGAGCCATAAATCTCAATTCTAATAATATGCAGAGGGAAATGACACCTCAAAGCATCGTGATGCAAATAGCAGACAAACTTCTTAGCAACATAAGTATTATCAACAAGAAATTATATAAATATATTTTTACTGTAATTGTGAAGGTGCATCTCTGAATAAAAGTTACCTCAGCTTTCTCTGGCTGCAGCTCAGCAGTTATGTCTTTGACTAAATCCTCTCGAGTTCCAAGAACCCACTGGCTACAAATTTCAGTAAATATAAATCATCTAATAAACAATGTAAAAGAAGGATAAGAATACATAATATGCAATTTACCATTGCAAAATCAATTAGTAACATACTGATTTAAGAAGCTCCTCAATTTGAAGATATTTTATTCAAATGAATTTGCAATGAAATTGTTGAATCATGGATTTATTGTTCATAAGATGTACTGTATTAATTCATGTATATTACTATTTTTCATTCTCTAAGTCCGAAGGACTTGTAATTTCAAATTATTTCTCCTGTATATAAAGGAAAGTAGATGTGTGAAATTTATACAATTTGTCTTGGTAGCAAAGCAGGTCGCCCTAGCCACTATTTCTCCTTAGACTCCGCCCTTCATTAAGTTTGCATACCTTTTTATCGTCACTACTTCTCCTTTGATCATTAGAACTATCGATTTGGCGCCACCTTTAATGCCCGAGTCTCTTACAACTTATTTTTCTTCAATTCTACCTTCGAGAATTGACACAATAAATTTCTCCCAAATATAACCAATCATCAACACCTATATCCTGACATCTGATCTGCGAAAATCGCTCTTTCTTGTTCAGTTGAATCAATTATCATCATGTTCGTCTTCCATCGTTTTCGATAGTCGTGGAGAAATGACCTGTTCAATCATGCAAATGAGTTTGATCCTTCGATGGAAACGATTCCTTCTCAATTCACCTTCAAGCACAACTACAATACAAACACAATCACAAACAACAGCTTGCTGATCTTCAGTATTGCTACAGAGCAGATAAACATAATCCTTCATCCACTGCCTTCCTCTCCTCCTATATAGAGATGCAACCGCTGTACTTCTTTCTTTACCTTCCTCTCCTGCTATCAAGAGGCTCAAACACAGATCATCTACCCAAGAAGTTTTCCTCTCGAGCCACCTAGGTCTTCCATTGATTCCTTGGCCGCTAGCATTTTTTTTGGACACTAAGTGGGAGTGCCTTGTTACGAGCTCATCTTTTGGATCACCTTTTACCGAGCATATTGTTTTTAATATGCAGCCGACACCAAACATAATTTTGTTGAGTGTTGTTTCTGCTAAAAATGGTCAGGCCAAAGACCAAGGACATGACAAATGACCTCCTCCATGTGTCCATTCTTAGACTAGAAGGTCCTGAAAAACCCATTTCCCACAAGGATGCCTAATCAAAAAATGTTTTATCTTGAATTCACACATTCAGAATCTTCGTCAAATTGTTGTTTCCTCTGTCAAATTTTTTGATGATAGCCAGGACTACCTCCAAGCGGATTTGCAGAGTTATGCGTCTTCCAATCCATCCAACCAAATAAAGGAATCATTTGCATCCTTATCCTCTTATATTCAGTCATCCACTGCATACGTCTCTCACAGCCTACTGCATTCATTGCTAGCAATGTTAATGCTTCTTCATAAACTCTGGTGGTACTAATCACATGATAGGCGTGTCCTTTCCTCATTTCTCATCCATTACTTGCTTAGCTCCGGTGATAAATCAGAGTTCCCTACCTTTTTTCCATCGTCTTATTCTTAATAATTGATGTCATTCATAGTTGCATCCGATGAGATGAATGCAATGCAAATCTAATTCTAGATGCAATTTAAATTAAAGAAAGAGACAATAGATTTAACAAACAAATTTGGAGCGCAGTTAGCACAAGATCAGAAATATATTTTCATTTAGCTGTGCGAAGCATTCGATGATAGGCAACCATGTAACAATCAATATGACCCAAATAACAAAATATTTGTCAAGAGAAAATCGACTTAGGAAAAAGGGTGAAAAAAGTAAGAAAAAAAAATACAAATAAATTTTTCTCAAAAGAAAACTAAGTTATTTACTCTAAACTAGACAGAGGCAAACCAAAAGATTATGAAAGATCTCACCGGTTATGAAAAGGTAGGGTAGGATGGTCGGTTAAAAGTCTGGTGGAAGACTCTTTGCGCAAACAGTGTAAAGGTGGCAACGACGGCTCACAAGGAGGATGGCGTGGTGATAAGATAAAGGTAACATGATGTAGAAATCCGTGAAGAGACGAAAGATAAAGAAGATCACTTAGAAGAAGTGGGGGAAAGGAGAAAGGGAGAGACCACGGCTCTCTCTTAGGCACAAGTGGCTGAGAGATGAAAAAGTAGGGTTCCATTTTTTCTCTTTTTTTTCCTTGGATGCAAGTCAAAATGGTTTTTATACACCCGCAAGGACATGTTAATGGTAGCAGGTTCACGCTATTATTTCCTGAATCACGTAATCAAGAGATAAGGAGGGAAATTATATTGGCTATAGAACGCAATCCAGGTGGGATCCATCCAATTCAATCAATAGAATTGAATATGCGTAATCGAGATCCAAGGAATGAAATTCTCTTGGCTATAAAACAAAATCTAGGTGGGACCTATTCAATCCAAACAATATATTTGAATACAGGCCTGATTTTTTAACAAGATTTTTGTATTACTTTTTTTGCGTATATTTTTCATAACTGTAGGAAAAGCTGGAGCTTGTATGTATTACTTGTGTAAACAAATACAAGGGGAGAATACATATTTATAGGTGAGAAGAGAAGAGAGAAAATCCTATACACAATGTGGGACTAAAGGAGAGAGAGAGAAATAAATACATAATAAATGCAATAATGGGCCTAACTATGGGCCTTTGATATGGGCTTTTTCCAACACTCCCCCGCAAGCTGGAGCGTACAAATCGTAGGCGCCAAGCCTGGATAAGCACTGATGATAGAGAGTACTGGACAGTGCCTTTGTGAGGACATCCGCAACTTGTTCAGTACCCGGAACATGCTTCAATACAATCTTCTTCATCTGGACTTTCTCTCGAATGAAGTGGCAGTCCACCTCAATATGTTTTGTTCTCTCATGAAAGACGGGATTCTTGGCTATGTGTATTGCAGCTTGACTGTCACAGAGAAGGAGAGCAGGTGAGGTAAGCTTCATACCAAGATCCGTGAGAAGGCTTTCAAGCCACGTTAGTTCTGATACTACCGATGCCATTGCTCGATATTCTGCTTCAGCTGAAGATCTTGCAACCACTGCCTGTTTCTTGCTCCGCCAGGTGATCAAGTGTCCTCCAAAGTAAGTGCAAAAACCACTTGTTGATCGTCGATCATCTATGGAACCAGCATAGTCAGCATCTGAATATGCGACTAGATTTGGAGTTGAAGATGAGGTTTTGTACACAAGGCCTTGACCAGGAGCTGTCTTAAGGTATCGGAGAATTCGTTCAACAGCCTGTAAGTGAGAACTCCGAGGAGCATGCATGTATCGGCTGACAATACCTACAGCAAATGATATATCTGGTCTTGTCACGGTGAGGTAGATTAATTTTCCGACCAGACGGCGATAATACTCTGGATTTTGCAGCAGATGATCAGTGTCAGATGCCTTAGCAGATATCCTGTGATTGACATCCATTGGAGTGTTGACTGGCTTGCATCCAGAGTAACCCGCATCGTGGAGAAGGTCGAGGCAATATTTCCGTTGGGAGAGGATGAGACCATCAGATCGTCTGGCGACTTCTAAACCCAGGAAATAATTGAGATTTCCTAGATCTTTTGTCTGAAAGGCAGTGCCGAGATGTTGTTTGACCTTCTGTATCCCTTTGACGTCATCTCCAGAAATGACGATGTCATCCACATAGACTAGCAGAATGACTGTTCCAGTTGGCTGATGGCGAATGAAAAGAGAGGAATCTGTCGAGCTCTGTTTGAAACCAAGTACCCGAAGTTCCTTACTGAACTTGTTGAACCAGTTTCGCGGGGATTGTTTGAGACCATACAGAGATTGCAACAGTAGGCAGACCAATGACTCCCCCGTGGTCTCAAACCCGGGAGGTTGTTCCATGTACACCGTCTCTTGTAGATCGCCGTTGAGGAACGCATTTTTGATGTCCAATTGATAGAGTGGCCATCGTCTATGTACAGCAACCGAGATGAGCACGCGAACGGTGTTCAGTTTCGCCACTGGAGAGAAGGTTTCCTCATAGTCAATGCCATGCTGTTGAGTATATCCACGAGCGACCAAGCGAGCTTTCAGCCGATCAATAGTGCCATTGGGAGCATGTTTGATAACGAAGACCCACTTACAGCCAACCGGTTTCTGACCCTGAGGGCGGGGTACCAGAGTCCAGGTTTTGTTTGCCCAGAGAGCTGCCATTTCTTCTTCCATGGCAGCGCGCCAGCCAGGGTGTTGGAGAGCTTCCTGCACTGAGTTAGGAATAGCCACAGTAGACAAAGAAGTAGCAAGAGTTTGAAGTGGAGGAGAGAGACGATGCAGGGATACGTAGCTCGCCATTGGATGAGCAGTGGACTCTGTTACTGGATCAGCAGGACTTGGAGCACCAGCGGACGAGGATGACTGCGCAGGAGCAACGGGGCGGGAGTTGCGACGGGAATAGACCTGGATAAGAGGTGGCCGGCACGGAGGCGGAGTAGGGAGTGGGTGTGGTAGAGGTGTTGGAGGAGGTGTGTTGACCGGGAGGATGGGTCGCATGATAGGTTGTGGGAGAGTAGGTGATGGAGAATGTGTTGCTGGAGCTGGAAAAAATGGCAGGTCTTCTCGGAAGGTGACGTCAGCGGACACCGAAATTTTCCGAGTGAGAGGAGAATAACAGACGTAGCCTTTCTGTGTATGGGAGTAGCCAACAAACATTTGCTTAGTTGCTCTGGGATCTAGTTTATCGGTGGATGGTCCCATGGAGTGAACGTAGCACGTACACCCGAAGATTCGAGGTGTGAGAGGGAAGGCAGGAGTAGAAGGGAAAAGAAGACTGAACGGACTGGCATTGTTGAGTACGGAGGAGGGAAGACGATTGATAAGGAAGCAGGCGGTAGAGACCGCAAAGTGCCAATAGATCTTAGGAACGTTCATGTGAATCATGATTGAGCGGGTCATATCAAGAAGATGGCGGTTCTTTCGTTCGGCCACACCGTTTTGTTGGGGTGTGTAGGCACAAGAGGTTTGATGAAGAATCCCGAATTCAAAGCATATACTTGAAAAATCATGGCCAGTGTATTCGCGAGCGTTATCGGTGCGTAGTGTTTTGACGGTGGTGGAAAATTGAGTGCGGGTTTCAAGGATAAATGCTTTAAACACACGAGGTAATTCAGAGCGTTCGCGAAGTAAGTATAACCATGTTGTGCGTGAGTAATCATCTATAAAAGTAATGTAATAACGGAATCCAGAGATACTACTCATTTTATAGGGACCCCAAATATCAGAGTGAATAAGATCAAAAGGAGCGGAGCTCCGAGTACAATTCGCAGGAAAGGATGAACGCGGCTGCTTGCCGAAAATACATGTTTCACATTGAAAAGCAGGAAAAGAAACATCGGGGAGTGCCTTCTTGAGGATAAGGAGGGGAGCATGGCCAAGGCGCTGATGCCAGTCAGCAGAAGAGACAGAAGCGAGGATGGTGGGTGAATCGTCGAGAAGGTAGAGCCCGTTGCGCAGCTGCCCTTTACCAATGGTAGTCCCTGTCCGTCGATCCTGTATCAGAAAAGAAGATCGTAAAAAAGTTACGGAGCAATCCAAATCAGTAGTGAGACGGCTAACAGAGAGTAAGTTAAATGGGGAGTCTGGAACATGGAGTACGGAGCGGAGAGAAATGGATGGGCTGAGGGATAGGTCAGCGGAGCCGGATACAGAGACAGTCGCTCCATTAGCCACAGTGATACACTTCGGATGAGGAGCATCCGAATACGTTGGTGGCTGAAGAGAGGTGATATGATGAGTGGCACCTGAATCCACTATCCATCGAGGACTAGTGGAGATACAAACGATACCTGGGCTGGAGACGGAGGCGACCGAGGCAGGTGGAGTCATCATCCCTTGGAGTTGCTGAAACTGTAGGCGGAGAGCCTCAAGATCGGCACGTGAGGCCGAGGAGCTATCTTCAACAACTGCAGCAGTCGGTCGTGGAGGAGCAGGAGGAGGATTGCCAATTTTCCGAAAACAGGTGCTCATAATGGCCATCACGACCACAGAACGAGCATTTCGGCCGTCCTCGTCCACCACGGCCCCTTCCACGGTAGGCCGACCGACCTCCTCGGCTAGAAGGAGGAGGAAAGGAAGGAGCTGGGACATTCTGTAGAAGAGCCGGTGAGGAAGAGGTAAGAGCCTCCGGAGGTTGTGATACCTTGAGTAGCATGGAGCAGACAGCCGATAAGGAGGGAGTTGGAGTCGAGGCCAATACTTGTGCCCGAATACTCAGAAGGTGTGGTGGAACACGGGCCATTAGCAGAGCAGTACAGACGGCCTCCCTTTGCGCGCGCTGAGTGGCAAAATCAGAGGTGGGTGGCTGGTGTTGAAGCCATGCTTCAGAGAGAGACTTGACCCGAGCGACGACAGAGGTAATGGAAGGTCCACTTGTGTCCAGAGCCTGAAGGTCAGAGATGATGTCGAAGAGACTTTGAAGGCTGTCCTTGCCGGAATATAAGGAGTGGAGCTCGTCCCACATCCCTTTGGCCGTGGGCAGGTACATGACCATTTCATATGGTTCGCCCTCCAAAGAGTTAAGGATCCAGGTCTGGACCCGTCCATCATGCTTGAGCTACTCAGGAGGAGTAGGAGTCGGGGGGTCATCGGTCAGATGAGCCAGAAGTCCCTTGGCCTGGAGGACCCGGCGGCTTGAGTGACCCCACGGGATGAAGTTTTTCTTCCTGGAGAGGGAGAGAGTGGTAATCCGCAACTCATCACGGAGCTCACTAGGAGGGTGCTGGTGGACGGTCTCAGGAGGATGGACGGTCTCAGTAGGCAAGGACGAGGAATTCGCAGACGAGCCCATTGTTGCAGATTAACGGCGGTCTGGCGGACAGGTAAGAACAGTCCGCGCGAGAAGAAGAAGGGGGCTGGCGGTCTGAGGAGAGCAGTCCGCCTGGTCACGGTAAGTATACCAGCAGCCGGCAAGGCTACGACCAAGGGCAGAGACCGCAAAGACTGGACAGTCGAGGAGAATACGCGAGTCGGCGATCTGAGGAGAGAAGATCGCACGGTCAGGAGAGGAAGCCGCCGCGAATAGGAGAGAGACCGCAGCGAGAAGAGACCCAAGAAGACCGGAGCGGTCAAGAGAGAAGGCTGCCGCGGATAGGAGAAGCAGCGCAGAGATCGCTGTGAAGAGGGAGACTGCGAGAAGCGAACACTGCGAGACCGCAGGAGAGATCGCGAGACCGCAGGACCGCAGGACTGCGAGACCGCAGGACTGCGAACACTGCAAGACCGCAGGAGACCGCAGGAGAGATCGAGCGCGCGAGTGATCGCAGCGGGAAGAGCCAGTGACCGCGGAGGTTGTGCGGGCAGGGAGAGGAGCGGGCCCCACACCCGTCAGACTGGAGAGCCTTTAAAAGGAGGGGGGGGGGGGGGGTGGTGCTTGGAGGGAAGGTGGAAGCCACGAGAGAGGGAAGCGGACAGAAAAAAAGGAGACCGTAGGTATAAGGCGGACAGAAGGGGGACAGGCCGCGCGGTTAGACTAGTAGAGCTCGCGAGCGAGCTGGCGGTCTGGGAGGATAGATCAGGAGGCTCGCAGGCGGTCAGAAAAGGAGAGACCGCAGATTTCGGATCGGTGGCTCTGATACCATGTAGGAAAAGCTGGAGCTTGTATGTATTACTTGTGTAAACAAATACAAGGGGAGAATACATATTTATAGGTGAGAAGAGAAGAGAGAAAATCCTATACACAATGTGGGACTAAAGGAGAGAGAGAGAAATAAATACATAATAAATGCAATAATGGGCCTAACTATGGGCCTTTGATATGGGCTTTTTCCAACAATAACAATAGTAATAGTGACCTTTAATAGAAATAAAAGAGGCTTAGCAATTACAGCTAGGGCTCAACATGGGAGTAAGAGAGGAAACACGGTTCGACCTGACCCAATTAACAGATTACACCTCTGGCTAACCTAGAGCAAAACACATACAACCTAGATAATCACATCATAGGGAATACACCACCATAACTTCTCCAACACGTAAAAAATTACATAAAAATAAATGCATGAAATAAAAGAAAATGCCGACATAAATAAAATAAAATGCATAAAGTAAACTTTGGCATCGCGCTTGTGAATCTACATCAAATAGTCAATAATTTTCTAACTTGTCCCCAAGCCTATTAACTATAACGCTTTAACTCGTTACATGAACTGCAAAACATTCTTTCCTTATATATTTCCTTCTTTAGGAGTACATGAGAGGAGACATTTGGCAGGGTCGTAAGACCAGGGGATAATATTACTATGAAGGGGAAAATGCATCCAGAAAAGTCGTACCCACGTCTTCCATTTCCTTACCCTCTACTCTTTACCTTCTTTATAACATGCTAAAAATGATATTATGTTATGGCGGGCTCAATTGGGTCAAGTAAATTTGGATGCACTTTGAATTTATTTCCTTACGTTTAAGACTATTTATTGGTTTGAAATTGCAATGTGATAGCACAAACAAGAAAGTTCTTATCCTTATGGTTGACTAGTAGTAATCAAGTGTTTGAACTTGTGCACTCCTATGTTTGGCGACACATCCATGTTACTTCTGATGTATATGGATATTACTAGGCTACATCACAAGATCTAAAAAGTAAGAACTTAAATTTTTTTTTTTTAAAGAAAGTGCATACCTAGTACAAAATATTTGAGTATGCGGACGTAAGAGGTTTGGAACTTTAATGAATGCCTCAAAGGTATTAGGAGCATAATGAGAATCACTAGGGCCTGCAAAAATCATTAAATGAGAAAAGACACATCAATTCTAAAATGCAATTTTGATCAAAATATTTGGCAGAGTAACAACAATATAGCCACTAGACCACAATTAAAACTATAATATATCTACAAAGCAGTAGCGAAATATCACTTGATGTGAGACAAAAGGATCTAATCACAGGAATCATTCAGCCTATGGTCACCATCCAGTGAACCTAACTCACACTGGTTTTTTGTTTCGGCAGATTATACATTCCCCAGCATGCAGATATTCCCATGATTCAAACACACGAACTCCAAATCACAATAAAGCCAACCTAATAACTGGCTGGGCCCACCGTCTCTATTCTGATAAGTGCTATGAAGTAATCTGAAATAAATATTTCACACCATACAGATATCTGCCATTCACTTCAATGATTTCCAGAAATTTATTTCGCAAGAGCTAATTGTTATTTATAATTAAGAAGAGGTTTTTGATCTGGTTAAATACGTCTTTAATTCATCATCCAGCTTTTCCTCAAAATAAAGAAGTCATCAGATTGTGATATTATGTGATATTTGATGTGAAAAAACAAACAAACAAACAAAAGCCAGATATCACAATTGTTTTCTCATGATCCTCAAAGTTATCATGAACCAAACAAAACCAATTTACTTTCAGATATTTTCTAACATCTCATTCACCTTTAGACCAACTTTGTGTTCTCATTTAGTGAATTTCTCCACAATACATAGACTAACTGAATTAACTTATACTCTCTTCAAGATTTCACTAGAAATTTCTATTAAAAATGGTGATGAACTTGTTCCGAAAATAAATACTTTTTTATCAAAAGATTACATAAATCAAAGATCACGGGTAAAACTTACTTTTCAAGTGCGATTTACACGTGTTGAAGCTCCAAACACCCTCAAAATGAATATGGCCCAGCATATGTTTAAAGACCAAATAACATTAGGAAAGCAAATGACAAGGGATGAATTCTTCCTTATGCTCAGGATTTGAATAGAAGGCACAACAAAAAGCATTTTTCAAGAGAAGAAGGAAAGATAAATCATACAACAGTTTCCAGTCAATATTTATATCTGATGTTTTCCATACAAAGGTGCATGCCATTACCAGCAGTTTATTTTTTTTTAAAGACACATTTTAGTGGACTATGTAGTACTTAAAGATACATAGTTTAGCAGATTTTTTGTTTGAATAGAAATTACGGGTGGAAACTGTATTATTTAGAATAACAAAAAGAACCTTTACTGTATACAAATGCATTTAGCTTCTTCTTACCTGAGTAGTAAGTTGTCAGGACACGTGCATCTGGTGCATAAGTTCTTATCTCACTAGACATTCTACGAATCAACTCATACTGCTCCATGTTCAATGGCTGAAACATAAAAATTAAGCTTACAAACATCACGATCATGGGTGCTAATGATGTAATGTGTACAACAATTTGAATTACTGGATGGGATGGGAAAAAACAGCATGGAAAGCAAGGGGAAAATATTTACATAACAAATATGAAACCTAGTTACATTATTTCTAGCTAAGTAAAGAACTTCACATTGCACATTGTTGGTTGCTGTAGATATAGAGTGTAGATGAAGAATGTATGTATAAAAAGCCAAATGTAAAAGCCCGCTATCAAAGGCCTATTAGGACTCTTCATATTGTATAGGTATTAGTCCCACATTGTAAATGAAGTGATTTGTATGACTCCTCAATGCTATAAATAAGTGTACATGTGCTTGTATTAGTTTAACTTGAAAAAAATAAAATATTTCTCCGATGTTTTCTCACATGATATTAGAGCAGGAACACGACTCCTGATTTCGCCCCGCATTCCTTGCCCGGATACTCCGCTGAGCATCACTAGGAACTCACAGGTCTCCCCGAGTCTCGCTAAGTTCATGCTTGAGCAGCAGCACGCTAAACAATTCCATGCTTACTCTGTTTTCGCTTGAGATCCTCAGAACTCATAGAGCCCTATGCTCTCGCCGACTCTCACTGAAGTTCGTCGATTTCTCTATTCTCACCGAGCCAGCTCTCGCAAACTTCCTGTTCTCGAGGACTTCTCTGCTCCCACTGAGCCAGCTCACGCCGATTGTTCGTCAATCTCACGCCGATTGTTCGTCGATCTCGTTGAGCAATCTCTCGTGCCAGTTGTTTGTCGACATCGTAGTCGATTGTTCTTGCAGTCAATTGTTCATGCATCAATTGTTCTTGCCGTAAATTGACCTCGCAGTAATCGCTCTCGTCAAATAGAACTTGAAATCGATTGTTCACGCAATCAATTATTCGTGGACCTCACAGTCGCTGCACCATCGCCGTCCTCCTCTCATGCCTTTGCAGATTCTTGCCTTACTACTCCCGCGCTCGACACTCGCCGAGTATTAGCAGAACTTGCTATCGCACGGTCTCCTAGTCACGATCTCTTTTGATTTTGTGTAACAGAGACAAATGATGCGTCTAATTCGACCACCACTCCGGCGTCTTCAGCCCCCATATATGAAGTCAGAGATGAGCTGAAAATTATTAGTATTTCCCTCACAGGAAAGAACTTTGTTGAGTGAGTTCACTCAGTGCGTCAGGTACTGCAAGTTAAGGTTTTTCTTCATCATTTGACTCGAGATCCCCCAGTTGAGCCTACTGAGCAATGACTCCAAAATGATGGTCGAGTAAAATCTTGGATACTGAATTCTATGAAGAACGAGCCGTATCGCAAGACAATGCACCATGAAACTGCGAAGGCTATAAGTGGGATGAATTGAAATCTCTTTACTCTAGCAAAGATAGCCTTCAACATTTGTTCGATTTGTTCTGGGACTTCAGACCGTTGAGCCAAGTCCAGATGGCGATCTAACTATGTTTATGGCGCGATACAAGACCCTCATCGAGGCTTGGATTCAACACCAGCCTCCCATCCTGATCTGACAACCCAGAGGGCTCAAAAGAAGGAATTTGGCATATGGCTCAAATTCCACAACTTTATAGTGCTCGAGCAAATGTGTTTTCTTCTACGGTTCTCCTTGTCCGACGTACACCTGGTTTTGAAGGTCACCCCTCTCATTGATGTCTCCCTAACTCCATCTCCTGCTCTTCTCCAATCTTCTACCATAGACGCCCTCCAAATCATGGGCGCGGGGGAGGTCGCGTGGGCTCTCACGGAGGTGAAGGGTGAGATGGTTGTAACCGTCCTAAGGGACAAAACTTCCGTCTGTGTACCTACTGTAGCTAGACAAATCACATTGATGCAACATGCTATCGGAAACATGGGTTCCCCAAGTAGTATCAAACTTCTATAAATCAAGCTTCTTCTGCAGTGAACACTCCCAAAACGTTCCGATCTGAAATTGATATACTGAGAGAAGAACCCCGAAGTCCTGGTGGGGTAGTGTTATTCAAGCCTTAGGGCCCATCGTCTCGACTTCAAATGAAAGTATATCATGTCTTCCCCATAATTACTCTTGGATAGTGGACTCTGGTGCCACAAACCATATCACACCTTGCATGATACATGTATATTTACTTCGTGATTGTTTTGAGATAATACATCTTTCGCACATTTATCACAAAAATCCGCACTCAGTTTTCAATAAATATTAAAATCATCAGGACTGATAATGCTCGAAAAAGCATTAGTCAAGAGTTCCATGAAATCTGCAATGTCTTAGGCATTATTCATCAGACATCTTGTTCTTACACACCATAACAAAATGAAGTGGCAGAGAGGAAGAACCATCACTGTTGAAGTCTGGAAAATCCCAGCTCCAAATATTTGGATCTAGGCAGCATAAAGTTACTGGTCCAGCGATCCAACTCCACCTGATCGAAGGGCAAGGGCATAGAGACTAAGAGAACTCGAAAATGACCCCAGGTGCTGCGACGGGGAGGTCCCACCACGTACCCGGAAGTTTAGAAGAAACTTCCCCTCCACAACCAAAATGGCCGAGCAGGGTACGAGGAAGGCACCTACTTGATGAGTATCTAAAATGATGACCAAGGGGGATGGTCAAGATCTCACGATCCAAGTCTTCAAAAACGGGCTCTGAAAGCTCAACGAAATGTGCAATTCCTGGTACCCCTGGGGTTCTATTTATATGCAAATCCGCGACGGGAGGGGGGGGGGGTCTATTTATAACCGGCCCAACCCAACAAAATTGCCTCTCTGGACTCGGCGACTATCTCGCGCGGCTTTGGCGAGTAGCTCCTATAGTCGCCTACCAAATGCTGAAGCCTGAAAAATACCGTCACCAAATATTCAAATCTAGGCAGACTAAGATTACTGGTCCGGCGATCCAATTCCACGGATCAAAGGGCAAGGGGAAAGAGACTAAGAGAACTCAAAAAGAATCCTAGGTGTTGCGGCGGGGAGGACCCACCACATACCCGGAAGTTTAGAGGAAACTTCCCCTCCACAACCAAAATGGCCAAGCAGGGTACGAGGAAGGCACCTACTTGGAGAGCATCTAAAATGGCGACCAAGGGGGATGATTAAGATCTCATGGTCCAAGTCTTCGAAAATGGGCTCTAATAGCTCAGCCAAAGGTGCAATTCCTGGTACCCCTATGGTCCTATTTATAGGCAAATCTGTGGGGTAGGGTGGGGTAGGGGGTGTCTATTTATAACCCGACGAGATTGCCTCTCTGGACACGGCGACTATATGACTATGAGAGGATCTCGCGCGACTTTGGCGAGTATCTCCTATAGTCACCCATCTGGCGAGTATGGGAGGATACTCACACAAACTCGCTTAGGTCTTCAACTGCTCTTGCTGGCTTTCTCTTTGACTTCTGCTTTGACCTTTGGCTCCTGCCTATGTGGCCTGAATGGGTCCACCCTCGAAGAATATGAGTTGTACATAATCCCCGCTCTTTGCGAGCTACGAAGGAGCTCGGAAAGAAACATCCAACCCTTCATTCGACGAGCTGCTATTGGCGAGTATCTAGCATACTCGGCACCGTCTTGCTGATTCCCGACTTCTATAAATAAGGGGTGGCTCTCTCATTGGGCACCTTCTTTAAACTCGCACGGGATGTCGTCGACTGCCGATGAAGAACTTCAGGCGAGCATGGCCGAGTTGGAAGAACTATTGAAGCAGAACACCCAAAAACGTCATCGCGAGGGCGACGATGTCGCCGAGCTTCTCGCACCGATGAAGAAGAAAACGAAGGTCGCGAAGAAGAAGAACTAGAAACCGCTCCTGAGAATGTCGTCGTGCCAACCGTTAACCAGTCTGAGACTCCCGCGAGTACCCGGGAGATGCTCGAACAAATGGGTCTTGGTGAGGATGCCGAGCAATCTGCTCCAGACGCATCTCGCCTTCCCGTACAGCAGGTCGATCCTGTTATGGACCTTACCGGGTTCCAGACCCAGACGCATCCAGAGCTCGCCTCGTGAGGTTAGGGCTTCGTTCTCGCGCTTTAGATCGTCACCGAATTCGCTATACACGCGTTGATGGTCTTCTTTCTCTTTCCAGTGACGACGACTACTGGAACTCCTAGCGAGCATCTGGTGGTGTCTCCTTTGCGTCAGTTTCACTGGTCGCTCCTGATTCTCAGCAGAGACCGCGAACTGGTCAATCCGTTCGGCTCAAGCTCGGCGACAGGAAGACGCCTTTTGGATTGTCTTCCTCGAAGTCTTCTGGAAAGCAGGTTTCTTCTGCGAGCAACAAACAACCTCCTCCGGCTAAGACACCGCAGCTTGAGGCGAGCAAGAAACCTCTGCCGCCTGTGAGCGACAAAGACGCTCCTCTAACGAGTAACCTGCCTCCACCGCCTGCGAACACCTCGCAGCTACCTGCGAGCAATCTTCCAATGCCGCCTCCCGTGCCGTCAAAGTCTTCCGCTCCAACCGACGCCCACCCCTCCTCGGCCTCCACTCCCGGGATTCCTTCTGTGGGATTGTCGCAGGGCAAAGGGAACGGGAGATCCTCGCACTTCTTTGAGTCCAGATAGGCAAATCCGCGACGGGAGGGGGGGGGGGGGGGTCTATTTATAACCGGCCCAACCCAACAAGATTGCCTCTCTGGACTCGGCGACTATCTCGCGCGGCTTTGGCGAGTAGCTCCTATAGTCGCCTACCAAATGCTGAAGCCTGAAAAATACCGTCACCAAATATTCAAATCTAGGCAGACTAAGATTACTGGTCCGGCAATCCAATTCCACGGATCAAAGGGCAAGGGGAAAGAGACTAAGAGAACTCAAAAAGAATCCTAGGTGTTGCGGCGGGGAGGACCCACCACATACCCGGAAGTTTAGAGGAAACTTCCCCTCCACAACCAAAATGGCCAAGCAGGGTACGAGGAAGGCACCTACTTGGAGAGCATCTAAAATGGCGACCAAGGGGGATGATTAAGATCTCATGGTCCAAGTCTTCGAAAATGGGCTCTAATAGCTCAGCCAAAGGTGCAATTCCTGGTACCCCTATGGTCCTATTTATAGGCAAATCTGTGGGGTAGGGTGGGGTAGGGGGTGTTTATTTATAACCCGACGAGATTGCCTCTCTGGACTCGGCGACTATATGACTATGAGAGGATCTCGCGCGACTTTGGCGAGTATCTCCTATAGTCACCCATCTGGCGAGTATGGGAGGATACTCACACAAACTCGCTTAGGTCTTCAACTGCTCCTGCTGGCTTTCTCTTTGACTTCTGCTTTGACCTTTGGCTCCTGCCTATGTGGCCTGAATGGGTCCACCCTCGAAGAATATGAGTTGTACATAATCCCCGCTCTTTGCGAGCTACGAAGGAGCTCGGAAAGAAACATCCAACCCTTCATTCGACGAGCTGCTATTGGCGAGTATCTAGCATACTCGGCACCGTCTTGCTGATTCCCGACTTCTATAAATAAGGGGTGGCTCTCTCATTGGGCACCTTCTTTAAACTCGCACGGGATGTCGTCGACTGCCGATGAAGAACTTCAGGCGAGCATGGCCGAGTTGGAAGAACTATTGAAGCAGAACACCCAAAAACGTCATCGCGAGGGCGACGATGTCGCCGAGCTTCTCGCACCGATGAAGAAGAAAACGAAGGTCGCGAAGAAGAAGAACTAGAAACCGCTCCTGAGAATGTCGTCGTGCCAACCGTTAACCAGTCTGAGACTCCCGCGAGTACCCGGGAGATGCTCGAACAAATGGGTCTTGGTGAGGATGCCGAGCAATCTGCTCCAGACGCATCTCGCCTTCCCGTACAGCAGGTCGATCCTGTTATGGACCTTACCGGGTTCCAGACCCAGACGCATCCAGAGCTCGCCTCGTGAGGTTAGGGCTTCGTTCTCGCGCTTTAGATCGTCACCGAATTCGCTATACACGCGTTGATGGTCTTCTTTCTCTTTCCAGTGACGACGACTACTGGAACTCCTAGCGAGCATCTGGTGGTGTCTCCTTTGCGTCAGTTTCACTGGTCGCTCCTGATTCTCAGCAGAGACCGCGAACTGGTCAATCCGTTCGGCTCAAGCTCGGCGACATGAAGACGCCTTTTGGATTGTCTTCCTCGAAGTCTTCTGGAAAGCAGGCTTCTTCAGCGAGCAACAAACAACCTCCTCCGGCTAAGACACCGCAGCTTGAGGCGAGCAAGAAACCTCTGCCGCCTGTGAGCGACAAAGACGCTCCTCTAACGAGTAACCTGCCTCCACCGCCTGCGAACACCTCGCAGCTACCTGCGAGCAATCTTCCAATGCCGCCTCCCGTGCCGTCAAAGTCTTCCGCTCCAACCGACGCCCACCCCTCCTCGGCCTCCACTCCCGGGATTCCTTCTGTGGGATTGTCGCAGGGCAAAGGGAACGGGAGATCCTCGCACTTCTTTGCGCCTAGCGAGGGAGGGCGAGCATCTGATGGTCGCAGCCAGGAATATGTCGCCGACCCTTCCAGGCGACCTGGATCGTCGCCACAACGTTCTGTTCAAACAGACAGGGACCATCGCGGAGGCTCCTCGTCAGGGCGGCGAGATTCGACTCATCACAACCCTTCTCCTCGGCGGGCACGCACTCCTCGCTGGGATCGATCTCGCAGTCCTCGTCGTGAGGCGAGGACTCACACTCCACGACCTGGTAATTCCTTACTTCTGGATAGTCGCTGCTTCTATGTTGGGATCCTCGCTAACTGGATGATTATCTTCTTTTTGACAGGTCGCTCTTCAACTCCAGGAGGCGCACTGATCGACGCCATCGGGCTTCCACTCCGCGAGTATCAGGAGAGGCCAAATTCGACCAACTGGCTATTTGCGCCATGCCGCCACATCGCCGCATCTCCGCGCTAGAGGTGCGAGTAGCTAAAACTGAAAAATTCGAGGAGCGGCTGGTCGGCACGAAGTCTCGATTCTACTTAATCAACGAATTGGAATGGCGGGTGGCGATGATAGAACACCGCCAGGGCTTCATCATGAAGAGCTGGTCGGCATGCAGGCGAGCATGGGCTCGACGGGGAGGCTGGCGAGGATGAAGGATCATATTCGCAAAGGCGAGGAGGCGATGACCACGACTACCGAACAGTTCAGGCGTGCACGCTGGAGGGACCGAGGGAGCAACTGTTCAAAGCTTTCCGAGGTCGCAAATTTGACGTTCTCGTCTGGCGACAACGCGTCAATGAGCTGGGGTGGATCTTCACTGGTGAAGGTAATGGTTGGGCGAGCATCTGTCATACTCGCATTCACTTTAGTTTGGTGACTAACCTCAACTTTTGGCCTTCTGCAGCTTCTCGCAATTTTTCGCGCGAGCCTCTCCCAACGGCGAAGGAGGCCGCACCTTCTCGGCAAGGCGCGAAGAATCGCCCGCGTATTGATGAGGAGTCGACGGAATCCCCGATAGACCTATTGTCGCTTCCTGACGACATCGCGGCGGAGGCCGGCATCTCGCCATCTGTAGTGTGGACTAGTCGCCCAGAGGGGGGCAATTCCTCGCAGAAGAAGAAAGATGAAGGAAAGGGTAAGGCCAAGGATCAGGTCAAGGAACCTGCGAGGAAGAGAAAGAAACTTGCGAGCAAGGACCTGGAGGAGGACGCGGACCCATCAGATCCTGGCGAGCCCTACCTACATCCTAACTTCGGCGAAGGCGGGAGCGGCGCAGATGCCTATGGTCGCCTACTGGTCACCTGGGCCGACGACGAGAATGAGGTGATTCTCAGCACCAACCTGTGTGAAATTTTTCGAATCTTTATGAAGCGAGCATGAGTTAGTCAACTTAGAGTTCACAAGCCAAACAACCAGAAGCAAATGAAGACAAACAAGTGATCTTTATTGATAGCAACTTCAAATTACAAGGCAAGGCATGCTTGGCGAGACATGATTTCGCCAGCACAAATACCAAAGGAAAAAATACAAGTTGAAGAAAACTTGAGACCGCGCGGTCTCCCTTGCGACCTCAGCAACTCGCCAAACCGCAACTGCTGCCGATCTCAGAACAACACCAGTCCGCTGATCAGACCGCACCCTTCCTTCCGAACTCCTGATTCTCCCGAACTCCAGCACCACAACTCCAAGCCGCAGACCGCCCGAACACTTTCAGAGGAAGAGGTGATCGCTGCTGCCCGCACTATCCGCAGAAGCTGCACAAGAAGAGTTCAATCAGCAGACCGCCCGGTCAGACAACAGAGACCGCAGGAAAGAAGAGAACTCGGCTTACACTTGGTGTGTCTTTTTATTTGCTGCTACAGTGGCTCCTATTTATAGGCGTGAGACCTGATCCAGTCACCACCCTATGAGATAGGATCACCACACTCCAGACCGCGCGACCTGACCGGTCACACCGCGCAATCAGCAACAGTACTCCTGCTTCATTTTGGTGAACTCGCCAGCTTCAACATCAACCATGAGAGACCGCCACTCTCACAGCAGATCGCGACTCCAAAGGAGATCGCCAGACCGCCTGAAGCTATTCACCCCCTGTGTTCGCCCGAGACCGCGAACACAACCAGTTCGCCAACAACCCGCGAACTCCTGTCCGCATGCCGGTCTCCTCCTGAGACCGCGAACAGCGTCCAGCTCGCATACCAGTCTCCTCCTGAGACCGCGATCTGAGACCGCGCGACTAAGACCCTTAGTCCGCGAATACCACCAGAAAGCCCGGTCAGCTACCAGACCGCATTCTGGAGAAAACCTGGATCAAGCTGTGCGGTCACACCAGACCGCCACAGCCTTGAAGAGGACAGCACGCCACGCGATCACGAACAGACCGCGCACACCTGAAGACGATCAACCCGCCACGCGGTCAGAAACAAACCGCGCGGCCTTCACCTTCAGCCGCCTTGGACCAGAAACCATCGGCCATACCAGAAGACCGCAGCTAGACTTAGACAAGCCAGACCGCAGAGGCAGACCGCCAAATCGTGTGGTCACGCCAGACCGCCCGACCTCCTCCCAGACCGCCCAGGTCCAAAAAACCTCCTAACTCCCACTTCAACAATTTCAACACTCCCCATTGAAGTGGGAAGTTGAAACTAGCCCCAGTAGGCTCCTTAGCCGTGTGAACGGCCCCTTTGCCAGCGCCTTTGTGAAGATGTCTGCGACATTGTCCGCACTCCGCACATGCTCGACCGAAAGAGACCCCCCCAGCACCTTCTCCCGTATGAAGTGGTGCTCGATCTCGATATGCTTGGTCCTCGCGTGACAAACTGGATTGGTAACCAGTTTAAGAGCACTCTCGTTGTCACCGCGTAGCAGAGTCGGCTCCCGAACCTCCTTGTGGACGTCTCCCACCAACCTCCTAAGCCAGATGGCTTCCTGAGCAGCCAAGGCCGAGGCCTTGTATTCCGCTTCCGTGGTGGAGACCGACACGGAATCCTGCTTCTTGCTGCACCATGATATAGCTGTAGGGCCCGCCATGAAGACGAATCCAGACGTCGACTTCCGATCATCCGAATCTCCCCCGTAATCAGCATCCGTGTACCCGTGCACCTCGAAGCCCGCATCTCTCCTGTATAGGAGACCCATGTCCGAGGTCGCCTTGACATACTTCAAAATGTTCTTGGCTGCTAGCATATGAGGTACCCATGGCTCCGCCATATATCGACTCACTCTGCCAACTGCATATGCAATATCCGGCCTCGTGATCGTCAAATAGATCAAGCTCCCAACTAGAGCTCGGAACACCAACGGATCTTGCATGATCCTCCCCTCATCCTTGCGAAGTTTTGTGGCCTTCTCCAGAGGTGTGGAAGTGCACTTCCCTTCCTTCATGCCGAATCGCTCCACGATTCGCTCCGCATATCCGGCCTGGGTCACCAACACTCCACCTTCCTTCCTCTGCACCTCGAGTCCAAGGAAATGGTGAAGCTCACCTAAGTCCTTCATCTCGAACCTGATGGACAGCTCGGCTCGAAGCTGTGCAACTTCCTTCTTCGAGTTCCCCGTCACAATCATATCGTCGACGTATAACAGCACGATGACCTGAAGCTCCCCGCACTTCTTGACGAACAAGCTTGAGTCTGAGTCTGAAGCACCAAATCCACAGAATATGAGATATTCTGCGATCTTCCCGTACCATGCCCTCGGCGCTTGCTTCAACCCATACAGGGCCTTCTTCAGCTTGCAGACATGCTCCGGAAAATCTTCAGACACAAAGCCTGGTGGCTGGACCATGAAAATGTCCTTGTCAATCTCGCCGTACAAGAAGGCGTTCTTGACGTCGAGTTGCCAAATCTCCCATCCACTGAATGCCGCCAAGGCAATGATGAACCGAACTGAAGTCATTTTTGCCACCGGACTGAACGTCTCCTCGTAGTCTTCACCGTACTGCTGTAAGAACCCCCGAGCTACAAGGCGAGCCTTGTACCGCTCGATACTGCCGTCAGCTTTCTTCTTGAGCTTGTAGACCCACTTGCATGTCACAGGAGTGGTGCCCTTGGGCTTGGGCACAAGAGACCAGGTCTCATTCTTCTCGAGAGCTGTCATCTCTTCTTGCATTGCAACGTCCCACTCCTTCACGCCTCTGGCCTTCTCAAAGCTCGACGGCTCCCTTTCATCCAAGGGACCAGCGAAGAAACATGAGACGAAGCTCACTGCGTTTCCTCCTGTATAGCGATCAGGGGCGACGATCGCTCGCTTCGACCTCCTCAACTCCTTTCCCTGAACCGCATTATCTCCAGCTGCTTCTTCCCTAGCTCCACTTCCAGACGTGCTAGGAGCATCGCTCCCCCTGCTCCCTGAACCAAAAGCCCCCGTCTCGGAACTAGAAGGAGATGAACCACCTGGTGACACAGGTAGCTCCACCTGAAGATCCTCCACAGCTTTCTCCGGCACCTCCACCCTGCTCTCTGGTAGCTCCACATCAGAAGACCCCTTGTAAGATGTCACTTCATCGAACACGACGTCGCGAGATACCACAAACCTCCGCGTCTCCGGGTCCATGCACTTCCATCCTTTCTTCCGCTCATCGTATCCCACGAAGACTAGCTTCCTTGCTTTCGCATCTAGCTTCGTCCGAAGAGCATCTGGAACATGCACGTAGCAGGTGGAACCAAACACCCTAAGGTTTGCCACGCTTGGCTTTTCCTTGAACATCATCTCATGCGGAGTCAACATGTTGATGAGACTCAAAGGCATCCTGTTGATGACGTAGGCAGCACAAGACATTCCCTCCACCCAGAAAGACTTTGGGATACTCTTGGCATGCAGCCAACACTTGCAGGTCTCCGTCAGATGACGGATCTTCCGCTCTGCAACTTCGTTCTGCTGTGGAGTATGTGCACAAGTGAGCTCTCTCCGGATGCCTGCCTTCCTGCAAAAAGTAGAGAACTCACTGGAGGTGAACTCCCCTCCGTTGTCAATCCTCAGCTTCTTCACCCGCAGTCCTAGCCAACCTTCCACGAGGTCCTTGAACTCCACAAACTTGGCAAACGCCTCTGCCTTCTCCTTCAGGAAATATACCCAGACATATCTGGTGTAATCATCGATCAACACCAGCATATATCTGCTGCCTCCGAGGCTTGGGGTAGCAGTAGGTCCCATTAAGTCACCGTCGATGCACTCCAACGGCACACTACTCCTTGTCTGCGATTTATCAAACGGTAGCCGATGAGACTTGCCGAACTGACATCCCGCGCAAACATGACCTTCACCGTAGGAAGATAGACTTGGCAGGCCCTTGACCAGACCTCTCACCGCCATGGCTTTCAGCTTGTTCATCCCTACGTGCCCCAACCTCTCATGCCATATAACGACACCATCATTCGTCTTCATCTTGTCGACGTAGGAACTTGTCGATAAAACGAACAAGTCCTTTGCCCGTCTCCCGACATGAACAACCTCGGCCTTTACGGCCTCAAAATTGCGTAGAAACTTCACTTTTGTTGGGCCGAACAGAACGTGATACCCAGCGTCTATAGCGTTGGTCACGGAGAAGAGGTTTTTCCTCATACCAGGCACGTGATAGACACTCTTCAAAGTAAGTGGCCCTCTATCACTGCCCAAGGAAACAACCCCCACCTTCTCTACTGGATGCACATTGTTATCAACAGTAATGATTGCATTGTTACCTGTATAGGGTTGTGCAGAAGAAAGCTTGGTCTCGTCTCCGGTGAGGTGATGACCACACCCCGAGTCCACGATCCAATCCTCCAGATAGTTGATAGGAGCCGAAGCTCCAACAGAAGCCGAGAAGGCTCCTCCCCAACCTCCTTCAAAGTGCCTGGCCTCAGTTTCCTCCTTTTCCGCAGCATGCCCAGCATGGGTGACCACCTTGCAATCCTTCCTGATGTGGCCATACTTGCAACACTTGAAGCACTTCGGACCTTCACACTTCTTCTTCCCGTCAGCCTTGGGAGCATACCCCCTTTCCTGCTGGCCAGAAGTTGAAGGCCCATAGCCTCCTCCAGCGGTCTTCTTCTTCTTATCCCACTTCTTCTTCCCCGAGAAGAGCACTTCGCCATCTCCCCCAGCCACCGACATCCCCGCCATCTGCCTTGCCAAACTTTCTTGCGATGCAAGCAAGTTCTCCAGCTCCAACAGAGACGGCTGATTTGCCCATCCCTGCACCGATGTCACAAAGGCAACATATTCCTTCCGCAAGCCGCGAATGATGTGCCTCTTCAGCTTTGCCTCAGAGATAGGCTCATCAGGATCCAATGCTGAGATTTCAGCGCACAAGTTCTTCATCTTCAGAAAGAAAGTGGAGATAGAAAGATCACCCTGAGCCGACCTTGCCAGCTCATTTTCCAAAAACTGTAGTCTCGCTACATTCTTCTTGTTAAACAGCCCATCCAGGGCTCTCCAGATCTCCGCAGTTGATCCACATCCCAGAATGTGATCAAACAGATCAGGTGAGATTGCCCTCTTCAGAGTGAACTCTGCCTTCGCATTCGTCCTTCTCCAAGTTCTCACCTCAGCCCCATTATCCCCTTCCGGGACAACTTCCTGCGTCTGATCTCCTCCAACTACCTCCCAGAGGTCCTCACCTAGAAGATAGCTTTGCATACACGACTTCCACTTCTTGAAGAGCAAGCTCCCCCAGCCACCGACATCCCCGCCATCTGCCTTGCCAAACTTTCTTGCGATGCAAGCAAGTTCTCCAGCTCCAACAGAGACGGCTGATTTGCCCATCCCTGCACCGATGTCACAAAGGCAACATATTCCTTCCACAAGCCGCGAATGATGTGCCTCTTCAGCTTTGCCTCAGAGATAGGCTCATCAGGATCCAATGCTGAGATTTCAGCGCACAAGTTCTTCATCTTCAGAAAGAAAGTGGAGATAGAAAGATCACCCTGAGCCGACCTTGCCAGCTCATTTTCCAAAAACTATAGCCTCGCTACATTCTTCTTGTTAAACAGCCCATCCAGGGCTCTCCAGATCTCCGCAGCTGATCCACATCCCAGAATGTGATCAAACAGATCAGGTGAGATTGCCCTCTTCAGAGTGAACTCTGCCTTCGCATTCGTCCTTCTCCAAGTTCTCACCTCAGCCCCATTATCCCCTTCCGGGACAACTTCCTGCGTCTGATCTCCTCCAACTACCTCCCAGAGGTCCTCACCTAGAAGATAGCTTTGCATACACGACTTCCACTTCTTGAAGTTAGTCGATGTAAGCATCTCAATTCCAAGACCCCTCGCTTCCATTGCTCTACCACTGGTTCCTTCTTCACAAAGGCGATGGCTACTCTAAGTCACTCACTGCTCAACCACTCCAACCTGGCTCTGATACCATGTGAAAATTTTTTCGAATCTTTATGAAGCGAGCAGAAGTTAGTTAACTTAGAGTTCACAAGCCAAACAACCAGAAGCAAATGGAGGCAAACAAGTGATCTTTATTGATAGCAACTTCAAATTACAAGGCAATGCATGCTTGGCGAGACATGATTTCGCCAGCACAAATACCAAAGGAAAAAATACAAGTTGAAGAAAACTTGAGACCGCGCGGTCTCCCTTGCGACCTCAGCAACTCGCCAAACCGCAACCTGCTGCCGATCTCAGAACAACACCAGTCCGCTGATCAGACCGCACCCGTCCTTCCGAACTCCTGATTCTCCCGAACTCCAGCACCACAACTCCAAGCCGCAGACCGCCCGAACACTTTCAGAGGAAGAGGTGATCGCTGCTGCCCGCACTATCCGCAGAAGCTGCACAAGAAGAGTTCAATCAGCAAACCGCCCGGTCAGACAACAGAGACCGCAGGAAAGAAGAGAACTCGGCTTACACTTGGTGTGTCTTTTTATTTGCTGCTATAGTGGCTCCTATTTATAGGCGTGGGACCTGATCCAGTCACCGCCCTATGAGATAGGATCACCACACTCCAGACCGCGCGACCTGACCGGTCACACCGCGCGATCAGCAACAGTACTCCTGCTTCATTTTGGTGAACTCGCCAGCTTCAACATCAACCATGAGAGACCGCCACTCTCACAGCAGATCGCGACTCCAAAGGAGATCGCCAGACCGCCCGAAGCTATTCACCCCCTGTGTTCGCCCGAGATCGCGAACACAACCAGTTCGCCAACAACCCGCGAACTCCTGTCCGCATGCCGGTCTCCTCCTGAGACCGCGAACAGCGTCCAGCTCGCATACCAGTCTCCTCCTGAGACCGCGATCTGAGACCGCGCGACTAAGACCCTTAGTCCGCGAATACCACCAGAAAGCCCGGTCAGCTACCAGACCGCATTCTGGAGAAAACCTAGATCAAACTGTGCGGTCACACCATACCGCCACAGCCTTGAAGAGGACAGCACGCCACGCGATCACGAACAGACCGCGCACACCTGAAGATGATCAACCCACCACGCGGTCAAAAACAAACCGCGCGGCCTTCACCTTCAGCCGCCTTGGACCAGAAACCAGCGACCATACCAGAAGACCGCAGCTAGACTTAGACAAGCCAGACCGCAGAGGCAGACCGCCAAATCGCGCGGTCACGCCAGACCGCCCGACCTCCTCCCAGACCGCCCAGGTCCAAAAAACCTCCTAACTCCCACTTCAACAATTTCAACAACCTGCCCCCTTGGTCGGAAGACTGGGAGGATAATGACGAGGCGTATGACGTCATCTTTGCCTGTATGGTCGCGAGGATGCAGACTCGCTCCTGGATGTCACCTTGGAGTATCTCGCGCACCAATCCTTGCGATCGCTCATACGATCTCTGGAGCTTACCCACCAGAAGACGAGGAACTAACTCGCTGCTGAGGCGAGGATCAAGGCGCAGGACAAGATTATCCGCAAGCTTGGGGAGAAAGCCGCTAAGTGCAAGGCTTATGAGGTAACTTCGGCTTGATTGAAACACTTTCACATCGTCGCTTCTTGAGACTAGCCAGCCACCTTACTGACTACTTATTTCCTTGCTCGCAGTATGTCGAGCTCGATACTGCGAAGAAGGTGTCGAAGCTAGAGCAGGACCTGGCGGATTGCCGAACAGCTCTGGAGGTCGCTCAAGTAAAAGTTGCCGAATTAGAAACTCTCCCGGCCGAATAGCAGATGTCGCTGGCGGGCCCCATTGAGGGAAGGCAAGAAGATACGGATAATCACCGATGAGATGTCGCATATTCGACGCGGCATCGCGCGAGCAACTGGCAATGTCATCCTGAATAAGCTGAAGATCGACGACTACCTTGTACCGGAGGCGAGTAACTTGACAGTGATGGAACTCATCCCGGGACTACTCGCCGAAGAGTCTCATTCTCAGGATCACGCCTTATCTCCTGGTCAGATGATGACGATGAAGATGATACCGAGGATGAGGATTACGACGAGGACTTCAGCGAGGATGAGGATGAAGAAGCCGATGATGACGAGGATGCTGAGGATGATGTATGCGACGATGACGCCTAGTTGGAAGGAATCTTTTTGACAAACCCTGTTAGACTTGGACAGATTTTTGGACAGACCATACACAAGGTGTCATTATGGTTTTTTGAATGTAATGCTCGCCTTACTGAAAGGAAAAGAAATTTTTTGCTCGCCTGCTTCTTCCATGCTGGAGCGGAAGGCGGCTCGGGGCTGTCGCGAGGCGGAAGCGGAAGGGCGGCTCGGGCTCGATAGATTACGGGAATTAGATTTTTAGAGAGAAGGAGAGAGAGAAGTAGAGAGAGAAGGAGATTTTGGAATTAATTCTGCATACCTTCGTCAAGGCACTCTCAACCAAATATAGGGTTGAGCCCAAACCAAACCAAAAGGTACATGGTCTATTTTCTAAAACATAAAAACATAACATAAAATAAAGATACAATGCCACATAATACAAACGATTAATTGGATCGTGCCGGGGCGCGGCGCTTGTATGTTAACTCCCAACGTGGGTCCGTAACATCTCCGTCGGCGTCCTCATCAAGCTTGTCCTGCAGCTGTGATGGTATGTCGACCAAGGGCTCCTGGGGGGGCAAACCCACGAACGGTTTCAACTGGGATACATGGAAGACATCATGGATCTTGACCTCGACTGGCAGGTGGAGACGGTACGCCACCTCTCCAATGCGCTCTGCAACCATGAATGGCCCGTAGAACTTGGGCCCGTAGAACTGAGCCGCGGCTCAGTTGGTGATAGGAGCAAGCGTTAAGTGCTTCTATCAAGGAGGTCTGGGTATCAAGCCCCAGCCTCAACAACCCGCCACACCGAGAACACGTGCGGAGAGGGGTTGAGGTGTGTGGGCCGCGGGCCCTGTTATGTGGCGGACTAAACCCGGGAGCGGGATTAGGCCCAGAGTCCCGGGCCGGACTCTGGGCCTAATCCCGCTCCTGCTCCCGGGTTTAGTCCGCCACATAACACTTGCTCCTATCACCAACTGAGCGCGTTAAGTGCTTCTATCAAGGAGGTCTGGGTATCGAGCCCCAGCCTCAACAACCCGCCGCACCGAGAACGCGTGCGAAGAGGGGTTGGGGTGTGTGGGCGGCGAGCCCTGTTATGTGACAGACTAAACCCGGGAGCGGGAGCGAGATTAGGCCTAGAGTCCCGGGCCCGGCTCATAAAACAGTTCTCCGTCGTGGCTTTGCAGACGATATCCTCCAGTCGTTAATGGCTCGTGGATAATGAATGACCCTTCCCTGTTCGGGTTTAGCTTCCCGACGGCGGTCAATCTTCCTGACGTATCGACCTTCTTCAAGACGAGATCCCCTGCCTGGAACTGCTTGATGCGGACGTGCTTGTCAAAGTGCTTGGTCATTCTCCTCTTGATATCTTCCTATCGAGCCGATGCAAGGTCTCGAAGCTCTTCGATGTTGTCGAGGGAAAGTCTCTGGGCTTCTTCGTTTTCCAAGCGCCACTCCTCATCTCCTTCCACTGCAGCAACCACTCTTGGACTTCTGACCTCGAACTCCACTGGGATGAGAGCTTCAGACTCATGGGATACTTAAAAGGAGTCTCCCCAGTGGCTGAGTTAGGAGTGGTCCTCAAGGCCCATAGTACGGAAGGGAGCTGCTCTGCCCAGCTCCCCTTAAGATTCTTGACATTTTTCTTCAAGAGGCTGATGACTAGCTTGTTGGCAGCATCCACTTGCTCATTGCTCCGAGGATGATGCACTGAGACAAACCGAAGATTTGTTCTCAGCTGACGGCAGAAGTTAGTCAACTCCAGGATGGCAAACTGCGGACCATTGTCAGTGACGATGGCGAGAGGAATCTCGAAATTGCAAGCGATCTCCCCTAGATGAAGTTCTTGACGACTTGAGATGTGGTCTTCGCTAGAGCTTTAGCCTCGATCCACTTAAAGAAATAGTCGATCATGACGAAAACGAACTTCCTATGACCACTAGCTCGGGGGAAGGGTCCTATCAAATCCATTCACCAGATGGCGAAAGACCAAGGGGCCGTGATCGAACGAAGCTGCTGGGCTGGCTACAACTGAAGGGGAACGAAGAGCTGGCACTTCTTCGAGAAAGTTTCGGCATCCTTTCAGATGGTTTACCAGAAGTAACCTTGTCTCAGGATTCTCTGCTCCAGAGTGCGTGCCCCAGAATGACTTCCACACTCTCTGGAGTAGATATCTTCCAGAACTCGAGGTACTTCGATCTCTGACACACATCTGGCCAAGGGGCCCGAAATAGTCTTGCGATACAACTCCCCGTCATGCAGCAGATAATATGCGACCTTTTATCTGAACTTTATTTGATCTCCAACCTCTGCTGGGAGCTGGCCTGTAGCTAGGAATGCTACGAACGGATCCATCCAAGAAGCCCGTTGCTCGATCTCCATCATCTCCCCTTCTTCGATGAATGGTCGAAACAACTCGGTGATCGTTCCTTCGGCCCTCGGACCATACTTGGCCAAACGATCCGTCGTCGAGTTCTCCTCCCTCGGCACATGCTCGACGAAGAAGGATTGAAAGCCTCCAATAAATCCCTTTACTTTCACCAAGTATCTTTGCAAGATGACGTCACATACTTCGAACTCTCCCCGGATCTGCCACATGACCACCATCGAATATGTGAAAGCTCTGATGTCTTGGATCCCCAACTCCTTCGCAAGATGCAAACCTGTCACTATGGCATCGTACTCTGTTTGATTATTCGTGACGGGGAAGAGGATCTCGAGTTCTCGATTGCTTGCTCGATCCTAGTTCCCGAAGCTTTTGCCCGAAGCTCCGTCCACAAACATTTTCCAGGAAACCAAGCTTGATGAGTCGTCTTCCTTACTGCCTTCGGTCGAGAAATCTGCAGGGAATTCCGCTACAGCTTGCGCCTTGATCGCCATCCTGGGTGAGAAAGAAATGTCGAACTCACTGAGTTCTGCCGACCATTTCGCCAGCCTTCCCGAGTGCTCCACCCCATCCAAGATACTTCAGAGAGGATGATCAGTCATGACTCGGATAGAGTGAGGTTGAAAATAAGGCCGGAGCTTCTTAGCCGACACCACCAAGGCGAAAGATAGCTTCTCAAGGATGGAATACCGCATCTCTGTTTTTCGGAGCACCCTGCTCACATAGTAGATGGGTAGCTTCCCCTTCTCTTCTTCCCTGACTAGCACCAAATTTACCGCTTCTGCTCCTACTCTTAGATAGAGGAGTAGGTCTTCACCCTCTTTCATGCCTTGGAGTAGAGGTGCCTGGGTTAACTGCTGTTTGAGCTTTTTGAAGGTCTTCTCACACTCCTCAGTCCAATCGAACTGCTGATTGCTTCAGAGAGTTTTAAAGAAAGGAGAGCACTTCTCTCCGGCCTTTGACAAGAAGCGACTAAGGTCTGCCAACCTTCCTGTCAGCCTCTGGAATTATTTGGTGCTCTTCGGGGACGCCATCTCCAAAATAGCTTTAACCTTATCAGGATTGGGCTCCATTTCCCTTGGGGTGAGAAGATGTCCCAAGAACTTCCCTCTTCCTTCCCCGAACACGCACTTGCCGGGTTAAGTCTCATCTTGAACTTTCGAATCATCACAAAGGTCTCTACTAGATCGATGACATGCTCCTAGACGCCCATGCTTTTAACCAAGAGAACATCCACGTACACTTCCAGATTCTGCCTATTTTGCTCATTGAAGACCATCATCCGCTGGTAGGTAACCCCTGTGTTCTTCAATCCGAAGGGCATCATCTTGTAGCTGTAGCAGCCATCACTGGCGATGAAGGAGACGTCGCGGTGACCGGGGGGGGGGGGGGGGAGGGGGGAGAGGCATCCGGATCTGGTGGTATTCTGAAAAGGCACCAAAGAAGCTCATTATAGAAAAACCAACGGCGGAATCAACCAGCACGTCGATTCGAGGCAAGAGATAACAATCCTTCGGGCAAGCTTTATTAAGAAGAGAGAAATCAACACACATCCTCCAACCCCCTCCGGCTTTCTTCTCCATTACAACATCTGAGACCCAGCCTGGATACTGGATCTCTGACACAAAGTCTGCTTCAAGCAGCTTCCTCACTTCCTCTCTAATAGGCTCAGCCAACGCAGTGGCGCTTGCCCTCTTCTTCTGTCGGATGGGCTTGACCTCGGGGTTCAGATTTAGGCGGTGACAGACAACCTCTGCATCGATTCCTGGCATCTCTGCAACACTCCAAGCGAAGATGTCCACGTTCCTATGTAGGCATGCCACCATCTCCACCTCACTGGTCTTCAGAGCTCCTCCGATCCTTAGCAACCCGGGCTTCCCGCCCTCCGACAACACTTCCACCTCTTCTACCTCTTCTGCGACCTCTAGCCTAGCCATTTCTTCCATCACCTTCTCCATCTCCTTCGCGTCCTCCATCCAGCTGATGGTGCTTACTGCGTTCAGATAGCATTCTCGAGCGGCTCTTGGATCGCTCATGATCCTCACCTGGACGTCTCTTTGACAGTACTTCAAGCACTGATGGTAGGAGGATGGAACGGCCTTGAAGAAGTTGATGAGCGACCTCCCGAAGATCGCACTATAACAACTCGGTGCATCGACGATGACGAACCGACACTTGATCAAAGTGTCGCCGAGTGTTACCAGCAAGTCTGCTCTTTCCTCCACCTTTTTCTTCTCTCCCGAGAAGCCAAAGAGGGGACCATCCAAAGCTGCCACTTTACCCGCCTCTACTTCCAACCCGTTAAATGTCTTTTTGAAGATGACGTTTACCGAGCTCCCGTTGTCCACAAGAATCTGATCGACGGTGAAGTCTTCCATTGCTGCCTGGATCACGAGGGCATCATGAAAGGGGTTCTCATTCCCTAAAATGTCCTCCTCCGAGAAGGTGATCTCATCCAACGGGGGCGGTGCTTGAGAGGTCGAGGCGACACTCTTGCGGTAGATCTGATGGAGACTTCCCTTACGGGAAGCTACTATCCCGGCTCCCCCGTGGATCGCTCCTACTCCTCCTCCTCCTTGGAAAACTCCTCAACGACCTCCATGGTCGACTCGGTCTTCATTCCTCATTTGAACGGGGGCTTGAAACACCACCGGCTCGACTGAAGCTTCCTTCCTCTGCTGCTCTCCTCCTAGCTTCCCAGAAGTCCGGGCAAGCCATTATCCCGTCCTTCCACCCGATGTAACTCACAATATAGAGGGATCTCCTCTATCTGGTGCCTCTTTCGATTGTTCCTTCGGTGATGTCTATTGCCCGTCGGGAAATGACCATCACTTCTCCGCGTCCTCCTCCTTGATGCCTCTCTTGCTGATTGTCATTCTTTCTCTCTGGGGAGAACCCTCTTCCTTGACCTTGGGGTTGGGGTCTTCCTGCCGGCCTCCACGGCGGCCTATTTACTGGAACTTGATACCTACTCTCCTCTTCTTGATGCTCCGGAGCCATAAAGGGCCTCCTCACTTCCTTCCTTCTCGGCTCCTCCCTCCTGAACTCTTCCCTCCTGGGCTCTTCCCTCTTTCTTGGCTCCTTTCGCCTTCCTTCCACTTGCTTCTTCCCTTCCTGCTTCCGATACTCCTCATTCTTCCCACGCACCGGAACTTTCCCCTCTTCCTCTCCTTCTTCCCTGGTCAGTCTCGTGAGCTTTGCCAAGAAGCCACGGTTCGACGACTCCCCCTGAACAAACTTATTGGTTCTCTCGATAAGCTCTTCATAAGACACAGGGGGATCCCTGCTGATCTCCAGCTTGAAAAGGCCTTCTCTCAGGCCGAACGTTCGGGCTAGCTACAGGGTGTAGCCATCCACCTCCTGAATGTCCAGAACCTCTTCCTGGAAGCGGTCGATATAATTCCACAACGTCTTGTGCACTTCTTGCACTAGATAGAAGAGGGTTGTTGCCTTCTTCCTCTTCTTTGTCGTGGCAAACTAAAGTAATGAACATAAATAAAAACACTATACATAATAACACTTTATAGTTAACAACAATGTATGATAACAGTACAACTCATACCTCATCCCATAAGTAAAAATAAGCCTTCCCCCAATGCGCCTTGTTTTTTAATATCTCAATCTCATTCCGCAAGTCAGTACTACACATGTCAAAATACTCATATTAGCTAACGAGTTCAACAGGTGTCTCATCAATGCATACTATATGCATAATGAATGAAAAACATACCAAGAGTGAATGGGAGCATAAGGTACAGCATATACCCCTAATTTTGGATTGGAATAGTACTCATCAGACTTGGGATGATCCGCTATTAAAAAGAAAGAACAAAGAAAGGAACGATTACAAATGCCATAATAGGAAAAGAACGATTACAAAATAAAAGTTTCTCTTTAATTATCAGTAAAATAAAATAATCAATCATAATCTATTAGCCTAACCCAATAGAGGTGACAAAGTACCTGTCCATGGACAAGTGTAAGCCAAAACACGCATACTATCACCCCATCTGCAAAAGAATGGACTTACTCTATACTCAAGAAGCCACCTAAAATGCTGATCTAACGCATCGAACCAGCCATCAGTGCCATGTCCCAACCTAAAGCGATCTTCAATCACAGTTTCGGATATCTAAACTTCAAGTCAAGAAATGCTTAACTGTAAACAACATTAAGTTAGAAAGGATATATCTAATGGATATAGAGGATATTTACAGTTAAGAAATAAATCTAACATGGGACGAATGTAGTGTGTAAACGTGCCCTATGGAAGCTCTAATGAAATGAGTGTTAGTGGGTGTTGTAGAAATCTAGAATGTTGCGATGCACAAGTAAATATCCGACGAATAGTTTACAATAAATGTTGAAATTTGTAAAGATGTCAACAATCATTCACAATCAAGATTAAAACACTGGGGAGACTAATTAGGTTGAGTAAAGTTTAACAATGCTTCAATTAAATACTAAGTGACTAAATCTCTTAAATAGGACAAATCATAGACAAACATATACGAATTAACAGCTAAAATAATATGATTGTTCACCAAATACATACAATGAGTAATATAGACTTCAAATAAGAACTGATATAAGCAATGGGAACGAGGGAAGTCATTGCTGATTTCGGGGACTGGACAACAGTTCTGAGTTGGAACGGTTCAGATTTCAGAGTGCCGGGAGGGGGGAGGAAGATTAATGGTCTTAAGAAGGGCTGGAGGGAGTCTTGGCTGTTGGAGGAAGGCTGTTTGGAGGAGTAGAAGCCCAGTCGGACTGCAGAATAGGGAGAAATGGGGTGCTGGAGGTCTTCTGTAGTTGGTGGACCGGTGCAGGTGGGCTGGAATGTGCAGGAGGGTGGTGGATGAAGTATTAGGGGTTGTGGGAATCTCATTTGGACTGGAAGAGGGCTGTGCGAGGGATAATACCAAAATTATTGGACTTTGAGTAGTGCATACCATAGAAAATCTGGGATTCACGCTTCCTCCTGAATGGAAGTGCACGGATGGAGTATAACTACTGAATAGGAGCAGTTATTGGTGGCAATTGTGGGTGATTTAGTGGGAATGGGTATTAAGGGGGTAGTTATGTACATTTACTAGTGACGAGAGTAGTTATTTGGTAGTTATATGAACTTTGGGTAGGGGAAAGAAGTAGTTACAGCAGGAAACAGGGAAAAACAAGGCTTGCGAGCAATTTTTGGGTGGTTAATTTGTGATTATTGAGTGATGGGGTAGTAACGGTGAGTGAGGTAGTAACGTTGGCTTCGACACCAAAGGTCCACTAAATCTGCTCCGTGAGAAGATCGCGAGAGCCTGAAAACTCTCTCCGAATTCTGCGATGTCTTAAATCAGCTCATAGACCCCCAATTTTTAAACTTGGAACCCACTATGGAAGGCCTAGATCATCCGATACAACCTTACACACAATATTTTGAAAATAATATTGTCCAAGCTAAATGGGGCCCACATTAAGATTTTTAATCGGGGGACCTATATACATGTTTTTTGACTCTGAACCGTAACCGATTGGGTGAAAGCTGCCGCAAGGTATTCCTCCTCTCGTTTCTTTATGGTATCAGAGCACTTTCGAGGAACCTAGCTCCCTTTCGTTTCGATTGGCTGGAATCGCTCCATCGAGGGTTACTGGAACCCACAACGTCGACGGGAGGTGCTGTGATCGCTGGCGCTGGTGTCATTGTGATAGACAAATTGGGACCTCAGGCGGTTAAGTGTGTCTTTGTTGGTTATGTCCCTAATCAGAAAGGGTATAAGTGCTATTGTACTCAGCTTCATAGACGGATCATGTCCAAGGATGTTACTTTTTTGAAGAGATATCTTTCTTCTCTGATCAAGGTCAACAAGTTTCTGTTCATCACGGGTCCAACCAGCTCTCCGACATTGTGCTACCTCTCCCATCTCAATCTGCGCATGAACATGCCGAAACTGTTCCTATCCCTGAAGTCATCCAGGAGGGTGTTTCTTTGAAGACGGGTATTCATACTGACACTATTCACTCGCAGAAAGAACTTCAAGTTTATCAACGAAGAAGACAAGAAACTCCATCACTCATCCCCTCCCATGAGATATTGCTCCCCAGGTTCCTGTTCCTGAACCTACCCCATCCTTGCGTCGCAGTATTCGCACTCGGCATCCGTGCTTACCTTACAGTTGTTTTGTATGTATCTATTCCTAACAATTTCTCTGAAGCTCTCCTCATTCCTCAATGGAAAGAGGCTATGGAATGTGAAATGATGGCCCTTAAGAAACAAAATACTTGGGAGTTAATGGAACTTCCCCCCGACAAACATGTTGTTGGTTGTCGTTGGGTATTCACAATTAAGCATAATCAGAATGGATCCATTGAAAGGTATAAGGCCAGATTGGTGGCTAAAGTCTTCACTCAGGTTGATGGAGTTGACTACCAAGAAACATTTGCTCTTGCTAAATTGACTTCTGTTCGCATTCTTCTTTCTATTGTGGCTCAACAATCATGGCTCATTCATCAATTGGATGTCAAGACCGTGTTCTTGCATGAGGATCTTCACGAAGAGGTTTATATGGCACCCCCACCAGACTTCTCGTTTCCCACATCTAATCATGTGTGCAGGTTAAAGAAAGTTATTTATGGCCTTAAGAAATCTCCTCGGGCATGGTTTGAGAAACTTAGCACTAAACTTCTACAACTAGGCTTTTCTCGGAGTGTCTATGATTCACTCTATCGTTACCCACAAGGATACCTCCCATACGACTATACTTATTGTGTATGTGAATGACATCATTCTCACTAGCTCCAGTGCTGGTCATATTCTTGAGGTTAAGAAATGACTGACATACATCTTTGATATTCAATATCTTGGCGCTCTTCGGTAGTTTCTGGGATAAAAGTGGCTCGGTCTACGAGGGGGATCTTTATCACTCAACGGAAATGTGTTAGATCTCCTTGATGAGATGGGGTATGCTGGGGCTAAACCTGTGGACAATCTCATTGACTTGAAATATGACATACACAAACCAGATTCCGTAAATTGATCTACCTGACTATAACTAGACCTGATATTGCGTTTGCTGTATCAATGGCAAGTCAATTATGCATGAAAGAGTTCATCATTATGAGGCTGTTCTGAGGATAGTAAAATACTTGAAAGGATCGTTGGGGAAAGGGAATTCTATATAAAAATCAAGGGCACATAAATATATCAGGATACTGCGATGCTGACTGGGTTGGATCATCCAATGATAGAAAGTCCACCAGTGGATATTGTATGTTCTTGGGAGGAAATCTTGTGTCTTGGAAAAGCAAGAAACAAAATGTTGTGGCCTGATCATCTGCTGAAGCTGAATATAGAGCTATGGTCACTGCCACTTGTGAACTAATGTGGCTTAAATCCATAACTAAAGAACTAGGGGTTGAGGTTCAGGGGGCTATGCCTTTATATTGTGACAATCAATCGGCTATCCACATAGCCAATAATCTTGTTTTTCATGAAAGAACCAAACATATTGAGGTGGATTGTCATTTCTTAAGAGAAAAAGTTCAGGCCAAAATCATTTCTTCTTCCTTTGTTACATCAGAGAATCAACTTGCCGACGTGTTTACTAAAGCTCTATCTGGAAGAGAATTACAAGACAATGGTACAAAGTTGGGTCTTCATGATCTCTACAAAGTTAGTTTGTGAGGGGGTGTTGAAAATAATATTGTCCAAGCTAAATGGGACCCACATTAGGGTTTTTAATCGGGGGACCTATATACAGGTTTTTTGACTCTGAACCATAACTGATTGGGTGAAAGCTGCCGCAAGGTATTCCTCCTCTCGTTTCTTCACAATACACAAATACAATAAATATACATAGAAATATCCAATCATCGCTCTGAACGTGACCACAAGCTCGGATTGTCCATACGACAATCCTAACTCCTCCTGAGTACGTAGACCCAAGTGGGTTCCGATAAGGGTCGTCCCACCCATGATCTGTGATCTCCATCAAAATCATGTTTTGAATCTCACAGAAAATTAAAAAGACTGTTTGAAAATCATAGTTTTTTCCTTATCACAAGAACGTGTTTATTTTCTTCGCATCACTGTAGATCAGGATTTGGACAAATGTAGACATGTTTCATGCCAAATAACTGCAAAAATCACCATTATTACTATCAAAATAAGAATGCAGAAGGAAATATTTTGTTGAACAAAACCGAGCAGCACAATAACATGCAGATATAAAGGAGAGGATACGCCAATTACAGCTGGAAGGGAAGGCGTTATCGGAAGAGTAAAATCCCATACTGTGATGCTTATCTTTAACTGAAGGCAGAGATTTGTCAAAGCATCTTCATCCATCATCTCCGTTGAACCATTATCAGAGGAAAATTCACAGAACATTGGTGAAAGAAGTACTCTTCTCAAAACTGATGTTGCATATTTTGCTCTCTCATCCTAAATGTTACAAGTCGATGAATAGTGTACATGGGCCTGTTTAAACTAAAAATTTCAATGCATCTACAAACAATTCAGGCATGTACCAAGTCATCCATCGTTCTTCCATCAACTGGGTCAACTGAATCTAGGCAGCTTCTGAGCCCTCTATATAGTTCATGCTTCTCTAGCTTGTGCTTAGCTTCTGCTGTGTTTCTGATACTGGAAAATATGACAAATCTCAGCATACAGATTGAGAAAAGTAAAATTTTCAAAAAATGCAAATTAAACACCAAATACAACCTAGAATTTAAAATAGTTATTGTTGGAAAGTAAAGAGGGAAATACTTGATGTTAATCCACTTAAGGGCATTATATAGGAGTTACAACAAGACGCATAACACCGATAGATGGCGTGGGACTAAACACATAAACATTAATAATATTTAAATATTAATAAATCCAACACTCCCCCTCAAGCTGGAGAGGAAACTTCCAGCTTGGAAACATCAATTAACGGCAAAGAAGGTAGGCGATGCGGGACAAAACATCAGACGAGCCACCGAGGAAAATTCCAAACTGGGGAATCAAGCCGGAGATATAGCCACACATGACGCAGACCCACACACGACGTGGACTCGCTGGAAACCAGTCAACCATCATCACCTACACACAACATGCGAAAAAGAAACGAAAAATGACGAGCAAATCACCAACCGAGCAACCGGTGATAACCTGTCAGGGATAATCTGTCGGGGATAATCCACACAATGGGCGGATGTGCTCACACGACACAGTCCCACACGACACAACCCGGTGAGATTTAGAGCACAAACATCAATCGCGTCCCCAACACACGACCAATCGAAAGAAAATATGGGGAGACACATATGACATAAGCCTGGAGGCCGTGTGGAACGACGGCGAAAAGTCGGGAAAGATCATCCGAGTCGCCTTCATCCCGACACTCCCCCTCACGTGGATAACACATGCATATAAGCAGAACAAGACCTAAACAAACATTACGACAACAGACAATTAAAAAACACATACGACAGTAACACAAGAAAAACATAATAGAACAACTAAGACTTCATCAGCACCAAGCCGATCGAAGGGAGTAGAGACATAGAGAAGAACAACAACAACATCAGGATCCATAGCCCGAAAGAGCAGAGTGACAGAGCCAGAAGAAAGCCAGCAACATGAGAACAACAACGACAGAGAAGCTCGTCCACGAACGAGGAGCAGCATCAGGTCGACGGGGTCAGCAAGACCAGTGGGGGGAAGATCCGCTCCCTCTGGCAGCAACTAGACGAAAAGAAGCCCGACAGGATCTGAAAATGGAAGCAGCCGACGTCCAGAGCAGAAACCGTCGATGTCGATAGGAGCAAGAGGCCCGATGTCATCGATGTCGATAGGAGCTGGTAGACGCAAGAAAGTGGCGGGAAGCATCCACCGGATCGAAGACAAGGGGCCCTGAACCAGTCGACGTTGACGAGAGGCCCGATGGGAAAAGCCACCAGCAGCAACATCAGCAGACGACTGGAACGACAACACTGTTACGCGCACGCGCCTCCTATTTTATTATTGCTTTTCTTTAAGTGTTTTAGTTTGATGTGAGCCCCCCTTCCTATATAAGGAGGTGGTTTTGGGGAGTTAGGTCATTTTTTGATCCTTGGTCTTTTGGGCTCTTATTAGAGAGAAGCTCTTGGGAGGAACCAGCCTCCAAGAGTTGGCCGGAGCTTGCTCCGGATTGTATCCGCGGTTCCTTGATTCAAGCATTCTCTTTCAAGTTCGTATTATTTGGTCCGACCTGCCCGACCGCCCGCTGTAAGACGCCAGTTAGCTCCAGTTCGTCTCACCGTTCGACTGTTGCACCCAGCGCCTGCCGATCGATTGATCCAGCGTCGATCGTGCCTACTCCAGCATCCATCGATCCGGCGCCTGTCGTCGACCCAACGTCGATCCAAAGTGGAAGCCCTCGATCCAGCGCCTGCTTACTTCGCCGACGATCCAGCGTCGATCCAGCGCCGACGCCCTCGATCCAGCGACGACCCAGCGCCGATCCAACGTGGAAGCCCTCGATCCAGCGCCTGCTTGCTTCGCCAACGATCCAGCCCTCGATCCAGCGCATGTTCCGCCCTGCCATCTGCTCCGTCTCCGGGCCGTCGCCGCTGCGCCCAGCCGGCTTCCCACTTTCCGCCGCCAGCTCGCACCTATCCGCCCTCTTCGACACGCTCCGGCGACATCTATCCCTTGTGCACCCTCACATGCCAAAGGGGAGGATGGAATCCCGCGTGGAAGCCCTCGAACACTCCCTCGCCACCATCAACTCTCGTCTTGAGGCACAAACCGAGCAGTTCGCCTCGATTCTGACCATGCTCGAGAAATTGCAGCCCACCCAGCACTCCGGGCCGGCCCTCTACCACCTCTGCTGTGGGATCCCCCAGCACCGTGCTTCCTGATGCTTCCGCAGCGGTGGAAGTGCCTACTCCACCATACTGTGGACCTGACATGCCTACCTTCAACGGGTCGGACCCCCTCGGGTGGATTGCCCGGGCTGAGCAGTTCTTCGACATTCACCAGACCGCGCCGACACAACGGTCTCCACCGCAATCATCGACATGGAAGGGTCGGCCCTCCATTGGGTCCGTTGGCTCCGCCAGACCTCTCCCGACCTCACCTGGCCAGCTCTCTCTGAGGCCCTCATTCAGCAGTATGACGCACGCTACTCCGGCCCCATGATCGAGCGACTTTGCGGGGTCCGTCACACCGGCTCCATTGACTCGTACATTGATGCCTTCGTGGAATTAGTCACCCATGTCCCCGGTCTTCCCCCAGACCATTACTTGGGGTTCTTCATGAACGGCTTGCAACCCCACTTCCGCTCCCGTCTCCGCACTCTCCAACCGTTAACGGTTCACCACGCCATTGACCTCGCCCCCTGGTGGATGCAGAATTTTCGCGACGTTAGGCGACATTCCTTCCCCATCACCTCCCTCTCGACATCCTTCCTACACATATTTCTTGATCCATCCGAAACCTACACCTCCGCCACCTCCTCTGCCCCGGCCACCAATGATGGGTCCTCGCAACAACCGGCCTGTCCCTACCCACCGCCTGTCCAACCAGGAGTACAACGACTTACGAAGCAAGGGTCTGTGCTTACGCTGCAAGCACCCCCACTCTCCTGATCATGAGTGCTCCGTGAAGGAGTGTCGAGTCCTCATCGGCGACGACGTGGCCGCGCTCTCCGCCGCCGACTTTGACGCCCTGCTGCTCTCGGACGTACTACCGAACGACGCCCCGGACACCTCGACGGCATCCCACTACTGACCGGCGGGCGACGCTCCGACCTTGGGGTCAAGGTCGCTTTTCTGACGGGATGTATTGTTACGCGCACGCACCTCCTATTTTATTATTTCTTTTCTTTAAATGTTTTAGCTTGATGTGAGCCCGCCCTCCCTATATAAGGATGTGGTTTTGGGGAGTTAGGTCATCTTTTAATCCTTGGTCTTTTGGGCTCTCATTAGAGAGAAGCTCTTGGGAGGAACCAACCTCCAAGAGTTGGTCGGAGCTTGCTCCGGATTGTATCCACGGTTCCTTGATTCAAGCATTCTCTTTCAAGTTCGTATTAAACACCCTCCGTCGAAGACGTTCCACCAGGCGACAGGGTCGACGACGAGAACAACAGGATTAGAAGTAGCGGAGCTCGACGACTAATGGATCAGGAGCCGCTCCCGTCGACGAAATCAAAAGTCGATCTCATCGACGAGAGAGAATGCGGGACTATTCGACTGGATGGAAGGCAGGACTAGATGTCAGGAACGAGAGGGAAGGAGACTAGGAGAGGAGAAAATTAGAGGGAGGGGCTGCCGAGAACCTTAGGTCGCCAAACAATTTAGGGCAAAAAAGTCCCTAGAATCGTTCCCCCCTCTGATACCATATTGGAAAGTAAAGAGGGAAACACTTGATGCTATTATTCATCCACTTAGGGGCATTATATAAGAGTTACAACAAAATGCATAACACCGATAAGCGGTGTGGGACTAAACACAAACATTAATAATACTTGAATATTAATAATTCCAACAGTTATAACCATAACAAACTATTGCAGTTATTGCTAGCAGGTGTTGGGAGTTAGCCTACTAACTCTCTGCCCCCGCCCCTGCCTTCCTCTCCCTCTCTCCTCCATTTTTTTTACCTACTTTATATAAAGAAATGCCATCAAAATTATTGGGGTAGAAGCTTCCAGACAAATATTTTTAAAATGCTCTGGGTTGAGAGGAAGCTATCAATAAATAACTACTTTACCCCCGTAATCTAGCCAAAACGTAGATAATTACACAGCTACTATTTGATTAGAAGAACAATTATGAGAAAATAAAGAAAATGCAAATGATTATCAAGTCATATTCTTATTTTTCCAAATTTAAATAAAAATAATTATTTTATAAATAAATGTGAATATGTTATGGGTCCCCACTATCTATCGCTGGTTCTATTACACATTTTATTACGAGTTTTCTTGTATTGAGTTCGAGTTGTATGAGTCAAGTTGAATCTTTAGTATCTTAATGTTTTAGTGTTATACTTTATTTTAATGTTTTAGTGTTCATGTCTTGTAAGTATATAAATAGACCCTTGGGTCATTGTATGAAGTATGAAATGAATTAACCAAATTTTCTTTCTATCCAAGTTCCTCTCTTTCTCTCATCTCTTTCACATTTCTAGGGTTAGGGTTGAGCTCGACTCCCCTTGTATCTCCACCTCCACCGTCACCTCCAATATGATTCCGATGCTGTTACAGGAGAAACTTATAACAACTTTAGTATCAGAGCTTTTCGATCATCTTCCGCTAACGACACAACTCTCTGTTTCATCGATGCCACACGATGCCAACCTCATCGCAGAAGTCCGTTAATGCTTCCCTCGCCGTCGGTAGAGGAAGCCAACACAGGCTCTTTCCTCGCTGGACGCACGCGGAGGAGACATCCCGACGTTCTCTTCCATCTGCCGGAAGTCCCAGCCGCATCCATCTCAATCATCGCCCTTCCAACGACGCAGACAGTGCCCTACAACTCGTACGCTTCCATCTCCATCCCACTTCCTCTTCAATCTTCAATTCCCAACCCGCAGCCTCCTCCCTCGGCGGTGACGGAGTTCCCCTGTCCACGTGCGGAATCGACACCATGCACAGGGACGTCGACGCAGACTGACCCCCTGGTCACGGGCGTAGAGCCCTCATCTTCGAGCACCTTGCGGGCACGATTCTCCATACCCACGGTGTGACGCGAACCTATCAACCCACATCAGGTTTTGAGCCCTGAGACCCCTGCTTGTTCGATCCCCGCGTTGTTCAGGTTCCAATTCCGCACGCAAGCTTGTACCCTCAGGACCAACTAGCAAAGACTGGTTCTTATTAGATCTAATTACTTTAATTAATTAAGTCTTTCTCAATTGATAAAATTAATTCATTTATCACTAAAGTTCATTGATTAATAAATTATTTCGGCATGGAGACAAGCTCTGACGAGCAAAGCACCCTCATTTCGATGTTCCAGAAGTTACTGGAGATGTAAACGTCATATGACACCGTGCTTTTGCGACTCACCGCCAGCATTGATAGACACTTCGGGGTCCCGATCCCATTGGAGTCACCACAGATTCCACTTTTGCAATCACCGCTCCCACTTGTGCCTGAAAAAGTTCCACCGCTCTCTGCCGTTCTTGTAGCGCCACCATTTGTGTTGTCATCCATCCCCACGGTCTTCATTCCACAGCCTCCTGCTCTGCCGACCACTATGGAGGCATTACTTCCGACGACTGCCTCCGAGACGACACCACCACTTCTGCTCGCCGCTACTCACATTCAGCACGGTCCTCTGCCTGCCTCCCTCGACTGTCTGCATTCACCAAGAACACTCGCTCCGACTCCAAAGATTCTGTCTGACGGTCTTCCTTCCGCGAGTGCGTCCGCCGCGCCAGATCAATGCAGTCCGTTGTGACATCTGTGAGCACGACGAAGGTTTCCTGCTCGATGCAGCCTCCACTCCAACGACGCGTTACAAAGAGCTGTTCTGGAGAGAAATCAAGGAGTCTGATGATCCACTCATTGGATCCTGTTTGAGCCGGAAGACAAGCTCAATTTGAAGGACGAGTGAGATGTTATTACGAGTCTTCGTGTATATTTTATTACGAGTTGGATCCCCATTATCTGTCGTCAGTTCTAATACACATATTTTATTACGAGTCTTCGTGTATTTGAGTTCGAGTTCTATGAGTCAAGTCGAGTCTTTAGAGTCTTAATGTTTTAGTGTTATCTTTTGTTTTAATGTTTTAGTGATCATATCTTGTAAGCCTATAAATAGGCCCCTTAGGTCATTGTATGAAATGAATTAACCAAGTTTTCTTTATCTCTCTAAGTTCCTCTCTCTCTTTAGCTCTCTCATCTCCTTCCCATTTCTAGGGGTAAGGTTGAGCAAGGCTCCCCTTCTTCCACTCCCTTCGCATTCTCCGCAGGTTGAGCTCGGCACCCCTTGTATCTCCGCCTCCACTGCCACCTCCGACGTGATCCGGCGCTGTTACGGGAGAAGTATATAACAGAATAATTTATTGTAAAGTCAAAGAGACAATTGCAGCAGCTTATTACAGCTGGTTTCACACAAATTCTCAACCTACTTTATAGAAAGCAATCAATCAAACAAAACTACTCTAATTTGATGGGATTAAACAGAACTAAATGGGACAGAAGGTTTCTCACCCCAGATCTCCCTTCACAGCGCTTATTGAAACTTGTCCTTCATATTGGCCAGGTGGCTGTCCAGGAGGCACAGTAACAGAAAACCATATTGCAGTATTTTCTCTGTGAGAGTGAAAAATGTTAGATTGCTAATGGAGAACTGAAGGATTCAGTAGGACACTTGTCACCTGGATTCAATACTAGAAGCAATCTAAATATATATTTATAATGCCAGTACCCAGGAAGCAGGTTTATTTGACAGACTGGTAGATCAAGAGGTACAAGAGCATCAGGCACACCTAAAATAGGCACCACACGTCGCAAAGTTAAGGACTGTCCCGTCACCAACCTGTCAAGACAATCATCACCACAATAATGACAATCAAGGGGAAAAGAAATATCACCAAAAACTAACCTATCACCAGAAGAGGAGCATAGGTCAGTACAATGTATCTGCACGGAACCAGCGATACCCGAACTAGCCCAAGAAACTTTTGGGCGTAAAACAATTTGTACACTTTCTCTCTCATTTCGTGCAGCCAATAGAGATATCTTTGATGAAAAAGCCATTTATTAGTACCAATTATAGAAGGATTAAAAATTTTAAAAATTGTGTCCAGGTAGTATCTATGATAATTAGAGAAGATTTTATATCTCATCAATGAAGAAGCAAGTTTTCCTAAGGGCTGCATACACATAAGAGGTATGTTCCCAATACTGGTAAGTACCCAATAAATGCACTATCTGTGAGGCTAACCTTATCTTTCTCAGAGTGTAATATAAGATATATGTTACGGGCCTCCCTATCAGGTCACCCGCAACAGGGCCGCGGCCCATACACCCTAACCCATCTCCGACACTGTTCTCATGCACAGCGGGTTATTGGAGCGGTGGCAAGCCACCGTCAGGGTTTGAACCCCCGACCTCTTACTCCCTTGACAAGGTCCTCTCCAAGCAGGACTCATCACCAACTGAGCCACGGCTCAGTTGGTGATGAGTCCTGCTTGGAGAGGACCTTGTCAAGGGAGTAAGAGGTCGGGGGTTCAAACCCTGACGGTGGCTTGCCACCGCTCCAATAACCCGCTGTGCATGAGAACAGTGTCGGAGATGGGTTAGGGTGTATGGGCCGCGGCCCTGTTGCGGGTGACCTGATAGGGAGGCCCGTAACATAAAAGTGCATGAGAACAGTGCACTTTTATGTTACGGGCCTCCCTATCAGGTCACCCGCAACAGGGCCGCGGCCCATACACCCTAACCCATCTCCGACACTGTTCTCATGCACAGCGGGTTATTGGAGCGGTGGCAAGCCACCGTCAGGGTTTGAACCCCCGACCTCTTACTCCCTTGACAAGGTCCTCTCCAAGCAGGACTCATCACCAACTGAGCCGCGGCTCCAATAACCCGCTGTGCATGAGAACAGTGTCGGAGATGGGTTAGGGTGTATGGGCCGCGGCCCTGTTGCGGGTGACCTGATAGGGAGGCCCGTAACAATATAAAACTTGAAAGTGACCTAGTCATGTGTCCAATGACTCGTAAAACAATGACCAGTGGAGAGGATGTAATAGCAATATAAGCACTTGAATTCCCTGTGGGCAAAGGCTGTGGAACCTGTAGATGATGTAGACTCGGTAGACTAGTCTTGCATAAAATGACATAACATATGCATCTCCTCGGAAGAAACTCCCTAAAGTGTGTCAAAAGAAGTGGATTTAGATGCATCTAACAAAACCAGGTGCATGAGTACCTCCCTAAAATCAACTCTAACAACCAGTGCCATCTTCTCATGGAGCTCCTCCCCATTTCTCTGAATGATAATAATTAAGCTTTAAATAATTTTCTCATGCGTGTCGAAGGTTTTCATAATAATCAGAAACCAAATAGCCCTTGTCTGGCTATTGAGGACAAATATCACGACCCCTAGATGCAAGAGAAGACAAGAATCATAAGCAGGTTGCATGTATCAACTGTGACATTTGAATGATCATTGATGGGATGATGAATCAAAGATTCAATTAAGGGTGCAAACGAGTCGAGGTCGAGTTAAGTTTAAGAAACAATGTTGGCTCGAGCTCGAGGTAGTTATTTTGAGCTCGAGACCTATAGATTGAGCTCAAGCCCAAGCTCAAGACCTATAGGTTGAACTTGAGTTCGACTTCACGAGCTCGGGTAGAGCTCGAGCTATGGCAGCTCCTATTTTGTAGGAATTGGATAGTTTTCTGGAATGATCACCAAGTTCAACTCCCAGAAATCCACACAAAAATGTGAACTGAAGTTTCACTTACGTACCAGGAGGAAGGGACTGGAGAAGAGGTTGGAACTCTGGCAGATAATGTCCGATACTCCGATGTGAGCATATTGATCATCAGAGACTCAATCTCATCCTTCTGGATTTGCCATACTGGTAAGACCTAATAGACATAGGGCTGGACAAGGATTGAGAGGTATGATATGGTACATGGCTCGGTGGGGCGGGGAGCATGTGATTCCGCAAAGATTCTTGTGAATTGCTCAAGCAGTTGCAATAATTAATGCTCTTGATGTGTGTTTGGGGGGGGGGGGGGGGGAGTATTGGCTGATGATGGCGTCGTGGGAGACGAAGTAAACTGTCACAAATTGTGCTAGTCCGTCTTTTCGATTTTCTAGAGTGAGCGCAAAGCCGCTAGAGTATGTGTAAAAGAGGCATCCCCTACAGTTTGACTGAGCAGTCGGACTAACTGAAGGTCATGGACAACTTGGACCAGTTAGAATTGAACTCCCCCAAGGTATGCAACCAAGCTACTCCCACGATGACGTAAACACCTCCTAATCCAAAGATGCAAAAATCTATCGTAATAGATAACACTCATATGTTGACCGCAACATTGCAGTATAGTCCACTGGTGAAAGATCGGCCTCCGTCACCCAGGAACATGGTAAAGTCAGAAGAGGACTCTAATGAAATATTTCAATGAGATCCTAAATAAGAAGAGATGAAATTGCGACTTTCTCAGTATTATCACAAAGTCTCATGGTGTGGGGTCTCAATATCCACTAATCCACACGACCGAAAAATAAGAGACTGAGGCAGTTGAGAGTGGCATTGTTTGTGGTTAGCTATGACTCATCCTTGATCTTAAAGGCCTCAAAATCTGCTATCATAATTTCCTCCTCATAATCCCCGATTTTGGCTCGCAACTTTTTAAATGGACCGTCGTAGGTGTGTGAATAAGTTTGCTTACACTAACATAAAGGCTCATGCTTCAAAGATCATTGTATTCTTGTTTAAATAAGCAGCGCGTTTGCGTAAGACTGATGCTGATGGATGTGGTTTAGTGTTCAATGGTGGGAAGCTTGACGGTCCGTGGAGATGAATCGATAAGGGATGGTTTGAAGATGTTGGAAGACTTATAAATGGGGAAAGGTGTGCAACCATGTGTGGAGGAGATGCAATAAGAGTCTAAAATCCATCTACAAATTTGGCTTCCATTAGACGGGTCGTACCGATAACCTGATTGATGGTGGTGGGGTGGAGGTAGCAAAGACATGTGCGGAAGTGGGGCTCAAGACCATGTACAAAATATCACAGGTAATGCTCTGGCAGAAGGTCGAGCACACGAGTAACGAGTTCATTCGTCCACCTGCTCATCGACGATGCCGGATTACCGCATGACACAAAATCGTTCTACTGCGTTGCTCATATATCGATGGTTGTAGTGCTGGGTTATACCTTGTGTTAGTGCAACCTAGGTCTGGGTAAGTGTGGATTGTCATAGCCAACAGACCAAGCAGATGATCAATCCATCCATACTGACAAGTACAACCAAGATGCATTGGGTGTTTGAGATGCCAAAGTCCGCACACAAGGTTCAACGGAGCTTCTGAGGCCCGAAACACACGGGTCAGATGGGACTAGCGGTGTGGATGGAGGCGGAGAGTTGGAGCGCTGGATTTGCCAAAGGGAGAGAATAGAGTTGATTCTCGTTAGAGTGTTCCTCGGATGCATCGAGGAGAGAGCGAATGTCGGCCACTGATTTTTCAACGACATCAATGTGATCTAACATCGTCCTGGTACATGGCATGCATATAACATCATATGGATCAACTGAAAAACACACATGTGATTCAGAGGTCGGCAAGGCAGAGTTGTCGGCATGCAGGGTCTTTGCAGATGGAACCTAGCAAGATGGATCGCAATTGCACACAGTTGTTGAAAGCTAATTTCGCGATCAACAAAGAGCGCGAGGGAAATAAGGGGCACCGATGATCTAAGAGGTGGGCTGTACAATAGGGATCAGACCAATGCTAAATGGGGAAGAGAAGCAAGTTGTAACCCACGGAAATAAAAGAGGGAAGAAGGGAGTGGCAACAACTAGGGTGTGCGGGCAACGGAACCAGATGAGACTAGTCTCAGTTCAGCTCAAGAGGTCCTATATATATGCCTCGATCATTGGCCCTAATCAGACTAAAATGCGATACATAAGATTAATTAAAATACCGGATAGAAAATTAAGATTCATGTGTCTTCCATTATTCCGCGACTTTGCTCATGCTCTTTGATCGTCATTAATAGACCCTACAGCCTTGATTAGGCATTTTCACCAACGGGTCCCTCCATAATGATACACTATGTTTATTGGTGACAATTTAGTGGCTTGAAAAAAAACTATTGTGTCTCAGTCAGCTACAGAAGCTGAGTATAGATTCATAGCCTGACTACTTATAAGTTGATGTAGCTTTAATCCATCTTAGTGAAGGTGGAATTTCCTGTTAATAGGACCATGCTTATCTACTATAATAATCAAGATGTCATCTAAATTGTAGTGTTTCGTGAAAAAACAAATTTTGATTTTCACTTCATACGAGAGATATTTTAAAATGAAGTCATTACAACCCTCTTTGTTCCTACTGGTGCAGAACTGAAAAATATTTTACTAGACAGTTTCCGGTAGAAACCTCCATCCGAACTCATTAAGTTTGGGAATTATGGATGCTTATGGTGTTAGCTTAAGAGAGATGCGGGAAAAAATAGCAATAATATGGGTATATTCATCGGATGGTGACCACAACCAAAAGTTAAATGATTCATGTGATAAAGGTATCTTTGGCTTAGCTATGAATTGATTGACTTTTACCCAAGCTTCAAGTCAATTAGTGTGTGTTCCTATTGAAAAAATTTGTCCCTCTAGGTACTTCTCATGAAACATGTTACAATGAATAAACAAATGTAATTTCCCCCTTATATATAAGGGTGTTCTACTATTGAATAACATATGCATTATTATTTTTCTCCCGTTAACATGGTATCAGAGCCCTAACTTAGGCGCTCTCTTCGGTTACGCTCGTCTCTTGCCGCCGCCCGCCGCTCGTTCGCCTCCTACCTTCTCTCTCCCCGCGCCGGTCCCCCCAGCGCCGGTCCTCCGCCAGCTCTCTCTCTCCCCGTGTGCCCTCTCTGCAGCGCTGTCGTCGCTCGACTCATCCGTCGGCCAATCGGTGCTGGACCGTTTGGATGGATTCTCCGGCGGCCTTCCGACGGTTCGATTGACTCCAAACTTTGGAAAAAGTTTCGCTTTGGCCCTCTTATCCTCCACCTAGTTTTTTCGTTCCAACAGTTGGATGCTTCACAATATCAGATCTCGTGTTTCCTTTGTTCAAGAGGAGGCAGACTCCTAACTCTCCAATGATGCTCTTTCTCCCTCCCGTTCTTCGAAGGGGTGTTCTTCTCTACTCCTCACCATTCTCTTGGCGGCGTTTGGTTGAAATTTTTTCTTATGTCGGGCGTGGTTGATTCCGGTAGCTCTGTGACCCCGGCTTGATCTACCTGGGCTGGTCAGGATCACCACTACTCTCAGCTTACAACGATCTGGTTGATGACACCTATTATTTGTCTTGGTCCCGATCCATTACTCTAGCCTTAAAGAGTCGACGCCACTTTGGCTATATCAGTGACACCACAACCGCTCCAGCCACGACCTCTACTGCTTGGCCTCAATGGGAGTCGAAAAACTCATTTGTCATATCCTGGCTCACTAATTCCATGCGGGAATCTATTGCTCGGAAATACCTTTTCCTGGACACTGCTGCAGAGATATGGAAGCGTGCTGAGTCTACCTATTCCCGTAAGGGGAATGCGGCTCAGATCTACCAACTACGCTGCAAGATTTTTCTTCTCTGATAGGGAGATCGTCCTCCTTCTGCCTATTACCTTGAGTTTACCCAGTTGTATCAAGAGTGCGACCATTTTGATTCCCTCATCATGGTTTGTAATGTGAATGCGCTCTTGTTGAAGGGCCATGAGGATCGTAATCCGGTATTTGAGTTTCAACATGGGTTGCACAGAAATTTTGATCAGATTACTGTCCTGATTTTGGGACGTGTCTCTATTCCCTCGCTTCCTGAAGTTTACAACATTGTCCAACAAGAGTTTGACCAAAGGCAGTCCGGGAACACCACCACCCTTCCGGAAGGATTCACTTTAGTGGCCCATCAACCCAATTTTGGAGGTCGTGTTCCTCGTGATTTCAAGCCCAAGCCTACATATAAGAATCACCTCACTCATGATTATTGTGACAAGCCTCGTCATACTCAGGACACGTGCTTCAGCCTATATGGATTTCCTCCTCCCAGGGGCGGATCGACTTCACGTGGGGGTCGCGGTTGTGGTAGAACTCCTGGGCGACCCTATCACTCTGCTCATTTGTTTGAGACTCCAGAAAGCTATTCTCCTCAGTTGTCCTCCTTCTCTGCTAAAGAGATGCAGACCCTTCGTCGATTGATGCATGGCCTTACTACTGAGCCTATTACTGCCTCTACGTCATCATCTGCCCTTGCCCACACAGATACACCAGATGCCCACTCTGCTACTACTAGTCCTTCTACTCATTGGATTATCGATTCCAGCGCCACTGATCACATGACCGATTCAGCTTCGAGTTTTGTCATATTCGCCTCTTTCAGGCAGAGATAAAGTGAGCATTGTTGATGACTCTTTCTCCTCCATTGCTGGGAAAGGCTTCATCTCTTGTTCTTCTCTCACTTTATCTTATGTGCTTCATGCTCCAAATTTTACCCGCAGTCTACTTTCTGTTAGTCATTTGACTAATTCTCTTTAATGCACAGTTACCTTCTTTATTTCTCATTGTATTTTTCAGGATTTGAAGACGGGGAATGTGATTGACTATAGTAGCATGCAGGATGACCTGTATGTGTTTGACTCCTCTTGTGGATCTACCTCTCCGCAAGCTCTCCACTCTTCGTAGACCTCCACCTTGTTCACCTGGCACCGTCGGCTTGACCATCCCTTTGTTGCGACCATGCAACGTTTATTTCCTGCTTTTTCTTCTACATGCTTTAAAAACCTTGTATGTGATGTCTGTGTTGTTGTCAAACATCATCGTATTCTTGTTAATCATGTTTCTTTACCTAGTACAACTCCTTTTCATATTGTTCATACTGATGTTTGGGGGCCCTGCACCGTTGCTTCTATTTCGGGATGTTATTGGTTTATTACCTTTATTGACTGTTTTTCTCGCACGAATCGAGTTTATTTGATGAAGAATAAGAATGAAGAGTTTTCTATCAACAATTTCATAAAATGGTTTTTACTTAATTCTCTGCTACTATCAAAATTTTTCGTAGTGATAATGGTCGGGAGTATGTCAACTCTCCCTTTGACCACTACCTTGTTGATCATGACATTCTCCATCAAACCTCATGTGTTCACTCCCCGTCTCAGAATGGGGTTGCTGAACGAAAAAGCGTCACCTCTTGGAGGTTGCATGATGTTTACTCTTCACTATGGATCTCCCTAAATACCATTGAGGTGATGTGGTTCTCACGACCGCCAACCTCATCAACCGCCTGCCATCTCTGGTATTGGGACATCAAACCCCTCTTACTATCCTAGGGGTTACACCGACCTTTCTCCACCCAAAAACTTTTGGTTGTGTCTGCTTCTCTCACATACACTCTCCGGGACGGTCTAAAATTGACCCTCGAGCTCTTAAGTGCGTGTTCCTTGTCTATTCTCCCACTCAGAGGGGGTATAAATGTTATCATCCCTTGACTAAGAGGATTTTTGTCACGACGGATATCACGTTTTGTCAATCTGAACCTTATTATGTGACCTCACTTCAGGGGGAGTCCACACATATGGAAGAGGTGAGCTCCCTTACTCTATCCTTACCGATTCCTCCAACATACTCTATTCCTCCACATACTCTGCCTCATGATGAGACTCTCAATTAGGGGGAGCTTCCTCATAAAGAACAAGAATTACAGGTGTACACCAGACAGAGTAAAGCTCCTAACACACGGACACATCCCACGCTACCAGTGCCAGTGCCAACTCCGTCAACAGATTCCTCTGAACCGCCCATTTCCCTTCGTAAAGGTATCAGATCTTGCACCCAACATCCATTGTCTCATTATGTTTCATACGACAATCTAACTCCTCACATAGAGCATTTGTCTCCTCTCTTGTACCAATCTCTATTCCGTCCACATGGCAGGAGGCTCTTGGGCATCAAAAGTGGAAAGAGGCAATGATTGAGGAAATGATTGCTTTGGAAAAAAATTGTGCATGGGATCTAATACACCTCCCACACGGAAAGAAGACCGTTGGTTGCAAGTGGGTGTTTACCGTGAAGCAGAACTCTGAAGGCTTGGTTGAACAATTCAAAGAAAGGTTGGTGGCAATGGGGTATACTCAAACCCTAGGGATTGATTATCAAGACACTTTTGCCCATGTTGCAAAAATGAACTCTATGAGTATTGTTATCGTGTGTCGCGTGCAATGGTTGAGGTCTTACCCAATTGGACGTGAAGAATGTATTCCTTCATGGGAATTTAGAAGAGAAGCTATATATGTCTTTTCCCCTTCCAGCTCTGAAGGGAAAGTGTGCAAGTTAAAAAAGACCCTCTACGGCCTGAAGCACTGAGGGCTTGGTTTGGTCAGTTTCAAAAATTCACAATCTCTCTTGGATACAAACAAAGTCATGCATACCATACTCCGCTTATAAAACAGAGGGACAATATGTTAACGAGTATCATTGTCTATGTTGATAACATTATCATAACAGGTAATGCAGGAGATGATGTTAAAGAAGTGAGTTTTGAAAGGGAATTTGGCAAAAGAGTTTGAAGTGAAGGATTTAGGGAAACTTAAGTATTTTTTGGGGATTGAAGTAACTAGATCTAAACAGGGTATTTTCATCTCCCATAGAAAATACATCATCGATTTGCTGGAACAATCTGGTATAAGTGGGTGCAGACCTGTTGATACCCCTATGGAGGTCAACCACAGCCTTGGAAGAATTGACGGTGATCCTATTGAAAACTGTTAGAAAAGTCCATGTAAAGGCCCATATTGGAGCCCATTTATTTTCTTGTTTCTCTCTTTTATTTGGTCTCACATCATGTATAAAGAACTCCTCTCTCTTTCTCTCTCTTTTCTTTAGTCCCACATCATGTATATGGAACTCCTCTCTCTTTCTCTCTTCTATATATTTGTATTCATACTTGTATTTGGATATACAGAATAGAATATGCAAGGTTTTGTTCTTATCTACATGGTATCAGAGCCTTCGGTCCAAACCTGCGGTCTCCGATTTCTCTAACCGCAGCTCCCCTGCGGGCTCTCCTTGCGAGCTCCTCGTCCCTGCGGTCTCCGATTTCTCTAACCGCAGCTCCCCTGCGGGTTCTCCTTCCTGCTTCGTCTTCTAAGCCTCCTCCCTTCTTAAGTTCTTATAGCCTCCTCCCTTCTGACAAGTGGGCCCCGCTCCTCCTGCTCGCTGTTCACTCCGCTGCCACTGCGGTCTCCTCCTCTCAGCTCGCGTTGCTCGCACCCTCTCCCTCTACCGTTGTCTCCTTTTGCCGCTGCTCGCACCCTCTCCCTCTCGCGTTGCTCGCGCCCTCTCGCGTTGCTCGCACCCTCTCCCTCTCCTTCTCACCGTTGTCTCCCTCTGCTCGCGCCGAGCTGCTCGCGCGATCTCCTTCTAAGGCTCTAACCGCAGCTCCCAGCGGCCTCCTTTTCCAGAGGCCTCCTTATCTAGCGGACTTCCTCTGCTCGCGCGATCTCCCTCTAACCGCAGCTACCAGCGGCCTCCTCTCCCAGTGTCTTTGTCGTAGTTTGCCAGCAGTCTCCCAGTGGTCTCCCATCGATCTTGCCGTGGTCTTTTAGCGGTCTCCCAGCTGCCCAGCAGTCTCCCTTCGTGCCGACCTCTCTGCTCTAGACGCTCTAAGTGCTGAATCCAAATGGGTTCCTCCAATAATCCTTCAGAGCATCCCGATGGGCAGACCGCCTCCTCTCCTGCAGCCCGCTTGCTTCCCACTCCTGAACTACGCGACGAGCTAAGAATCACTACCATCTCCCTGACTGGGAAGAAAAACTTCGTCGAATGAGTACACTCTGTCAGACGGGTTCTTCAGTGCAAGGGACTTTTGCTTCATCTCACTAAGGAGCCTCCTTCTGATCCTACTGATGACTGGCTGCGTAACGATGGCCGCGTTCAGACATGGCTTCTCAACTCACTTGATGGCGAACCTTACTGCATGGCCATGTATCACGAGACGGCCAAGGCAATGTGGGAGGAGCTCCACTCCTTGTACTCCGGCAAAGACAGTTTTTAGCACTTGTATGACATCATTACCGATCTTCAAACTCTTGACACTGGCGGGGCGGCCGACTTAACCTCATTTGTTGCTCGAGCTAAGACTCTTGCTGAAGCCTGGATCCAACATCAGCCCTCTACTACGGATCTAGCTGCTCAGCGTGCTCAAAAAGAGGTTGTTTGTATTGCTATGATGATGACTCGTGTCCCGCTTCACCTTCAGAGTATTCAGTCTCAGATCCTTTCGTCTGCTACTACCCCGTCAATATTTGATGTATGCTCCATGTTGCTCAAAGTTTCAAAGCCTCCTGATACTACTGGACCTCCCTCACCGGTCCTTCTCCAGCACTCGTCTGTGCCATTACCACCTCTCCCTCCCGCTACTCGTGGAGGACATTCCGGCTCTCGGGCGGGGGTCGTAGAGGCCGGCCACGTCCTAAGTGTTCATTCTGCAGAAAGGATGGATATCTTGAGGCGACCTGTTACCGCAAACATGGTCGTCCTCCTCATCCAACTGCTTATATTGCAGCTGACAATCCCTCTGCCACTCTGCTGATCTTGAAGCGGTTCGCCTCCAGCTCCAGCAACTTCACGGGATGCTCTGCCACCCACCTGCCTCCGTCGCCTCCATCTCCAATGAAGGTATCGCTTGTCTCGCCACTAGTCCGCGTTGGATGGTGGATTCAGGTGCTACCCACCATATCACCTCGCTGAGACCACATCAATCCGTGGATTCTCCTCATCCTAAGTATATCACAGTGGCCAATGGCGACACCGTCCCTGTCTCCGGCTCTGTTGATATCCCTCTCAATTCTTCTATCTCTCTCCGCTCGGCTCTTCATGTTCCGGGCTCCCCGTTTAATTTACTTTCTGTTAGTTGCCACACTACCGATTTGGATTGCTCAGTAACATTCACTTCTTCTTTTCTGATGTAGGATCGGCGGACGCAGAGTATCATTGGTAAGGGACGACTGCAAAACGGGCGCTACCTTCTTGATGTTTCTCCAACCATCCTCTCCTCAGTCTCCTCCGTTGATTGGCATCGGCGTCTTGGGCATGCCCCTCTTCCAGTCCTTCAGAAGGCTCTTCCAAATATCTCTCTTTCTGCTTTTAAGTGTGAATCATGTATTTTGGGAAAACAACATCGTTCCTCTTTTCCTCCCCATTGTACTCGGAGCTCTACTTCTTTTGTTTTAGTACATTCTGATGTTTGGGGCCCGTACAAAATTACTAATATCTCTGATTATCGCTATTTCATCACCTTTATTGATGATTATTCTCGCACAACTTGGTTGTATTTACTTCGTGGTCGCTCCGAGCTTCCCCGTATATTTCGGGTTTTCGTTCTTGAGATTCGCACGCAGTTTTCCGAAAACATAAAAACTCTACGGACAGATAATGCTCGTGAATATACTAGCCATGAATTTGCTAATCTCCGCTCTAAATTTTGGATCATTCACCAGACGTCGTGTGCCTAACTGCCTATACCCCCCAACAAAATGGCGTTGCTGAACAGAAAAATAGACATCTGCTCGATGTTGCTCGTTCTCTCATGGTCCACATGCAGGTACCCAAAGCCTATTGGAACTTTGCGCTGTCCACTACATGTTATCTCATTAACCGTCTCCCTTCCTCCGTCCTCTAAAATGTTACTCCGTTTAGCCTCCTTTTCCCCTCCACTTCGTCATTCTCTCTCACACCCCGCATATTTGGTTGTACCTGCTACGTTCACCTACTTGGTCCGTCCACTGACAAGTTGGATCTCCGAGCAGCCAAACACATATTCATCAGCTATTTGCGTACTCAGAAAGGCTACGTGTGATACCCGAAAAGTGACTGTTTCTGCTGATGTTACCATTCAGGAAGATCAACCTTTCTTCTCCGCACCAACCCCACCTCTTCCACCACCATCCTTCCCACGACATGTCGTTCCCATTACCACTCCTCTACCACTACTCCTTCCTGGCCCTGCTCCCGCTCTCCACAAGCCACCTCTTATCTGTGTCTACACCCATCGCACTCCACGCTCTGTTGCCCCAATACAGTCGACATCGACCTCTGACACTCTGCGCCCTACTGATCCGGCACCAGCGTCCACAATCATCCCACGACGAACTATGTATCCTTACATCGCCTGTCCCCACCGCTTCATCACTTTGCTACTTCATTATCCTTTATTTCTGTCCCTAACTCTGTGCAGGAAGCTCTCCAACATCCAGACTGCTTATCCTTTATTTCTGTCCCTAACTCTGTGCAGGAAGCTCTCCAACATCCAGGCTGGCGGGCAGCCATGAACGAAGAAATGACAGCTCTCTGGGCTAACCAGACATGGGACCTGGTCCCTCTCCCTCCAAGCCAGACTCCGGTTGGGTGTAAATGGGTCTTTGTCATCAAGCATGCTCCTGATGAGACAATTGATAGTCAGAAAGCCTGACTGTTGGCTTGTGGCTTTACCTAACAACAAGGTCTCGATTATGAGAAAACATTGTCTCCAGTAGCCAAACTCAACACAGTTTGTGTCCTCTCCATAGTTGTGCATCGCCAATGACCCTTACACCAACTGGATATCCAGAATGCCTTTTTAAATGGTGACCTACAAGAAACAGTCTACATGCAACAACCTCCGGGGTTTGAGACCACGGGGGAGTCCCGAGTTTGTCACATTAAGAAGTCAATATATGGTCTCAAACAATCCCCTCGGGCATGGTTTGACAAGTTTAGTAAGGCTATTCGGGAAGTTGGCTTTACTCCGAGCTCGGCAGACTTCTCTCTGTTCACTCGACATCGAACAACAGGAACGGTTCTTCTGTTGGTATATGTTGATGACATCCTAATCACTGGTAATGATTCAAAGGGAATGCAAGCGGTCAAACAACACCTTAGCTCCGTCTTTCAAACAAAAGATCTGGGGAATCTTCGATACTTCCTTGGTCTTGAGATCGCGAGACGTCCTGATGGACTTGTCCTCTCTCAACAGAAGTATTGTCTCGATCTTCTTCAGGATGCTGACTAGTCTGGATGCAAGTCGATTAACACTCCTATGGATGTCAATCACAAGTTGTGTGCACATGCCTCTGATAATGATCTTCCTCTTACAAATCCAGAATATTATTGACGACTTGTTGGAAAACTGATTTACCTAATGGTCACGAGACCAGATATATCCTTTGCTGTTGGGGTTGTCAGTCGGTTTATGCATTCCCCTCGACTGTCTCATCTTCAGGTCGTCGAACACATCATAAGATATCTAAAAACAACCCCTGGACAAGGGCGGGTATACAAAACCTCGTCTTCTACTCCAACATTGGTTGCGCATTCTGATGCAGATTATGCTGGTTCTCTGGATGATCGACGGCCTAGAGGTGGATTTTGTGCCTACTTTGGAGGTCACCTTGTGATCTGGCGTAGTAAGAAACAAGTTGTGGTTACTCGATCTTCAGCAGAAGCGGAATACCGTTCGATGACATCAGTTGTCTCTGAACTCACATTGCTTGAAAGTCTCCTCGCTGATGTAGGTGTAAAACTTCTCTCACCAGCTATCTTACTATGTGACAGTCAAGCCGCTATATACATAGCTAAAAACCCGGTCTTTCATGAAAGAACGAAACACATTGAAGTGGACTGTCACTTCATCCGGGAGAAAGTTCAAATGAAGAAGTTAGAATTAAAGCATGTTCCAGGTACTGACCAAGTTGATGATATTCTCACCAAGGTCCTACCAAGTACCATATTTTATCAATTCCTGTCCAAGCTGGGTGCCAACGACTTGTACGCTCCAGTTTGCGGGGGAGTGTTAGAAAAGTCCATGTAAAGGCCCATATTGGAGCTCATTTATTTTCTTGTTTCTCTCTCTTTTCTTTAGTCCCACATCATGTATAAGAAACTCCACTCTCTTTCTCCCTCTTATATATTTGTACTCATACTTGTATTTGGATATACAGAAGAGAATATACAAGGTTCTGCTCTTATCTACAAAAACGTTATTGGTTACCAACGACTTGTCGGGCGGTTAATCTATCTATCTCATACTCGCCCTGACATAACTTATGTTGTAGGGGTCGTTAGCCAATATATGCACTCCCCGAAGACGAAACATTTGGATGCAGCTCATAGAATCTTGAGGTATTTGAAGACCTCGCCAGGAAGATGGATCCTCTCAGTCCCAATACAGATTTGAAGATTGAAGTTCATATTTAAGCAGATTGGGCTGGATCCATTAAAGATAGACGATCTACATCTGAATATTGCTCATTTGTTGGTGAGAACCTAGTCACTTGGAGAAGTAAAAAACAATTTATCGTCTCAAGATCTAGCGCAGAAGCTGAATTTAGAGCTATGACACATGACATATGTGAGGGGTTGTGGATACGCTCCCTATGTGTGATTTGGGATTAAGTGAGTCTAGTCCTACCGATTGTACTGTGATAAGACAACAAAGCCGCAATCAGTATTGCCAACAACCACGTTCAACACGATCGCATCAAACACATTGAAGTGAACAGACATCTCATCAAAGAGAATATCGAGAAGAAGATTACCTGTATTCCATTTGTCCCTCAAAGGGACAATTAGCTGATATTCTTACTAAGAGTCTTGTGGGGAATGCATTCAGTGTTTTTATCGACAAGTTTGGTATGAGAAATATAACGTGCCAAACTTGAGTGAGAGTGTTAGAATGAATTAATAAATATAATTTCCCCGTATATATAAGGGGGTTTTACTATTGAATAACATATGCATTATTATTTTTCTCCCGTTAACAAAATACACATTTTCTTCAGCCTTAATGCTAAATATTACTACTACCACAACCTCTCTTACAATATAGTTTTACATTGCATTTAAGCATAACCACATATCTTAGCATTCTCATTTCCACCAAAAATCCTTGTTCTACAACTTCACCCAATCATTAATAATTTCTCACTACTTAAATAATGATGCATAGAGAAACTTTCAAAAGACAAAGTCAAACCAAGAAATACAGCTTGCCTAACATAAATTGTAGAATAGTGTTATGGGCTCGCCGTAGAACGTTGGTAGAGTTGTTGGACGATGGCCAGATGTGGGGATGATGGTGGAGAAGGATATTGTGAAGCCAGAACCGCAGCTGCCTAAGCGGGATTTGCTCTGAAAGAAAGAGCTACCACAATCTCATACAAGACAAGAAAATAAACTAAAATTTTTTGATACCTTCTCACAACCCAAGGGGTCCTTTAAATAAGATTACATAAGGACATAAAAGTAAATAAGTCCAACATTTGGTCTTACATAAAAAAAAAAATAAGAGATGCGACATTAATAAAAATATAAAATAGCGATGAATAACAAAACGAGATCGGGACAATAACATCCTATCCTTCCTTGAAATCGAGTTTGGCTTGGTTGGTGTGATCCTCGGGTTCTTTACTTTCGCGCTAAAACAACTCTTTATAACATGAGGTCAGATTACATGCATCATGGGGATAGGAGCTCATGTCGTGCTCACAAATGTCACGGCAGATGACACTGTTGTTAGAGGGGTTCATAGGAGTAGGGCGACTTGGGAGCCACATGATGATGAATGTCTGGTGGCTGTGGACGATCGAGACGGACCAATGATCCCGTGGAAGGAGGACTACGATGGTCAGACGTGATGGAGCCAGTAGGTTAGCACTCACCAATGAAACAGGGCTCAGAGCCGACAGAGGCTATGGCTAGAGCAAAGGGTGTTGGATGGATGTGGCCGGCGGAACGAATGACACGGGGCTCAAAGCCAATGAGATCCACGACATGGAAAGCGACAGCTGGGTCTGGAGGAGGCTCGCAGGAGTTAGCAGTGGAATGCGTTGCGGCGAAATAATCATCGGGTTTGATGGCTATGCAGAGATCAGATGACGAGAAAGAGGATTCCTAACAGTTGGAGAGTTGACGATTGCGGCAAGTGCGACCTAGTGTCTGGCTTGCGCTTCTTGATGTCGGGCTTCAGCGGCGACATGGGATGCCAGAAGAATGCGCATATAATCCTGAAGTTTAATCAGATTGACGTAGAAATCACCCATGTTATTAATTAATTTGAAATAATTAAATTAAGTTTTTTTTAAAAGGTAATTGTTGGGAACAGTGCCCAGCAGTGTTCCTGATTTGAAGAAGTGCTCAGCTCAATGATAAGTGCAAGTTGTATTCAATGTCATATCTAGTTCATGTTTGCAGAAATCAGACAATATGTCAAGTACTTTAGTTATTTCACTAAGTACAATATCGTCGAGAAGAATAGGAGATGTCGTCGACAAAGTATGCTTGTCGTCATGATCATGAGCAAAGCAAACGCTGAGACTTGGCGTGTTCGTCGAACGAAGAATGAAGTTCGTCGAACGCAGAGACGAGACAGAAGCAAACACTGAGGCTTGGCGAGTTCGTCGAACGAAGAATGAAGTTCGTCGAACGAAGAACGAATTTCGTCGAACGAAGAACGAAGTTCGTCGAACGAAGAACGAAGTTCGTCGAACGAAGAACGAAATTCGTCGAATGAAGAACGAAGTTCGTCGAACGCAAAGACGGGACAGAAGCAAATGTTGAGACTTGGCGAGTTCGTCGAACGCAGAATGTTGTTCATCGAACGCAGAATGCAGTTCGTCGAACGCAGAAACTTCTCTGCAGATCGACAGAATCTGCTGAGAAGAGGAAGCCATCTCAGCCCAACCGCTGAGACAGATTCAAAAGGAAGGAATGTCGTAGAGGAGATGCAGTATCGTCGACATCATCAAAGAAGCTGTGTCGTCGGAAAGGCTAAGTAAGACTTATGCCAATGACATCGTCGTAAAGAAGGCGTGACGTCGAGAAGACTGAAGAAGGACAGCTGAAGACAAGCAGTTGCTAAAGCATAGTCTGTCGACATGATATCGCTCATGTCGTCGAAAGAACAAAGTGATTACGACGATAGACTACAAGAAAGAAGATCACGACGACACAGTCAGAGATAGCATGTCGTTGTATATGCAGAAACGTCATAATATCTCGTATCGTCGAGACATCAGCGTCAGAGGCAGAAGCTAGAAGATCTACCAAGGCCTAAGTCATCGACAAAGTCCTGTCGTCGAGATATTATCCATATCGTCGTAATGCTGTCAGTATCGACATAAAGCTGGAAATATCGTCGAGACGAAATTCAAATGTTGCGGACGCGCTGTCAGCAATTAATGTCGTCGCCTGATTGTCCAATCAGCGCGTGCTCTTAAGGAATGAGCGTCTGACAGTAAAGGACTTTATATGTGACCGTTAAGCGGCTCTTCCGTCCTATAAAAGGGAACAGTGTTGCCCTAGAAAAGATATTCTTCGTCGGAGAGACATGAACGAAAAAGAATCCCGCCGTTGCTTCAATATACAACAGTACATTCTGCGGAGAAGAATAAGTAGAGAACAAGAATCAAGCGTTCTCAGAAGAATCAGTCATCTCCATTAACTGATAAGAAGCAGTTCCTCATCAGGCTAAGAAAAGAGATTGAAGAAGAACTGTGCTTTCAAGATCTGAATCAGAAACATCTTCTTCAACCTCAAGTTGCCGATCTCCATCAGACTAAGTTGCGGATCTTCATCAGGCAGAAGAAACAGTTTTCATCACTGTAAATCTTTTATTGTTGTAAGGCTTGAGGGCCTAAGTGTCTAGCTTGAGGGCTGGAGAGCTGTGAGGCTTGAGGGCCAGGGCAGTGGACTTGCAGGTCCGATTTTGTCTAGATTGAGGGCTGGAGAGCTGTGAGGCTTGAGGGCCAGGGCAGTGGACTTGTGGGTCCGATTTTGTCTAGCTTGAGGGCTGGAGAGCTGTGAGGCTTGAGGGTCAGGATAGTGGACTTGCGGGTCCGATATTGTCGAGCTTGAGAGCTTGGGTGCAGCAAGGGCTTGCAGGCCTAGGCTGTAGGCACAGGACTTGCGGGTCAGTGTTGTGTAGGGCTTGAGGGCCTGAGTGTCGAGCTTGCGGGCTCGGGTGCAGTAGGGGCTTGCGGGCCTAAGCTGTAGGACTTGCGGGTCCGTGTTGTAAGGCTTGCGGGCCTGAAGATTTTGCGGAGTTTGCCGAGCCTAGCACACTGCTAGGTGGGCGCAGAGGGAAAGAGGACTACTCAAGACACCCGGTTTTGAGGAACCTCTATAGATCACTGTATGCTTTTCTGTGTTGTGCTTTATAATTTAGAGATCTATTAATCAGAAATCAAGAACATCTAAAGGGGATAAAGTAATTTGAAAAACCTATTCACCCCCCCCCCCCCCTCTAGGTGATAAGCTGACACCCAATAAACAACAAGTGGTATCAGAGGGAGGTTGTTCAAAAAAAAGCCTAACAGCTTGAACAGATCTGCCCTTGGGTGTTCATTCATCATAGCTATGAAATCAAAAATAGTTATTTGCTCTAAGGAGAACTTTGCCCTTTGGAAAGTAAGAGCAAGAATATACATGGAGGCTATGGACCCTAGAATGTTCCAAATTGTTCAAGAAGGGTCTTATGTCCCCAAGACCGTGTCCAAGAAAATGACTGAAGATGAGATCATCCTAGTCAACTTGGACAAAGAAGCCAAAGACATTGTAGCTGGTGCAGTTGACATCTCAACATTTCAGAAACTGGCTCACTGCATAACAACAAAAGAGATGTGGGACTCTCTAACGGTCCTTATGGAAGGATCAAAAGAAGAAAAAGCAAATCAGCTAAGAAGAAAGTCAGAACATTGAGTGACAGTGACTCAAGCTGTTCAGACTCAGAAGAGAAGACTCAGTTTGGGCTGACTGTCCTATCTGAGTCAGAGGAAGAAATCCAGGATGAAGTCTCACCTGAACAGGTATGCATAAGGGCTCCTCTATCTACCTCAGACTCAGAATCGGAGACAAGCTCATCTAGAAATGATGACTGGTCCAAGTCATACAATGATCTTCTAGAAGATGTCAAGATGCTGTGCAAGGAGCAGGATGCAAAGATCTCTTCTCTTCAAGCAAGAAATCTTGATCTCTCAGAGAAAGCAGAAAAACTAACTCTAGAGAATACAGAGTTTTGTCAACTCAAAAAGGACTTACAAGGCAAGCTCCAACCTTGACTTGATAAGCAAATTTGGGAAAACTCTGAAGGCATTGATTGAGAGCAAGGAGTTGTGCTGCTCACTAACCAGAGAAGTGGTTCTTCTAAAGAAGGACAAAATTCAGCCCAAAGTCCTGAAATCTAAGATTGACAACACCAGAAGGGTGGAGGATAAACTCCCCTTTGTAGTGAAGCCTGTGGCAAGCTCCTCCAAACCAGAGACCTCTCCTCCACTGGTAAATGGTTGCTGCTCCACTCAAAGAAGGGAGCAGGGATGCTTCAAGGAAGACAGATCAGGCAGACCCTATGAGATGAAAGCTAATTTGAGGAAGGTAATCTCACCCTCCAACAAAAATGTTGGGCAATCTAATCTTGGGTATCTCAAGAATGGGAACTCCACAAGTGGAGCAAAGAACATGCAAAAAATCTCAAGGGTACCTCATGGAAGGATGACCACAAGGAGACATGAAGTTACTGGGTCTACAGAAACAAAGAAATCATTAAAGAAGACAGACTCCAGATGGAAGGCCGTGGATGATGATTGTCAACATCATGCTCACAATCAGTACAGATCAGTATCCTTCAAATATCCTTATGTTCATACTCAAAGGACTCATGATCACACAGCTAGCCAGAAAAGGAGATACAACATGTTTGAATGTTGGTGTTGTGGAAAGACCAGACACTTTGCAATTGATTGCTGGTACAATCCAACTGCTCCAAGGGTAACGAATGCTAAACCTTCAAATCGCCTTGTTCGTTATCACTATGCATATCCTGGAGTAGTTAAATCCAGTATGCCCGTTAAAGCTAATAATTTCCTAGGACCCAAATTTACTTGGGTACCTAAGGGCTTGTAATCTCATTTTGCAGGTAGTCCAAGAGCCCACCAGAAGCAAATCTGGGCTTTGGACAAGGTGGTTGTTCTGACCCGCAAGCAGAACAGCAAAGTCTATTTACTAACAAACTTAGTGCAGGTCATCCTACTAAAAGGGGCCTAAAAAGCTGACGTTAGCTGAATAAGTGTTGGAATCTATAATCGTCGATACTAAAAGTTGTTACGACGACACAATAGACGTTACGACGACAAAGGATCAAGTTGGGAGGATGCGTATCCAAGGATCATTTCGACGACAATAAGCGTATCGTCAAAATACAATCGAGTTATTTATCACGGGATTAGATCGGTCCATCAGAGCCGTTTGATCACTCTTTTTCTTTCAAAGGTACGCGCCTCTTCACCTACCGACACTATAAATAGAGTGAATGCTCGAGAATAAAAATTACGCTATCATTTGCCCTAAGTTATTCCGTCGACAAACCCCCGCTTCGTCTCCGACGTACTGCCTTCTCTCTCACTCTGAATCAATGGCTCCCAAGAAAGAAGAGGTGATCTCCAGTTGTGAACTCCAGCGAGGGGGTTTCAATGCCTGCTCCGATGAGATAAGGTCAGTGATAGGGTTGCTGGAGGCATCAGGACTGGAATATCTTCTATGCGAACCCTCGGTTCTTCTCCACCGTGAATTAGCAGAGTTCTTCGCCGAAGCAAGAATCAACCACACCGAATCACAGATCAAGTCCAAGGTGGGAGGTAAGAATGTTAAAATATCTGCGAAAAGCCTAGGAAAAGCGCTGCATCTGCCAAGAATCCAAGGGGGAGAGGAAGAATAAGAGCTGACCTCAGAGGATGTGTCCGCAAGCTATACCTGGTGCGGCCACACAGAGAAGACCTACGGGTCCATTAAGAGAGCGGAATTTAATCAAAAGGGGAAGCTGTTGGCCGACATTGTTGGCAAAGTTCTGTTGTGCAAACCTGGGTCCCATGACCGAATCTCTAAAGACATGTTCGTTGTCATGGCCCGGATAATCCATTCTAAGAAGACCAACTGGAGTGAGTTCCTCTTCCAGAGAATGAAGAACACCCTGAAGTCTCCTTCCTACGGAAGAATACTGTCCATCTACCTTCTAAACACCCAGGGTGAAGTACTGAATAAGAGAATGGGAGTTCCCCTACACTACTCCAAGAGACTGGATGCAAAGATGCTAGATCGATGAGATAGGTCTATCCCTAAACCATCATCTGATGTCCAGCTTGCTCCAAAGAAACAAAAGAAACAAGCATCCCCAATAGATCCCTCGGAAGAAGAAGATTCATCAAGCAGTTCTGATGACATACCTCCACCCCCACAAATCCCTGGTACGGCTGAGGGGGAGACTTCCACCCTAAGGGATTTTCCAGGAACAGTACCAGAACCTGCTCCCACAGAGGTTATTGAAGAAAGTAGAAACCCCAACTTGGGGAGTGTTCCCGCTGAGGGGGAGTCCCAACTTGGGAGCTCAACCCAAGACGCAGAGATGATTGATGGGGAGCTCCCGGCAGGAGGCTCAGCCCAAGGTAATGCACAAGTTGAAGGGGAGACCCAACTGGGGTACTCTGCCCTAGAAGATCAAGGGAATGCGCCTCTACCCCAGAAGATCGAGGCATTATGCCTGAGCCCATGGAAGATCTCACTCTCTCAGACTGCCGAGAGTTAGTAGCAGCAAGTAAGATTGTGCTTACATGCCCTGGTGAGACAGTACCAGAAAATGTCAAGGGGAAGGCTAAGGTAACATCACACATCAGTGAAGAACCATCTGCAAATATCTCTGAAGAAATTCCACAGGAAAGAGAAGAGGAAGACGAACAAGCTGCTGAGTCATCTTCGGCTCAGTCAGGTTCTCTTTTCCACATGATGTCAGCTCTACTAACTGCTCAGCGCAAACAACTAGAACAATTTATAGTAAAAACTGTGGATAATCTAAGGAAAGAGGTGAAGGGCGAGATCCAGAAAGTGAAGAAAGACATACTCCACCTCAACACCCAGTGTGCTCACTTCTACACTCTGGCAGCTGCGGCTATAGATAAGATGAGCGAGGAAGTCAACAAAGTGGGACATCAAACCCACACAATCCTGACAAAGCAAGAAACATTCTCAAACAATGTGTACTATGGTTTTGAGCAGATAGAAACAAATGCTACAAATAACAGAAATCAAATTCTGAATAGGGTCAATGAGAATGCTCATACCTTAGATACCCATCTGCTTGAATTAAGAAACAATTTGGATGAGACTGATCAACACCTGCATGAACAACTGAATCTAGTCAAAGGACTTGAGGAAAGGTTAATTGAACAAGCCCTAAAGGGGGAGAATGAAATAATAAACGTCGGTTCACATCAAGCGATGTGGATAACAAATCAAATAAAGCAGACAATGCAAAAACCCCCATCATTCTATGAGGCTGCAAACCCTTCTGCAAGCACTGAATCAGCTGAGTATGGAATAGAATTCGGAGAATCAGCAACCTCCAGGAAAAGAAAGAGAATTCAGAGCAGCCAGTATCGGCAAAAGAGACTGAGGGAAGTTGAGCTGGATCCACAATCAGGAAGGTGGAGTCCTGTCTCAAGAGAAATAATAACAGAATCATGGATCCATTTTGGATTTCCTCGGGAGGATTATCAGAGGGCATACCAGTCAGTTGAATGGCAGAAACATCTGAAGCAGCTGAAAGGAGGAAGAATCACAAGCTAGCATTCCCACAAGGTCCTCCTCCCTCTCCTAAGAAGATTCCCCTGCCCATCAACTACTATCAGAGGCAAAGACAGAAAACCAAAGGGGCAAGCAGCAGCAGACACTGATGGGGCACCAAATTAAAATCTTAATGATACTGTTGGGGCAAATGAATGTTAATGTTTATTCTTGAACATCTAATCTATTTATATGCTTGGTATCTATTGTGAAGAACATTTAATCTATTTATGTGATTGTTGTTTTATGTGTGATGCTATTATCTGAAATGATAAAACTTTTCATGAGTGGCATTTATCATTGAGGTAAGTTAGGGCTTCTTCAAATAAGGGGAGATTGTTTGGAACAGTGCCCAGCAGTGTTCCTGATTTGAAGAAGTGATCAGCTCAATGATAAGTGCAAGTTGTATTTAATGTCATATCTAGTCCATGTTTGCAAAAATCAGACAATATGTCAAGTACTTTAGTTATTTCACTAAGTACAACATCGTCGAGAAGAATAGGAGATGTCGTCGACAAAGTATGCTTGTCATCATGATGATGAGCAAAGCAAACGCTGAGACTTGGCGAGTTCGTCGAAAAAAGAATGAAGTTCGTTGAACGCAAATACGAGACAGAAGCAAACGCTGAGGCTTGGCGAGTTCGTCGAACGAAGAATGAAGTTCGTCGAACGAAGAACGAAGTTCGTCGAACGAAGAACGAAGTTCGTCGAACGAAGAACGAAGTTCGTCGAACGCAAAGACGGGACAGAAGCAAACGCTGAGACTTGGCGAGTTCATCGAACGCAGAATGTTGTTCGTCGAACGCAGAATGCAGTTCGTCGAACGCAGAAACTTCTCTGCAGATCGACAGAATCCGCTGAGAAGAGGAAGCCATCTCAGCCCAACCGCTGAGACAGATTCAAAAGGAAGGAATGTCGTCGAGAAGTTGCAGTATCGTCGACATCAAAGAAGCCGTGTCGTCGGAAAGGTTAAGTAAGACTTATGCCAATGACATCGTCGTAAAGAAGACGTGACGTCGAGAAGACTGAAGAAGAACAGCTGAAGACAAGCAGTTGCTAAAGCATAGTCTGTCGACATGATATCACTCATGTCGTCGAAAGAACAAAGTGATTACGACGACAGACTACAAGAAAGAAGATCACGACGACACAGTCAGAGATAGCATATCGCTGTATATGCAGAAATGCCAGAATATCTCGTATCGTCGAGACATCAGCGTCAGAGGCAGAAGCTAGAAAACTTGAAGATCCACCAAGGCCTAAGGCATCGACAAAGTCCTGTCATCGAGATATTATCCATATCGTCGTAATGCTGTCAGTATCGGCATAAAGCTGGAAATATCGTCGAGACGAAATTCAAATGTTGCGGACGCGCTGTCAACAATTAATGTCGCCGCCTGATTGTCCAATCAGCGCGTGCTCTTAAGGAATGGGCGTCTGACAGTAAAGGACTTTATATGTGACCGTTAAGCGGCTCTTCCGTCCTATAAAAGGGAACAGTGTTGCCCTAGAAAAGATATTCTTCGTCAGAGAGACAAGAACGAAAAAGAATCCCGCCGTTGCTTCAATATACAACAGTACATTCTGCGGAGAAGAAGAAGAACAAGTAAAGAACAAGAATCAAGCGTTCTCAGAAGAATCTGTAATCTCCAATGACTGATAAGAAGCCGTTCTTCATCAGGCTAAGAAAAGAGATTGAAGAAGAACTGTACTTTCAAGATCTGAATCAGAAACATCTTCTTCAACCTCAAGTTGTCGATCTCCATCAGGCTAAGTTGTCGATCTTCATCAGGCAGAAGAAACAGTTTTTATCACCGTAAATCTTTTATTGTTGTAAGTCTTAAGGGCCTAAGTGTCTAGCTTGAGGGTTGGAGAGCTGTGAGGCTTGAGGGCTAGGGCAGTGGACTTGCGGGTCTGATTTTGTCTAGCTTGAGGGCTGGAGAGGTGTGAGGCTTGAGGGTCAGGGCAGTGGGTTTGCGGGTCCGATTTTGTCTAGCTTGAGGGCTGGAGAGCTTGAGGCTTGAGGGCCAGGGCAGTGGACTTGCGGGTCCGATATTGTCGAGCTTGAGGGCTTGGGTGCAGTAAGGGCTTGCGGGCCTAGGCTGTAGGCACAGGACTTGCGGGTCTGTGTTGTGTAGGGCTTGAGGGCCTGAGTGTCGAGCTTGCGGGCTCGGGTGCAGTAGGGGCTTGCGGGCCTAGGTTGTAGCCTGTAGGACTTGCGGGTCCGTGTTGTAAGGCTTGCGGGCCTGAAGATTTGGCGGAGTTTGCCGAGCCTAGCACACTGCTAGGTAGGCGCAGAGGGAAAGAGGACTACTCAAGACACCCGGTCTTGAGGAACCTCTATAGATCACTGTGTGCTTTTCTGTGTTGTGCTTTATAATTTAAAGATCTATTAATCAGAAATCAAGAACATCTAAAGGGGATAAAGTAATTTGAAAAACCTATTCACCCCCCCCCCCCTCTAGGTGATAAGTTGACACCCAATAAATAACAGTAATGATTAATTAATTGATTAATCAATTACAATTGCGATGCAGGCAACACCAGTTTATTAACAGCGTACAAGCCACAAAATCGGGGCAGGCGTGGGTAAAAGGTGAGTGAAAAGTGCAAAAGGCTCGAGAGGTTGGCGCTAGGCTCAAAACAAGAGAATTTTGTCTGCTTGTGTGGGCTCGAAAATAGGAGTCCGACGATTGCTTCTCTACGAGGGTTCAACGGAAAGGAAGGAAGAACGGGAGGCTCGATACATCTTTGCGTGTGTCCAACAGAGGAGTCGTGGAATTTAAGAAAAGAGCAGAGTGTGGAAGCGAAACTATAGGCAGTCACAAAGAGATATGCGTAGACGATGACGCTGATGCGCGTCGGAGTGCGGCGAGTGTCAACTCTCTTGATCGAAGCAGAAGGAAGATGGATTGCACAGAGACGAAAAGGGAACGATGGAAGGTGGAAGTTCTAAGACAAACAAATCTGCAACCGACGAGAGAGTGGGTGCGGCTTCTGCTGCAGACGGCGAGGGATAGAATTCCATTTCTTCTTCAAGTGGTGGTCATCCCAAGAAAATTAGAGGGGCCGTCCCGTGAAAAACCAGAGGGGCTTCAGTTTCTTCTTCGGTTTCTTCTTGTTGATGCTGATGGTCTTCCCGTGAAAGCCAGAGGGGGAAGGGACGAGGCCTTTTGGTGGTAGAGAAATGTGGAGGACATGGATCTGATACCGAGTTGTTACAGACTCATTGCAGAACGCCGATAGAGTTGTCGGAGGATGGACGGAGGCGGGTTGATGGTGGAGGAGGATAGTGTTAAGCCGGAACCATGGATGATTAAATGGGGTGTGCTCAGAGAACTACCACAATGTCATACAAGACAAGAAAATAGACTAAATTTCTTTGAAACTTTCTCACAACCCAAGGAAGATTATATGAGAGCATAAAAGTAAATAATTACTACACTTGAACCTAACATAAAACAAACTATAAAAGATGTGATATTTATACAAATATAAATTTGCAACGGATAGTGGAACGGGATAGGACCATAACAAATGGACCCTTAAAAAAGAAAACAAAATGAATAAGCAAGCTAGTAAACGCAAGTGATACCAAGAAAAATCGATACATCTCTTCAAAGGAAAAATAAAAATAGTTTCCAAAACAACTATTAACAAAAAATAAAGCATACTTTCTCCAAGGGTCGAGGCATTTCTTGTTGTCCAACATTGGCTGTGCTTGGCATGCACCATACATGCAATATATCTGCTGCTGGAACTTTGGTAGGATCAACTTCACCTGTGTGCAAAATTGAATCCTGAAGGCCATCATCACTCCATCCATAAGCAGTACCACCTCCAGCTACACCTTCTACAGGAGGCACGACAACACCTACTTGGTTCCCACCTGCTTTGATCAATATGATCTTAGAAGAAAATATAATAAGAAAAAAAAATCCAAGATCAATTCCAAAGCCCATCAAAAGGACACATAAGCAATTTACCCTTCTCGTGGCCATAATGGAAATTGTCTCTGTACCAAAAGAAACTTATAGGGGAAATCAAATCGATCTTAAGGCATTTGAAATTAGTTAAATAATTCACATGAAAAATCCAGAGCGATATGAGACAGAGCAAACACCATAATTTTTATCACAGACGCCTATAGTGGCAACTCACTTGAGTGTTTAAGTGGGTCTTTATATTCTCATGTCCATTGATCTTTAGGATCCAGATGGTCTCAAGGACACCTAGTCTGCTTAGGCTGTAGATGATAAAAATTTGAACTTATTGTAAAGACACTTCTAACAATCTGAGGTGTAGAAGGGGAACAGCAATTCATACAGTGAGGCAAATCACTAGGGTCTTCTTTTACTAAGTCATATATATGATGTAAATTTTCTATGTGGTCGCTAGGAAAAGAAAGATGCCACTAGAAGTTCCTTTACCAGTATTTCTAAGTTATTCATTCAAAGCCCAAGATGCTCCATTTAGACAGACATTTGACTCAACTTGTCCATAAGGGTCAAATTTATCTTCACGATTTTTAATTTCATATCAGTATTAATCATAATTTTGATTATTTATCCTATGTTCAATTTGCCCACATGTTTAGATAATCTTCAATATTGACTTCTTAATGCAAATTCATGATGGTATGAATTCAAAAGCAAACACCACTACTATGTGCAATGTTGATTTAATTATTTATTTCGAGTAACATGTACAATTTAGATAGAAATCAATTCAACCATAAATCAGATAATTTTCAATCAAACAAAAGACTAGTTCATAAATCAATTACGCACGCGCACACATACACAGAGTAAGGGCCGATGGCCACTTTTATTGGTAGAGACATTATTCAAACGTTTTTCTAACTCAGCATATGAACTTAAGGGTCTCTTTGATTGGGATCCCATGAGCAAACAAGAGCCAGCTACATATGACCAGCAAGGCGATAATTTTGCAGAATGACTTAAAAGAACTTGGACTGATAAAAACTAGACACAAATACACGCCCACCTATTATAGGTCAAGATTAGTAGAAAAATTGATAACCTGAGATAAGACAATTGAATTCTTAATGAACACATCAAATCAATTTGATTTGCAAGAAAAACATGGGTAGAAACATCTAGGGCAGTGAATGGCCTTAGCTTAAAACTAAGATAGAAGTGAGACTTTTTGATTCAAGGTGAAGCAGTATCTAGAGGGAGAGCGTTAAGAAGCTGAAACAATAGATGTGGAAGAAAGGATGCATAGCCTCACAATGCCCTCATAAAATTATATTCTTCTGCGAGAATCTGATGAACTTCCAAATCCTAAGAATAAATATTGAATAATTAAAGAGAAAGAGTCATTTTCTGATAATAATTTGAGCACAGGTAAAGAATAACAAATTGATATCCTATATGATTATGATCTATCATATATATCCTTATGCATGCATTATCTGATTTTTTCTATATTAGTTGGTGAGTATTTGCATGAAATATATACTAGTTTTGGATGAGTTATTCTATACATGATGGAAGGGAAATAGTTATCACACAAGCTCATTATAGTGTTGAGAAATTTTCAAGAATGTGGTATGGTTTGTTTGTTTGTTTTTGGCATATTGCACAGCAATTATCTGTCTTTACCTACAAGTGTCATACAACTTGATTAAATTAATAAATAATAATCAACAAGAATCTAATATATTTGTGCATACTCTGCCATTTATGTTCTAACATTAGTATTAATCATTTTAATGATGCAACTTTGTTACATGACTGAGTCACCTTTAAGCTTCAAGTGCTTATTGTTGCTATTTATACAAAGGGAGTTAATGTGGCCATGTGGGTATGAAAGCATTATTATTTCTTGCTTTTATTGGTAGCATCTAAAAATGTTACAATTGTTTCATAAGTGGAAATATCATTTCAGTTCAAGAAATTCTATGATTCATCCAATCTCTAGAAAGTATTAGCGGTCTTTATCATCATTATTTGTTACTCTTGTATTTTTTGTCCAATATTATTTGTACAGAATATATGAGGGATCTCTCTTTGTATAAATAGGATTATTCATGTTCCAAATAATCTAAGTGAACTTTTCTCCCAAATTCTCTACATGGTATCAAAGCTCAAGGCCGTTGACCCACCTAGGAGACATGCGCTGGTCCCTTGCTCCCTCCGCTATCGGCGTTGAGGTCGAGGCTCCGTTTGGCGCGGCTTTTTTGCTCCGGCGAGTTTGGACAAGAACGCCGCCGTCATAAAATGCATGTTTGGCAAGACAGTGGCTATGACCGCCACCAAGAAAAGAAAACTAGTTTTGAACATAAAAGTGGATGAAGTTCCTTAGGTGAGGTCGGGCGTTCACGAACGATGGTTCATAACCACTGCGTTCAAGACCGACATCGCCGAGCCAAACGGAGCCTGAGACTCTCTTTCTCTGCTTCTAGAGCCAAGTTTGAGGGTATAATCTTATTGAAACATAATGGTATAATCTTATTATCCATAGTCCAAAAACATGCAATCGAAGATAGTAGCTAAATTCCATTCCCCATCAGTTTTTATACTTCAAATTCCATTCCCCATCAGTTTTTATACTCCAAAGACATGCTAAATTCCATTCCCCCATCAGTTTCTATACCGCTATGGCTTCTCCACTACACAGATGGCCGGATAAACTTCATTGAAAAAGTTGCGTAATAAGCAAATGCAAGTGATTTGCATATTTATGGAGAATATGGGGATGTGACACAATGAAGAAATCGAAACGGAATCCACATAATACAGTGCGGAATATGTAGACGCCGTGAACCATAATAGGAAGAAACAATGCAATCATAATTAACCCTGGGATGGGCGAAATCAATCAGCTACTGGTAGTCAATACTACAACCCGGACCGAGTTGAAAAACCCTAAACAGAGATCGAAACCAGCAAACCAAACAGCTCCGCAAGTAAAAGGCTACTCACCGGAATTATCCATTAACTGCTACTCCGGTGATAGTCGATTGGCAGCAGAGCCCGCTACCGTCGAAAACAACCGGCACTAGAGGGGAGGGGAAGCGTGCGGATGCGTTCGGGTAATCTGCAGAAGTTCAAACCATTAACGTGGGCCGAAGATTCTGGCTTCCTTTGGCGCGGTGGTGGCGGTCGAGAGCGCGGTGGTAACGTCGTTCGTGAACCTCGATCTCATCTAAAAAATCCATGCATTTTTTTTTTGCTCAAAATATTTCATTTTCTTGGTAGCACCATAGAAGTCGTAGTAGGCTTCTTTTGGCGCGGTGGTGGCCACCGTGAACGTAGTGATTATAAATCATCGCTCGTAAACGCCCGACTTCACCTAAAAAATTTCAAGCATTTTATGCTCAAAACTAGTTTATTTTCTTGGTAGCGGTCATGACCTTTGTCATGCCAAACATACATTCTATGATAATTGTGTTTTTGAAACGAAGCCATAATCTGTCTGGCTAAACATATATTCTAGGATAATGGCGTTTTTGACCAAACTCGCCGGAGCAAATAAGTCGTGCCAAACGAAGCCTCTATTTCCTATTTCCTGAGTTATGGGCATTATTACCTGCAAATCAAAATTTCTATATCCTTACCAATTTAGGGTCGGTTAGTTTTGGCGGTGGCATTTTGTAGTGTTGGGAATAAAAGCGGTAAGAATGAAGAGAGGGAGCTGCGATGATGTTGAAGGCCAAAAATCACGTTTTTGAGCATTGAGAATGATGAATGGAGGTTTTTACCAAACAAATATTTTCAACAGTAGAGTTTTCCCACATCGTAAATGGAGAAAAAACACTGAAACAAATAGAGTCTTAGGGCCAGTTTGGGTGAGCTGTTGCTGATGGAAAGCTGCTGATGAGCTGTTGTTGATAGGAAAAGTATTGTTTCTGGAAAACAGAGTTTTGTTAAAAAATTGTTTGTGTGAAATGGAGTTTGCAGAGCTTTTGATAAGCTGTTTTGTACAAACTGTTTGGCAGAAATGAAATTTTTGTAGGTTAATTTTTTTGTAATTAATTTAAATTCTATGTTTAATACCTGAAATCATTTTCAACATTTAAAATCAACGTCACACTACATACCAAATAAAATATCAATGTTTTTCAGATATTACAAAACAACATAACAAAAAACATTTTTAACTCTCGACGCACATATCCATCAGCTGCTTGCAAATATTTCGGTGTATCACCTACATAATTGAAAATACTTTATATTAGAATCTTATATTAAATTAAAATATAAAATATGAGGAAAGAATCTTACCTTCTTGCATCATAGAGTTGTTACGCTATAGACTCGCGCAGTGCTAACATCTCGTCTACACCACTTGATGTATCAGTGCATGTATCATGTCGTCTCTGTGAGTCTACTCCGTCTCCCGTACGCTGACTCTCACTTTCTCTAAAATCAGGATCCATACGTGATGAATGTCTCCGTATAAAATTATGCAAAGCCATTGTCGCCAGGACGATATGTGTTTGTTTCTGAATACTATATGTAGGCATATCACGGAGTATTGCCCACTTTTTCTTCCATACCCCAAAAGTGCGTTCAATCACACTCCTAAGAGAAGAGTGTGCTTGATTGAAAATCTCTCGAAGTCCCTCCACTGGACGATTACCACGAGCAAAATCAGGAAGATGGTCTCATTTATTTTTCATTTGAATTCGGTCATACTTCTTTCCGAATTTCTGTTCAAATTTGACAACTAGATTGCTCCATCCCTCTTTGTTGAAATGTGTAGTCGGGCGATTTCCGAGCTCAATTTCAGTTATGCATAAGTCACAGAAGACAAGGGTATCATTTTGATCCCATATAACTGAAACGTCTCCATCCTTAGGTTTCCCCATCTACATATTTTTAAAATTAGATGAAAACACACAAAAACAACCACGCACACACACACACAGACACACACACACACACACACACACACATTCATATGTATATACAATCACACACACACACACACATTCATATATATATACACACACACACACCCACACAAACACACATTCATACACACACACACACACATATACACAGCACACACAAATACATATATATAAATATACACAGCCACACAAACACACATTCATATGTATATATATACACACACACACACACACACACACACACACCTACATATATATACACAGCACACACACACAAATACATATATATATCCACACCCACACAAACACATTCATATATATACACACACACACCTACATATATATACACGGCACACACAAATACATATATATACATACACAGCCACACAAACACAAACCTACATATATATACACACACACACACACACACACACATATATATAGAGCAGCACACACACACAAACCTAAATACACACACACACACACACATACATATATAAAGCAGCACACACACACACACACATACATATATATAGAGCAGCCATCTCACACACACATACATATATACATCACACACACACACACACACAATCAAGCACAAACACAATAAAAATTTCATTCAAACAAAAATTGGGTGAGTATACACCTAAAATAACAAAAAAAATTCATATCCCTACAAAAATTACAAATGAATAGAGGATTTCGGGTGAGTAGATACCTGATGTTGGATCTCGAAGAGTTGAGGCTGTTAGGAGAGGAGATCGGGTGCAGAAACGGCGTCGATTGGGAGCAGAAATTGGAAGAGTAATCGATTGGGAGCCGGCGTTCAATCGATTGGGAGCCGGCGCACTGGAGAAGAGGGAGCCGGCGCACTTTGACTGGAGAAGAGAGGCGAGGAAGAAGGAGGACTCGCGGAGCTAGGTTTCGCCGTCGGGGGGATTCGGGAAGAAGAAGAAGAGAAAACGCGAGAGGAGGAGCTAGGTTTCGCCGATCGGGGGGATTCGGGAAGAAGAAGAGACGCGAGAGGAGATCTCGCTTGCGGCGCGGTGGAGCTGGAGGAAAATAGCGCGGATCAGCCCTAGGAATAAACTGCGTATATTTAGAACCGCCGTTTGGGAGCTGACGCCATCCAAACACAGCTTATGAAGGAACCTCCGTTTTTTACCTGCCGCACCTGATCCTATAAACTGCGCCAAACGGTACCTTAATTTGATCAAGATTCCTGAGGTTCTACCCTTCCAAGTCATCTTGTCCCGCCCAGTGGCTAGGAGTGTTTATAAACAAACCAACAAACCGCCCTAAACCGTTTAAATTCTAAACTGATTTTACACAATCAAAAGGTTGGATTCAGTTTCAATTTCTCTCCAAAAAAAAATAAGACACTGACTAACAATATAGGTAAAAATATTACAAAAACACATCATTAAACTAGTTATTAACTAAATAATGTAAATTACAACATTTAAATGATTACAATTATTTGAATATAAATAAAAATTTCAGTTTATATATGAACTCAATTTTGAGCTTCTTTTTTGTATTTTTTATATCCATCGCTCCATTTTGTAATAAAAACTTTCAACTGTAATATATTATCTGCAAAAATACAATAATACGTTTTTTAATTAGCATTTATTTTTTAAAAATTCATAAGAATTTGCTAAAAGCCCGACAAAACCAATTTACGGTTCAGTTCGATTTGGGTCCAAACTGACCCAAGCCAAATCGCTGCCGCCCGACTCCCAATTCCAAACTGCCTCGTTCTTGCCTGACCGAATCTCCCGCTCCCCTTGCCCGGCCATCTGCTACGCCTACTACTGTCTGCATCTTCTCGGATTCTATCAAGAAACCATTGAAAAGCCAGCGATTCACAGATGCAAATTTAGAGCAGCATCTGCTACCATCTATCAGAACCAACTACACAGCCATCAAAAGCGAGAAGAATTCAGAGAGCTACTCTGAAGACCAAAAATACTAGACTACTACATTTCTTCAGTAATCTCTTTACAACCATTATGCTATATATTTATATAGCCTTCAAATATAACAAAAGACTCGATTATTATTTAATTACAATTATACGACAACATACTAATCTACTACTTATGTAACCAGTTACATATGAACTTCGTTTGGCGCGGTGGTGGCAGCCGTGAACGTTGTGATCATGAACAGTCATTTGTGAACGCTCAACCTCACCTAAAAAAATTCATGCATTTTATGCTCAAAACTAGTTTATTTTCTTGGTAGCGGTCGTGACCTTTTTCTTGCCACTAGCGTTTTTGACCCAACTCGCCGGGCCAAATAAGGCGCGCCAAACGAAGCCATGATCTACTTGCACTGCAAGAGGAAGGGGATCCCCTTAATGGCCAAGGCGGCGATGTACTCTCTAGCCCGCATTGCAACTCTTTCAGTTTGGAAATTTTGGGTTTCAGTTTGGGGCCTTACGCTTCGTTTGGCGCTACTTATTTGCTCATGTGAGTTTGGTCAAAAACGCCATTATCAAAGGTTATGACCACTGTAAAGAAAATAAACTAATTTTGACCATAAAATGCATCGGTTTTTTTACTTGAGGTCGGGCATTCACGAAGGACGGTTCAAGACCACGGCGTTCACGACCGCCGCCGCCGCGCCAAACGAAGCCTTAGTGAACTGTTCAGCAACTGTTTCAGTTTGGGAATGCTGGGGGGTACTTCTAAAACTGAACCTAGCTATTGGAGATGTTTGCATGCAGTTTTACCTTCTTTGGGTCATTTGTTTCCTTTACTGGACCGAGGGAGGAGCTCCAGTTTTACTGGAGGGTCAAAGGCGATGAGCGAGAAAGGATGACAGAAAATTAATGAACCATTTACAATTTCAGGAACAAAGCTACAGAAATCCTCAAACTTGGTGAAAAAACATATATTGATAAAAATGGCACTCAATGGCAGAACAGTAGTGGCAACATTCCAAATAGCAGCAGTTGTATGTTTTCCATAAATACTTACTGATCTCCTTCCATCTCCCCACCAAACCCACATGAAAATTGAAAATTGTAGAAAAAAAACCCCTAATTGGATCATAAAACTGAATCAAATACAATGAAAAATGTTTGGCTGATTTGCACTAGTACTTTGTTGAGAAGATTCACAAAGATGATGCCCTTTACACTGGAAGAAGATCATAATTCATTGATGGAAATTCTGAATGATTCAGAAAAGAGATTACAGTTTACAGTTTCCAAGCACAAAATGTTAAGGAAAGATCCTAAAGCCTAAATTTACCTTGACTGATATCGACGCAGAGAGCGAAAAAAATGTACTCTGTCATGCAAGCCAAGCTGCTTTTCTATCATCTTCATGCACCTGAGTCCGAAGGAGAAAATAGCTCTGTTATGATAAGGAAGAAAAAAAATGACCCAAACATATATTTTATAGCAATATTGTTTTTTTTTTCGCAAAGATGTTTAATATCAATTATATAACGTTGTGTTATTACCGTATGACGACTAATAAAATAATTCTGCAAGGGTGATTAAAACTTATTTATTAATGACATCTGTATGTCCGTAGATAGGGCGCAATGGCGACAGAGGATCCATATAGCCGACCCCACTATGGTGGGATAAAGGCTTGAGTGTTGTTGTTGTTGTATCTGTATGTCCGTCAAATCTGCAAACATCCGCGCATCATCTTCTTTGAATATTAATGTTAGAGAATATAGGAAAAACTATGTAAAGGCCCATATATTAGGCTCATTTATTCTCCTCTCTTTTAGTCTCACATCTCTTGTATAGGATTTCTTCCTCCTCTCTCTTCCTATATATTTGTACTCATACTTGAGTTTATCCCTTAAGTGAATATACTACAAGGTTTTATACCTTTCTCTACATGGTATCAGAGCACTCGGTCCAAAATTTGCGGTCTCCAATTTTCTGACCCCCCCCCCTTCTTTTTGTTGCAATCTCGCGGTCTCCTTTTCTGAGACCGCTCCCCCCCCTTGCTGCGAACGACTGCTGGCTTCCCTCTCCTCTTCTTGGTTTTTTATAGCCTGCATCCTTTGGCGCGTGGGACCCATCTCCTCCTCCTTCCCGCTTCTCTGCTCTGCCTGCAGCAGCCGTGCGATCTCCTCTTCTGCTCGCTCGCCGTTCGCCGCTAGCGGTCTCGTGCGACCTGCCGTTCTTGCCGCGATCTCGTGACTGTCTCTGCTCCGTTCTTGCCGCGGTCTCGTGCGACCTGCCAGCCGCGATCTCGTGCGAACCTGCCAGCGATCTCGTGCGAACCCGCCAGCCGCGATCTCGTGCGAACGCGCCGCAATCTCGTGCGAACCCGCCAGCCAGCACTCTCCGCTCTTGCCGCTGCTCGCTCGCCCCTATGGGATGAACGTACTACTGAGCCTACTGGTGACTGGCTTAAGGATGATGGTCGTGTCCAAACGTGGCTTCTCAACTCCATGGACTCGGAGTCGTACAGGATGGCTATGTATCATGACACTGCCAAAGCCATGTGGGATGAACGTCATGCCTTCTACTTTGGGCAGAACAGCCTCCAATATCTGTATGACATCATATCTGACCTTCAAAATCTTAAGCCTGGCGCGCCCGATGACATGCTCTCTCATGTCGCCAAGGCAAAGACTCTTCATGAGGCTTGGCTTCAACATCAGCCTCCCACTCCGGATCTAGCTATCCAGCGATCCCAGAAAGAAGCAGTGACCATTGCTATGCTACTCTCTAGCGTACCTCCTCATCTACATAGCGTTCGCGCTCAGATACTCTCCTCTACTACCACACCGTCTCTATCTGCTGTCTGCTCCATGCTTATCAAGGTTACACCTCCATCTGAGGCCCCACCAAGCTTTTCTCCGGCTCTTCTCCAACAGCCGCTCCTTCCCACACCTACTCCTGGTTCCTCTGCTCGCGGTGGCCGTCCCCCGTCTCGGGGAAGAGGACGTGGTGGCCGACCTCCTTTAAAGTGTGCTTACTGTGGCCGTGACGGTCATCGTGAAACAACCTGCTACCGTAAGCATGGTCTACCTCCTCATCTTGCTGCTACTTCGGCACCTCCTGCTACGCCTTCACCAGCCGATCAGCCTGGTCCTACTCGACAGGAATAGGATGACCTACGCTCCCAGTTCCAACAGCTTCAAGGCAGTCTTGGCCGTTCTCCTGGCTCAGTTGCTTCCTTCTCTACTGAAGGTATAACCTGCCTATCTCACTGTTCTCATTGGATCGTAGATTCTGGAGCGACGCATCATATCACCTCCCAGAAAACACCTCAGTATCTACAGACATCTCACCCTCCGTCTATTGTTGTTGCAAATGGCGCTACTACTCCGGTTGCTGGTGCTGCTGATCTGCACCTCACTCCCACTCTAACGCTCTCCTCGGTTCTTCATGTTCTGAGCTCTCCTTTCAACTTACTCTCTGTGAGTCGTTTGATCCAGGATCTTGATTGCTGTGTAACATTCTCTTCCTCTTCTTTCATTTTTCAGGATCGCCGCACGCGGAGTATCATTGGTAGCGGTCGGCTGATGAATGAGCTCTATCTCTTGGATCTCTCACCTACCACTCTCCTGACTGTCTCCACAGCTGACTGGCACCGCCATCTTGGGCATGCTCCTCTTCCAGTCCTCCGCAAAGCTCTCCCTGATGTACCTCTTCACGAGTTTACATGCGAAGCCTGCATCTACGGCAAGCAACATCGTTCCTCTTTTTCCCCTTCATGTACCCGGAGCACGACTCCGTTATCTTTAGTCCATTCTGATGTATGGGGCCCTTATAAGGTCCCCAGTATTTCTGGTTATCGCTACTTTGTAACTTTTATTGATGATTATTCACGTGTTACCTGATTATATTTACTTCATGATCGCTCTGAGCTACCATCTGTGTTTCGTGCCTTTGTGACTGAATCACGGACACAATTCTCCACTCCACTTAAAATAATTCGAACTGACAACGCCCGCGAGTACACTGGCCGCTCCTTTTCTACTCTCTGCACAGAGTTTGGCATAATTCACCAAACATCTTGTGCCTATACCCCCCAACAAAATGGCGTTGCCGAACAGAAAAATTGTCACCTTCTGGATGTTGCTCGGGCACTCATGGTTCAAATGCAGGTACCTACGGAATACTGGAACTTTGCCGTCTCCACTGCTTGCCATCTCATTAACCACATGCCCTCCTCCGTTCTTAACTTTGCCACTCCCTTGCAACTCCTCTTCCCCTCCACTACTCTCTTTCCTATTCCACCTCGAGTTTTCGGTTGCGTCTGCTACGTCCATCTTCTCGGCCCGCCTACCGATAAACTTGCCCCACAAGCTGCCAAGTATATGTTTGTCGGCTATTCTCAGATTCAAAAAGGATACGTGTGCTACTCTCCAACCACCGGCAAAACTATTGTCTCACCTGATGTTACGTTCTGTGAAGACCAATCATTCCACTCTCCCTCTGTTCCAAGCACATTACCTTCCACTACGGTTCGTCCTTTTGTTCTGACGGACACTACTACCTCACCATCTCCGCCCCCTACGGTACCTTCACCATCGCCATCTACTAAACAGCCACCTCCCATCATTCAAGTATACTCTCGTCGTAAATCTAAGGATGGTCCCCGTCAGACGCCCTCTGCTACCAATGCCTCTCCATCAGTGGTTGATCCAGCATCCGCCTCTACAGCTCATCCGATGGCCAACCACGTGTCTCTCCACCGGCTATCTCCACCTCTTCACCGGTTTGCTACCTCTCTTTCTTCCATTTCTCTTCTTAACTCTGTGCAGGAAGCGCTACAGCATCCGGGGTGGCGTGCTGCGATGGAGGAAGCGATGGTCGCTCTCCGAGCTAATCACACTTGGGAGTTGGTACCTCTTTCTCCCGGCCAACACTGTGTCAGCTGCAAATGGGTCTTCGCTGTCAAGCAAAATGCCGATGGGACTATTGACCGCTTAAAGGCTCGTCTCGTCGCCCGCGGTTTCACTCAACAACAAGGCTTGGACTACGATGAAACCTTCTCCCTCGTAGCCAAGTTAAACACTATTCGTGTGGTGATCTCCGTCGATGTCCACCGCCGTTGGCCTCTTATTCAGTTAGATATCAAGAACGCCTTCTTGAACGGTGATCTCCAGGAGCTAGTGTATATGTACCAACCTCCCGGGTTTGAGACCACGGGGGAGTCTCGTGCAGCCTATGTTTGCCGCATTCTGAAAGCTCTCTATGGCCTCAAACAATCTCCGAGAGCTTGGTTTGATAAATTCTGCAGAGTCCTACTGGCACTTGGTTTTCGACGAAGCTCTGCTGATTTCTCTCTATTCATCAAAGAAGGACCCACGGGAACTGTGATCCTCCTTGTGTATGTTGATGATATCCTGATCACTGGGGACGACATCTCTGGGATACAACAACTCAAGGAGCATCTGAACTCGGCGTTCCAAACGAAGGATCTTGGCAATCTTAGATACTTCCTCGGAATTGAAGTCGCTCGTCGACCCGATGGGTTAGTCATGTCCCAACGGAAATAATGCATTGACTTACTGCAAGAGGCAGGCTTCTCTGACTGTAAACCTGTAGATACCCCTATGGATTCAAACCAAAATTATGTGCAGCTGGTTCTGAGACTGATCAACTCCTTGAGAATCCAGAGTACTATCGTTGTTTGGTTGGAAAGCTGATTTATCTTACAGTTACTCGACCAGATATTTCGTTTGTCGTCGGCGTTGTAAGTCGCTTCATGCATACTCCGAGGACTTCTCACCTCCAAGCTGTTGATCGCATTCTCCGATACTTGAAAACCGCTCCTGGACAAGGCCTTGTCTACAAACCATCCACTTCGTCATCTCTTCTTGCTTACTCGGATGCTGACTATGCTGGCTCTCCTGATGACAGGCGTTCCACGACTGGTTTCTGTACGTACTTTGGTGGACATCTTATAACATGGCGTAGCAAGAAACAGGTTGTAGTTGCTCGCTCCTCGGCTGAGGCTGAATATAGAGCTATGGCTGCTGTCGCATCTGAATTAACCTGGCTTGAAGGACTTTTGGGAGATTTGGGTGTCAAACTCTCCTCTCCGACAACTCTTCTTTGTGACAGTCAGGCCGCTATTCATATTGCCACGAATCATGTGTTTCATGAGCGGACAAAGCATATTGAAGTTGATTGTCATTTTGTCCGGGAAAAAGTTCAGTCAAAGAAGATAGAATTGGAACATGTCTCAGCTGCAAACAAGTTGCTGACATCATGACTAAAGCTCTTCCTCGGCCATTATACCATCAGTTCTTATCCAAGCTGGGTGCCTACGACTTGTACGCTCCAGCTTGCGGGGGAGTGTTAGAGAATATAGGAAAAACTATGTAAAGGCCCATATATTAGGCCCATTTATTCTCCTCTCTTTTAGTCTCACATCTCTTGTATAGGATTTCTTCCTCCTCTCTCTTCCTATATATTTGTACTCATACTTGTATTTATCCCTTAAGTGAATATACTACAAGGTTTTATACCTTTCTCTACAATTAATAAACGATAATTGAAATGTTAGAATCTATGCATTCAACCTAAACTAATTTGGTTGTAGGTTGACGGGCCCGTGATCTATAAGTGCACGAGGTTATTTGAGTTTTCGTTGTGGTGCTAAACTCTCAACACACCCTTCACGTGCAGCGAGTTTGTCTTCAACACAAGGACTAATTTTTTTATGATCCGAGGACGTGAGAGTGAGATGTTGTGCACATGCTCAGATACCATATTAGAGCCTGTGCATCGAACCAAAAATAAATTAATTTTAAGTTGAATGCATAAATTCTAATACAAAGGATGGATCATAATCACCCTGACCAGCTAGCTAGATTTCTATTGTTTAAGATAATATTGAGCCAAACACACTTTCTCATAACTAATCCAAATAATATTCTATGTAGATAATACTGGTTTTTAGCTAATTGAGCCAAACAACTTTATCATCATCACCAGAGCTTTTTAGTTTACCTTATGAAGATAGTAATGGAACATTATTGCAAAAAGTCATTGAAGCCCCTACAATTAGATAGCTTTTTAGCTATGTCAAATTTATTAGAAAATTACATATTGAACCTTAAACAACAAACCCGGTGGATCAAAACCAAGGAATTCCACCACTGACAATTCTACATTATGATAAGTTATTGATTAATGTAAATGTTGGTAATAAGGAAACACAGTGGGTATGAAATAAATGATGATTATCTCATCATAAACTTCTATGTATGGGATGGATTTTACTCCTATCCAGAGAATTATCATTCTTTAAGTAATTATATTTTGATGTTGTGGCTTGTTAAAGCTTGTTACATGTTGACGTAGGATGAATCTTTAGGAGGAGGGCGCACGATGCCTTAACCACATATGCTGTGCAAGAAACCACGGTGAGTGTAATGGACCGACGATAAATTTTAAAATAAAGACGGAACGAATGCACGCATGCAATCCGATGAACTTATGACGGCTAACCCTAGGCTCTAACGCTATGCTCGTGAATGATTCGATCGTGCAAGTATTTTCAACAAACAATTATTAAACAATATTAATTTTAAAATCCCGCGCAAACATCACAATTTAACACAAATATTGCAGTTTAAGTAAGCAGATAGTAATTGCAATTAAATTGAGATTGCACAAAAATTCAATACGAGGCAAATAGGTATTACACGTCTACCGAAAGAAAAAACAATCGCATTAAACTGAGCAAAATATTACCATTAATAATTAAGGTACTTGTACAAGGCGAGAAAAGAAAACTAAATGCAAGAACTCACCAACATATCAACATATGTAACAAAATGGATAATGGATAATTTAGGTTAACCACATTTGATGGTCACGATCGGCTAAGGGATAATTTAATCTAACTCTCAAAATACACCGCAAAAAATAAAAGAGGAATACGTAAGAAAATGAAAAATTGACCCGGTCATGATCACGGTCTCTGATCATCCATCTGATGATAAAAATAATAATCTCATAAATATCTGAACTGACACATAATCGATCTCCTTCAATCTCCCTGGCTCAGAAACATTCATCTCGGGTGAATGGAAACTACATGTTTCTGATGCAAACCAGTAAGGACTCTGTGTCGCTCCCAGCAGGAAGCGTCTCCGCAAAAGGCCGTTGACGTCCCCGAGGGTCCCACATACCAAGCAAGCCGATGTATAGGTGAAAATTAGGGATACAATGATGATGGATATGGTTGTAGTGAGGGTGGAAACTGAAACTAAACGGGGAGGCTGAATGTATAAAACTAAGGGCCAGTTTGGGTGAGCTGTTGCTGATGAAAAGCTGCTGATGAATAGCTGCTGATAGTAAAAGTGTTGTTTCTGGAAAACAGAGTTTTGTTAAAAAACTGTTGGTGTGAAATGGAGTTTGCAGAGCTTTTGATAAGCTGTTTTGTACAAATTGTTTGGCAAAAATAGAGTTCTTTAGGTTAATTTTTTGTAATTAATTTAATTTCTTTGTTCAATACCTGAAATCATTTTCAACATTTAAAACCAACGTAACACTACATACCAAATAAAATTTCAATGTTTTTCAGATATTACAAAACAACGTAACAAAAAAATATTTTGAACTCTCGACGCACGGATCCATCGGCTGCATGCAAGTATTTTGGTGTATCACCTACATAATTGAAAATGCTTTATATTAGATTCTTATATTAAATTAAAATTTAAAATATGAGGAATGAATCTTACCTTCTTGCATCATAGAGTTGTTGCGCTATAGACTTACGCAGTGTTAACATCTCGTCTACACCACTTGATGTATCAGTGCATGTATCATGTCGTCTCTGTGAGTCCACTCCGCCTCCCGTACGCTGGCTCTCACTTTCTCAAAAATCAGGATCTATACGTGATGGATGTCTCCGTATAAAATTATGCAAAGTCATTGTCGTCAGGACGATATGTGTTTGTTTCTCAAAACTATAGGTAGGCATATCACGGAGTATTGCCCATTTTTTCTTCCATACACCAAAAGTGCGTTCAATCACACTCCTAAGAGAAGAGTGTGCTTGATTGAAAATCTCTCGAAGTCCCTCCACTGGACGATTACCACGAGCAAAATCAGGTAGATGGTATCGTGTATCTGGATATGGTTTTATATACCCTCTTTGTAATGGATATCCAGCGTCTACCAAATAATACCTTCCTGCATGATTGACGCACAAATTTTAATGAAACAAAATAGGGAAAAAGTCATGTATGAACTACATTTATAACATCATTACCTCTGGGGGAGGGGGGTGCGGGAAGTTGTACTTGGGATTGCTTATAGCAAAATTAAAAATCTGACTATCATGCGCAGATCCCTCCCAACCTGCCATGACAAAAGTAAAACATATGTTGAAGTCACAAACAGCCATTACATTTTGTGTAGTTATTCCATGACGCCCAATGTATGGTACTTGATTTTTAACTGGAATACTTGCATCAACATGTGTTCCGTCTATGACACCAATACAATCTTTAAAAAATGGCATATAACGCGCATCTTCCATAATTTCTTGTGGAGTATTAGCAAAATCTCTGTCTTGGGGCACTATAACATCTTCTGCAAGGCGCAGTAGAGCACGCAGACTTTCGCTAAAATATCTGCTAGCAATCTCGGTGGAATGTTGAAATCGCTCACTTGCTTTTCTGATAGTCTCGTTATGTGACAAAACATATAATGTAATTGCAATGACCTCTCTACTTTCGGTCCTTCGCGAACTTTGCAATCCGTAGTTTTGTTCTAACGTTTGTAGTAGATCAAAAAATATTTGTTTTGGCATTCTGAAAGCATTATGAAATCTACCCGGATGCCCACCAACTAATTCACCCAGCCATTTATCACCAGTTTGTTTTGATGTCATGCATGGTGTGCTCGAATTGAAAGCACTAGTGTGTTCAGCTAACACATATATCGTCGAACTGAGAACGTGATGATAGGCAGCAACATGACGCCTTCTAACCCTTTCATACTCATCACTAGAATATTCAGAGTCATCACTCGACATTCTCTGCGTCATACAAATAAAATAAATTACAAAATGATTTATAACCAAAAAGGTATTTCAACATATATAATCACAAACAAACTTTACACAGCATACACACAAAAACATAAACACACAAAAACTTCACACACAAACACAACCTTCACACACACACACAACCTTCACACACACACACACACACACACACAAACATATACACACATACACACAAATATACACACACAAACATATACACACAAATATATACACACACAAACATATACACACATACACAACCTTCACACACACAAAAACTTCACACACAAACATACACACACACACTCATATACAAACAAACACACACAAACACATAATATACAATCACAACATACACACACACGCACACTCATATACAAACAAACAAACACACACAAACATACACACAAACATATACACACAAATATATACACACACAAACATATACACACATACACAACCTTCACACACACACAAACATACACACACACACTCATATACAAACAAACACACACAAACACATAATATACAATCACAACATACACACACACACACACACTCATATACAAACAAACACACACAAACACAACCTTCACACAAACATACACACACAACCTTCACACACACAAACATACACACACAAACTACACACACTCATATACAAACATACACACAAACATACACACACACAAACATATACACACATACACAACCTTCACACATACACAAACATACACACAAATTTCACACAAAAACACAACCTTCACACACACACACACAAACATACACACACACACAACCATATATACACACACACACACAAACATACACACACACACAACCTTCACACACACAAACATACACACACGCACACACACAAACCTTCACACACACACAAACATATACAAACACACAAACCTATAGAACACAAAAACACAAATATTCATATACTCATACAAAAACACACAAGTGCTTTGAAGAACACAAACCTATAGAACACAAACAATCACAATGAGAAGTATAGCATGTCAATAAGTAATTTTTTTTGGTAATATGTTCTAAGAAGATCTTCAGAAAATCAAACACAAACCTATAGAAAGGATGAGTAGCTAGGAACCTCAGGAAAATCGCAGGCGGCAGCAATCGTGCTTTGCAGAACACCTGCAAGTTGCAGCAAATCAGGAAGAAACTTCAACCATTATCATGGGCATTCAAGGCGGAGAGCACATGCGAAAATGAAGAAGAAATTTCACATTACCTGGCGTGGCCCGTCAGAGATCGGGTTAGGGAAACGACGGCGGAAGCAGGGCCAGTCGGAGAAGGTTGGGGAAACGACGACGGAAGCAGGGCCGTCGGAGATCGTGGCGTGGCCGTCGGAGAGCGATCCTCTACCTGGCGTCGGAGATCGTGGCGGTGGCGTCGTAGGAGATCGCGAGCGGGGAAAAGGGGAGCGGAGAGGGGAAGCGGGAGCGTGCGGCGCGGTCCAGATGGAGTAAAAACCCGCGTCCCATGGTTAACCTATAAGCGGCTGATAATAAAAAACGCCGTTTTCAGCTTATTACTCCCAAACACGACTTATTATGTAAAAGGCGTTTTTGACCAGCCGCACCGGAGCAGATAAGCTGCCCCAAACGCTACCTAAGTGGCTCCACATCTAGAATCAAATCCTCTACATTGAGTACAAGATGAACACCCATATTCCTAGTAATATCAAGCTTGAAGAAATTTGACTCAAACTCTCTCGTGATAGTGTATAGACTTATTCACCCAACACTCATATTAAAAGATGACCCCAATGAAAATCTCTCAAATAATATGCAAATCATCACTCAATCAACTTCTTTGAACATTTGCTTTCCATGTGGTTACTGAAACAAAATTTAAAGTTTTATTATTTAATATAACTTTACGGAGTATGTCATATGTAACATGCAACAAATGCAAATAAATTATGATCGACCTGACACTGACAAAACGCAGACTCGATGAAGGTTTCTAAAGATGGGATGGTCTATCCGGAGGTTCCTAGGGCGGGGTGTAGAAATACACGCCGAGTGTACGGTTGATAGAAAAATTCGTCACGGGCGTGATCTCCCTAAAGAATGTCAAAGATTATGACATAGGGATGTAAATCAAGAGGTTCATTGAGGGGCAAGTAAATCCATCGTGAATGATGATCATCCGGAGGGACGTGCGGGACATGGACACAAGAACACAACGCCGAGGTGGTTTGAATATCTCCTAAAAGGAAAAACCCATCAGGTGGATCTCCCAAAGGTACATAATGGAATTTGACACGAATGCGGCGATCACCCAAATAAGGACCAAAATCATCCATACCCGGGCAAATGCTTCCAGGGGAGGGAGGCTCATCAAATGGATTTCCCAAAGTCTCGATGAAGGACCCATAGCGGGGGTCAACAATAGTAGGATGATTCTCCATATGAGAATCGTCAACAATGATAAAGTCATAACGAATAGAAGGAGCAATTACTAAAAAGTCAATACTATGCTCATGAATCTCACTCATAACGTGACTTGACATTACTCAAAGGTGAGTCAATGGTCATGGCAGTATCTAAATCAACACATGGGATATGGCAAGAACGTGTAACCATAAGATCACTGAGTCGCTCGTACTCACTCTCAGTCGTGGTCACAAGAAATGAGTCAGAATCAAATGACAAGTCACTTATCAGACAAAGTACCTCACTGGGGTGAGATAACTCATTGTTATGTCTTCCTTATCTAAAGAGACATGAGTAGGTGTGATAGTGGCCTCAAAATAGGTACAAATCATACTGAGGAGGTCAAGGTGTGAATCCACTCGATTAACTTTAGCGGATCTCAAGGACTACTCATAATGAAGGGTGAGTTGGTATGTCTGCTCGAGGGACTCTAAGTATTGATAGGTCAACTCAGTACGTATCTCGGATCAAAGTTCAGACCGAAATCGGGCAGTGGTCATATATATGGCTCCTCTCAAATGTCACTCCTTACTACTAACTCATCAAAATGATCCCTACACTCGGTGACAGACATGGATCCTTGTCGAAGGGTAAATAGTTGCTCAAGCGAACGACTTTGATATAATGCTGGCAAATAACTCTGGCACAACCTTCGTCTCATCTCTACCCAATTAGTGATGCGGTGAAAAGACGATCTCGCTCGCGGGCCCTCTCAATGCTAGAGCAATATACTCTCGCATGATCTAGAAGTCTAAGTTTCACAAATTATGAAGCTCACCAAATAATTCAAAATAATCGATGTAATATTCCATGTCCACGAGCCAATAACTAAAAGACCCAGGATTCGACAAACCATTAGACGGTGGGCAACAACACGAAACATATGCAACCCTAAGATAATCGAGTTGTGTCGAAGGTCCAACACGGTTCACTTGTGCACGGGGATGGGGACAACAATATTCATAATAATGATCATCTCTAGCATAGTGAAATCGTGAGGAAGGGTCGATATGATCTCTGGAAGTGGTGTGCTTCAAACGAGAATAATCATCACAATAATATAAAGACTCAATGACTGCATGCCAAAATAAAGGCCGAATTTGGGACTCGGGTACCAACTGACACATGACAAATCTTTAGATGGAGGGCGCGTCATGCCCTAACGATAGATGTAATGCAAGAAACTACGGTGAGTGTAATGAACCGACGAAAAACCTTAAAATGAGGATACGAACGAATGCACACACGCAATCCAATGAACTTATGACGGCTAACCCTAGGCTCTAATGCGATGCTCGTGAATGATTTGATCATGCAAGTATTTTCAACGCACAATTAATTAAACAATATTATTTAAAATCTTGTGAAAACATCACAATTTAACACAAATATTACAATTCAGGTAAACAGATAGTAAAAAAAGGCAGCCCGGTGTACAAAGGCATCCCCGCGCAACGAGGGTCCGGGGAAGGGTCCCACCACAACGGTGAAATGTAGGTAAACAAATAGTAATTGCAATTAAATTGAGATTGCACCCAAATTAAATACGAGGTGAATATGTGTCACACGTCTACCGAAATAGAAACAATCGCATTAAACAGAGCAAAATATTACTAGCGATAATTAAGGTACTTGTACAATGCGAGAAAGGAAAACTAAATGTAAGGACTCACCAAGAGATCGACGCCGACAGTGGACAGTTGTGAGGTCCATGGATGATTTGGACTGTTGAAGGAATGTGGAGTGAGGGGAGACCGGGTAGGGGCTATGGAGGATGGCTGCAGGACTTATGAAGGGTGAAGGGGACAAGGGAGAGGTTGGTCGGCGCTGGTAAAGGACGCTATGGGATGTGGAGTAGTGGACAGTGACTAGCGGTGGTGGGAGAGTTGAGAGGCGGTTGTCCGGGGGACTGAATGGTCAAGAGGGCAAGGGGGAAGTGGAGAGGATAAGGTGTCGGTGGCTGGTGGGGTTGTAGGATGAAGAATCGACGGCGGTTGGTATGGCTCTCGGCTAAAGAAGCGATAGCGACAGAAGGGTTGGGGCTCTCAGGCCTCAATACCCGAGGGCCGCAGAGGTGGTGGTGGCTTCTGGTGTCGGCACTAGGAGAGGGAAGAGTCGGTGCCTCCCGTTGCGGGCTTCGCACGGTAGGTGTGAATGATGGCTTTCGATTTTGAAGACGTAATACTTGATCCACTTATTATGTCGAACTTCTGATGGTCACAATCGCCTAACAGATAATTTAACCTAACTCTCAAAACATAACTCGGAAAAATAAAATAAAAGTACGTAAATACATGGAAAATCGAGTCGGTCGCGATCACGGTCTCCGATCGTCCATCTGACGATAAAAAAAATCAATCTCGTAAATATAACTAACGCGTAATAAATCTCCATTACATATTTTTATTATTATTTTTATTGGTCTCACATTGTGTAGAATAAGTATTGATCCCTCTATTTGTTTATATAGGATTAATCTTATTCATAAAGATATTTAAGATATTTTACTCCTGCACATGGAAAGCACGAAACATACGCCTAGTTGACTAAGTCAGAACTTGTCAAACAATAGCACGATCATTTCGCGCTTCCAACCTCACCCACAACGCTTAATGACCGCTCAATACTCGATAGCGCACTCTACGCTTGCTCGATGCTCGACGACATCTTGCACTAGCGCTCGTCCTCTACTTCCTCCCGTGATCGCCCGGATCTTGCTTCTGCCCACGGAAGACACTTCATCTTCACCGGTTGCTTGCCGCCATTCTTGAGCATGGACACTAGTCGTCGTCACATTGTGAGAGAGAATGGGAGACAATATTCAATTTTACTTCACAACACATCTCTCTTGGCCTCTCGTCCTCCTCTGACAGTCTTCAAATTTCCCCACCACAAGCTCGAATATTCCCTCAACTTCACAATGACCATCTTGCACCTCTTTTATCTAAATACCCTTTGTAATCAAGGATGCCATCTACAACCTGGAGCCACTCAATGAAATCCTCTGTTGACAATCTGCCCTTGAACTCAAGTATCTCAATTCTCAACCCTCAAGTCATTCATGTGTTTGTTCTCCTCTCTAGGAGGCTTGATCCCTCTATGGTCTAAAAATATTATAAATCCTTCATAAATTAGACCCTAGAGCTTTCAAAACATATTTTGAAGCTTAGGTGACATAGGACAAATATATAGGTGCAGGCGACGACGCAAAGCCCTAACCCAAAATGTCATGCAAACAATCACAACCAAATACAATCGACCAACAACGACCCTAAAGATGCAAGAAAAGATGCAAGGGCACACAATCCTACGACATGAACCTTAAACCTAATGAGAAGTGATAATCATGTGATGTGTTCCGACATGCAATTAATTAAATAATATTAATTTTAAAATTCCCGCGCTTTCAATCTCAATTAAGAACAAATATCCAAAATTAATAATTAGGCGAGTAATGCAGAATAGATTGAGAGCGCACTGAAATTAAAAATGCAGTGCAATAAATAACATGCGTCGAAATAAAGAGCTAAGCCAAAACTAATTAGAGCCAAATATTACTAGCAATGCGAGATATCCGTACAATGTGAAGAAATGAACGCTAGAAGTAAAAAACTCATGAAGTATTTGATGTCGGTGGTGGTGGGGAAGATCTGATGGTGTCGGTGGCTGTCCAGGAGTGATGATACTGCTGTGTGGGGGTTGTCAGAGAGGAATGGTGGCTGTTTGGTGGATGGGATGGGATGGGGGTGCTGAGTGGAGGTCCCTTTCGGGTCGTATTGGAGTGAAGGAGGTCGGGTATCGCTTGGGGTGGGGTGGAATGGGCTAGAGGGCTGCGATTTGTAGTAGGGATGGGCTGGAAAGCAGTGATTTGTCGCGAGGTGTTGGGGAGGTGGGAGAAGGCTGCGGGTGGATGGGAAGGGGGAGGAAGGGCTAGTCGGCCTTGAAATGGGCTGGGGAGTTGGGGGAGGGACACAAGGATGGATGGTCGGAGCATCAACAGTGGGAGGCGGCCTTTGGAAGGATGCTGGAAAAAGGCTGGAGGAGGGGAAGAGGTGGTAGCTGCATGTGGAGGGCTCGCTGGAGGTGCCGGAGGCTAGGAGTGGCGGTGGAGAAGGTGCTGGCAGCAAGGGGAGGCGACTACGTTGGTGGAAAGGGGATCGGCGGGCGGTGGTGTAAGGGGGCGTCGCACCCCTGGAAGAAGAATACCATGACGTCGCACTGTGGGATGGCCTTCGGTGTCGCAGCGAAGGTGATGACCGAGTGGTTCATTCTGAAGAACCGTAAATCCTCGATGCCTCCTAATTTTGGCTGCTGGTAGAATATAGGGGGGGAGTTAGGTTAAGAATATACAACGGCCACGATCGCCCGATGGATATTCTAACATAACTCCCAAAATATAAGTCTAAAAAAATAAAATACATAAAAATGTGAAAAATCGCGACGAAAGTGATGGCGGTCTCCGAACATCCACCAGATGATCCAAAATTCGGCGATCTCCATCACTAGGGATAGTAAAGCATTGCCATTTCTGCACTATTTAGCAATGTTGAACTCCATGCCCCATCCATCGCGCTCGGTATCGAACTCCGCAGCTCTGTCATCCTTCAAAAGCACTTCAAGGTATTTCCTTTGCCGTCAATACCTCTTTCGATGCCTCTAACATCTTCCTCTTCGCCTCTGAGACGAAATGTGTGGTCGAATATGCATCATAAGCATCAAACATGCTTCTGTTCTCTTTGTAAATAAAATTGAAACACAACTAATCAAAACAAAAATAGCAAATCAACTAACATGAGCTAAATGACAGGAAAGATGCAATAAAGTCCATGGCTGGCAGCATAAGAAGTAGAGATACTTCTTATCTAATCAAACTTTACAAATATTGCTGGATCTCTTGCTTATATACACGGTGTAACTGGTACCAAAAGAATACATATGCTTCATGTGCATTAAATGCTATAAATAATGCAAAGGTTTAAGAGGTCTGACCTTTAGCCTGGGAAGGGTCCTTGGAAACTTTAGCGCTTTGAACAAGGACATCAAAGTTCATTGACACCAACTGCGAAAGATTCTGCACAGAAAATTGCAGCAATGTTCCTCATGCTCAATGGCAAGGAAAAGGAGATTTATTACAAGCTAACATCGTCAAATATATGAGCTACCTTGAATGAAAAATTTAGAGAGGCAAGATCTATACTAGCTTGTGAGTCAAACTCCTTTGTGTTTTCCTCACCAACCTGAAAATGCAAAGAAGTAACTTGAAGGAGCGGATGGAAAGGAAAAAGAACAGCAAATGTTGCTAACAAACTTTTTTACTATGTTGCTAACAAACGTTTTTACTATGTTTGCTAACAAACTTCTTTATTATGTTGCTAACAAACTTTTTTACTATGTTGCTAACAAACAATTTTACTATGTTGCTAACAAACGTTTTTACTTTCTTTAACGAATTTGCAATTATTTCACTGTGCTCCTGCCTATTAAAGGTAAATAGTACACAAGAAATGACATTTTGAAAATATCTCAATTTGGTTTACTATATATGTGTAACGGTCCCACCCTATCACTGGTTGAAGTGCAGTGATAGATTTGTGTTCAGCATATCGGATTCATAATTGGTATGTAGCTAAGCATGTTTTCCTTGACCAATCAAAACTACTTCCATATAGGAATGCATGAGAAGTAACTTCTGATACAGAATACACAAAAGTGAAAATTTGAAAGTCTTCAGCCAGATGTGTTTATAAACTATTAGGCCAGGAGATAAATGTAATGTTGAATAAGAAATTCAATACAATAAAGGAAAACTGATGGGGATCGGCGACCCACATACGGTTATTTTTGCAGGAGGCGGTGATCCGTTGTCCGTCTGAGTCCACGGAAGCGTCCAGATGATTGTTTCGAGTCAATTTTGTATATTTTTGTATTTTGAGTTGTATTTGTCACCCGATCGGTTCGGACATATTATGAGTCATCCGATTCGGGTGCCCTAGTAGTTTTCCATCTATATGTAACCGTGTTGGTTGTTGTAGAGGGGATCGAAAGTTGCAAGCAGGAACTTCCTGAAACTGTCAGTCTCTTCCTCCAGGTGCGACTCCGAGAGACCCCCCTTGGTGTGACTCCAAAGACTTCCGTTCATACTTCATCCCTACCTGATATTCCACCACTTGCATCCCACGAATCCTTCCCCCATTGTGATCCCGACTTCCTTGCCGATCGACTGCATCCTTTCCTGACATAGCCCGCTTCCTGCTTTCGTCATTACCCAAAGATAAATTGGTATCGGAGCTAGGTTCAGGCTTTATTTTTATACGCAGTAGTAGAGTTTATAGGTTCCTTCACGGCTAGTTAAAGTCATCATCCCTCTCCTCTATTTGGGGATCCCGAGTTTGTCTATGTCGGATCCCATAGAGCCCCTTCAGAGAGATCTTCATATTATTACGATGATTATTCTCGATCACAGCACACTACTCCAAGAGTTCGTGTCAAACCTTCGACACAATTCTCTTATGCTAGAGACAATCACTATGATGATCATCGTCGTTCCCATCCCCGTAAACGAGCGGACCGTGTCGAACCTTCAACACCACTTGGTCGCTCCTCCACGAAGTCAGACACTCACAAGCGAATTTGCATGAAATAATTTATGGTAAACGGTAATATAAGTAGTTGAACGTTCGAGGCAAGCTAAGAGCATTTAATGGAGCACATAAAAATTAAGTTAATTGATTGCAATAGAAAGTACCCAAAGATGAAGCCGAGCAAAGTTGTTCCAATTCAAATCGTAGGGAACGGAAGAGAACAGCAGTCCTGGGTTCGGGATCTCCAGGTGATGGCGGAATGACCGCAGAGGAGTGTCGGATCAGGACGTCAGAGTCGACGACGCTCTTCAAGCGATCGTGACGGACAGGCGCCAAAAACGAGCGATGGAGTCGACGGCGCCCGGAAACTGAGTTGCGACAAGGCGGAGGCGTCGTCGAGGAGTCCCGTCATCGTCGGCCTAGGCGATTGAGGCGTCGCAAGTCAGAACTAGAGGCAGCCGACGAAAGGGGAGGGAGTAAGGTCAATGGCTTCTTCAGGCTTTTACATATGGAATGATTTTTTTCGTTCTCATGTATAGTCGACCTCCTCTTTTTCCATACGATGGAGGGATTTAATAGTTGTCTTTTGTGGCACTTCCCAAAGTTGCAAATTCCAAATGAAGTATTCCCAAATCTCCCCCTTCTCAAATATTTTCAAATACATGTCATTTTGAATAATTACTTCAATGATAACCTAATTGCTGAGAAGAATTTCTAATTTAGATTTATGGCTCCATAAAATAATCTTAGACTTGCCCTTCTGTCCTACTACCTAAATTACCGGACCTTTTTATTCAAAGTCTCATCGGACGGTCAACCCGATAAGCTGCCAAATAAAAACGGTCGCGCAAAAGAAAATACATAAAATTAAAAATAAATTCGAAGTAAACGAAATTAGGATGCGCCGCAGGATACATCAGTTAGTCAAATGGACTCGCACTCTGACTGCCTAATCACAAAGAGTCCCCTACATCCCTAGGCTATCACCATGTCTATTGGCGTCCTTGTGGATGCGCAAGATGTAAGGGTGTGCATGAAAAATCGAAACCAACCAAATCGAGTTGAACCGCTTAAACAGAACCGACATTTAAATAGCTCGTTTCATTTCAATTTTCCTTAGCTTGAAACCGAGAAAATCGAACTGCACCGACTTTAGAATGTCTAAAATATTATGTTACGCCCCCCTTGGGTCGCTTCGCCGGACAACACTACAGTCGTCGTATGAAGGAGGGCACAAGCAACAAGAGGGCTGAACCGCCACACCTCTATTTAATCGGCTGGGGGGGGGGGGGGGGGGGGGGGGGCCTGTAACAACCCGTATTTCCCTTCAGATTTTGTCTAGCCGCAACTCATGTCTCATTTAAAAAGAAAAGAAAAGAAAGAGGATTTTCTGCTAACCGCAGACCACCCCCTCTTTATTACCTAACGAGACAGCCCCCCCCCCCCCCCCTTTTAATTTCCCTAGCCGCACCCCAACTCCCCTATTTTAAATCCCGCAAACCATCGGTCTAGGTCTCCCGTTTCCGCCTCCCGCCTGTCTCCCGATCTCGCTCCCGCGCGCTGGATCGCAAGCCGCAGCGCAAACCGCCGTCAACTCCTCCCCCTCCTGATCCCGATTCCGCCTCCTGCTCCTGCCGCCCCCGCCCCCTGGTCCTTCCTCCTCGCCTCCTTCTTCCTGGAGGCCGACAACTTCCTCCAGCAGCCGACAACCTCAGCTCCTCCTTCCAGCTTCCTCCTCTCCTCCAGGAAGCCCTTCTCCTCCTCCTGCTTAGGGCCGACAGTCCTCTGCCCGACCTCCAGCAGCCGGACTCCGTCAGTCGGCAACATCTTTCTTCCCCCGGCAGCACTCTTCCCTTCCGATTGGGTTGGCCTTGCAAGAAGAATGCCTAGGGTTCGCTCGTTTTCCCCTCTACTTGGATTTAGAGCCCGGATATGACTTCCTATGGGTAAGATTCTCCACCCAAACCCTCATATTCAGATTTTCATAACCACTAATGATTTATTAGTGCCCCGTTTTGCGTTCAATTTGTGATTTCAGATTTATGTCATCTTATAATCGTCTAACCGTGGTTTGTTCGTGATTTCCGGTGTCGCCCCTCGATTTAATTGGTGGGATCACGCAAAACCCTCTCCGATTTAGGGTTTCCCTAGCCTAAAGCGCCGCCAAATCGTTGATTCCTTCGTGGTATCTCTTCTCCCCTCTTTCCGAGGGAGGTAAAATCCGCTAAACTCTCGTTGTTTAATTTCCGCGTCGTAGGATGCATTTGTAGCGTAGTGAATTATGCTACATCGCTTTCGTTTTCCCTGAACAGGTTCGAAAATATGATTTCTGACTTTTGCTTGCGCCGCTTCGCCGCCGCCGTCAGCTTCAGCCTCATTTAAGGCAAGTAGAGATCATCCTCTCTTGCAAACATTGATCGTAGATTACCTTGTCTGCTCTTATGAATTTATGACTTCATTTTTGAATACATGTTTCGTCAAATAAATTTAGATCTTGAATGCCTAAATTGTCTGGTTAATTGATTGAGGTATCACACGATTGAAATAACACGAATTGTGAATGTGAATGATGATTATTTGGATATTCACGTAAATGAATTTGTCTCATTCGATGGATAATTAGAGAACTAGTAAATTTTCGAGCACGATCATTAATTAATTTGAAAGATAACTGTTAAGATTCCCTTGCTAGTGATTGAATGATTGGTGTTTGATGTCTTGTTCGTATCGACCATATATGTTACTTGGAAGATATTTGTGTCAAAAGAATGGTTTATTGTAATGAGTACTTGTTATCCCAGAATCGATGCATGTCAAATTTGCTCATGCGCTTCTTTTTACTTGAAGAATCTTCTTGTTATTGGAATCTTATTATCTCGAACACGCAAAGTTCAAAACTCACTTCCTAGTTTTCGGTGTCATCGAATCTTGTTTCTTATTCCTGTCTGGTTCCAAGACTTGGTTAAATAACGTTCTATAACTTGATTCCTCCCGTTTCACGTTTGTAAAATATATTATCGTATATCTGAATCGAAATTTGGTTACATGTCTTGATATGTTTGAATCACTCAATCATGAATTACTTCATTAATAACTTAAGTAAACAATGAAATGTGGTGTTTAATCGATGCAACTCCTCGACTTGGGTTCCCTCTTGAATCCCTAACGGGAACAAAGGACCGGTCATAGCATGCATGAACTCCCTGGCTCAAGGGTGAGGGTTCGAAAGAGCCGCGCCTTAGAGGTTACGGGTAGAAATCCTGAATTTCCGATAAGACTTGCATCTGAATCTGAATCACGAATCTTGTGCGTCAACCAAAAATACCCACACTTTCACTTGTTACAACTTAAGTTATTACTTGATCATCTATGTATGCTGTACTTCGGAGTAGTCTAATAACTCTAGATATTTCTGCTTGTCTCACTTGCTTGTCTGTTTTGTTAGCTCAGCTTCATGAAAAGCGGTACTCAATATGTTGTTTCTCCTGCTCGTATTTTTATTTAGCTTTATTCCTGTTTATTTCAATGTTCTGAGGCTTTTCCTTCTTGTTTTGGATTTGCCTTAGTGGTTGTGCATGCGCCGCCTGCTCTCAGAGGCCGATCTGCGTCAAGTTTCAGGTTTTGTGTTTATGTTTCATTTCTTTTACTGTCAGATATTTCTTTCATGTAATAATTATAATCAGCCATTTTCTCCTGTTTCATGGACAACTGCTAGGCTAAATATTATATGTACTAGAATTTATCATGTTTTGCATGTTCATTCACCCGAGATGATCACTGCATAAATATCTGTTTCAAAACTTGTATCTTGAGCTTTATTTAAAATGCATGTGCACCTGTTTCAAATTTATCATATTTTTAAAGCTTCCGCAATAAATCAACCTGTTTTTCTTCAAAAGTAACTCTTTTAAAACTATTTATTAGTATATCTGCTTGCGCCTTAGCAGGCATGGTTTTCCTTCCGCCCATGCATGTGGCATCACGGCCCGCCCGAAGCGCGCTCTGACTCTTGTCGAGACGGGTCATGACACCCCCTCAGGACCCGGGTGAGTATATAACCAAGGTCCCCTTCATGAGGAGAGCAGACAATCATTATTCTCAAGGTATTCTCTTCTCCCTCCTCTCAAACCCTAATTTCTCTTCTTCTCCTTAGTCTCTCTCTAGATCTCTCTTTCTCCCCTAGCAAGTTCATAACAATTGGTATTAGAGCATCGTTCCTGCGACGATGGTGACATAGACCGAGGCCGAAATCGCGCGACTCGCATCTCTTCAAGAAAATTATGTAGGGTTGGCGGATACGGTGGCGGCAATCACAAGTGAAATCCTCCCAAAAAATCTGGAGGAACGCTTGAACGCTCGTATGGAGGAGATCAAAGCCCTCCTCGTGCAAAATCTGAAAGGAAAGACCATCGTGGGGGACGGATCCGAGGTCGATGCCTCGTACCAACCGCCGATGCAACCCTACGGTGCGGGATGTGGGGGCTAGACGCAGCAGGGCGTCGGATCGGGGTCCACAAGCGGATTCAACCCCGGATCGGGATCGACAGGCGGAATAGGGCTCGACACCGATCCCGCCAGGATTGGCGGCCCGGATTGCCGGATGGGGGACGCATCACCGGAGACGTGCGGGGAAGCCGTGGCGGCCACTGTGGGGCGGCTGGAGGCCGGCTACAACTGGCCTGGAGATTGGAGGCCGAAGAAAGCTCCAGAAGACCCGATCGGCCTGGGAGTAGGTCAGCCGGCCTGGAATGGGGCCGGAACTCAACAACAACACTCTTGGCGACCCCCAGGGCAGGGGGAGGGTTCGTTTCGACCCACGGGAGCGAACGCGGTCCCGATCGGAGGCGTGGCAGGGATTTTACCACTTCCACAGGGTTTTGCTCATCCTACGGGATACGACAATGGGAATCTATGGCAGGAGAGGCCACATATGGCCCATCAGTGGGGCGGAGGACAGTATACGGTCAATGGACCGGATCGCGGGCGATTACCCCCTCGTGCGGGCCAGATGGGAATGTCGGCTGCAACACCACAGAGGCCACCCTTCCAACCGGGCGAGCAACGATGGCCAACGGGCCATGATCTTGGGGGAAACTGGATGGCTCACCAAAGGGCGTATATACAGCCGAAGCGGACTCGGATGAATTTCCCGAGGTTCCGGGCGGACGGGGACGCTTTGGAATGGGTGCAGAAGGCAGAGTTGTTTTTCGATTATCAGGAGATTCCCGAGGAGCAATGGGTCCAGTTGGCAGCCTTCCACCTAGAAGATGACGCCTACAAATGGACTAAATGGTTCCAACGTGGTCGCGCTTATGCTCCTTGGGCGGAGTTCGTGGAGGCGTTCTCAGCCCGTTTCGGACCGCTAAAACATGAAGACGTCAAGGCAACGCTGCAGAAGCTTCGGCAGAAGGGCACGATGACAGAGTACCGTATCGACTTCGAGCGACTAGCCAATCGGGTGAACTGGGAAGAGATGACGCTCCTGAGTTGCTTTGTTTCGGGACTGAAGGACTACTTGAGAGACGAGGTCCATGCTTACATGCCACGCAGCCTCAGCCACGCCATCAGCCTTGCAAGGATACAAGAGGAGCGATTCAATCGACATCGGAGGCACCACCACCCGTGCGGCCGTGACACCGGCTCCAGTTCGGCGGGATACCCCGGCAGCTGGCTGGCCCACCATTATTAGATTGACATGGCCAGAGTTGCAGGCTCGGAAAGAGAAGGGGCTATGTTTTAACTATGAATCTGTGATGAGAAATACGGCCCGGGGCACAAATGTCAGAAGGTGCAAGTTTTCATGTTACGTGACGAGGCCGAGGAGGTGGACTCGACAGATGCCGACCTAGAGGAGTTAGACCTGACAGAGTTCGGGGTATCTATACAGGCGATGGAAGGGTGTAGCACCCCCCTTACTATGCGGATGGCAGGAAGGGTTGGCCGGGAGAAGGTGACGATCTTGGTAGACAGCGGGAGCACTCACAACTTCATCCACCCCACTGTGGCTCAGAAGGCATGATACGACATAGATCGAGGCGCGACTTTCCACGTCATGGTAGCGGATGGAAGTAAACTACAGTGTGAAGGGATGATGAAAGGGGTGGAGCTTCGGGTACAGGGTTACACCGGGCATACTGATGTTTACTTATTGCCGATCCGAGGTTCGGACATGGTATTGGGAGTACATTGGCTGCGACAGCTGAGACGAGTAACTTTGATTGGGATCAGATAACTATGGAGTTCGTCCAGAGTGGGAAGAAGTATAGCTTGGGAGGCCTCAAGTCTTCTCAAGTGAAGGAGATATCACTTCGTAGCTTGGAACGGCTAGGGGAACAGGACAGTACGATGGTCGTTGTCATGGAGATTAGAACGGGTCCTTTGGTTCCTGCGGAGATTCCATCCCAGATGCGTGCTCTGTTGGATCAGTATTCTGACTTGTTTCGGCAGTCACGTACACTGCCACCACCGTGGTTCCGAGATCACCAGATTCAGTTGAAAGATGGGGAAGAGCCGACGAAAATCAGGCCATACCGATACCCGCACATACAGAAGGCCGAGATTGAACGCAGTGTCAAGGAGATGCTTACAGCAGGGATCATATGCCCCAGTACTAGCTCGTTTTCTTCTCCCATCATTTTAGTAAAGAAGAAGGACGGGTCTTGGAGATTTTGGGTTAATTACCAGGGCCTGAACAGTTCAACCATCAAGGACAAGTTTCACATTCCTGTGATCGAAGAACTGTTAGACGAATTGCACGGCGCTTCATTGTTCACCAAGCTGGATTTGCGGTCCGGCTATCACCAGATCCGCATGCACGAAGGGGACATCCACAAGACAGCATTTCGGACGCATGATGGCCACTACGAGTTCCTTGTGATGCCCTTCGGCCTCACTAACGCCCCGTCCACTTTCCAGGCAGTGATGAATGAGATCTTCCGACCCCTACTTGGACGGTCTGTGCTGATCTTCTTCGACGATATCCTCATCTACAGCGCCAACTGGGAGGAGCACTTGGCTCATGTGGAGCAAGTGTTCACCATCCTCCGTCAGCATCAACTCTACGCCAAGCAGTCGAAGTGTTCATTTGAACAGCCAGAGATAGAGTATTTGGGTCACCTGGTCTCTGTGCATGGCGTCAAGGCCGACCCCAGGATGATCGAGAGTATGGTGGCATGGCCACGACCACAGACGGTCCGAGCACTCAGAGGGTTCCTGGGCCTCACAGGTTACTACAGACGGTTTGTAAAGGACAATGGGAAGATTGCACGAACTTTGACACAACTCTTACAGAAGGATGCATTTCTGTGGCAAGAGGATGCGGAGACGGCTTTCCAGGATCTAAAAGGGGTCATGACGACCACTCCAGTTCTCGCACTTCCGGATTTTGACAAAGAGTTTATGGTAGAGACTGATGCTTCCGGGGTAGGCATCGGGGCAGTTTTGATGCAAGAAGGCCGACCTCTGGCCTTCTACAGTCGCGCATTGGTACCCCGTACTCTTGGCTTGTCGACATATGAGAAGGAGATGTTGGCGATTCTTCATGCTGTGGCAGTGTGGCGGCCTTATTTACTTGGGCGACACTTCAAAATCCGAACAGATCATCAGAGCCTGAAACACTTACTTAGATCAACGGGTTGCTTCCCCCCTTCAGCAAAAGTGGGTCACCAAACTACTGGGGTATGACAATGAGATCATCTATAAGCAGGGCAAGAAGAATGTGGTGGCTGATGCACTGTCTAGATTGCCGGAGAGCACTCTCCATCAGATTTCCGGTCCCCTCATCGAATCCTTGGATGAGATCCAAGAAGAGATCATGTGGGATGCCGAGCTCAGAGATATTGTAGTGGCTCTAAAAAGCGGGGAATCTTCCATCCCAGGCTACCAGTTGAAGAATGGGCGGCTGTACTACCAGGACCGTGTGGTGATCCCGTCAGCCTCTCCATGGAAGACGGTTATGCTCCACGAGTTTCACTCTTCACCCACCGGTGGACATGCCGGCATACTACGGACACTCCAGCGCCTACAGGCAAATGTTTTTTGGAAGGGCCTCAAGCAAGATGTTCAGCAGTTCGTTCAGCAGCGTGACATCTGCCAGCGGCAGAAATATGAGACTACGGCGCCAGCAGGCCAACTCACTCCCCTGGAGATACCTCATCACATATGGGACACGGTTTATATGGACTTTGTTGATGGATTGCCCAAGTCGCAGGACAAATCCGTGATCTTGGTTGTGGTGGACAAACTCTCCAAGTATGGGCATTTTCTGGCATTGAGCCATCCTTACACTGGCGAGTCCGTAGCTGATCTATTTGTGCGGGAAATCGTCCGGCTTCACGGCATTCCACGCGCCATCATTTCGGACCGGGACCCTACGTTTGTGAGTAATTTTTGGAAAGAGTTGTTCCGCCTACAGGGCACTTGTCTGCGCATGAGCACCGCAAATCACCCCCAGACAGATGGCCAGACAGAGGTGCACAATCGCGGAGTGGAGACCTACCTCCGCTGCTTTGTGATGGATGATCCTCGGACGTGGACCCGGTGGCTACATTGGGCCGAGTACTGCTACAATACTGCTTACCATTCCGCCAGCAAGATTACTCCCTTCGAGGCAGTCTACAGCCGTGCACCTCCCTCTTTAAGCAGTTATGAGCCAGGAACTACCGCGTTGCCGACAATGGAACAGGCGTTACGGGGCCGCGATCGTACCCTGGCTACACTCAGGGACAACCTTCGCGCAGCACAAGATCGTATGAAGCACCAAGCAGACAAGCACCGCACTGAGCGGGAATTTGCAGTGGGCTATGAGGTCTTCCTCAAGCTCCAGCCCTATTGACAACTCTCGGTGGCCCGTCGGACGAATCAGAAGCTAGCGCCACGCTACTATGGCCCATTCCGCATCATCCGCCGGGTAGGACCTGTGGCATACACCTTAGCTTTACCAGAAGGGTCACGTATACATCCGACCTTCCATGTGTCTATACTCAAGCGGAAAATGGCGAGACAGTACAAGCCAGCCCACTTTTACCAGAAATCACCACAGCAGGCGAGTTGCGGCCACTGCCCGAACAGGTTCTGATGGTTAAATGGAAGAAACGGGGCAATGAGTACCGTCAATAAGTCTTGGTCAAATGGAAGCATATGACGGCGGCACACAACACTTGGGTTGACATGATGGAATTCAAAGAGCTTTATCCGGACTTTCATCTTGAGGACAAGCTGATTTTTCAAGGAGGGGGGAATGTTACGCCCCCCTTGGGTCGCTTCGCCGGACAACACTACAGTCGCCGTATGAAGGAGGGCACAAGCAACAAGAGGGCTGAATCGGCGGTTCAGCCCTACACCTCTAATTAATCGGCCGGGGGTTGGGGGGGGGGGGGGGGGCGGTCGGCCCCCCTCAGGACCCGGGTGAGTATATAACCCGTGTCCCCTTCATGAGGAGAGCAGACAATCATTATTCTCAAGGTATTCTCTTCTCCCTCCTCTCAAACCCTAATTTCTCGTCTTCTCCTTAGTCTCTCTCTCTAGATCTCTCTTTCTCCTCTAGCAAGTTCATAACATATTACTATATAGTCATTTATATAAGAAAATTTAATAATTTTTCATTAATGAGTTACATATACGGATATACCTAAAAAAATAAGCATAACGACAATACATACGATCCAATATATTTTGAGTCAAGTATTAAATCATTTAATAAATATTGTTGTTCATGTAATTGAGTTCATTTGTCGAATGTATTAACTTCAATGTTTGATACATACTTCAATTATGATTTTAAAAAAATTGTATAAAACATAATGAAACTTCAAATTTAAATTATGATTACAAATAAATTGTTACATAAGAATATAAGAAACAACTGATTAATGTATTCTATTCAAAATTGTATACAAGCTTTTAACATTTAGTCGATCATATATAGTAAAAACTGCCAAACCAAATGACTTAAAACCGAACAAGGTAAAATTGATCGGTTCGATCCGACCCGAACCGAACCGCTTACACTCTTATCAAGATGTGACACTTGATAGAGAGCCCTCTCACCCTAGTGAGGTACGTTGTCCAATGAGTGATCTACCATTTGACGATGGGATTGAGCCTGGTCCTGATCTTATGGAACAGACAGAGAGCGATCATGAGCGACCTAGCGCGCTCGAGGTAGTGGGACACCCTCTACTTACTACATGTCTAGGACTAGTTAGTGCCCCTACCATATACTCATAAATTGATATTATACCTGTAGATCCATTCTTGATCCCCCGTTGCTATCCCGAGTCCCATCACGGCCGAGAGCCTAGTGTTGGCCTCATAGTGTCTGCCTCACCCGTTTACGAGGACACTACCCCCTACGATGGTACTCATCTGGAGGATCATGATCCTATTGATGGATTCTTTAATGAGACCCGTGATGATCCTCCTGATGAGTCACCATTTTCTAGTAAGGATGAGATTAAGATGAGCTACTCGTTTACGAGTAGTGATTCATTGACACCTCTTCAAATCATGAACCAAATTTTCCAGTAAGAGTAAACCTTGCGCTTAGCATTAAATATGTAAAGTTTGTTTCACATACACTTGAGTATATTTTCAATGCTTCGAAAGCCTACCTTATGTCCCCTCGCACACTTGATGAGTTCCTGGACATACCACCAGCTCACCCACTAAATGAGTTTTTTCTTGGAGACGCTCGCCATACTTTAGTGTCACATTCTATTGTCGGTATTCACTCGGGTGATCGTCGCACTCGCAATGAATTTTCATACATATCTCTTGAAGAGCCACCTGACGAGTTTTTTTCCTTTTGGATACAGTCGACGCACCCCATAGTTACACCTTTGGGTCAACGTCTACGACATTCGTTCGAGTGATCGTAATAGAATTAGGAGAAGGGAAAAGATTTGATATTATCTTAGGCCCCATAAGGGGGGGTATATAAAGAGAATACAGAGGTCCCTCATCTCTAACAAGTGAGGTGAGACAAATACAACAAATAATAATACAATGAATAATAGGTCCCTCAATATAATAAACTCAATACTCCCCCTCAAGCTGGAGCGAAGATGTTAAGCAAGCCCAGCTTGCCATAGGTAGAAAGAAGGCGGGAAGGCCCAACGGCCTTGGTAAAGGCATCAGCAATCTGTTCGGCAGAAGGGACATAGGATGCTGCAAGAGTCCCTGAACGAATGTGCTCCCTGAGAAAATGGATATCCACCTCAATATGTTTGGTTCTCTCGTGTAGGACAGAATCAGATGCTAGCAGGAGAGCAGACTGATTGTCACAAACCAGTGTCGAGGAACTAGACGGAGGAAAACCAAGATCGGTGGCGCCATGGGCCATAGCCCTGTACTCAGCCTCAGCGGAAGAGCAGGACACAACACTCTGCTTCTTGCACTTCCAGGAAACAAGGTTGCCACCATAGAAGGTGCACATCCCTGAAGTAGAACGTCGGTCAGTGAGAGAGCCAACATAATCAGAATCTGTGTAGCAGGTAAGGTCAGAGGATGGTGATGAACGATAGAAGAGTCCGAGACCAGGGGAGCCCTCCAAGTAGTGAAGGATCCGAAAAGCAGCATCAAGGTGAGAAGTTCGGGGAGCATGCATGAACTGACTGACCATACTCACAACAAAGCTAATGTCGGGACGAGTATTGGTCAAGTAGATAAGTCTTCCAACCAGTCGGTGGTATCTGCCCGGATCAGGGAGAGGTTCGCCAGACTCGGCGTGTAAGCGGTGTCTCGGGTCCATAGGAGTAGAAACTGGAGAGCACCCAAGAAGACCAGTGTCACCCAAAAGGTCAAGGGTATACTTCTGCTGAGACAAAGAGATCCCCTGGTGAGATCTGGCAACCTCAATCCCGAGAAAGTACTTCTGAGGCCCTAAATCTTTGACCTCAAAAGCCTTTTGAAGTACCTCCTTTATCCGAATTATCCCTGAGTTGTCGTCTCCGGTAAGGATGATGTCATCCACATAGACAAGGATAATCACCTTACGACCATCCACAGCAGTCCGAACAAAGCACGTATGGTCAGCATGACTCTGAAGCACAACAACGTCGAACCGCTCAAACCACGCTCGAGGGGACTGCTTCAGCCCATACAGTGACTTCTGCAAGAGTCAGACATGACCCAAATACTCCCCCTGAAGCTTGTACCCGGGAGGCGGATCCATATAAATCTCTTCAACAAGGTCGCCATTGAGGAAGGCGTTCTTCACGTCCAGCTGATGAAGGGGCCACCTGTGGCAAGCAGCGAGGGAAATAAGGAGACGAACGGTGGAGAGCTTGGCCACAGGAGCAAAGGTCACCCCGTAATCTTCTGGAGTCTGGGTGAAACCTTTGGCAACAAGGCGAGCCTTGTAGCGATCCAAAGACCTGTCTGCATTATACTTGACGGTGTAGACCCACCGACAACCAACAGTCTTCTTGCTGGCGGGAAGAGGAACTAACCGCCAGGTGCTAGCCTTCTGCAAAGCGGACATCTCAGCCTTCATGGCTGCCACCCACTCGGGGTGCTGAAATGCCTCAGTCGTCGAACTCGGAATCCTGATCTGGTCAGTGGCGGTGAGGAAAGCCCGGTAACCCTGTGAAAGGCGTTGGTAGGACACAAAACTTGTCACAGGATGGCCAGTAACACAAGAGCGCTTACCCTTGCGAATCGCAATAGGTAAGTCAGAAGAGGAAGGAACATCACCTGACTGAGGAAGTGGCACCGGGTCCGGTGAGCTGGGCTCGATCAGTGGATACCGAAGGATAGGGTGGACATGTGAAGGCCCGCGGGGGCCACGGGTATATATCTGTAGGGGAGCGGAGTCTGGCAAGGAGGCCAGGGGAACGGGAGCTGGAATGGGTGGAGGGGAGGAAGGAGCAGAGGTAGGAGAGTCACAATAGAAAGGGACATCCTCAAAGAACGTAACATCCATGGTATGGAAGGTCCGGCGAGAAGAGGGATCAAAACATCGATACCCCTTGGAAGAGGAGGAATATCCCAAAAATAAGCAACGGATTGCTTTGTCATCCAGTTTAGTCCGAGTCGGTCGACGATCCTGGACAAAGCACACACACCCGAAGACCCGGAGAGGAACGGGAAACAACAGGCGGTTGGGAGATAGGAGGCTCAAGGGAACACGACCCGCTAGAGGTTGGCAGGGTAGACGGTTGACTAAGAAGGTCCCCATAAGAAGGGCAGCGCTCCAAAAACTTGGGAACATGAGACCCACGTACAAGGCAACGGGTCACATTTAGGAGATGGCGGTTCTTGCGTTCCGCCACTCCATTCTGTTCCGGAGTATAGGGACAGGAGAATTGGTGAAGGGTTCCTTGGCTAGCAAGGAAAGCAGTAAACGAGGAAGAGGTGTATTCCCCTCCATTATCAGAGCGGAGAATTCGAATACGAGACGAAAACTGGGTACTAACCATATGAGAGAACTGGGTATAGAGGTCAAACACTTCAGATTTAGCATGCATAAGATAAACCCAACAACGAGTAAAGTCATCGATAAAGGAAACAAAATAACGAAAACCATCATAAGATACAACCGGGGCAGGGCTCCAAACATCTGAGTGAATAATATCAAAAGGTGCGGAAGTACGGGAAAAAGATACAGGGTAAGAAGTGCGTGTGTGTTTGCTCAGTTGACACACATCACACTGAAAAGAGTGCTCAAATGAGACACCCGGAAAAACAGAGGACATAATTTTAGGGCTAGCATGTCCAGCCGGGCATGCCAAATAGCAGATGTGGTAGTAGCAGCAACAACACTGGATGGAGGGGAGAGACATGGCGATGATGGTGAAGGAGGTGGGAGATCCAGCAGGTAAAGCCCGTCACGCTCACGGCCGGAGCCAAAAGTCTTCCTCGTGGTCAGGTCCTGAAAAACACAGCCAGAAGGAACAAAAGTTACCGAGCAATGTAATGCGCGAGTCAATCGACTAACCGAAAGAAGATTTAAAGCTAGTTTGGGAATATGAAGGACTGAATCCAAGGAGAAAGAGGGGGATAGAGAGACTGTGCCCTGGTGAAGAATGGGAGTCACAGAGCCATCAGCAAGACGAACCTGCTGATGGACAGTCGGAGACACAAGGGAGGAGAACAAGTGTGGCTCACCCGTCATATGAGCAGTGGCCCCAGTGTCAATCACCCAGGGCGAGGAAGACCCCTCATGAGTGCGTGAAAGGTCGTTGGAGTACCTGACGCAGAGGCGGAAGTCGACGAGAACGACGAGGATCCAGGGGCAGAAGGCTCCTGCTGCTGAGGTGGTGGCGGAGCATAGTGCTGAAGTTGTGACTGAAGCTCCTGAACCTGAGCCATAAGCTGGCTCCAGTCAGCTGAAGAGGTCCCAGAAGGGGCACTGTAACTAGGCTGGTTCCCAAAGTCAAAAGTAGTGGCGGCAGCAGCACGAGGAGCAGAAGGCTGCTGGCGAAGGTGAGGAAAAAGCTGCCAGCATCGGGACTTCTCATGACCAGTCCGGAGGCAGTGCTGACACTGAACAGAAGCAAACGGGCTCCCGCGGTCACCTCCGCGACCCCTATTGGTAGAGGAACCCCCCCCCCCCCCCCCCCCCCCCCCCCCCCGCAAAAGAAGTACGACCTGAAGCAAGGGCCATCAGGTCTGGTAGAGGTGCAGAAGGAGCAGTCAGGCGGGCACGGCGCTCATGCTACTCCACCAGAGAGTAAGCGTCTAAAATATCCGGAAGAGGGTTCATGCTGACAATCTGAACCCGAATCTGCTCAAACTCATGCCGTACCCCCATCAGAAACTGGTAGGTCTCACGCTTCTCCTGTCGTTGCTTGACAACAAGCATATACTCAGGATGCTAAAAAGCACTAAGCGGCTCGAGGTCAGAGAGCTCCAGGAAACGCCCAGAAAGAAAAGTAAAATAGTCATGCACCGAACGATCCCCCTGTCGAGCAGTCGAGATCTCCTGGAAGATAGAGTAAATCCGTGTATCAACACGAGTGTGCCCAAAAGTGCGAGTCAGGGCAGCCCAAAGGGTCGGAACAGTATCGAAACGCATGAACTGCTCGTAAATACGGGGCTCCATGGAGCATTGGAGCCACCCAAGTATCTTGTAGTTTTCCGTTTTCCATGGACGGAAAGCTTTTTCCTCTGTAGGCTTAGGAACCCCATTAGGTTCAAGTCAATCAAGCTTGTCATGGCCGGCGAGGTGAACACGCACGGAGTTGGACCATGCAATGAAATTCTTCTCATTAAGAAGGGCGGTAGTAATACGCCTAGCAAATCCATCAGCCGAGGAATCCATAGAAGGGGAAGAAAAAAAAAGGGAAACAAGGAAACCCTCAAACCGAAGGAGGAGTTCCCATCCGAAGAACACAAAGGACCATAGATCAAAGATCTAGGTCATAAAGAAGAAAGAATGAAGGAAAGAGGGGGGGGGGGGGGGGGGGGAGGGGGGCGGAACACCAACCAAAAACGGCGGAGGAGGGCAACGGAGCAGGAGAAAGAGCCGGCCCTCACATCCGCCGAAGCCTAGGGTTACACCAGGCGGAGGCGGGGACGGAGGAGGGTGCCCTAGTGGTCGGCGGGATCGAGTAGAAGAGCCACTGAGCTAGGCGGGCACGGGCGAGAGAACCGCTGGGATCGAGCGGAAGGTGTAGACGGGATCGGGGATCGGGCGGGTTACGTGAACGGGAGAAGGCGTAGACGGGATCGGGATTCTATTTGCTCTGATACCAAATAGAATTAGGAGAAGGGAAAAGATTTGATATTATCTTAGGCCCCATAAGGGGGGGGGGGTATATAAAGAGAATACAGAGGTCCCTCATCTCTAACAAGTGAGGTGGGACAAATACAATAAATAATAATACAATGAATAATAGGTCCCTCAATATAATAAACCCAATAATCGTTGCATTCACAACTTATTTTTCGATAAACCGCGGGTGAGCCTCCTGATACGTCACACTTCCTGAGAGGCATTTGGCACGTTATGAGCTTGTATTTTAGTGTGGATGTCTCGTGGAGTCATTTGAGTGTTCGTCGCATACTTGACGAGTATTTCTACACTCCACCCAAAGAACCTCCTGATAAGACACCCATTTTAGAGACATTCAGTTCGTTGTCGGGCCCCCGCGTAGTGAGTGTGGCGTGCTTCATATGCATCATTTACGTGAGTCTGCCGAGTCTTTTGTCCATCGTTTGCATGAATCTATTGAGTCTCTTGTTCACCATTTGCATGAAACAGTCCAAAAAAATTGTAATAAGTAATGATTATTATAAAACCCAGGCAGATCAGCACAGAAGAGAGCGGGATTTTGATGAAGGGAGTGGGTATGATTTACATACGATCTGAGGAGTTTTCCCAAGGAACAACAAAGAAATTAAGCGCTCAACTGACGGACCCCTACACAGTCACACAAGGGATCGGGGCAAACGCATATGAAATTGATAGCCCTCAAAATATGGGGATAAACCGATTATTCAATGTAGAGGACCTGACTCCTTGTTACGAGAAGCGCGTGTATGCTACCAATTTTTATAATGTTGATTAGTTTGCTTCATATCACAAGTACCAGTCGGGCTTTTGAAATATTGTTGAACTATGTAGGAGGTTATTATTGGTATCAGAGTGAGGTTTAAAATCCCTTGAACCTTTGAAATAACAGAGTCTTAAGATTTTTTTGGAATCTCTTCGACTTAGAGTCATTAAATTGTTGTCCATAAGTTTGTACAATGATAACGTCATAAGATTATCATAATAAGTTCAGCGTTGGATATTTATTTGATGGTTAATCATTTGAAGTAGTCTAATCCTTTCGGTGAAAGAAGAGACTACTGATAAGATTTTGAATTTGTCACACTTTTACATATGATTGATTATCCAATGAGCACATCTTGGATTCTTCATACCTTATATGCCCAACTATAAATCTAAGTCACTTGGGATGAATTCATTAAGTTTGTTATGGGGCACATAAAGTGTTTTCTCGCGTGATTGATGAACACACATCATACTCATATGGTATAGTAGACCATCTGGATCTCAAATAGGGGTCGACGACCCATTCTTCAACTCATGGAAACAGTTAGATGCGAATTTTTGTCCCGTGCTAGGGACACATCGCAGCACTTTAGTTTGTCATTAAGGACTTAAATCTCTAGATCGTGCCTAGTAAGCTATGAAATCTAAAGCTAAAAATGTGAATTTGAATCATTTTAGATTAAGAACTCAGAATGAAGAAATTTTTATAATTTAATGATTTAAAATTATGATTAGAACCCAGAATATGATAAGCTTAGAAAATATGATTTATGTTATTATGTTTTATTTCATGTAAAGCATGCAAAGCTACCATGTTTAAAAGTCATAATCTCTAGTTTCAATTGTTGCACGGACTTTCCTTTACAAGAAACACAGGTCGGGAGATTTGCTTAGGATGATCTTCCAAAGGTTTTTATGGAGACTTAGGTCATGTCTTTTGTTTTCCAAACATCGTACATGTTTTCGATTATCTATTTAGTACTTGTAGACTCAATCTTGCATCAGACTATATTTTAATTCCAGCATTCAGTTTAAGTTTTTGACTTCCTTTTAGTTGGCTACGTAATTCAGATATTGAGGTACTCCTTTTAACCATATATACAATCTTTCATTTCTGCTGTGACTTTAGTTGCTTTTACTGCATTTTTATTATTGTACCAATTTTTATATTATAGCTTAGTTTGCTTCATATCATGAGTGTCGATCGGGTTGCTAAAATATTGCTGAACTAGGTAGGAGTGTTAAAGAAAACATGATGCAAACGCTTCAAAGTGCATTAAAATAATAAAAAACTGAATTCAATCCAAGTTTCTGCGATAAAATTGCAGTAAAAAAATAAAAAGTATACTAACATTGCTCTCAAGTTCCATGTCTAAACTAGAATTGCAAGCAGTTGAGATACAATCACAAGAGCTGCCATAATTTTTGATCTGATAAGAACTATGTGGATGTCGTGATACAAAGTAACTTGTATCATCTGAACTTTCAGGTTGTGGGATGAAAGCAGCCTGCAAATGGTATAATAGATTCATTAAAAGAAAATACAAGCATCAATTACGACAAATGCTCGTCGCCTAATTCAATAGATGAAAAAACAAAAACTAATGCAAGGGAAATTACCCACTGAAGTTTATGTTCAACATTTGTCAGTAGGTGCATAAAATAATAACGACTATATCCCATTTACTGGATTTTGATTTTGACACGACACTTTTTATGCATTTTAATAAAATATGATATTTCCAAAAAAAATTGGAGTGTATTGCAATGGGAGATTGAGAGGAGGAGCTCAGTATATACAACCTGTAGAGGGGAGGAAAAGAACTCTACATAAACAACTTACAGAGATATGAACACAACTTGGATGAAACAGAAGAATCATAAGATAACCAAAGTTGAGTGAGAAGCATGCCAACAATATTTTCTTTGAAAAAACGGTCTTCTTTTACATCGCCGTTGGGCCTCTATTTATAACAGAAGATCCCAAAACCTAAGACCAATAATCAAACATAAGCGATAAATGATCTAACTCCCTTTGACAATAATATTAAAGACTTTAAATAACAATTCAACTACTGCTGCCACATTATACAAAACTATGATCATAGACTCAAATATAACTCAATGATGTTATGGAGCATTCTCCCAGACCTCAAGAAGAGGGAGGTGAAATGTCTGGTGGGATGAATGATCAAGGATTTCTCACAAGAAATATGGAGGATTAGGCACAGGATGACCCCAAGTAACTTGCAACAGAACAACGTGCTTTGCTCGAGCTAGCACGGTGGACAACAATCTCCAAGGTGGCCCTAGTAACAAATCAACATGTTTGGGCTCAATCTGACACCAAAGGGCTTGGGTTACAGTAATCGCAACATGACGCAAAACAAGTGGTAACTCTGGAGGTAGCACGAACTTCATGTGGACAATCTCCAAGAAAAGGAAAACGAGAACTAATGGGGGATGGGTGGTGCAAGTGAGAGGGAATAATGGGTTGTAGCTGAGATAAGAGGTCTAGGAGATGGTGATGGTGTTTTTGGCTATGTACAAGTCTGATTATTTGCAGGTGGGGTGGTGTGGGTTGGCTAAGATTGGTGAGGCAATGGGTAGGGTGATTGGGTTTGTAGTATGGGAAATTTGGGGCAAGATGATATAGATGGGCAGGTTAATGATGTAGCTTTGGTTTGGTTGTTTGAACAATGATTTTGGTGAGCCGTTGTATTACAGTGTTCGGGTTGAAGTAGTGGGCCAGATAGATGGTGTTGGAGGAGTTCATGGATCGCTTTAATTTGGTGGCCTGGAAATTCTTATGGTGGGAATTTGGTATTATTGGTAGATGGTATGTAGTGTAGTTTTATGTCGTCTATTGTCATGGGCGTTAACCCGTAACGTCGTCGGAGCATTCTTGTCATGGCGTCGCCTAGGCGACGCCTAGGCGTCCAGGCGCCCAAGTGAAAACAAGGCGACAGCCGCCTTATTTTTTTAAAAAAAATCTTATATTAGACAGCGGTTTTATATATAACCGCTGTCTTTACAAGTATAGACAGCGGTTATATATACAACCGTTGTCTAATGTAGGCTAAACCGTACATTAGACAGCGGTTGTATATATAACCGCTGTCGAAGATAGAATAGACAGCGGTTATATATACGACCGCTGTCGAATGTACGGTTTAGCCTACATTAGACAGCGGTTGTATATATAACCGCTGTTGAATGGAGGTACGACAGCGGTTTTTAACATTAACCGCTGTCTATTCTATCTATATATACCCGAACCCGGAAATTAGATTTTACCTCGCCGTTTTTACTTCTTACTGTGTCGCTGCTCTGTGCGAAAACCCTACAGGCGATTTTCGGAAATATTCAGGCCCTCCATTGTTCGATCTTGCGATTCTTCTTCGAAGGTATATTATTCTTCTACCAATCTTCTTTTTTCCATAAGCCTTGGAGATTTTCTTTTTTTTTTCTCTATATATTCTCATGATTTTTAGACCTTGATGAATGATGAGTTGATGATGCAATGGTTGTTTTATTTGCTCATATTTTTTTCTCTATATATTCTCATGAATGTAGCCAATATATATGTGTGGTTGAGTGATGGAATGGTATTAGTTTATTACACATTTACACTTGAATTTTATGTAGGAATTTTGGATGGTTTCGGGTTTTTTTAGGGTTTTCTTGTTACAGGAAAATGAGTGATAAAAGATCTTCCTCAAAGTCAAGAAGAGGCTACACAAAAATGTTTGAATTGCATAAGCTTAGTCTAGAGGGGAAGAAGCTTACCATTCCTGTGGATGATGATGGTCGCATTGTTCCCGGGACTGAAACAAATAAATTAATGAGTTATATTGGTTCTCTAGTGAGATGTCATGTGCCAATTACATATGTTAGATGGAAGGAGGTTGATAAACAACATAAAGATCGAATATGGGAAGAATTAAATGTACGTAATTTTTTATAAGTGATTACTTAGCTTTGTTTTTTAGTTAATTATTAATTAATATTGTATTTTATTTTCAGAATTATTTTGATAATATTGGTTCTCTTCGCAATGAATTAATGAAAAGCATGGGTGAAAGTTGGAGGTCTTGAAAATCCAAACTTTATGTCACCTATGTAAAAGATGTTGATTTGGAGCATCGATACAATGTTCTTGTTAAGTATAACTTTATTACCGAAGACGACTGGAAAGTTTTTGTCGACCATCGCACCACTCCGGAATCTATGGTTATGTGTTCTTCACTTCTTTGTAAATTTACTGTTTTATAACATTTATTACCTTTGTAATTGTAACTTGTAAGCAATCAAAGTATTAACAAATACTTTATTTGTATAGGAGTTTAGTAAGGCTAATACAGAGGAGCAAAAGCACAGAAGGCTATTCATACTACTTCAAGGAAGGGTTATGCTGGATTACAAAAAATGATGGTATTAGTTCTCTACTTCTCAGCAGTTCTCTCTCGTATTTTTTGTTTTAAAATTAGTTTTTATCATAATTTAAATAATAATTTATTTGCATTTTACTGTCAAGGTTGAACAAGGTGCAACTGCACCAATTTCACGTGCAGAGCTATGGAAAACTGGTCACAAAAGAAAGACCGGTGAATACATTAGTCAAGAGGCAGCTGATTTGGCAGCCAAAATTGTAAGTTTAAGTATCAACTTATCATTTCATCATTTATTAAAATTTCATTTCTTTAATTGCATTAACATTTATTGATTTTGCTTAGGATGAGTTGTCAAGCCAAGAGTCCCAGAGTGTTGAAACAGTGACACAAGGAACTCAAGGAAGAGATGATATCCTTGCCTCTGTTTTAGGCAAAGAACATCCGGGCAGAGTTAGAGTTGGTGGCAAGTTTTCCACCATTAAAAGTTATTTCAAAAATGATAGGCGGCGCGAGACGTCAGTGGCTCACATAACAGATGTGGAAGCTATAGTGGAAGAAAGATTGAGCCAACAAGAAGAAATATGGAAGAAAAAACATGAAGATCGGGCAACAGAGATGAATAGAATGAGAGATCAAATGAATGAAATTATGCGCATGTTTGGTACTAGAACTGAAACTTCTCAGGTATTAATGTATTATTATGCATTTATGTGTTAATTTTTATAATTTTATGAAATGTCATGCTCTCTTTTTGTTGAATAGGTACCTAATAATTATGTTGTTAACTTGTTATTTTTGGTTTGTCCAGACACTTGTACTAGCTTCACAATCACATCAAGAGCCTGAAACATCAATTGAGCCTGGAACTTCACATGAGGTATTATAAATTTATGTAGTTAACATTTATACTTTTATGATTAGTAATTTTGATTTTTATGTTGTTAATATTGATGTCCAAAATATTAATGTTTTTTATTCCGACAAAATACAAATGAGAGGATTACCATGTTACCACATTTCATTACTACGATGGAGAATGAAAATAAAGCAATATCTCTGGTCTTTGATCCAAATATATTTGGGACTCCTGAATCAACACGTACATACTTCGAGAATTCAGAGTTGTACGAATTTCTTAATATGAAAAAAATTGGAGTTGACATCATACTTGCATGTATAGGGTGAGTAGTGAATAATGAGTTTCACATAATGATATTATAAATTAAGGGTTAATGAGTATATGTATATTGATTCTAAATTTGCATGTTATTTTGCAGATACATAGATTCAGAACTAAAGAAATTTTCATACAAAGGAAATGTATCTTTATATAATCCAACATCCATTTATGCTCTAAATGATAAATTTGCCAAGGCTCATTTGAAATCACGAGCTCAAGATCTGAAAACCAGGCTTACGCAACTCCAACCAGATTCTTTATTATTTTTGCCCTATTATAATACCTAAGTATTACTGTTATTGATTTATGATTATTGTTTTTTTATTCTAATTTAGTTAATAATATTTTCATTTGTTACACAGAGAACATTGGATGTTGGCTATTATTGATTTCGGTAAAAGTACAATTTATTGGCTAGATCCCTTACATCGTGAGGTGCGCGACGATCTTAAAAATGTCATTACACTGTAAGTTTGTTAAATTTTTTTTTTCATATTTGGAATTTAGATTCGGCCATAAACTAATTTGTTTATACTATTATGATTTACAAAGTGTATTTAAGGATTTGGCAAAGGATCGGAAATACGGTGTTCACAAAACACCAAAGTTTTTAACGTGAACTCCGGTAAGCTATAATGTTATAGCCTATAAGAGTATATGTTATATAATTTTTTTAATTTTTAAAATTCTAAATTAAATTTTTACTATTTGTTTATTATTTTAGTGCCCAAAACAACCGGATAGTATTCAGTGTGGCTATTATATCATGTGCTATATGATTGACATAGTTGATGCTCTTAGGAGTACGACATTGTCATCATTGGTAAGTTAACTGCATATAGTTTGATTGGATTGATTTTATAATTACGTTGAATTGATTTTAAATTTTTAACAAATATTTTTTTAATTGCAGTATTTGCAGAGACAGCTCTATGATGGAGTGGCGGAATTTTCCAAAGAAAAAATTGATTATATGCGAAATTTGATTTGTGATTATATAATCACTAATTGTGTTACTATTGAAAGATACTTGCATTGTTTAGTTATTTTATACTTGTGTAGATGTGGATTGTGGAAAACTAGAAATAGAACTATATGTTAGTCATGTGAATATGTGATGAATGATGATTTCTTTAGCTTTAAAACTATTTAGTAGTTATTCACTTTGTTATGTGCGCGACATAACTCTTCTTTCTATGGATGTAGTTTGTGAAAGATGGAGGACCTAAACAACAACAGTCTTGCTCCATCCGTTGATAGCAATGATCTTGATCCAAAAATTGACTCTAAAAGAAAAGCAAAGTCAAAGGATCCTGGATGGAAGTATGGGCATTGGCCCGACATAAAGGATAAAAATACAGTTAAATGTAATTTGTGTGATCAGTTGATTAAAGGTGGAATCAAAAGGTTGAAACAACACTTGTGTGGCGGGTATGGTGATGTATCAAAATGTATGAAGACTACTTCGGACATAGCAACTGAAATGGATTGGAACAGATTGCGTTGTCCAGGTAAATTGAACATAGTATTTCATGTTCAATAGTTTACAACTATAGAGTATAGATTATAGATATATACAAAGTTATGTACTTATGTTGTATACTTGTATGCAGGTAGTGACTGACAATGCCTTAAATTACAAGACAGCGGGTAGAATTTTAATGGAGAGAAGACCCACTCTATTCTGGACTCCTTGTGCAGCTCATTGCATTGATCTCATGCTAGAAGACATTGGAAAGCTTCAACAAAACAAAATGGTGATAAAAAAGGCAAGAATGATTACAAATTTCATCTACAGGCACACTCGTTTACTTGATGCAGTAAGGAGTACAATAGGTGGTGATCTAGTGAGGCATTCAGTGACTAGATTTGCAACATCATTCCTTACTCTACAAAGTGTGCTTAAGCATGAGGAGAAGCTGAAATTATTCTTTGTCTCGCCTTCGTGGAATGCTGCTAATTTGGCAAAAACCGAAGCCGGAAAACAAGTTGTTGAAGTAATATTTTCAACTGTCTTTTGGAATGGAGTAAGAGATTGCCTCAAAGGAGGAAATCCATTGATGTATGTTTTGCGGTTAGTATATGGAGATGAAAGACCAGCTATGTCTGAGGTTTATGTGGCAATGGAAGAGGCAAAACAAAGGATCAAAGAACATTTTGATAATAAAGAAAGGTTATATAAAAAGATTATCGACATTGTTGAAAATAGGTGGACAAATCAAATGGAGCAAAAATTACAACCCTTTAATGCTTGATGAGCTAGATTGGAGTAATGAGTGGATGATAAACAAACCAGATGATACTCTAGTTTTTGATGATGATGATCTCACATGGGAAGCTGTAGAGAGAGTTGTTGGAACCGGGGCTAGAAATTTACGAAGTGGAGCTAATCTTGAACTAATAGCTGAAGGGGATGAAGATTTAGATCACTTTAGAGTTGCAAATGATGATGAAGATCTTGTAGATAATTATGGGCAAATGACAAGTGCCTCAAACCAACCCAGCACCTGCAATGCCAATAATGATTTACTAGATGATGATTCTAATTGATCTAAAAACAATGTTCATTCATGAAATGTAGTCTTGATCTCAAGTTATTTGATATGTCAAGTTTGAAACTTGGGCTTGTTTATATTATATTTATGAAATGTATTCTTTTGCTTTTCAATGTGTCAAACTTTAGATTTACACGTTGCTGAATACTTAGTGAGTACTGCCTTGGGCTTGTTGTGATTCATGTTGGGTGGCAGACTTGCAGTTTAAAAATACTGTGTTGGCTGAATGCTGAAAGTTGTTGCGTTTAAAAAAAAATTATAGACAGCGGTTGGTACTTTTAACCGCTGTCTATAGTATTATAGACAGCGGTTAACCTACAAAACCGCTGTCTCTAATATCTATAGACAGCGGTTATATGTAACCGCTGTCTATAATGACAGCTTATATATAAAATGACTTGAATTTTATATCTGCATCACTATAGACAGCGGTTCTTCATTTAACCGTTGTCTATAGTTTAATAACTGTCACTATAGACAGCGGTTAAATGAAGAACCGCTGTCTTTTTGTGTTATTATTTAAAAAAAAAAAATTATTGTCGCCTTGCGACTTCTCGCCTTATTGTCGCCTTGGCGTCCAGGCGCCCGGGGCTCGCCTTGGTTCGCCTTGACGCCATGAAAAGAATGCGTCGGAGGTGGCAGTGGAGGAGGAGATACAAGGGGAGCCGAGCTCAACCCGCGGAGAATGTGAAGGGAGAGGAAGAAGGGGCGTTGTGCTCAACCCTAACCCTAGAAATGTGAGGAGAAAAACACTAGAAAGAGGAATATAACATTCATATTTCATTCATGCCTCATACAATGACCCAAGGGGTCTATTAATAGACCCAACGGGGTCTATTTATAAACCCAAGACATTAACCCTAAAGCATTAAATAAAAGATAACACTAAAAACATTTTGACTCTAAAGACTTGACTCGACTTGACTCATACAACTCAAACTCGATACATAAAGAATCATAATAAAAATATGCGCAAAAGAACTGCTAATAGATAATTGACGATGTGGGACCCTAACATCCCGCCCGCCATTAAAATCGAGCTTGTCCGCAAGCTTGAACGAAGCTTGCATGACGTGACCATATGCTCTTTAATTCCCCGCTAGAACAACTTCTGATAGCGCGTTGTTGTGGGGGCGGCTGCATCGAGTAGCGGGCCATCATCGTACTCACAAATGGCACGAGAGACTGCAGGGATCTGGCGTGGCAGAGACGCTTGCAGAAGTAAGATCGTCGGCCAGAAGCTTTGGAGTCGGGGCGAGTGTGCCCGGTAAATGCAAATAGATTAGGGCGACGGAGAACCCTGTTGAAGGTGATCCATGATGTATTGGTCAATGCTTTTAGTGTCGGTGTTGAAACCGATTTCTCGGCCTCTTTTGAAGCTCGGGGCCCTCACCGAGGGGCAGTTAGCCCTCACTGATCCCTCGGAGAAGGTAAACTGAAGACTAGGACGACAACTAAGACCTTAGTCGCAGCGAGGAGGTCCCTCCACTAACCCGGAAGATCGTTGAGCGCTTCCCCTCCCAAGCCAAAGCTGAGACTCGGACACCTTGGAGAGCTCTAAAAATGCTAACCAAAGAAAGCCTGAGGAGAGAGAAGCTGAAGTGAAGTCCTCTACAAAGGTGCCCTTAAGGTCCTATATATAGGTTTTCTGATATGGCCTGCAAATAGCAGGATTCCGACTTTTGATTTTACTATCTGCACCCCAAATGGGTATGCTAACAGCCAAACTCCGCTGTTTGGAGAGGCTAAAGGCAGGCCACCAAGGGTAAAAGGGTAATTTGGCTCTATCAACCTATAGGCAGGGAACCGCGAGAACCTTACTGTCGAAGCTCTCGCGGGCCTTCTCGCGAGCCCTGCTCGTGATGCCTCTCCTAGGCGATCACCCTGCGAGGACCTCGCCGGCCAATTCTGGCGGTATCTGCCGAGGTCCGATCTCGCGAGCCTTCCTGCGAGACCGCCTCTGGACTTCGTCGATCTCAACACGCCTTTTGCCGAACGCAGGTTACTGATTGAATGAACACGGACGAGGTTGACGGATGCCGAACGCTAAGTTGTTCGTTGTTTGCTGAGATGGGCGACTCGTCGACCACTGCTTCCCCGCTGTAACTAGTCGAGCGCTGCCGTAGAATATATTTTGTTCGTAGGGCGCCGTCCGACGAATGTTGAGCTCCATTCGACATTTGTCGAGTGTAGAATTGAGCGAGGTCTGGGTCTCGCGAAGATGTCTGCCGAGGTCTGGGTCTCCGAGCGTTGATCTCGCCGATCCTTCTCGCTCGCCCTTCAGCGAGCCCTCCGAGAGGGAGGGTCCTCGGCACTTAAGGCCTCTCTTCCTTATTACCTCCATCCTAGCTGATGGGGTCTTCCTTGACCCCCATAGAATTTACCCCTTCCCGGGCCGTAACCTCTTCCCTGACCTTGCATTCCTTCGGCATGTTGCCTCCACTCCCCCTCCGGGGCCCTGGGCTCTTCCCTTCTCCTTACTTCTTGCTGCCTGACCTCCGGCTCGCTGAGCTTCGCTAGCCTCTTGGTGAGCTCCGGGTTGGCCTCCTCACTCTCAATCTCTTCTACCACCCTCTCCATCAACTCCTCGTAGGAGACGGGGGTCTTCCTCTTCAAAGCCATTTTGAAAAAGCTCTCCCTTAGCCCGACGGTGAAAGCGAGCTGGAGTGCAAATCCGGGCATCTCCTGAGTGAGCAGCACTTCTTCCTGGAACCGATCCGCGTAGCGAGACAACGACTCCTTTGGCTCCTGCTTCACTTTGAAAAGGGGCTCGGCGTCCTTCTTCCTCTTCTTTGAAGTGGAGAATCACAACAAGAAACTCCGGCGTAAATCCTCGAAGGCGTAGATCGACCCCGTAGGGAGTTGATGGAACCAGTCCCTGGCCTTTTCTTTAAGAGTGACGGCGAAGAGCCGACACTTGAAAGCATCCGACATCGGCCTGATGGAAACCGAGCCCTCAAAAGATTGGAGATGTTGGACAGGGTCATCCCTGTCGTTGTAGTACACCCTGTCCCACTCTCCGAACCCTGCCGGGACAGGTGCAGAAAGTACCAACTCGCAGAAGGGGCTTCCCCCTTCTACCACCCTTTCTCGCTCCGCTCGCCCCCCGAGCTCTCTCGCCAGACTCGAGCTCGCGGGGACTGCGCTCGCGAGAACAGCATTCGCCTGGACCACTCCCACAGTCACCGCATCCTCTGGGCGCTCGCTCCCCCGCGCCGCGCTCGCTCCCCCGCGCCGCGCTCGCTCCCCCGCGCCGCGCTCGCCGGCACAGAGCTCGCCGGCACAGTGCTCGCCGGGCTGGCGAACAGCACTCGCCCCTCCAAGTCTTGAACTGAACTTCCGGCGATTTCTTTTCCGGCTCTTCCACCCGGGGCATTCTCGCCGACCGTTGTTGGGGGAGGGGTCGCTTGAGATGCTGGGGTCGCGAACTCACTTCGCAACGCCGCGACCGTGAGTCCGAAGGTGTCAAGCACCTCCCTTCTGAAATCTGCGAACATCATCGGGGTCACTACCTGCGGTGTCTCGCCGAACTCCTCGCCTCGATCCTCGCCTCTTGTCATATCTGCTCCTTGGAACTTTCTTGGACCAGCCACGCTCCACGCTCACCGCACCAAAATGTTGAAACCGATTTCTCGGCCTCTTGTGAAGCTCGGGGCCCTCACCGAAATGAGGGGCAGCTAGCCCTTACTGATCCCTCGGAGAAGGTAAACTGAAGACTAGGACGACGACTAAGACATTAGTCGCAGCGAGGAGGTCCCTCCACTAACCCGGAAGATCGTTGAGCGCTTCCCCTCCCAAGCCAAAGCTGAGACTCGGACACCTTGGAGAGCTCTGAAAATGCTAACCAAAGAAAGCCTGAGGAGAGAGAAACTGAAGTGAAGTCCTCTCCAAAGGTGCCCTTAAGGTCCTATATATAGGTTTTCTGATATGGCCTGCAAATAGCAGGATTCCGCCTTTTGATTTTACTATCTGCACCCCAAATGGGTCTGCTAACAGCCAAACTCCGCTGTTTGGAGAGGCTAAAGGCAGACCACCAAGGGTAAAAGGGTAATTTGGCCCTATCAACCTATAGGCTTGGAACCGCGAGAACCTTACTGTCGAAGCTCTCGCGGGCCTTCTCGCGAGCCCTGCTCATGATGCCTCTCCTAGGCGATCACCCTGCGAGGACCTCGCCGGCCAATTCTGGCGGTATCTGCCGAGGTCCGATCTCGCGAGCCTTCCTGCGAGACCGCCTCTGGACTTCGTCGATCTCAACACGCCTTTTGCCGAACGCAGGTTACTGATTGAATGAACACGGACGAGGTTGACGGATGCCGAACGCTAAGTTGTTCGTTGTTTGCTGAGATGGGCGACTCGTCGACCACTGCTTCCCCGCTGTAACTAGCTGAGCGCTGTCGTAGAATATATTTTGTTCGTAGGGCGCCGTCCGACGAATGCTGAGCTCCGTTCGACATTTGTCGAGTGTAGAATTGAGCGAGGTCTGGGTCTCGCGAAGATGTCTGCCGAGGTCTGGGTCTCGCGAAGATGTCTGCCGAGGTCTGGGTCTCCGAGCGTTGATCTCGCCGATCCTTCTCGCTCGCCCTTCAGCGAGCCCTCCGAGAGGGAGGGTCCTCGGCACTTAAGGCCTCTCTTCCTTATTACCTCCATCCTATTGTCTTCTTGAACCGAGCCTCCTTGCCTGGCGAATATCGGGGTTGTACAGTCGGTCAATGCTTTTAATGTCGGTCAAGAACGGCAATGCGGTGGAACTTCTACGGGCGCTGATGGGATCAATGACTGTTGTAGTGGAATCAGTGGCGGGGAAGGTGGAAGTTGCGTCAGGAGGTGGGATGTAGATTTTCGCAGTGGCATGGGTGGCAGTGGCGCACTTAGCAGCCTCAATGGAGAAACTATAGGCGTCGGTGGGACAGGGCAAGCTATGATGGACGGCTGCGCTAGTGAAACCAGTGGTTGCTTCGGTCGGACCAGGCCCCTATAGTGTCGGTCAATGTTGGCAGTGTCACGCAAGCGCTGCTTCATATGACGCAGACATCTCCAGTAACATCTGGAACATAGAACGAAGGGTGGCTTGCTCGCGGTAGCTCATCATCATGCCGCAATAATTAATTAAATCAATTGATCCAATGAAGAATTAATTAATTAATTAATCAATTAATTGGATTAAAAAGTCTGTGAGAACTTTTGCAAATGTTGTGGGCCGCGTGAAATGGTTGGTCTGATGCTGTTTGGTGGGCTCGAGGAAGATAATGGTGTCTCGATGATACCAAGATGTTATGGGCTTAAGCCCGTAACGTCATCGTAGGTGGAGGAGGAGATACAAGAAGAGTCGAACTCAACCCGCAGAGAATGCGAAGGGAGAGGAAGAAGGGGAGTCGTGCTCAACCTTAACCATAGAAATGTGATGAGGAGAAAAGTACTAGAGTGAGGAATAGAACATTGATACGATCCTTTCCTGAAAGGGGTGATCAACAGCAAATGCAAAAAAATTGATAAAGCTAACAGGACACCTCAATTCATTGCATTGGACAATTCATCAAGCACATTCAATTTATCTACTAAGAGACAAACCAGGTCTATGAACAGATGATCGCTGCAACAAGGGGCTCAAATTTAGCTACTCCCAACTGCTAAAACTAAAACGACACTAACCAACTCAATTTCTCAAAAAATATAAGCCTCCAACTCAATTTCTCAAAAAATATAAGCCTCCTCCTCACTTCTCGCTATTTATATTGTTATTTTGCAATCTGGAGAAATTATAAAAATGCCCTCAGCTAAACCATTGTTCGAACTTTTTCCTTCCTGCCTTTTCTTCCTTCATGCCTTTTTCTTCCGTATTCAACCGCCTGCAGGACTTATTCAATTGTATCAAACATTCATACTTCATTCATGACTCATACAATGACCCAAGGGGTCTATTTATAGACCCAAGACATTAACCCAAAGACATTAAATAAAAGATAACACTACAAACATTTAGAGTAAAGATTCGACTCGATTTGACTTATACAATTCGAACTCGATACATAAAAAATCATAATAAAAGTATGTGTAAATCAACCGCTAACAGATATTGACGACGTGGGATCCTAACATCTATCATCTGGCATAGCCTATCAAATGCTTTGTCAAGGAAAGGCACCTAAAGATTTTCACAAAATGTGTCATCATAGGCATATGGATGATTAAATTTAGAATGATATGCAGCGAATCATTCAACTGTAATTGTTCATAGAACCAATGTGTCGCACTTATATATTGATAGTCCAGATACTTGCACATTTCATACGCAATTGCTTAATTTCCCACTAATAGCACATAGCATCCATCTACAGAGTGATGCACTGTATTGGGAAACAATGATGAAGTTAAATGGGTTTTGATTAGAACGTAGGAGGCGATATTGGACTTGGGGTGGATCCTGCCTTAGGATTAGAGCATTAGTAGATTCATTGGTTCATGTGCGAGAGCAGTGGGAGATGTAGAGGTGGGTTCATGCAAATTGATGATGTGCATGCTTTGCAGTGTGGTGGGTTGCAATATATATGTGATGAGAAGCATTGAACTAGCACATAAAGGATGAGTGCTAAGATTGAAAATAGGATGCATGAATGCAAGGGGTGTTGCACACGAGCGGGGTGCAGGGAGTTCCAGGCATGAGTTGTAATGCAAAGAAGGTCTGCAAGGAGATCATTCTTTTACATACAAGCGAGGTGCATTGAGAAGAAAGAATTGCTGAGACTTGTTTGTGTGTGGCTGATGATGAGGGAGTGGGTTCAATTGTGCGGAAAAAACGTGTATCATGATAATTAGGATGGAATTTGACAGACGACACTGGCTCGAGAATACACAAGGCCGAGTAATAACATTGAGTAGTGTACAATAGAGTGAGTGTGTGCAACGATCACAAAGTGAAAACACAAGCAGTAGTGTACTGTGTGTGAAGAGATTGGTAAGAAGTGGGAATAATCAGGATGTGGAAGGTATAATGAAGAACGCCAAGAGGTAACCCTGAAGAGATTCCACAAGAAAAATTCAGGAATTCAGCTCTTAAACCATTAGATGTCGAAGTGATGCAATAGGAAATTGAAAATCTTGAGAGGAAGAACTCAATGCACACAATTTGGACAGGGAAGAAAAATTCCTCATACCCAACTTGGAGAAGGGAGGAGGAAAAATTCAACGTACACAATTTGGAGCAGTTTACATAAACAACTTGGGACAAAGGGTAAGAATCATGCAAAACACCTACAAGAGGAAGCAGCATTGCCTTGAACATGATGCTGGACATCTGAAGATTAGGATTTTCCAATAACAAAATGAGACGATCATATTTTACTCAAATATATGCAATCTGTAGTTCAGAACCCAAAAATTTAGATCAATATTCATATTATGCAAATAAAAAAACACAGATCCATCGCATGTAATAATTTACTGTGTGCATACTCAGAGTTAATGCTATGGCATTCAAAAAAGCATGTAAAAGACATGTGATTATTGAGAATCATGTAACAGTAACAATCAAGATTATATCCAACTCAATCAAGTTTCAATTTCGCACATAAACCGATCAAGTAAAGAGCAAGATAAATAGTAGAGATCAGCAAGTAACCAAAATTTGGAAGTTACTCCACTTGAGCTACCCCTACGACGAACCAATTTCAATATTTTAGAGTCGCGAGCTTTTGAATGATTATGGCTCTACCAAGTGATTAAATATCTATACAAAAAGATCACGTGGGTCGACTTCTGTTAGACTTTTACAATTTGTAAAGAGCTTCAATCCTATCGGTATGATACTAAAAAATATGAATGAAATTTCAACTAAGGTTCTGTTTGGCACGGCGGTGGCGGCCGTGAACACGGTGGTTCGATATTACTTTTCTTCTTAGTTGCGGTCATAACCATTGTCATGTCAAACACATTTTATGACGGTGGCGTTTTTATCCAAACCCACAGGAGCAAAAACGCCGCACAAAAAGGACTCTTAAGCTTCATAGAAGCCTATCAAAAGATCAAGAATAGTACAGTCAAAGAGCAGATGAGATGGCAACCATACATTCTGTTCTTAAAAATTCTTTAAAAAACATTATTCCAAATACAAAGATGGCATGCTCATTTGCTTAAGCAACATTTGCTAACCTAATTTTGATGGGGAAGATGAGGATCAGATATTTTAATCAACATTTTTGGAGTTCAAAGGCCAAACAATTTTGAGGAAAAAATTGATAAAAATATTATCCCATCTTCCATTCCAAAGAACTAAAAGTTGCAAAGAAAAATACTTATTATAAATTAAACTCAAAATTGCAGCTTTAAGATCATTTTCTGCACTGACCTTTTGTAACACAAGATTCTCCCAATCAATTTCTTTAAAGAAGGGATGCACCTTCACCTGAAAGAGCAACAGAAATGAAGATTTACTTAGAGATAGCAGTATTTCCCCATAACGACTCACAGAAGATTATTGTTGCACAAATTTAGAAAACCTCTGATGCTCCTTTAGCACCAAGACGTAGAACAGGATCTTGAACAAGAAACCTGCAGCAAATAAGTTGAATACTTGTATACTGTAATTGAAAAATAAAAAATAAATCAGCGATTCAATACCAAAAATTTAAACATAATGTGAACTACTTTTAATCCTGTAGAAAAGAGCGAATCTTGTATATATTTCTTGTGTTGTATACAAAGAGAGAATACATATTTATAGGAGAAAGAAGAGAGAGAGAAAACCTATACACAATGTGGGACTAAAGAGATATAGAAGAGGAGTAATTGAGCCACCAAATGGGCCAAACACATGGGCTATTTCAACACTCCCCCGCAAGCTGGAGCGTACAAATCGTATGCGCCAAGCTTGGATAAGCATTGATAGAAGAGGGTACTGGACAGTGCCTTTGTGAGGACATCCGCAACTTGTTCAGTACCAGAGACATGTTTTAGCTCGATCTTCTTCATTTATACTTTCTCCCGGATAAAGTGGCTGTCGACCTCGATATGCTTGGTCCTTTCGTGGAAGACCGGGTTCTTGGCAATATGTATAGCAGCCTGACTGTCGCAAAGTAGAAGAGCAGGAGCAGGAAGTTTTACCCCAAGATCCGTGAGAAGACTTTCAAGCCATGTAAGTTCAGAGACCACAGATGTCATTGCCCTGTATTCTGCTTCTGCTGAGGAGCGCGCAACCACTGCTTGTTTCTTGCTACGCCAGGTAATCAAATGTCCTCCGAAGTACGTACAGAAGCCACTGGTTGACCGACGATCATCCAGAGAGCCGGCATAGTCAGCATCAGAGTATGCCACCAGTGTTGGAGTTGAGGATGAGGTCTTGTATACCAAGCCTTGACCAGGAGCCGCTTTTAGATATCGGAGAATCTGTTCCACAGCCTGAAGATGAGAGGAACGAGGGGCGTGCATGTAACGGCTGACAATGCCGACTGCGAAGGAGATATCTGGTCTTGTAACAGTCAGATAGATCAATTTTCCAACCAGACGGCGATAGTACTCCGGGTTCTGAAGCAAGAGATCAGAGTCAGAGGACTGAGCACAAATCTTGTGATTTGCGTCCATTGGAGTATTGATGGGTTTGCAGCCGGAGTAGCCTGCATCATGAAGAAGATCGAGGCAATACTTTCTCTGAGATAGAACAAGGTCATCTGGTCGCCTGGCTACCTCCAGGCCCAGGAAGTAATGAAGGTTCCCCAGATCTTTTGTTTGGAACACGGAGCTGAGTTGTTGTTTGATCGCCTGAATTCCTTTTGAGTCGTTGCCTGTGATAATGATATCATCCACATAGACAAGAAGGAGAACGGTGCCTGTTGCCTGGTGGCGAGTAAACAGGGAGAAGTCAGCCGAGCTCCGAGTAAACCCTGCTTCACGAAGGACCTTGCTGAGCTTGTCGAACCATGCTCGAGGAGACTGTTTGAGACCATAGAGAGACCGCAAAAGATGACAGACTTTTGGGGTCCTAGACTCCCCCGTGGTCTCAAACCCGGGCGGCTGCTGCATGTACACCGCTTCAGTGAGATCACCGTTTAAGAAGCCGTTCTTAATATCCAGTTGATGTAAGGGCCATTGGCGGTGCACAGCAACGGAGAGAAGAACCCGTACTGTGTTCAGTTTGGCGACGGGAGAGAAGGTTTCGTCGTAGTCCAAACCTTGTTGCTGGGTGTAGCCGCGAGCCACTAGTCGAGCTTTTAGGCGGTCAATGGTCCCATTCGCAGCATGCTTGATGACAAAGAGCCATTTGCAACCAACAGTTTTCTGGCCAGGGGGAAGATCCACCAGCTGCCAGGTCTGGTTTGCCCACAACGCGGCCATTTCTTCTTCCATGGTGGCACGCCAGACAGGATGTTGAAGAGCCTCCTGCACAGAGTTAGGAACTGCAACCGACGATAAAGAAGTGGCCGGAGTATGAAGGTGGGGTGAGAGGCGATGTAAGGACATATAATTCGCCAAAGGATGGGCAGTCGATTCTGGTACCTGATCAGCAGAACACGGAGCACCGGAGGTCGAGTCGGACTGCGGAGTCGGATCGGAACGAGGATGTTGACGAGTGTAGACACGGATGATCGGTGGTTTAGAGATAATGGAGGTTGGAGTGGGAGCAATATCAGGAGCCGGAGATGGAGGAACGGGAACGGGAGTTTCGTTGACCGGGATGACAGGTCGCGGAGCGGGTGGTGGTGCAAGGGTGGATACAGGATCAGAAAAGAACGGCTAATCCTCCCAGAAGGTAACATCGGCAGAGACCGTTATTTTACGGGTTGTAGGGAAGTAGCAGACGTAACCTTTTTGAGTTCGAGAGTAGCCGACGAAGATGGACTTGGTAGCACGAGGATCCAGCTTATCCGTGGAGGGTCCCAAGATGTGGACGTAGCAGGTGCACCCAAAGGTGCGGGGTGTGAGAGAGAAGGGTGGAGTAGAAGGAAAAAGAAGGCTGAAAGGAGTATTATTATGGAGAACGGATGAAGGGAGACGGTTGATAAGGAAGCAGGCAGTGGAGACCGCGAAGTTCCAATATGATTTGGGAACGTTCATGTGAAGCATAATTGAGCGGGCAACCTCGAGAAGGTGACGGTTCTTTCGCTCGGCCACGCCGTTTTGTTGAGGGGTGTAAGCGCAGGATGTTTGATGGATGATTTCGAAGTCTGAGCATAGAGTGGCGATATCGTGGCTTGTGTATTCGCGAGCATTGTCGGAGCGTAAGGTTTTGATGGTAGTGGAGAATTGCGTACGGGTCTCGAGGACAAATGCTCTAAAGACACGAGGGAGCTCAGAGCGATCATGAAGCAGGTAAAGCCACGTTAGTCTAGAGTAATCATCAACAAACGTGAGAAAATACCGATATCCAGAAAGACTAGTAGTTTTATATGGCCCCCAAATATCGGAGTGCACTAAATCAAAAGGAGCCGGGCTCCGAGTACAATGTGCGGGAAAAGAAGAACGTGGCTGTTTGCCGAAAATACAAGTTTCACATTTAAACGGAGAAAGAGGTACATCAGGGAGAGCCTTCTGGAGGACGGGTAGAGGAGGGTGCCCGAGGCGTCGGTGCCAGTTTATGGCGGAGACAGAGGAGAGGATGGTGGGAGAGTCGTCAAGGAGGTAGAGTCCGTTCCGCAATCGTCCTTTACCAATGGTAGTCCGCGTCCGTCGATCCTGTATCAAAAAAGACGAGGGGTTAAATGTGACAGAACAATCCAAGTCATTAGTAAGACAACCAATGGAAAGTAAATTGAAGGAGGAGCCCGGAACATGAAGAACCGAACGAAGAGAAAGAGAGGAGGTGAGCGAGATGTCAGCAGAACCGGAGACGGGAACAGTATCCCCATTGGCCACAGTGATGCACTTTGGATGAGGAGTATCCAAATATTGAGTTGGTTGCCGCGAGGTAATATGATGAGTAGCACCAGAGTCCATTATCCAACCTGGGCTAGTGGAGAGACAAGCCATACCTTCATTGGAGACGGAGGCGACAGATGCAGAAGTAGGGCTGAGAAGTCCATGAAGTTGCTGGAGTTGGAGGCAGACTGCGTCAAGGTCCACCGGATTGCTTGAGGTGGACGGACTTTCCGTGGCAAGGGATGCTGTAGGACGAGGAGGATGTCCGTTTTTACGAAAGCATGTGGCCTCATAATGACCATCACGGCCGCAGAACGAGCATTTAGGTCTCCCCCCCCCCCCCCGACCTCTTCCCCGAGCGCCAAACCGGCCTCCCCGGGTAGGTGGAGGAGGAAGAGAGGGAGAAGTAGGAGCGTGCTGGAGGAGGGCCGGTGAGGTAGGTGTCGTGATATCAAGAGGTGTTGTGACTCGGAGGAGCATGGAGCACACACTTGATAGAGACGGAGTGGTAGCTGAGGCTAAGATCTGAGCCCGAAGGCCCAGAAGATGAGGTGGGACCCGGGCCATGAGCATAGCAATGCAGACTGCCTCCTTCTGAGCTCGCTGAGTTGCATGATCATTTGTTGATGGCTGATGTTGGATCCATGCTTCAGCCAGAGATTTGACACGGGCAACAACAGAGGTCATGTTAGGCCCGGTGGTGTCCAGAGCCTGTAGGTCGGTGATGATATCGAACAGACGTTGAAGGCTATCTTTTTCGGAATACAGGGATTGGAGCTCGTCCCACATGGCCTTGGCCGTCTCAAGGTACATGGCCATTTCATAAGGTTCGCCATCCAGCGAGTTCAGGAGCCATGTCTGAACGCGGCCATCGTCCCGCAGCCATTCCTCAGTGACTGGAGTTGGGGGATCCTGGGTGAGATGGGAGGCAAGGCCCTTGGCTTGAAGGACGCGGCGGACAGAGTGCATCCAGGGCATGAAGTTTTTCTTCCCAGAGAGGGAGATGGTGGTGATGCGGAGCTCATCACGGAGCTCGTGGTTGGGGGCAGGTGGTGCGGCCTGTGTAGGAACTTCCGATGAGGCTACCGAGGAGCCCATAGAGACCGGGAGGCACGGATAGAGACGAGCTTAGACCGCACGATCTGAAGGCAGAGGAAGCGGTTAGAGGAGTCCGCGTCTGATTGCAGTAGACCAACAGCGGAAAGGGCGAGGCGACTCGTCCAGGTCGAGGTCGCAGAAAAACCCACGCAAGTTGGGCGAAGAGGAGACTGCTGGCAGGCTAGCGGTTAGAGGCCAGACCGCACACAGAAGGCGCTGGCAGAGATCGCAGCGAGCAATGAGGAGACCGCGTGAGATTGACGCGAGGAGGTAGCGGGAGATCGCTACGAGGTCGCAGGAGGGCGCTGAAGATCGCTGGCGAGATCGGCAGAGGCGGCGTCTTGCGTGCACGAGAGATCGCTGGCAGAGAGATCGCAGGCGAGCAGAGTGTGTACTGGCGAGCTGCGACTGAGACCGCTACAATCAGAGAAGAGCAGGAGAGGCCGCTGTTGAGCAGAGGAACCGTTGGCGAGCTGCGACTTGCGAGCAGAGAGGAGACCGCGTCGATTTGAGAGCAGAGGGGAGACCGCTGCGACTTGAGATGAGGCCGGAGCGATCGCTGGCGAGCTGCGAGCAGAGGGGGGGCGAGCAGAGGTAGCTCGCTGAGGAAGATCGCACGGGCGGTCTGGCGAGCTGCTGGTGGACTTGAGAGGGCGATGGCGGGACCCACGCCGCAGATGGAAGAAGCTATAAAACCCAACAGAGAGGGAAGCGTGGGAGGCTGGGAGTAATGCGGGAGGTAGCGGCAGGGGGAGCGGTCTCAGGAAAGGAGACCGCCAGAAGTTGAGAACTGGAGGGTGGGCGGTCAGAAAACGGGAGACCGGAAAAAACGGAAACCTCGCTTTGATACCATGTAGAAAAGAGCAAATCTTGTATATATTTCTTGTGTTGTATACAAAGAGAGAGTACATATTTATAGGAGAAAGAAGAGAGAGAGAAAACATATACACAATGTGGGACTAAAGAGATATAGAAGAGGAGTAATTGGGCCAAACACATGGGCTATTTCAACAAATCCCAATACACTTTGCTTTTATTTTATTTAGCTCTAGGGTTCGTTTGAGTTCCATGAAGTGCAGGATTCGCCATTTAATAATAATTTGCAGTAGTCTACATGATCAAATAAACATACACATAATTGCCAGCTGATATCACACTAATTCTTTTCATGTCTAAAGAATATGAAAATGTGTAACTTGAAAAGTGATGGGAAAAAACTGCAATTGAACTTGAGGATTCATTATTTGGTGTCTTCCTTTCTCATTTATTTCACCATTTTGTTGTGTACCCTTATGCATAGAAGAATCTGGCAATGATAATCGAATGGGTAAGCGACAGGGATCAAGACACACATGGGCCCAGAAGATAATCGGAGTCATCCATTTTGTAGGGATCAACGATCTATGATTTTTTAGTTATTTTTTTGTAATTTTCTGATTTTTATTTTAATATATTTTGAGGGCCGTCATGATCGGAGAATCACGACCGTTCATAAAGGCTCCTTAGTCTATAAATAGGTATAAAATGCTCATTTAGAGGGTATTGAAAGTTGAGTGAAAAATTCTCCTTTTGATCGCCAGGTGCCCAAGCCAGAACCCAATTGTGAAGCTTGGAAGTTACCTCCCGTCCCCTCTCCATCTAGTCGGACACCCACATAACCCCCTCCTCCTCATCACATCTCCATCCAGCCGGCCACCCACATAACCCTCTCATCCTCACATCTCCATCTCGGACACCTACATAACCCCCTCCTCATCACATCTCCATCCGGTGGGCCACCCACATAACCCCCTCCTGCTCTCATCACCATCCAGCCGCCACCCACATAACCCCTCCACCTCCTCTCACATTCACCCAGACGGCCATCACATATCCCCACTCCTCTCCAAAATTCCACCAACACATCCATCTAAATCCCCCTCCATTTCAGTTTTGCGGCGATAGCCGCACCATCTCCGCTCCGGCCAACACCACCACATCCGGCGATCACCTCCAGCGACCCTTGGCCGGCCACCACTCTCCCACTACCATCCCAACTCCCTAGTCACCTCCCCACTACCCCACCCACAACCACCTAAAAAGGGTTATTCCCTCCTCAATTTCAGCCCACTATCCTAATTCCTCATACATTGATGACCATTTATCCCACTCACAATTCACTCCACAATTTCAGACCACTAATCTTCAATTCCTCATTATTCTAATTAACTCATGCTCCTCTCATAACCTCCGCTTTTCCTGCAGCATGCTTCCCCCTCAGAAAATTGTCGCCCCTCCCTGTTTGCTGGTCCTTTCAAGATTGCTACAACTCCAGTCCAGAACAATCCCACTCCCACTCCTTCTCTCACTGCTACAACAAACTGTCGGCTCTCCTCCAAGGCCCTTCTCCATCCAGAACCTACCTAGGAAGGCAATTTGATACACACGCGAGGTGTATTTAGTCATGTAGTCATGTCCTGTAGTGGGGCCTCCATCTATATAAGGAGCCTCTTAGGGAGTCAAGATCTATCTTTGAGTCTTAATGTCTTGAACTCTCTTTGGAGAGGGGAGTGCTTCGAAGGACCCAGACTCCAAGTGTTTGGCGAGAGCTTGTCTCTCGATTGCATCTTTCGTGTTTAAGCATGCAATTTCAGTTCTTGATAGCGAGAGTCTATCAATTGGTTCGACCTGGCGCTCATTTAGGGTTTCAGCCGAAACCCTAATTGGACTTGCCAGTTGGTTCCGGCGGGATACATTTCTTGCCTGTCGTATGCTCCATTCCAGATCGTCTTCTGCTCTCGCTCGACAACAACTCAATGCCAGCCCCCCGCTCGACAATAGCATGCGCTCCACACGCGCTCGACGCAATTGTTGCCTCCCTCAATCCTGATCTACGTCGCTGCCTAGCATCTACGTCGACTCTGGCCGACGTTCCGCCGGTCGTTTCCTCCACACAGGCCAAGAAGTCGTCCATGTGTCGACTGCACCGCTTCCGCACGCATCATCCGACGACCGCTTCAGCCTCCAACGCGTCGTCGATCCCAGAGCCGTCGTCCAGCGCTTTCTTCGGCTATTCCAGCGCATTCCTCAGACGCTCCCTCAGCCGCCAACGCCTCAGGCATCCTCCCGGCGTCTCCATCAGCATCTAGTCGGTCGACCGCACCTCCCTTTGCTTCCCAGCGACCCTCCTACACCCCATTCGCATTCCGGCGACACTCTTGCGGCTCCTGAAGTATTCCAGCAGCCCTCTTGCGGCTCCTGCAGCATTCCGGTGGCCCAACTGCTGGCTTCTGCAACACTCTGGTACTCGTCCACAGCCTCATGCCGCTTTATGTTGGCCCTCCCCCTTTTTCACCATGGCTCTCCTTCCGGACTCGGTGCATGCTCGTTGTGATTGAGTTGAAGCTGCCCCGGATACTCTCCTCGCCATGGCGCTTGAGATTCGTCATCGGCTTTTTCTGCATGCCCCCTTATAGCCCCGGCCCGCCACTTTGCTTCTCGACAAGCCTCCTCCTCCATCCATCCCTCCCCCACTACTCAGTGGGTCTTCGACCATTAGAACCGCCGCCGATTCCTCCTTTTCCGACACCCCCTTCGTTCTCTCGCGGCCGACCGCAGCACGCAACCCCATAATTCCCCTTCATCCTTTGATTCCCACCAGTTGCCCTCTCATCCGCTCATCTACAGACATATTTGTGACAGAGGCGCCTTGCCAGCCTTTCACACGACGTCGCATGCTTATTTCTGCCCCCCACCCCCCCCCCCCCCCCACAGCTTCTTGGAGACCCCTACCCGTCTGTCAGCTCACTTATCTCCCGACTCATCTTTTCCCACATCTCTCGAGCCCACAATTACCCCACCCTCACATCTTGTCACTCTCCCACTTCGACCAGTCTTCCCATCGGGTCTCCTTCCAAATCATCACTACATACTCCTCATCGACCTAATGTTTATCCCTTCCGGACCTGGATGGTTTCCCCCATCAGTCTTCATAGCAGTTGTCCTCCGACCGCGGCTCTGACCCAACTAGCATGTTCATCGCTCATCCTTGAGGATGAGCTATTTTGTGGGCATGACAGTATTTCACCTCTCAGGCAGTCTCATGCCGAGTTCTACGGTCGTTTCGGTCACCTTTTCCAGAACTCTGCAAAAATTGGCCCGCACCAATGCATCTACACTTCTGATGTTTCACCTGGTCCGCCCACCACAGGAGCCGCCCGAGTCTCGACGGCGCACCAATGGGACCTTGCCCGGCTCGACCTTGAGGACAAGGTCGTTTTTCAGGACGGGTGTATTGATACGCACTCGAGGTGTATTTAGTCATGTAGTCTTGTCCTGTAGTGGGGCCTCCATCTATATAAGATCCCCTTATGGAGTTATGATTTATCTTTGAGTCTTAGTGTCTTGAACTTTCTTTGGAGAAAGGAGTACTTCGGAGAACCAACCCTCTGAGTGTTTGGCGAGAGTTTGCCTCTCGATTGTATCTTACGTGTTTAAGCATGCAATTTCAGTTCTTAATAGCGGGAGTCTATCACAATTCCAGTCTCTACAATCCTTCCCAGCCCCATTATTACTCCAGTACAACCATACAACAATCTTAACCCCTACCAAACTCTGTACAGCACCTGGAGAGCCAACGACCAGCCTTCCAATTCCCTTCCAGCAGCTGAAAAACCAGTCCATTACAGCTTCCCAAATCCCCTCCATTTCGGCTTCAGATTTCTCACCTCTACACCCACTAGGCCTTCTATCCCGAAAGTATTGTAAGTTTATTGATTGGTTGTCTTTTCTTTAGTGTCGAGACGTGTGTTTATTCCATGTTTTGGGTAATATAGTTTGTAATATGTGTCGATATTATCCCACACGTGTTGGGTTTTGTTCATCCAAGTATTTGTTTTCTAGCCCCCTTACATGTGTAATATATTATTTGTTACATTTCTAAAAACTGTCTGGATTGTGATTATCATATGATATTATTTATAACACTCATTGTTGCAAGTTTAGTAGTCGGACAATTGTCAAGTTCATTTAGGTATTCACAAAGTTGACCCTTGTTTTGCTCCATTTGTCTTGCATCAGTAAGTGATAGGGATCACATTTCACATGCGGGCCAACCCTTATTGGAACCCTCCCGAGTCTACTTACAGGGGAAGCCGAGTTAGGATCATTGGATGGACGTTCCGAGTACACAGTCGCGTTCAGAGCGACGACAAGATACTTTTATGTATTATTATGTATTTTATTTATGCACATTTCATGTATGTTTTGTAATGGTCAATCATAGTCATTTGTTGTTTGTCTCTAGCCTATATATAGGATTTTAGGGGTCAATTTCAGATTAATGCAAAATTTGGAGAGAAATTTCGAGTTCGTATGATATCATTCTACGGTGCTGATTCCGAAGATTCTAGATGTCGAAGCCTAGACGACTCTCTCCCCTTGGCTAGCCACAACCACCACTCCACAACTTCTAGTCACCGATTGTAAGATCTAAATTTCATTAAGAAATAAAACATTAAATATATAAAATTATAAATTAATAAATCCCCAATGATGAAAAAAGAAAGTCAGTGCCAAAATATTATCACAAACTTTTCGAGATGTTTTGACGAGATTTTTACAACGAAATTTTCTTTATTTATGTTAATTATTTTAATTATTTTGTAGTATTAAATATATATGTATTATTGTGCTTCACCAATGCTCTGGATGCTGAATGAAGGAAGCATGGTTATGTGCACATAAATCAAAATGGATTCTTGGGTCTGCCCTCTCTGATGTCTTTGGCTTTGATTTGAGGGCATGATTCCGCAGCAAACGCGACGATATAAGGGGCCACTATTTCAGTGGTACTCTGTGAGCAGCCACTTTGTGCATTTATTGTCAAAGGTTAGGTCTTTCTCCTCTGAGAGAAGCCACTTTGTGCATAGTGCCAAAGGTTAGGTCTGTTTCCAATCTTCCCCCGCCCATACCCCCAATGATTGGGGACTATATGGGTTCTGCTGTTGTTGCTGTTGTTGTTGTTGTTGTATTAAATATATATGTATATATATGTATATGTATATATATATGTATATGTATATATATATGTATATGTATATATATATGTATCTATATATATGTATATGTATATATATATGTATATAAATTGGTTTTGGCTGGTGTATCGAGTGGTGTAGCCGGGCTCAGTTGGTATTATTATTTATATGAAAGTTAGAGGAAAGAGTAAAATGGCTGAAATGACCCTAAGTGGAATCAAAATTCTTGATATCAGATGATGATGTTGTTACGCCCTCGATCGCACCCCGCTTCTCGGGGCATTATTATGCTCACAGGCGCAAGGAGAAGACAAGTAACGAAGGGGCTGAACCAACTGGTTCAGCAGTAAAACCAGCCGGCCAAGGGCTGAACCAACTGGTTCAACCCTATTTGGAGGGGCCGTCCGGCTCCCTCCTTAGCCCGGGTATTTATACCCGGGGATGTTGTCATTTGGAGGGGGAATGAACCCTAAGGTAATCTTTCTCCTCTTCTAAACCCTAGCTTCCTTCCTTCTTCTCTCTAGTTTTCTCCCTCTCTCTAGTAGTTTCCTATCATTTGGTATCAGAGGCATCATTCTTCGACGATGGTCACCACTCACACGCAAGAGGAGATCTCCCGTTTGGAAACCTTGGAGGAGAACTACGGTGGATTGGTGGATTCGGTAGCCGCAATCGAGCAAGAGATGCGCACATCTACGCAGCGGTTGGAGGAGCGTATAGACGTGCGTATGGAGGAGCTCAAGGCCCTGTTGAAAGGGAAAGCCATGAGCGACGGCGAACCCATCGGCGGAAGGCCCGATCGGTCCGCCGAGGCTTCCGGAACGCCCGATTCGGGGCGTTTGGCCGTGGGAGCTTCGGGAGTGGGCGGAAACGGAGGCGTCGGCTTCTCCCGACCCTGGGGGACCACCGGCGAAGGGCAGGGAGCGGCGGCGTGGTCGGAGGCTGCAGTGGGAGCTGTCGGCCCCAGTTTGGCTGGGCCGACTGAGTGCGGGCCGGCCAGACCTTTAGGCGGCCTCCCCGGCTTTGCTGGGACGATGGATGGCGGGCGGCAGCCGTGGCTACAGACCGATGGAGGGCAAGGGGTTGCTGTGCAGGCTCCAGGAGGAGCAGCGGGCCTTCTTCCTCACACGTGAGGCGGCATTCCTCCCGACGGGTATGGAGGCCATGTCCCGTGGGCCGGGCAGCACGTTCCTCATCAGTTTGGTCAGCCACCTCAAGGCTACCCGGGGGCAAACGATGGTCATATGGGCCCGGGACGTCAGGCGTGGAACGGGCAGGGACAGAATGGGCATGGACAGGGCTGGCAAGGGCAAGCGGGACCCCGAGCGTACATGCCACCGAAGTTGACACGTATGAACTTCCCCAAGTTCAAAGGGGGGATGCACTGGAATGGGTTCAGAAGGTGGAGCTATTCTTCAGCTACCAGGAGGTCCCGGAGGGACAATGAGTGCAACTAGCGTCGTTCTATCTGGAAGACGACGCGTTTCAGTGGACTCAGTGGTTCCTGAGAGGTAGATATTATGTGCTCTGGACTGATTTTGTGGAAGGGTTCACCGCCCGATTTGGGCCCCTGGAGTATGCGGATTTTGAGGCGCTACTGCAGAAGTTGCGACAGAAGGGGACAGTGATTGAGTACCGGGCAGAGTTCGAGATGTTGGCGAACCAGGTACACTGGGAAGAGAAGACATTGCTGAGTTATTTTGTGTCAGGTTTGAAGGAGCACTTACGGGATGAGGTTCATGCTTATATGCCACGGAGTTTGAACCACGCCATCAGCCTAGCCCGCATTCAGGAGGAGTGCTTCAACCGGCAGCGGTCGCGGGCCACGGGGAGGCCTACCGCGACACCCACTGTTGCCAGGAGAGAGCCGCAGGCGGTTTGCTAAGCCTACGGTGACTCGTTTGTCGTGGGGCGAGCTCCAGGCCCGCAAGGAGAAAGGTCTTTACTTCAACTGTGACGAGAAGTTTATACTCGGGCATAAATGTCAGAAGATACAGGTTTTCATGCTGCATGAAGAGGTGGGCGACGAGTCTCCTCCCAAGGTAGCAGTCGAGGAGGCGTTGTTGGAGGACGACGTGGACGTGACGGAGTTTGGGATTTCCATCCAGGCCATGGAAGGGTGCAATCCGCCTCTCACGATGCTGGTTGTCGGAAGGGTTCGACAGGAGAAGGTGACGATATTGGTAGACAGTGGGAGCACCCACAACTTCATTCATCCGGCTGTCGCACAGCGGGTGGGGCATGAGATTGACAGAGGAGCTGCATTCCAGGTTATGGTGGCTAACGGCAGCAAGCTGCAGTGCGAAGGGGTAATGAAGGGAGTCGAGTTACGGATTCAGGGATACATTGGGAGCACGGATGTATATCTTCTACCCATCCGGGGATCGAACATGGTACTAGGAGTTCAGTGGCTGCAGCAGCTGAAACGGGTCACTTTTGATTGGGACCTCATGACGATGGAGTTTGTACAGCGTGGACGACAGTTCTGTTTGAAGGGTCTCACAGCCTCGCCAGTGAAGGAAGTCTCTCTTCGAAGCATGCAACAGCTCGGATAGGAAGGGAGCTTGATGGCGGTCCTTTTGGAGGTGCAGTCCGATGAGGTTGGGTCGTCTGAGGTACCCATGCAGATGCAATCTTTGGTAGAGCAGTATTCTGACGTTTTTCAGGAGTCGCGTACACTTCAACCGTCACGGTTTCGGGATCACCAGATTGTACTCAAGGTCGGAGCGGAGCCTACCAATATCCGGCCTTACCAATATCCACACATGCAGAAGGCAGAGATCGAACATAGCGTCCGGGAGATGCTCGACGCCGGGATCATCCGACCCAGCACGAGCTCCTTTTCGGCCCCGATTATTCTCGTCAAGAAGAAGGATGGCTCATGGCGATTCTTTGTGGACTATCGGGCTTTGAACATCGTCACTTTGAAGGACAAGTTTCCAATTCCATTGGTTGAAGAACTGTTGGATGAGCTACACGGGGCGACACGATTCACAAAGCTTGACCTACGATCGAGTTACTACCAGATACTCATGCGGGAAGACGACGTCCACAAGACGGCCTTCAGGACTCACGACGACCACTACGAGTTTTTCGTGATGGCCAACGGGTTGAATGGCGGGCCATCCACCTTCCAGGCCAATATGAACGAGATCTTTCGTCCACTACTTCGCCTCTTTGTGCTGATTTTCTTTGATGACATCATTATATACAGTGCTAATTGGGAAGATCACTTATGCCATATTGAACAGGTCTTCTCTATTCTACGCAAGCATCGGCTCTATGCTAAGCGATCCAAGTGTTCTTTTTGGGCAGGAAGAGGTCGAGTATTTGGGACACTTGGTCTCGGTTGAAGGGGTCAAAGCTGACCCTCGGAAGATTGAGAGCATGGTTTTTTGGCCGCGGCCCCAGACTGTTCGGGCTCTGCGAGAATTCTTGGGCCTCACCGGCTACTATCGGCGGTTCGTGCGGGACTACTGGAAGATTGCTAGACCACTGACCCAGCTACTGCAGAAGGATGCTTTCTCATGGCAGGAGGATGTTGAGGCTGCTTTTCAGACGCTCAAACGGGTCGTGACGACCACCCCAATCTTGGCCCTTCCGGATTTCACTAAGGAGTTCGTCGTGGAGACGGACGCCTCCGGGGTGGGGCTGGGTGCAGTATTGATGCAGGAGGGTCGTCCACTGTCCTTTTACAGTAAAGCGTTGGCGCCTAAGACGTTGGGGCTGTCCACGTATGAAAAAGAATTGTTGGCGGTGGTTCAAGCAATGGCCCTTTGGCGGCCATATCTTTTGGGACGCCATTTCAAGATTCGTACGAATCACCAAAGTTTGAAGCACTTTTTGGACCAGCGAGTCTCCTCTCCTCTTCAGCAAAAGTGGGTCACCAAACTTTTGGGCTACGATTACGAGATCGTTTACCGTCGGGGCAAGGAGAATGTGGTGGCGGACACCTTGTCCCGTCTACCGGATGGTGCACTCGTCCAGATTTCGGGACCGGTCCTCTACTCGTTCGATGACATACATAAGGAGGTCTTGCGGGATCCTTCACTACGCGCCCTCGTGGAGGCCCTCCAGCGTGGGGAGACTGTGACGCCAGGCTATCATCTACAAAGTGGGCGGCTCCATTACCACGGCAGAGTAGTCATACAGCCAGGCTCAGCATGGAAAACAGTTATGCTCCACGAGTTTCATTCCTCTCCAATGGGAGGTCATGCAGGAGTGCTCTGCACCCTCCAAATGGCGAGAGCAAATGTGTTTTGGCCGGGGATATGCCGGAATGTGCAGCAGTTTGTGCGGCAATGTGAGACATGTCAGCGACAGAAGTACGAGACCACCACACATGCAGGGTTGCTCCACCCTCTAGAGATTCCGCAGCACATTTGGGATACCGTGTCAATGGATTTTATTGATGAATTGACCAAGTCTCAGGGCAAGTCGGTCATTCTGGTGGTGGTCGACAAGCTCTCCAAGTATGGTCACTTCCTCATTCTCAGTCACCCTTATACGGCGGAGTCAGTCGCCGAGCTCTTTACTAGGGAAGTCGTCTGCTTGCACGGCCTCCCTCGCGCCATCATTTATGATCGTGATCCCACTTTTGGGAGCCACTTCTGGAGAGAGCTTTTCCGGTTTCAAGGAACTTGTTTACGTTTCAGCGCCGCAAATCACCCCCAGACCGACGGCCAGACGGAGGTTCTTAATCGTAGCGTGGAGACATACCTCCGGTGTTTCGTCATGGACGAGCCTCGGACTTGGACCAGCTGGCTACACTGGGCCGAGTATTGTTACAACATCGCTTACCACTCTGCCAGCAAGATGACGCCGTTTGAGGTGGTCTACGGCCGCCCACCCCCTTCCTTGAGCAGTTATGAGTCGGGCAGCACGGCGTTACCGGCGGTTGATCGGGCCCTCCGCGACCGCGACCACACCTTAGTGACATTGCGGACGAATCTTCGCCTTGCCCAAGATCGCTGAAGGCCGAGGCAAGGAGAGGGAGTTTGTTGTGGGTGATGAAGTATTCCTTAAGCTTCAACCCTACTGACAGCTATCAGTGGCTCACCGTGCAAATCAGAAGTTGGCCCCTCGCTATTGACCTTTCGTGTTCTCAAAAAGGTGGGGTCGGTCGTTTACACATTGGCGCTCCTCGCGGGCTCCCGCATCCATCCGACATTTCATGTATCTTTGCTTAAGAAGAAGATAGGTGGCAGTGCCCAACCGAGACCTTTCTTGCTGGAAGCAATCGTTGCGGGTGAACTTCGGCCGATGCCGGAGAATGTTCTATTACTCAGGTGGAAGCAATGGGGAACATAATTTCGGGCCGAACTCTTGGTCCAGTGGAAGCACTTGTCGGAAGCACATAACTCATGGGTTGATCTGTTGGACTTCAAAGAGCTGTATCCAGATTTCCATCTTGGGGACAAGCTGGGTCTTGATGGGGAAGGGAATGTTACGCCCTCGATCGCACCCCGCTTCTCGGGGCGTTATTATGCTCGCAGGCGCAAGGAGGAGACAAGCAACGAAGGGGCTGAACCAACCGGTTCAGCCCCCACTCAGTAAAACCGGTCGGCCAAGGGCTGAACCAACTGGTTCAGCCCTATTTGGAGGGGCCGGCCAGCTCCCTCCTTGGCCCGGGTATTTATACCCGGGGATGTTGTCATTTGGAGGGGGAATAAACCCTAAGGTAATATTTCTCCTCTTTTAAACCCTAGCTTCCTTCCTTCTTCTCTCTAGTTTTCTCCCTCTCTCTAGTAGTTTCCTATCAGATGCCTATTACTACCGTCTCTAGTGATTTCGAGAGACTTCTGCACTAATCATTATCCCAACCTGAGTTCTTCTCTCGCTTGGTTCCTTTCAGTTGGAACTTCGAGGATAATCTAGGGCACGATTTCTCCTCTTCTTCCTCTCTTCAGATCGACCCTGTTACAGCAGGACGACGTCTTTCTCTTTCGATGACGAGCTCTACCCTAGTTTCGATGCCGATTGAGGGTTGCAACTTTGGTTCTGTGTGGGCTCGAGGAGTTCTTTGTTTCCTCTTCATCTTTAACTTCACTGTGAGCACTTTCTTCTCCCCCTTCTTCTTTGATTTCTTCTATCTGAATGTATAAGGAAGTTATATATGGTTATTAGTATTATTTGAGGCTATGGTTTTATTTCCATATGGTTGATAGTGCTATAAGGAGGCTAGTCCTATGATATTTTTATATGAGAGTTGCAATAGTTGTTTTAATAAGGGGTTTTGTGAGTTTCGACTATGTTCCTGACTGGTGCATTTTACTTCTTAATAAAGAGGTATCCCCTGTTCATTGTTGTGTATTGTTCACTCTTTTTAAGCTGGGATAATGAAGTTTTGGCTATGGTTATCTTTAGGAATTGTCCTTCTAGTGATCTTTGGAATTCGTTCTTGTTTTTGTTGAATTATGTGAACACTTCGGATGAATTTTATAAGGAATTTATGAGAATCATTATCACCTAATCATTTCTCCTCTGGCAACCCCCAAAAGGTCATGTAATCGTCATGCGGTGTCGACTTCAATTTTAAGACACAACCCATAATAAGAGAACTCATATAATTATAGATACTACGAAGGATGATGTCAAAAGATAGACGAGATGATAACCCTAGGAATGATAAGGGCAAAGAAAAGATTAATGTGAATTTTACCTCTTTGATTTATGTTTTACTTTCCACTTATTTTAAATTATTACATGCATTGTTACTTATTTTCATATCAATTTATTTACTGCATATGCATGGTTTCATTTAATTGAATAAGCTCGTTATTTTCTAACCCTAATGAATCACTGACAATAAATTATCATTGATGATGTCTAAAGATGACTATAACACTGGGGAAACTAGAAAGCGATAAAGAATATTAGGGGAACACTAATTAAATAACACATTTAATTACATAACTGAAGAATATAATAATGGAATGAAAGTAAACACAAATGACGGAAATGACTGAATGCATTGATGCATAGGTAATGTTAAGGGTTAACCCTAGTATGGGATGTGAATCGCCTACTGATGTACTGATTTTCAAATTCAGTGGGTTGAAAGATCTAACGCATGTTCGATCGTGTTGAACTGGAATATAATGTCTAATCCAGGGGTCGAAAGGCCTAACGTGCGTTCGATCGCGCTGGATTAGATATAATGACCAATCCAGGTGGATGAAAGGCCTAATACATGTTCGATCGCGTTGGATTGGTATATGATAACCCAGTGGGGTCAAACCCAAATGACCGATGAGGCAACTACCCTTAGCATCGCCTATAGACTAAAAATGATAGAATGAGTCGAGAATGATAAAAATTTACAAAAACTTGTAAATGTAAAGCAAATGAACGAATAACCTAAGAACATGAGCATTCCCTAGACTACTATATTGTTTATTTCTTAATTACTGCACAATTAATAAAATATGTTTTATATGCATATTGTTATTAATCTTTTGTGTTTGCAGGTACAACTGATTACCATCTACTAGTTTCAATTTACTGTTTAATTACTGCACAATTAATAGAATATGTTTTATATGCATATTGCTACTAATCTTTTGTGTTTGCATGTACAGCGATTAAGGAGGTAAAATCTCACTTAGTCTTTATTACTAACCCTTTATATTATAACTTTTTAGGGTCCGAGCGAAACAAAGACAAACGCCACTAAAAAGTTATCCGAAGAAGAGAGAAAAATTAAGAATTTTTATAAGTGGTGGGCACGACTGCTGGTAAGGATCACAAAGACGGTTTAGGAGCACGAAAAATGGTGTCGGGGCCCACTGTGTCCTGCATGCAGGAGGATGAATTAGCGGCACTATGATTATATTGTAGTTTCTATGATGTCTTTAGTATAGTTGTGTCTATATGAGCTAATATTGTATCATCTGCATATGTATGTTTGGATCTTGTACATGACATGTAAAATTATATTTTTAACGAAATGAAAACTTTTTATTCTGTGCATTATGGTACTCATTGTGTTTATGTTTTACTGTAATGTTGCAGTTAAATAAAAGTTCAAAACTTTGTTATATGATATGTACTATAAATTGCGGCGGTCTGCGGGTCGTTACACTGGTAACTATCTCTCTATTTGTCGACCTGCCCATCATTCCCTCCATCCCAAATTCACCCATATAATTACCCCATCCCCGTCCCGTCATGAGAGAGTCTTGGGTCAAATTTCTTCGAGATTAATATTACTATGAAGGAAGATAGAGGAAGAGGCGGAGGCAGGACAGGGTTCTGGGAAGGTCGTCGAAGGCAGCGAGGGCTAGCGAGAAACCCTAGAGTCGGCACCAAAGGGGGTCTCTGGCTTCAACATCCAACAGATCGAACAACAGCTTCCTTCGGCAGAAAACACTAACTCTCGATACCTCCTTATGTCGGTTATTAGTGGTATATAAAGATAGGGATTAGGTTAACTGATCTGATGTCCCAAATTGGACAATCACATTACTTGATCTAATTCTCAAAATATGCATCCAAAAAATAAAAACATATACATGAAAAATGCAGAAAAATGAGTCTGGCGCGAACACGATCTCGGATCGTCCATCTAACGATCCAAGATGTTGATCTAATCATCGTCCTCAATGTCGCGCGAATGATCTCCATCAATTCCTCACCCTCCAATTACCATTTCGGAGACCCAAAACACTCCCCTTCCACTTATTAACTGTTATGAGTTCGGGCACCGGGCCTAGTTATCTTTTATGGTCTTTTATTATTGTCATCGTTGTTCATTATTGTTTATGTAGTGGTTTAATTATGTGGTAGTTGAGAGTTAGCAATTATGAGTTTGGTGTCTTGTAAGTCTATATAAAGGCATGTGTGTGCTTCAATAATTTATCAAATGAAAGAATTCTAATTATTTGTCCCCTAATGAGATCTCGGTAGCTCTCTCTCTGTGTCGAGCAAGCCTCGCTTAGGCAGTCGCGGTTCCGACTATGTTGTATCAATCACTGACAACAACTCCGCCTCTGATCATCCTCCGACAACCTCCGGGCTAGGCCTATAACATCTTGGTATCAGAGCATCTCGATCATCCTCTTCTGTCGAAGCCTCTCTTAACAACTTGCAAACCCTAAATCCTTTTGGATAAGTCGATGCCATTTCGATCCTCCAAATCCTTCGGTTCCCACAAGCGTAAAGCAGTCACATCGTCCTAATGTCTCGTCGTCGCCAGCAACCAGCCAGATCCCATCGATTTCCTCGCCTCTGCGATCGACGACGATGTTCCTTGAGCTTCTGCACCGTCTCCTTCCAACGCAACCTCCAACCGACGTGAAGCGTTCTTTCGTCGACTCCAGTGACATTGTCGAAGAACCCAGCCGTCGATTCCATGACCTTCTGCATCGATGGACCCCCAAGACGAGCCATCGGCGATCCCAGCCATCGATTCTGACGTGCCAGCAACCCCGCCCTCTCTCTGCTTCATCGACAATAGTGCAAGTCGATTCTTCATCTACTGCTCCAGTCGTCTGCGTCTTCCTCGAGCCGCACGCCTTATCTTCTCGAGTCCCACGCATAGTAGCACCCACTCGAGCCCCTAGACCGTGCAGCCGTCTGTTTAGACCGGTTCTTTTCAGCAGCATTTGGTTTATAGAATTATTAATTAATCCTCTCCGGGATTAATTAATTTTTAATTCCAAAAGTGTTCTTTTTAAATTGGTTGGCATCATTGGGAGGCGTCGCGGATCTCACGGCAATTCGCATAATCCATCCGCTACTGCACATTCGATCCGTCCAATCACTCGCTCCATCTCTCGGCAAGCAATTCACATGATGGAGGACTTGCCAAATTTCATGACTGCTCTATGAGACGCGCTGCAAACCTTCAAGACCTCCATAGAGGCACACTTTCGCGACGCCGACGCACGTCCTCGGGACAGCATGGCCGCCCTCACCACCAAGCTTAATGAGTTGACCGTCGCTTACGAATCACATCAGCAACAGTCAAGCACCGCCACTCATCTGTCTCGAGCCACCACCACCTGTCCCTACGCCCTAAGGCAATTACACTATCGCGCTACCCCAGGTTGGATTTTCCGACTTACGGTGGGCAGACGGACCCATTAGGTTGGCTCACTAAGTGCGAACATTTTTTCACCCACCAGCAAACACCGACAGCGGATCAAACTCATCTAGCATCCTTCCACCTACTCGACTCAGCTCTGCTTTAGGTCACTCGTCTCCTCACCGACCAGCCAAGTCTGACTTGAGAAGACTTCAAGCGGTTCTGCAACTTGCGTTTCGGTCCTCCCACCTACAACAACCCCCTCGGCGAGCTCACGATTTTACGATAGATGGGATCCGTGGATGATTATCTGGAACAGTTTCATCTTCTCCTAGTGCACGTCAAGCTTCCCCCTGGGATGCAGATCTCCATCTTCACCACCGGACTTCGCGACACCCTGCGACTGGATGTCGAATTTGAAACTCCTCGAGACTTAGTGATTGCTATGAGTTTGGCTAGGATTTGCGGTCATCGCCTCCAACTGGCACAGGAGGCTTACATTTCTGCTGACACAGGGGCTCCGCTGGGACGTACTGAGGGCCCTTCAGCCCATCCGATCTGTCGATTATCTCGTGTTGATATAATGGAACGGCGAGCGCAAGGCTTATGTTATAACTGCGACGAGCAGTATACTCGCAGACAGCGGTGCAAAAAGCTTTTCTATCTGCACATCGAGGACATTGACGATGAGGGCGTCGAGTGAGGCTGTTATCATCGTTGATCTTCCTTGAGCTTGAGGACAAGCTCTTTTTTCAGGTCGGGAGAGATGTTATGGGCCCAAGCACCGGGCCTAGTTATCTTTTATGGTCTTTTATTATTATCATCGTTGTCCGTTATTATTTATGTAGTGGTTTAATTATGTGGTAGTTGGGACTTCGCGGTTAGAAGTTAGGAGTTAGCAATTATGAGTTTGGTGTCTTGTAAGCCTATATAAAGGCATGTGTATGCTTGAATGATTTATCAAATGAAAGAATTCTAGTTCCTTGTCCCCTAATGAGATCATGGTAGCTCCCTCTCTCGAGCAAGCCCCGCTTAGGCAGCCACGGTTCTGACTCAGTTGTATTAATCACCAGTTCACCACCAACATCTTCGACTCTGATCATCCTTCGGCAACCTCTGGGCCTAGGCCCATAACATTAACCTACAGGCCCCTCCAAATTCAATGCAGCTGGCACCAACTACAATTAACCCCCTTCCAGATACCATCCAACACCTCATGTGTAGGATCAAACGCAACCAACTGTCCCAAAAGCCCGGATTGATGGGAAGGGCGCTACTTTTTCTTGAAGTAGGAAAAGGCGCTATGGGTCAAGTGAAGGAACGTTGGACTCAACAATCCCCCCCCCCCCCCCAACGTCCTGCACGAACCGCAAGCTCATAGGTGCCCCACATGGCTCAGAGGGGGCGCACCACATGGCTCAGAGGTGGTTTTTCACATGGTCGAGGTCACCTAACCCGCGGGGACCCACACAGGTAGAGAAATTTTGGGATTTACCAGTGCCCCCTGGTCTCGAACTCGCAACCTCCCTCTGATACCACTTGTAGGATCAAGCACAACTAACTGTCGCAAAAGCTCGGACTGATGAGAAGGGCGCTACTTTTTCTTTAAGTAGGACAGGGCGCTACTTTTTCTTCAAGGAAGTAGGAAAGAGCGTTACGGGTCAAGTGAAGGAACGTTGGACCCAACATCATGTATCCCTGCCGACCTTATCACAGCTTCTTTGCATGTCACTAGTCCACCCCACCCCTCCCGCACAACCTCATTGCCCTCCAATCACCACATCAGCCCCAAATCCTTGGATATCAGTATCAGAGCTCGAAATTCATAGCGGAAACTACTATTATTGTCCAGCCCCCGAATCAGCCACTTCCTACCTCTCTGAACCCTACTTGTGTAAGTTCTAATTTGGAATTTTATATTACTTTGTGTTGAATACCTGTGGAAAAATATATGATTTGAGATCTAAATTCATATAACTCTGCCCAATATTTTATTCTACTTGAAAAGATAAAATCAAACATTCAATTAAGCGCTCTTACTTTATTTTTAATTGGATCTTGTTTGTGGTTCTAACGTCTAGTCTCATTTTCGCATCTTTGTGAGTTATTGTATTAATTTTATAATTCATTGCAATTAAACGTTGGATAATTGTATGAACATTGCATCATTTAGACATATCCATGACACTACACTAGCACCAAATCATTAGTGTTCCCCTTATGGTGCATTTGTGCGTGCACTCACTACATATGTCCTACAGTAAAAAAAAACAATGGTCATTGATGAAATATCCCTTAAAGCACACCTTCATGGTTTTAATCCCCCTAAACTTGTGCAGTTGTTGTCACATGCATTGTTTTAAATATCCTCTCACATGTCTGACAAGTCTTCTCTCTGGCAAAATGACATTTTTTTGCTAAAAACAAGTTATGTTCTTTTGTAAATGAAGGCCCGCATATCGGATTTTATTTAATATATCTACTGAGATGACTTTTGAAAATATTGCTCTCTATTTTATTTTAGGTTTGTTAACGGTGTATATATATATAAGTCACATCTATGTATTGCATTATATATGCTTAAAACTATTACACTTATTGTTTTATTCTCTTTTATAGGTGCTATTCTTGCAACACATTTATTAGTTAATGATTTTTATGTTTTTAACATAATCTTATTAAGTATGAAAAAACGTATTATCAATAAAGAGCATTAACTTTAAAATCTTTTTTACTTGCTATAAAACTTACAATTATCTAAATAAAATTACTATATAATGTTAAACATATTTCACAATATATCTATTTGCACATGAATATTTTTTTACACATCCACCAAAGCATTCTCATCTCCGCAACTCCCATTTTTTGCTCATGTACACCATTCACTGCCCAACACTCAGAACCGTAGAGCATTGTTGGCCTAATTGCAGTACGGTAAAACTTCCCTTTAAGTTTTAATAAAATTAAGTAAGAAAAGACTTGGAATGAAACTATAAAGAAAGACATGATGTACTTAGGCATTAGTGAGATTATGATTAAAGATAAATGGCGACAAAGGATCCATATAGCCGACCCCACTATAGTGGGATAAAGTTTTGAGTGTTGTTGTTGTATTTTTTTAACTTTATTTTGGGATATACATGACTTCTTACTTGTTAAATTGTTATGCCAATTTTTTTTACTTTTAGAACATATAAGTATACTTGGCATATATTTTATTTATGAAATATAGAAATCTGATATTTTAAAATATCTCTGGTATGACATCGCACATCCGACATGACATCGGACATTTTAAAATCCAATCTGACACATCGCTTGCATCTGATATTTACAATATTGATCACATGAAAGACTGTTGGCATTGATGGACCTTCCACAGAACCAACCCCTCTCTCTCTAAAGAAAAAAACTAGTACTACAGAAAACCACTCGCAAAAAGTATAATGGGTTCTTTGTCCAAATTACTTCACATATGGATTTTAAGTACGACCTTATTCTAAATTTTTGCAACCATGATCCAATTGATTCTTATTTTCATCAATAATCAACTAGACCAGAATTGCAGCCCTATCAAATAATTCCAGTAAAAATTAAAGCATCTAACATTTGATGTGAAATTAAACCCTGCTTCGAGGAGTTATTTTAGGAGTGTCACACAACTATTTTTGGAGAAGTGCCACATAAGGTAAATTTTACGGAGGCAGTGGTCATCGCCCATACCCCAGAACAGGTGGTGTGTGATTTAGTAGACAGTAGTACAGAGCTTATTCGTAACACTCATTTAACATCTAATAGAAAACTCATTTTATTTCATCTCCAAGAAATCGAACCTAAATCTCCTCCTCTCACTTTATAGTATAGTCATCAACCAACAAGAGACCCTTCAAATTCATCATCTTCTATCTATCCATCAACTAATTGTGGGTCGTCAACCAGCGATTAGTAATCAATTTCATGCTCCGGCTATCGTTGGTCCCCTACATTAGTCGTTGTCGATCCTTTTAACCATCGAATATTGGAAGTGGTTAATCATCTTTAGCAAGTGAAATAGAAAAGATTCTGTCTTCTACAAATAATATACCAAGATTCATCAAGAATAGCAAGGACCTTGATTTTCTTTGTGCAGCAAAGCAGTATAGTAGAAATAAGGGGAAACAACCTGCCACATTTGGAGCTCTAATCTCATAGGAGCTAAATCCCCTAAAATGATACATGAATAGGGACTTGTTATGTGCTTTTGATTGTTTGCGGGTACGCGGTCGCGAAAGGGAGAAGTATCGGAGAGGATCCTCTCGATTCTTCCTTGACCTAGCTTCTCAATGGTGCAGGATATAATGGGAGCCGAGCTTGACCGAGAGAGGACGAGGAAGAGGGGAGCATTGCTTAACCCTAAACCCTAACTAGAGAAGATGAAAGGAAGGAGAGGAAACGTTCCTCGTCGTCCACATTCCAAGGCCCCCCTCACTTACATATATAGTGAGAGGGAAACGTTCCACAATATTTCAATTATGTCTCACCGAACTACAATATATGTGAATAAATTAGAGCGCATGAAAAGAAGATATAATGCGAGAAATAAAGATCCAATGCAAAGAGAAGATGCGCGTCATTCGTGGTCACACATCAGTGCCCCCTTGTTGGCCCCTAACATCACCTCCCTCGTGTGGATCAAGCTTGAGTGGGCAAGGGAACAAGTCTCTAGCAATCCTGACATCCTCGTCGTCGTCCTGTATGAGTCGTCAACTTCTAGCCAAAAGACGCATGCACCTGTGTCCTATTGTATATGGGTCGTCACAGTTGAAACAAAGCTCTTGTGCACATCGTTCCACTATTTCGGCTCATGAAAGGCGTTTGATGGCTCATGGTTGTATAGAGGTCCCGCGGGCTTGGAACTCTACATCGAGACGCAGTCGAACATGTAGGCTGACAACGAATATAGTCATCGATGTTCCGACAGTATAGAAGGGTCTAGTAACATAAAAACACTTCAAGTGATCATCTACGGGCCCCGATTGCTTGATAGAGACGAGGTCGCCCAACAAATTACTTCATAGAGGTGATCCAAAGCGCAGATTGCAGAAGTGTTTGAAGGCCGACCAATTTAAACCGGATGCCTCCAGTGCAAGTTGGGCGTACCACAATTGAGCTGAGCCCCTTAAAATTAGGGCTCCTCTTTTTTTAATCTCTTCACTTTACAACACTCTACACACATATATATACTTATACAGTTCTCTAAACGCACACCACATCTAAAATACACGTCAAAACTCCTCCTCAAGGTGGGTGAAAGATATTTACTAAACTCATCTTGTCAGAGTTTCTAATCATCTCCTTCGAGCTAAGACCTTTGGTCAAACAATCTGCGGCATGATCATTGTTTGCAATGTAACTAAGCTCCAGTAGCCCACTGTCTAGCTTCTCTTTTATGAAGAACCTATTGATCTCGATATGTTTGGTTCTATCATGTTGAACTGGATTGTTTGCAATACTGATAGTTGTCTGGCTGTCACACCACACCTTCATCTTATCTCCTCAATCCAATTTCAACTCCATCAGCATTCCCTTTAGCCACAGAAGTTCAGCAACCCCCAATGTCATAGCTCGGTATTCTGCCTCTGTTGTCGACTGGCCACCACTGATTGCTTCTTGCTCCTCCAGGAGACCAAGTTGCCTCCTACAAACATACAATAGCCAGAGGTGGATCTCCTGTCGTCTATGCAGCTTGCCCAATCAGAGTCACAGTAGCCCTCAATTTTTATGTGTCTGTTCCTTCTGAATAACAACCTCTTTCCAGGGGCAGTCTTCAAGTATCGAAGGATCTGGTACAAAATATCCATGTGGCCCTTCCTAGGGTCATGCATATAACGGCTCACCACGCTCACGGCAAAGGAAATGTTCGGACGCGTGTGGCTCAAGTAAATCAACTTCCCAACTAGTTTCTGGTACATCTCTCGATCGACTGGTTCACCTCCCTCAGCATCCAGTTTACACCTCTGATCGATCGGTGTTGCAGTAGGTCTGCACCCCAACATTCGTGTCTCTGTAAGGAGATCCAAGGCATACTTCCTTTGGGACAGAACAATTCCCTTTGCACCATAGACAATCTCAATCCCAAGGAAATACCTTAGCAAACCCAAATCCTTTACTTCGAACTCCTTGCCCAACACCTTCTTGAGGCAGACGATCTCCTGCACATCGTCCCTTGTGATGATCATATCATCCACATACACCGCAAGTATAGTGATGTGGTGAGCTTCATTTTCCCTGAAGAACACCGTGTGATCAGCATTGATCTGCCGGTATCCCATCTCAATCATGGTCTTCCTGAATCGGTCAAACCACGCACTGGGAGACTGCTTCAAGACATAGAGGGACTTCTTCAGTCTACAGACTTTGCCTTCGGCCTCAACTGTGCCAAACCCCGGTGGTATCTCCATGTACACCTCCTCCGCTAGCTCTCCATGAAGAAACGCATTATTCACATCTAGTTGATGCAACCTCCATCCACCATTTGCTGCCAAGCTTATCAGAGTTCGGACAGTGCTCAGCTTAGCCACGGGTGCAAATGTCTCATCGTAATCGATGTCATAGGTCTGGCTATACCCCTTTGCGACCAATCGAGACTTATAGCGCTTGACAAGACCATCCGGGTTCTGCTTCAAAGTGAAAACTCATTTGCACCCGACAGCCCTCTTGTTCTTTGGTAGGTGTGTCAGCTCCCAGGTTTTGTTCTTCTCAAGAGCTCTCATCTCCTCCTTCACTGTTGCTTGCCATTTTGGATCAGTTTTGGCACCCTGTCAATTGTTAGGTACAATAATACTATCCAACGAGGCAATGAATGATCCATGAGAAGAGATATTATCGTAGGAGACAAAAGAAGCAAGGTCTCAACTGTACCTGTCCGGAGGGTTGCCCGCATTGCTGCGAGTAGTCTGCCGGACCGTGGTAGTAGAAGATGGAGGGGTAGAGGGAATGATCTCACCAGAAAATGACTGTGGTGGTGGAGGCGCTCCAGGAGTAGAGACTGGCGTAGACGAGGGACTAGGCACTGGCATTCCAGGCACGGGTACTGGTTTTGCAGTTTGTTTCCCTCCCCTATGATATGTAAGCAGTTCCCCCTGAGTCGTAGGCCTCACGCCTGTCACTTCCTCCTGCTCTTCATTACTCCCATGCTCCTCCACTGATCCTTCATGTCATACTTCCAGATCTGTCACCAAATTATCCCTTTCTCGCCTCATACTTTCGAAATTTGGCAATACTGGTGTGAGTTTAGCCTCCTCCTGCCGGTGGTACTGCTCCAGCTCTCTGAAGTGGACATCCAGACTCACGAAACTTCTTTTCTCGACTGGACTCCAGCACACGTACCCCTTCGGAGTACCAGAGTAGCCTACAAAGATATACTTGAGTGTCTTCGCATCAAGTTTTCCAACACTCGGTCTGTTGTCCTTCACAAAGCACACACAGCCGAAAACCTTTAATGGAAGCATCCCTCCATTATGTCCTTGCAACTTTTGACACGGGGATTTCCACCTGAGAATGTGTGATGGCATTCTGTTGATCAATTGTGTTGTTGTTAACACAGCATACCCTCATAAGCTTTGAGGGACTTTCATATGGAGCATCATACTCCTTGCCACCTCCCTCAGATGCCTGTTTTTTTTCTCTGACACGCCATTCTGTGCATGTGTTTATGCACATGTTGTCTGATGCAGTACCCCATGGACTGATAGGTACTCTGTCAATGCCCGATTAGTGTACTCCGTTCCATTGTCCGACCTTAATACCTTTATCATTGCGTCGTACTGTGTTTGGACATGCTTATGGAAATCCCACAAACATATACAAACTTCACTCTTATTTTTCATCAGATATAACCAAGTGGCACGTGAGGCGCAATCAATAAATGTCACAAAATATTTATAGTCATTCAAGAAACTTACGACACAAAGCCCCCAAACGTCAGAACGCACAACATCAAAAAAGGAAGAGCTTATACGTCTTGTGCTAACATAAGAGCTTCTAGTAAGCTTGCCTAAGTCGCATGCATCATATACAAGTTTATGTTGATTTATTTTTTGAAACAATACAGGAAATAGTCTGGCTAAAGTGCCAAAAGAAGAATGCCCCAAACGCTGGTGATGTAGTAGAAGTGTATCATCTGCACTCATCTTCGTTCCTCCTCCTTCTGTCTCCCCCGCCATAAATATAAGAGCTACATGCAATCCTTCCCGATCCAAATACCATAGCCCATCATGTCAGGTCCCAGTCCCAAGTATCCGCCTCGTCCCTTTCTCCTGGAAGGTCACCTTGGGAATATCAAAATAAACGACACAATTTAGTTGAAGGATTATGGAACTGATGGATAGAATGCTAACTGGAAAGGAAGGAGCATGCAAAACATTGGATAATTTTACAGAACTTGTACAATTGATTGTGCCCTTACCGACCAATGATTGAAAAGTCTCATCTGTCGTTTGGATGCTATCAGCAATAGCTAGGCGAGTGTAGAGGAGAACTCACCCGCATCTCCGGTGACATGTCGCGAAGCACCGGAGTCAACGATCCAATCTGATGTCCTGGACGGGTGGGCATACATAGCTGAAGTTGATGCCCCCCCCCCCCCGGTTCCACTCCTACTTCCTTCACCAGCTTGTTTCCTCTTGAGGCCCTCCATCATGCTTATCATACTTAGTATAGTCTGCTCCTACTCGGTGTAAATAACATCAGTCTTCTCATCACATCCATTAATGCCTAGATTGGCACGATAGCCACCTCTGTCACACGACCCTGGCCACGTCCACGACCACCAAAATCCCCCTCCTTGGGTGGTCTGGGCCAAGCATACAACAGATGGCCAGTCTCCCCGCAGCTGTAGCACTGTCGTGTTTCCTCTCGTGGTCATGGAATACCCGTGCCAGTAGTCGTTGGTGCAGACTTTACGGCAGCGAAATCTCTCGTCCCTGCCTGGAGTTTGAACTGGGTCTCCTCCTGAATCATGGCTGAGATGGCCTCCGATGGAGTTGGGATCTTCGTACCCGACAGAAGTAAGGCTCTCCTCTGATCGAACCGTTCATTTAACCGGGTTCAAGAACCTCATGGTCCATTATTCTACTATAACCTTGGAAGCCTTACACTGTGGGTCACTGCAACACATACCACCAGAAGCATGGTCATAGTCCACCCATAGTCGTTCTAACTCTGATGCGTACTCCTGCACAGTCTTCTCACCTTGAACTGTGTCATTTATTTCTCCCTTCACCTGGAAGACTCAGAGAGTGTTCCTCACTCCATCATATGTACTTCGCAGCCTGTCCCAAACCTTCATGACTGTCTCCAGGCCATCAAGCGTGACAGCAATCGATGGGACAACCGAGCTGAGAAGCCACATGAACATCGTCATGTGGATTGATTCCTGCTCATCTCCTGCAGTTGGGTTCTCTAGCTTTCTTCAACTCCCCTGTCAAGAAACCCCCAACCTTCTGCGCTGTAAGAGTCTTCCTCACGCGGCGCGACCAACCCAGATAGGTGGTCGGTCCTTCGAGCTTCAGGTCAACCGGTGGAAGGTCCAACTTCACCGGTCGGGGTGATGAACCCAACAGCTTCAACAAAGTGACCACCTCTGTTGGGTTCCAACTTCTTGAGGGCGTCCTCCATCCTTTCGTCGTCGTCACTTACTAGTGCCCACACCAATCAAGCAAACACAGGCCCCCTTAGCTGGTTCGTCGAGAGGAGATTCAAAAATCATCGAGAGCTCCCTGCATTTAGCTGGTTCGTCGAGTCCTGTTGTATTTGTCGAGTGCTACCAATGTCTTCGTCGAGTCCTGCCAATGTTGAATCCCGTTGTATTCGTCGAGTCCTGCGAATTCGTGGAGTACCTTCGTCGATTACCTTCGTGATTCGTCGAGTGGCGTCGACTGCAGCTGATTCGTCGAGTGCCTTCGTCGAGTGCCTTCGTCCGTGATTCGTCGAAGATCGTCGTCGAGGCTCCAGCGACAGGAACTCCAATCACGGGGAAGGTCCAACTTCAACATGTCTTCTCCACGCCTACCGCGGGTCGTCGACGAGAACTTCGCGCCTACTGCGGGTCGTCGACGAGTCTTCAGCGACTGCGGGTCATCGACGAGGCGTCTGCGATGTCGAGAACTCCACGATCCCGTGCTGCTCAATAAGGAGATCGATGATGCCCTAGCAATATCGCAAGGACGGCTCCCTTCCCCCCCCCCCCCCCCCTAGCTCTGATACCATGTAGAATTAGGGCTCCTCTTTTTTAATCTCTCTTCACTTTACAACACTCTACATATATATATACCTATACAGTTCTCTAAACGCACGCCACATCTAAAATACACGCCAACAGCCCCTAAGGTGAAGGAAGCTAACTCTATCAAATTCTCCTACGACATGAGATGGTTAAAAAAAAGCGCTCACAGCATGTGAGCCAAGCCCGGGAGCGCTCTTACCATCAAACAGGGGAAAATTCAACTTCAGATAACGTGGAATGTTGCCTCCTGTGGACTAATTGTTGTGAAAATCGGAGTGCACAGAGTATTGTGGACCGCCCTGATTGGAACTCGTCGTAGGTTGGTATATCGAACACGGTGGCAGATGCATGCCATCAAAGAGGGCATGCATAACCGGGCTTGGACAACTATAAACTTTTGCATTGCCTTCATAACCTGGGCGATGGTAAGAACGCCTTCATACATAGTCATTAGTAGTGTTATGGGGCTGACAGGAGGTAGCAGAAGAGGAAGTCGAGGGTTGGGAAGCCCGGTTCAAAGTTCTGGGCACTCAGGAGACAGTGGCAGAAGCAAGGGAGCGGTGTAGGATGGACGAGGAGCCTTTCGAAGGTAGGTGTGGTCGTGTGGAATGGTCGACCAGCTGGGAGAGGAGTTAACAATGACACGGTGACTACTGGAGTGAGGATTGGGAGTTGGGAAAGGCGATTCATGTGTGTTAAAGTGTCGGGCTCGGCAAGACGGATCGGAAGCCGCGTAATCACGATTGGACCGTCGTTCTGGAGCGAAAAGTGGAGTCGGTGATTTGGCGAGGATCGTCGGGCTCTAACGCAATAGCTATCGAGCGCGGCTTTTCGAGCTCAGCTGCAACAGCTATCGAGCAAGAATTGTCTAGCAAATCATCATGCAGGAGAGAAAACAAGAGATCCTATTGGACTTGTGACAGAAGGAAACGAGCTGAGGAAATTGTTCTAGTGTTTGCGGAAGGAGAAGGCTCTGATACTCTCTGAGACTTTCCCTCTCGAGATCGTGCACCCACTCGCTAACGAAAGCACATAACAGGATTTGACGGTGGGTGAATGGGATAAATTGTAGTAGTCAAAAGCCCCTTAGGAGATAGAAGTAAAGAATTTTGAATCGCAGATCATGTAACTGGGGAAGAAGGGGTCCTCATTCATCAATAGTCCATGGGAGAAGATGGACACCAATTGACAACTAAAGATCAAGCTTAAGGCACGAGAAATTTGGATTATTGGATCAGCCGGCAAGGGGAACCGGCGAAACCAATCATATACATTTGGATGAATTGTCTGTGGAAATAGAGATATGCGTCTATTTATTTTTACTAAGTAATTAGACTCGGTCTTATTTTAATAACTCCTTAAACTGAGGAAGGTTGTGAACTTGTAATTAGGAGTCCCCAATGTGATGGAGATCACCGGTCCTGGTGGTCCACACGCATTTATATCTGTAGGAGGCGATGATCTAGTTTTTGTCCGAACAATCTGAATCCACAGATGCATCTGAAAGGTTGTTTCGACAAAGTCTTGTCTCGAGTCGCCTCCCCTCCAGATCCTTCCACCGATCCACAGTCGCAGCCCACATCCAACCACGAGCCGCCCCTACAGTTGCCCTCATGAAGAAATCTGACGCTACAACTGCCACCCTTCTTCCATGTCGATCATGTCGTCGCAGTCGTAGCCCCTCCCATGTCTCTTGACCCCCACAGCAGTTGAAGCCCTTTTCCCCACCACTCATGGGCTCGCCCCTCACCCCCACCCCCACCTCCCTCTCTAGCATCCCACAGTCACTGCCCTTCCCATTCCATACCAACACTCATTACGATCTTACCCCACATCTTTAGGGGTTATCCGAACAAGGACAGCCCTTCCACCTTCCCACACTCTTCGCCATAATCCTCATAGTGTCGTAAGACCTCCAGAGCGTCACGACCTCAAAGCCACGCCTCTACATATGTGTGTAAGTCTTTGTTTTGGGTCTTATTCTTCTTTTCATCCAATTGTTGTCGGTCCACCTTCTAACCCTCAGATATTGGAGGTGGCCGACCACCTTTAGCAAGAAGAAAAAAAGAAAGAGATTGTGTCCTCTTCAAATAACATTCCAAGATTCATCGACAAGAGCAAGTATCTTGATTTCTTGATAGAAAATTTTAAGATATTAGTGCCTATATCTTAGACATAGAACCTCGTGAAAGTTATGAATCCCTCAATGGATTTCCATTATAACATTAAGGAATTTGATTAGTATCACTGCATAACTAAATACACCAGAAATCTCAGGAACATTATACGCAAAGTATACCAATTCAATAAACAAATAAAATGTACCAACATAGTACATAACGTTTTACAGTTGACAGGAAGATGAAAGGATACTAAATTCTAACAAACCTATCAATTATATCTTTGGCCTCAAGCGACATATCATCAGGAATGTGAGGCCATGGGATTTTCCTGTTTAAAATATTGTCAAAGATCATCTGCACAGGAACAAAATAGTCAAACTTAGATTGGGAAGAGGAGAAATAGCAGATATCAATAAAAGAACAATCTAAAGTACTACCAAATCAGATGAACTGTGAAAAATGGATAGCAAGAATCATAATACAAATTGCTGAGATAAAACCCATCATCAAAGTTCCATGGAAGGCATGAAGTAAACCAAAAAATCAGAGTGAAGAGAACCAGTATGCTCATTGTAAACCAAAAAATAAAACTCTACTTTCAAATATAAAAAATGGAAGTATATCATCCAATATTTAATGTCTAAGAAGAACGTACAGTGACTATGTTAATAAAAACTTCGGTGTTCCCCAAGATAACAAAGCATTGTATGTTATGTTGGAGATCTGAAATTTATTTTAACCAACAATGGACTTCTCCAAGTGTGTAACATCTTAGGTTCCTGACGTAGGGTAGGTTCTGAAGTGGACATGAATCAATGCAAATTCTAGGTGCAGTGTTGAGGAAGTGAACCTTGTCTAACCTATAATGACTGATGTATGCATACAGATAATGATCCAACGATAAATTACAAATAATAATGAGGCATACAACTCATGCAGTTATCACAAACAGATTGCAAATAATTTTAATATGCAAGGAAATTAAGCTTTCCTCCGATGGGAGGGTCAAATGCTAACATGCGTGAGCAATAAAGGTCCTGCAAATCATGATTACTCCCAAACAAATAGACTACCGGACAAGACATTCATAAAAAAAGGGCAGCCCTATGCACAAAGCATCCCCGTGCAGTGAGGGTCTGGGGGAGGGTCCCACCACAAGGGTGAAATGTAAGCAAACCTTACCCTGCATTTTTGCAAGAGGCTGCTTCCAGGACTCGAACCTGTGACCTCAAGGTCACACAGCAACACCTCAACTAGTGCGCCAAGGCTCCCCTTCGAATAAGAATCAGACAAGACATTCATAATCATATAAATATCCAAGTTCGTACAACAATAAAGAGGAATAATGAAAACCAAACTATAAAACGCCGACAAATGATGGGACGTAGGCGAGGGTGTGGATATTTTATGATTGTTGCGGCGACTCAAAAGAGTAACGAGGGCTGTCCAGCACTGCTTCAGGGCCTGCTTGGGATTGTTGTTGGTTGTCCTATGGAGGGGCGTAAGGTTGGGGGATGTATGGAGGTGTCCAGTGGTAAGTATGGTGGCTGGAGGGGATTGTTGTTGGTTGTCTTATGGAGGTGTCCACATCATTCTCCCCAACTGGAAAAAATGCATCTCCTGATGAATGGAGATAGGTATCCTCTCAGTATAGGCCAGGTGAATAGATGTGGCTCCCCGAACACCATCCAAGTGTCGTCGATGAACGGGCGTCCACTCCAATGAACTAGGACATCTATGTCAATCCATCAAACATAGTTATGCGCTCGTGAGCTATGATGTTAGTAATGCTCTCAGAAGTCAAATGGTGTGTTGGTGGTCCCAGAGAGACCGTTGGGGGTACCAGTGAAACCATAGGTGCCTTCCACTGCAGTGAGTGAGGCTCAAGAGTAAGGTGAGGATGAGACTGAGGCTAAAGAAGGTGAGACTCAAGGTACGGGTCCGTATACTCGCGAAGTTTGAAGTAAGGTGCCAAGTCATCAGCATTGAATACAAGATGGATACTCATACTCATAGGGATGTTGAGCTCGTAGGCGTTTGTTCTAATCCTTCTCATGAATGTGTAGGGACTCATTCGCTTGACATTCAACTTTTTATCATCCCCCTTTGGGAGCCTTTCCGCAATAATACAGATCATCACTTGCTTGCCTTTGACAAAAAATTGCTCCCTCTTGTGGTTATCTGCATAAGTTTTATACATTACGAGAGGCAATTTCGTCGGATAAACTCAAGTAACTCATGCAGATGATGAACAAAACACTCAGCAGACTCGTGCAAATGACGAATAAGAGACTGGATAGACTAATGCAAATGAAGAACAAAAGAATCAGCAGCCTCACGTAAAGAGTGCGATGAGAAATAGGGCAGGCTCTAAAAACATTGAGAGTATCATCTAGCGTATATGATGCAAACTTTGTGTACTCAATAATGCTAAGATAAAGGTCCTCGCTTAGGAGCAAAATCGAAAATATGATTTGAAGATATGTCAATGATCCAGTAACTCATAAACGAGTCTCTCATTTGAATCGCATCCTTGCAAGATAGCGGTGGCTCATTAAGAGGCTCATCGGGAGGTTCATCAAAGAATTCTCCAATGGTGGGATGATCCTCTAAAGGAATATCATCGACAGAGGTGGTGCCTCATAAATAGGTGAGGCAGTCACCACGAGGTCAACACTAGGTTCTCGGCCGTGCTGAGACTCAGGAAAACGTCAGGGGAAGAGTGGGAAGAACTTATACTCATGAATGGGTTTATAGGTAGAGTGTCAAGGAAATGGTCTATGGTAGAGGCAGTAACTAGTCCTGGGCAGGGAGTAAGGAGAGGGCATCCCATTACCTCTAACTCGCTAGATCGCTTGTGATCGCTCTCTTTCGCTGTCATAAGGTATGGATCAGACTCAATTCCATCATCAAGTGGCGGGCAGTAATCAGACAAATGAACCTCACTGAAGTGGGATAATTTTATATCAATAGTCTCGTCTATCATGGACAAGGAGGTAAGAATAGGCACGTGTATGATCTCAAGCCGGGGAGGCCTCATAATGAGCCAGTCAAGGTGTAAGTCCATTCGACTAACATTAATGGATCTCAAGAACTGCTCATGGTGGAGGGTAAGTTGAAATACATGATCAACAAATTCTAAGCGGTGGAGAGTCAACTCTTGACGAATCTCTATGCGGAGCCCGAATCGAAATCGGGAGGCGGGTGCAAATGGATCCTCCTGAATATCGCCCCTCACAAAAAGCTCCTCAAATGGAGTCATATAATCGACAATGGAAAGAATCCCTTACCACAGGGTGTATAACTAATCGAGTAGTTGATGATTATAGGATGGAGAAAAATATTTCTTCTTTAACTATCGCTTCAAGTCTGCTCTATCCAACGCTCCTGGACAATCCAATAATCAGTAGTTCGATCTTGAAGCTTCGTCTTAGCAAGTCTAACGGGACTCTCTACAGATATCTCACAACAATCAAAATAATAATCAATCTCTAAGATCCAATCCATAAACCCCATTGGGTCTAGCTGGTCGCAAAACAATAATGCATCTATCATAAATCTTCGTGTGATGTCATCTACATAAAAATACTCCCAATGAGGTCTATGATAATCATCGTAAAAGTCGAAACCAGTAGAATCGAATCGCGACAGAGGGTGACTGCGATCTCCACGAACGAAGGGCTGAGAAGGAGGATAATCATGATAGTATGAAGATCTCTAGAGAGAAGCACTACGGGGTAGCTCATAAGTGAGCTTTAGATCCTCATATAGAGGAGCATAACAACAATGGCAGAAATGAAATTAGTCCATATTATCACAAAACCGCGTAGAACGATCACTATGGCTAGCTATGAATAACATATACACTCTATTATTATGTATCACAAATGAAGATCGAACTAGACATGAGTCCTCAAAATGCCCAACCACTACGAAACAAAAACTCTTGGTGCAGTGTAGGGTAGGTTGTGAAAGTGGGCGCTAATCAATGCAAACTTTTAGCGCAATGCCGGGGGAGTGAACCTCATCTAATCTAGAATGATATATGAATGCAGATAATGATCCAACGATAAATCACAAATAAAGTAAGGCATAAAACTATGTAGTTATCACAAATAGATTGCAAATAATTGTAATTGGTAAGCAAACTAGGCTTTCCTCCGATTGGAAGGCTAAAAGCTAACACACATAGAAGAAAAGGTCTTGCAAATCACGATTAATCCCAAAACAAATAGACTACCAGGGAAAGACATCCATAATCATATAAATATCTGAGTACACACAACAATAAAGAGGAAAAATGAAACAACACTATAAAATACCCTACAAAAAGTGAAAGTGGCATTTCCATATTACAAATGTCATGTGAGTGTGGTCCATCCATTGAATATTTCCTTATAACTATGTGTGTCAGCAGGCATTCCACCATCTAAAGAGTTAAGAAGCTTCAAATATTTTTTTCCCTGCAGTTGTTTTGCTTACTTTGATGACAAGGGGTTTTGGCATGCCAGTGAATTTATTACGGTACCCGGGAGGAATCCGGCGAGGGGGAGGGACAACAGAGGAGAGGAAAGAAAGAGGAGGGAAAGAGATTGAGAGAGACCTCTAGGGAGCAACCCTAAAACGCATTCATCCAAAGATAATGAAAAAGAATACAATACAACCCCTTGTAGGTGCAGGGTGCGGATAACAAAAGTGTGGTGCTGATATTTAAAGCATACAACATAAGCGAATATAACTAAAATAATCATGTCATAGGCGCGTCTTCGATCTCTCCTCCTCCAGACGAACCCGTCACCGTCTTCCTCCGCGTGTAGACCCGCCACGGCGTCTCGTCGACGAGCACATCCGTAACAATACCACCATCTGGAAAATGTGTCTTGTCCTCAAGGAAGTAGTCAGCGGACTGATGATGGAAGTCAACCCGAGGAAGCCATGTAGCGTCAGAGTCCGGGTGATTAGCCCAAGCGATGAACACTTCCTCCGAAGTGGGGTCTCCCGACATGAGGCAGCGACGATCAAGTATCTTTGCCGGGTAGTACGGCGCCTCGCCGACAAGATCGATGTCGGTCGGGGTGCGATCCGTGGTGGTATGGTCGCCCACCACGCGGCGTAGCTGCGAAACGTGGAAGACCGGGTGTATGCGGCTCTCGGCGGGGAGGCGGAGGCGGTAGGCGACCACGCCGATACGCGCCAGTATCTCAAAGGGACCAAAGAACCGGGGGGCGAGCTTCAGGAAGGGCCTGCGGGCCACGGACAGCTGGCAGTACGGGTGCAATTTGAGGAAACACCTTCTCTCCCTGGAAAGAAAAGTAGTGCCGCTTCCTGTTCCCAAAGGAGGACATCTTTTATTGGGCCCGTGGGAGGTGATGCTTCAGGTGGTCCAGGACGGTGTCGCGGTCCTGCAGGGCGGTGGTCAGACTCTCAACCTGGCATTCCCGGGCAAATGGCGGAGAATAGAGGGCGGCAGCCAGTCATAGACGACCTCGAAAGGGGTGGTACCGACTGCTTGGTGGTAGGCGGTGTTGTAGGAGTACTCCGCCCAACAGATCCACTTGGCCCAACTACGGGGTTGCTCCCCGCAAAACAGCGAAGGTACGTCTCCAAGCAGCAGCTGAGGACCTCAGACTGTCCATCCGTCAGCGGATGGTAAACGGTGCTCATGTGGAGGCGAGTACCTTGTAGCCAGAAAAGGGTGGTTCAGAAGGTGCTCAGGAAGAGTGGATCACGATCGCTCACAATCGACCGGGGAAAACCATGAAGGCGCACGACTCTGCTGATGAAGTTGTCCGCGACTGTGGCGACGGTGTAGGGGTGACGGAGGGGGATAAAATGGTCGTATTTGGACAGTTAGTCCACCACAACCAAAATACAGTCGAACAAGTGGGAGCGCGGTAGCCGAGTAATGAAGTCCATGGCCACGTCCTCCCAAACGCGGTCTGGTATGGGAAGGGGCTGAAGGATCCTGGCTGAAAACGTTGTCTCATACTTGGCCTTCTGGTAGACCAGGCAAGCAGACATGAATGTCTTGACCTGTCGGAACATGTGGGGCCAATGGAGAGAGGCCGCTAAACGATGGTAGGTACGGAAGGCCCCAGTGTGCCCTCCAGAGGGCGAGGCGTGAAACATGGCGAGGAGGCGGGGAATGCTCGGTGAGGAGGGTGCTAGAACAAGACGGCGAATATAGAACAGGCGGCCCCCTACAAGTGAGTACGGTGGATGGGCAGCGGTGTCAGCGATGAGCGTCGTCCGAATCCCAGACAAAACGGGGTTGGCCTCAACCTCGTGCTGGATGGTTGCCGCGTCCTCCCACACCGTACGAGAGATAGCCCCAAGCTCCAGCGGCTGGCTCTGACGAGAGAGGGCATCGGCCGTTTTGTAGGCCCTCCCCGGGCGGAACTCTATGGTGAAATCGTAGCCCATGAGTTTCTCCACTCAGATTTGTTGGGCCGGCGTGACGATCTTCTGCTCGAGGAGGTAACGGAGGTTGTGGTGGTCTATGCGGACCACAAAGGGCGGCCCAGCAAGTAGGGGCACCAATGCTGAACTGCGAGAACGAGGCCCATGAACTTGTTCTCGTATGCGGAGCGGCTGCGGATGGTACTGGAGAAAGCGCGACTGAAGTAGGCGATCGATCGTCCGGCCTGCATGAGGACGATACCCACCTCGGAGCCCGACGCATCACACTCCACGAGGAACGGCAGAGAGAATCGGGCATGGCTAGCACCGGCCCGTGGACCAGGGCATGCTGAAGGGCGGCAAAGGCGGCGACGGCCGTCCACTGGAAAGGGCCCTCTTCCGACTTCTTTAAGAGCTGCGTAAGGGGGCGAGCTAGAGCCCCTTACCCCTTGATGAAGCGGCGGTAGTAGCCTATCAAGCCAAGGAAGCCTCGGACGTCCCACAGGATGTAGGAGTAGGCCAATGAAGTACCGTCGTAATCTTCTCCTCGTCCATGGCGACCCCCTGGGCCGAGATATTGTGGCTGAGGTAGTGCACCTCCGACACCCCAAAGGAACACTTCTTCGGGTGGAGCTTGAGGTGATGGCGCCGGATGGTGGTCAGAGTAAGGCGAACGTGTCGAAGGTGGTCCGGTCGGAAGATATCGTTCATCGTTGCCTGGAAGGCGGCGGGTGCGTTGGTCAGGCCGAAGGGCATGACCAAAAAATCGTAGTGGTCGTCGAGCGTCTGGAATGCGGTCTTGGCGACGTCCTCGGGCCGCACCCGGATCTGGTGATAGCCCGCGCGGAGGTCTAGCTTGGTAAAGAAGATGGCGTCTTGGAGCTCATCCAGGAGCTCCTGAATCTCAGGCAACGGGTACTTGTCCGGGATGGTGGCCTTGTTGAGCTCCTGGTAGTCCACGCAGAACCGCCAGCTACCGTCCTTCTTCCGGAGCAGGAGGATCGGGCTGGAGAAAGGGCTCGCACTAGGACGGATGAGGCCCCCCATCAACATCTCGTGGACCAGCCGCTCGATCTCGTCCTTCTGCACATGGTCGTAGCGGTAAGGGCGGACTGACACCGCCGCAATACCGGGCTAGAGGGGAATGGACTGATCGGTCACGCGAGCAGGAGGGAGGCCGGTCGGGGCCTCAAAGATGTCGACAAACTCGGTGAGTAACGCCCGAAGGTCGGTCGGGTGTGGAAGAGGCAGAGGTGCCGGAGCGGAGAGCGTCCAAAGCCACGTGGAAAAATTGACGTCAGCGGTCCATTGGATTGCACGGACGGATACCAGAGAGCGAAGCAAAGCGGAGTCGCCCACGAGATGGCACGTCTGGCCCTGCTGGAGGAACTGCATAGTCATACTTGCCCAGTTGCCCGCACTTCGCCCAGTGTGCGGAGCCAAGCCACGCCCAGAATGGCGTCAATACCGCCGATGCGGAATGCATAAAAGTCCGCGGTCACCGGGAAGGACCCCACCGTCAGGGAGAGAGCGGTGCAACACCCTTGGGTCGGCCGACGACGCCCATCGCCCAGACAGACTATAAAGTCAGGGGAGCGAACCAGTGGAAGGTGAAGCTGGTGCGCTAACTGTGTGGAAAAGAAATTCTGGCAAACACCACTGTCCACCATGACAACAATGGGGCGATCACACAAAGTGCCAGCTAGCTTCATGGTCTGAGGCACCGAAATTCTGGCAAACACCATTGTCCACCATGACAATAATGGGGCGGTCACACAAAGTGCCAGCTAGCTTCATGGTCTGAGGCACCGAAATCCCGCCCACGGAGAAACAGGGTAACTCCAAGCGGTGGAAAGCAGCCTTGGCGGTGTCCAACACGCCATCACCATCGGAGAGCTCGAGGGCCTCGAAGTCCACCAAGGTAACCTCCGGGTCGAAGTCGTCGATGATAGCGTGGAACTCCTTGACGGTGCACATATGCATAGGCGAGTAGGGTTGACGGCATCGGAAACACAGGCCCTTACTGTGGCAGTCGTTGTAGACATTGTTGGAGATGCATTGGGGAGCAGCCGGGCGGGCCAGGCCGGTCCACCCAGGCTGCGGCGCCGTCGAGGGAGGTGGCCTCCAGGGTGGTCGAGGCGGTTGGTGACTGGCTGCAGGCCTAGGCTCCCCGGGCGCGAGGTTGGCCTCCACCAGACGTGACATGTCGAGGGCGTCGGAGGTCGTGCGGGGATGGTGCGTGCGGAGACGAGCGGATATGGGGCAGTAATCCTTGCATAAAGAAGCCCAGGTAATGGTTGGGCGGTAATCCGGGGACGTGGATGACCAAGGCGACAAACTCGTCGATATACTCTTCCAGGCCGGCCGTCTGGCGGACGCCGCACAGCCGTTCGATGGCGGAGCTTGAGTAGCGGGTGTCATAACGCCGGATCATCTCCTGCTTGAGCTCGGGCCAGGAGAGGAACGGGTTGGATAGGTGAAGCCACTGAGCCCAGTGGAAGTCCGAGCCGTCCAGGCCCACCACAGTCGTAGACACCTTATCCTGCTCCGGTGTGAAATTGAGGTCGAAAAATTGCTCCGCTTTGGAGATCCAACCCATCGGGTCAACGCCGACAAAAGGAGGGAATGTCAAGGACTCAAGGGAGAGAGCGGGCCAGCCCGAAGTGGGCGGAGGGGTGGTTCCGGTAGAAATGGGTGGTGGCCCGGCGCCGAGGAGGGAGCCGTCGTCCACAGGCGAGCCGGAGCCGGACGCGGCGGAAGCGGCGGCGGCGGACACCTGGATGGAGTCAATCTTGGAGTGGAAGGCTAGAAGGGAGGCGTGCATGGAGGCGACGAGTTGTTCCTGAGCCTCCACGCGTCGGCTCAAGGTGTAGGCGGCAGCATCCGACGCGGGGTCACCGGAGGAGCGAAGGTTTGGAGCCATGGGGGCTGGAGCCAGAGGGTGGCGGTTGGAGGAGATGAATCTGGACGATGGCGGAGGAAAGAGCCGGCTGGAATCGGTAAAAGGGGCAAGGATCCGCTATATCGGGGCTAGACGAGGCCGGCGGAAGGGCCTTGCGGCGGATCGAGGCGGGGCGAGGCTGACAGAGTCGGTCAGCGGCGGATCTGGGCTGGGTGAGGCGGAACTGTCGCAGAAGGCGCGGATCCGGGCGGGATCGGCGTAGATCGGGGGTTGGAGGCCTGCGCTGGACAGGATGGGTGGGACGGGTGTAGATCAACGAATAACAGTGGACGCCCGTGGACTTAGGTGGGATTCGGCACGGAAGGAGAGTCGCGGTTGAGCACTAGCGGTCGGAGGGCGGGCGGTGAGGCAGGTCGGACCAAATATTACGATACCCGGGAGGAATCCGGTGAGGGGGAGGGCCGGCGGAGGAGAGGAGAGAAAGAGGGAGAGAGATTGAGAGAGACCTCTAGGGAGCAACCCTAAAACACATTCATCCAAAGATAATGAAAAAGAATACAACACAACCCCTTATAGGTGCGGGGTGCGGATAACAAAAGTGCGGTGCTGATATTTAAAGCATACAACATAAGTGAATATAACTAAAATAATCATGTCATAGGAGTGTCTTCAATCTATCCTCCTCCCGACGGACTCATCATCGTCTTCCTCCGCGTGTAGACCCTCCACTCGTCGACGAACACATCCGTAACAGAATTGTCTGCTCACAGTCGTTCCCAAAATAGCATACCCTTTTTGGGACCGTAAATACCAACCCAAACCTACACACACTCTAGCATCCCATTGTGGAACTTAATAACTAATATAAGAGTAACCAATGTGGCTATATGGATAATATGATTCTTTGAACAATAGTTATTAAACAAACTGCATGGACCTCCATCCGGACAAAAATGAAATTGGATGCATGAATTAACTTCAATTTTCTACCAGAATTGAAATTGTCAAATATGTTATTCAGATGTAAGAACAAAATCAATAACAAGAACTACAAATTCTGCAAAACTAAAATAAATTAGTATCAAGTGTCACTCATAGCATATCTTATAAGATTATCTTCATTAATTAATAACGTAACAGTAAATTCATTAAACAATCTTTACTAAATCACATGCTCATCTAATTTTCATCATTTTCTCTCTCTAGAAATCTCATTAGGATTCTCTCTAGAAATCTGATTTAGGACTCTAATTCTCTCTCGAGGATTTATACTACTAAGACTCCCATGATTTCTCCACAACATTTCTCTCTAGAAATCTCACGACGATTCCCTCTAGAAATCTCACAAGCATTCTCATTAGAAATCTACCTTTCAAGAATTCCATCTCAATAGGATTCTCCCACTCAATTTTCCTCTCTAAAAATTCTCTTTAGAAAATCTCTAGAAAATGACGATTATCAATTTCCTATCCACATCCATAACAAGAATGAAGACACATTTCTAAGGCATGGCTACTCTCAAACTTTGCTTGTAGTTTGCTCTTTTGAATTCAAATGTAGGGATTGATTGTGAATCATTCGTACTCTTTCGTTATCATGAGAGTTCATCTCACTTGATCAGATCAGGGCAAGATCCCTCTATCAGGCTTTTCACAGGCTACGATACTTCGGTCAGGCGATCAAATCGCATAAGATTCGGCGGAGTCACTCCTGCTTCGAATCTGTCTTTTTTCTGATAGATCTATGAATCTTTGACAAAAAGATCTAAGTAATGTGCCCAAATATATGGAGTCAAAAGAGAGACAGAATTCGAGGGAGAGGGGGTTTTCTTCTGGGCTCAAGAGATTGAAGAGAGAGGGACCCACAAGTTTTGAATTTGCCGATGGGGAATTCGCACAAAAGGGAACGAGGAATTCTCAACGAAAAAAGTGATACCGCAAGAATTTTCTCTCTAAAAACCTCTTTTTTCTCCACTTTCCATCATTAGAAATATCATTAGGATTCTCTCTAGATATTTTCTTACCAAAGAAATCTCAAACGAATTCTCTCTCAATGAGTTCTGTCATTAAAATTCTCCAACTCAAAATTTTTCTCCGTAGTAATTTTATCTCTCGATGTAGAGTAAGGTTTGCCTGCATTTCACCCTTGTGGTGGGACCCCTCCCCGAACCTCGTTGCGCGGGGATGCTTTGTGCACCGAGCTGCCCTTTTTTAGTAATTTTATCTTAAGAAACCTCGATGATTCTCTCACTAGAAATATATTTCTTAAGAGTTATATTTCACTATGATTCTACCACTCTAAAAGTCTCTAGAAATATCACTCAAATTTTATCGCTAAAAATATATTTATTTTTTCACTTTCCTTCTCTAGAAATAACATTAGAATTCTCTCTAAAAAAATCTTACTATAGAAATCTCCCTAGGATTCTCTCAGGGTTCAATGTCACTAGGATTCTCCCACTCAAATGTTTCTCCTAATATTTTTTTCTCTAGAATCACAAGATTCTTTCACTAGAAATCTATTTTTCAAGAGTTCTATCCCACTAGGATATTCTCACTCAAAAAAAAATTCAATCTAAATATTATCAATAGTAATTTTCTCCGTAGTAATTTTATCTCTCGATGTAGGGTAAGGTTTGCCTGCATTTCACCCTTGTGGTGGGACTCTTCCCCGAACCTCGTTGCGCGGGGATGCTTTGTGCACCGAGCTGCCCTTTTTTAGTAATTTTATCTTAAGAAACCTCGGTGATTCTCTCACTAGAAATATATTTCTTAAGAGTTATATTTCACTATGATTCTACCACTCTAAAAGTCTCTAGAAATATCACTCAAATTTTATCGCTAAAAATATATTTATTTTTTCACTTTCCTTCTCTAGAAATAACATTAGAATTCTCTCTAAAAAAATTCTTACTATAGAAATCTCCCTAGGATTCTTTCTCAGGGTTCAATGTCACTAGGATTCTCCCACTCAAATGTTTCTCCTAATATTTTTTTCTCTAGAACCACAGGATTCTTTCACTAGAAATCTATTTTTCAAGAGTTCTATCCCACTAGGATATTCTCACTCAAAAAAAAAATCAATCTAAAATATTATCAATAAAAAATTTCTTTAGAAATCTCATTAGAAACTATTCTCTATAAATCAATCTCTCAATTATTTTATCTTACTAGAAATTTTTTACTCAAATATTTTCTCGCACTATAAAGTCTACAAATTTCATTAAAATTATCTATCTACAAATGTATTTATTAACTGTTATAAAACATTAGTTTTCTCTCACTCAAAAACACACTAAAAATTTATCTCGCTTACTAATTTGTTATGGGTCAATCCGTAGAACATCGGTAGAGTCGTCAGAGGAGTGGTCAGAGGTGTAGATGGCGAGGAATGGAGATACAAAGGAGTAGTCCTCACCCAACAGTTCCCGTGGACCGATGGAGAGACGAAGGAGGAGGGAAGAGGGGAGTCTTGCTCAACCCTAACCCTAGAAGGAGGAGAGGAGAAGAGAACTAGAGAGGAGAGACCTGAACTTTGATTAACTCTTGCATTTCTTTCATGCATAACCCCGAGGGTCTATAAATAATATTACACATGACATTGGCATAAATAAGTCCAACGTAAAGAGAAATGCTTAAAACAATAAAAGACATTAAAGACTCATATGACTCGTAACATAGATTCAATTACTAAAAACACGTAACGTAGACTCTAAATGGCTTGAATTGAAATATGTAAAGACTCTTAATAAAAATGCCTAACATAGACATATGATGATACTAAATAACGACATTAATTAAATATGTGGAATAACTGATAATTGATAATTGCTCATGTGGACCATAACATCTCACACGCCCATTATTTGAGCTTTCCCACAAGCTCAAATGAGGCTCGGATGGTTTGATCAACTGACACTTTAATTTCTCGCCAGAACAACTTCATGCAGTGCATCGTTGTAGCGGAGGCGGCATCAAGAGAGAAGCTCTTGCGGTGCTCACCGATGTCAAGGATGATGAAGGAAATTGTTGGAGGATTGTTGCTTGCGTAGAGGCGAATCCAAATGGTGGCAGCATGGTGCTCGAGGACTAAGGTCTCCAGGGATTTGGCGTAGCAGAGGCGCTTGCTGGGGAAGACTGTCGTGCAGTATATCTGGAGTCGGGACAAGTGTGTCTGGTGGTTACAGATGGTTGAGGGAAGCAGCGGACCTTATTGAATGTGAACTACGACAATTGGAAGTGGCGGTGTTGAAGCCAGGAAAATCATGACTCCAAATGTTCGGGTCTAAGTGCAGCCTGAGGTTACTGATCCCGCGGTCGAATGCCACAACTCTAATGGCTAGAGCAGGAGAGAGAGATGTCTACAAGCACACCCCAGGTGCTTCAGTAGGGAGGTCACGCCACATACCCGGAAGTCTCGAAGAGCTTTCCCTCCAAAACCAAAGGCTGTGCTAGGTACCAGGAAGGCACGGATTTGGCGAGTATCTCGCTTTGGGGGGTGGGGAGGGGGGGTCAACCTCCTCCAAAAGTGTCATTCCTGGTACCCCTGGGGGTCTATTTAAAGATAAATCCTGGCGGGGGTTACTTGACCATACTCGCGAGTTGCAATGGGTGCTCATGCTCGCACATGCTCGTGAGTTGCTACCTGGAGACTACCAAATCTCTTCCTGGAGAGGCATGCGAATAGTTGCCACGCTGCCGAGTTGAATGGTCTGCGAATAGATGTCTCCTTAGGCATTTCTGATCTCGACGAATTACGGGTTATACAGGCCGGATCAGGTAGGGGTTGATCATTGGAAGGAATGTCTTTAGAGGGGCCGACGGAACATGTGGCGTCGAGCTGGAAATCGGCGGAATCTGTGACTGGAGCGGACGCTAGATGAAGTAAGCAGAGACAAAAAGCGACTGTGCCTACTGCGTGAACTGTGGGAGGGGAACAATCGAAGGTGATGGTGGGGCAATGGGGCATGCGAAGAGTGATGGGGTTTCTCCATGCATTGGTTGTACCGAGGGTTGCTCTGGCTAAATCGGCACCTACTCCGGTTGGATCGGCGACTGCCCCGGTAGGACCAGGCACCTGAAGTGTCCAGACATTGTGAGTCTATTAATTTGTTTTAAAGGAAGGATGCAAGAGACGCTTGATAATGATGTGTCGGGTTTCTATCGTGCGCCTGGTTATTGTCGTACGAAAAAGAAGTCGTGGAAGCTCATGCGAAATAAAAGAGATTGACAGAAGGCAACAACTGGAATAAGAGTTGGTGGTTCGAGAGACGCGGGTGATGATGAGAAGAGGCGTGTTGCTCTGTACGATAGAAAACAAGTGCACTAGTGGGCTCGGCGATCCAAGATGATGTTGAAAGGCATCCATTTTGATATTGTGGGGGTTGCATGGCAATGATTTAGGGACACATGCTGGAATACTCGTGCAAGAAGGAGAAGATCATGGCCAACGTGATCGACGACCTCCAGGAGAAATGAGGGGAAATGGTTTTTGGATCTTGTTGTCGATGCATGGATCCGCCTACTGGGGACGTCATCGACTGTGAAGGAGGTAACACGTTGGTGGGGAAACAATGTACTAGGAGGGGGTTCCATTGGTGGTTGCTTCGAAGGGTTACCCCACTGTCGATGCCAAAGGATAGGTCGAATCCCCCGTTAGTCGAAGGCACTATTTTAAAAGTCCTCCGACATGTCATCTTTGGGGTAAAATGACATTTTTTTTCTTAAAAAAATAGATTGTCCTTTTTGTAAAATATAGGCCAACATATCTGATTTTTTCGATATATCAGCCGACACGACTTTTGAACATGGCGTCCGCTATTTTATTTTATATTTTGTTAGCAACTTAAATCACATATATGTATTATATTATATATGTATAATCATTTTTTTTATTATTTCTCATTATATCTTTCACATTTCCTATTACAAAAAATATTAAAAATTAAGACACATTTATTAGTTGATTATTTTTATATTTTTAACATAAATTTGTTAAGCATGAAAAAACTTATAATCAATAAAAAATATTTAGCTTTTATATTTGTTTATTTATTATTATAAAACTTAGTGTTATCTAAATAAAATTATTGTATAATATTAAATATATTTTACAATGTTTCTATTTGTACTTGCTAATAATAGCGTAGTGTGTTACTAATATTATTTTGAATGCTCTATAAATTTATTTGGGATATACATGACGCAATGTTCGTAAACTTGTTGTTCAAATTTTTTATTTTAGAATATATATTTATAATTTGTATACATAAAAATATTTTTTTTATTTAGGAGATGGAAATCTGATATTTTAAAATATCCCTTACGTGTCTCCGACTTCTGATATCTGACATTGTCGCTGACATGTGATATTTACAACCTTGGTCATGGGACACATGCATAAACCAATTGAAGGAATAATGAGAGTGTTGTCGTTTGTCGAGGAGGAAGTTGATGTAGGCATGGTAGGGGGGTTCGTTGGTTGTCATTGATGGTCGTGGTGGATGTTGAAGATGTCGTGGTCGTTTGTGGAAGGGAGGAGAAGGGCCGAAATGGCTTTGCCAAGTTTATTATGGGTCAATCTGTAGAGTGTTGGTAGAGTCATCAGAGGAGTGGTCAGAGGTGTAGATGGCGAGGAAGGCGGAGATACAAGGAAGTCGTGCTCATCCGAAGAGGGGACAAAAGAGAAGGGGGTAGGAGGAGGAGCCTTGCTACCCGCTAACCCTAAAAGGAGGAGAGGAGAGAACTAGAGAATGGAAGAGACTTGAACTTTGATTAATTCTTGCACTCCTTTCATTCATGATCTCAATGGTCTATAAATAATATTACACAATGGTATGGGCGTAAATAAACCTAACATAAAAATAAATTCTCAAAACAAATAAAGACTCGTATGACTCGTAACATAGACTCGGTCAATAAAGGCACATAATGTAAATTCTAAATGACTTGAATTAAAATACGTAAAGGCTTATAAAAGACACATTAAATAGGCACGTGACGAAACTAAATAACGACATTGATTAAATAAGTGCAACAACTGATAATAGATAATTGGTCGTGTGGGACCATAACACAATTTTCTCTCTAAAAAGCTCATTATGTTTCTCTCTCTAGAATCCATATCTCAACATAAAGAGAAATTCTCAAAACAAAAAAAAAGATACTAAAGACTCGTATGACCCATAACATAGACTTGACCAATAAAGACACATAACACAAATTCTAAATGACTTGAATTAAAATACGTAAAGACTTATAAAAGACGCCTAAAATAAACACATGACGAAACTAAATAACGACAATGATTAAATATGTGCAATAACTGATAATAAATAATTCGTCATTTGGAACCATAACACAATTTTCTCTCTAAAAAGCTCATTATGGTTTCTCTCTCTAGAATCCATATCTCAATGATTTTTCTCTCACTTCACGAAATTTTAATAACGGATGAAATTCCTCGATTCCTTCCCGTTGCGAATCTGAAAAAACATAATTACTTCATTTAGAGTTCCCTACTCAATATATAGGAGAGGGACAATACAACAGAAATACAATAAGGAAAAACGATTAAATCATAAACTCCAACACTCCCCCTCAACTTGGGCTTGTGAGGTCTGTCAAACCCAACATGCTCATAATGTTCTCAAATGATCTCTGACTCAACCCCTTAGTAAGAACATACGATAGTTGTTGCTCAGAGGGAACAAACGGGGTGCTCACTACTCCCCTTACTATGTTCTCCTTGATGAAATGTCTGTCAACTTCAACATGTTTAGTGCGGTCAAGCTGAACATGATTGTGTGCAATGTTGATAGTCGTCTTGTTGTCACAATAAAGCCTGAAGGGACCCCTACTTTGAATCCGAAGTTAGTTCATAATGGAACGAATCCACATTCCTTCACATATCCCATGAGTCATAGCTTTGAATTCCCCTTCAATACTAGACCTAGCAGCAATAAGTTTTTTGCTTATCCAAATTACCTCAAACCAAGGAACAATATCCAGAAGTGGATCTTCGGTCATCAACAGGTCCCGCCCAATCAGCATCTATGAAAACTTCAATGGTTAACTCTTTACTTGGGCTGAACAAGATACCACGTCCAAGAGAGGATTTGAGATATCGTAAGATCCGGTGGGCATCCAGTGGCGAGACCTAGGAGAATGCATGTATTGACCGATGACCCCAACAGCATAAGAGATATCTGGGCGAGTATGTGATAGGTCGATAAGCCTCCATACTAGTCGTTGAAAACAAGTGATGTCCGCAACAACTTCAACATCATCTCTCCCCAATTTATGGTTGGCTTCAATTGGGGTATCAGCGGGTCTACACCCACTCATCTCCGTGGTTTCGAGCAAGTCAAGGATGTACTTCCTCTGAGAGATAAAGATCATTTGATTGAATCTCGCGACTTCAATGTCAAGGAAGTATTTGAGATTCCCAAGATCTTTTACTTCGAAAAGATCCACTTACACCCAACAACAGTCTTCCCTTGAGGAAGATCAACCAGATCCCACGTGCAATTCTTTTCAAGAGCCATCATTTCTTCAAACACAGCTTCCCTCCACTTTTGGTGCCCTAGAGCTTCCTGCCAAGAAGAGGGGATGGATATGGAAAACAAAGAAGTGGCAAATGTTCTATGCGAGGAAGACAGAGTCATAAGTCACATAATGAGATTGGGGATGTCGGGTGGATGCACGGTTACCTTCTAGTAGATAGATCAAGTGGTGGATCTGGTATGGTATGCGAAGCGTGAGTGTTTGTGCCCCTGTGTCTCCAAGTATAAACCTACAGTGGAGGAGGAAATCGAAGGGGCAAAGTCGGAGGCAGAACTACTATAGGATGAGTAGGAGAACTAGCATGCTGATATGGAGGTGAAATAGGTAGAGGAATATATTCGGATTCATGAAAGGTGACATCCATAGAGATAAAGGTTTTTCGAGTCCCAAGATGAAAATGCTTATACCCTTTTGGGTGGGAGAATATTTGATAAAGACACACCGCAGTGCACGAGGGTCAAGTTTGGAGGCGTAATGGACGTGGACAAAGCACACACACCCAAAGATACGTGGAGGAATTTGGGTAGGAAAAACATTTAGAGTGGCGAGGGGGGTTTTATGTCGAAGGATATGAGTAGGCATGTGATTAATAAGATGCGCAGTCGCAAGGACAGTATCCCCCCAATAATATTTAGAGAGGTGCATCTGATGTAAGAGATACCGAGCAACCTCAAGAAGATGTTGATTCTTACGTTCGGCGACCACATTCTGAGCAGGGGTGTATACAAATGAAGTTTGGTGGATGATGCCCAAGTCACTAAGATAGCGCTCAGAGTGAGAGCCAATGTACTCGCGGTCATTGTCACTGCGCAACACTTTAATGGTAGCATGGAACTGAGTAGCTATCATTTTATGGAACCGCTGAAACAGGGGAAACACTTCATCTTTTGTTTCACAGGTAAACTCATACGGAACAAGAAAAATAATCTATGAAAGTAACAAACCATTGACAACCAGAAATAGAAGCAACCGAGCAAGAGCCCCAAACATCAGAATGAATAATCTCAAAAGGAGTAGCACTAGGTGGGGAAAAATGAGTAAGAGAAGCACGTGTGTGCTTACTAAGTTCACACACATCACAAGTAAAAGTGTTAAAACAAAGATTTTGACATAGCAGATAACAAACGTTTCATAGTAGGGATAGACGGATGTCCTAGGAGACAATGCTAGGAATCCAAATCAGAAGACTGAGCCACATGAAGAGCTCGTGGAGGAGGAGCCAAGCTGGATGGATCAAACATATAGAGGTCTTCGCACAGTCTACCAGAGCCAATCATTGTCCCCGTCTCCAGTCCTGAAAGATATAAGAAGTGGGGAAAAAGTCACTGAGCAATTCATAAAGTTAGTCAAGTAACTGATGGAAAGAAGGTTACGAGTAAACTTAGGAACATGAAGAACGAAAGAGAATGTGAGGGAAGAGCATGAAATGGATCCTTTTCCAGCAATAGAAGAAAAGGATCCATCAGCAAAGCTCACTTTGTATCTACCAGACAGAGGAAAGTAGAACACGAAAACTGAAGCAGAGCTAGTCATATGATCGGTGGCTCCGGAGTCGATGATCCATTGGGTGGAGGATCGAGTGGTAGCAGAATATGCACCTCCATCGGAAGAAAGGACGGGAGTGCCAAGAGTAGCAGGGCAACCGTGGGGAGCAATATCCTCAAAGGAATCCGAGAGATGAGCAGATCTGGATGGAGGTGGTCGGCCATGAGAAAGACCATAACCACGACCTCCACGAAAGGAAGGCCCTCGTAGAGGGGGGAAGTCGTGAAGTTTGAAGCAAGTGTCCCTGGTATGGCAGGCCTTCCCGCAATAATCGCGCAGCAACGGATCCTTCTCCGCAGACTTGGGTCTAGTGTCACGAGTAGGACACCCACTGGGGCTGAACTGAGCAGCAAGAGCAGAGCCCTCCGAGCCAGAGTCAGGGAGTAACATCTGTCGGCGATCAAATTCTTGTTGCACAAGGTTGTAGACTTTCGGCAGAGAGGGGAGAGGAGAACGTCCAAGAATCTGAACACTAATAGGATCAAAGTCACGAAGCAAACCATGAAGAAATTCAAAGATCTGATTGCGTTTCTCTCGAGCCCGAATAAACATTTCATCTTCCGGAGAGACAATATAGTAAGAGCATCAAAGTGATCATATTCTTGAAAGAGTTGTGTAAACTTCAGGTAGTAGGTGGAGGGGGAACGATCTCCCTGCCGTAAAAGGAATATCCATCGTCGTAGTTGAAAAATCTGAGCAGCATTCCCACGACCAGAATATGTAACCTCAGCTCACTTCCAAATATCGTTCGCAGTGTCCAGGAACAGATAATTGAGAGCAATAGAGTCATGCATGGAGTTGAGCAGCCACGACGTCACCAATGAGTTTTCAGACTCCCATTGCGATCAATCAGTGGATGCCAGGGTAGGTGTTGTGGTTGTGCCACTAACATATCCAAACATACAACGGCTTTTGAGGGCAAGAGTGATGGAACGAGCCCACGGGAGGTAGTGTGTCATCAAATTTCATTGTAGTAATTTGAGGAGTCCCATGATCATGGGTTGCAAGGCTGGATCCCAATGCCGACATTGGGGTGGAAGTAACACAAATCCCGGAGGACATATTTGTAGAATCAACACTCCCATCCATAGCAATCCATAGCAATCCAAGGGATCGCAGAAAAAAAATGAAAAAGGGCGCAGTCCTAGGGTATTCTCATAAAAAGAGAAAAAAAACAATGGAACCAATCAAAAAAAACAAATCAGAAAAGGAGTGAGGAAGAGACATCCCCTCAAAAATAAGAGGAAACGGACGCCGAAAAGGGATTTATGGCCCGATTTGTCTGGCGTCCCTTACCAACCCGACGATAAGAGAGGAGGGCGGGAGAAACGAGCAGAGAGCGGCGCGCAAGAAGCCCTAGGCGAGCGACGGAAAGGAGAGCTGCATGCGAGACGGGATCGGGTCGGGATTGGCGGAAGCAGTCGAGACGAAAACGGTGAAAGCAGGCGAGACGAGAATGGTACTATTAGGTTATTTGTGTTGGCTATGATACCATGTTGCGAATCATAAGAAACGTAATTACTTCATTTAGAGTTCCCTCCTCAATATATAGGAGAGGGATAATACAACAAAGAAAAATGATTAAATCATAAACTCCAACACTTCCTTCGAAGGCAAGTATTGGAGTATTAAGTTTGTAGCATAATTAAATCTTTATAGAATTAACTAAAATATCGATTTCATATTCACTTGTGCAACAGAACAGTGGAATTAAAATTACGTCTCTCAATTATTATTGAGGCCCAATTTTTACAACAGAATGGACCCTATAGAGAATTCATCATATCATGTGTAATTCCAAATCAATGTAGAACACATCACGAAAGACAAATGATAATTGCGCAACAATTTTGTATGGCTTTCTACATGAACAGACGTAAGAGTTTTTACCTCAGGAAGTCTAGCTGTAAAAGGCGGGATCCCTGCTATAAGTTCAAACAAGATTACTCCCACTGACCACCAATCTGCAGTATAACCTGCCGTTGGAATATTCAAGAAAGTACATCTAAATGCACACATACAGAAAGGTTGATAAATATATTGAATTTATACCATGCCCTGTTCCAAGAAGAACTTCGGGTGCCAAATAGTCAGGCGTCCCAGCAGGACTATTTTCAGTGGATCTTAGTCGTTCAGAATTCTGACATTCATTTTCTCTCTGCTGAGTGCTTTCTACAGAAATATTCTCATTCTCAGAATCTAATGGGGATGAACCAGATGCAGTTCCAGACAAGTTAATGGAACTATTGAGAAGGCCAATCTTTGACAACCCAAAATCTGTAAGCTGTTTTTATACAAGTATTAGCGAGCATCGTTGAAAAAAATATCCTTAGAAAAATCAGAAGGTTGAAGTGGAAAAAAATGATCTCAGAGTAATAAAAAATGGCAATAATGCCTTTTCTATACAAGAGGATACTTCAAACCTTGATGTGTCCATCAGGAGCAATGAGTATGTTTTCAGGCTTTAAATCGTGATGTATGATTCCAAGTGAGTGAAGATAATCTAATGCAAGTACCTGACAGAATAATGTGTGATCAAAATTTGGGACTTCAACTACGTATATGATTGGAGAGTAAGTTCGAAGCAAACCAATTCTGCTATATAAACGCGAACAATATGTTCTTCCAAGCAACCGACTTTCTGAAGTAGGGAATAAAGATCACCTCCATTTAGGTATTCCATGACCAGATAGAGGTTTTCTCTACATGTGAATGAGTAGAAAAACCTTACCTGCATAATAATAAAAACTTATGCAATGTTAGAGTGAAAGCCATGATACTGTTGATAGTGTAAAATGTATTCAAACAGAGGTCATGTCGCATGGAACCATTAACAGAAGGAATTTACTTTTGAATTTGAATGTTATCTAAATTAAATACCATTCCAAAGAAATCAAAAACCTTTTGTCAAGTATGGTCGACAACTCTCCAATTCATCAAAATAAGAAAGGGAGGAGGCAAAAGTAACAGCAAAAGCAAAGGCCAACTCGATCTCCAAATCTCAAGTTACCATTTAGTGCATTTGCATCATTAAATTAGGAAAAATAGTCAAAAAGGAAATTTTATCTTCACCGCAGAAATTTATGTCGATGCATGCCATAGTAGGAGAAAAATATGTGCCACGAAAATACAAAAGGCTTAGGTGCTATAAACTGAAGCAAATGAAATCATGAAATTAATACAAGAAACAAAGGATGATGTTCTTTTGAAAAATGAGAAGACAACAATCAAACATGATATTCAATAGACTATCAGTTATTGCTAGGAAACCATACCAGATTGAAAAATGACAGTTTAGTATTTACCACAAATGGATTTCTGACCGTAATCAAAATGTTACGCTCAGCCAATATACACTCAACATCATTTTTGCGTATCATATCCAGTTTTTTCAACACCTGGATCAAGAAACAATCGAACTTTAACATCAGTTTCACGCAAAGAGGATGCAAGAAAATATTCCTCTATGGTGTGCATGGTGGGTCATAAAAAATTCTAACTAAAAGTAATGCCAAATTAAAAAATACGTCATTGATACCAGTAAAGGAAACATTATCTTAAAATAAAAGGCTAGATCCATGTATGCCAACAAACATGCGCACACACGGATATCTTGGGTGTAAGCACACAAAAATATTTATCACAGCAATATGCATATTAAATTGTGTGAATGCATGAGATAGAGAGAGATCTCTATCAATTACTTTTTGAGATGAAATAATGAAAATAAAAGCAGTTCCAGTCTTCACACAATTGAAATTAGGCAGCATCAAAATTCAGTAAATCCCACGATAAAATAATTGCCAAATAAGTACAAAATTTTATGAATTTAGCAATGAGACAACATTGATTTTAATGCTTAAAATTAGTCAGCATTTGGCATAATTTTATGTTGATGATACATACTTTGTGCCATATACACCTTGCTCATAAAACTCAGTGTAACTAATTTAATTCAATCATCTATTTCCTCTTATGCAGTATCAGAGTAGTTTCCCCACCAACTACTTCTTGTTATATCTGTCTTTGCCGAGCTCAGGCTTAGGCCTCTGGTATGGTCTCCGGATTGTGAGCGAGTGTGGGGTTTTGAGAGGGAGAGGTCTTGGAGAGGATCCTCTCAACCCTTCCTAGACCTAGTGATGCTGGGTAGGCTAGCATGGATATGCAACCCTAGGTGTAGATGCGTATATACAATGAGAGATCCAAAAAGTAAATTGCAAATAAAAATTAAAGCATAAAACTCACGCAGTTAACATAAGTAGTTAAAAATAAATTTGAAAGTAAACAAATTATGTTTTCCTCCACTTGAAAGGTCAAAAGCTAAATGCGCAAGGGAATAAATCTTGCAAGGAGTGATCAGTCACAAAATGAATAAACTAGCATAGCAAGACATTTATAACCATATAAATATCTGAATTCGTACACAATAATGAAGAACAATGAAATTAAACAACAAACACTCACACATGAGATGTCGTAGGTGGGGATGTGGATATTTGGAGATTGGGGAGCGGCGGCGGCTGTCCGGAAGGAGGAAGTGTGCTGTAGGTGGCTGCCCGGGATTGGTGGGGCCTGTTTTGTGGACAGATTTCAATGGGGAAGGGTTTTGGGCTTCAGCGAAGGTTCTTGGAGGGCTGGAGGGGTTGAGCGTGGCTTGGGGAAGTGTTGGGAGGTAGTATGGGGGCTGGCAGTAGGCTCCCGAGAAGCGGCTGAGTGCTGGACAGGGAATATGTGGGGGCGTTTGGGGTGGATGAGGGCTGGAATGTCCAGAATCTAGATATGGGCAGCTCCAAGAAGGACGATTGAATGAGGGGTGGGTTGGGAAGGAACGGCTGAAGGAGGGGGAAATTGTTGGAGGGTGTATGGTGGGGAGAACCAACTTGTAACTGCTCGGCATTCAGGGAGGGAAGGCTGTAGTTGGTAGGGTTGAGAAAGGGAGGGCTGGAGGAAGTAGGTTTGAGCAGGTAATGAATTGCGGAGGGCTGTCGGCAGAGGAGGGGATGTTTGGCACATTATAGGAGAAGGGAAAAGGAGCGGAAAACTGAGAAATACAAGGTAATGGAGGGATGCAAACTAATGAGTCGGTACTTTAGGATTTCGTGGAGTCCGCACCATGAGAAATTGCCAGATTTCGGGAAGTCTCCTAAATTTGCCATACCACATGACAGCTATCTCTACCTCTTATTTATAACAAAACATGACTCAGAGCAACCATCTTGGACAGCTATAATTGGTCATACACGATGGTTGTCCGATCTCACTAAAAAAAACACTAAAAAATAAAAAATAAAAAATAAAAATATGAAAATATCGAAACGTCAATCCGGACGCAACCGCGAACTCGGATCATCCATCGGACGACGCCAAATATGGCCGGTGACAAATCAGCCCCAAATTGGCCCAAAGTTCCTGCTCCACCGCCACATTGATCCCCATCACTCAGTCTTCCCAATGGCGCAGGATACAACGGGAGCCGAGCTCGACCGAGAGAGGAAGAGGAAGAAGGGAGCATTGCTCAATCATATCCCTAGCTTGAGAGGAAGAGATGAGGAAAGAGGAGAGAAAATTAAGAGGAGAGATTTTTAGGGTTAAAATCATGCTACCATCTAAGACCCCCCTTACTCATATATATATACGAGTGAGAGACACGGGGCTTCACCCCTACGGCCAACCACGACAGTACCCCAATTGTGCAGTACCCTGAGTGTGATAGTACCCCGACCGTGACAGGCACGGGGCTCCGCCCCAATCAATTAATTAATGCAGTTTAAAATAAACACATTATTAATTAATTAATGCGGAAAATAGTTATACACCGTTTTTAAATTTTTGTTAAAAAAATCTTATCATTATTCATATATTATTAATTTTTTAGCGTTACTTTTATAAATTAAATTAATTAGTTTTCATGATTACTTTTCAAATCAACTTTAATAAAGTTGGCATGTCTAATGATAGCCAACCATAATAGGTATAGGAGCTCTACTAAAAACTTTTTTAATTTTATGAATTTTCCTTATTATTTTTAATTTGAGAATATGGTGTAATTACTTAAATGGACATTATATTTTATTTTATTTAAAATTGATTATAATATACGTCAAGTCATTACATGAAAACAATAAGGCCCCGTTCGTTGCGTCGTAATTGGAGAGTTGGAATTGGAATTCAATTGAGAATTCCAATTCAAGCGTTCGTTTGGCACAAATTTACAGCGGAATCGGAATTCAATTTAATTCCCACGGGAATTCAATACTTAAGGAATGCGCCGTGCCCAAATCAGACCTATCGAGGTCTTCTTTCGCGATTCCGACCGCTCCCAGCGTCCGTCCCAGCGTTTTTTCTCCTTGCGCGATTACTTCGTCGATCGATCTCCGGCGCTCTCCAGCTCTACTCAGGCGGCGGCAGATCATTCCCCTCCTTCCTCCACCCTCTCCGGCGCTCTCCGGCTCCCAGCATTTTTTCTCCTTGTGATTTTTCCGATTGCTCTACCTCCGCCGTTCGCTGTACCTACGCCGTTCATTCTACCTCAGGTAATGGAGTTCTATTATGCCTCTTAGTAGAAGACAACACATAGGCATCGAATCACACATCTTCTGTGCATCTAGGGCAACCATTTTTGGCGACCTAGTTGGACAACCGTGCATTTTTCCGGTTTTCTTTAGGGATACAGTAGAAAACGGGAATTCAATAATGATAACCCTAAACCGGGCAAGCACATACATATATAAAGGCGACATACACGTGACATATCACGTGCATAACAAATACGAAAAATAACATAAAAGGCGAATATTCAACTCTCCCCCTCAAGTTGGGAATATATATTGATCATTCCCAACTTGTTAGTGTTGTCCTTGAAGCTGTCGCTGCATAGCCCCTTGGTGAAGACATCGGCAGGCTGGTCAAAAGAGTTTACAAACGGAGTACAAATATTTCCCTTGTCAAGGTGATCCTTGAAGAAATGTCTATCGACTTCCACATGTTTGGTTCTGTCATGCTGCACGGGATTGTGTGCAATGCTGATAGCAGCCTTATTGTCACAATAGATCATAATAGGATTGTTCCCTTGAAGACCTATATCACGGAGAATAGTCTTCATCCACAGTCCCTCACAAACGCCTTGGGCCATGGCCCTATACTCTGCTTCTGCGCTTGAGCGAGCTACCACATTCTGCTTCTTGCTCTTCCACGAAACGAGGTTGCCTCCTACAAAGGTGCAATACCCAGTGGTAGACTTTCTGTCGTCTTGGCTACCAGCCCAATCAGCATCTGTAAACACTTCAACTTCCAATGACTGACTGTTTTTGAACAAAATCCCACGTCCTGGTGCCTTTTTGAGATAACGTAACACCCTGAAGACAGCCTGCTGATGACGTATGGAAGGAGAGTGCATATACCTGCTTAGGACTCCCACAGCGTATGTAATGTCAGGGCGAGTATGGGACAAGTATATAAGCCGCCCAACCAGACGTTGGTATTTTGAGGCATCCACTTTCTCCCCACTAATATCTGCATCAATTTTGTGATTAGCCTCAATAGGAGTGTCCACGGGGGCACACCCAAGCATCCCAGTCTCCTCAAGAAGATCGAGAGTATACTTCCTTTGGGAGATGAAGATCCCACGTTGAGACCTTGCAACTTCAATTCCCAGGAAATATTTCAGCTTCCCCAGGTCCTTGACTTCGAATTCTTTGCCTGGTTGTTTTTTCAAGTGATTGATCTCCTCCAAGTAGTCTCCGGTAATGATGATGTCATCCACATACACAATAAGAATAGAAACCTGAGGACCCTTCCTCTTGATAAAGAGAGTGTGATCAGCTTGACTTTGAGTGTATCCAAGTTGAAGCATGGTCTTGTAGAAACGTCCGAACCACGCTCTCGGAGACTGCTTTAGGCCGTACAGGGATTTTAGAAGGTGGCAGACCTTCCCCTTGGATCCTTTGATCTCAGAGCCCGGGGGAATATCCATGTAGACTTCCTCTTCCAGATCACCATTTAAGAACGCATTCTTGATATCAAGTTGCAGTAGCTCTCATTTACGACTCGCAGCACAGAAGAGAAGCACACGGATTGAGTTCATCTTTGCAACAGGAGCAAATGTCTCTTGATAGTCAATGCCCTGAGCTTGGGTATATCCCTGAGCCACCAACCGAGCTTTGTACCTCTCCACCATTCCATCTTGATTTTGTTTAACTGTGAAGACCCAACGGGATCCGACCGTTCGCTTCCCAGGAGGAAGACTAGCAAGCCTCCATGTCTTGTTTCTATCCAAGGCGCACAGTTCCTCCTCCATTGCCTTTTTCCACTCAGGTATCTGAACAGCCTCCTGCCATGTCTTAGGAATCACAATAGATGAAAGAGAAGAGATAAAGGCTTTATGGGCCCGAGAGAGGTGATCATAACAAATGTAGTTGGCAATGGGGTGTTTAGTGCCACCCTTTTTACCTATAAGACGAGCCAAAGGAATATAGAGGTCATCATCAGAATCTGGTGCGGAGACAGTCACCGGCACTGGCGAAACATCCGCAGTCTGCACTTGCTCAACAGTCGTGGGACGACGGGAGTATGTGTATAAGATAGGAGGAACGTGGGGGGAAGGAATGGGAGGAACGGGAGGAATGGGAGTAATGGAAGGAAGAGGATTGACAATGGGAAGAGGATAATCGATGGTCTCGTCACCATCACTAGTCGTCTCCCCCTGACGAGGACCAAAGTACGGCTCCCCCTCACGAAAGGTAACATCCACGGTGCAATAGTAGCGACGAGACGGAGGGTGATAACACCGATACCCTTTTGTGGTAGGAGAGTAACCAACAAAAACACACCGAAGGGAACGCGCATCGAGTTTATCACGATGTGGGGTATGGACGTGGACAAAACACACGGAGCCGAAGAAGCGAGGGGCAAGATGAGAGGTGTGGACAATGTGTTTTTTTTCAAGGCACGACAGAGGCGTAGCAAAAGAGAGAGCACGGGATGGAAGACGGTTGATGAGATGGGCAGCAGTGAGAACAGCATCGCCCCAGTAGGATTTAGGAAGGTGCATAGCAAGGAGGAAGCACCGGGCCACCTCCAGCAAGTGTCTATTCTTCCGTTCAGCCACCCCATTTTGAGTGGAAGTGTGGACGCACGTAGTTTGATGTATGATGCCATGGTCGGCAAGATAGGCCCCAAAAACACATCTATAATGATAACCCTAAACCGGGCAAGCACATACATATATAAAGGCGACATACACGTGACATATCACGTGCATAACAAATACGAAAAATAACATAAAAGGCGAATATTCAACTGATACTTGGCTGGATCTTCACCTTCAGGTGATCTATCCCTTTTATTCCTTACTCTGAACTATATAGAGCATTTATTTCAGGTTTGTTCAAAAATTGTTATTCATTTGATAACATCTTAATCACAGTTTTTGGCAAGTGGATTATAGATTGTTTTGGTAACATCTTAATCACAGTTTTTGGCAAGTGGATTATAGATTGTTTCTGCAATAGCGAGGAACATGGAGCATGAAAACAGTTTGCCTTCTCAGCCACCGCCTCCGATCTCAAAGGCAGACAGGATATATGCGGCCATTGCAGCTATTACAGATCTGACTGAGGCTGAGGTCATACAGGCTATTGATATGTTGAGTGTTGACGACACGAAGAGCGATGTGTTCATCGCTTTACCAGTGCCAATTAGGAGGACCTGGCTCCGCTTACATTTACTCGATTGATTATATATGAACTTATGTTTTGTATGCTGCGGACTTTTTTTATGCGGTGGACTTATGTTTTGTATGATGTTAATGCGGACTTCTATTTTAATTCTGATATTTTAATCATGTTTAAAATTTAATTTTAATTGTATAAATTTTAAATTTCAATTCCGTCCATTGAATTCTGACATACAGCCGAACAGCAGAATTACCAATTCCAATTCTGATGACAGAATTCCTGCAGTTAACCGAACAGCAGAATTGGAATTGAAGTCAATTCCAATTCCTGCGGGAATCAGAATTGACTTCAATTCCAATTCATGCATCTCATTTCCTGCGAAACGAACGGAGTCTAAGGCTATATTTGGCAATTTTGAATGTTTCACCAAAGACAACTTTTCCCTTTTAATATAGTAAAGATATATATATATATAAATATATATATATATATATACGAGCAGCTCCGCACGGGCTTCGCCCGTGCTCGATGACTCTTAACGGGCTTCGCCTGCATTCGAGCGGCCTGCGCACGCATTCGGGCGGGTAGGGGTGTGCGCGGTACGGTTTGGTGCGGTTTGGTGCGGTTTGGTGCGGTTTGGTGCGGTTTGGTGCGGTTTGGTGCGGTTTTGGCCAAAACCGCAACAGCACCGCAAGGGCGAGGTTTTGGCCTGAGCAAAACAGCACCGCACCGAAATTATGCGGTGCGGTTTCGGTTCGGTGCGGTTTCGGTGCGGTTGCGGTTTCGGTGCGGTTTTTAGCATGCGGTATACATAAACACAAAAAAGATAATGTGAGGTGAAATATGATGTAAAATTTGGGAAAAACATAGTTACATGAGTTATATTATTATGAAAAAATGTGTAATACATATATTTATAAAATATAAATATTACAAAATCAACCACGAGCTAAAAATGGATCCTTAGATACTACAATTCTCATGATATGACTGTTTTAGTTGCATAGGAAAAGACGCATTCAATGCAAATATAATGAATCGGAATGGTTTTAAGTCTTAGATATGGACAACACCCACATAATTGTTCAACACCCACATAATTGTTGTTTTATTTATACTTGAAACATTGAAATATTATGAGAAGGCTAGTGAATACGCATTTATGGTAGATAAACCATTATAATACTATTTGCATTTAACAAAAGATTACAAATCGGCAAATCATCAATAAATTGATAGAGAATAAACAAACTAAAGCAAGAAAGAAACTATATGTCCTAATATAATTACTTAATTACTATTATTAATTAATAATTTTTAAGTTATGCTTTTATTTAGATGTACGTAATATATCATATGTTCATGAAAATTGATAATATGTAATTAGTCGGTGCGGTGCAATTTTTGCGGTTTTCAAGATCCAAAAACCGCATCGCACCGAACCGCGCTCGGTTTGTAAAAGTTCAAAACCGCACCGCACTGAAACTGTGCAGTGCGGTTTGTGCGGTGCGGGCGGTTTGTGCGGTTTGCGGTTTTGTATGCTCACCCCTAGTTGCGCCCTCTTATATGCGGGTTGCGCCCGCATACGAGCATTTACCTTTTATTCAAAACATATACATATGAGTATTTAAAATGACCGTAAAAAATATGAAACAATATTCTTATTTTAATTTTGTAAAAAAATGTAACTTTTTACCTAAAAAATCAATTTCTCTCTCCCTTTCTCTTCTCTCCCCCTCTCCCTCCTATCCCTAAATGTAGGTATAAGAGGGCTATAAAGATTCTCTCCCCCATTCTCTTCTCTCTTTCTTTCTCTCTCTTCATTGGATGGCTGAGATCAAAAGCTTGTCACATATTGGATGGCTAAGATTAATTCTACAACTCCAAACTACTTCTTTAATGTAGTTAAAGATATACATGTACGTATACATGTATGTATATATTATATCAGGGTTTTAAAAACCGAACCGGACGGTTCAACCGGTTGGACCGTCAACCAGTTCCACGGCCGGTCTGGTCAGGTGATTAAAACTGTGCCAGCCAAAAACCGGCCCAGAACCAGTTTACCGGGCGGTTGGACCGGTTAAATGAAAACCGGGCCGGTTTCCAGGCAACCGGGCGGTTCACAGTTGTAAGCCATTTCACCATTGATTTTTATTAGGCTCCACTCTTTCTATAGCTGACTGTTAGGAGAGGAAACTGTTATTGGCGACATGGGATTAATCTTTAAGATTATATATATATACTAGCAGCTCCGCACGGGCTTCGCCCGTGCTCGCTGCTCCACGACGGCCTCCGTCCGCGACGACGGCCTTCGACCGCCTCCGCACATGCTACGCCAAAGCGGCCCGCCAAGCCGGCCCGGAGCCCACCCCCCCCCCCCCCGCTGAGACTCTATTGTCAACCGCTGAGACGCCTGTGTTCGACGAACGCGTGCCGCCGTTCGTCGAACGGCGGGACCCCTGCGTTCGACGAACGGCGGCACTCCTGCGTTCGACGAACTTTGAGACCCAACCGTTCGTCGAACGCAGGAGTGCCTCCTGCGTTCGACGAACGCGTGCCGCCGTTCGACGAACGGCGGCACGCCTGCATTCGACAAACGGCGGCACGTCTGCGTTCGACGAACGCGTCACACCTGCGTTCGACGAACGCGTGTCGCCGCTCGTCGAACGGCGGGACCCCCGCGTTAGACGAACGGCGGATCTCCTGCGTTCGACAAACGCTGAGACCCAACCGTTCGGCGAACACAGGGGTGCCTCCTGCGTTCGACGAACGCGTGCCGTCGTTCGACGAACGGCGGCACGCCTGCGTTCGACGAACGGCGGCCCACCTGCGTTCGACGAACGGTCAGGTTGGGTGCGGATAGGCTTCGTCAGTTGGACTGGCAGGCTGGGGTGCGGATAGGCTTCGTCTCAGCCGGCTGGGCCCAGAACATATACATATGAGTACTCAAAATGACCGAAAAAATTTTAATTACTATTTTATAAAAAAATTTCAAAAAAATCTATATATTTTAACAAAAAATCATTTTAAAGTAGATTTTAGTAGGTAATGATAAGCTATCATAGTGGGTTTAGGAGGTCTAGTAAAAACTTTATGATTTTCTGAATTTGTGTAATTTTTTTTATTATTGGATATAGTGTTATTACACAAATAGCCCTTATATTTTATAAATTTCCATTTTTTTATCATATACGTTAAGTCATTGGAGTAAAAGAATGAGGTTATATTTGGGCAATTTTGAATATTGCACCAAAGGCAACTTCTTGCATTTAGTAGTTAAAGATATATATATATGTGCCTCTCTCTATCACCACCCTCTCTCTCCCCCTCCCTATCTCCTCTCTCTCTCTTCGGTATAGTGTAATAATAGTATACCATAATAATACCATAATAAAATGTATACCATATTATTCATATTAATACCAATTTATTAATAGTATACCATAATAAAATGTATGTCATATTAATACCATTATTAAATGTGTATAAAATAATATTATTCATTTTAATTAATCTAATTACTTTATAAACATAAACCTTATGATAAAAAATTAATATATATATATATTAATATATATATATATATATCACAGTTCGACCCCTGTTCAACCGGTTGGACCGGTTCAATCTTGAACCTTTCCCTCCACCGGTTCGACATCCGGTCCGGTTTTTAAAACCTTGATGTATATATGTATGTACATATATATAATGAGAGGGACAAGTTCCAAAATAGTTCCATTATGCCCCTTACCCGAACACATGATGTGTGAGTAAATTAAGGTGTGCAAAAGGATAAAAATGCGAGAAATGAAGGTACAATACAAAAACAACAAATGCACGTCGTTTGTGGCCACGTGTCGTCACCCACTACGCGGGCCCATAGCGTCACCTCCCTTGTGCGGATCAAGCTTGTCCTCAAGCTCAGGATAAGGGGTTCTCGTCGTCTAAGCATCCTCATCGTTGTCATTCGGAGGATCGTCAACTTCTAGCCAAAAAAGATGTTTGCATGTGTCTGACTGCATATGAGTCATCACAGTTGAAACAAAGCTCTTGTGTGCGTCGTTCCGCTTGATAGCGTTTAAGGGTTGTGGGCCGCTAAATTCCTTACCCTTTGGTGTGGTGGAAAAGGCATTGGGATAAGGAGGGGTGTCCTCCCGCCGACTTCCCTCGTTCCCGTAGTGGCGGTTGTCACAAGGGTTGTCCATAAGAAGATGTTTCTCACAAATACGGGCTAGGCTCATGGTTGTGTTGAGGTCCCATTGGGCATGGAATTCGACATCGAGACGTAATCGATCATGTAGGTTGGCAATGAAGATAGGCACTTGATGTTCTGACAATATATATGCAACACCCCTACCCCATCAATTCAAAAGCTCAGACGGACTTGTGATATGAAGCAAACTAAGCAACAGTAAATAAATTGATGCATAGCAGGAAATATCTAGAATACACAACGGACAATTTTAAAACTGGAATTAAAGTTAAAGAAATACCTCAAATTCTGATTCATAGAGCCAACTAGAAATGAACATAATAAAGAGTCTAAAATATTAAAACTTAAAATGAATCTGATACATTTGAGTTCATAAATAGTTGATACAACAACTAGAAAAAAAAACTAAAAGTAGAAATCCTCGAAAGCTTATCATGTAACCCCTGAAAAGAAATATTCGAAGACGGGGTCAGCCCAACTGGTGAGTAAGAAAAGCTCTTCCCCTTAGTGGCACTAAAATAACTTAAATAAAATATGTGTGCATTCTTTAAAATAACACATTTATGTTAAATAAATATATGATATAGTTCTATGCATGCTTTTCTATAGAAGAACTTTTGAACATAAATGTCTTTTCTAGAACTTGATCTAATACTAAATTTTTCTCTAATTTCAGAATCATTAAAGTATAGGGAGTTCCGGCTTGTATTTAGAATTGAGATATCTTATATGCTCTTTCTTTTTATTCTTAGTTGAGTAAATTCCTATGCACATTCTAGTGAGGTGTGTCCCTAATGGCGAACATATGTGTTCTAATGTGTCTCGGTCACGGACACGGCCTCGCATCAAATAATCTTTTATGGGGTGTCGGCTCCCCCAATTGAGGCTCATATGGTCTGTTATGCCCTATTAGTATGATAGTGTGTCTATATTATTCATGATAGAATCCTGAAATTAAGAGATACGGTGTGTAGATTTCGAAAGTTACAATATACGGGGAAAGGGCGAGTAACATCTGAAAGCTTTCCAAGTGATCATTGACTTGGCCTTGATTGCTTGAGCAAAAAGAGGTCGCCCAATAGATTGCTACGAAGAGACGGACCAAAGCACAGATTGCAGAAATGTTTGAAGGCCGGCAAATTTAAATTGGGGGACTCCCATACGAGCTGGATGTAGCACAACTACGTTGAGCCCATGAGGTGGAAGGAAGTTGTTACGCCCCCGGACGAGGCCAAGTTATTTGGCCGGCAATACAAGCGGCGGCAGAGGCAAGACGGAGGCGGCAACAGGGCTGAACCAATTGGTTCAGCCCCCTCTTTATAGAATCGGCCCAAGGGCCCTGGGCCCGGGTATAAATATACCTGGACCCCCTCTTTTGTTGGGATGTATGATAATCTCAAGGTATTCTCCTTCTAAACCCTAGCCTCCTTCTTCTCTAGTTTCTTCCCCCTCTCTAGTAGCTTCCTAACAATTGGTATCAAAGCATTCATCCTCCGACGAAGGTCACCACTCGCACGCAAGAGGAGGTCACCCGCTTGGAAACCTTGGAGGAGAACTATGGCGGACTGGCTGATTCGGTAACAGCCATCGAGCAGGAGATGCGGACATCTACGCAGCGCTTAGAGGATCGTATAGAGGCACGAATGGATGAGCTCAAGGCGATGTTGAGAGGGAAGGCCGTGAGCGAGGAAGAGCCGATCGGCGGAGGGCCCGATCGGTCGGCGGAAGCATCGGGAACGCCCGACTCGGCGCGCGTCGGCTTGGGAGCGTCGGGAATGGGGGGATACGCTGTTGGCGGCTTGCCCCGACCTTGGGGGACCACCGGCGAGGCACCAGGAGGGGCGGCGTGGTCGGCAGCCGCAGCTGGAGGCGCTGGAGGTGTCGGCCCCAGCTACACAGGACCGATCGACTGCGGGCCATCCAGACTCCCAGGCGTCGTTCCAGCTTTTGCTGGGGAAGTCGATTGTGGCCGCCAGCCATGGCAGCAGATGGATGGAGGGAAGGGGACGACTGTGCGGGCTCCAGGAGGTGCGGCGGGCATTCTTCCTCTTCCGCGGGGCGGCATTCCTCCTGGCGCCTATGGAGGAGGGGCTCCGTGGGACGGACAGCATTTTCCTCACCCGGGACAGTCACCTCCGGGCTACCCGGGGGCACAGGAAGGTCATGTGGGCCCGGGACGGCAGGCGTGGAACGGACCGGGGCAAAATGGGCATGGACAGGGCTGGCAAGGGCAGGCAGGGCCCCGAGCGCACATGCCACCGAAGTTGACACACATGAATTTCCCAAAGTTCAAAGGGGGGGATGCACTGGAGTGGGTTCAGAAAGCGGAGTTGTTCTTCAGCTACTAGGAGGTCCCAGAAGGGCAGTGGGTGCAACTAGCATCGTTTCATCTGGAAGACGACGCGTTCCAGTGGACTCAGTGGTTCATGAGAGATCGAGATTATGTGCCCTGGACTGATTTTGTGGAAGGGTTCACCGCCCGATTTGGACCTCTAGAGTACGAGGACTTTGAGGCACTACTGCAGAAGTTACGACAGAAGGGTACGGTGATGGAGTACCGGACAGAGTTCGAGAAGCTGGCAAACCGAGTATACTGGGAGGAGAAGACATTGCTAAGTTGTTTTGTGTCAGGTCTGAAGGAGCAGCTGCGGGATGAGGTTCACGCATATATGTCGCGGAGTTTGAACCACGCCATCAGCTTAGCCCGCATTCAGGAAGAGCGCTTCAACCGGCAGCGGTTGCGGGCGACGGGGAGACTTACTGCCACCCCGGTCGTGGCCAGGAGAGACCCGCAGGCGGTTGTGAGGCCTACTGTGACTCGTTTGTCGTGGGGCGAGCTTCAGGCCCGAAAGGAGAAGGGATTATGTTTTAATTGTGACGAGAAGTTTGTTCCAGGTCACAAGTGTCAGAAGGTCCAAGTCTTCATGTTACATCAGGACGCGAATGACGAGTTGGCGCCAGAGGAGCTGGATTCTGAAGGAGATTGGGACCTGACCGAGCTCGGGGTCTCTATACATGCTATGGAAGGGTGTCATCCCCCTCCGCTCACTATGCGGCTCGCGGGGAGGGTCCGACAAGAGAAGGTGACTATTCTGGTGGACAGCGGAAGTACGCACAACTTCATCCACCCGGATGTGGCACAGAAGGTGGGGCATCTGATTGATACTAGAGCTGCCTTCCAGGTCATGGTGGCGGATGGCAGTAAATTACAGTGTCAGGGTGTGCTCAAGGGAGTAGAGCTTCGGATGCAGGGGTACGTTGGTCGCACAGATGTCTATCTTCTACCTATTCGGGGTTCGGACATGGTGTTGGGAGTTCAGTGGCTACAGCAGTTGAGGAGGGTTACGTTTGATTGGGATCAGATGACAATGGAGTTCTTGCAGAGCGCGAAACAGTTTTGTTTGAAGGGCCTCACGTCCTCACCAGTCAAGGAGATTTCTCTTCGCAGTCTACAGCAGCTTGAAGGGACCGGGAGTTTGATGGCGGTATTGTTGGGGGTACGGACGGATGCGGCAGGATCAGTTGAGGTACCTCTACCGATGCGGGCATTGGTGGAGCAGTATGCTGATGTGTTTCAGGAGCCACGTACACTCCCACCTTCACGGTTTCGGGATCATCAGATTATCCTAAGGCAGGGATGGAGCCTACCAACATCAGACCATATCGATACCCGCACATTCAGAAAGCCGAGATTGAACGCAGTGTACGGGAGATGCTCGATGTCAGCATCATACGGCCTAGCACTAGTTCCTTCTCAGCTCCGATCATTCTCGTTAAGAAGAAGGACGGGTCCTGGCGATTTTGTGTGGACTATCGGGCCTTGAATAACATCATTGTGAAGGATATGTTTCTGATTCCTTTGATTGAAGAGCTGCTAGACGAGCTACATGGGGCGACTGTGTTCACCAAGCTTGATTTACGATCAGGCTACTACCAGATTTGCATGCGAGAGGAAAATGTCCACAAGACAGCATTCCGCACTCATGACGGCCACTATGAGTTCTTGGTGATGGCCAATGGGTTGACGGGAGGACCGTCCCCCTTCCAGGCTAATATGAATGAGATCTTTCGTCCGTTGCTTCGTCTCTTTGTGCTAATATTTTTTGATGACATACTCATATACAGCGCTACCTGGGATGACCACTTGAGCCACGTTGCACAGGTATTCTCCATTTTGCGCCAGCATCAGCTCTTTGCGAAGCGGTCGAAGTGTTCTTTTGGTCAGAAGGAGGAGGAATATTTGGGGCATCTGGTTTCGGCTGAAGGGGTAAAGGCCGATCCTCGGAAGATCGAGAGCATGGTGTCGTGGCCACGGCCTCAGACTATTCGGGCTTTGCGAGGCTTCTTGGGGCTCACGGGCTACTACAGGCGTTTCGTGCAGGACTATGGGAAGATTGTCAGGCCGTTAACACTGTTGTTACAGAGGGACGCCTTTTCTTGGCAGGATGAGGCTGAGTCAGCTTTTCAGGCACTCAAACGGGCTATGACGGCTCCAGTTTTGGCACTCCCGGACTTCTCCAAGGAGTTAGTCGTGGAGACGGACGCGTCGGGAGTGGGACTAGGTGTCGTGCTAATGCAGGAGGGACGGCCGTTAGCTTTCTACAACAAGGCTTTGGCTCCGCGGACATTAGGCCTATCCGCCTACGAAAAGGAGATGTTGGCGGTTATTCACGCGGTGGCATTGTGGCGACCATACCTGCTGGGACGTCATTTCAAAATACGGACTGATCATCAGAGTTTGAAGCATTTTTTGGAACAGCGGGTCTCTTCCCCTCTCCAACAGAAATGGGTCACCAAGCTTCTGGGGTACGACTACGAGATTGTTTATCGGCAAGGGAAGGACAATCGGGTTGCTGATGCACTATCCCGTTTGCCTGAGGGCGCTCTAGACCAACTTTCTACACCTCAGTTGGACTCTATTGACGAGATTCAGGAGAAGGTACAGCGAGACCCCGAGTTGTGGGGCATTGTGGAGGATCTGCGGCAGGCACGAGAGACAGCCCCCGGTTATCATCTGCAGAATGACCGGCTATACTATCAGGGGCGGGTAGTCCTACCCTCTCAGTTGGCTTGGAGGACGGTCATGATGCATGAGTTCCATTCGTCCCCGACGGGTGGTCACGCCGGTGTTCTCCGTACTCTTCAGTGGGCACGGGCAAATGTGTTTTGGAAAGGGATGCGACGGGATATCCAGTTATTTGTTCAGCAGTGTGATGTTTGCCAGCGGCAGAAGTATGAGACCACTTCCCCGGCCGGGCTACTTACACCCTTGGAGATTCCGCACCAGATTTGGGATATAGTATCCATGGATTTCATTGATGGCTTGCCGCGGTCTAAGGGTAAGACGGTCATCATGGTGGTGGTTGATAAATTGTCCAAGTACGCACATTACATCGCACTGAGCCACCCTTACACGGGTGAGTCTGTTGCTGCTCTTTTTGCTCGAGAGATTGTTCGGCTTCATGGCATCCCTCGGGCGATCATCTCGGATCGCGATCCGACCTTTGTTGGCCACTTTTGGAAGGAGCTCTTCCATCTACAGGGGACCTCCTTGCGTTTCAGCACGGCTCACCATCCGCAGACAGATGGTCAAACTGAGGTGTTGAATCGGGGCGTCGAGACATACCTCCGATGCTTTGTTATGGATGAGCCGCGGACTTGGACGAGTTGGTTGCATTGGGCTGAGTACTGCTTCAACACTTCCTATCATTCAGCCAGCAAGCTCACTCCCTTTGAGGTAGTATACGCGCGACCACACCCTTCTCTGAGCAGTTATGAGCCGGGTAGTACGGCAGTGGCAGCAGTTGACCGTGCACTTCGTGATCGTGACCGCACACTCGCTACCTTGCGCGAGAATCTCCGGACAACACAGGATCGTATGAAGGCCCAGGCTGACAGGCATCGGACAGAGCGCGAATTTCAGGTGGGGGATGATGTGTTTCTCAAGCTCCGCCCCTATCGGCAGTTGTCCGTCGCACAACGGTCGAATCAGAAGTTGGCACCCCGTTATTATGGTCCATTTCGGATCACCCGACGGGTTGGCCCAGTTGCTTATACGTTGGCGTTGCCCGAAGGGAGTCGGATACATCCAACCTTCCACGTCTCCTTGTTGAAACGGAAGATCGGTGATACTCTCCAAGTCAACCTCCGTCTTCCTGAGGCCACTAGTGGGGGCGAGCTGCGCCCGATTCCTGAGGATGTACTGTTGATCAAGTGGAAACGGCGAGGCACGTCGTACTGTCCTGAGCTGCTGGTCAAGTGAAAGGACTTGGTCGTTGAACACAACACCTGGGTGGATTTGCTGGAATTTCGGGAGCTTTACCCCGATTACCACCTTGGGGACAAACTAGTTTTTGATGGGGAAGGGAATGTTACGCCCCCGGACGAGGCCAGGTTATTTGGCCGGCAATACAAGCGGTGGCAGAGGCAAAACGGAGGCGGCAACGGGGCTGAACCAATTGGTTCAACCCCCTCTTTATAGAATTGGCCCAAGGGGGGCTGAACCCACCCGGTTCAGCCCCCATTGGGGCCGGCCGGCCCTTTGGTTGGCTGGCCCTGGGCCCGGGTATAAATATACCTGGACTCCCTCTTTTGTTGGGATGCATGTTAATTTAAACCCTAGCCTCCTTCTTCTCTAGTTTCTTCCCCCTCTCTAGTAGCTTCCTAACATAAGTCAACTCTATCCAATACTCAACCAGTGTGAGCTGGTTGGAGAAGAAATGACTACAGCTCGTGAGTCGGGTCAGGAGCGTTTGCCATCAAATAGGGGAAAATCTGAAAGCTTAGATTTCGAAAGTTACAATATTCGGGGAAAGGGCGAGTAACATCTGAAAGCTTTCCAAGTGATCATTGACTTGGCCTTGATTGCTTGAGCAAAAAGAGGTCGCCCAATAGATTGCTACGGAGAGACGGACCAAAGCACAGATTGCAGAAATGTTTGAAGGCCGGCCAATTTAAATTGGGGGACTCCCAGACGAGCTGGATGTAGCACAACTACGTTGAGCCCATGAGGTGGAAGGAAGTCAACCCTATCCAATACTCAACCAGTGTGAGCTGGTTGGTGAAGAAATGGCTACAGCTCGTGAGTTGGGTCAGGAGTGCTTGCCATCAAATAGGGGAAAATCTAGCTTCGAAAAATGTGGAACACTGCCTCTCGCGGACTGATGCACATGGAAATCAGAGTGCATAACGAACTGTGGATTACCAAGATTGGAACTCGTCGCGGGAGGTGTGATAGTTGGGGTGGTAGATGTGTGTCATCGATGCAGGCAGCCAGTGCAGCGAATGTGGTCTGTTGTTGAGTTGAACGACTATTATCTTTTGCATGGCCTCCATAATCTACGTGAGAGTAAGACCACCTTCATTCATGGTTGTTATACGTGCTTGGGGGATGTCCGGAGGTGGCGGAAGTGGAGGTAACGATTCATGCAGGATCAACCTACGAAGCAAGGAGGAAACTCGATGTGGGAGTGAGCACAGCGACGATCATGATTCGTCCGGAATCGGCGTTTGGAACGAGAAGTTGGAATGGGATCGTGGGCTGGAGTGCTGGAGCGGGATAGTGGGCTGGAGCGGGAGCAGCCATTGGATCATGAGCTGGAGTAGAAATCGGGTGCAGACGTGAGCGAATAGGACACGAACGTGTCGCGCAGTGTCTGCGCCAGACGGCTAGAAGTCGTCGTGGATGTATCCACCAGAAGAGATACAAACTGAGTAGTGTCGGGGTGCTTTCCCGCAATGGAGTCGTCATGCTCTGATACCAAAATGTTACAATCTCTGGATTATGAGTGAGTGTGCGGTCTTGAGAGGGAGAAGTCTTACCTGTCTTGGTGAGGATCATCTCGACCCTTTCTAGACCTATCAATCCCAATGGTGGAGGATACAGCAGGATTTGAGCTCGACCGAGAAAGGAAGAGGAAAAGGGAAGTCTTGCTCAACCCTAGCTTAGCTTGAGAGGGGGAAAGAGGCGAGAAGATTAAGAGGAGAGATTTTTAGGGTTAAATTCATGCTACCATCTAAGGCCCCCTTTACTCATATATACAGAGAGAGGGACAAGTTTCAAAATATTTCCATTATACCCCTCACCCAAACTACATGATGTGTGAGTAAATTAAGGTGTGTGGAAGGATAAAATGCGAGAAATGAAGGTATAATGCAAAAAGAGAAAATGAACGTCATCCGCGGTCAAGTGTCGTCACCCCCTATGTGGGCTCATAATTGCCTTCTTGATGCTCTTCTTGGATCTTGTGGATTCTCAACTTTGAACGTAACCTCCAGTTGATGTTACTCGCTAGTTGTTCACCACAAAAAGAGCTACTTCATCACAATATATCTCGTAGGTTTTTCCGGGCTATCCACTCTATCACCCTCCGACTGATATCGTTGGTTTCTCGCTGACTAGCTTTCTTGATGTTGTTCGATGGTTTCTTGCAAGGATTGTTATCTCAAGGAATTGACACAACTTTCCAATCAGCGCGAAAATCGCTTTCAGTCCATCGCACCATACCATAATACAATGTATATATTATTATCGACAAATCAATAATAATGCTCTCGACATGTCCCCTTAGTAGACTAGTCTTTGTAGATCTATTATTTTATATATGCGCTTCCTCCTTTGTGACGCAGGGTAGACTGTGAAGGTGGATGGATACTAATGCAAACCTATGCTAGTGGTGTGGGCTGACTCAAGTAACCCAACTTTATATGATACAAATGTAATTTGAACCAATCTAGAATTAAGTGTAGCAATAAAATTAAATTAGCTTAGCAACACGACACAACATTCACGACACTTTCAAGTAAACAAGCAAGCACGACTTCCTTCGCACGAAGGGTTCTAAGCCACATTTAAACAAACAAGAGTTGTAGAAAATAGGAAAACAGAACAGAAGCACAACAATCTTGATTCCAGGCACTATGCAAGATTCATCCATAGATTCAATAAAAGAAAAGTAAATACACAAAACTAGGTACTCACAAGCATGGAGATCCGGCGGCGACAAGTGTCGGTGGTCGATTGTAGCAAATCGAAAACAGATTTAACGGCTGAAGCTTGCGGCTGGGATGGCTGAATATCCAGTGTGGGGTCTGATAGTATTGGTGGCGCTAGGGCTGCTGTAGGGAAGATGAAGTCCTCGATTGGTGGAAGAGAAGTCTACGACTGTGGGGGAGATGGTGTTTTCGGCTGGGAAAGAAGGATTCGTAGGCCGTGGGAGGATGATTCTGCGGCAGGGAGAAGAGGTTGGCGATTCTGAGAAGCAATTTTTGCGGTAGGGAGAGGGAGTCGACGGTTCTGGGAAGTGGTTCCTGCGGCAGGGAGGAGGAATCGGCAGTTCAGGGAGGTGGCCTATGCGGTTAGGAGAAGAAATCGGAAGATGAGTCGTATGCTGGAGGAGTGTTTGGACGAGGAGGTCGGCGTGAGGACTGGACAGTTTTCGTCTGCAGGGAAGTCGATCGGGAAGGGGTCGAACGCGTGAAGCAGGCGGGCTGTTGGTTCCAGAGAATCAACTGCTTGAGCGGTTTAAGGAAATACCGAGTGGGGGAGGGGGGAAACCGTGAAAATGCTTCATCGAAAAACAACAAAATTAAAAATTGGAAAATAACTGGGACGTGGCAACACGGGGTCTCGCAGTGCCGTACCACGGTGTGACTGCGGGCTCTGGATTCTCTCACAAGGCTAACAATGCCTCAAAATGGCATCCATCCCCCTTATTTATAGTGAAAGGGGGGCTAGGGCACCCGGCATGAACGACTATGATTGGTTGCTACGTCTGATGCCCAAATAACACAAAATGTCTAAAATACATAAAAACGTGGAAACGGCGCACCGGACACGCTCGTGGTGTCAAATCGACGATATGATCAACGCCTCATGCGCGAGTATACAAATGCAGGTCTCCCCAAGTGGTGGCCTGAAGTCCAATGACGATCCTCCGGCCTATCCCCATCACTTGTCACCAAAAAGCTGGCACTTTCATCAGACCTTAAAAGTTATCGTATCACCAACGAGAATCCCAATGGAACTGGTAATTACATGTGTGGTCTCTTGTCGTCAAAAGGCTCCTCACTGGTAAGAGAATGCTCTCCCACATCACTACCACCGATCTTGCTCCACTTACGATAATTAGATTTTTGATGTTTTTTTCAATTGTACGGGAAAGTGTTTGATGACTAGTCATCTTTCTTTTCTCAGCAAAGCAGAACAGGGGCATCGTTCTTCGGTTATACTCCAACAATATGCATCGATTGTATGTCACTGTTTCAAAAAAATTCTGAAGGAGTTTTGCTACCATACTTTATAGATCCACCAATTCAAGAGGCATGGTGCCAAGCTCTTTCACTTCCTTGTCTTAAGTCATGGTTATCCTTCATGAGGTCGTGTTCATTCCTACGGCTGTCAAGATCGAGATTCTAGATGGGATCATTTCGAGGTTGGATTAGATCAGATCGTAGGATCGTAAGGAGGATCGTACGATCATATAACATTCATCAATTAAGACTTAAAGTATGAAATTAAAGCCCGAATCACTTCTTGAACCAAAAGTATTCTTTCGGGACTTTTTGTCAATGGGCTTGGTACCCGATCCCGCAGCAGACATTTAAAAAAACATAGGAAAGCAGATAATGTAATCCTAATGAAATAAACAACCATTGAATTAAATAGTATAAGCCTCAAAGCCTGAGCTAAAACTCAGCAAAAGTGCAAAATAGTAATGAGTAATGACATAACAGTATAAGTGTATAACATAGAGGAAAAAAAATAGAAATGAACTAGAGTCTAAACATGAAAAATATAAATGAACTAAAGTCTAAAACAGTAAAACCAGAGAAATATATTACTGAGAATAAGCACAGAAAATTCATGAATGAGAAATTCTGATACTGGACTACTCCTAAGATCCATAAGCACTGAAAATTCATGAAATAACAATAAAAATGCTTGAACGAAGAGAGTCGGGGCTCGCACAGTCGTTCAACATACCTGGATCCTGGAGTGCCACTTTTAAGATCGATCGACGCTCGCACGAAGAGAAGCAGGCTGCAGGGGGCGGGGGCTAGGACGAAGAGAGGCAGAGGAGTCAACCGGTGCTCGCACGAAGAGAAGCAGGCTGCAGGGAGAAGGGGCTCGCATGAAGAGAAGCGGAGGGGTCGGTCGAAGCTCGCACGAAGAGAAGCAGAGGCTCATTCGTGCTCGCACAGTCCGACAGTCGCACGAAGACGTGGAATAGAAGAGAATTGGATGTTGTTGCTGGAGCCTGGCAGGGAAATAAGCACGCGGGATAAGGTTTGTAAAAGGCGTATTCTTCATTATAAGAAGGGGAGTCTGTTTTACAGGGCGGATCCGGATCGGCTGAATTGGGTCCGGGATCGCGATCCAACCGATACTATGATCTGGATCGTGATCACACCCATAGAGGCACTATGTTCGATCTCGGGTAAGATCCGGATCGATTTACAAAATTTGGATCGTATGATCGTGTTACGGGTCCACCGTCAGTTATCCTATTATATTAGTAGCATGTTGTAGCGAGTCTTTATTATGTTGAGTCTTTATTATGATTGAGTCAAGTTAGAGTATTTTAGGCGTTTTAGGGGGTCAAGTCTTATTATATTAGTATTTATGCATTTTAGTATTGTATGTGTTTGATGTAATTACGGGGTTGCCCCCGGGGGTTCTATATAATAGACCCGGTCTTGTATTTGGAAATTAATTAATGAAGAATGGAATTTTCCCTTCTCTCTAATTTCTCTCTCTCTCTCTAAGCTCTTCTCTCCTTCCTCCACCCTCTAAGGTTTCATCTTCTCTCTACCCCGCCCCCCCCCCCCAAACCATTTCTAAGGTTAACACCCTTGTATCTCCGACCCCATCTCCCTCCCGCTGCCATCTGACGAGCCAACGCAAGCCTTCCCCCACACCGACGCTCATCTTTTCCTCCATCGTCGACCCCACTGCTGTCGATCTCCCATCCCCGAAGCCGCTCCACCTCCCTGTTTCTCTCCAGCGTTCCAGCCGGCCAAACGAACCAAGCCTCCCTCCTCACGTCTCCCTCCATCTTCATCGAGCCCCCCCCCCCTCTCATCCCTTCTATCTGTCTGCCCCATCATTTCCTCGGGCAGCCCCCCATCTCTTTTTATTATTATTTTTATTTTTATTTCTTTATTATTATTCTATTTCCAGCAGCAGCCCCCTCTCACCTCTTTGTCAGTCCTCGGCAACACACTTCCAGCCTTTCTTAACTCCCATTTTTCCCTTTCGCACGCCGACTGCCCTCTTAATTTATCACCCTTTATTATTTTTTATTTATCCTTTTTTTCCCTCACTTTCTCTTAATGTTTATATATTAATTAGTTACTTAACTAGTACCTCCTTTCATCATGTCCCTTAGCGCCGCCGACCGCATTGAGCTGCTCGACACCCTCGACAGGGTGAATCGTTTCATTGCTCGGCTGGAAGCTCGGCTCGGCCACATGGATGATCAGTTTGACCTCCAGCTTGCGGCCCTCCGCATGTCCCACGCCTCAATGATTATTTTTCTGCCTACACTACCACCGTCGCCGGAGTCGTCGCCTTCCCCTCCAGTGGCGGTACCGCAACCGCCCTCCGACGATACGCCACCACTGACTACTTCCGCGACCTCCATTCTGCAGTTGTCGGCCCGGCCAATCTGTTGCCAACACTCATAGTGCAACCACCGTCACCACCGCCTGCAGTCGCACCTCCGCCCTCCGCAATGGTCATCATTTCACCATCTCCAACATCGTCGCCGCCTCGACCTCGATCGACCCCTGCTCTGTCAGCCCCTCCGCTCTCTCTCATCCAGCCGCCAACGCTACCGATGTTCTCGTCGCTTCTCCTCCGGCCCCCTGTTCGGCCGACCATCTCACCGCCTCCGGCCACCTCGCCTCCGTTGCGCCTGCTAGAACTCCCTCCGACCACACGGCCATGGCTTGTCATCGCCGCTACGCCAGATCCATTCCTGCAGTCGGCTCCTACCCTCAAGCCACCGACCCTTGTGCCCCCAGCCGCCTTATTGGTGTGGCCCACCACCGTGCCGCCGGCACCACCAGACCCAGTCCTTCCGCCGCCAGTCTTTTCGTGGGCGATGTCGCTGCTTACTACCACCACGATCGCCGCGACACGATATCAGGCGCTATTCTGGCGCGAGATCAAGATGTTAGAGGCTCCGGCCCTCCACGTGGAGTTCGAGCTTGAGGGCAAGCTCTATGTCAAGGAAGGATGGAGTGTTACGGGTCCACCGTCAGTTATCTTATTATATTAGTAGTATATTGTAGCGAGTCTTTATTATGTTAAGTCATTATTATGATTGAGTCAAGTTAGAGTATTTTAGGTGTTTTAGGAGGTCAAGTCTTATTATATTAGTATTTATGCATTTTAGTATTGTATGTGTTTAATGTAATTACGGGGTTGCCCCCGTGGGTTCTATATAATAGACCCGGTCTTGTATTTAGAAATTAATTAATGAAGAATGAAATTTTCCCTTCTCTCTAATTTCTCTCTCTCTCTCTCTCTCTAAGCTCTTCTCTCCATCCTCCACCCTCTAGGGTTTCATCTTCTCTCTACCCCCCCCCCCCCAACCCACCATTTCTAGGGTTAACACCCTTGTATCTCCGACCACATCTCCCTCCCGCTGCCATCCGACGAATCACAAAAGAGGCACGTAACAGATCGCAATCGTTCAATCATATGATCTGTATCGCGATTCTGACAACCATGTGCCTACCATGGTGAGGGAAATCGCTCGTTGCCTTCGTACATTGTCTTGAGAAATTTGTTTTCCATATTTTATAGATCCAACAATTCAGGAGGTATAATGGCAAGCTCTTTTGACTTTCTTGCCTTAGGTCATGTATTCCCTGTCTTAAGGGGGTATAATTGCATTCTTGCCACCACTCCAAATCCTACTCTGTGTGACATGTCTGTTGATTCTCCCCGGGTCAAGTCATGAATCACAACACATACATATATCCCTCTTTTATGCTAGTCATGGTGTTAGCAGTCCAGATTCCTCTGTTCAAGGCCATGGTCGCTGGCCTCGTGGCTCCTATCATGAAATCATGGTCATGCCTCCCTTGGTAGTGGAAACACCAATTTTATACATTATGTCAAAGTACTCCCTAACTCACAATATTCACAAAGCATATATGTACACATATTAAATAGCAGTTTTGAAATAAGTACACTTGAACATTAGCTTGTTGATGAACATGAGGAGAAATCTACTAACAAAGCGATATGATATGGTATCTAAAAGTGATACAAACGAACTGAAAGATGCATTAAAATAGATAAAATTACACTAAACCTTCGAAAAACATACTCTCGTCAAGATACAATTGACGGATGGCTTCCTCTCCAGCTCAAAGCCGAAACCAAAAGACTAAAATATAAGATCCCCCTCAATTACACCAAGACCTCCTTAGCTAGGCGGCATGCATAACAAGACTAAAAGTGTTAACATAATTGATTAGCAAATAAATATTAAAAGACATAATAAAAGAGACCGCTCTGGTTCTACTCTCATCATCGAGTATTTGGCATGAGCGTGCATGGAATATTTGGAACGAGCATATACGTAACAAAAAGGTACTTGTTAAACTGAATGAGTAAACCAAGTTTTATGAAGGAAATAACATATTCAGGTTCTATAGCACATTTTCCAGTGGCACTTATGCAGCATGCAGCTAAGCCATCCCTAGGGAAGACTATCGAATAAGGATAGAGTTAAAATAAATGAGAGGCAATAGAGTTCAGTCAAATTTGAGTACTAAATGGCAGTAGTTTCCATAGACTGCATTCTATTTGACAATATAGCCAATTCTGAACCGTAATAGGCATATGGTAAACGTAATAATGAAGCTACCAACATTATTTTCATCATGAATCCTAACACTAAACAATTATGAAAATGTGAGTTGGAAAAGATAAAATTCTAAGAGCCAAGAATGATCAAAACAAGGGGAGAGAGATATGAAGCATTAAACTCTTGCAAAGAGGAAATGCAGATTTGCAGGTAACTAATTCCAACTGAACTAACTGACGAGTAATAATGGGGGATCAAGGAGATGAAAGAAAATAGGCCAACACTCATACCTCAAAGTACTGGTGAGGTGTGACACTAAGGATTAAGGAAGATAGAAAAAAGGACATCAAAAATAAATCATCAGATGTCCGCTGACGAGACCGCCGCTTACACCAGTTGTCTCTTCACCGCTCACCGATGTTCTTCACGCTACTTCGGTGAATTCCGCTCCGATGCCTCCCCCATCGACGTCACCGCCTCTTCCTCCATCTGTCCTTGCGGTCGTCACTTCACCGCCTCTACCGGCCCATGCTCCACCGGCCCCCGCTCCGCCAACTCCGACAAACCCGTTCCTGCTGTCGGATGTCACTTCTCCGGCCACCTTGCCGCGGTTGTTCTCTGCCACTCCGTCGATCCCGCCAGACCCCTTTCTGTCCTCGGCAGTTGTCCCCTCGGTCATCCTGCCACTTCTGCCTCATGCCGCTCCGCCGGACCAGCCGGCCCCATTCCTTCTGCCACCCATTTTTTCGAAGGCACCGGCACTACTCACCGTCACCGCCGCGGCGCGCTACCAGGAGCTATTCTGGTGGGAAATCAAGGAACTAAATGATTCGGTCATCCACGTGGAGTTCGAGCATGAGGACAAGCTCGATTTCATGGACGGGTGGAGTGTTATGGGACCACCGTCAGTTATTATATTATATTATTATTATAGTATGGTATGTTATTGAGTCAAGTCATTATATTGAGTCAAGTTTTTATGTATTGAGTCGAGTTATATATTGAGTCGTAGGAGTCGAGTCATTAAGTCTTTTAATATTTTGTGCTTTTAGTTGTATCGGGTATTTACACCCTTGCCATCTTGGTCCTATATATTAGACCCTTGTCATGTATTTCAAAATCAATCAATCAATCAATGAGAAACTTTCTTCCAAGTCTCCCTCCTAGGGCTTCCTATCTTCCCTTAAACTTCTTCTCTCCTTCCTCCGCCCTCTAGGGTTTCATCTCCTCCTCCAATTCTAGGGTTAACACCCCCCTTATATCCTCCACCCCACTGCTCTCCAATGATCCGTCAAAAGAAGCCCATAACATACTCATACCTCAAAGTACCGTGAGGTGTGACACTTAGGATTAAGGAAGATAGAAAAAAGGACATCAAAAATAAATCATGTATTAATCTGTATTCTTGAAGTGAGGTTCACACAGTAGCGATAACATCAACCAAAAGTAGTACACATAAGAGCTACTTACCTAAACTAATACACAACTTCATGTTGCACTATGGGGGGGGGGGGGGGGGGGGGGGGGGGGGGATCTCACAGAAACAAGTTTTATGTATATCTACCTTTATTGCGAATAGATCTCCTGTGCGTCGTTTCTTCGCAAGATACACTTTACCAAATGCCCCACTGCTGATAGGCTTAATAAGATCAAAATCATCTATTCCAATCCTCTCCTTGTGAGAGAGATGCAAAGGAGGTGGCATTTTACTTTCGGATGCACTTCTGGATACATGTTCTTTGGCTTCTATTTGGCTGATATTGTTCAATCTGTTTCCATACCCTAACTCCATAGCAAGTAGATATTTCTCCCTGGGAATTCATGGGATATTGCCATCCATGGGCAGAATTACATTAAAATTGATCCAACAGCAAACATTCTCACCAAAAAAAGAAGGGAAAAAAACTTACTTCAAAAAAATCTTGATGCGCCTTCCAAATGTGTCTAGAACAAGACCTTTAGGTTTGTTACGAAGAATAACCAATAAATCTTCCCAGCACATATCCAGATACTCAAACACCTCTCCACTAGCAAGACTAACTTGAGCAATTCTACGAGCTATCTCAATCAGTTCAGTCACCTGGGAGTAAGAAATCAATACAATTAGCATTCAATTAATTCTGATGTTACATGAGAATTGCTGATTGCGCACCACATATGCTTGGCTTGTAAATTATTCTTCTGTTTTCTAATCTACTAAAGTTTTGCAAAACTGGCTGTGATCTTAATTTATAGCAGACTTGACACCTAGAGTGCATTTTGTGCTTTTATACATTTCATAGATTTAGTGTTCATCATCATATCTAAAAATAATAGCATCTCAATATAACCTAGATAAATCGCCTAAGAATTTGAAATTAAACAACGCAATATATATACATTGCCATACACTCTAAAGATATCCCCTTATGGTGTAACGGTGTGCACTATCTATTTCATCATGGACGTCCATTTTAAATCAAAACCGTTCCTCTTCAAGGAAAAAACAATCTTGGTCATTGTTTTAAAATAAAAATTACTAATGCTCTTATGTGTGTGTGTGTGTACAGTCGCGGCTGCACAGGATCCCCATGCACTGTCACTCGTGTGTGTGTGTGTGCGCGTGCGCGTGCGCGTGGACTAACCAATCTAGTGTGTCCCAATGCTCACAACTTTTATTAGATCTTACCGAAGACATTTTGAGAGAAATAAGCTTGGTTTGATTGTAATAATGTCGAGGTTAGATATTCTGCTTCAGAGTTCTTTACTACCGAGTGATGTGATTGTTCAATACACGGCCAATTCTACCAAAAAATTTTAAATACTATCTATGAAGTTGAATGTTGTGGATCGTTCGCACGACATTGGAGGAGTCGAGTGGGTAGACCGTGATCGCGACTGGTTTTGGATCGTCAGATGGGTGATCGGAGACAGTGATCGCGACAGGTTTATTTTCAAAAAAAAAATCATTTTTTTATATTTAAGAGCTTTATTATGAGAGTTAGGTCAAGTCGCCTGATCGGACATTCTGAGTCATTAGATCCTCTTAAACCTAAACCTCATCAATATACATATATGCTCCTCTCATATTTTTCTAGGTATCGAGAAATTACGACTGCCAAAACAGGGAGCCGCTCGATCTATCGGGTGCTGAAGCCCGATCCCCCTGGTGCCGACTCCAAGAGGCAGCTCGTCTGTTGCCACTGCTTGCCACCGATCCTCCATCCTCAGGCAACCTCGCTGGAACCCCGCCCAGACTTCGGCGTCCAGTTTCGAGCCCGACGCTTCTTTCCTCGTCCTCCCCAACACCAACAACCGCCTCTCATGTGACAATCAAGCTCGGGTTTCCTCCAAACCGTCTTCCAGCCGTTGCCTCCCTCGACAGACGCTCATATCACTGCCCTCTTAGCCCCTTGCCACCTACATCCTCCACCAACCCCATAACAGCCCACATACCACCCCCCTCCCAAACTCCATTCTCAAGTAAGGTTGATCATATTATTCGAAACTCGAAAATCGCTAGGATATTTAGGCAAATTGGAATCGCATGCAATTAATTTGACTCAATTTGAGTCGATTCAATTTGACTCAGATCATATTTCGAGTAGATTTTGAGCATGCCCCGAATTGCTAGAAATATAATTTGAATCGATTTGATTAAAATATTAAGTATTTATTTAACATATTATTTTAAAATTAAAAACACTAGTTTTAAACCTAAAATAAAGGAGTAAAGCCTTAAAGGACTTCATTGAATACTAGATACAATGCTCATGGAAGAATAAGGAGTGATTTCAGAGGAAGTGATATCAAAATTAGTTCCCAAAAAGATAAGTTGAGTTTTCTATTAATCTCATACCAGGAGCTCAACCTGTTGCTAGAACCCCATATAGAATGGCTCCAAAAGAGCTAGCAGAATTAAAGATACAATAGCAAGAGCTTCTTGATAAGAAATGTATTCGACCTAGTTCCTCTCCATGGGGAGCTCCAGTCTTGTTTGTTAAAAAGAAAGATGGTAGTATGCGCATTTGCATTGATTATCGAGAACTCAACAAATTGACAATCAAAAATAAATATCCACTACCAAGAATTGATGATCTTTTTAACCAACTAGAAGGAGCTTCAATATTTTCCAAGATAGATTTGAGGTCTGGATATCATCAACTGGGTGTTAAGGAGGAAGATATTTCTAAAACAGCTTTCAGCACAAGGTATGGTCATTTTGAATTTACTGTGATGCCCTTTGGTTTGACCAATGCACCAGCGGTTTTCATGGATCTTATGAACTGAGTATTCAAGGAATATTTAGACAAATATGTCGTTTTTATTGATGACATTTTAATATATTCAAAAGGTAAGACGGAACACGCATCACACTTACGATCAGTTTTACAACTTCTGAAACAGCATGAACTTTATGTCAAATATTCGAAATGTAAGTTTTGGTTGGAAGAAGTGTCTTTTCTTGGACATGCCATTAATAAGGAAGGATTGTCTGTAGACCCACAAAAGATTGAAGCCATTCAAAATTGGTCGAGACCTACCTCCGTGACAGAGATAAGAAGTTTTCTAGGTTTGGCCAGCTATTACAGAAGGTTTGTTGAAGGATTTTCTAAAATAGCACTGTCAATGACTACTTTTAACTCGCAAGGGAGTTCGCTTTATTTGGAATCAAGAATGTGAAGACGCTTTTTCAGAACTTAAGGTGCGACTTACATCAGCTCCAGTTTTAGTAATGCCCTCTGGATCAGAAGGTTTCCAAATATTCAGCGATGCATCTTTGAAAGGTCTTGGGTGTGTGTTAATGCGGAATGGAAAAGTTATAGCATATGCCTCTCGACAACTCAAAGACTGTGAAAAGAATTATCCTACTCATGATTTGGAACTCGCAGCTATAGTATTTGCTCTTAAGATTTGGAGGCACTATCTTTATGGAATAAGATGTAAAATCTGTACAGATCATAAAAGTCTTAAATATATTTTTAATCAGAAGGAATTGAACCTAAGGCAGCGCCGCTGGTTAGAGTTGATAAAAGACTGATTTAGAAATTCAGTATCATACTGGTAAAGGCAATGTGGTGGCAGATGCTTTAAGTAGAAAGAATACAGCTACAGGTTCTTGGATAATTACTCAACAAAAAGAATTGTTACTTGAACTTGAGAAACTTGAAATAGAGGTAGTCCGCTCAACGGAAGAAGTAGACAAAGCTATATGTTGCTACATGGAAATACAATACACTATTAAAGATCAAATTAAGTCCGCAACTAGTACCGATACATTCTTATCAAAGATGATCAAACTTGTTAATGAAGGAAAATCAAAAGATTTCTCTTTTGAAGATGGACTTGTCATTTTTAAAGGACGAGTTTGTGTTCCAGAGATGTGGGAAATTTGGGAGAAAATTGTGCAGGAATCACATCAGTCAGGATACTCAATTCATCCCGGCAGCACGAAAATGTATCAAGACTTGAAACAACGTTTTTGGTGGTCTCATATGAAAAATGATATCATTCAATTTATTGTCAAGTGCCATACATGCCATGTTGTTAAAGGAGAACACAAAAGGCCCGGTGGGTTATTACAATCGTTACTCATTCCTAAGTGGAAGTGGGATGACATAGCAATGGATTTTGTGCATGGTTACCAAGAAATTATAAAGGACATGATTCCATTTGGGTGATTGTTGACAGACTCACAAAATCAGCACACTTTTTGCCAAACAAGCGCACTGATTCAGGAGAAGTTCTAGCACCGCAGTACATACGAGAAATTGTTAGACTTCATGGAGTTCCGAAAACAATTGTATAAGACAGAGATGGAAAATTTACTGCAAAAGAATGGAGACTAATCCATACACTCTTGGGTACTAAATTAAATTATAGCACATCCTTTCATCCTCAGACAGATGGCCAATCAGAGAGAACTATCCAAATCTTAGAAGATCTTTTGAGGATGTGTGTCTTTGACTTTGGAGGGTCATGGGAAGATCATCTCCCTCTAATAGAGTTTTCTTATAATAATAGTTTCCAATCAAGTATTAAAATGGCTCCTTTTGAAGAACTTTACGGAAGATGATGCAGAACACATTTGCGTTGGCGAGAAAGAGAATATACAATTTTGATGGACAGATCATTTGCGGATGACATTAGTAAAAATTTAAAAATTATTCAAGAAAGATTAAAAACAACACAAGATAGATAAAGAAAATATTATGATGTCAAGCATAGAAAAGTGGAATTTTCAATAGGAGATGAAGTCTGCTTAAAAATCAAACTATTTCGCGGTGCAACCAGAATAAAAAGCCTGGGTAAATTGAGCCCCCGCTTTGTAGGTCCTTTTAAAATTTTAGAAAGAATTGGGCCAGTAGCATATAAACTTGCATTGCCTGAAGAATTGAGTGAATTGCATAATGTATTTCATGTCTCTACACTCAAAAAATTTATATCAAATCTAGATAAAATTGTACCAATCTCAGAAGTACAGGTGGGTGCAGATCTATCGAGTCCAACTCAACCATTGAAGATTATTGATCAACGCAATAAACAGTTGCGAAACAGAATAGTAAATTATGTTAAAGTTTGGTGGAATGGTAGAACTCAACAGGAAGCAACTTGGGAGAAAGAAGATGTTATGAGAAGGGATTATCATTACCTTTTTGAAGACTTTGAAACTTAATTTTCGAGGACGAAAATTTCAGTAAAGAGGGGAGATTTGTGACATCCTAAAAACAACGTCACACCAGGTAAGCCCTATATGTACTAATTCAATAAATAAGAGATCCATTTTATTACGTAATTAAATTTCAATATATAATTTGTACCTTATTAAATAGGAAATTGCAGAAAAATTGAGTTATAATTAAAGGTTAGGAAGTACATTTATAGAGAGAAATATATTGTCATAGATTTTAATGTTAAGTAGTTAAAGTGATTACAAAATAATGTTATAAGATTTCATATGAAAGTAAAATAACCTAAACCCATCTCCCTTATAACCAAACCCCCCAGCCGGTCCAAGCATCTCGTCGGTTCACGTCTACAGCAAGCCAAGCGATAGACAAGGAGGCGACACACCGACGACTGCGTGTAAACGCTCCCCGTCCCCTATTCTCGCTCGACGACGCCTGGAGACCCCCTCACGAGCGGCGGCCGAGCTTGTCCAAGCCTTTCCATGGCGTTTTAAGTTCTCCACCTCCCTCTAGGTAAGTTTCTTACTCAAATTCAGTGAGCCCTCTTCTTGCCCTAACCCTATTCCGAACCCTCCTTGCTTCATCTTGCATCCAAGGTTTCTTCCATGGACTCTAGGGCATTCAAGGAGAGGGAAGACCTCCATGGCTAATGAGGTGAGATTTCTTCTTACTCTAATTTTCTTGATGTTTTAGAAATTTTATATGAAACCCAAATGTGTTGTTTCTGAATTAATTTATCATGCATTCTCCACTTATGAAGGTGTTTATTCTTGGAGAAATTAAGTATTGATCAGTTTAGGGTTATAGTCCCTCATGTACAAGAATTAGTAAATGAGTGTTAAAGTTTATTCAGCAAGAAATTATTCATCAACCATATATAATATAAATTGGTTTAGTGTTACCAAGAAATGTTTGAGCTTAATTTTATAGCTTTGCTATTTAAGCTTTATTTAACCTTATCAAATCAAACCTTGAGCATGTTGTTTATTAATCTTGTAGTTTCAGTTTTATTAAACTTGCCTTATGATAAGTGCGTTAATGTAAATATCATGGTGTTATGATAATGATAAGATTATAACGTTATTTGGATAATTGTTTATTCTAATGTTTCATGATAATTGTTTTCCTATGATAATAAATCGTGTTGAATACATTAAAAATGACTTCTGATATTGTAAAATAGTGTTATTGTGATATTGTGCAACTATGATATTGTGATATCTAGCAAAAAGGTTTAATAAAAATCCCAATCAGCAATAGAATTGTTGTTAGGTAATGTTTTCTAGTTTTAAATAGGTTGCTTTGTAACCATATTGTTGTTTGGACATTTTCTAAGTCTTAAAATACATAATACACTTAATACACTTAATATGGAGGTATTAAATGAATAGCATACAAGCCAATCAGCAACCATAATCATAAATTATGAAGAATGCATGCAATTAAAGTTAAACCAGCAATTTTTATTGCTGTTTGAAGTATTATAGGTTTCAAAAACACCTTAAAATCATATTTTGATAACTACTTAAGGTATACAAAGAACCACCATCAATATAAATGTAATGTAAATTGTTAAAGAGCCCTCAAAGACTCTTTTTGCTTACGTTATAATAAGAAATCAGCAACTAGTCTATTAAATGAGACTAAGTATTAGTAATATAAGAGGTAAGCTTACCGGTGAAGGCACTTAGAAGTGAGTCCATAAGGACAAGGTTATACCATGTCAAAGTAGGTGGAATTCCACCATAGTTCATAGCATGTTATGACTATTTCAGAGGGATTACACCCTCGGGCGGTGAGGCTTTTACCCACCATAGCTACTGCCCAACAAAAGAGGTAAGGGTCACCTTACCATAGTTTAGAAGTCATGCTAAAGATAATAGAGCTCTCATTTAACCGCAAGGGTTAAATCTTGGACTTTACTTCTAAGGTATTTCACCAAACATGAAATTGTGAGAAGTGTTTCAAGTAATGTTTAAATCATTAATTGCAAATAAGAATGCAATAAATAGGGAAAAGAAGAGCTTAATGTAAAATCAAAAAGAATTAAGTGTGAAAACGTAATTCTAAAATATTATAGAAATTAGACTAAGAAGGAATTCTCATTGGGTATGTGTTATACTCACCCTTTCGTTCTACATTTTTTCAGGGCTTAGGAGGTGTCCCTGAAGCTGGTGATGATATAAATCTTCCAAGATCCCAAGCGGAAGTATGTGTTATCTTAAAGTTTTCTTTTGTGGCCTACGGGCCAAATTGTAAGTTGTAATAACGTTTAATTAAGTAATGTAAGCTTATGTTTGTACAACGTATTTTGTGTTAATAAAAGTTGTGATAGTTAGCACTTTGTGTTCATGGGGTATGGATTCATTGTGTAATAATACTAAGTTTACAGGTATGTTATGAAGTAACATTTGATAAAGAATAATATGAATAGCTTATGCCTTTGTGCTAGAATAGAATTGCCTCTTCAGATGTTACACTATATCTCTACATCCAAACCCCCATGTGCAACCTAAACAAGTTTACATATGGAAGGTCACAATTAGGCTTTATATGGATTTTCTTGATGAAGACTTGTTTAAATATGTCAAGACCCTTCATCCCCAAGACAGTGAATGCCATTAATGGTGTTGAACACTTGAAGTCAAAAGAGCAGTGGTCTGAAGAGGACAAGAGATGAGGGGTCATAACAAAAAGGCAACGAGCATCTTGGTCTCCACTATATTTTGATGATCTTTATCAGACTATCATCAACTGCACATCTGCAACGGAGATCTAGGAGGCACTGGCTGTAATGGCAGAGGGGTGTGAGGTCAAGAAAGAGAAGAAAGCAGATCTAATAACCCAATATGACAACTTCAAGATAAAGCAAGTAGAATCTATGGTGGAATGATATAAAATATACAACTTAATTATTAATGGTCCAAGAATATATGAAAAAGAGATCTCAGATGAATAGTAGAATGAAAAGTTGCTCAATAGCCTGACAAAGGAGTATCTCCCATACTCTTGGGCTATTAAGGAGACCAGAAAACCGAGAGAGATCACTCATGATGCTCTCTATAACAAGCTTTAATCTTTTAAAATTGCCACCTCCACAAAAGTAAACCATATGATTTGGGCACGAACCTACTAAGACATCATATACCAATTCACCGGATCGAACCCACATTAGGCCGTTTAGCCCCTAGATTGGTCATCATATCTAATCCAGCACGATCGAACACGTGTTAGGACTTTCAGCCCCTGGATTAGACATTATATTTGAATTCAGTGCGATCGAACACGCGTTAGGCCTTTTGGCCTCCTGAATTGGAAAATCAGCACAGTGGCAGGTAATTCACACCCCCTACCGGGATTAACCTTTGACATTATCGTGCATCGATGCATTCAGTCATTTCAGTCATTTGTGTTTTCTTTCAATCTGTTGTTATATTCTTCATTTATGCAATTAAAGATGTTATTTAATTATTATTCTCCTCATATCTTTATCACTTTTTGATTTCCCAGTGATAGTCATCTTTAGCCATCAATAGAGAACTTATTGCCAGTGATTCATTTGAGTCATAAAATAGCGAACTTATTCAATTTAAATGAAATCATGTGTATGCACATGCAGAAAATAATTTCTATAATAAAACAATTAAGAGTGCATGTATTAACCTAAGTTATTAAAGGCGCAAGGCGCACCGAGGCGCAAAGAGGTCTTGGAGCCTAGGCACGGGCGCGCGCCTGAGGCACGTGAGGCGCAAAAATGGGAAAAAAAGATAAAATATAGTTTATTAAAAACAAAAAACACATAAAATGAATCTACTACCATATCAACACACTAGAATTGCATATATCACGACCCCAAAAATAATTAGCATTAAAAAATCAGATTTCAAATAAAAAAATAGTCAACTGGGCAACGAGTTCACTGAATTTCAGTGAACTGGACACCCATTTACTTAATTTGCTAGACAATGCACCTAGTTCTAAGTTTTATAACGCAAACAGATGTTATGCAATGCATTCTAAATTGATGCAAATAAGGAAATAATGACAAAATAAGGATGTACAAGAGATTAAGGCATTGCCTATGTTAATGTTTATATACTACACTTGTTTGGCAGATGATTATTTATTTAATTTTCTATCTCTGTCTTTACTAGCATAAAGTGATCCAAATTTAGATCATATTTTGGGAATTTTTCCAACATCATGATGATACCAAGATGTTTTTAGTTATTTGTGTGTGCATAAGGATTGTGCCCTCTAGTATTAAAGCTGAAATTTATGTCATTCTTGATTAACTTTTCATTTGCAGTGATCTGAATATAGCTACAATGAATGATTATACTAATATGTTTTCTTTCCTTCCAACAATAGCAACTTTTCGGTGACTTCCTGCAAGTTTTTAGCCTATTGTTCTGCTTCACCCTGCCAAAATTATTATTTTTTGCCGTAAAACCACGAGGTGCACCTCAAGTGAATATTTTATTTTTTTATAAAAATAAAATTAAGATTTTGAAAGTCACGTGAAATTTTAATTTGTAGACGGGCCGAGTGACCAAATCGAGCTTTTCGCGCAAAATCGCTTCCAACGTTGGACTTCGTAAAACCGTTAATAACTAATTGAGAGAACTCTTTGAGTATTTTCAAGTTGAATCGTTGCGAGTTTCATATATCCACAAGCATAACCACACGCGTAATAATTTATAGAATACGGTTTTCAAGCGATTGAACGTTTGGGGCAAACTCTTAATTATTTAAATGATTGCATAAATTTAAAACTAAGTAATGCGAGCAAGAACGGAAGATTGATACCACACGAGGACAGTCCATCCCAAAATCATCGGCAGCGGAGTGGAGAAGGGCCTACCGGCCGATTGCTGGAATTGCAAGTTGGAGTCGACGGCAATCGGCTAGACGCAGGAACTGGAAGAACAACGCCAGGAGGGAAGATGGTTGTCGCCGTTGTTGAGTGCAGGAGTCGGGCCACCCGGAGTGGCGACAGGGGCCGGCGAGGCGCGTCCTCGGGAGGGAACTTGGTGGAGTCGGGAGGTCTGGGCCCGGCCCTGGACAGGAAGGCGCGCACAGTTGGCGTCGTTGGAGGTTAGGGCGATGGTCGGCTGTTGTCAGGCTGGTTGGAGCGGTGGAACGAAAGGAAGAAGACCGCACTGTGGGGGAGAGGAACGGCGATACAGAGCGTCAAATAAGTTCAATTCTCTAATTCCGTTTTCTCCCTCTTCTGCACACTCCCAATAGTTTAAATATAGCTTCGCTTCTTAATTATTCTCTCGATTCCCTGCATTAATTTCTTTGTTTCCTTCCCAAGAATTTCTTTCCAAATATTTATACATTTAAATTAATTCCAAACTTTATAATTTCTATTTCTTCTCCTCTTTTAAATATTCTATTTTGAATTCAAATTTTAAATTTATACGTTTAAATAATTTAAGCTTGTCTATTACGTCCTAACGATTAAAAATACCGGACTTATTTATTCAAGGTCTCATCGGCTGGTCAAACCAACGAGCCAAACATTTTTAAATAAAATCAAGTGCCCAAAAAGAAAATACATGACAATAAATAAATGCATAGTAAATAAAAACTCCGTGACGCATGATGACGTCACGAAAATTTGAATACGACGGAGGATGCATCAACGACTATCTCTTGAACTCATCCTTTGAAGTATCTGTAATTATAGGAATTTTCTTATTACAGGTTGCATCTTAAAATAGAAGTCGACATTAACATCGCAGGACGATAACATGACTTTTCAAGGGTTGTCGGAGGAGAAATGACTAGGTGATAAAGATTCTCACAAATTCCTTAAAAATTTCCTCTGAAGAATTCGATTAAATCAGGAACAGATTCCCAAGTACCACTAACAGAAAGAGCAAACCCTAAATATCTCATTAACAGCCACTACTACACATTATTAAAAAGAGGTATAGACTAGCCGAATCATCACTTCAGGAGGGCAGAAATATACATAAACATGAGGAAATCCAAAACAATGAACTTAATTAGCCGAACAGTGAACCATCCACAACATACCAAGCAGCAACAACAATTATTCAGAATCAGTAAGAATCCCACGAGAAGCAAGAATAGAATCTCAAAGCCCAAACCAGCAGGAATCCCACGAAAGAAAAGCCCGTGACCAGCAGGGCATACCATTTCATATTAAGAAAGAAGAAAAGCCAAAGCACTATAAGAAGAAAGTAGAAGAAGAATAGGGCTTACAGTGGAGTGAAGAAGAAAAGTAGAAATTTCTCTATCCCGTCAGAACCAAGGCCACGGAACTCCAAATCGGCGTCAAAGAGCAGGGTCGTTATCGTCGTTGAGGAAGAAGGAAAGTTCTTACCTCAACAGCGCCGATCGGAGGAGAGAAAGAAAGGGACGGAGCACTAGCTTCTAGTCAAAGCTCCAGCGGAAAGGAAACAGAAGCGAGAAGAAGAACTCGGCTCGAGATAATGGGAAGGACGCACAAAGCTCTCGAAATCGCGGGTGATAAGAAGAAAAGCTTGAAATTAACAGTTCCCCTTATTTTCCCTCCTCCATCAGCCGATGGATGGTAATCCAACCCATATAACCAACTAACCAAGCCACCTTGCATCCACTTAGGGGCAATTAAGAAAATAACCAAATTCCACTTCTCAAATATAGAGTCTGCACTTAATTTAATTAAGTCTTGGCCAATATCAAACCAAGCTCAAATCAGCCAACAAAAAGTTAATCCAGACGGCCTTATATAAATCAAGCTTTTGCATTCATCTAGCCAGCCAATTTCATAGCAAGAGCGAGACCAACCAATTAAGTATGTATGTAAGAGCAAAAAGACTAGGGGAAGTTTTAAAGTCTCCTAGCAAAAAGATTCAAGAGGTTGCAAAAAGACTCTAGGAGGTTTGAAGTCTCCTAATAAAACCTTTGTGTCATCTGAATGCTTTCTCTATAGCCTTAGATTCATTTTCTGCACTTTTTTATTATTCCTTCGATATTCCTACACCTATCTTACTTACTATTTTCTATTATAACTGTGATCTGTTTTGAAACAAATTGTGATCTTGGGAAGAGAATTTTAAATTCTCTATTCGTTCCTCCCTCCCCTCTAGAGAAATATTCAGATTCTTACTCCGCACTTTCAAAGCTAATCTCATGTTTTCTATAAAACTATAATAAGAACAACTACAGCATGAATCCAAGTTTGGGCGATCAAGACAACGATGATGGCCCAAATTGATCATGCAAAAATGAAAAGGATGTGTGAAAAGAAACTAGGAACCATATAAATGACTTCTTGAGAAGAAGAATAGAAGTTGCGTTGAAAATAAAATACTTAAAATAGACTTGTTTAATTTGGGCATGTGCAAAAGAGGAGAGAGATACACAAGTACATTTACTAATCTAAAAGATAGGAAGGGAAAGAGATAAGACAAACATCGCATAGTACAGGCTTTCCACAAACAAACAAAAAATAATATATATATATAATATAATACATTATACCTCAACCAAATAAATGAATGGAGAATAAGAATTTATAATGCCAAGAAAATATAGTTAAGATATGGCTAAGAACAATAATAATTTATCTGCCATTCCATGGGACCAAAATGTATCAGACTAACTTACAGTGGACGAGTATAGAGGATGTGTATGTGCCCCAAGGGAACTCTAGTGAAGTGATGTTAGTGAAGTGTCGTGGGGACCTAGTATGATGCAATGCACATGTGGTTAATAACAATAAATTCTGAAATTAATAATAGAGTTCACAAGCATTCTACTAGAGAGTAGGCATTAGAAATGCAAGCAAGATCTAATTAAAATTGAGAGATTGCTTTAATTAATCATTCGGCGAATAAATATTTTAAGTAGAATTAAAATCGAGAAAACTTCTACAAATTGATATCCTCAATGATATGTTATTCACCAAATATTCAACAATAAGTAATAAGCTTTAAACATGAACTTACATAAGCAAATGCAATAGAAGTCCTGAGAAGTGGAGGGGGGCTGATTTGACAACAAAACAGCGGAATGGTAGTATCCAGCGCCGATTTCAGAACTATAGGGACGAATTCTGCTGTAATTGAAGGTATTGGGTGGTGTGATATGTTCTTGGAGGGATGAGGAATGGTGTAAGCGCCACTGGGAGGGAGATAGTGGTCGATGGAGGAGTTTCTGAACACTTGAACTGGAGCAGGGATTGTTGGATTTGGTTCCAAGGGGTTGTCGGGAGATGAGATTGGGATTTTCAATCCCAGACGCTGGCACAGGGTGGAATTGCTGAAGTGGAAGATTAGGTAAGGCAGGGAACAGTCAATGGCTGCAGGAATTACAATTTCAGGGTGCAGGTAAACAAGGGGAGGTTAGACTTAGGTGGATTGCTGGAATGGGGGAAAATTGGGTTTGGTTTGGATCCTGCAGGGGTGAGGGTACATTGGAGTACTGGAATGAGGGGAATAACTGCCTGGAATCGTGGATTCAGGCTGCTGGAGAATTTCAGAAGGAGATTAATGGATATATGGGAGGGAGGAGGGTAATGGCAGTCATGGGAAGTTTTAATAGTGAGGGGGAAGGGTGGTTATTGGGAAGTTATGTGGAGGAAGTGGTAGTTTTGAACGGTTATGAGTGGGGATGGGTGGTTAGTGGGTAGTTATATGGAAGAGGAGGTAGATTACCTTGGGTCCTTGGCTTCGGCACCAAGGATCCATGGAAGTGGCACTGTGGGTCAACCGTGAGAGCTCGGAATTTCTGTCCACAATCTGCGACCCTTAAAAATTAGTCTCTAGACCCATATTTGTAGATTTAGAGGTCACTATGGACGGTCTAGATCATCCGGAACTTCAACTCCCTAATAATACATGAATTTAAATATAAAAAATAATAAAAATACATAGAAATATCCCGTCATCGCTTTGAACATAAACGCGGGCTCGAATCGTCCATACAACGATCCTAAGTCTATCTCCTGCATACATGGACCCATGTGGGTGTCTAACGTATGTGGTAGTTGAGGCTCAGCGGTGGTGTCAGGGAATGGACTTATATATTCATGGGACTCATTGTATGAAGTCAAATCTTCAATATCGAATACATGATGCGACCCTTGAAAATCAGTCTCTAGACCCATATTTGTAGATTTAGAGGTCACAATGGACGGTCTAGATCATCCGGAACTTCAACTCCCTAATAATACATACAACAACAACACTCAAGCATTTATCCCACCATAGTGGGGAGGCTATATGGATCCTTTGTCGCCATTGAGCCCTATCTTTAATCATAGTCTCACAAATGCCTAAGTACATCATGTCTTTCCTTATAGTTTCATTCCAAGTCTTTCTTGGTCTACCCCTCCCCCATTTAACATGTCTAGTGACTAAACTCTCACAACGGCTAACAGGTGCCTCTAATGGTCTCCTATATACATGTCTGAACCATCTTAAACGAGCATCTCGCACCTTCTCTACAATTGGTGTCACTCCTGTCTTCATTCCTAATTTTATCCAGTCTCATGTGACCACACATCCACCTAAGCATTCTCATCTCCGCAACTCCCATTTTTTGCTCATATACACCATTCACTGCCCAACACTCAGAACCGTAATGCATTGTTGGTCTAATTGCAGTGCGATAAAACTTGCCTTTAAGTTTTAATGGTACTTTACTGGTGTAGGAACGCCGGAGGAGGTGGGGGTCGACCTTCCGGCCTGGGTCCTTCCTCACAGGAACGGCGGGTGCGGCGGGGAAGGAGCGGCTGCGGAGTCCTTCCGGACGAACTTCTCTCGCACGGAGAGGAGAGGAGAGGAGAGGCGGCTAGGGCAACTTGATTGCTTCTTAATTAACAAAACTGAATACAACATAAGTTATTCCACCTCTTATACTACGAGGGGGAAGCCACAACTATTAGCACACCAAGCAAAGAGTGCAAAAATAAACATGCAAATACCAATAGAAATCCGCACAAGCTAAGAAAATATTTAAACAGCCCGAGGCTTCCAAAGCGGGTCGATCTTCTCAAGCCAAGCGATTCCGGTCTCGCCGGGAGTTCCTCCTGTCGCGTTTGTTCCGTCCACGATGCATCCTTCATCATTCGCCTCCCCTTGGGAGGCACTCGACCTCGAGTGCTCGGGGTAAAGCGGGACGTCCGGGTAGAAAGGAGACAAGTCGCTCACATTGAAGGTCTTGGAGATGTTGAGGTTCGGCGGGAGGTCGACCATATAAGCGTTGTCATTGATCTTGCGGGTGATGGGGAAAGGGTCGTACTTCTTCGGCATGAGTTTGTGATGGTGTCCCGTTGGAAGCCACTCCCCCGGACGTGCGAGCACTGTTGCACGAGTTCTGAGTCATCACGACGGAGGACTTACCCGATCATTCACCTCCCTCTGATACCAACTGGCGTAGGAACGCCAGAGGAGGTGGAGGTCGACCTTCCGGCCTGGGGCCTTCCTCACAGGAACGGCGGGTGCGGCGGGGAAGGAGCGGCTGCGGAGTCCTTCCGGACGAACTTCTCTCGCACGGAGAGGAGAGGAGAGGCGGCTAGGGCAACTTGATTGCTTCTTAATTAACAAAACTGAATACAACATAAGTTATCCCACCTCTAATACTACGAGGGGGAAGCCACAACTATTAGCACACCCGCTAATAGCACACCAAGCAAAGAGTGCAAAAATAAATATGCAAATACCAATAGAAATCCGCACAAGCTAAGAAAATACTTAAACAGCCCGAGGCTTCCAAAGCGGGTCGATCTTCTCAAGCCAAGCGATTTCGGTCTCGCCGGGAGTTCCTCCTGTCGCGTTTGTTCCGTCCACGATGCATCCTTCATCATTTACGATCACATAGGATCCCAGACGCGCCTCTCCCCTTCAACCAACCTGCTTGGATCCCTAATAATATATGAAATAAAAATATAAAAATAATAAAAATATAAAAATAATAAAAATATAAAAATAATAAAAATACATAGAAATAACTCGCCATCGCTTTGAACACAACCGCGAGCTCGAATCGTCCATACAACGATCCTAACTCTATCTCCTGCATACATGGACCCATGCGGGTGTCTAACGTAGGTGGTAGTTGAGGCTCAGCGGTCGTGTCAGGGAATGGACTTATATACTCATGGGGCTCATTGTATGAAGTCAAATCTTCAATATCGAATACATGATGAATTCGCATATTCTTAGGAATATTTCATATGTTGGCAATCGACCAATTCTTCATATTACTGCATAGGGACTCATTCGCCAAACATTTAAATTTGTCGTTGCTCCCTGAGGGAACCTTTCAGTCTTAACCATCACTTTCTAGTCTTCTCCAATGCTCTAGTCTCTTTATACGTACATTTCATATAGTGATTTTGGCATATCTTTTGCTCATTTTTACTATTGTTTCACCCCTAATTTATGTTATAATCATGTGATATTACATTTAATCTTCGATTTATGATATAGGGTACCTTAAGAGCAAAAGGAATGGTTTGGCAAGCATTTGGGAGTTTTTTGGTGAAGCTTTGAAATTTTGTGCACGAGACACGAGCGTGCTCTTAATGGCACACGTCCATGCCCCATATACCCTTATTGTAGTCCAGTTTTGACCAGTTTTGGTAGATCGGACATAACTTTTCCTACACAACTCCGATTCCTGAAATTCAAATGGCTATGGAAAGTAGACATCATGGAAAGTAGTCAAAATTACCCCGAAACAGGACTGATGGCTGATTTTGCTATTTTTTGGGAGCGCGTGTGCACGTCCTTCACGCACGCACGTGCGCAGGCGCACGAACATTTTATGTTGCTCTAAAATGGTTCCTTATGTTCTTCAAGCACGCCTCGTGCACCCTTAAGAGCACGGGCGTGCGTGATCATCTTCCTGCTTCTATAAATAGCGATTTTGGGGGCTTTTGAACAATCTTCATTTTTTCTCGTTTTGCTTCCGCCATTCTCTCCCCTTGCAGGTTGTGGATCTCCAAAGGAGAGGGAAAACTCCTTCCATTTCATTCCGGAGGTCAAAAATTGGATTTCTAAGGGTGAAGAAGGTGATTCATTGTGGTTTATGGCAATAGTGGGAAGATTTGAGCAAACTTAGAGAGAAGACAGGTAACATTTGGAGGTGATGACAGCCCTCTTGGACCCCGGATGGTAGCCGAGGACTGCGTGAGGAGTGGCATCTATGATTCTTCCCCCATATCCGAAGAATGGACTCTCCGCTCTCTTTGTGCTTGCGGTGTATACTTGCCTCTCACTTCTTCTTCATTAGCTTTTCCATTTATTTTAAGAATGTATGGCTAACATTACATGTCTATTGGGATTGAATCATGTACTTTGATGGTTCCAGGTGGTTTATCATTTATATGATTTTTGCCCTAATTTGTGAAATCTTGTGGAATGGTTTTTCCTTTACCTCATGGAGATTCATGCTTGTGTAGTTTGGTTAGTTGATGTGTAGGAATAAGATTTAATCTCGATCAACCTAACGTTCGCTTAGTTAGCTCAAGGCGTAAAACGTCCTAGTATCTTCCCATGCGATCCACGTGATTCGATACTCGGTGTGTATTCATCGTTTATTACTTTGATCGGTGCACTGCCGACGTTAATCCATGAGGATAACGACAGTTGTAGTTTAGTGGTCATCTCTCCTGTGAATATCTGCAGATAACTTTATAATTTTCATTACTTATTATATTTTATGTCGAACAAATTCATGTAGTTCATACAAATTATACAAAGCATGCAATAAATGTGAATGACACAACACAAGTGAATCATGTAATATATGTAGGTGATCATGCAACAAATATGAATGTTGAACAATAGACAAATAACCTGATTTAGATCCTCATGCTCTGTGGTGGTATCATGTTCTAACCAAAACAAGTCAAAGTGGACTGATCGAGGAGTAGTAATAGAGGAAGCTGGAGTTAGACTTCCATTAGATGAAGATGGTAAACAAGATCCTAGCTTCATAGCAAGAATGCTCTTATAATAACCAGAAGCAGGTGTCAGAGGGTCATCTATAGATGCGGTATCCATTTCATGGATATCATCAAACATCCACTCATGTTTTTGTTGGAAATCGTGTGCATTGGGTGAAATACCTTCAAACCCAGGAACAGAATTAGCGCTCTGGACTCTTGATGTGTCCGGGCTGCTGCATGATGCATGAGAGCTTTGATTGTAGGAATCCACAAGTTGTTCCAAAACCTCTGCAACATTAAGCAGCCGTTCATCCAAATCAAAGCCTTCAAGATCACACTTGTCAGCAAAAGCACATAAATAAGAATGATTCTCCAAATGGGAAGGTGGTACCTTCTCCTCACAGATCCTGCAGATTACCGAATCAGGAGCATCAGAATCTTCTTGTTCATAAAGAAAATCAGAAATGCAAATGCTCAATAGCTTTTCAGTAATGCTGCCATGAATTCTTTGGGACTGTGAGAGAGTATCTCCAATGTTACAATATAAGCGCTCCTTGTTCTCAGAAGTTGTTATGGAAGCATTTGACAATGTTGTGTTCTTTATTGACGTGACAGCAACCTGGAAAAGATAATTGTTAGAGTATAATACTACTTTGCGTCAAAATATATCAATAGTTGATATCAAAATCAACAAATACAGCATGTCACCGATTACCTTGTTGCAATACTCTGTTTCATGTTTAGGGAGGAAATCTGACTCGTGGACATTGGAAGTATTCTTACACCTGAAAACACATTTCCCATCAACAGAAGGAACATTTTCAATACCCCACTTGAAGCTATTGAGAGAGTCCATGGTAATTGAGTTAATATCTCTCTGGAATTGCAATATTCTGTTACAGCGAGTTAAAATGAAAAGCATGCGTGTCAAAAGCTGCTTTACACATCCCACTTGGGACTTCTGCCACCTTTCGGTGAGATCCTGAACAATTCCATCGCAATCATCTCGGAATCTAGAGGGTTTCATCTCCATGCACTTCTTAGAAATAAAAATAAGATACTCAGCTGTTTCCTGCTCGTCTAATAAAGTGCCTTTCTCAAGACCACTAGCAACAGCTGCTGCAAAGATAGACAGATCAGCATTCACCGCTTCCTTAGCTGCCTCGAACTCTGAATGAAATGAGTCTAAAAGCCCCTGAATTTCAAGCCAGATCAAATTTACGATGTGAATATGAGCTAGAGACAAACAAAGAGGGGAGAGGGAAACACAGATGCACAGAGAAAGAGAGATTGAAGTTCAAAAGAAAAGCAAGTATTCCATTACACCAAATGTTTATATGTCATATGCTATCTCAATAATATGCAGTGCCAAGCCAATCACCTTTAGGTCACTATAACTCCGAGCACGTGGCTGTGTAGGTTGAGTGCAACTTCTGGGCTCTAATTCATGTGAATAACTTCTTTGTGAGCAATTTGCTTTTCCAATTAAGTTGACTTCTTGCAGCAACTTCTTTTCAGTCATTTCTTTGAAATCTGGAGAATAACAAGACATCTTTGCCTGCATAATTCAAGAGTAGTTACATCAAGGAGTTTGAATAAAGAAGAAAAAAGAGAGGCCATATAAGCCTATTTCTATTACAAACGAACCTCGTTGCTTGAAGGAATACTTTTTGAAGATTTACTAGAATTCTTTGATGCAATATATGAAGTAAACCAACGAGAAAACTTCCGCCCTTTACGGAATCCTAAAGGAAAAAAAACATGATTACAGCTCTACGAACAACAAGTCCTGCCACACATTGGAAGGTATACAAAATGCAACAAAGCTAACTATGGTAGCCAACCAACATGGACACCAAGGAGAAGTATGATATTATCAAGTAGCGAAGGATATACAAAAGAAAATATACAAAAACAGTACATAATTAATAAAACTGGGGTAAAATCTACTTGTCCAGACAAGGAAAAAAGGGCATAGAAGATCACAAATATCATAAACAGATCAAAGTATTCTCACCAACATTTATCTATTAGGCTTATACACAATTAGGACTTGAAGCTTCCATGAACAAACAACTTCCCACAGCCAGCCACCTTATGAGGAGAAAGAAACAGCATAAAGGCAATTAAATGAAAAGCCAAAATCAATTTGACAAATAAACAAGCATGCGCTGGTTTTGCTTTTGGTTTAGTCCAAGCTTTTAAACCCTAGTGTGGCTTTTGGTTTCATATTTCAATTTAACTAGGCAGCTCTGAATAGTTTGTATAAGGCTATAATTGATGTTGATATTGATGGGGATTTCAGAGCGGGGGCGGTGTTGGCCACAGATAATTGCATAGATGCATGGTCGAAGCAACACCAAAAATTGATGTGAACTGCTCGTTTTGGGCGTCGAGGCGTGAATTGATGGTGGTGAGGATGCGCTTAAGGGCATCCACGCGGTTGTCCATCTTTTGGTGCGTCTTGGACATAATAAGTAGATGTGGGAAAGGAAAGGGGACACAGAGATGTCACAGAGGGGTTGTAGGAGCAACGGAAGCAACAATCGGCGAGGATTCAGCGTCCATGTAAAGTTGTGAAAACAACGGGCTGTTGTGTCACTGGATCGGACAGAGGCGGTCCATACCCGCGGATTTGGGTGAGGAAGTGGTGGATCATAGACGCAGTGGTTAAACGTGGAGGCGCAAAGGCGAGGCAGTCGGTACTAGATTGGCCACAATCGATGCAAGAGGAGTGCAAGTTGTCAGCGAGTGCTGGAGGCGAGGACGCGGAAGCTTGGGATCAGGGAGACGAGGGGTCGCGAGATCGGTAAAACTAAGAGAGGATCGTGAAAGCCAGGATCGTGCAAAGATCGGGTTGGGCTCAGGGACAGACCGAAAGGGGGCTAGTTCTAAATTGTTGTTCGCGGTGGTTTTATGTGGGCTGGAGCGACAAGTCAGACCAATATTAGGGAAGACTGAATAATAGAAATCCTAAATCTTTTAATTGATCTCCAAGGTGAATACAAATGTTTTCCTCCCCTATATATAGGGGTTACAGAGCAAAAGGACAAAAGGAAGTTACAAATATGACAATGACTACCAAAAGTGAAAACTACAAATACATCTAAAGCATTAAGAAAAATGACATGTAGTTAACCATCCAGCGACACTCGGAAGTAAATGTGTCTATCATGTGTGTGGGGTGTTCCGTCGTTCTCTGGTGGTCTTCATAGCCGTCAGCTTGAAATTCTGGAAACTAAGAGTTGATCCATAGGCGGAGGAGTCTTGGCAATGGTAGAGGCCAATGATTGTGGTAGAATCGATGGTTGGTTGTTAGAGACTAACATAAGGCAGTTAGGGTGGAGGCTAGCGGTTAAAGAATGAGGGAGGTCGGCGGCTATAAGGACACTTTATAGCTTCCTCTTCAATCTCAACGGTGTGATATGAGAATCTACACAAATGAACATTTTTATCTATAGACCGAATCATGGAACAGCCTCTTGCAAAAATGAAGGGTAAGGTTTGCCTGCATTTCACCCTTTTGGTGGGACTCTTCCCCGGACCCTCGCAACGCAGGGATGCTTTGTGCCCCGGGCTGCCCTTTTTTTAGACCGAATCATGTAACAGCCATGATTGAACATACTCATATGATCTAATCCCCGATTCACTCCCGATCCACAAAAATCATTCCATGGATGAAATTTCACATTTACAAGTGGTTGGGGATGCCTCGAAACAACAAAACACATTGAGACTGACATCTCAAACACAATCAGAGACAAGCCACGTGGATCCACTGCTACATCAGCCCTTCGACTGACAACATCCACATAGACCAAACCATTAATTCAGTATCTACAAGTCCTACAAGATCATTATTGATGCTATTATTATCAGGTAAGAACTCAATTACAATTATTGTGATTGTTGCTCGCCTTCCTGGTATGATCGGCAAACGAGTAGCCATGTACAGCTAGACTTTGTCCATGCAGTGCCCGTTGTTATATGGCCCACATCTAGTTAAACTTTTATTGATGGTCGGTTCACAATAATAGCCTCATATCGATTATCCAACATGAGCCCGATGGACTTGTAAGAATTTAGGTCCCTCCTATAACCAATTGGTTTTAGGATGGATGAATAAATCTCAACATGGTATCAGCACGAGGTTTCTCCTTGGGTCCCTCACCTCTAGTATCCACGTGGCTATCCGCATGAGAAAGCGTGTTGGACTGCAACATCTGGCTATCCTCATGGTTCTTTACACGACATCTTGTTATTTTAGTCCAACATCGTGTAACATGGGGTTTTGGATGTGCTTTATAGGGTCTTGGATGCCTCTCCATTCTAATTGACTAGTGCGTCAGGGGTATGCTCCTTGCAGCAAGCGGTTGTTGGCATAGAGTAGTGGTTGAGGACGAACAAGACATGGGCGGCCTGCTCCTCACAATTCAACTGTCGAGCAAGGGAATGGGAGGGGGCACACCGCACACCCCTGCTAAATGAGTATAAGGCCATTATTTCAACTTATCATCAAGTCTTGAAGTTCTCCATTGGGGGAGCAATTCAGTGTTCACAGCGACCCAAGGGTTGCTTGTGAATGCTACATCAGTACTATCAATATGGTAAAAGGCCTTTGCAGAGAGGGAGGAGATGAAAGAGATGGAGCTCGCCTGCAATCTAAGCAGGGAGTCCAAGATGCCCCAATCTAGGGGGAGGAGATAGAATCATCTCTATCAATGTCAGGCTAGGAGACGAAGACAATGAGATGTTGATCAGATGTCACCGCAGCAACCTCAACATATTTGGGTATTTAATAATAATTTAGATCAATCTGTCTAGTAATGTTCAATTAAGCTCATTTAATTAATAGCGAATTAAACATTGATGAGTTGTTAGCAAATTGAAATAAATATTCAAGCAATAACGAACCGAGATTAAACAAAGAATTAGCAAACACCAACAATCATAAATTTACTAACACCAAACAAGCAGTGGCCACTTCATTTATGTTCCAACTCACCTACATAGAAGGAGAAGAGCCTCATAACAGAAATAGAATCATCATAAAAATAGTAGAATAGGTACGGAAGACAGTAAACAATTAACTTAGAGTCTGATGGAAGTTTTAAGTCTAAAACTGGTCATCATAAAGCAAATATTGTGTTCTCAAAGAATGCAAACTCCTAGTTCTAAATCTGTGAGAAATGAAAAATGAAGTGACAAGTATAACTCCCATCCTTTGGGTTTCTATAGAGAATGTATAAAACATTAAAATACCCCTTTGTGTGTGTATATAAAGAAGTATATCTGATAATCACCCTCAAAGTGAGGAGGTAATAGTCCTTGTTTAGGGCACTCTTCGTAATGCTCGCATGATGAGTTGAGAAACTGACTAACAACACTACAATCAAATCGCGTTCAGTTTTTTCCAAATGAATCGTCTACCATCCTGCATGTGTTGTGTTTTTAATCTTATTCTTTTCACTCGAATCGGAACTGTGATTTGCACTGCTCAAAAATCAACACTACTATCGAAAGTCAATATCAAAACCATAAACCCGAGCTATTCAAAACTAACAAGAATCCGGCAAACAATTCAAATCCAATGAATTTTATCCCAAAGCTCTTCGAAAACATTTATGATGCAAGACTTAACTACAATGAGAAAACGACGAACATTAATAACCGCACCTTTCCCTCGGCCAGGCCTCGAGCTACCCTCACCGGAAGACTTCCCACCAAGAACAGGCATCCGAGGTCCATCGCCTCCTAAACCCCCAGCCTTACCCGGCGAATCGTCCCCGCCTGAGCTGGAAGGCGACGGCTCCTCCGATTCGTAGCTGCGGGTTCTGATCCTATTCAGTCCCCGGGGGATATCGTTCCTATAGCTGGCCTCCGTCATCCCGCGCCGATATCCTTATCAGCCAGCCACCGTACCCTAGTCCCCTTTCCTCCGCCCCGATTGCCTCCTCCGAGGAGAGCAGCCCCCGACCCAGACTTCCATCTCCGGCATCAGTTTCGAGAGGAAGACGTGCCAAAGAGGATGAAGAAACGGAAACCGCCGATCATGAAAAACTCGCTCTCTGCTCTCTACCTTCTTTGTTCGTGTTGGCGGGAAATCAAAAGGGAGAGGGTGGACTCAGTAGAAAGACCGCTGCGGAGATCTCTCGCCAGCATTTGGCACGCATGCATTGCACGTGTAAAATTCATCTGCCGCGCGATGTTTATCTGCCAAAATATCTTCGAACTGTTCTTCATTTTCTCCTTCTTACCGTATTTAAGCAGGAAGCGGAATTGTAAATCCAGGCTCCGGCTGATAATATTCAAGCAATATATTAATACTATTAAATTCACTATAATCATCTTATTTTATTATATATATATATATTTTTATACCATACACGTCTCCTATATATATCCATACTATAAAGAAAAAAAATTTGGTGAGTATCTCTCACCTAATAATAGGTGAGAGGGAGCTCATCTAAGCCGTTGATCAGAGATCATACGGTTGTATTTTCCTGTATTTTCCTAAATACTTCTGTATTTATAAATAATCAATAATGTCAGTATTTTATATACCGTCCGATCTAAGATCATACGACTGTATTTCTCCCCCACCTATTATTAGGTGAGAGTTGCGCACCTAAATTTCTTTCTACTATAAATGGGTAAAAAGACCCTTTTAATGAAACATTTCATCTTTCCTATTTTAACCTTTTTATTACAAAATTTTAATTTTAATTTTATCCTATATTTTTTAGTTAATTTAAAAAAAATGCTCTTATCTCCTCATTTTATGCTTAATTTTCAATTCAGTATGACAAAATTTACTAGCACGATCAACGAATATGGGTGTGCGCACAAAATTGAAACGGATTCAAGAAAGCCAACCGAACCAAATTTAAGACTTTGATTTCAGTTTTGAGTGGCTGAAAACCGATCCGACGAACCATGCTCTGAGTGATAATAATTAAGCAATATATTAATATTGAATTCATTATAATTATCTTACTTATTTTAATACGAGTGACAGGCACGGGACTCCGCCCCTATTGCTAAGCGCGACAGTACCCGACCAGCGACGGCGGGCTTCGCCCGCCCTTGTGCCCACAACATATACATATGAGTACTCAAAATGAACGCACAAAATTTTTAATTATTATTTTACAATTATTTTTTTCAAAAACATTTATATTTTAACAAAAAATCATTTTAAAGTAGGTCTTGTACAACCCCGATGTTCGCCAAGAGGAGTCAGACGGCTCGCGCCCAAGGAAGCGAGCTAAGATAGGCGAACCCCGGTGAGGCGAGCCAAGGAGGAGCGAGAGGCCATGCAAGCGAGCGAACCCAGCGGGGGGAAGGTAACAAGCTCACTTGGGACTCGACGAGAGTAGTGCAGGCGAGCCCGACCAGTTGAGGAAGGAGTTCGCTAGGCGAGTCCAAGACCTTGGGGTGCAGTTAGCCATTTTGGGGTGCGGATAGCCATTTTGGGGCTTGGTCAGGTCACTATGGGCGAGCTCAACCAGTTGAGGAAGGAGTTCGCTAGGCGAGTCCAAGACCTTGGGGTGCAGTTAGCCATTTTGGGGTGCGGATAGCCATTTTGGGGCTTGGTCAGGTCACTATGGGCGAGCCCGACCAATTGAGGAAGGAGTTCGCTAGGCGAGTCCAAGACCTTGGGGTGCAGTTAGCCATTTTGGGGTGCGGATAGCTATTTTGGGGCTTGGTCAGGTCACTATGGGCGAGCCCGACCAGTTGAGGAAGGAGCTCGCTAGGCGAGCCTGCCTGGAGTAAGTGCGGATAGCAATTCTGAAGCTCGCCGAGGCAAGACAGGCGAGCCCGCCTAGAATAAGTGCGGATAGCAATTCTGAGGCTCGCCAAGGTAGTGCGGGCGAGCGAGCCAGGTAATACGCCAATAGCAACTCTGGGGCTCGCCAACCCAGAGGCTCGCGAGCTCCACTCGCAAGGGAGGTCGCGAAACGGGCTGGCTCGCCCAGTAAAAGTCCAGGAAGGGATTTTTACCAGGAGGCCCCCGGTGGTCTGCGGTCAGCCTCTCTAAACAGCGGAGTTTGGTTGTTAGCAGACCGATCCGGTGTGCGGATAGTAAGAATGGACAGCGGGATTTGGCTATTGACAGACCACAAAACTAAAATCTATAAATAGACCTGAAAGGACACCTTGGAGAGGGATGGGTTCAGAATCTTTGAGCCTTCTTCTCCCCTTAGGTCGCTTTGGGTTGGGCTCTCTAGCTCTCCAAGGTGCCCGAGTCTTAGCTTTGGCTTGGGAGGGGAAGCGCTCAACGACCTTCCGGGTTAGTAGAGGGACCTCCTCGCTAAGACTAAGGTCTTCGTTCTTTGTCCGAGTTATTTGCCTACCTCTTCCGAGGGATCAGTAAGGGCTAGCCGCCCCTCGATTCGTTGAGGGCCCCGAGCTCGACAAGAGATCGAGAAATCGATTTCAACAGGTCTAGGAGGTCTAATGATTACCTACTATGCCAGAGTAGATGTAGGAGGTCTACTAAAAAGCTTTTGGATTTTATGAATTTCTATCATTATTTTATTATAGGGATATAGTGTAATTACACAAATAGCCTTTGTATTTTATGAATTTCCATTTTTTTCATAACATATGTTAAGTCATTGGAGTAAAAGAATGGGAGTATATTTAACAATTTTGAATGTTACACCAAAGACAACTTCTTGCATATAGTAAAAGATTTTATGACGTCCTCCTCCAACCGTGCGGCCGCCGCCGCTGCATGACACACATTGACCGTGAGGCTGCCGCCACCCCACCTACTACGACGGTGCGGCTGCCGCGTCACGACCCCTCCGGCCGCCCGTCAATGCATTCTGGACATTTACTCTATTACTCCCAGCCACACATCGATGTCGTCTTCTCCAACCAGGACCACTTCCGCGCGGCGACATCTCTGGGTCATAAGGCTCCTTGGACACTCTCGGAAGTCAGAATGAAAGAGGAGTCCGAGGAGCAGAGCGGAATAGTGTTGGATCCATATATAATTTATGGACGTAACTGCCCTGCAAGGGAGAGGAGAGAGAGAGACACAGAGCAGCAACAGCGGTGGCCATGGTGGAAAGACATCGCGATTTGTGATGGCCAAGAAGGAAGTGTATCTCAATATAAGGTCGGCCTCTTCCAGCCGGCTTTCTTCGCCGGATGCATGCTCTGTGAGTTATTTTCTTCTGTATCATTTTACCGAAGATTTTCAGTTTTTTGTACTTTATTTATTCCTTCAACGAAGGGAGACTGGACTTCTCCGGCTAGTTATCTCCAGAACGGAGAAGAATGCATGCTTCACGTGACCGTATCTGGGAACTGCTCGGTGTTTTTCTCTGCCCTAATCAGCAGCCACGCAAGCTTTCCGTTAAAGGATGTTAGTTGATTTAACCTTGGGGAATGAAGTCATAAATTAGTTAGTAAAGCTTAGGAACTGAAATCTTAAAATAAAAAAAACTTTTTGGATTGAAATCATAAAGGCATGAAATTTTTGGGACTGAAATCACTTCGCCATATACGGTGGTTATGAACCTCACCTAAGGATTTCCATCCACTTTTGTGTTCAAAACTAGTTTTATTTTGGGCGCTGCTATTAGCACCGCAGTTTTGGCTAGTCGCATCGCATTTTTTCCTAAATTTTCGCGTCTTGTAAAAAATACACATTGTACATGTATTTTTAGGAAAATTGTCCAACACGAAAGTTGTAGATTTCGACGAGATCTACAACTTTAGTGTTGAACACTTTTCCTAAAAATGCATGTGCAAAGCGTACTTTGGAAATACGCCCAGGTTTCGCGCCTTTTGGAAATACGTCTTGTACATGCATTTTTAGGAAAAGTGCTCAACAGGAAAATTGTAGATCTCGTCGAAATATACAGCTTTCGTGTTGGACAATTTTCCTAAAAAACATGTATAATGCTTGTATGCGCCTTTTGGAAACAGCAGCGCCCTCATTCTACGGGAGTGACATTTTTGTCAAAACTCAGCCGAGAAAAAAAATGCGTAAAACAGAGTAATAGTCAATATAAAGGTGTCAGTCTCGTTAAAAATTACACCTACCCAACTTATTTTGTGTCTATTCTATGCAGAAAAATATTAAAAAAAACCAAATTTCTAGTCAAATTTGGTGACTTAAAAAAACTGCGGGCTCCACATGAACCTTTGTCGAATTATCACGTGTCCGCATCAATAATTATTTGCGGGCAAAATACAAAATGAATAACAATTAATATAATCACAAGTAATTATAATACGGCGCTGCTATTAGCACCACAATTTTGGCTAGTCGCGCTGTATTTTCTCCTAATTATTCACGTATTTCCAAAAGGTGCGAAACCTGGGCTTATTTCCAAAATAAGTCTTGTACATGCATTTTTAGGAAAAGTGTCTAACACGAAAGTTGTAGATCTCGTCGAAATCTACAACTTTAGTGTTGGACAATTTTCCTAAAATTGCATGTACAAGGCGTATTTTCAAAAGACGCGAAAAATTAGGAGAAAGTACGGTGCGACTAGCTAAAACTGCGGTGCTAATAGCAGCGCCCTTATAATACTATATCTTATGAGTCAAATTATTCTGTATAATTAAAATTAATTTTACGTGATGAGATGCATCGGGCTCCAATCCCATGATGTAGCGATTTTCCCCCAAAGAAAATCGCAATTCCTTGAAATTTGAAGCAAAAAAAACAGAGCGGGTCAATTATGTCTCCACGTGGCATGCAATGATTGGTAAGTTCGCTAAACCATTTGAGCTCAACTTATTGTGTGCACTTTTAAACCAAGGAGGTCACAATTATATATGACGAAGGCTCCGTTTGACGCGTCGGTAACAGGCGTGAACACGGATAGTTGTTAGCCGTCGTTCGTGAACGCCAGACTTCACCTAAAAAACTTCATTCACTTTTATGTTCAAAACTAGTTTTCTTTTATTGATCATAACATAGCTGTTGTCGTGTCAAATATACATATCATGACGGTGACATTTTTGTCCAAACTCACAGGAGCAAAATCGCCGCATCAAACAGGGATCCGGATCCTCTGGAGTTCGTGCGGGAACTCCAGGGTGGAGTTCATGCGATCTCGCCCGTTGGATTTCAATCCAACGGGCGAGAGCCCCCTAGTTTTTTATATTTTTTTTACTTTTTAACTTTTTGTCTTCTAGCGAATAAATTCAGGTAGTCGTTGGATTGATGAAGTTGAGGGGTCTCGCGCCGTTGGATTGAACTCCACCCTAGAGTTCCCGCACGAACTCCAGGGGATCCGGATCCATCAAACAGAGCCCCCCCCCCCCCCCCCCTCCACAGTGGGGCTCGCAGAGGATCCGGCCGAAATCACTCCCCTCGTCGGGTCGTCCGGAGCCCAATTCCCCTTTGGGGGGTATGACTTCTCATTTCTCAATTCGTCGCGCGCTCAGAACGCTCATGTGTTCGTTGCACGCTCAAAACGCCTCCTCGCACGCTCAGAATGCTCTCATGTTCAATGCGCGCTCAGAACACTTTCCCACGCGCTCAAAACGTGTCCACGTTCCCGACACACGCGCAATTAACATTTCCTAATTTCTCGAATTGCAGACCCCGTTCGTCGCCTTCATCTTCATCAACGAAGATGTCTGAACTGCCCGAAGGGCGAAACAGTCATTTACGAAAAATGACGATCTGTGTGCTCCGAACCGGAAAACGTGATTCGCCCGTCAGGTGGTTACGGTGGTTATAACGGCGAAATTATCGGACTACCCCCCGCCAAATTAAAGTTGTAAAAGGAGCTCAGATCCTTCATTTCAAGACACCTTGCCTTCTACGCCCGAGAGAGCTCCTTTGAAGATTTTCTTGGAATTCTCCTTCGGCACTTGAAGATCTCCTTCGGCACTCGAAGATCTCATTCGAATCTTCGAAGATCTCCTTCGAGCCTTCGAATGTTGCGAAAGACGACTCAGCATTCTCATTTTTGTTCTCACCACTGTTCTCAGAAGAAGTACTTAGTTTTTCGAGAGGCGGTCTGTCATCCTCGGAGTTTTCTCTCTCTCTCTCTCTCTCTCTCTCTCATTATAACGAGCAACGGCCCGTCGCGCTCAAGTTCTCAACCTCTAATTGTAACCCCCAGAAGATAGTGGAAGTTGGCCGGCACAGCTCCGACCGCGTGGTTTTTCACCCTTTTCGGGTTTTCCACGTTAAAATTCCTCGCGTCACTTACTATTCACTCATTGACTGTTTGCTCGCTCGATTCGCTTCCGAGCTAAGGTGATTCAATTCGGCTGGTCTACCAGAACCCGAGCGATCCGCAACAACTATATTAGAGAAAATTCATTCATTCTTCCATTTGGACCATATCAATCGTAGTCTGTGTAGATCTATGTTCAAAACACTCTACTTATCTTAAGGATGATTGCGAAGCTCACATGATCAATAATTAAATGATTTGAGCTCACTTATTATGTAGCGACCTCTGGAATATTATTTATTTACTTTTAATAATCACACCTTAGCTAGAAATTTTTCCAACCTTTTCTAATTTTTGCCCGGGACCAATCAGAAGAGAACGCGTGTCACACATTATGTATGCGTGAGGCTGGATAGAGAAAGGAAGTCAGCAAATTAGGAGATCGAAATAACCGCCTAGAAGATCATTTCGATCTCCCTAGCGGGTCCCGGAAGAAAAAATTTGGGCGCATTAGTGGGGTCCACCTTCTAATCATGTTATATACACCCAGCTAGCTTTCTAATGTTTTTCCAAAGTCCCGCTCCTTCTCCACTCCTTTCCTGCAGCTGTCGCCGTCCCCCTCCCCTCATCCGAATCAATGGACAGCCGGAAGACACCGCAGAACGACATCTCCGGCCATTCTCCGGTGAAGAAGCCGGCGAGGAACAGGTACTCCTTCGCCTGCGCCCTCCTCGCCTCGATGACCTCCGTCCTCCTCGGCTACGGTAGGTTCTCAGGCATCCTCCCATCTGATCATCTTCTTCCTCGGGCTAAGGCTTATGAGTATTTTCTCTCAAATCCATTTAAAATCTGGATTAAATGATTTGTTTTTTATTTAAATTTAAACCAATTTGAAACAAAAAAAAAACTTTGAGAATCTTTTGAAATCGGCAGGAAGCTTAATCAAAGGAAAAAAATTTAGGCGGTTTTTTCTCACGTAAGATCACGGTGCTCGCGCATCAAATCGTTGGTTCTCTGTAATTGATCGAAATACTGTCGTATTTGTCAATTAAAAATACTGTTAGTATTTCGCAAAAACAGCTACGCAGTAGGATGCCAGATCATACGATTATCTAAAATTAGGTGGGAGAACGCACCTATATATTTCTCTAATTTATGAGAGACTATGACACCGTTTGGCTGAAAAAACTTATATGCGCACAACTCATTTTTTTCTTTCAAAAATAAACTTATTTGTTAAAGTTTATATTTAAATTACATAATATAAATTTATGTATTTTTAGGGTAATTTTAAGTGCTCGTATATGTATATATTTTGAAAAAAAAATACAATTGTACAAAAATGTAAGAAGATATATTTTTTTAAACTATTTTTCAATTGTAATTTTGCTGCAAAAATAAATGTAAAAATACAGTTTATTATAAATGTAAGTTACATTACAACTGTATTTTTTGTAGAAAAAATAGGTTCACATGAGCGCACAAAAAAATCTCTCTCGTTTGGCGCGGTGTTTTTGCTCCGATAAATTTGGACAAAAACGTTGCCGTCATAAAATGTATGTGTCACGACCCGTCTCGACAAGAGTCAGAGTGCGCTTCGGGGCGGGCCGTGATGCCACAGGCATGGGCGAAAAAAAATTCATGTCTGCTAAGGCGGATCCAGGAATACTACAAATAGTTTAAAAATAATTAATTTGAGGAAAAACAGGTTGATTTATTGCGGATGCTTTAAAATATGATAACTTGAAACAAGAGCACATGCATTTTAGTAAAAACTCAAGATATAAGTTCTGGAACAGAAATTTATGCAGTGAACATCACAAATGAATGAACATGCAAAACATGTCAAATTCTAGTACATATAATATTTAGCCTAGCAGTTGTCCATGAAACAAGAGAAAATGTGTGATCGTAATTACTGCATAATAGAAATGTCCTACAGTAAAAGAAATGAAACATAAACACAAAACCTGAAACTTGACGCAGATCGGCCTCAGCGAGCAGGCGGCACATGCGCAAAGACTAAGGCAAATCCAAAACAAGAAGGAAAAGCCTCAGAACATTGATAACATAAGCAAGGTAAATTACAAACTCCCAATGGAGACAACAATATATAAGTACCAGTTTTATCAGAAGCAAAGCTAGCAAGGCAGACATTAAACAAGACGAGTAGAAATAATCAGAATTATTAGGCTATTCCGAAGCATAACAAAGATTCAGTCATGTAATGTCATTAGTTGTAATCATTGAAAGGTGCAAGTGTTTCTTTCTGATGCACGAGATTCTAACATGAGTCTAAATGCAAGGCCTATCAAAGTAATTGAGCTTGCTATGACATTATTGGTTCCCGTTACATGGTAAGCGGGAACTCGCTTCAAGGCGTCACATCAATTTAACACTACATTTCAATGATTGTTAAGTACATAAATGAACTGAAGGATTCATGATTCAGACAAATCCCGGTTCAGATACAGATTCAGATTCAAGACTTGCCGGAGATTCAGGAATAAGCAGATAAAAGATCATTGTAACATCATAAGCTGTAATCAATGAAATGCGTAGGTGTTTATAGTGGGCGCACATGGTTCACACTCATGTCCGGGTGTAAGGCTTACTAGAATAAAAGTATTTCCTGCTTACCGTGACCATGCAATCAAGACGATGCACCACCTAAACCCTAGCTTCCAAGATTTACTTATGACACACAGGACCTTAGTGATTCAAAAATTTAAGCTCACTACGACCGGTCCTTTGTTCCCATTAGGGATTCAAGAGGGAACCCAAGTCAAGGAGTTTCATCAATTAAACCCTACCTTTCAATGTTAACTTACGTTATTATTGACTTAGCGCAGGATTTCGTGGATTCTAGCATATCAAGACATGTAACCAAGATGCTGATTCAGATATACAAGAGCAGATTTTTTTTACAAACGTGAAACGGGAGGAATCAAGTTATAGAAATTATTTACTCGAGTCTTATAACCAGACAGGCGTAAGCAACAAGATTCGATGACTCGGAGAACTCGATAAAGAGTTTTAGAACTTGCGGATTCAAGTATTCACGAGTAATAAGATAATTATACATCATTTTCCAGGATATCCAATTTTCATTTAGTTTGAACCATTCCAACAAACGATTATTCTCCAAGTAAACATGTGTACAACCCAAATATTTCATATCGAACACATTTCGTCTAATTGCTAGCAAGGAATCTTAACATTTGCCAATATACCAATTAATGTTCATGCTCAAAAAGAACCACTAATTCCTCCAATTAAAATCATCATTTCACATTTCACAACTCGTGCTATTTCAAATGCGTGAAACCTTAAACTACTATCAAGTCAAATCAAACAATCAAAACTAAACTTATTTGATGACACGAGTATTCAAGAGTGAAGCATAAAATCATAAGAACAGGTCATGCTAAACAAAATTCAATGCTTGCAAGAGAGAGGGATCTCTACTTGCCTTAAATGAGGCTGAATCTGACGGCGGCGGCTAAGCGGCGCAAGCAAAAGCAAACATCACATTTTGAACCTGATCAAGCACAACGAAGGCGACATAGCATAAATTACTTCGCTAATACAAGCAATCCTACGACAAGGAAATTAAACAACGAGGGTTTAGCGGATTTTACCTCCCTCAAAGGAGAGGGGAGAAGAGATTCCGCGCGGAGACGGAGACTTGGCGGCGCTTAGGTTGCGGAAACCCTAAATCGGAGAGGACTTGAAGAGATCCCGCTGAGAGATTCGACGATCAACGCCGGAAATCACAAATAAACCGGGGTTAGATGAATATAGGAGGGCAAACATCTGAAATAGGAGGGGAAGAAGGAATTTCTTACCAATAGGAAGTCAAGATCGGGCTCAAGGAGCCGAATCCGAGTCCAAAATCTGAGAGGAGGAGGGTTCGAGCAAAACCCTAGGCGAAAACGGAGAGTAAGAGGGCTGTCAACCTTTAAACTGGCGGGTGGAGGGTTGCTGCCCACGAGAAGGAGGAGAGGCCTTGCCGCTAGAGGGGGAGTGCTGCCCTAGCTGAGGAAGAGGAGGAGGCTGCCATCCCTTGGAGGAAGAAGGGATGCTGGAGGGGCCACGGTCGGCTAGGGGAGGAGGAGCAGGCTGCGTCGGCCATGGCAGGAGGAGGCGCCGACGGAGGAGACGGCCACATCTGGAGGAGGAGACGACTGCAGGAGGGAGAGCAGCAGACGTCGGCGGTTGCGCTGCGCACGCGAGACGGGAGCGGGAGACGAGAGCGGGAGTGCGACTTGCGGCTTGCGGGAGACCTGGACCGGGGGGGATTTAATAGGGAGAGGGGCTGATCGGGATTTAACAGAGGAGGGAAGGCTGGTGTGCGGCTAGCCATTAGGGAATTAGTATTATTATTATTCTTGGATTTTAGGGGTGTTACAGTATGTTTAGCATGACAATAGTTATGACCGCCACCAAAAGAAGAGAACTTGTTTTGAACGTAAAAATGAATGAAGTTTCATATAGTTGTGGTCGGGCGTTCACGAACGACGGTTCATGATCACCGCATTCACGACCGTCACCGTCGTGCCAAACAGACCCTATATTACCTAACTTAATCAGAAGCGAGTCATGCATTAATCATTTCTCATGTTTATTTTCATTATGAATTTTTTTTATTGTGATGATTTGGATGCAAGGTCCAATGTTTTTTTTGTGAAACATTTTTAAATGATAAGTGATTCTTGTTAAGTATGTCCCACGAGAAAATCTCGACCTAATTCAAAGATGGGATAGTTTAATTTGAGTCTGAGTTAACTTTGGGGCCCCTAATAGTCCCTCGTATCATATGGTCTGACAACTTGAATCAGACCTGAATGACGGCTCGAAGGCTACGTTGCACACAATTCTGTTTTGTGTCTGATATGACCATTTCAGACCTAGGCCTTAGCAGACCTGTTTTGATTGGGAGTTTGAGCCCGAAGCAGAAAATGTTCGGGCATGACACATATTTGTCATACTTTGTTTGTTGTTCTTTATTTGTCACCATAAAGTCTGGCTTTGCGCCCGATTTGAATCGGACAATCATTGATTCTGTTGGGCGTCTCACTTTACCAATTTTTATCTCTTATCAAATCGTCTTTTGATCGGGGGGGGGGGGGAGCTGAGGCCGAAACTAAAAATATTATGGCACAAACTTGCTACACTTTATTTGCACCCCCATTAGGCTAATACAGTTTAACAGATAAAATTTATTATTATCATTTAAGAGTCACTAATATTTATTAATTTGGTTATAAAATTGTCACCTACATTGAGCTTGTGATGACACAATATAATGTATGTATATATGCATGTACTGGATCAAAAGTAGTTTTATGTATCAAAAATGAAGAACTTGAACTTAGGGATTGTTATATGAAATTGTTATATTTAGAGAGAAATCGTTTATTCGCAGATTTTTACTATTTGTAATTCTAAAGAGAACATAAATTATTATCTGCAAATCAATGCAAAAAATAGAAAAAAAATAGAAAACTTTCATTTCTGCAATTACAAATACTTTAACTTAGCGAATGAAAAATATTAGATTTTCTTAATATAATTAGTTAATGTATATATTTATTAAGAAGCCTCCCGCATATAGGACTAATTATTACACACATTAAGTGTTATAATAAATAAATTGATCTCAATAAGAATTTTTTATAAGTCAAATTACAACAAAAATGAAATTGAAAGCACACATAATTTTTTATTCCTTTAATTATTGGTTAAAAATTTGGTTTGCGGATAGATATTTATTTCAAATAAATGTTAGGTATTTGATTTGCGAATAGAAAATTTTGATCGTATAACAATTCACTTGTTATATTAGTTATGTTTGGCATGACAATGATTATGGCCGCCGCTAAGAAAAGAAAAGCTAGTTTTAAATATTATTTATTATTATCTATATTTTGTGTAAATTTTAATAATAAAAATTCAAACAAATACTAGAAATATATAATGGGTCGTCTTATATGTAGGTCAATTTTGATTGTATGCTGTCCAAAGATAAACGAAGGTCAAACAAAAAATCCATAAGAACCTGTGTGAACCCATTCAGAAATTGACCTGCACATAACCAAAATATAACATCATATAGTTATTGCCTAAATCCGACACTAATTAATAATAAATTAAGGCGATGGTTAACCGTAATTCGAAATTCGCCTATGACACCCTATTGTTAACCGCAATCCGAAAAATCTAAAAAAGTTATACGCAGCCCGATATTGACCTAGCACACCCATTGTATGCAACCCAGAAAGTTTTATCCTCGGCCACCAATAACTTCTTCCCAACCAAATCATTCCTGAGCAGCAGAGAAAATAAACTAGTTTTGGGCATAAAATGCATGAATTGTTTTAGGTGAGGTCGGGCGTTCACGAGCGACGGCTCATGACCACCGCGTTCACCTCCGCCACCATCGCGCCAAACGAAGCCTTAGAACACGTTTTTTTTCAAAGGATCCCAACAAATTAAGGTGAGGATAAAATCGTATAAGGCTTTATTTGGCGCGGCGGTGGCGTTTCTCCCGGCGGGTGTAAACGTGGATTTCGAACCGGAGGGCGGAGGGGGGATCGAAACGGAGCTTTTTGCTCCGTTTCTCATGGCGCGGCGGGTGCAAACGCGGCAAACGTCACCGCCGGGCATTTGTTTACCCGCCTTGCGGCGGCATTTGCCGCAAACGCCGCCCGCCACCGCCGCGCCAAATGAAGCCTTATAAGCTTGCGAAGAAGATGGCAGAGAAGAGGAAGGGGTCCGGGTTGCGATTAAGGAAAGCCAGGGAGGAAAAAAACATAATTTTTAGTAGATTTGGGATGCGGATAGCCAAATTCGGGCTGCGGTTAAATTATGAGTTTTTTAAGATGATTGTTATCCGCACTACAGTTTTGGCTATCCGCACTTTTTTTGTATGAGTTACTACGCGCCTTTTAGAAATATGTCTTGTACATGCAGTTTTAGGAAAAGTGTTCAACACGAAAGTTGTAGATCTCGTCGAGATCTACAACTTTCGTGTTGAACACTTTTCCTGAAAATGCATGAACAAGGCGTATTTCCAAAAATTCGCTATAATTACGCCAATATTTTAATCAAGATCTACAACTTTCGTGTTGAACACTTTTCCTAAAACTGCATGTATAAGGCATATTTCCAAAAATTCGCTATAATTACGCCAATATTTTAATCAGGGCGGCAATACGTCTTGTGCATGCATTTTTTTAAAAAATGTTCAACACGAAAGTCGTAGATCTACAACTTTCGTGTTGATCACTTTTCCTAAGAAAGCATGTACAAGACGTATTTCCAAAAGGCGCGGAATAACTCATACACAAAAAGTGCGGATATCCAAAACTGTAGTGCGGATAACAATCACCTTAATTAACCTGTAAAAGTTGCCCCGTCTAATCACCCAGATTTTATTGGTTTTTGTTCCAGACGTGGCGGTGATGAGCGGCGCAGCCATTTTCATCAAAGACGATCTCCACGTGAGCGACACCAAGCTCGAGATTCTTGCCGGCATTATCAATATCTACTCCCTCATCGGCTCTCTCGCCGCCGGCCGCACCTCCGACTGGATTGGCCGGCGCTACACCATGGTCCTCGCCGCGGCAATCTTTTTTGTCGGTGCCATCCTCATGGGCCTCGCCACTAACTACGCCTTCCTCATGTTCGGCCGCTTCATCGCCGGCGTGGGCGTCGGATACGCCCTCATGATCGCCCCCGTTTACACGGCCGAGATCGCCCCCGCCTCCGCCCGCGGGTTCCTCACCTCCTTCCCCGAAGTCTTCATCAACTTCGGCGTCCTGCTCGGCTACATCTCCAACTTCGCCTTCGCCGGCCTCCCCAATCACCTCAACTGGCGCCTCATGTTCCTCGTCGGCGCAATACCGCCGATCTTTCTCGCCGCAGGCGTCCTCCTCCTCATGCCAGAGTCGCCGCGCTGGCTCGTGATGCAGGGCCGCCATGCCGCCGCCGCCACTGTACTCGCCAGAATCTCCACCTCGCCTGAAGAAGCTGAACTCCGTCTCGAGGAAATCAAAGCGGCGGCCGCCTCCGGCGGCCATTCCATCCACGGGGAGGGAGTGTGGAAAGAGCTTCTTCTCCGGCCGACCCCCTCTGTTCGACGCGTTCTGATCGCGGCCATCGGGCTGCAGTTCTTCCAGCAGGCCTCCGGCATCGACTCGGTGGTTCTGTACAGCCCGAGGATCTTCGAAAAGGCAGGGATTACGAGCAAAAGCCAGAAACTTGGCGCGACGGTGGCCGTAGGATTCACGAAGACCGCCTTCATATTGGTCGCGACGTTCTTTCTGGACAGAGTGGGTGTAACGGGTCGGAAGATTAATTAAGTAATTCAGGGTTAGTGGGACCACACGGTAGCTGAGCTGGCAACACATTGTGCCACGCCTGCACCAACGGTCATCACAATAGTTATAAATACATAGGGAATGTAACAGTAAGGCATTATGATTATGAAAGTCTTCTTCTTATCTTAAGCTCTCTCTCTCTCTCTCTCTCTCTCTCTCCTTCTCTCTCCCTCTCTCTCTCTCTCTCCCTCTCTCTCTCTCTCTATCCCTTCCCGTTGTCCCTATCCCGGCGTTCATTCGCCCCGTTACCCGCGGCCACTCGCCGCCAGCCACCACCTCGTTACAATTGGTGCTCTCGTTGAGCCACCCTCTATGGAGGGCGCACAGTCACCACCGGAACTCAACCACGACGACACCTCCCCATCGACAAACACGGTTTCTTGGAGTGATTTTGATCGACGACATGCGCTCTACATGGCACAACACACCAGCGTGTGCGAAGCAATCAAATCAACCCAAGAACGATTCACAAGCGACATCCAGCAATTGACGATTTCAATTACAACGTCAGCACAGCAACAAGAACGCTTCCAACAAACCCAAGATCATCTCCAAGAATCAAACAATCAACTCCATCAAGAATTCAAAGATCTGCGCTCGGAATTACGCTCTCTCATTCAAACAATCACGGCGACAAATGACAAAGATCCCCAGGCTTCAACACGGGCTCAGCATTCTGACCATTACGGTCCTAGCACCTCAGCACTATCCGGCCTCCTCGGGCTCCCACCGCCGGCGGCCCCTTCCTATCATCAGGGCACGACGGAGGGGCTACCCCGGTTCCGGACTACTGTTCTCGATGGAGCATCTACATCACAGCCCGGCCTGTTAGGTCAACCCCCCACCCGCATTCAGCCATCAAGTTCAGCAGTCCCGGCGCTGAATAACACCTTATCAACAATTAATCCTCCACATTTTACATCGGCACAGCAATATGGACTGATTCCGCATCAAGAGGGCAACATTTCAGCGCCATCCAGACTGGACGGCCCATCATTTGCCTCAGGCGACCCAACCAACTGGATCTATAAAATGGAAATGTATTTCAGATACAACAACACCAACCCGCTGGACTACGTTTTTCTCGCATCCATGCACCTTGAAAACCCGGCGTCCCAATGGTTTCAGGGATTACTACGCAACGATCTTTGCCCAGATTGGAATACATTCAAAACCGCAATAAAGGATCGATTCGGCCCATCGGATTATGAGGATCCACTAGGTAAATTTTTTAAACTCACTCAAATTTCCACAGTGTCAGCTTATCAAGACACTTTCGAACTATTAGCATGCCAAGTTAACGGATTCACTGAAGACATGTTACGTAGAAACTTTCTTGCAGGTCTTAAAACATACATACGTAGAGCAGTTATAGCACATCACCCCGACACCCTTTCGGAAACCTTTAAACTCGCTAGGTTATTTGAAGACCAGTTCCTGGATGATACTAAATCTCAAAAACAATGGCCCCAACGAACAAACAACATAGGACAAAATAATACCCGCCCGGCACGCATGGCAGTTCGGCGACTTTCCCCAGCTGAGCTACAAGCTCGCCGGGAAAAAGGCCAGTGCTTTTCATGTGAAGAACGATATGCGCCGGGGCATAAATGCAAAAACAAAGCGACGGTTTATATTTTGGACGGCGAACAAGATGACGACCAAGACGGAATATTAGAAGATCAAACCGAGGAACCGACCCCAGAGGAATTCCTAAACCCAGAAATAAGTGTCCATGCACTAATGGGAACATTCCCTAGTAAATCATTGCGAGTTCAAGGAAAAATAGGACAATCCACGGTACACATCTTCCTGGACAACGGTAGCACACATAGTTTTATAACTAAAAGATCAGCAACTTTTCTTAAACTAACCATAGTCGCAATTCCCCCATTCAAGATACATGTGGGTAACGGTAATAAAATGTTTTGCAAAGAACTGTGCCCACAGGTTGCTTTAAATATCCAGGGAATCACTTTCAACATAGACCTCTTTATCACAGACTTACACGGAGCGGACATAATCCTAGGTTTTAATTGGTTGGAAATGTTAGGACCTATAACCACGGACTACGCCACACGGGAAATGTCGTTCACATATCATGGATCCCCATGTCGAATAAAGGGGCTCACTACATTAAACTCGGGATCGGTAACATCTTCCCAAATCCACAAATTAGTGGCACAAGATTCCATCGACTCCATGTTACTCTGCCTACAAACAGAACCGTTAGAGGGACCGGACAGCACTGAAGAAAATGACACAGTACCACACACCATTCAAAACCTCCTAGAGGATTACCACGACCTCTTCTCAAAACCACAAGGGCTGCCACCACAAAGGACATTGGATCACAAAATACCACTTATTAATGAATCCCACATCGCTAAAGTTAAACCATACCGATACCCGTATCGCCACAAAAATGAAATCGAACGTTTAATAGCAGAAATGTTGAGCCAAGGCCTCATTCGACCGAGTAATTCATCTTTTAGCTCACCAGTTCTGCTAATTAAAAAAAAAGATGGAACGTGGCGTTTCTGCGTGGACTACCGCGCACTAAACGCCCTTACAGTCAAAGATAGTTTTCCAATGCCTACAATTGATGAATTGCTAGACGAACTCCACGGAGCAAAATATTTTTCCAAGCTAGATTTACATTCAGGGTATCATCAAGTTCGTATGAATGAAAATGATATCCATAAAACAGCTTTTAGGACACATAATGGTTTGTATGAATTTTTGGTAATGCCATTCGGCCTTACCAACGCGCCAGCATCCTTCCAAGCACTTATGAACACACTATTTAAACCATTCTTACGACAATTCGTGGTAATATTTTTCGATGATATTTTAATATACAGCCCCTCCTTGGCCACCCACCACTCACACCTACAACAGGTCTTTGAGGTATTAAAGACCAATAGATTACACCTTAAACACTCCAAATGTAGTTTCGCAGTGACCCACATTGAATTTTTAGGGCACTTAATCACACCCGAAGGCGTGAAACCAAATCCAGGAAAAATAGAAGCAATTGCGGACTGGCCAACCCCTCACACCCAAAGACAATTACGGGCATTCCTAGGTTTAGCAGGATATTACAGAAGATTTATACGACAATATGCAACAACCACAGCACCTCTAACCGACCTTCTCACAAAAAATGGCTTCACATGGTCGGACACGGCAAACAAAGCTTTTATACACATCAAAGAACTGTTGACCGACGCACCCGTCTTAGCATTACCAAACTTCGACTTACCCTTTACCATTGAATGCGATGCATCCAGTGTGGGCATAGGAGCCGTATTATCCCAAAAGGGACACCCACTTGCATATTTTAGTAAAAAGCTCTCACCTAAAGACCAAGCCAAATCAACTTACATAAGAGAATTGATGGCCATTACAACCGCTGTGAGCAAATGGAGGCAATACCTCATCGGCTCATCATTTATAATACTCACCGATCACCAAACATTACATAATTTGAATAATCAAATCATGACACTGCCGGAACAACATAAATTTTTGACAAAATTATTAGGCTTTAACTATGTCATTCAATATAGGCCGGGCCGCGACAATACAGCAGCAGATGCTCTATCACGCGTCCATGAGCCACCTAATACTGCGGCTATAAACGCCCTACAAAATGTTTCGTTTACCTTCTCTAATCTTTTTGACGAATTGGAAAACGAGTACCAAACCGACACAAAGGCAAAACAAATTTTGGAAACATTAAGTAAGGATCCCAGTAGTATCCCGGACTGGACAAAAATAGGGGGTAGATTATTTTATAAACAGCACCTTTATATCCCCGAATCTACCATAAGAGTAATTTTGATAAGTGAAGCACACGACACTCGCATCGGAGGCCACTCCGGCATCACGGCAACACTAAAACGCCTGGCCCATTACTATTATTGGCCGGGAATGCACAGAGAGGTTGCGTATTACATCCAGCATTGCGATATTTGCCAAAAGGGCAAGGATCGCAATGATAAACAACTAGGCACTCTTCAACCACTGCCAATCCCGACCCAAATTTGGGCAGATATATCAATTGATTTTATTACCCACCTACCTAAATCACAATCACACACGACAATTTTAGTCATGGTAGACAGATTATCAAAAGGGGCACATTTTGCCCCACTTCCGACAAACTACACGGCACAATCGGTAGCACAGACTTTCTGGGAATTCTGTGGGAAATTACACGGTATCCCCGAAACGATTGTTTCGGATCGGGACGCGGTATTTTTGAGCAAATTTTGGTTAACATTTTTTAAAAATAACGGGACGAAACTACGTTTCAGCACGGCTTACCATCCACAAACGGATGGTCAAACCGAGCGCGTCAACCGCTGTATTAATCAATATTTACGATTATTTTCATTCCGGCACCCCGCACGATGGGCCCAGATGTTGAGCTGGGCAGAGTATCATTATAACACAAGTTATCACACAGCAGCGGGCATATCACCATTCGAGGCAATGTTCGGCCGACCACCACCAAATTTCCTGCCCCGGCCAGCGGGTGATGTCTCGGCCGACTGGCCCCTGCCACCAGGCACCACGAGAGAGCTATTATTATTACAATTAAACACACACCTACAGCAAGCACAGCACAAAATGAAGAAATACGCAGATAAAAATAGACGGGAAAAATCATTTGCCCCGGGAGATTTGGTCCTCCTGCGACTCCACCCATACCGCCAACATTCACTGCACAGAAGAACGAATAAACGTATCAGTCTGCGATATTACGGACCGTATACAGTAATAGAAAAAATAGGGGCAGTAGCCTACAAATTGAACCTTCCAGAATACAGCAAATTACATCCAGTATTCCACATCTCTTTACTCAAACCATACCTCCCTAATGCAAACTACACAATCCACCCCCTACCCCTGCATAGTTTAAACACGGCCCACCACAAAACACCACTACAAATATTAGACACACGGACACGACATCACGATGATCAATTAGTATCACAGGCATTAGTACACTGGGAAGGGGGGCTACCGGAAGAGGCAACCTGGGAAGACGTGGAGTCGTTGGACCCACTATTCCTTCAAACGCAGCCACCGGCAAACACAGACAATTCCAGCGCCACCGAACACGCCGTCGACACCGCAACGCAAAAAGCCAACAGGGAAGTCACCCTCCACACAAACCCCCAAGTCATCCCCGTTTTTGACTATACTACATCTAACCCGGTGAATACGGATGAATTTACAGCACCAAATCAGAGGTCTACCGCAACCAGAGCGGCGACGACATCACCAGAACACAAGCAAAGGGCCACAAACAACACAGATTCATACAACCATATATCCGACAGGGACGCTCTCCGCCTACCCAACACTGTCATCCCCATGTTACCGTCTATCCCTTCTCTTAACATCCTACCATGTTCATTGCAGGATCAAGCACACCGCAGCACAAAAAAAGGGGACAAAACAGGCTCTCCTCAACCGGTAAAAGCAATAGAGCAGCACAAACTATTATACAAGGCCCCTAACAGGGAAGACACCAGTCCCACTTCTAACGTCATCCCCCCAGCACTAAACTGCACGGATCTAACAAATTTTTACATTCCCTCGCAGGATCAACCGACAACGACCTCACCGGGGCTGGACGCAACAGGAAACAATCCCACACACACAAAAGGAGATACAGAGATACCTCTTCGAAGTAACGCCACGATGACGAAGGTTCAAGGAGAAACCAGTCTCCGCCGATCCCGCCGAGCATCGTCCACTCTAATGCGCAGTCTTCCCCGCAATATCCCTCGCCGCGGCCGCTCAGCAAGGAAAGGAAAAAGGGATTAGGGTTGGGGGAACGGGCGCATCTCGAATACTTAAAGCCAGCATCGCGGGCAGCAATCGACAGAACCGGGCAGCTCGCACCACCACGGGCAATTTTTTCGGGCACGATAGGGATGTAACGGGTCGGAAGATTAATTAAGTAATTCAGGGTTAGTGGGACCACACGGTAGCTGAGCTGGCAACACATTGTGCCACGCCTGCACCAACGGTCATCACAATAGTTATAAATACATAGGGAATGTAACAGTAAGGCATTATGATTATGAAAGTCTTCTTCTTATCTTAAGCTCTCTCTCTCTCTCTCTCTCTCTCTCTCCTTCTCTCTCCCTCTCTCTCTCTCTCTCCCCTCTCTCTCTCTCTCTATCCCTTCCCGTTGTCCCTATCCCGGCGTTCATTCGCCCCGTTACCCGCGGCCACTCGCCGCCAGCCACCACCTCGTTACAGTGGGGCGGCGGCCTCTGCTTTTGAGCAGCGCAGGGGGGATGGTGGCGTCGCTTCTGGCGCTGGGCTCTGCTCTGCTGGTGATCGAACGGAGGGGAAATGATGGCCGGAAGATTCCGAAGGCGGCGCTGGGTTTCAGCATCGCGACGGTGTTGACATTTGTGGCGTCGTTCTCGATGGGATTGGGGCCGATAGCGTGGGTTTACAGCTCGGAGATTTTTCCGATCAGGTTGAGGGCTCAAGGCGCGAGTTTGGGGACGGCGACGAACAGGGTGATGAGCGGGGTGGTGTCGATGACGTTTATATCTCTGTATAAGGCGATAACTATATCAGGGAGTTTCTTTCTGTACGCCGGGATAGCGTCGGCGGGGTGGGTGTTCTTTTATGTGTACTTGCCGGAGACGAAGGGTAGGAGTTTGGAGGATATGGAGGAAGTGTTTGGCGGGCGGAAGGAGACGGGGACGAAGGAGGTGGAGGTGGCAAGCGTTGGGCATGGTGCCGGCGACGAAGGTCACGGCGAAACGAAGAGTGTTTGACAGTTTGACTTCTACATACGGAGATATTCTATTTTACTTTAATATTATTAATTAGCTTCTCTTGAGTTGACTCAAAATAAGCCCCCCAAAATAGATTATTATGTATTATTATCATGCGTTCTGTGAAGCAATTTGAATGGCCCAGATGATTTTGCATGATCTCTGTTAGAAATCATCATCCTCATTTCATATCATAATATCATACACGCCATGTTTCTAAAATTTACGTCAGGCATGAGATTAAAATAAACACGTTATCAATTAATTAATGCGAAAATTTATTCTACATTACTTTTTGTTTTGCGCGCTGCTATAAGCACTCTGTTTTTGTCTATTTGCACTCGTCGCTATTAGCAAGCACTGTTCTAAGTGAGTGACTATTCGCACTCAATCTGTCTATTAGCAATGCACTATTACTATTAGCATTTTTTTGTCAATTTCTTTTTAACATAGTAAAAATAATATTTTCACTATTGTAAAAGAACACTTAAAAGATTACACATTTCCAAAAATAAATGCCAAAAATAAATTGTCAATTATTTGCTCTGCTTTCCATGTGCCGTTTATAAATAAAAAAACAAAAATGTTATTATAGGTCATATAAATATTGTTACATACTATAAATCCTCCAAAAAAAAATTTAGAGGAAGATGGAGAAATATTTAAAAAAAAAAATTCAAAACAACCAAAGTCACTACATAAAAAATATGAGATAAAGAATCAAATCCTAGCTCTAACATTGCATCAACAAGATCTATAAACTATCCAAAAATTTTAGGAGAAAACGCTCAAATTAGGGCAGAAAAATATCGGGCGGGCGGGAGGATTCGCGCGACCACTGAGCGGGAGAAGGGCAAGCCGCGACCACCGAGCCGGAGGGGGTGTTCGTCGGAGTTCCGACGGTTCGCCGGCGTGCAGGGAGGGGTCTCGGGCAATTTCCGCAAGAGGAGATGTGCGGGGGCGTGCGTCTAAGGGAAAGGGCTGCTTGCGACTATTAAAAATAAAACCATAAAATTTTGAGTGCTAATAGACAAAAGTGAAGTGCTAATAAACCCTAAAAAATTTTGAGTGCTAATAGACAAAAACGCAGTGCTAATAGCAGCGCCCTTTATTTTTTGTTAACAAATTCTCATCTGGATGCATACACTCGTGCACGTCAAATCAACTTTAATAAAATTGGTGAGTTTAATGATAACTCCTCGAAAATACCGATGACAAGTCTAATGACATTTTTATTCAAAAATATCGTTGACATGCTAATGACAAACTACCATAGTAGGCATAAGTGCTCTACGGTTTTTTAGATTGTAAAGAGTTCCATCATTACGGTTTAGTTTGAGTATATGTTGTAATTATTTGATTGAGTGTTGTGTTTTTTTTAATATATTATAATATATGTTAAGCGATTAGATTGATACAATAGGGTTGCTGATAGGATTTCCCAACAATAATTCAATCGAACCGGGGATTTCTCGCCACAACCACGATCGGCTCACCGATACAATTTCAACGAATTGGCCTCGCACAATTCAGTCTGTTTGCTCTTCCAAACAGAAGTCAGAGCGGCCGTACACATCAATGTCATGATTTTTTTAACCCATACTTGAAAGAAATCACATTGAGTAATAGAATGACAACACAATTTAGCAAGGGACCATCTACAAAGTTGTATGATCCAGCATAAAACCCACAAAAAGTTACTAAAAAATGTAGAAATTATGGAAAGAGATATGGGAGGCAGGTTTAGGTTGGAAATTATGGAGGAAAACAAATGATGTTTCATATGATTGGTGGGAAGAGATTAAATTTTAACTTTAGAGAGGGAAAAAACTGAAATCACACGAACGATGGAAAAAATTGTCTTTCTTTCTCAACTCGGTCTTTATTCGCGCAGTTATTTTACGAATCACGATTCATGCACACATTCAAGTGTTCAGAAAAGGTTGTCGGAGATGTTCCTTCGTTGTAAAATATCAAATGCTCAAATATAAAATTGGTCTGCGAATAACAATTTCTAAACCAGAAAAAATTTGTACGAGGATAGACATTTATGGTCTGCGAATAACAATTGACAAAAATGAGTGCCCTACTGTTTCCCTACCACAACCCGCCAGAGTTCTTCGGTGCTGACACCAACTTCTGCCCCAGCGACGACGCCACTTCTGCCCAGCGGCGACGCCAAGTTCTCCTCCAGCGACGCGCCGAATCCAGAGGGATTTCAGGACTTCGCGACAAGGGATCACCGGCAACTTCAGTACCAGCGAGGTCGTCCGGCGCCCTCCACCAACAGTCCGCTCACTGGCGACCTCATCTCTCAACTCATGCGAACCCCTGTTGAATCCCTCACCGCTGGTTGACGTCGACATCGACGCATTCCTCCGGCAACCTGCGACCGTAACTGTTCTTCCTCTGCGCCTATGCGACTTGGATGGAGCCACGACCTCTGCCGCTAGACCTATGAGGTATTCTTACTCCCAATTTCTCTAGCTAATTTATGCGATTCACTTGAATGAACTAAGAGCTTGTCATAAATGTTCTTACTCCCTTTAATTTCCGTTAACCATAAATTATTGTTTGTGATTTTGTGCTCGTGGCCGTGTTAGTCTCGTGGAAGGTTCGGCTCATAACACACCTGTGAATTCCACCTGAACAAAATTAACGAATCTCTTAAAGCTCAAAACGGCGAGGTTGATTTCACCCGCAAATTCGATTTTTGGGCACTCTCGGCCTACATAAATAATCAAGAGCAGATCCATATAAGGTCGGTTCCAACTTTTCAGAATTAGAACCGACCCTTGTACTCAAAATCTAGAGCCATACTCGAACCAAAAATTTCGCTAGCTCGGTTCTACATGACATCTTATTTGACTTTATTTATTGCTCGTATTACATAGAGTTATAGAACAAGTTGCAAGTAAATGATAATAAAAAGTTTGACCATAAATCTTAGAGTAGTGAATTTGAATTTTTCTACATATTAATCATATAAAAAAACGTAACATTCACATGGTAATAAAAGTTAATGTTTATTATTGTTAATCTGAGCAAGTTTAACATAATATTATCATTTGAGGATTCAAATATTTTCAAAGTCCATGAAAAATGAATATTAATATTGTTCTTTCATAGATTTTGAATTAAACCATAAACATTAAACAATAGATGTTAAATATTAACTATTAGTTATTAAGAATAGATATGTATTAAGTATTAAATACTACATAAATTATTAAGCAATTGCTAATTAAGTATAATTCGGTTCTTGGGTCGGTTCTCGAGTACTTGGCCCCAAGAATCAAAAGTTGACTCGAAGGATTAGTTTCAAGTTTTTTTTGGAACTAGGGTAGCGTTTGGGGCAGCTTATCGGCTCCGGTGCGACAGGTCAAAAACGCCATTTTCAAAATAAGTTGTGTTTGGGAACAAAAAGCTGTAAACGGCGTTTTTAAAGATAAGCGGTTGGTTGGGTTGTTGCTGATGGAAAGCTGCTGATGTTCAGCTCTGTTTGGTTGGGCTGTTGCTGATGGAAAGCTGCTGATAGAAAAAATGTTGATTCTGGAAAACGGAGTTTTGCTAAAAAACTGTTTGGATGAAAAGTTGCTGATTCTGAAAAATGGAGTTTGTAAAACGGAGTTTTGAAAATGTTGTTTGGAAACAAAACGGAGTTTTGAGTGAATTTTTTTTCTCACCAAATATATGAAAAATAAATATATTTTCCATCATATAATACCAAATACAAAAAAATAATGTTCACATGAACCATATGTCATGATATCTCCTACGATCTAGATTCATACAACTGATCCGATATACTATCACGTAGCGCAATCATCTCCTCTACACCACCTGCAGTGTCAGGACATGTATCTTGCCGCTCTTGTGTGGCCACTCCATCATCTCTACCCCTCTGCTCGGACTCACTGAAATCAAAATCCACACGCGAATGATGCCGGCGAATGAAATTATATAAAGTCATTGTGGTCATCACAATATCTGCCTGTTTGTCAAAGCGAAAGCTCGACATATCCCGCAGTATGACCCACTTCTTCTTCCATACACCGAAAGATCGTTCTATCACACTTCTAAGCGATGAATGCGCATGATTGAACATCTCTCGACGTCCTTCTGCGCGACGTCCACCATGGGCTAAGTCTGGCAGATGATACCTTGTATCTGGATATGGTTTTAAATATCTTTTTTGCAGAGGATAGCCAGCATCAACCAAGTAATATTTTCCTGAAAAATATTATAAAATGTTTAAAAATTGATATATTTTTTAAAGTAATAATTATATGAACTGAATTTTTACTATTTACCTTGAGGTGGATGAGGGAACGTATAACGAGGATCAGTAATTGCATAATTGAATATGCGACTATCGTGCGCAGATCCCTCCCAACCTGCATAACGAAAGTGAAGCACATGTTGAAATCACAAGCCGCCATGACATTTTGTGTCGGTCTGCCTTTTCTCCCAATATATGGAACTTGACCTCCCACTGGTACGCACGCGTCGACATATGTTCCATCTATTGCCCAGCGCAATCTTTAAAAAAAAGCATATAACGCCTATCATACATAATCTCTAGGGGAGTGCAGCGGAAAGACCTAACTGATGGTTGTATCACTTCCTCGGCTAACTGCAACAAAGCGCGAACACCACGAGCAAAAAATCTGCTAGTTGTCTCCGTTGAGTGCTGAAATCGCTCGCGTGTTTTTCTCATTGATTCATTATGAAACAATATATATATATTGTCAATGCTAGGACTTCTCTGGCTGCAGTTCTTCTTGTTCCCTGAAAATCACACTTCTCTTCTAGAGCATGCAAGAGATCCATAAAAATTTCTTGACTCATTATGAATGAGTCATGAAATCTAACTCGAGTATCACGAAGTAACTCTTCGACCCATTTATCGCCGGTTTGCTTTGAAGTCATGGATGGAACTGTATGGTTTAACAACGAGGTGTGTTCAGAGATATAACATATTGCTGCCACCACATTTTGATGATTGGCGATAGCACAATTTCTTCTAAAGATCGCGTGCTTCTCGTGCTCTGCTCTGGTATCTCTGATTCATCACTAGATATTTTCTGTTAAATAAAAGCAATACCAAGAATTACGACATCAGAAATAGCAAGTTAAAATCTCATAATATCAATAATGTCCACATCAAGTAATTAAACATAATGCAATGAACTAGTGTTATCATCACAACCAGAAAGAAGATAAAAGTGTCCACATCAAAACAAAAAATATAACATCCATAGTTCAATAGTAAAAATATAACATCATGTCTCATACTACGCCCCACGAGTAAATCGGGTTTTCAACCACTTTATGTTCATGCCTTCCGGAAGGCACATGAAAGTCTCTCTATGTTTTGTTTCCATCAAATATGTGATGGCAAAATCATTGAAGTCTTCATCGGATTGCACTTCTGGGTACGTGCCTAATTTTTCTAGTGCAAGTCCAATAGGAAAAGAAGAAGATAAAATCACTTGTGGCTCCTAGATGCTTCAACTTATGATCTTCGAGGACTCGGCCAAATTTTCTAACACCGAGCTAGTAGCTTTCTTCTTTTCTTCTTTCTTTTTTTGCTTGTTTCTGAGGTCTCCGCTGGATGAGGAACTTCGCTAACCTCAATGTCATCATGTTCATCCTCTGACATTGCTCTTTCATCGATAGACTCCGTAGTAAGATTCCTGGAGTGAGTAGTGCAAGAGTGATGTCCTGTAGCAACAACCGAACTGAACATCAAGTTCAGTTTATCCTCTAACTCTGGGGGGATTCCGACATATCTGAATTTCTTTGCCAACGGGACAACCTAAAAAAATAAAGGGTTTTAAATTAGAGATCGAAAAATTTAAACTACTAAATAAGAAATACCAATGATTTTAATTACTAAATACCTTCAATCTTTCGTCCCACCACTCGTCTGAGGCGTCTATAGTCTTCCTCGATGGATTCCAACACAAATCGGTCTCACCACATTTCAACTTTGTCCATAATTTCCACTCTTTCTTCAAATGACCCAATTTATTCTTAAGTTGGACTTTATCATATTTTTTACCGGTCTGTGCTTCAAAGTTTTTCATAACATATGTCCACCCCTCTTTATTAAAATGTGTGGTTGGTCGATTACCACGCTCTATCTCTTTTATGCAGATATCACAAAATAGAATCACATCGTTATTGTCCCACATAGCAGACACTCCACCATCATTTGTTTTGCCCATCCTTAAAACATTAAACAGTATTAACAATAACATACACCAACACACATACACCAACAAAAAAACACATACAAACCACAAAAAATAAACATACACACACAACACATAAACATACACCAACACACCAACACAGCACACACAAACACATACCAAAAGCCAACACACAACACACCAACACACCAACACAGCACACACAAACACATACCAACAGCCAACACATAGCACACCAACCCACCAACACAGCACACACAAACGCATACCAACAACCAACACACAGCACACCAACACAACACCAACACATACAACAAATAAACATACACACACAACAAATAAACCAACACCAACACACCAACACACACATACACCAACAAAAAAACCAAACTATATACACACAATAAACATACACACACATACACCAACACACACATTCACATACACATACAACACACACATACACCAACACACACATACACCAACACACACATTCACAGACACACACATACACAAACACACAATAAATAACCACAAAAAAATATGATAAACAACACACATACATCAACAAAAAAAACAAACTATATACATACAATAAACATACACACACATACACCAACACACGCATACACCAACACACACATACACCAACAAACACATACACCAACACACACACACACACATACACACACATTCACATACACACATACATTCACATACACACACACATACACCAACACACACATTCACAAACACATACAACACACACATTCACATACACACACATACACCAACACACATACACAAACACACAATAAATAACCACAAAAAACAATATGATAAACAACACACACATACATCAATAAAAAAACAAACTATATACACACAATAAACATACACACACATACACCAACACACATACATCAACACACACACACACACACATACATACACACACATTCACATACACACATACATTCACATACACACACACACATACACCAACACACACATTTACATACACATACAACACACATACATACACCAACACACACATTTGTGAAGGTTTGCTCGAAGCATCCGGAGGATGATCAAGGTGGAATCCACTCCCTGTTGCCCCTAGCGGGTATATATAGGGAAAACCCTAGGAGTACCTACGGGGATGAGTATCCGTGTACCCAACTGAACCGTTATACCTTCGAACCCGTTATTTGACCAAATATACATTAACAGTCACCTCCTATATTTGTGACTAATAACGTATACATTTCGAAGTGTAGAAAGTAGTAAAAGCAAAAAAGGAGTTTTCGACTTAACATAAACAAAAGAGTTAGCACAATAAGTAACAACAGAGTTTACATATAACATCCAGAATAAAGTACTACTCAATAAAATAAAGTCTGAAAACATAATGACAGAGATAAACAAATGACAATTCTACTCGTCTAGTAGATCATCAGCATCCGTGTCAAATACTACTCTCTCTCCTTCATCTCCACCATAGCCTACAAGGAATTTCATGAGTTAGAAAACTCTATGAATTCATGAACATATGCAGTAACGTACAAAGAGAACTAGCTCTTACATAAGTGAGCTTAGAACCTGTAGCATTGGTGAAGTAACACTGTCAGCATCTCTATCTGGTCTAGCAGGAACCAGTCTAGCGTTGATTTTGTAAATCAACCGTTATCATATCCATTAGTGATCATTATGTGCCTCATCAACAAAAGTTGAATGATATTGCACAAAACCGTTTGCAACATTATCAGGTGTGGAATAATGTGCTATGATCATCAATGTTAGATAACCGACTACAACGACTTTCTATTCCCAGTTGAATAATTTTCGAATCAACTTACAATGAGAAAGATGCTTAGTTATCAAATGTGGAATAACATGCATCTAACCATCTTGGGTTTTCATCAAGAAATTATTTGGGGTTTTCAGTCTGTTATTTAGATGCTTGAATGTTGCGACTATAGGTTCTCACTGTCAAAACATAAACTGCACGCGGAGGAAAGTTTCATATTTCTATGAACTTTATTCCCATCTCCCCCGATATTTTTATTGTGAGAGCTCTATTCAAGCCTTTGGTCAAGGCGTCTGCAACATTATCTTTAGATCTCACATCAATCAGGGTCGTAATCCCTTGACTTGTGAGTGAGGTCAACCAGGATTGTTTCAGCCTGAGATGCCTTGTTTTGTCATTGAACAAAGTGTTCGTAGCAATCGTTTTAGTAGCCTGATTGTCGCAGTAAACTGCAACAGAACTCATTTTCAGGTTCGACAAAGAAATGTCCATCACCAAATCTCTTAACCACTCTGCTTCTTCTCCTGCTGCAGCAAGAGCGTAGAGTTAGGATTCCATAGAAAAGAGTGCAATACAAGATTGTCTCTTAGACTTCCAGGCTACAGCTGCTCCTCCTAGTGTGAATACTGATACGCCCGTGAAAGGTGTATATAAATACGCAAGTGCACGTGCCGTACAAGTAATAAAATGATGAGAAATTGATCGTTCCCACGAGGAAGTGCTTAACTTAGCGCTCACAAATATTAATTCTGTCTTTTCTCTAAATTCAAGCAAGTAGTAATGATTGGTAGAGAAAACTTAATAATTCAAAAGCAACAATTACAACTCTAATTACGGTTACTTAAAATACTTTTACTTCACTTGGAAAGATAGTCTCACATGTGATTTTCCCTTGCTATGATGACAACCAATAAAAGTGATAATTCATGAAGTATCAATGATTCTCTTGCAACGATTCTAAATTAGATAACTTTATCTCTCGATCTCCATTATCCGTTTATCCCAAATCCTCTAGTCGTCTCTAACTTAGATGAAATTAGAATAACATAAAGTGCTAGAATCACAGTTGCTAATTTAAGAGGAGATATCTCTCTCTCTTGGAATTATATTAAGATTTATGATACACTTTCAACGCTCCTCTCTCGAATCTCGCGATGAAGTATAAATACGGAAGTTTTGGTTAAAAACTACACGACTCCTCTCTCGAATATCGTCGTTCAAACAAACGTTCATCTAGCCCGACTCATCTCTCGAATTTTTGCCAAGCACTTTAAAGATGAAACTTAAACCAAAATCCCAAGAATAGATCATAAATTTAATAAAGATCAACATCAACACATTCACAAATAATAAATGAAAATCAAGTCATCATCACAACTAAGGTACTTCACACATGCAAGACTTAGGAATTTAGTTCCTGAAGGAAGAGAGAAACCACAAATCAAAGTAGATCTTACTAGACATGATTCAGGAAATCAAAATGATGTAGGAACGTTTTTAGATTCAGATCTATCTCCTTAGTGATGGTTCAAGCCCCCTTGCTCCAAGCCCTAGCCGAATTCTTCAAGAGGAAGAAGACCCCAAGTTCTCTCCTTTCTCCGGAATATATCCTCTCTCCTCCCAGTATTTTCGTCCTCATAACTCCCTTTCCAAAACTGAAGGGATGCCTCATTTGGTATTTCATTTAGGCGCCTCTTTTAAAATTCAAAATCTGAATTTCGTCGCCACGTTACAACCTGCTAATTTTCTGCGTTGCAACCTATTTTCTGCATCAGCAATAAATGATCTGGTGCTTCCCCGACTTGAATCCTTTAACCAATCTAGATAGAAAACCACGGAAAATGACTGAAATTAGTCCAATATGGATTAATAAGATATTTGAACATATTTTCTATAATTGGGGATTATTTTCCTCTTTTTTAATGAAAATAAGAATAAATTAAGTAGAGAAATAACTTCCTTTTGAGAAGTTATCACCCCCCCCCCCCACACACACACATAGTCAATTGCTAGTCCCTAACAACGAAATAATCAATTCAAAACTTGAATAAAGAACTGATGAAATTGTGCAAACTCAGATAATCACACATCCTTAACAACAAATTAACTAAGGCATATTAATGAAATCCGCTTTACTCAACTGATAAGCCAATAAATCAACACGAATTCAATCATTCACAAATCCATTAGCTCGAATGAAAGGTAAAGCTCAAATAAAGTCATAAGTGTTGTGTGTGCTTTTCCTTAAAATTAGTTACTCGTAAACATCTTTTAACATTGGATCTCCGCAACATAGGGAGGGATAAGAATAACTAAATTATTGATTGAGCCTACACAAAGATCAATAGTTCAAATGAGAGTAGAATTGACTTGGATAAGCGTTCAAGGCTAATGTTGATAGTGGAAAGACATTCCCTTAGTTCATAATCTTAGTAATTCACCAAATTATGAGGTTTATTAACATTTTTTTTAATTTTTTATTCGTAGTAGCGATCATTCCAAGTATAAGTGTACATACCTAGGCAACATATCACTATGATGCATTTTTTTATATATATTTTTTTAATTTACTAGCATAGTATGGATCATTCCAGGTATGTATACATATACTTAGGCCCATATCACTATGAATCTCAACCATTTTTTTTAAATTAAACACCCATAAAATGGCTAATATACTAAGACATAACTAGGAAGAATATTGAGAAGGTAAGCGTGGAATAATACGTATCAACATGAAAAGAGTTCAAGCACAAAGATTGTAGTGGAGGGTCAAAATGGTTTAACTACATAAACTCATGCTTCAGCCAACATCGCTAACTCAGTTCTTACTCACCCATTCCCATAATATTTTAGAAAGCCATATCAAAAGCTAAGTTTTGAAGTAAAATCTTTCAAGAAAAATTGTGCCTAAATCAGACTTAAGAGCGCTTTACCAAAAAAATTCTCACTAATTTCAAATTCTGTGACTGAAATCGTTTGATTAACCGGCCATACCACTCGATTATCATTGGATAACAAGAATAACCTATAGGTTAAATTGCAAAAACAAAGACGGAGTTATTGAGTTCGCATATATAAAAAAATAAGTCCTTATCCAAGCAGTAGGGGTTGAACTCTACCCACCCCCACACTTAAACCATTGCTAGTCCCTAGCAACTATATTAATGAAAAAGTAGAGGAGAAAAATAAATAACAATTTAACGATACTAGAAGGAAGAACAACGTGAAAACAAATACTCCCCTCATATCTTTCTGCGTGTTTCATTACAAGCTCCCAAAGAAGTTATAGTCCATAAGTTCGTCGTCCGACTTATGCCCGATCCAGTATAACTGGGTTTGTAAATCTGCAAAGAACATTACGGAATCAAACACAAGCATAATCATAATAAAGGAGCATTGTATGGACAGTACTTAACATTAGCCCTGGACATTTGATTGAGTCAACAAGTAGTAGCCAATCACTTTGATCAACGAAGTTAAGGGAATGCATGTTATAATGCAAATAGGGAATAAAAAACACGCAATATTGTAGCAGGAGTGGTAAAGAAGTATTGTCCACAAACATAATTAAACAAAAATCATTCAAAATGAAACAAAATGTTCCCTTCCAGTTCAAATTAAAACTAATCAGCTACCGCCTACTCGCTTTCATCTTCCTCCATCTCGTCCTCATCCTCCTCGGGCTCGTCGTCATCGTCAGGCTCTTCGTCATCGTCATCGTCATCGTCAGTAGGAGACACGGCATCATCACTGTCATCCTCAGCATAGGCAGTATCCAACCTTTCCCGACCTTTATTCATGAGATAGCCCCTCTTGTCAAAGTTATTGGCGTAGGGATAACTTGGGACCGACATGGGAAGTTTAGCCTTGTACATGAGCTGAGCAAGCACATTACACACGTAATCTTGTCGGGCATCAAAATAACAATGCTCAAGCCGTTGGTACGTCTTCATGTACTCCATATCCTGCATAAATAGAATGCTAGCCTGATCTGGGTTGCCTTCATTTAGAGTGATCGACTCCGGGGATCCGGGAGGTGGTCTTGTGTATTGCCCCAGGAGAACTGATTTCATTCTTTCCTTTTTCTTCTTCGGAGACTCGTCCGGGACCTTACTGTTCTTCTCTATCACCGTCACCGTGATATGATGACCCACCTGTGCAACTACGTCTCCTCCCCTTACCTCAACACCTGCATTTTTGCACAGCTCTTAATCAATGTGGGGAACCATAGGTGCTTTGCATTGTCTTCCTTTATCTTCTTCCGGATGCTATCATGCACTAACTGGCCAACATTAAACTTTATTCCCTTTAGGATACCATAAATGAGGGAGATACGCTCGAAGGAAACAACGTTTGCATGCCTTGTGGGCAAGATACTTGAATTAATAAACAATATCCACACCTTCGCTTCACGAGATAAACATTGGGACCTCAATGCCTTCTTTGATTTTAATACCCAATCCGGCTTCATACCATAACAAACTACTGCAGCGATTTCTTCCAGTGTGGTCGTGGGCTGCACTACTTCATACGGATTAAGCACATTGTCGTGCAAGTCGAACATGTCATTGATAGCCTTTGGGGAAAAGTTGATCATGCGGCCACGAACTAAAACATTATCTCCCTCAGTGAACCTAGCGTTAGCATAGAACTCATAAACCCACTGATAAACTGCCTCTCCTCTTGGGTGGCACCTCTTGGGTGACATAAACTTTCCCAACCTAACTGGTGGATTAGGTCTTCATAAGCTATTCTCCAACCTCTGAACTCCATTTTGAAACCCCTTTCATGTATAAACGGTATGGATTGGAGGGTTTCACAGAGCTGTTGCGCCTCCTTATTTACAAACTTAGCATCACCCTTGTGAGCCACGATTTTTCCCTTCCCCCTCTTCACCTTTCCTTTTGATGACATTTCTTCACCCACAAGAGAAGAACGAAAATAAATACAAGCCCGAACAAATCGCAAACACCATAGCAAAAAAGCATAGCAAAATGGTATTCGGTACAGGAAACGGAAGGGGCTCCATGTGTTACCTAATGATTTATGGAGAGTTGTGGGATTCGCAGTCGATACGCGGAAGTAGCAGCACCAAAGCAGCCCTCAAGGTTGGCGGAGGAAGGAGCCGCCGAACGCCGTTGATCATCGTGACGTCCGCTTGCTCCGATGTGCAATGCTCGTCGTCGCGAGGTCTCCGCTTCCGATGCTCGCGTGCCCTAAGTGTGAAATCGGGGTGGTGTTTTATTTTGAGTGCATCAAATAGTGGTTTAGGACGGCCGGCTTAGGTAAAATTGGAAACAAGCGACCGGTTCAACTGAACCGGCGCCCGCCTTTTCGTTTTCAATTGCTCCCACCGAGGCTAGCCGGTTGCAACGCGTGATTTCCCTGCGTTGCAACGCGGAATCCAAACTGCCAGAAATTAAAGATACCACCGAGGCTAGCCTGTTGTAACGTGCAAAATTTTTGCGTTGCAACCTAAATTCTAGAAAATTTCTTTCTAAAATTATTAACTACCACGATCCACATTGCATTCTCATACCATTTTTTGTTATGATTTTCGGTGCAGATTTTCTCTCTTCCATCACCTATTTTCCTCAAATTGAAAAAGAAAAACATAAAACAAACAATCCTAACTAAAAAAAAACGATAGAAAATAACGGAGATGATGGGTTGCCTTCCACCTAGCGCCTCGTTTAAAACGTCTCGGCCGGACGCTTTCCCTATTGTATTTTCATCTGAAGGTTAATACCATCGCCTCGCGCTGGTCACTACCTTCATAATACTCTTTCAACCTTTGTCCATTTACTTTAAACTTAGATCCGTCTCTCTCATTACAAATCGTGATTACTCCAAACGGATGTACCTCCTCCACCCGAAAAGGTCCAGACCATCGTGACTTTAATTTTCCTGAGAATAATCTCAGTCGTGAGTTATACAGGAGGACGAGCTGCCCTTTTTGGAACTCCTTTCTTCGCAACCTCAAATCATGTCTGTTATACCATCCGTAAAGGCCTTGGGGTGCGTCTAAAGGAAGCTCCGCTAAAGAGAGATGAGGTCAGCGGTCAACACGCAATCGCTCGAATCAAAGAAACCGAGCCCGCCATTTCCGCCACCAATCGCCAGAAACAGAGCGCGCGAAGAGCAGACCGCAAGCGCGTACGCTACCGCACGCACGCGCGGCAGCACGCGGGCAGCGCCCCCCCGTCGCGGGAGAACGACCCCACCGCACCCCCCTTAGGGTGCGGCTCGCGCGGAGCCGCACCCCTCAAGGGGTGCGGCCAAGCCGCACCCCTCAAGGGGTGCGGCCAAGCCGCACCTCCCTTGGGGGTGCGGCTTGGCCGCACCCCTTGGAGGGTGCGGCCAAGCCGCACCCCCCTTGGGGGTGTGGCCAAGCCGCACCCCTTGGGGCTGCGGCCCAGCCGCACCCCCCTTGGGGGTGCGGCCAAGCCGCACCCCCCTTGAGGGTGCGGCGGCCCAGCCGCACCCCTCAAGGGGTGCGGCTTAGCCGCACCCCCCTTGGGGGTGCGGCCCACCCGCACCCCTCCAGGGGTGTGGCCCACCCGCACCCCTCCAGGGGTGCGGCCAAGCCGCACCCCCCCGGGGTGCGACTCAACCGCGCCGCCCGTAGTGTGCGGCTCGGCCCCCTCCCCTCGCCTTTTTCTGCAGGGGAGCTCGCAAGGGGACCCGTCGTATTCACGCCCCCTCACCAGGTGCGTCGGATCCCAATTCCTCCTTGGGGGACGACTCCTCGCTCCGCCTACTGCCCAGGGCGCCTCCGCGCTCAGAACGCCTCCAAGCTTGTTCAAAGCTCTTCCATGTTCGTTGCGCTCTCAGAACGCTTCTAAGCGCGCTCAGAACGCCTCCGCGCTCACGCGCGCTCGGAACGCCTCCAAGCGCGTTCAAAACACTTCCATGTTCATTGCGCGCTCAGAACGCTTCTGAGCGCGCTCGGAACGCCTCCAAGCGCGTTCAAAGCACTTCCATGTTCGTCGCGCGCTCAGAACGCTTCTGAGTGCGCTCAAAACGCCTCCGCGCTCACGCGCGCTCAGAACGCCTCCAAGCCGTTCAAAACACTTCCATGTTCGTCGCGCGCTCAGAACGCTTCTGAGCGCGCTCAGAACGCCTCCGCGCTCATGCGCGCTTAGAACGCCTCCAAGCGCGTTCAAAGCACTTCCCTGTTCGTTGCGCGCTCAGAACGCTTCTGAGCGCGTTCAGAGCATTCCCACTTTTTGTCTTTCAGGCTTCTCACTTTTTGTCTTTCAGGCTTCTCACTTTTTGTCTTTCAGGCGTCTCACTTTTTGTCTTTCAGGCGTCTCACTTTTTGTCTTTCAGGCTTCTCACTTTTCAGGAACAGTCGGTCGCCTTTTTCGCCTCCAACAGAACTGCCCGAGCCGCCCAAGCTGCCCGAAGGGCGAGGTGGTCATTTACGAAAAATGGCGATCCGTGTGCCCAAAACCGGAAAATATGATTCGTCCACCGAGCATTTATGGAAACTGCCAACGGCAAAATTACCGGACTACCCCCGGCCAAAGCTATAAAAAGGGGTTTGGGGGTTCATTTGAGGGGACCTTGACTTCTGGACCTGGGAGAGCTCCTTGCAGACTTTTGCGGAATTCTCCTTCGGTGCTTGAAGATTTCCTTTCCGGACTTGAAGATTTCCTTCATCCCGAAAGGCGACGCAGCAGCTCACTTTTGTTCCCCGGAGCAGCTCACTTTTGTTCCCCGGAGCAGCTCACTTTTGTTCCCAGGAGCAGCTCACTTTTGTTCCCCGGAGCAGCTCACTTTTGTTTCCCGGAGCAGCTCACTTTTGTTCTCTACCTTTCTCAGAAGGAGAAAAGGACTTAGTTTTTTCCAAGAGGCGGCCTGTCGCCTTCGGATCTCTCTATCTCTCTACTACTGTAACGAGTTGCGGCCTGTCGCACTCGAGTTCTAAGTCACACTTTGTAACCCCCCTGAAGATAGTGGAATTTGGTCGGCACAGCTCCGACCACGTGGTTTTTTACCCTTTCCGGGTTTTCCACGCTAAAAAGTCCCAGTGCAATCAACGAATCTCTAATTGACTGTTTGCGCGCTTAGTTCGCTCACGAGCTAAGGTGGTTCAAGTGAACCAGTCTACCAAGAGCCCTAAGCGTTCCGCAACAATGTCATTTCTTCGTCCTTTCCTTGTACAACCTAGCATTTTCATAAGCGTTAGATCTGATTTCCTCCAGTTCGTTCAAATGAAAAAGTCTGTTCTTGCCCGCTTTTTGGAGATCGAAATTCAACCTTTTTATTGCCCAATATGCTTTGTGCTCCAATTCGACTGGAAGATGTCATGATTTGCCATAGATCATTTTATATGGGGTTAGGCCTATCGAGGTTTTAAATGCCGTCCAATATGCCCATAATGCCTCGTTTAGTTTTTGTGACCAATCCTTACGAGTTGCGCTTACCGTTTTTTCTAGGATTGATTTTATCTCTCTATTAGAAACTTCAGCCAAACCATTTATTTGAGGATGGTACGCAAGGGCGACTTTGTGAGTGACTCCATATTTTTTTAGGAGCGATTTAAATTGAGTATTACAAAAATGTGCTCCACCGTCACTTATTATAGCTCTGGGTGTACCGAATCTAAAAAAAATATTAGCCTTAAGAAATTTTAGTACAACCTTAGCATCATTCTTCGGTGTAGCTATAGCTTCTATCCACTTCGAGACGTAATCCACAGCTAAAAGTATATAAAGATTTCCATTTGAGTTTACAAATGGGCCCTTAAAATCTAGTCCCCACACATCGAAGACCTCCACCTCTAGAATATTAGTCATTGGCATGTTATCCCCTCGATTGATGTTTCCCGTTCTTTGACATATATCACAACATTTTGCGAACCTATGAGCGTCCTTAAATAGTGTTGGCCAATAGAAACCAGCCTCTAGGACTTTTATTGCTGTTCTCTCTCCCATAAAGTGTCCACCATAAGGGGAAGCGTGACATTTTGCTAGGATACCTTGTACTTCTACCTCCGGGATGCATCTGCGGATCACTTGGTCAGCACAAATCTTAAACAGATACGGATCATCCCAGATGTAAGATTTCACCTGGTGGAGAAACCTTTTTCTTCGTTGATAGTCCATGTCTGGGGGAAATACATTGCTCACTATGTAGTTCACAATGTCTGCATACCATGGCATACTAGCCTCAGATATTGCCAGCAACCCCTCATCAGAAAAATTCTCTCTAATCTCTATGTCCACATCTTTCTCACACTCATACTCCAGACGTGATAGGTGGTCTGCTACCGGATTCTCCGCTCCCTTACGATCTTTAATCTCTAAGTCGAACTCTTGCAAGAGGAGAACCCACCTAATCAGTCTAGGTTTAGCGTCTTTTTTCTCCACTAAAAATCGAATCGCTACATGGTCCGTATAAACAATCACCTTAGAAGCTACCAAGTAGGAACGAAATTTGTCAAAAGTGAAAACGACTGCTAATAACTCCTTCTCGGTAGTTGTGTAGTTTACTTGTGCATCAATCAGCGTCTTGCTAGCATAGTAGATTGTGTGAAAGACCTTGTCACGCATTTGTCCTAAAACCGCGCCCACAGCAAAGTTGTTAGCATCGCACATAATGGTGAATGGTAAAGACCAATCGGGTGAAATAATAATGGGTGAAGAAATCAGACTTTGCTTCAAAGAATGAAAGGCGGCTAGACAATCCTCATCAAAGTTAAAATGTGAATCTTTTTCTAATAAATGACTTAGTGGTTTGGAGATTTTAGAAAAATTCTTAATGAAACGACGGTAGAAGCCGGCGTGTCCTAAAAAACTTCGCACTCCCTTAACATTAGTTGGTGGGGGCAATTTCTCTATAACCTCTGTCTTTGCCCGATCAACTTCCAATCCCTTCTTTGACACCTCGTGTCCTAAAACAATTTCTTCTTTGACCATAAAGTGACATTTTTCCCAATTTAGGATCAAATTGGTTTGAATGCACCTATCCAAAGCTTTCTTCAACACTTTCAGACATTCATCAAACGATCTCCCAAATACTGAAAAATCATCCATAAAGACCTCGATGCCCGCATCAATCAGATCAGTAAAAATAACGATCATGCAGCGCTGGAATGTGCCAGGAGCGTTACACAATCCAAAGGGCATTTTCCTAAATGCAAATGTCCCAAAAGGATAGGTGAAGGTAGTCTTCTCCTGATCCTCGGGAGCTACCATGATTTGATTATACCCCGAGTAACCATCTAAGAAACATAAATACTCATTTCCTGCTAACCTATCAAGAACCTGGTCGAGGAATGGAAGTGAGATATGATCTTTCCTAGTCGCTTATTCAACTTTCGATAATCCATACAAATCCGCCATCCAATTACTGTTCTAGTGGGGATCAACTCATTGCTCTCATTCTTAACTACTGTAATGCCCCCTTCTTTGGCACACATTGAACAAGACTTACCCACCAGCTGTCGGAGATATGATAAATAATACCCGCATCCAACCATTTGATTATCTCCTTCTTGACCACTTCTTTCATTGGTGGGCTAAGTCTTCGTTGGTGTTCAACTGACTCTTTTGCTTCTTCTTCCAAAAGAATTTTGTGCATATAAATTGAGGGGCTTATCCCTCTAATATCTGCAATGGTCCAACCCATTGCCCCCTTATACTCACGAAGAACCTCAAGCAATTTCTCTTCCTTTTCCTTAACTAAAGATGCATCAATGATAACCGGTAGTGTGTTATCCTCACCTAGAAAAACATACTTTAAGTTTTCGGGTAGCGGTTTCAATTCTAGCGTAGGTGGCTCTAAGATAGAAGACTTCATGACCTTAGACTCACTTGGTCTACTTATTAACTCAAACATGTTAGCATTTGGTATATGCTCATAAATACTTAAAGCTTCTACAGTTTCCGTTAAGTCTGGTTCCTCTTCTATTTCTTCATTTGTTAACACACTCAGGATTTTACGCTCCCAATCATTCTCATCATACATCATACGTGTAGGTGCATTCACTTCCTCAATGGAGAAACACTCCCCCTTATCATCCGGAAATTTCATAGCTTTGAGGATGTTGAATGTCACATTCTCATCATTAACTCTCATCGTAAGCTCACCCTTCTGGATGTCAATGAGTGTTCGTTCGGTGGCCAAGAATGGTCTACCAAGAATGATGGGGACATCCTTGTCCTCATCCATATCGAGTACCACAAAATCGGCGGGAAAGATGAATTTATCCACCTTAACCAACACGTCCTCTACAATTCCCTTGGGAAATGCTAGAGACCTATCGGCTAACTGTAGAGTCAGAGATGTAGGTGTGATCTCCCCTAAACCAAACTTCTTATAGATAGATAATGGCATCAGGTTGATGCTCGCCCCAAGGTCACATAGGGTTCTCCCAACAATGTTTAAACCGATAGAACAAGGAATTGTGAAGCTACCGGGGTCCTTAAGCTTGGGTGGCATCTTCTTCTGCAATATAGCACTACACTCCTCAGTCAACGCCACTATCTCTTTATCAACAAATTTTCTTTTCTTTGCCAAGATATCCTTCATAAACTTGGCATAACTTGACATTTGCTCAAGAGCCTCAACAAATGAGATATTTATAGTTAACTTTTTGAAAATCTCCATAAACTTTTGGAATTGTATGTCAAGTTTGGATTTAGCAAGTCTAGACGGGAATGGGGGTGGTGGATAGACTACTTCTTTCTTTTGATTTAATTTCTCTTTTTGTTTCTCTCCCACCGCATTTTTCTCACCCAACTCGTCCTTCTCTAATATGCTCGACTCACTTGGCTTCTTACTCGTCTCTTCGTCCCTAACTCTCTCAAGCAACCCCTCCCCACTTGGGATCTCTACACCACTCCTTAGTGCAATAACTTTGCAATGATTATTATGATTATCTTTTGTTGGATTGGGTGTGGTATCAGAAGGTAGAGTTCCAATGGGCCTTTGACTTAATGAATTTGCAAGTTGACCCATAGTAGTTTCTAGTGATCTTAACGATGATTCTATTCCTACCATTTTTGAGTCATACTTTTGGAACATGCCTAAGATAAAATCATCAGTCATCTTCCTTTGGTTCACTTGTTGGGGTTGAGAGTTGTTATTGATAGGTAGTTGATTCATATTTTGATTAAAACTTTGTGGTTGACTCATCCCTTGATTATTCTTCCAGGAAAAATTTGGATGATTTCGCCACTCGGGGTGATAATTATTGGCAAATCCTGGCGGAATTTGTCTTGGTTGCCCTCCCACATAATTTGCTTCTTCAGTTATTTGATTTAGTTGTTCAACTGTGAGCGGGGCACTAGTTGTAGGGGTTGAAAGCGAATCTAATCTTTTGTTAATTAAATTTAACTGCGATGCCATCTGAGCGGCCAAAGAAGTGATTTGGTCCACCTGATGGACTCCTGCTGGATTGCTATTAGTTTGTCTCTAGTATGCTTGATAGTTATTGGATGTTAAGTCTTCTAAGATAGCATACACGTCTTCAGGATACTTCTTCATTAATGAGCCCCCATCAGCTCCATCGACTAAAATCATGGTTGCAGTTTGCAGCCCATTGTAAAATGTGGACACTTGTTGGTGCTGGTGCAACCCATGATGAGGACATTTTCTCAACAGCTCTTTAAAACGCTCCCATGCGTCGTAAAGAGTTTCCCGTTACCTTGTGAAAATGTTGTGATATCTCTTTTCAGTTTTGCAGTCTTAAAGGGTGGAAAATATTTATTCAGGAACCTATCGACTAGTTCGTCCCATGTGGTGATACACTCATGTGGTAACGAGTCTAACCAATCCTTAGCTCTACCATCTAAGGAGAACAGAAATGCTCTCAACAGGATTGCATCTTCCGATGCTCCATTGAACTTAAACATATCGCAAATTGCTAAGAATGTTCGTAAATGGGAATTTGCATCTTCATGACCTAGACCCCCAAACTTATTGTTTTGCACTTGTTGCATAATTTGTGGGTCCATTTTAAAATTATTAGCAGTAATTGCTGGTCGAGCAATGCTGAAGTGCAAACCTCCCCTTAGAGGTGTGTTATACTCGTGACAAGTCATACGTGGTGGTGCTGGCGGTTGGACATTTTGATCTGCCTGACCATCATTATTATTATTAGCATTATTTGGTGCAGGGATATCCATCGCAGGATGAATAATATTGACAGCTCTAAAGTCTCTCCTGTTTTGTCTACAAGTACGCTCAATTTCAGAGTTCAAAGGTAATAGTTCTACTTGCCTATATCCGGACATACACCGACCAGTACTCAAATAGACAAATAAATTAAAACAAATAACACGAACAAACAAATGCTCGATCTCTAAGTACTAAGGTTTCACAAATATTGTGATAAATAAAACACTAAATTAGCGCGCTTCCCCGGCAACGGCGCCAAAAACTTAATACGCCCGTGAAAGGTGTATATAAATACGCAAGTGCACGTGCCGTACAAGTAATAAAATGATGAGAAAGTGATCGTTCCCATGAGGAAGTGCTTAACTTAGCGCTCACAAATATTAATTATGCCTTTTCTCTAAATTCAAGCAAGTAGTAATGATTGGTAGAGAAAACTTAATAATTCAAAAACAACAATTACAACTCTAATTACGGTTACTTAAAATACTTTTACTTCACTTGAAAAGATAGTCTCACATGTGATTTTCCCTTGCTATGATGACAACCAATAAAAGTGATAATTCATGAAGTATCATTGATTCTCTTGCAACGATTCTAAATTAGATAACTTTATCTCTCGATCTCTATTATCCGTTTATCCCAAATCCTCTAATCGTCTCCAACTTAGATGAAATTAGAATAACATAAAGTGCTAGAATCACAGTTGCTAATTTAAGAGGAGATCTCTCTCTCTCTCTTGGAATTATATTAAGATTTATGATACACTTTCAACGCTCCTCTCTCGAATCTCGCGATGAAGTATAAATACGGAAGTTTTGGTTAAAAACTACACGACTCCTCTCTCGAATATCGCCGTGCAAACAAACGTTCATCTAGCCCGACTCATCTCTCGAATTTTTGCCAAGCACTTTAAAGATGAAACTTAAACCAAAATGCCAAGAATAGATCATAAATTTAATAAAGATCAACATCAACACATTCACAAATAATAAATGAAAATCAAGTCATCATCACAACTAAGGTACTTCACACATGCAAGACTTAGGAATTTAGTTCATGAAGGAAGAGAGAAACCACAAATCAAAGTAGATCTTACTAGACATGATTCAGGAAATCAAAATGATGTAGGAACGTTTTTAGATTCAGATCTATCTCCTTAGTGATGGTTCGCCACGTTACAACCTGCTAATTTTATGCGTTGCAACCTGTTTTCTGCATCAGCAATAAATGATCTGGTGCTTCCCCGACTTGAATCCTTTAACCAATCTAGATAGAAAACCACGGAAAATGACTGAAATCAGTCCAATATGGATTAATAAGATATTTAAACATATTTTCTATAATTGGGGATTATTTTCCTCTTTTTAATGAAAATTAGAATAAATTAAGTAGAGAAATAACTTCCTTTTGAGAAGTTATCAAATACAAACCCACTACTGGACTTGCTGTCGTTTAATTCCGAGCACCATGATGCATCAGAATAACCTTCAAGAACTGAAGGATGACCAGTGTAAACTAAAGCATACTTTTGAGTGTGCTTTAAGTATCTCATTAGCCTATCTAAGGCGTTCCAATGGTCTTGGCCAGGATTACTAGTGAATCTGCACAATGTGCCGACCATAAAGGCTATGTCAGGTCTAGTGCAGACCATAACATATATGAGGCTACCAAGCAGTTTAGAATAATCTAACTGTCTAACCATAGCTCCTTCATTGAGCTTTAGGCGGTTAGTGTAGTCGTATGACGTCTCGGATGCTCTACTATCACTGTATCCCCACGTATCCAACATGGACTTTATATAGTGTCTTTGACTTAGGGAGATGCCAGTCTGCCCAAAGCTCACTTGCATGCCTAGTATAGTGTTAGCTACACTTAGGTCTTTTATGCTAAATTCTTTTATTAGGTCTGACTTAACGTCTTCCACTTCAGATTGATCAGACCCTAGAATGAGGATATCATCTACGTACAAGCATATTATGGCGACTTTATCTGATCTATGACGTATGTAAAGACATTTATCTGAGAGACTCGACATGAATCCCATGTTCTTTACACTATAGTCGAACTTCTCATGCCATAATTTCGGTGCTTGCTTTAGTCCGTATAAAGACTTAAGTAATTTACAGACTTTCGTTTCGTGACCGTCTACAATGAAACCTTCAGGTTGACTCATGTAGATCTCTTCGGTCAGATCTCCATTCAAGAACGCAGTCTTAACATCCATTTGATGAACAATAAAGTTCTCAATAGACTCAATAGCAAGGAGGGCCCTAATGGTTGCTAAGTGACACATGGGTGAGTAGACATCAAAATAATATACTCCGCTTACTTGTGTGAAACCTTTAGCCACCAGGCGTGCTTTATACTTAGCTTCGCTACCATCAGGATTTAGTTTCTTTTTTAGAATCCACTTACACCATATGGTTTTAGCCCCTTTTGGCTTATCAACCAACGTCCAGGTGTTATTCTGAAGTAGAGAATTCATCTCTTCATCAATAGCTTCTTTCCATAGTAGGGAATCCCTGGATCTCATTGCGTCCTTATAGGTGGATGAACCAGCCTTAACGTGGCAAGTGACAAAGTCACTACTAAAGGTTCTGGGAATTCACTCTCTTAGAGAAGTTCTCCTAAACTCTAGGCCAGAGTTATCGACCGGAACGAAATAGGAGGTGCTCGGTACTGAAGTAAGATCATCTTCAGTAATAGTTACTTGCATACCTGGGAGAGACATGTTCTTATCCTTGGGGAACTTATCTTCAAAGAACACTGCATCCCTAGATTCTATAACAACGTTATTGGAAATATCTAAGAATCTATCTGCAGCACTATCCTCAGCACAACCTAGGTAGACACATGTATTGGTCCTAGGTCCAATCTTAGACCGTCTAGGGTCAGGAACCCTGACATAGGCTATGCAGCCCCAGGTCTTAAGTCTAGTAAAAGACGGGGGTTTCTTAAACCAAAGCTCGTAGGGTGTAACCTCTAACTTGGCATGAGGAACTTTATTCAAAACGTGATTTGCAGTTAAGATTGCTTCTCCCCAATAAGCGGAAGGCATGCCTGCAGTCAGGAGCATAAAGTTTAATATTTCTGTTAACGTACGATTTTTACGCTCAGCTATGCCATTAGACTGGAGCGAATAAGGAGCAGTGGTTTCTGCAATGATTCTATATTGGGCAAAGAAACATTTAAACTTAATGGACATATATTCTCCTCCTATATCACTTCTAAATCTTTTGATTTTCATGTTTAATTAGTTTTCTACCCTGGTTTTGAAAATACAAAATTTTTCAAATGTTTCATCTTAGTTTTAAGGAGATAAATGTGACAAAACCTAGAACAATCATCTATGAAGGTGATCAAATACTTCGTGCCTCCTCTAGTTCAAAACTTTTGAAGTCGCATATGTCGGAATATATATGTCGACGAAAAGGAGCGATCGACGAACGATCGATGAAAGGCGGAAAGCTAGGGCAGCAGCGACGAAGGCGTCTCCTCCGCGAAAGGCAATGACGAAGAGACCGACGAACGATGAAGAGCCGGGATCCCCCTCTACAACACCGTCGAGGGCTTCGTCAGAAACGGCGAGCCCAACAAACGCGCACGAGGAGAGGAGCCGAGCGCCGAACGACGAACACTTCCTCTTCAGCGATCTGGAACGACGAGATTGGATCCAGAGCGACGAAGTCGAGCAGATGCTCGACAACGCCTCCTCCAACGACCACGAAGGAGGTGGCTACCGGGCTCGACGAAATAGCAGCGACGACCACGAGAGATTCGCGAGAAACTTTTTCCTCGGGACGAAGCGAACGAACGGGAACAAACCCTTAGGGCAAACTTTGAGATTGTGAAGGTTTGCTCGAAGCATCCGGAGGAGGATCAAGGTGGAATCCACTCCCCGTTGCCCCCTAGCGGGTATATATAGGGAAAACCCTAGGAGTACCTACGGGGATGACTATCTATGTACCCAACTGACCCGTTATACCTTCGAACCCGTTATTTGACCAAATATACATTAACAACATTCACATACACACACATACACCAACACACGCATACACAAACACATACACACACATTCACATACACATATACACCAATACACACATTCACCAACACATACAACACAAAAACAAATAATACACACAACACCAACACATACACACCAATAGCACAAAAAAACAAATATGATAAACAACACACACACAATATATACACAAAAACACTATTATATACACACAAAAACAGCCATAAAAAACATACACCAACCCATACACACACACATACATGACCAACACACATACACCAACACACATACAACAACAAAACCCACAAAAAACCAGCTATAGGATCATTTACCAGGACCTCCCCTGTAAAAGTTTGCGAAAACACACACACACACAAAAAAATAGCCTATGGATTCTAAGCAACACACATACATAGATCACACACATACAACAACGATAGCAACACACATCAAAATTTACTTGCTAGTGACATGGATGAGAGAAGAGAAATATGGAATACCGAAAGTGTAGAATGGAGCACGGTGAACTTGGAGCTTCTGTATGTGTGCGTGAACCTGGAAGGTGAACCTGGAAGGAGGAAGAGCCATTAGAGAATACCTAGGTATCCAAGCGAGATCACGCGGGAAGAAAGGAATGCCGTCGATGTCATACCTAGGCGTCGCAGATGATATGCGCGAGGGGAGATGGCGTCGCAGATGATAGGAGGACAACGCCGGAGGGAGGAATCGTTCTATCGCCGCCCCTGGGAGAAGAGCGCCGCCTGGGAGAAGAGCGCCGCCTGGGAGAAGATCGCCGCTAGGGATTCGAGGAAGACGCACGAGAGCGGAAAGGGGGAAAAATCGCGATTTCTAGCAGACGGGGCTTTGCGCTGCGCCTGGGAGATAAGAGGAAACATCGGAATTAAACGATAAGAGCATGAAAATGCATTTAATTTAATTATATTTTCATTATTATTTTCATTTATATTGATGTTTTTCACGGTATATTGTGTTTGTGCGTGCAGATTATAAAAGTACACGTTTTACAGAAAATTGAAGCGAATACTTAAAAGGATGATTTTTAAAGAAAAATGTGTATCGGGCGGACCATGCGACCAATACAGTTCACCAGAAATTAAAGCTAGCGCCTACAAGATACTAATATTTCAGCGCCATTAAAACCAAAATTTAACCAGCACCTATGCGACGCTAATTTAATCACCGCCAATAATATAGGCGCTGATTTAATCAGCGCCGACACGACGCTGAATTAATCGCAAGGTGCTGATTAATTCAGCACCTATGTATTTGGCGCTAATTTAAATCAGCATCTATACTTAGGTGCTGGATTAATTCAGCACCTAAGTATTTGGCGCTGATTTAAATCAGCACCTATACTTAGGTGCTGAATTAATCCAGCACCATAAATTAAAACGCCAGCCTTTAAGGCTGACGTTAATTTGGAAAATATGAAACGCCAGCCTTAAACGCTGGCGTTACTATTATAATTAATATTATAATAATAATTATTTTTAAAGCTTTTTACTCTATTTTTCTTGAAATCTTTTGCATAGTTTTTTTTTCCTATAAATTCATTTGTTTGAGAAGGGAGAGAGAACTTTTTTGGGAGCTGAATTAAAATATATTCTACTAGCATAGTTTTATTGAGTTTATGAGAGACATTCTCTAAGAGGAGGAAGCTTATGTATGTGCTTTGCTCAAGTTTGTAAGTCTTATTTTTGAATCAATAAAATTATGAATCTTTTCTTCTTGTTCTTTCATGATGATCTCTCCCATAATATTTGTAAAACATATCATGCGTGAGTAGTTTATTTTTGTTTCGGGTGCAACATAATAATTTATTTAATTATATGATTATTATAATTCTTCATCGCTCAACCATATTTATATCCGAAAATTGTAAAGAAAAGCTTTGATATTTTGTGTAGCCTAATGCGCATATTCCATTCCTACGAAAGTTCGTTGTCATATAGCGTGAGTGCATACAAAATATTCTTAGTGATTTAAGCAAACTTTCGGACTCATTCTTGAAGCTCTAAATCATGTTTTATCACTTAAGTTTTTGTCTTAGTTTGCTCGCATATATCACATGCTTAAGAAATTTTGATGTAATATGTGGAAAGCGATTAATATAAAATATTTTTGTGAATTATAAAATAACCAGATGTTTATGCGCACCCCAACTTCTATATATCATTATTATATCACGATGAGGTCTTATTCATTAAATCATATATTAAATATTTTAATAAAATTACACCCGAGACATATTTATCAAATATTATTTTTCTTAAATTAAGATATCATTTTTAAACAAATCAATCCAACCTTTTATTTATAATTCGCCTGAATTCGAGTAGAATTTAGACCTTCTTTGTGGATCGACTCGTACTTGCATAGATACTACAATCGTATACCGTGCACTTGCGGTTTTTATTACTTGGAATTTCGTTGCACTAAATCAACTTATCTCATCGACTGTTTATTATATTGTTTTGTAATTTTAGTGCTTTGAAATTTCCCATCTTTAAACAACCAGGTTTTTTGAAATAAGACGATCCAAACGCTGCTGAATCTCCAACCTCCGTTTTCTGGAAACCGCACAACATCAAATAAGCCCAACCAAACGGGTACAAAAAGCCGCTGATAGGAAAAGTGCTGATTCTAGAAAACGGAGTTTTTGCTAAAAAACTGTTTGGATGAAAAGTTGCTGATTCTGGAAAACGGAGTTTTGCTAAAAAACTGTTTGGATGAAAAGTAGCTGATTTTGGAAAATAAAGTTTGTAAAACGGAGTTTTGAAAAAGTTATTTGGAAACAAAACAAAGTTTTGAGTGAATTTTTTTTCTCACCAAATATATGAAAAATAAATATATTTTCTATCATATAATACCAAATACAAAAAATTAATGTCCACATGAACCATATGTCATGATATCTCCTACGATCTAGATTCATACAACTGATCCGCTATACTATCACGTAGCGCGACTATCTAAAAAAAGGGTTTAAAATTAGACATTGAGAAATTTAAGTTAAGAAATTTATTTGCAAATGATTTTAAGTTATGAATACCTTCAATCTTTCGTCTCACCACTCGTCTGAGGCGTTTATAGTCTTTCTTGATGGATTCCAACCCAAGTCGGTCTCACCACATTTCAACTCGGTCCATAAGTTCCACTTCTTCTTCAAATGATCCCATTTGTTCTTAAGTTGTACTTTATCGTATTTTTTCCCGATCTGTTCTTCAAATTTTTTCATCACAGTTGACCACCCATCTTTATTAAAATGCGTGGTTGGTCGATTCTCAAACTCTATCTCTTTAATGCAGATATCACAGAAGATCATAACATCATTATTGTCCCACATAGCGGACACTCCGCCATCTTTTGTTTTGCCTATTCTTAAAAAATTAAACAAGATAAACAAATATTTCAAACAAAATCAAACATAAACACACACACACACAACATACAGACCACAACATACACACAAACCAGACGCATAACATAGACACCACAACACACATAACATACACACACACACCACAACAACACACACACCACAACATACACACACAGACACACCACAACATACACACACACACCACAACAACACACACACACATACACACCACAACATACACACACACACATACACACCACAACATACACACACACAACAACAACATACACACACACACGCAACATACATGCAGACACACCACAACAACATACACACACACACACACACCACAACATACACAAACATACACACACACCACAACATACACAAACATACACACACACCACAACATACACACACACACACAGCACAACATTCATAGACACACACACACAGCACACACACACAGCACACACACATGCAACACAAACCACACACAGAACACACACACAACACAACATTCATATACACACACATCACAACATTCATATACACACACACACACAACACAAACTACACACACAACACATACACACACCACACACACAACATACACACACATAGCACAACATTCACACACTGTCAATGCATTTTCTCCATCAATGGGGCATACAAAACTGGAATAACACACACACGGCACAACATTGCAGATATCACGCACAACATACACGCACACACAGCAAAACATACACACACCACAACATACACAGCACACATACAACACATACAAAACTGGAATAACACATACACAGAAGAAAAATAACGGGAATACACACAACACAGAAGAACAAAAATGGGAATGTTGACGCCAGGAAAATCCTGACCTCAAGATTCGGACCGATGCAGCCGGAGGCTACTCGCCCAGCAGCCCGACGAGATGGCTTGGCTGGCAACGACGAAGAAGCTAGAAGAGCAACAAACAGGACCCCAGGTGCTGCGGCAGGGAGGTCCCACCACGTACCCAGAAGCTCCGAAGAGACTTCCCCTCCAAGACCAAAGAATGGCCGAGCAAGGTACGAGGAAGGCACCGACTTGGCTAGTACCGGGAGTAGCGACCAAGTGCGACAGGTTCTAGAATGCAAGAGCAGGGTTTCAAAAGCTCAAGTCCAGGTGCCAATCCAAGTACCCCTGTGGTCCTATTTATAGGAAAACCAAGGGGTAGGGGGGTTTTATAGCCCAGCCCCCCAACCTGGCGACTATGGGTTACTCGGCGAGTATCCTGCCATAGTCGCCCACTGGCGAGTATTGGGTGCTGCTCGCACACGCCAGGCCAATAGTCGCCAGGTCTTCTGTTCCATACTCGCCAATCTGGCGAGTATTGCCTGCATACTCGCCGAGGTCTTCTCTGCTCAGCCTTGATCTGCCGGGTTCTGTGTTGACCTCTTTGACTTTGACTTCTGCCTACGTGGCCTTGGGGGGGGGGGGGGGGGGGGGGGGTCCACCTTCGGAGAATGAGGGTTGTACATGGAATAACATACAAAACTGAAAAAATCAGATAAAAAACCTAGACATTTTTGAAAATCTGTGGAATAGAAGAGGAATCAAAGGCAACGTGGAAGAAGAAATACCTGTAGAGCAGATCTACCGTGTTAGGGCAGAGATGTCTTCGGCGAGATGAATGACCTGCAAAGGGGCAGAGAAATTACTGTTAGAAAAGCTGTGATCCATTGCGTAGAACCCTACTAGACGGCAACGAGAAGGAAATCGAACCTAGGAGGTGTCGTCGTCGGGCGGCTCGCCGTGGGAATGGAGGATGTCGAGCGATTTTTTGTCGTCGGCGGCTGCACGAAGAGAGGAGAGAAGAATCGCGGAGAAGAAGCGGGGTTTCGCATTGTCGGCTGCGGGAGATCGGGAGGAGAAGCGAAAGATGAATCTCCAGACGCGTATCGTTGTTGTGCGGTTGGACCGGTGGAAATATTTGCTTATCATACGATACCTAAAGCCAGCGTTTTTTAATAAACGGCGTTTTCAGCTTACTGAATCCAAACGCTGCTTTTAATCAAACCTCTGTTTTGGCCAATCAGCACCGGAGCAATTAAGCTAAACCAAACGCCACCTTAGGGGCAGAAGCTGGTTTTTGGGTCTGTTTGGGAGAGCTGTTGCGGATTGAGAAGCTGCTGATTGAACAGAGCTCTTTAGACAGAGCTCTTTGAGGAGCTGTTTTGAAAAGCTGCAAACTGTTTGGATGGTCTGTGGATAAGCGCTGATTGAACAAAGCTCTTTCAAATAAAACTGTTTGGTAGAACAGCTTATTGATAGTTGTTTTTTTTAAAACGAAAATATTAATATATATTGTTCTCAAACATTAAAACATATCAATAAAAATAAATATTGTTCTCAAATATAACATCAAATGGTAGGTTCTCCGGTGCGTTCGTTCCACTTTATTCAATCATTTTTCGTCGCCTGTACAATAAAATTTTTTGATATTACTCATACTTTTGTTTAATATGATTTCAAGAGTTTGTTAAAAAGATGATTTGAAATTTTACCTGCGGGTGTTGTACACTTCTTCAACAATACTATCTCGTACAGCAGACATATAATCAGATCCCCCGTCATCAAACATATCAGTCTCAATATCATCATCTGTTGTATGATCATCATCCTCTGGTGGTATGAATGAGTCATCAGCATCGCAAACATTAAATTCTGGGTCCCATCGAGACGAATGTCTACGAATGAAGTTATGCAATGCCATGGTCGCTAGTACAATTGAACGTTGTTTCTTGAAATTGTACTGTGACATTTTTTGAAAAATGTGCCACTTTTTCTTCCAAACTCCAAACGTCCGCTCTATCACACTTCGAAGAGATGAATGTGCCTTATTGAAATGCTCATGTCTGCCATGGACGGGGCGACTCCCACGTGCAAAATCTGCCAAATGATATCTTGTTTCTGGATATGGTTTTAAATAACCCGTCTTTAATGGATATCTAGCATCCACTAAATAATATTTACCTGTAATTACTTGTTATGTTAAACATAATAATATTGTAGTGAATGATTAAAACATATATAATTATTTATTACACAAATTACCTTGAGGAGGATGCGTAAAATGTAGCCTATCGTCTGAATACTAGAGCCATGAAATTTCGTGGAAGATCTACTAGAAATCGATGAAAAAAACATCTAGAAATCATGGACACCATAAATAATTACACCTCAGATTTGTAGCGGAAATGGAGAAGAAGCAAGGCAAGCATAAATGGAAGAAGAAGCACACCTCAGATCTGTAGCAGAAGGCCGCCAAATGGAAGAAGCACGACAGGCAAATGGAGGAGGGACGGGATAGAGCGACGGGAAGAAGCACACCCACGATTTGTCGACGGGAAGAAGCACACCCACAATTTGCGACGGGAAGAGCGATCCGTCGACGGGAAGAAGCGCACCTGCGACAGGAGAGAGCGAGCCGAAGGAGAATCGCCAATTGGGGAAGAGAGTCGCGAGTTTCAGAAAAGAGATTCCCAGAGCGCAATCGCGACCCCTCCCCAGCTTTCCGAAATAGCCCTAAATCGCGGGTTTTGAAATAGCGATTTTTAAAGAGCTGCGCGCACAAACGGGTTAAAAACAGCTCCGGCAAAAATTAGCTTTTCAATCCGCGATGTCCAAACAGACATTTTTTATTGCATCTGCACCGCGCCGTTGCCCTCTCCGCTCCGCGCTTTCCTTCTTCCGCTACCTTTCCGCTCCCGATCTCCTCCGACGACACGCCACCGTTTCCTGTTCTCCGACGGGCTTTGCCTCCGCCGGCGCATCTCCGGTAGCAGCAGTTCTCCGGCGCATCCACCTCTGGTAGCAGCAGTTCTGCTTAGGTTTTCCGCCGCCGTCTTCTTCCATCTATAGCAGCAGGTAAAATGAAATCCGCTCCCGATCTCCTTCAACCTCTGGTAGCAGCTGGCCTTTTTCATCTTTATTTTGTTTATAGAGATTTTTAGCTTTTGAGATTGGCATAGGTGGGGGATTTGATTCATAAACAGATTTGGAATTGTTCTTCCTGATCTGTGAGGTGTTCTTTCCACACACCTCCTTTCCTTGATTTTCGTGACCTCCAAAGATGAATACTGGAGGTACCTTGCTTGTGGAAGTATGGGCCTTCTTCTGCATAGCCTAGTAATCATGATCAATTACTTTGATTGTAGCTTATGATCAGAATATAGTCTTATTTTGGTTGGGAAATGGTTATGTTTTTGTTGAAATCAATTTTTTGCTCTTGATTTTGTTATTAGTATTGGTTGAAATGGTTGTATGCTATATGAGTGTGTGTGTGTGTGTGTGTGTGTGTGTGTGTGTGCTGTATGAGTATGTGTGTGTTATTAGTATTGTATATTGTATGTGTGTGTGATTGTATATGTGTGTGCTGTATGAGTGTGTGTGTGTGTGTGTGTGTGTGTGTGTGTGTGTGTATGTGTGTGCTATATGAGTATGTGTGTGCTATATGAGTATGTGTGTATGTGTATATGATTGTAAGTGTGTGTGATTGGTTTTGTTTTTGTCATCTAATTTTAAAAATGTGTAGATGGGGAAACCAAAGGATGGAGGGGTATCAACTATATGGGATCAAAATGATATCCTTCTCTTTTGTGATTTATGCATTATCGAAATTGTTTGTAATATCTGAAAATCATTCAAATTTTATTTGGTATGTCGTGTAACGTTTGTTTTAAATGTTTAAAACTATTTCAGACATTAAATAAAAAAGTTAAATTAAATATAAAAAAATAACCTACAAAACTCCATTTTTGCCAAACAGTATGTACAAAACAGCTTATCAAAAGCTCTGCAAACTCCATTTCACACAAACAGTTTTTTAACAAAACTTAGAACAAACAAGTTTTTTTATCCTTCAGTGCCTCTTTCTCTCTATACAAGTACCTATAGTTCTGTTTATCGTCTTCATGTTTTGAACTACTTAGGTAAATAAGATGTGGGATTTGTGATTTATAAGTGCTTCCCTTTACTTTATGCAGATATAGGAATTTAATGCTACAATGACGAACATATTAGCTCCCCCACCTGTTCAGCCTATTCTGGTATGTAGACTTCTCTTCCATGAATGAAGACATGCATTTATTTGATTCATAGATTCATTAACTTGGTGCTTGAATCAACCACACTGATTATGTAATGACCATTTTTTTCATTTGTAGTTCTTGGTTTTCTTTCATTTGGATTTTTTTTGAATGTTTAGTTTAAATTTGTTTAGATCAAATAAAATAAAAGAATATTTTTACTTAGTGCTTGAGGTAAGATCATCAATTCTGATTAAATTGAGGGCATTTCTAACCAACTCGAAGCTTCTTAATCTTGAACTATGTTGATGATTTATTGTCAATAGGATGACTTTGTCGAGTTATATGATTGGAAAGTTCTCGCAATCTGTACTCTTTCAGTTTTGGCATACATTATTTAACATTGAGAGTATTGAGTTTAGTCTCACATAGGATAGGTGAAAAATACATTGTTGTGCAGCAAGCTTGTGGATGTCGGATGTCGGGTTCATGTCGGTTTGGGTTTGAAATGTCGTATGTCGGATTGCGAGGGATATATCGGGGATATTTTATAATGTCGGATTTTAATATTTAAATAAATTTAATACTATATAAACATTTTTTTAAATTTAATATTATATACACACAATGTATGTTTATGAACTATACAGTGAACATGTAATAATAAACTAATAAAGTATTAAAGACAATAAACACAATTTTGCCTATTAATAAATGTTAAATATTGAAGAAAGTAACTTGCCTTTATTAGTTCCATGACATGAAGTCTTCTAATAGGTACCCTCATTTTCTCTGCTTCTCCTTATCCCAAAAATATAAAAAAAACAAATCAAAGTTAAATTGTTAACAAGATGCTAATGAAAGAAATAAGAAAATTGACATTTTTGTTTACCTTTTCAACCTTTGAAAGCTTTCAAACATTACTTTGTCAACTTTTGATACCTAAGTAAACAACATCATACTATATATCTAATAGACTAATATATATATATATATATTGTCTGTGTGAAATAAAAAATTATCGTAAGCTTAAAAGTTTTAACAGAAAGTTAATAATACTTGAGCCCTATTATAATGTCCGTGGGCTCATATAAAAATAAAAATTATAATTGTATCACCCATATATTTAGATTTATAATTTTATTCTTTAGCAAAAACTTGCATTTCATAACTCCTCTTCTGTTTCATAATCTTCAAAAACTGTGTCTAACAGTGGAGCTTGCATATCCTCATCCGATAGCCCCGCATCTTCATCATCTTTCTCCAATGTCTGTGTTACAATGCGCTTTCGCTTTAAACTTTCATTTTGTGATTGTTGCTTAGAAGGTCTGGTGCTCCTTCTTGGTCCCAAATCAGTGTCCACAATGTTTCCAAGTTGTTGCCAAGTCAGTCCTTCGCCAGGAAAGACTTCCTCTTCATTATCATTATCACCTTCACTTGAACATACAAGCCACTCTGCAACCTTTCCTTCATCCAAACCTTTTGCAGATATTGGATCTCGAGCGATATCAGCATGCTTAGACTTGAGCATAACATTAAACTTCACGAAGACAAGATCATTTAATCGCTTGCTCTCAAGTCTATTTCTCTTTTTCGAATGGATCTACAAATTGAAACATGTAAACTAATTAGTATCTCTTTAATACATAAATAAATTAGATGCATGCACTCTCAAGTCTACTACCATTTCGAACGTGCTCCAATTTCGTTCGCATCCGGATGAACTAGTGGTCAAGCTCAAAATCCTCATAGACATCCCCCTCAACCTCGGAGTCTCAACTCCATGTAATTTCCACCAGTGTACTAATAAAAAATAATTTTTTTTAGTAATATACACAATTCTTTTGGCAGCTTAGAAATTGAACTAGTTAACTACTTACCTGGATTAAAAGAAGGGACAAGCAATTGCCTCTTCGCAATATCTTTTCCAAATAGTCCTTGCCCGAACTGATATGTATCAAGCTCACTAGTGATCTGATCTTGAATATCGGGGTCATTTGCATACATTCTTGTAAGGCAATCAAGAAATCCATGCATGAACCTAGTATCGGCCTCCACCTCCTCCTTATGTGGGTAATAGAAGAAAGGATTTAAAAAATATCCAGCTAAGTGTAAAGGGCTGCTCATCTTGTTATCTACTCTGCTATCAATCAACTTCCATATAGGAAGATACTTGTTTTCTTTATTTTCGAGTGCTAGAGCAACTTCCTCCTTGTCCTTCTTCATATCTCCATACAACCACCCCATTGACGGTATATCTCCATCTGCTCTTCTTAAAACTTTCACCAATGGGGTAAATATAAGGAGTGCTAGCTCAACATTACGCCAAAATGTGGCACTCAATGCAATTGTTGCGGCCTACATACAAGCAAAGATATTAAAATATTGTTGTGTAATTGCAAAAAATAATGTTAAAAATATTAGATGAAAACATTACTTGCTTTCCATGTGCGGTACTTGACAACTTTGTTGTCTCCCATTTAGCGGATGTGAACATCTCCCTCAATTGTCTTCTCTTATCCAGGAGGCTCTGTAAAGATAAAAAAGCGGTAGCAAATCTTGTCACACCAGCCCTAACGAGATCATGGGACTCCTTGTCTTTCGTCGTCTCTCTGAACAAAGCTAGAGCAATGGTGTGGGCATATATAAAAACAGTAAGGTGTCGGCCCATAGAGATTGCACTCTTAATTTGCTTCAGCTTTGATATATCTTGGAGAAGAAGATTTATGGTGTGAGCGGAACAAGAAGTCCAAAATATCTTTGGTCTCTTTACAACTAGCAATCGTGATGCGGCCATATTGTTGGACGCATTATCCGTCACAACCTGTACTATATTTGCTTCTCCTGGACCATCCAGGCTACTGATTGCCTCATCTACAAACTCATATATGAACTTACCATCATGTGTCGATGATGATACATTCTTCGATAACCAAAAGGCTACTCCAGCAACTGTGTGCACAACAATATTCATGACACTTCTGCCCTTACGATCTGTCCACGCGTCTGTTAAAATACTACACCCATGCAACCTACATGTTTGAGTAAAGCTGCTAAGCATTTCCTTGGTCCGTTGAACTTCCATCTGTAAGAACTTCTCCCTCATTTCATACGGAGTTTGTCCTTTCATCCCAGGGCCACATTGACCTACAGCATGCAACATTTGTTGAAAGGATATGCTATATAGAGCATTGAAAGGAATGCCCATCTCGTATGCCCACCTAGCAATATATAGAGCTGCGTCATCTCTTGCTTTCTTCTTAAACTTGCTCTCAATCGTGCTTTGCGAACTTTTTCCTGGTTCAATAAATTGGTCCATTGGACCCTTACTCCCAGTACATGCAAACAAATTCCTTTGTGAACAATAGGGATCTGCATCCTCTCCAACAACGACTTCATCCAAGCTACTTTGTAACCTACTACTTTTCATCAACTTAGTAGTTTGTGATGCTGCAAGGGTTGCTTCGGCTTTTGCTCTGACATCGGTTGGAACATGAGGGCATGGCTTTACATTGCCCTTAATCCCCGCCAGATGATGTTTGAACCTTGTTATGCCCCCATTTATGATTTGCTTGCAGTAATTGCAACGAATTCTATTTGTATCAGTTGCAAGTACTTTCTCCCCAAATGCCCAAAATGCATCTCTACCGGTAGAAACTGAAGCATTGGTGGATTGACTAGAAGACTGAGAGGAGTTCATTCTATGATTCTACAACAAACAAATGGATCAAATAAAATAATTGCAACATCAGTAATATTTGGTTGGTAAAACCCAAAAAATTATACAATTTTTGCAACATCAGTGACGGATTTATAAGCACAAAAAAAATAAGCACCATCATGTCATGTCCTCACCGGTTTATAATTCATCTCAAAATCATCTATTCATCATTCACTTATGATTTGTTGCAGCAATCACCGATTCACCATTCATATATATGTTGCAAAATCATATTTCACCAATCACCAATCATGCATATATCTCGCACAAAGAAGCACCGGCGTATCGCATACATCATATGTTGCAAAATATTGTTTAATTTATATATGATATTCTTGAATCACGGATTCACGGTTACATCATTTGTTGCAACAATAAAACAACTGTGTAAAGGCAAAAATAGCCAGCAATCATCCAAAAAATGCCAGCAATCATCCCAAAAATGCCAGCAATCATCCAAAAAATGCAAAAATGTCAGCAAAAATGCAAAAAAAGCAAAAATGTCAGCAAAAATAGCAAAAATGTCAGCAAAAATAGCCAGCAAGAAATGCCAGCAAAAATGCAAAAATGTCACCAATCACCAATCATCCAAAATGTCAGCAAAAATGCAAGAAAAAATCTATGGTTGCGACTGAAATAATGCCAGCCCAGGATAAAATAATGCCAGCTAGTGATATCATACTATCAGAGACGCTAAAATAGCCAGATCAGAGAGGGGCAAGACGCAAGAGTGCAAGACACTACTAGATCGTAGGAGAAGAATGCCAAACAAACCCTAAAATGCCAGAAAAAATCAAAATAATGCCAGAAGAAATAAAAAATAGCCACACATTAGAGAAGAAGCTAGGGCAGAGAATGCTCACGGTGCGGTGTAGGAGAAGAAGCGGTGTCGTAGGAGAAGAAGCTAGGGCAAAGAATGCTCACGGTGCGGTCTGCCTGCGTCGTAAGAGAAGAAGCTAGGGCTTCGACGCTAGGGAGGAGGAAGAACCGTCGAATGAGAAGAGTAGAGAGTCGTCGTCGCAGCCAGGGCACCGGGAGGGAGAAATAGACGTGAAGGAATGAAATGAGGCGTCGGGAATCCAAAATGCCAGAAGTTATTTTAACGCTCCCCGCACAGTAAAATCTCGCGTTTTTTTAATTTTAAAGAGCCCACGATATATCGGCTGCCGATAACTCGCGCGATATATCGCCGATATCTCGCGATATTTTACAAAACGCAATTTCTCGTCAAAATATCGATTTTGTTGCGGTTTGCTCTCAAAACCTTCATGTCGGCCGACATGTCGGACATGTCGGCCGACATCTACAACATTGTTGTGCAGATACAAAGTTGTTGGCCCTTGTTAATAAAGCTTAAACTTTTGGGTGGGAAATTAATTTGATCACTAGTGTATTAGGCCCAACATGGAACCTCTTTTGATTCATACTCCCAACACTTGAATATGTCGGCATCTAATGCTATTAATGTTAGAATCTATGTATCCAACCTAAAAACAATTGGTTGTCTTGGGAGGAGCACAAGATCTATGTGAAGGGCACATGACCTCCATGAGTTTTCCGATGTGGGACTACATTCTCAGCATGCTCGCTCATGTGCAGGGATTTTGGCCTCCAACACACGGAATTCTAAATTTGGTGGCTTGAGAGTTGACCGTTGATCCTAGCTTTGCTTTGATACCATGTTAGAATTTATGCATCCAACCTAAAATCAATTAGCTTTAGGGGAAGGGGCCCATGATCTATATAAGTGCATTATACTACATAGGACTAATATCGAACCGGTTCTGAGCCTATCAAGCTCGACTAAAATAAAAAAATTTCAATTATGGCTCTGCTCGAGGTCGATTCGAAAATCAAAAATGATTTTCAGTCTATCCTTCTGGACTAAAAAAACTCTAATTCGAGCGAATTTGAAACCAATTGGAGTCTACTCAAAATCTGAAACTATATTATTAATCAACAACAACAACACTCAAGTCTTTATCCCACTATAGTGGGGTCGGCTATATGGATCCTTTGTCGCCATTGTGCCCTATTTTTAGTCACTATATTATTAATGAATATAAATAAATTATTATTTTCAAGGGCTTTGTACTTTTAAGTATGTTTACGTGTTTAAAAAAATATGATGTATTAAATAGAAATTTAACAACAACAACAACACTCAAGCCTTTATCCCACCATAATGGGGTCGGCTATATGGATCCTTTGTCGCTATTGTGCCCTATCTTTAATCATAGCCTCACTAATGCCTAAGTACATCATATCTTTCCTTATAGTTTCATTCCAAGTAATTTTTGGTCTACCCCTCCCCCGTTTAACATATCTAGTGACTAAACTCTCACAACGCCTAACAGGTGCCTCTAATGGTCTCCTATGGACATGTCCAAACCATCTTAAACGAGCTTCTCGCATCTTCTCTACAATTGGCGCCACTCCTGTCTTATCCCTGATACATTCATTCCTAATTTTATCTAGTCTCGTGTGACCACACATCCACCTAAGCATTCTCATCTCCGCAACTCCCATTTTTTGCTTATGTACACCATTCATTGCCCAACACTCAGAACCGTAGAGCATTGCTGGCCTAATTGCAGTACGGTAAAACTTTCCTTTAAGTTTTAATGATACTTTACGATCACATAAGATCCCAGACGCGCCTCTCCACTTCAACCAACCTGCTTGGATTCTATGCATCGCATCTTTATCTAAACCTCCATCTTTTTGAATTATCGATCCTAGATATTTAAAGCACTCACTGCGGGAAATATCTTGGTCACCCATTTTAATGACGGAGTCATCCGACCTTCTTGCACTACTAAATTTAAGCTCTATATACTCCGTCTTTGTCCTACTCAACCTAAAACCCTTCTTTTCTAAAGTGTCTCGCCAAGATTCAAGTTTCGCGTTTACACACTCGCTCGTCTCATCGACCAAAACAATATCATCTGCAAATAATAAACACCAAGGTATTTCTTGTTGGATATGTCTGGTGAGCTCATCTAAGATAAGGGTAATCAAAAGATCCATATTCATAAGGGTGACTAAAATTTACGTTGGCCGTCTACCTAACACAACCCTCACCATTTTTCATTCGGGCTTGGGACCGGCATCAGCTGGTTTAAAATAAATAGAAATATAAATGATATTAAAATCGAATGCCAACCTTGACTCGGAATTGAATTCAAGCTGTTTTGTTTTTGCTCAAATTGACTTGAATCATTTTAAGTATATTTCGAATTGAGTCAAATATGGAGTGATTTTTAAGTTTCATTTTTATGTTCAATCCTAAGATTACATGAGTTTCTTAACGTGACATTAAATTCTCAACAATTACAACTAAGAAAACTATTCATCATTAAGTGCATGGATTTATGTCGAATAAATGACACTATATGAGATCGTTATGCTGGCATCCAAATATCTCTATTCCCTTACTATTTTCTTATTATCTGCCCCCAACTTTCTATTGGTGTCTTTCTCATGCATGATTTATTAAACATTATTTTATGCATGTTTTTTTATTTTGTGCTGGAATTTTTTTTACATGCAGAGTTTTCGACTACCTTGGTTTGTGAGATTAGCGTTGAGACAATGCTGGCTGATGATCCACCTATTATTCAGCATATATCAATTTGGGTCTCATTTTTTGCAAGTCATTGAATCTTACATTATTTCACTTGGACTGTTGCAAAGTTATCAGAATCTGCAATTGCATAACCTTAGGCACTTAGCTATTGTGGTGGATAGCGAGGAAGCTAGAAACACACTAAAGGTCAAAGAACTTTTGCATTGGGTGTCAAAAATTGGAGTGAATTATTTAACATTATATGATATGGAAGGTAAGCTCGGTCATCCTCAAGAAAATTAGGTTCATCTATTATATTGTCTTTTTAGTTCTAGTGGAGTCAGTTTTGCTACTCTTTGTTTGGATAGACTTCTCGTTTGTCAAGTGACCTTTTATGATTTTATCATACAGGTGTGCTGAAGAAATCTCTTGATGGAGATTTGAGCAACTTTACCAGTGTAAGAAGTAGTACATCCTTTAGTAGTTATTTCCTTGTAAATTTCTCAATACATATCATAAGTTCCTTTTAATTTGTCTTGATGAAATATAATAGAAAAAGTAGGATGTTGTGGATGGCAGATTTAGACTTCATTTTTTTTTATCTCTAGTCATATGTTGTTTTGTGTATTTATATATTTAAATTTTATACTTAAAATATATGGATTACTTAAAAGGCATTTTGTCACTGTAGTTCTATTTTTCTGAATAAACAGATTGAAGAAAGATGCATTATTTTGTTTATGCTGGTTTAAGATGCTTTTGTGTCAATATCACATCTGCTGTAGGAAAAACGGATAATATAAACCAATTACTAGAAGGGGTCAAAGAGTCCTTGTGTTTTGATATTTGTGCCAATTTGAAATAAATGTAATCTTATTCGGATAGGATTTGATCTTTACCATCTCATTAGAGGCTCTGGCCAATGTCATATGTGCTATTACTCTTTTTGGCAGAAAAATAAAGCATTTTTTATATGATGTCCTGATTTAACATGGTTAAAATATAGGGAGTTGTTAAAGGCACCGCAGTTTTGGCTTGTCGCACCGCAATTTCTCCTAATTTAACCTTAAAATTACTCGTCCAAAAACACTAATGGCACCACACTAACTCGCACCGCACTAGCTTGAAAGCTGAGTTTATTGCACGTCAATGGTGAACTGTAGCTATCTTGGGTGGATGAGGTTGACATGGCGACTTCGGCCCAGCGTGAGCGCGATCTGAACGACCTATTCCAACCTTCGGATTGGAGGCATTTGCTTGAGGAAAGCGTCCTTGCCCTGCCGGTTGAACGTCGGGGGTCGGAGGGAGACATGCCAATGCAGGAACCAAGCGACCCGCATCTGCCCAATGGTTTATCCGCAGCTGATGTGTGTATCAATGTGCAACCCGATTTGCCATTTCAAACCAGTGCCAATGCGCAGCTGATGTGTGTATCACGAGGTGTTTGTCCAAATGTCCCTTCCAATTCTCTCGAGGATGCTGCTTCAAGCCACCGCCGCAGCCCTTCCGCTAGCTCTGCATCGGACCCCAATGGCCAGCGGCCTTCGGAGCCTTCCCACTCTTCTCCCCCGGCTTGGCGTCTGCAAACCTTCATCGGGCTTGAGGATGTGGTTGGCCTCGACGATGTTCTTCCGGATCCAACCGGATGGGATGGGGTATTGCGGGGCGGCCCTTTGTTCATCAATGGATTCCTCATCGGACTTGACGCATGGTCGCCGTCATTTGATCCTTCCTCCTTACATGGTTTCTCCAACATTGCTCAAATTGCTGCCAAAATGGGGAAGCCGTTATGAATTGATCTTGCGAAACCGTTATCGGCCGATGTTCAGGTAATTAGCAAATTCAAAAATTTCTTTCAAAAAGTGGAATACGAGGGGCTTCCCTCGATCTGCTTTCAATGCGGTTGCGTTGGGCACTCGGTTGGTGAGAAATCATTAATTTCGGTTACGTATATATTAAACATATTTGAATGTTGATTTTGAATTGCTTTGATTTTTATAGGAGCATGGAGATCACAAAGATTTGGACAACTTATTTAATGGCTTTTTGTATCAAGTATTTTGCCAATTTGGTTGATATTCAACGAAAACCTCTTTTTATTCAAATTTTAAGTGCGGTGCCTTTATCTCAATTGCGGTGCGATTAACATTTTTGGGTGTCTTTAACAATATGTGAAAATGTGTGGTGCCTTTAACAAAGCGGTGCTAAAATTTATAGTGCGGTGCTAAAATTTATAAAAAAGATTTACTTGAGTTAGCACTACGTGTGATCTTAACAAGTGTACATGGAAAATAACAAATCCCAAAACTGATAAAAACAATGCTGATTTGTGCCTTTAATCATTCTCTGTACATCCTCTCCCACCCAACTCAAGTAAAAATATGAAGAAAATTTTGAAGGATTACTGTTTCACTGTTTTTTTTAATTCATTATATTTTTGGACTTTTAGTTTCTTATATGATGTCCTGATTTAATTTACTGAAATTTGTTCATGTGATAATGAAGGGCATGACTATCGAACTGCTTTCTTTCACTGATGGTAAAGGAGGACTTGCCAAAGCAGCTAGTTTTTTATGCTCCAAGTATCAGAATGATGAAATTGCAAGCTACAACATGAAGGATCCCAAAATAACAGAAAGTGAAATATCTGATGCTCTAAATGCAGTGGGTGGGTTCCCTGCATGTATATGTGCTCATTTTCCTCAAATTGCAGTTTCTTATTTCTCACTAGAGACCGGGCGGTAGTCATGTGTAAAGTGTGCGATTGCGATATCACTAGACTATCACTTGAGCAATGAGCAAGTGTTATTGTCACCGCACACTGCATATTGGAGGACCATGCACGTGTCCGCTAGCATTCATAAACATATTTTGATTTTATAATAACCCCTATATATTTTAAAAAACATGCCCTTAGTTTTCCTTTTTAATATAGTATAGATAATATCTGTTAGAACATATAAAAGCCCATGTACAGAAAGCCCATGTATAAAGGCCCTTTCCTCCTTAGGCTCCTTTAGTCCCACATTGCGTATACTCTTTTTCTTCCTTTCTCCCTTGTCCTATTTAAGGACTTTTTTCTTCTTGTATTATGTTAGATGAAATATTATTTGGTTGATTATTCCAAAGAGTGTTTTCCAACTCTGTTCTTCTACATGGTATCAGAGGCAGGTTCCGATACCGTTATTTCCGGTTGATGCTTTGCTCCCGGCTCTCCCTGTTTTTTTTTCGGTTGATGCTTTGCTCCCGGTTCTCCTCTCCCACGAGACAGCTCTCCTTCTAGCCCTTCAGCCAACAACCCTCAACTTCCACTCGCCTACAGCCAACAACCCTCAGCCCACTACTTCCACTCGCCTACAGTCCTCAGCTCCCCTTCATCCACTCGCCAGCCTCAGCTCCCCTTCATCCACTCGCCAGCCAACAGTCCTCAACCCCCATCTCTCCCTCTAGCCCTACAGCCTACAACTCTCAGCCCACTTACCAGCCTCCAGCCAACAGCTCCCCTACAACCTCCACTCGCCAGCCTCAGCTCCCCTTCATCCACTCGCCAGCCTCCCACTCGCCAGCCTCCCACTCGCCTGCAGCCCCCCAGCTCTCCTACAACCACCCAACAGCTCCCACTCGCCGGCAATGGGAACTGTTGCCGCCCCCACTTCTTCCACTCTTCCGGCTCTTGCTACCGCCCCCGTTTCTGATCCTCGGGATGAACTCAGGATTACTACCATCTCCCTTGCCGGGAAGAAGAACTTTGTGGAATGGGTTCATTCCGTTCGCCGGGTCCTTCAGACTAAAGGTCTCCTTCACCATCTTACCCGCAACCCTTCTACTGACCCTACCGAGAATTGGCTTCGCGATGATGGCCGCGTCCAATCTTGGCTTCTGAATTCAATGGAGGGTGAACCGTACCGGATGGCTATGTATCATGACACTGCCAAAGCTATGTGGGATGAGCTTCATTCCCTATACTCTGGAAAAGATAGTCTCCAACACCTGTTTGACATCTTTCTTGCTCTACAACAGCTTGACCCTGGGGAGAATGGAGATCTCACTTCTTATGTTGCCCAGTCCAAGACTCTTGTGGAGGCCTGGATACAACATCAGCCCTCTACTCCGGACCTCGCAACGCAACGGGCTCAGAAGGAAGCTGTTGGTATTGCCTTAATGATGGCCCGCGTTCCTCCTCATCTCCACAGTGTTCGAGCAAACATCCTCTCCTCTCCTACTATACCCTCCCTCTCTGATGTTTGCTCCATGTTGCTTAAGGTGACGCCACCTACTGCCCTTCCGACCCCGTCTCATGTGCTCCTTAATCACGGTTCCGATCACAAACCCCCACCTGTTCCCTCTCGGGGTGGCCGCTCTAATACTCGTGGGAGTGGTCGTGACAACTGTCATCGCCCTAAAGGTCCGAACACCCATCTTTGCACCTTTTGTGATCGGGAGGGTCACACTGAAGTAGTATGTTATCGGAAACATGGGTTTCCACCACAACATGGTTCCTCCCTACCACATGCCTCCACTGCTCGTGAGACTGCCTCCTCTCACCCTGACATTGATGCCTTAAGAGGAGAACTGCAGCAGCTGCGTGGTCTGATGTCCCTGCCATCTTCCTCTGATTCTTCTGTCTCCCATACATGTATCTCCTGTTTCACCCATAGCCCCTGCTGGATTTTGGATTCCGATGCAACCAACCACATCACTCCTCAGAAGTCAGCTCTGTATTTGGACTCTCCATGTCCAAAGTTTATTACCGTGGCCAATGGTGACACTACTCCTGTTACTGGTTGTGGTGGTGTGATGCTTACTCCAACTATCCCGTTGAAATCTGTTCTTCATGTTCCAGGCTCTCATTTTAATCTGCTTTCTGTCAGTCGTTTCACAAATGATAATGATTGTTTTATTACTTTCTCCTCCTCTACTTTTCTTATGCAGGATCGGCAGACTCGGACTATCATTGGTAGCGGGCGGCTGTCTAACGGGCTCTATATCTTGGATCCACCTGCTCCCGCGCTATCTTCCATTAGTTCTGTTGACTGACACCGTCGCCTTGGTCATGCTCCTCTTCCAATCCTTCAGAAGGCTCTGCCGGACTATCATTTCTCTTCTTTTAATTGTGAATCTTGTATTTATGGAAAACAACATCGCTCTGCTTTTCCTCCTAGTTGTAGTCGAAGTATTGCCCCATTTGATTTAGTGCATTCTGATATTTGGGGACCTTACAAAACTCCAAGTCTTTTTGGTTATCGTTACTTCGTTACTTTTATTGATGATTACTCCCGCATGACATGGTTATATATGATGCATGATCGCTCTGAACTCCTGTCTATCTTTCGGTCTTTTGCCGCTGAAACCACCACCCAATTTTCTCGCAACATTAAAATACTTCGCACTGACAATGCCCGTGAATACACTAGTCATGACTTCCAACAGTTTTGCAGGTCCTTGGGGACTATTCACCAAACCTCCTGTTCTTATACGCCGCAACAAAATGGCGTCGCTGAACGAAAGAATCGCCACCTTCTCGAAGTGACCCGATCTCTCCTCTTTCAGATGCACGTCCCTACTTGCTACTGGAATTTTGTTATCTCCATTGCATGCTACCTTATCAACCGCATGCCCTCCTCGATCCTCAACTTCTCCACCCCCTTCTCTCTCTTATTCCCTGAGCGCGACCCATTTCCCTTTACTCCACGGGTCTTTGGTTGCGTCTGCTTCGTCCATCATCTTGGACCTCATGTTGACAAACTAGCCCCACGTGCAACTCGCTCCATGTTCGTTGGGTACTCCCGGACTCAAAAAGGCTACGTTTGTTATTCTCCCTCTACCCGAAAACTGATTACGTCTGCGAATGTTACTTTCCTTGAACAACAGTCTTTTCATGACACCGCCCCCATGACACCGTCTTCCCCGCGTGATCTCCCACGTCCTGTCGTTCCTACCACATCCCCATTACCACCTCTTCTCCCAACACCTCCTCTTCGTGTCTATTCTCGTCGCTTCCCTCGAAATAGTGCCTCGCAACAGCCCCTGCCGACCACGGATGCTCCGCTGCCTGCTGATCCACCCGCACCTTCCACCGCGCATCCTCTTTCCAACTATGTCTCCCTACACCGGCTGTCTCCTGATTTGCAGAGGTTTGCGGCTTCTTTGTCCTCTATTTCCCTTCCCTCTTTGGTGCAGGAGGCTCTTCATCATCCCTGGTGGCGGGCTGCCATGGATGAAGAAATGACGGCTCTCTGGGCAAACAACACATGGGACCTTGTCCCCCCTCCTCCTAACCAGTCCCTGGTTAGCTGTAAGTGGATCTTCACTGTCAAATATCATCCCGATGGGCGGGTTGATCGCCTTAAGGCTCGTCTTGTCGCCCGTGGATTCACTCAACAACATGGTATTGATTATGAGGAAACCTTCTCTCCGGTTGCCAAGCTCAACACTGTTCGCCTGCTCATATCTCTTGCGGTCCATCGACATTGGCCGCTCCACCAGCTTGACATAAAAAATGCCTTCCTCAATGACGATCTGCTGGAAATGGTTTATATGCAACAACCTCCTGGTTATGCAACCACGGGGGAGTCTCTAGTGTGTCACCTAAAGAAATCCTTATACGGCCTCAAACAGTCTCCCCGGGCATGGTTTGAGAAAGTTAGTCGAGTGGTTCGTGAGTGTGGCTTTACCCAAAGCTCAGCAGATTTCTCATTATTTACCCGTCGACGTCCCTCCGGAACTGTTATTCTCTTGGTCTATGTTGGTGACATCCTTGTCACGGGAGATGACCTTGCTGGCATTGTTCACATCAAGAAGCATCTTGCCTCCCATTTTCACACCAAGGACTTAGGTCGGCTACGGTACTTCCTAGGGATTGAGATCGCTCGACGACCGGATGGTTTGGTTCTCTCTCAGCGGAAATATTGTCTTGATCTCCTCCATGATGCTGGCTACTCTGAGTGTAAACATGTGGACACACCCATGGATACAAACCATCAACTGAGTTCTCGCGGATCGGACTCAGATATGCTCCTTCCTAATCCAGATTATTATCGACGCCTCGTGGGCAAGCTTATCTACCTGACTGTCACACGTCCTGATATCTCCTTTGCGGTTGGTGTGGTCAGCCGCTTCATGCATGCTCCCCGGACTTCCCACCTTCAGGCCGTCGAACGAATTCTTAGATACTTAAAGAATGCTCCTGGACAAGGCCTGGTATACAAGCCTTCCACCACTCTATCCCTGTGGCATACTGTGATGCTGATTATGCTGGGTCTCTCGATGACCGTCGCTCCACCAGCGGGTACTGCACATACTTTGGTGGGAATCTAGTTACCTGGCGAAGCAAGAAGCAAACAGTGGTTGCTCGCTCCTCCGCTGAAGCTGAGTATCGTTCCATGGCCGCTGTCGTCTCTGAACTCACCTGGCTTGAGAGTCTCCTCACTGATTTAGGAGTCCAGCTTCCGGCTCCGACAATACTCTTTTGTGATAGTCAAGCTGCTATACATATTGCGGAAAATCCTGTGTTTTACGAACGCACCAAACATATCGAGGTTGACTGTCACTTTGTCTGGGAAAAGGTTCGACTTCAGAAAGTTTGTCTTCATCATGTTCCTGCTGCTGATCAAGTCTCTGATGTTCTTACAAATGCTCTACCTCGCTCTCTGTACCAGAAGTGCCTTTCCAAGCTTGGTGCCTACGACTTGTATGCTCCAGCTTGCGGGGGAGTGTTAGAACATATAAAAGCCCATGTACAGAAAGCCCATGTATAAAGGCCCTTTCCTCCTTAGGCTCCTTTAGTCCCACATTGCCTATACTCTTTTTCTTCCTTTCTCCCTTGTCCTATTTAAGGTCTTTTTTCTTCTTGTATTATGTTAGATGAAATATTATATGGTTGATTATTCCAAAGAGTGTTTTCCAACTCTGTTCTTCTACAATATCATTCATTTTGCACTTTTTGAAGCATTTCTAGTTCACAACATGTTGATAGACACTGTTTTCCTCTCTCCTAGGATGTGGTGGGCCTGACCCTGATCTCCTTCTTGTATATGGACCTGTCAGATGCCTTTTAGGATTCCCTGCATGGAGAATCCGCTATACAGAGATTATGTGAGTTACTTCTTTTTGTGGCATTCTCATTACTTCTATTTGTATTCATATGAGAATTCTCTCCATTTTTGCAAACATGTTGATGGAGATCGCCGGCCCAAATACATTTATTCCTGCAGGAGACGGTGATCCGCTTCCCGTTCGGACGATCCGAGTCCACGGGTGTGTCTGGATTGTTGTTCCGAGTCGGTTTACTATATTTATTGGATGTGATATCATGTCTTTTCTTCCGTGAGATTGTCAGATTTGCAGAATTTATTCGTCGTACGCTTGAATTATTTGTGCTTCCATTGCTTGTGAATTAACGCATACTTCTTAATTCATTACATGTAATCAAATATGCTACATAATATGTTTATTTCAATTATTAATTGTTGTAATAATCAAACTACCTCAATTGCATTTGCATCTATATTAGGGGTTGTTGGTAAGTGCACTTCGTTCCACCTAGGGTTGCATTTTAAGGCACTCACATTTGCAATCTCCACAACATCAAATTGGTATCAGAGCACCGGGTTGGGCCACATTATATGCTATGTAGTGGTAGGTTGTTCCGATCATCTATGTCTGACTAGAATCTCATTGGCGATCGGGCTGCCAGTTCGACTTCGGACATGTCACCCGCCGAATTCCAGAGACTTGTACTTGTTCGATTTGAACAGATACGAGCCCAATTTGACATCATTAGGGATGATATCGCTAGGGTTAACACTAGAGTCGATCAATTAGGCATCCCAAGAGGTCAGACCCCACTCCCACGTTATGATGATCTCCCGTACGATCCCTGTGACGCTCCACTACCCCCGCAGAGACGTGCTAGAGACTTGCCTCACTGAGATTCCGCTCATCCCTCCAGAAGAAATCCCGAGCTAGTCTATGAGTATCGACAGGGCAGCCCATTTGAGAAACCATTGCCCTCTCTACGAACCTCGTCCACCCCCTCCAATGGGACGTATAAGTCGAGCTCCACCAGCACAACACGATTTTGATCACGACGATCATTATGATGATTACCCCAAGCCACATCGCGAAGCAACCCCAGCCGAGGTTGACATTACCCAATGCATCCGGGTCAACTCACTATCCTTCGACGGCCCCCTGAACCCGGAAGCATTTAGTCATTGGCTCTTGTATATGGACCATTACTTTGAGTGGTACGTAATGAGTGACGAAAGGCGAGTATGGTTTGCCAAAACGAAGTTGGGCAGACCAAGAATTATTGGATGACCGTAGAGAGATCTCTTGGACGAGATGGGTACACTAGATGGGCTGAAATGAAACATTGGCTAAAGGACATACCTTCCCGCCTCGTATCGATATCAACTTTTAGACTAGCTTTATGCTATTTGGCAAAGGACCCTTTCCGTTGCCGAGTATATGTCTCGTTTTGATGAATTAGTGGTGAGGAGCGACATCTTAAAGGAGTCCAGGAGGCGGTAATCCGCTACCCGTTCGGACGATCCGAGTCCACGGATGCGTATAAATGGTCATTTTGAGTCGGTTTCCTATATGGATTTTTTACTTTTGAGTTGGCAATTGACACTCGATCGATTTAGACATTATGAGCTATCCGATCCGGGTGCCCTAATAGTTATCCCCTTTGTAGTCATGTACAACCGGCAGTTTGGGGAGTATCGATAGTTTGCTTCATCAGAAACTGTCGGTCCTTCTCCTCCCGGTGCGACTTCGAAATGCCTCCCTTGGTACGACTCCTAGGGCGCCCGTTCTCCCACATCGCCGCATCCCGCTATTTCATACATCACGCATCCTGCTGCTTCAACCATCGATGCATTCCACTGCTTCATCCATCGATGCATTCCACTGCTTCATCCATCGATGCATTCCACTGCTTCATCCATTGCCGCATCACGTTATTACGCTCGATGCCGCATCCCGCTGCCTTCATCCGACATCGCATCGCTCTTTCTGACAGCATCCTGCGACTTTCCCCCGCCTCCCTGGCACTCGACGCTCACACCCCAGCCTCGCAAAACCTCCCGCCATCTCACGCCAGCCACATCCTCCCCTCCCTACGCCGACGCTATTCAACCTTCCTCCACCCCATCCCGACGCAGCCCAGTCATCTTCTCTCTAGTCGACACCCCCTGTCTCCTTCCTCTCCCGTCGCAGCCACCTAGTTCACCTCCACTCTCAACCATTCATCCCGACGCCTCCCTCTCAACAATCATCCCCACCCGAGTTTCCCTCTTCCTACTACCGAACAACCATACTCTCTACCTGACACCCCTTGGCTCTCTACCCAACAATCCCCTTCTCTGGTTGGAGCCGGTCCTTGGATCCTTGTCATTGCCACATTTCGCCGCCGCCTGTGCGTGTAAGTCATAGTTTGATGTTTGTGTTTCTTTATTTTGTACGCTTGTACTATATTTATTGGATGTGATATCATGTCTTTTCTTCCATGAGATTGTCTGACTTGCAAAATTTATTCGTCACACGCTAAAATTATTTGCGCCTCAATTGATTGTGAATTATCGCATGCCTCTTAATTCATTATCTGTAATCAAATGTGCTACTGAATAAGTTTTATTTCAATCAATTAATTGTTGTAATTTTAATCGGACTGTCTCAATTGCATTTGCATCCACATTAGGGTTTGTCGGTGTTAGAACATATGCGGTTAACCCTTGGTAACTGCACCATGCGGTCTCTGCGGTTAGAACTTGTCTACCCGTAGGTTTTTGCTGACAGTCAAAGGATCGTGCGGTCTCTATCTTGTCTCCTCTCACTTATGGTCTGGATGGTTAAGCATTGCCTTAACCGCCTATGGCGCGGTCTCCAGAGTTCACGTTGCTGATAGACTGGCGGATACATCCTTGGTACCCGCTCCCTACTGTTGTATATATGTGCGGTTAACCTTGTGTTAGCCGCATCTTCCTGGCCGGTCAACCCGTGCGATCTGTTCCTGAATAGATTCTTATAAATTAGTCCCACATTGCTAGATTGTAAGTTCCCTCACCTCTTTCGTTCTATATAAAGAAGGGTGCACCCATGTAATATTCAAATTTTTTGGAAATAAAAATTCCGTTATTTTCAATTTCTCGTAAGCGTTTTTCTTTTTCTCACAGTCGGTAAGTGCACTGCATTCCACCTATGGTTGCGTTTTAGGGATCCCACGTTTACACTCTACCCCGGCATCACATGTAGTTATTTGTTACGAACCTCAATCCTAATGGGGGTTATTGTGATTGTGGATCTCTTACCACGGACTGCCTATGTGGTATTCTTGAAGAAATAAGAGAGCAAATCAAAATCTCATGGGAGTTAGAATCTAGAAATAACTTTTTTACTTAATTTTTTTTCTGTCCTTTAGCCTCTTTAAATGCAATTAACACAAGATACATTTGCCAAATAGTTCACCAAATCAGACTAATTGCTAAAGTACCCAGCATAGTTAAAAGATGAAATGCACTAATTAATTCATAACTATCTTATTAACTCCTATCTAAAGGCCCCATAATATTTCTCATAAAATGATTTCATATCTGATTCACATTTGTGGGTGTCTTTTATACATGTACCATGAAGATTTTACTAAATGTACCTCTTTATATACGGATATGGTTCGCAACATTAGTGATAGGACCCCCCGGGCTACGCCGAACACTAGGTGGTTCTCACACTAGTCAGCCCTCCGGGGATGGAACCTATCAGGGCCGCGTCCCCCACACCCCAACCCGTCTCCTCAACCAGTTTAATCGAGGCGGGTTGTTGGGGGATTCGATCCCCGCCGCCTTGATAGGAAGCTTTCAACACAGCCCCAACAATCCGCCTCGATTAAACTGGTTGAGGAGACGGGTTGGGGTGTGGGGGCCGCGGCCCTGATAGGTTCCATCCCCGGAGGGCTGACTAGTGTGAGAACCACCTATTGTTCAGCGTAGCCTGGGGGGTCCCTTTTATGTTAGGGGTAAGGCTTCACTCGTACCAGTGGGCAATACCGTGGGCATTAGCGGCTCCGAGTTAACCCGCCCCCCAATCGAGCTCCCCTAATAGGGCCGCGGCCCTGATAGGTTCCATCCCCGGAGGGCTGACTAGTGTGAGAACCACCTAGTGTTCAGCGTAGCCCTGGGGTCCTATCAATTAGCTTTTAGGTTCACACTAGATATATCTCTAAAGTAGACCACAAAATTGGACAAACAACTAAAATACCGATTACCTAGCATAATTAAAAGATTTAATGCACTAATTAATTCATAACTATATTGATTAGCTCCTAGCTAAAAGAACCATAATCTTTCTCATAAAATGATTTCATGTATGATTCACATTTATTGGTGTCTTTTACACATACACCACAAAGATTTTACTAAATGCACCCCTTTATATAGGGATATGGTTCGCATGATTAGCTTTTTGGTTTTTTAAATTAACCTCTACATGTTAACGTTCTATCGACATTCACATGATAATTGTAGCTTTTGAGATCAATTGAGCAGGGCTATTATGTTAAGTAGAATTACTCTTACCTCTAGGCCTTCTAGAAGTAACTACATATTATGGGTTCATGATAATTGTCACAAGTAACAACCATTAATACTATTTTAAGTTATGACATTCACATGATAATCATACTTTCCTCACTCCAGCAATATCCTTTAGTATAGATTTTCCAGCTAGTGCCCCTTACGCAAATGGTATTAAAAATTATTGTTTGATCCTTGAAATCTTTAAATATGGTCTGTCGAAACTATAGTGGATAGGACATTGTGTCTATCCTAGTGGGATAAGATTTTTCTGTCTTTGCTTTCCTTCGGCTTGGTTGTGCAATTGAAGGAACTCTTGTTCAATGAGATGTATTTTGTCATGTAGTGTCCTTGTCTTGTAGTGGGGCCTTCATCTATATAAGGAGCCTCGTTGGTGGTGAGATTTTATCTTTGGAATGTTAGTCATTTGATCTCTCTTTGGAGAGGGGAGTACTTTGGAGGACCCAGTCTCTGGGTCCTTGACGGGAGCGTGTCTCCCGAGTTGTATCTTTTATTCTCATGCATTGCAATTTCTTATTCCTGTTTTTGTTCGCGATGCGTCGTAGCTAGCCCATATAGTTCAACTTGTCTCTTGCAGGTGTGAATGGGGGTGCCTTATTGGGTCTAGTTTCGTTCTTAGTTTGTAACATAGCCCTTTGGTTCATGTAGTCTTGTCAATACATGAGTGTTGTTCCCTCTCATCCCAAGAGAGATGATCAAGATGAGGCCGCAAAATTTTTGCCAACGTATTACTAGGGCAGTCACAAGCCACCCTTGGGCTTCCCCACAGCCGTCAATTTTCAAGTTCATCCCTTCATTTGGAAGCAGTGGTAAAGGGTGTAGACTTTATGCTTCAACTCCCCACCCCTTGAAGTGATTTTGCAAAAGCCAAGTTGTAGTAAATAAAAAAAGTATTACGGCAAATATATTTGGAAAGTGAGAACTCATTGATATTTTAGAAGCTAATAAGTCACTTTTCCTTGTGTTGCTATTCTTCCTTCACTTTTCCTTGTTGAGCACCAAGTATCCTACAGAAATTTTTGTTTTTCTCTAATTATCTCGTTCTTATCTGCCTCTCCAATTTTTTTATGTTCCTATTATCTTTCAACTGTTTCTTAGTATTAACCATAGTTATATTTGAGAGATTTTTAATGGTATTACCAGTAAAAAATTATGAATTTAATTGTACTTCACCCTATTATTTAAACTTATCACACGAAACATGTAGCTCTTGCTAACGAACGACTTTGTAATTGATAGGGAATCAAGGGAGGGAGAAGGGGAGGAACGAGCCTTATGAGCGACTACTGAAGTCAAAATTTACGAGGAGCGCTCTCACGAGTGCGCGATGTCCTCATTTCTATCTCCCATGGAAAACTTTGCAATAAATTGCTTGGTACAACCATCTCCTCTTAAGTAGAATCCCACAAAAGGAACATAGACATTTTGAAATAAAGTCAAGATAATAATAAAAAGTTTTTAAATTAAATTAGAAATCCTCTTGTTTCAAGTGCCACCATCATCCTTCGTGAACTGTACAACCTTCTAGAAGCAGACTCACACGATCGATTGGCCGTTCGAGGGTTCCTCCTGTTCGTGTCAGTAATGAGTTTCAAATTCATTATAATTTTTATTCTTAGCAATGCGAAAATTCTAACATCTGTATTTCTAATTTCTCATTCTTTCTCGCACTCAAAATTGCGTGTCTTGCTCTCATAGGAACCATGAAAATAATGAAAGAAAAATAATATAAGAACCACAAACACATCTTCATTCTTGGTCATTTGTGTAGTCACATTGGTCATTATTAGGGTATTATACTATTATGTAAATTTTTATTTTTATTCAAAACCATATTATTATTCTTGATTTTGTATTTTCTTCTTAAATGTCATTACTCCCCCTCTCTCTCTCTTTCATGTGAAATTACAACATGTATAATACATGAATGTTGTTGAAAGAGATGTAAAGAAACATATTTATATCTTAAAAATTAAAATTAGTAAATAGTAATAATTTTTGAAGGGATTTTTTGTATTAGACTATTAGTCCTATTAAGTTAATGAAACATCTCTTCTCGAGTTTCTCATCCTGCTCTTCTTACTGTTAGAAATACTCAATGATTTATATGCTATGCCACACCAACATGTTTGTAAACTTTTTATTTTTAATTTTATTCAAGTTATTAATTCATGATTTATTACGTATCCTCATGATAATCTAATATTATGACTGTATTGGCTTTCATACTTGATAATCTCATATTATGACTGTACTGGCTTTCATCTTTGAGGATCTTCTTAGCTCCTCTCCTGTAGCATTTTTTCTATCTAATATGTAATGCCACTTTATTTATTTTAACTTACTTTTCATTTTTTTTTTAATATATTGCAGACATATGGGTTCACTAAAATCTATGAAATATGGCGCCATTCTGAAAGCTCTCTTTGAATTTTCAAAAAAGCAACAAAACTATGGTAATTCATTATGCGTTTTATTAATCTTCTGTTTCATAAATCTTTTACTTTTTTTATTCAGTGTTATCGCTTTATAGTAGTTCAAGGCCAAACTACAATAAATATTAGAAAATACATCAATGAGCCAAGGAGATAGACTTAGGCTTCGTTTGGGGCGGCGTTTCGCCGTCCCGTTTGGGGCAAACGCCGCCGGAAGGCGGCAAAACAAACGCCCTCCGGCGGCGTTTAGGACGTTTGAGCCTGCTGCGCTGAAGGAAACGACGCCAAACGGAGGTTTTCGAACTTTCGCCTCCTCCCAGCTTTTCCTCCCGCCGCCCGTCTCCTCCCGCCCCGTCTCCATCAGCCGCGCCAAACGAAGCCTTAATGTTGAAAGATTAGGTGGGAGAAGATGTAGTTGCTCAAGGTAACATGTATGAAAGTTATTTAAGTTGATTTATGTAGTTTATTAGAACCTATGCATCCAACCTAAGCAAATTGGTTATAGGTAGAGGGGCTCAAGATCAATATTAATTGCACAAGACTATGCAAGTTGCCCAATGTAGGACTATACTTTCAACGCTTCCCCGCGCGTGTATGATATTTGGTCTCTAATTCATGAATTTTAATTTTAATTGGATGATGTAGGAGTGAACTGAGGCTGGCCTGCTTTGATACTATGTTAATACCAATGATTCACACTTTAAATCAATTTTTCATAGCTGGAGGGCCCCGAGATCTACATTAAGTGTGCAAGACTATATGAGTTCTTCGATGTGGGACTTTACTTTCAACACACTCCCTCATGTGTAGTGTCTTTGCTCTCTAACATGTGGATTTTATTTTTTAATTAAATGGTGCGGGAGTGGGCTTAAGCTAACCTACTTTGATACTATATTAGAACATATGCATCCAACTTAAAACCAATTGGTCATAGGTGAAGGGGTCCAAAATCTGTACTAAATCTAGAAGATTATATGAGTTCCCCGGTGTGGGACTATACTTTCAACGCACCCATGCACACATACACTCTTTGGTCTCTAACACAGATTTTTCTTTTAATTGGATGGCACGAGAATGGGCTCAGGCTAGCCTGCTTAATATTATATTAGAACCTATTCATCCAAACTGGTTATAGGTGGTGGGGCTCAAGATCTACATTAAGTGCACAAGATTAGAAGAATTCCCTGATTCAGGACTATACTTTCAATGCACCCCTCAGGCATACACTCTTTGGTCTCTAACATGTAGATTTTTCCTGTAATCGGATGGCGCGTCAATGGGCTTAGGCTAGCCTGCTTTGATACTATATTAGAACCTAGGTACTTGACCTAAAATCAATTGGTTATGGGCCGAGGGGCCCATGGTCTACATTAAGTGCACACGACTGTATAAGTTCCCTGATGTGACACTATATTTTCAACGTACCCCCTAACATTTAGGGTCTCTGGTCTTTAACACGTGGATTTTTCTTTCAGTTGGATGGTGTGGAAGTGGGCTGGCCGAGGTTAGTCTACTTTGACAATATATTAGAATCTATGCATCCAGTCTAAAATGAACGGGTTATACCCAGGGGACTAGGGCTCTGTTTGGCACAACTTATTTGCTTCGGTGAGTTTGGACAAAAATGCCACCATCATAGAATGTATGTTTGGCATGACAGTGGTTATGACCGCCACCAAGAAAAGAAAACTAGTTTTAAACATGAAAATGGATGAAGTTCCTTAGGTGAGGTCGGACGTTCACGAACGATGGTTCATAACCACCGTGTTCACGTCCGCCACCGCTGTGCCAAACGGAGCCCTATCTACATTAAGTGAACAAGGTGTTATGGGCTTCGAACCTAGTTGTCGTTAATGACTTTGTGCCTAGTCATCTTTAATTTAAGTTGTCTTTTATTATTATCATTTCGAGTCTTGTCTTTTATTATTATTATTATTATTATTATTATTATTTTAGTCATTATTAGTGGTTAGGAGTTAATAGTTAGTAGTTATCATTTGAGAGCCCTGTAAGCCTATTTAAAGGCAAATGATGTTGGAATGAAGGTATCAAAGAAATTGTCTTGCTAAATGATTATGCCATTGTGGTGGCTCTCCATCTCCCGAGTACACCTTACTTAGGCAGCCGTGGTTCTGACTCCATAGTATCCTCTATCCTGCATTTACACCTTAGGCCACTCCTCCGGTGACTACCAATGTTCTACAGGTTTGTCAGTAACAACTTGGTATCAAAGCCCAGTGCTTGGAAGTCGAGCTGTGCACTTTATCCTGTTAAAACAAAAAGTAGGAGTTGCCTGCTTCGAGCCCTTACTATAAGTGACTTGGGGTTAGTTAAGGTACATGCAAATTTGGTGGCCTTATTAATTGACGTCATCATAGGAAAGTGTCGTGGATCTTGTGGCACTTCAAGCACGCCATCCACATCCGTTCCCGAGGAATCAAGCCGGCCCATCATCTGTTCCCTTTTTCGTTCGTGACTCAAACCGGCACGGAAAAATGACGCCAAGAAGCTCTTTCCACCATTCAGACCAGGCTCGACGGTGTCACACCAACCATCCAAGTCATTACAGTGATATCACAGGACCATACCAGTAGCAACTATGGAACTCTATCACCCCCGCTACATATTGCGGTACCAACTTTTGTACGACAAGAAGCTCGCATTGTTCCCCGCTACACTAAGCTGGACTTTCCCACCTACGATGGGAAGACAAATATATTGGGATGGCTCACCTGGTGCGAGCAACTTTTCGACTACCAACAAATTTCTATAGGGGAAAGGATTTGTTTAGCGTCCTTCCACCTTCTCGATTCAACTCGGCTATAGTTTACCCGGTTGCACGTCGAGCACTCAGGGATGATTTGAGGCGACTTCAAAATATTCTGCAACATGCGATTCGGTCCTCACATTCGCAACAATCCCCTTGGCGCACTCATCATTATGACAAACAAGGTCGGTGGATGCATATCTGGAACAATTTCAAGTTCTTCTGGCTCATGTTACGATACATCTAGAGATGCATGTCACAAATTTTAGGGCAAACCTTCAGGAATGCCTGTGAATGGACGTTGAGTTTGAAGACCCCCTGAGATTTAGGCACTACGATGAGCCTAGTGAGACTTTATGAGCGCCGACTACAAATGGATCGCAACAACTATCGACCTACAGGCGGCACCCCAGACCTGATAGACCAACCCACACATATTCGATGTCTGTCTCATGCTGCCATGTCTGAACGACATGCAAAAGGATTATGTTATAACTGCGACGAGCACTGCACTCACGACCATCGCTGCAAAAGGTTGTTCTATATGGAAGTGGAGGACTCTTACGAAGAAGGCATCCGGTGAACTAGACACAGAGCCTTGATCTCCTCTGAGCTTGATGACAAGCTCATTTTGCAGGGTGGGAGTGATGCTAAGGGCTCCGAGCCTAGTTGTCGTTAGCAGCTTCGTGCCTAGTCATCTTTAATTTAAGTTGTTTATTATTATTATTATTATTATTATTTTGAGTCATTTTTAGTGGTTAGGAATTAATAGTTATCATTTAAGGGCCCTATAAGCCTATTTAAAGGCAAATGTTGGAACGAAGGTATCAAAGAACTTAGAATATCTCTTGTTTTGCTAAGCGAATGTGGTAGCGCTCTCTTTCTCTCCCGAGCACACCCCGCTTAGGCAGCCGCGGTTCTGGCTCCATAGTATCCTCTACCGTATATCTCCACCTCATGCCGCTCCTCCGACTACCCATTCTACAGGTTCGCCCGTAACATAAGGCTACACGAGTTCCCGGGTATATGACTTTATTCTCAACTTAGTTAGGTTTAACACATGAGATAGTGGTCGACAGAACCGAACAGAAATATGAGGGGCTCATAATCTCAACCTAGAACAGTTAGGATAAAGTTGAGGATGATGAAATGATGATTTATCGAAATAAACTTTATATAAATATATGTACCAAGCAGAAAACTGCTATGCAGGCAATTGATGGTTGGTTGTGTACTCTCTTGCTGCTGCCAGGTTCTTGAAGGGGCCGCCGCGGCCGCCTCCAATTGTAGCAATATTGTGAAAAGAAATTTGCAGCAAAAATCTGAAGGCCTGTATTTCACATACCATTTACTTAATATTTCTAAAATTTGAAGTTTTTGCTCTAAATTATGAAGTCTTTTCGGAGAGCTTCTTCAGTGAGACTGGTAACAATGCAGATATCATCATTTTCGCCCGTCTTTGTGCCGAGGGACGACGTAGATGGCGACGGCGAACATGCTGACCGGATTCCGGATAGTGCAGAAGCACTTGTTGATGCGGAAATGTGCGCTGAATCCCGGAGAATGTGATTTTGGGGGTTTAAATTGTTTGAATGTGTATTTTATGTGAATTTTGGGCCCAAGTAAAATTTGTAATCTCAGCATGTGTCGTATGATACATTACTGTTGGGTATTCTCCAAAATATTTTTTTGTTTCACATTCACCACCCATTCGCTGTCTATCGAATTTTACGTTGTCCGGCTCGGAGTCTCAAATCAGTGTTCGAGAGGCCCATTTATGAGACACGTTTTTTTTTCTGCTTGATTTAGGCTCTGTTTGGTGCAAATATTTCGGTTTGAAGTCCAGATGGTTCGCGGTCAATCAACACATGCCACATAAGCCAACCTGACTCACGCACAAAAAGTGTGTTTCACTATGTACGTATCTGATTTGTTCTCTAGTGTATCTCACAGTGTTCGCGGTCAATCAACACATGCTCGGACAGAAATATTTCTCTTGTTTGGCGCGACGATGTCCAAGTTGAGAGATTGAAAGATTGGTTTGTTGGGCGAGATCAATTTTGGCTGTAGAAAGATAAAATTTGATCGTAGAAAGGTTATTTTTTTTAACTCAAAATGATTTATGGTAAAAGAAGAATCATTCTTTTTTGAGGTCACCAGTTCTAGTCCTAGAAGCAGCCTCTTACAACAAAAATGCAGGGTAATGTTTGCTACATTTTACCCTTGTGGTGGGGGGATGCTTCGTGCATCGGGCTGCCCTTTTTTATAGGAGAAGTGATAAGCAGTGTTTTTTTAAGGCCAAAAGGAACATTTCTGTTTTAGAAGCCTCCTAGACTTAATAATTGCAAACCCGCCTTGTGACGACCCAGAGCCGACACACTCTGGATCACACTAGATCACTGTGGCCTCACCTGACATCGTCCGGGCTACAGCCCAAGCACCCAACCCTTCTTCAACCACAGACGGGTTGTTGGCGGCTACAACCTCCTTTTATTGTACCAAACTTTTTTCTAGCCCGTAATATTTTTCTTATGAGTGAAGAAGAAAGAAAAGTAGTCAGAGAAATATATCATATATATATGAGATGAGAGCAAGTGTATGAAGGAGGGGCTCTTTCAATTTAGTTTAAACTGCTGTCAAAATATTATTTTATGAAAATATAGATACAACAACAACAACAACAGAACCCATATAGTCCCCAATCATTGGGGGTATGGGCGGGGGAAGATTGGAAACAGACCTAACCTTTGGCCCTATGCCCAAAGTGGCTTCTCTCAGAGGAGAAAGACCGAACCTTTGACAATAGATGCACAAAGTGGCTGCTCACAGATTACCACTGAAATAGTGGCCCCCTATACCGTCACGTTTGCTGCGGAATCATGCCCTCAAATCAAAGCCAAAGACATCAGAGAGGGCAGACTCAAGAATCCATTTTGATTTATGTGCACATAACCATGCTTCCTTCATTCAGCATCCAGAGCATTGGTCTTGCACAATAAAATATAGATGTTTTAATTTAATTCAAATAGTTCCAGCTACTTTGATAAAATTTTAAAAGAGATAAAATTAATTAGAACTGCATACAATGAAGCTATATCAAATTTTCATTGTATTAAGAGAATTTAATTAGAGGTCCAATTTGATTATAATTTAGGCGTTTATCATAGAAGTGCGGGTTTTGGAATTGAGTTGAATTCTAATTATATGATTCTGCAATTCCAAAGCCTGCAGGTAATTGAATTGAAATTCAATTTGAAGAAAACAGAATTCATTCCTACAGGGAAAAAATAATTCGATCCAGAAGTATGAAGAAAAAGAATAAGAGGAGGAAGAAGAAGAAAAAGAGAAATAAGAAACAAAATAAAAATAGCATGAATAAGGAGGAAAAAGAACGGAGGATTTCAGATTTGAAGAAATAGGAGGAGTTGCTCGGGAGGCGAGGACAAAACGACTTAGTCTTTTTGACTAACGGTAGGATTTTGCCGTAACAACCAGGAGCGCGAGGAGCAGCAGCAGCAGCCCAGGGAGATAGAGCTTGAGAAGCCGATGCAGCGCACTACTACTATTCACCTCCAGATAGTTGTGAGTTCTTGAGTTGCTTCCGCATGTTGTAGAGTGAGAGAGTGTTGTGCTTTTCATTTGAGCATGTACCAGGCATATGCCCTTACCTCTCTTTTATGTACTCTTTGATGAACATTGTATCTTCATTTTGGTATTTGTATTGTGGACTTGATATGATAATCTTGCTTCTATTCTAATGTTGGCCGGATGATCGAACTTGCCGGCAGAATCGACGTCTTGTGGTGGTGACTAAACCGTGCGTTGGTGTCACCGCAAGGCGACGGTTCTGGGCATATGACTCCTCTCAAAGGAAGAAGAGAAGGTGGAGGGATTGTAAAGGTATATTCGGACGAATAACGGGCTCGGGGGCTTTGCGTGTGGAAACCCTAGGTATTCTGCTATATATACCTAGCTGGAGGCAACGGAGAGATAGTTCCACTTTGACTTCCTCTGGATGTTTCGAGCAACCCCTCTACATTCTCGAAACAGCGCCTAGGGTTCGCTCCCCGTCCGAAGGAAGCCGCCGCCGATCGCCTCGGTCCGTCCGGTTCCTGCGCTCGCGTGAAGGAGAAGGTCCGCTGCTCGATCACGCCTAGATCTTCGAAGCCTCCGTTCGCCGTTCGTCTCGCTGTTCTTGTTCCAGTCGCTCGTGAACGACGAAGATAGAGGAAGGAGATTGCGATCCAGTCCTTCCCCGCATCCTTCGTCCTCGCTCCTTCGCTGCCGCTCGCGAGAGAGGAGGGATCGCGCTTCCCGCTGCTCCCGCTCCGCCGCCGATCGCAAGGAGTTCGCCGGATCTAGCCTCCGTCGTCCAGATCTGCCGCCGACGCCTCCGTCGTCGTGCCCTAGATCTCCCTCTCGTGCGAAGAAGACGAAGCCGCTGACCTCAAGAAAAGGAGTTCGCGCACGACCGCTGATCGTGCGCTCTTCAGCAGCCAGTTCACGCACGACCACTGATCGTGCGCTCAGCAGTTCACGCACGATCACTGATCGTGCGCTCTTCAGCAACAGTGCCCGTGCGCCACTGTTCTCCCGTGCTCCACCTCCGCTGTCCGCCTCTAGATTCCTCTCAGCCGCTGCCGTCAGTTCTCTCCCGCCGCCGCCGTCTCCGCTCTTGCCACAATGATGAAGGGGAACAACTTCTCGACCCCCGTTCCGATGATAAAACTGGAGAAGTTCACGATGACTGAGTTCAACGCCTGGAAGTTGAACACTCAGTTCGGGATGAAGTTTCTGAACGTGTTCTACACAGTTCAGTCTGATGGTGCTGAGGTCGTAGGGACTGCTGACGAGGCACATTGGGTTTCTGATGAAGACTTCTGCAAAGACTACCTGCTCAATTGTCTGTCATCCAGGTTGGCCCAGATCTACATGAAGATGAGCACCGCAAAGGAGATCTAGGATGCGTTGCAGGAGCACTTCAGGCAGGAGGAGGACCTGTCCAAGACGCACCTAGTGGACAAGTTCCACTCTTTCAGCTTCGACGAGGACAAAGCAATTCTCCCTCAGGTATCCGAATTTGAAAATTTAATTGATTCCTTGCATAGTGAGTCTATTAGTCTGCCCGATAGTTTTGTTGTGGGCACGATTGTGTATAAGTTGCCCTCCTCGTGGTACAATTTCAAAACGGAAATGTACAGCAAGAAGATGCAGGTTGGTCTGAACGACCTCAAGTGTTTCATACGCATTGAGGACGAGAACAGGACGAAGCACGCTTTGGAAGCTGTTGGCAAGCAGAAGGTTGCTGCCAACATGATTTCAAGCTCCAAGCAGCCTCCTCCCCCTCATAAGACCAAAACGTCTCATAGTAACCCCCAGATTGCAGGCCCGAGTAAACCCTCTAAGAAATTTAAGGGTAAATGTTATAACTGCAATAAGTGGGGACACTGCGCATCTGACTGCAAGCTACCGAGGAAAGAAAGAACCCGGACACCACAAGAAGGCAACCAAGCCCATCTGGTTAGCCAAACTGAGCCATCCGACTTTGTTGCCATGGTCGGACACGCGCAGGCCAGCACGGAGTGGTACCTGGATTCTGGGGCAACGTGTCACGTCTGCAACAATGCTAATCTTCTGACAGAGCTGAAGGATGCAAAGGAATCAGTAACTGTGGCAAATGGAGACACAACTGACGTGATGAAGGTGGGGAACGCAACTCTGCTGCTCTCCCCAGGTAAGTCTTTAATTTTAAAGAATGATAAATTTATTCCTTCAATACCTGCTAACTTAGTGTCTATCAATCTATTATGTGATGCGGGTATGTCGCTTAGCTTTTGTAGCGGCAGGGTAACTTTGTCAGTTAACTCGCACTATTTTGGATGTGCTTATGTCCAAAATAGGATGTACCGTCTGAGTCTAGCAAGTGAGGTAGTCCAACAAGTTCAATTGAACTTAGTTAGCCCTAGGGCTCTACACGAGAGACTATGACACGTCAACTACAGGAAAATATTCCAAGTAGCTAGAACTCACAAGATCACATTAGACACTAAGTTTCCACTTGAAAAATGCGAAGTGTGCGCTCAGACTAAGATCACTAGGAAACCTTTTGACACGGTTACTAGGAGCACAACACCTCTTGAGCTTATACATTCCGATATTTGTGACTTTAAAAGTTTTGTCACTAGAGGTGAGAGGAAGTATATGATCACGTTTATAGATGATTGCACGAGATTTTGTCATATTTCGTTGCTTAAAACTAAAGATGAAGCATTTGAAAAGTTGTCTTTTCAAAACCAGGGTAGAAAACCAACTAAACATGAAAATAAACGTTTTAGGAGTGATAGAGGAGGAGAATATATGTCCAGTGAGTTCAGATGCTTCCTTGCTTCACAGGGCATCATAGCAAAAACCACTGCTCCTTACTCCCCCCAATCTAACGGCATAGCCGAGCGCAAGAATATAACGTTAACAGAGATGTTGAACTCTATGCTGCTCACTGCATGTATGCCTTCCGCTTATTGGGGCGAAGCAGTCTTGACTGCGAACCACATTCTGAATAAGGTTCCTCATGCTAAGTTAGAGGTTACTCCATACGAACTTTGGTTTAAGAGACCCCCGTCGTTTAATCGACTTAAGACCTGGGGCTGTATAGCCTATGTCAGGGTTCCTGACCCTAGACGGCCTAAAGTTGGACCTAGGACCAATACTTGTGTCTACCTAGGTTGTGCTGAGGATAGTGCTGCAGATAGGTTCCTTGATATTTCTAATAATATCATAATAGAATCTAGGGATGCGGTGTTCTTCGAGGATAAATTCCTCGAAGATAAGAACTTAACAATCCCAGGTATGCAAACAACTATTACTGAGGAAGATCCTGAATCAGTACCGAGCACCTCCTATTCCGTTCCGGTAGGTGCTTCTGAGGTGTTGTCATCAACAAGTGCTTCTGCACCCGGCGGAATCCGATCAGCATATCCGCCGCCGCCATCTACCTCGCTTGCCAGATCGAAGACAAGCGGAAAACACAGGCCGAGATCTGCAAAGTCACCGGTCTCACCGAAGTCACCCTTCGAAAAGTCTACAAGGAGCTATTAGAGAACTGGGACGATCTCCTCCCTCTGAATTATACTCCCGCGGTGCCTCCCGAGAAGGCTTTTCCGATGACGGCGATCACGTCCAGCCGCACCGCCAAAGCACCCGATGCGTCGACGGAGGCATCTAACAATCTTCCGGCCCTCCCGGAGAAAGAAAAGAAACCCGGGAAAACCGCGGATGCCTCGGAGATGGATCTCAACAATAACCCGCGGAGCACTCCCCGAGCGTCTTTCGCGGGCAGGGAGTTCTATCAAGCAGCGTTGTGGCAGCGACAATTCCCATTCGGGACGACGACGACGACCCTGAAGACGAGCGGAGAGAAGGAGCGGAATCAAGTCGGGGGGACAAGTGACGAGAAATGTTCGCCGCCGAATAGCGAAATGAAAATTGATAAAGGACACACTTCGAATATCTCAACGGCGCAAGCCTCCGGAGCCGCGTGGCAACTCGGCGCACCGTCGCAGGCGCCAAAGTCATCGGTTTCGAAGCCTGGGAAGCAGCAGGTCGAGTTTGATCAGGCGTTTGGGCAGCAAGGAGCTGGTATGTAAAGGCTAGCTGTAGAGAAACATTAGTTATGTTGATTTTTTTTAATTATCATGTGGATTATAACACTAATGAACATTGATTTGAAGGCTAATCATTCAAATGAAGAAGATATAGGCTGCATTAAATTTAAGGAAAAGAAGAGATTTTTTTTTTTACAAAGCTTCATAGTTTAGAAACAAAGTATATAATATGTGAAAATATGAGTTCAACATAATAGATAATGCAGAATCATCCAGGCCTTCAGATTTCTCCGCCGTTCCGCAAGCAAACTCGTCCAGCAATGTGATTTCGCAATTTCGCGCCGTCCCCTTCAAGTACCTGGTAGCAGCAGGGAGAACACAATCATTCATTCACAGTAAGTCACATTTTTGTTTCTGCGAAATCTGGGGGCCCGTCGAAACTCTGTTCTATATTCGATGCGTAAACGAATTTGAGTTTGGAGGATCCAGGCTCCATTTAGACGTCATAGGATATGCGTTTGGCATGACAACGGTTTTGACCACCGCGTTCATGACCGCCAAAGCCGTGCCAAACTGACTCTCAGTCCCTTATTGTGCTACTTTGCAAGGTAATACTAAAAAATATTGTTTTTTTTTTTTGTAAATGAGCCATTTTGTAAAGAATTTATGCCCTAAAAAAACCGCGCAACCGGCGGCATCGGAGCAGGAGCGCTCCGCCAAACGGGACTGGAGCCTTCTCCGGTCATTTATGTTCTTGAAACCGCCCCTTCGCTTTCAACCTTCCCTAAAACCGACCGCTCGAAACTCATTTTAAAACTCTTCCTCACCCACACCTAGAAATTGATTACATCTGTCCGTTTGGAGCGGCGTTTTCGCTCCGGTGAGTTTGGATAAAAAATTCACCGTCACCAAGAAAAAAAATATTTTTGAACATAAAAGTTGATGAAGTACCTTAGGTGAGGTTGATGAAGTTCATGATTCTCGTGGCTTTAAAAAAATGAATTTTTTGCTTATCTATTGTTGAATTTTACTTTAAAAAAATATATAGATTTTTAATTAACACATTTTTATAAACAATTTAAGATTTTATTTGCCTAAAAAATATGATTTTTTTCAAAATCATTCCGCCGGGCGTTGTTGTTTTGGCCTTTTTGGAAATCTGGCCGTAACACCTTTTTTTTCTTTGAAATTCAGCCGTCCGATAACCAATCTGGTGGCCCAAAATTCACCCCACTGCGTTTACGGTATCTACCTATTTGTTTATTCATGTATTTTCTTTTTTCTTTTTTAATTTCAGTCGGGATGAAGATTAAAAATAATAATAATAAGATATTCATTGAAGTAAAAAAAAAAAAAAAAAAATACATCATTAATTACCATAGTTTTGCTGTTTCTTTGAATATTCATAGAAAGCTTTCAGAATGGCACCATATTTCATGGATTTTAGTGGCCCCATATGTCTGCAATATAAAAGAACATGAAAATTTAAACAAATTTAAACTAAACTAGTAACATTGTATGTTAGACATTACTAGTAGTCATGCAAGTTGCAAAAATATTTGATATATTTGAGCCAAATGATATAGAAAATACTCCAAATTGAAATAAAATAGATTAACGAGACAATTTGTTATGTTCGATAACCGCAATTAGTTTGGTTTTTACTCGCAATCTCATCCCGAAATCACTGCTCAGTGTAAACAATCATCTTATCTTCGTCATATTTCACACGAGTAAAGAGCTACAATCTATCTTTAAATGTTAGTAGTTTTTCACCGTTCAAATTTCACCAACTAGGCCCCGTCTGGCACGGTGAACATCGAAATCCGGCCATATGAGCGTTCTAGCCCCGTAACATCTCACGAAAGTATTGGTGTCATACGCACTGGTTTCATTAATAGGCGCATCAGTTGTGCAGAGATTGTGTTGGAGCTTGCTTTCCGCATCTCTTGGTTTGAGAATAACAAATACCATGATGTATTTGATCTACTCTTTTGTGTGTTTATAGTGTACAGGTGATACATGTTAAATAAAGAAACACGTCCTCGTTCATGGATCAAAAAGACAAAATGACGAGTTTTGTATGTTAAACTTCAAACGGCAATAACTTTCAATCCAGGAAGAGTTACGGAACGTGCCACCCCATTTCGGAGATGAGAACGACTCCATCTACACTCTGGAGAAGTTTCGGATGGCAAAAATGAATAGGAGCTATCGGGTTTCATCTTGCAATTGGTATTATAGTTTCATATCTTGTTTTGTGTGTGTGATGTGCATCTTTATTGTTTGCATGAATCTCATTATCTCTAGACCTATGAATTAACTTGATATCAACAAGATGAAACCAAATAGAATTGTCACTTCTTTCTAGGTCTATGAAAATTCAAAACTTTATGTTTGAATACATGCAACTCAATCTTATATTTATCCATCTTTACTTAGCTTTGCACCATGTTGTCCTAATTCATCACACTAGCATTATCACGTACCATAGATAAAAATCAATGCTCATGCTAGTTATATCTTGCAATGCTAAAGTAAATTATATCATTAAAATATGAAAATCTTATTTTCCTTTGTAGTTATTTGCATGAATAAAACTTTTCTAAATGGATTTAAAATCAACAATCTTCGATAAAATTGTAAATCCAAAACTAATCATGAAATTATAACACAGTTAATATATTTAAGGCTTACATGCTTAGTATGTCCATAATCAATAAACCTATGACATGTGTCTCACAATAGCGAGGGCGTAGGATTGTGTGCATTAGAGACCTAACCTCTAAGTCATGTCTTGTCCTTAACCGGGGAGGGTTCCAGTGGGGCCTTGAGAGGCACTGGGGGGAAAGAGTGCTAGGTTGAGCGTCATCTTTTGTATGCATATGGGATTAACACCCCAACCTACGACATGTGTGCAGCTCCTCATGCCCATCCGTCACTTAGTACGAGGCTAGAGTGTAGTCATGTAGTTAAGGTATCTTGATCTTAGATATACTTATATTATATTCATTGCATGAACATTATCTCACTCTTTATACATAAATCATGCATATTTTTTTTCTAAATTGCATCATGTGTTTGCATATTTTAATATTTCGAGCTTTAATGATTTTACCAAACACAAGTATTTAAAAAATCACCAAATACATGTTAAAAGAGCCTTCAAATCTAATCAATATACTCTGAAATTTCAACTGAAAGAAGGTCTCTTTATAATAGAAATGAATTGAGAAAAATATTTTTCAAAACATCAAGAAATGCAGTTTTGTTTTGGCGTTAAGAAGTTAATGCCTGGCGTTAGCTCCTTTGCTCTAAAATATTTTTTTTTGTTTTGAATTATTTTTGGTATTATTTTAATATTTTGTGTGTTTGTAAAAAGTTTTCTATCTTTTTATTTTTTTTAAAACAAAATTTTATTTCTTTTAAAAAAATATATATATATATGTATTTTCTCATACATTATTTTTGTTTATTTCTCTGGCATAGAATATCATTTACTGAAAGGGCTATTAAAGACTTCTATGATTTCCAGAGAATATATATATAAAAAAAAACAAATACAAAATTACAAAACAATTTCAAAGAACAATATGTTTTTCTTTACGTGTGTTTATTGTTTTGTCCATATATACAAAAAAAATTTCAAAAATTTATAAATAAAAAAAAACTGATTGTTATTCATTGCCATTGTCAAGGATGGATGATTAATTATATCAATTAAAGATTAAATACAATGTTTAATTTAACTTTCAAGTTTCTTAAAAACATTGTTTTGTATTTGTCATGCCTTGAAAATTATCGTGTTATGTGCAATGAAATTGATTGTAGATAAACATGTGTAGAAATGTTTAGCATGCCTCTAAGTATGAGTAATGTATTATGTTTGATAATGATTCATTCACTCACTTATTTTTGATAACCTACATGTGTTTACAATCTTATTCTTACATGATTGTGTAGTGTAATAACATAAGTAATTAAAATGCCTAAATAGATTACCTACACAACATTGAATTGGTTATTACAATTCTTTGTCTTTCATGCACTTATTCTTTAGAAAAATGTGGTTTAAAATGCTATGTTTGCAAAACAAGTGAATTCGGAGTCCTTAGTCACTAAACTAAAAAGCAAATAATAAATGACAAGGAAAACTCCATTAAGCACTACTCACCCTCCTGATAAGTCTTAATGAGCATTGTGAGGTTGAGCACATTGGCTAAGAATTGTAAAGTGTCTTGTAGCAAACAATTTATACACCACTTCTCTTTAGTACACCGGATCACAAAAAAATTGAAAATAAACCTAAAAGGTATAAAAGTGATCCCCCAAGCACTACTTTGCACTCTGATAAGTCTTAATAAGCATTGTGTGTGCAGAGCACCTTGGTAGTTGTACTATTTATTCATGTGCATTGAAATAGTGTGAAAGTAATATTATTTGTGTATTTTTAATGTTGTGTTATTTCATTATATATGTCATGTGTTTTTGATTGATTCACTTGTATACTTTATCAAAACACTACTTTGTACACATCATTATCTTTCATAAAACTTCTACTCATGAGAATTGGATCCTAATGCTCATCTACTCAAATCTCTACAAACTTAAGTAAATGCACTAGATAACAAAGCATGATCGCTACAATGTTTATGTTTACTTGAAATGCAAATTTTATTACATTGTAGTTTGTGTATCTTTTCTTGATATTATGAAATCATGCTTGCAAATTTTTTTTATCTTAATGGAATAACATCTCTTCAATCTTTAACTCAAACATCAACTTTTCAAATTTAAAACTCATTATCCTTTATATGGTTTTATCTTCTAAAATGATGTTTATGTTTAAGAGTGCTTATTATTTTTAACACTGTATTTTCCTTTAAGCAAGTGGTATCTTAAAATAGAATGCTTACTTTATCATGTTAGCTATGTTGCTTACTACTTTATGTTACATCATGCTTATATTTTTCTCAACAAGTAGTATTTAACAAGCTTTTGATTGCATCCTATTTTTCTTCTCGACATAAAATCTATTACTCTTATATACTCCCATATTTATTATTTCTTCATCATTATTCATTCCTTATTTCAAAATAACTTTTGATAATATAAAAAAAGGGGAGAAATATAAATTCAAGAAATCTCTTACTAATCTCAATTTTTCAGAATGTACCATTGCAATTAATTATAACATTTAGGGGGAGCATACATTTAGGGGGAGAATACAATTTAGGGGGAGTATATTAAAAAGTTTTCATGAAAAGCGTCTATGTAGAGGGAGTGATATTGCTCGATCATGACAACCCACTTTTGGTAATAACAAAAGGGGGAGAATAAAATGAGAAATCTAGTGACATAAATATTTAGGGGGAGTAAAATATATCACGCAGTAATCCTTATAAAGAGTTTTGTCTTTGTGTAGTAAATCTATCACGCAGTAAACTTTTTATTCATGCATATCTTTTATCGCACTTATCTATAAACTCACTAATTTCTCATATGGGTATTTGTTATTATCAAAAGGGGGAGATTGTTGGAGCTTACTTTCCGCATCTCTTGGTTTGAGAATAACAAATACCATGATGTATTTGATCTACTCTTTTGTGTGTTTATAGTGTACAGGTGATACATGTTAAATAAAGAAACACGTCCTCGTTCATGGATCAAAAAGACAAAATGACGAGTTTTGTATGTTAAACTTCAAACGGCAATAACTTTCAATCCAGGAAGAGTTACGGAACGTGCCACCCCATTTCGGAGATGAGAACGACTCCATCTACACTCTGGAGAAGTTTCGGATGGCAAAAATGAAGAGGAGCTATCGGATTTCCGACAGCAGTATCGGAAATCCGATACCTAGCTATCGGATTTCCGATATCGCTAACGGATTTCCGACAGCCCACGATCTTCCAATAACGCTAGGACGTGCAGCAGTTACCTTAGCTAACGGATATCCGACAGTGCTATCGGATATCCGACAGCCCACGTCTCAACCACGACCTCAACTTCACGCAGAAATTTCGTTTTAGTGGGACACGTGGCAGCTTCTGGAGATATCGGATTCCGGCGACAGTAGCTATCGGAAATCCGACAGCTCTTTTTTATTAAAAGGGTTCAGAACTTCGTGGATTTAAAGCTTTGAAGATTCTAAGTTCCTTCCTGAGTGCATTCCATCCAGAGAGCTCCAGAACCTCATGAACTCCCATTTATGCTGAGAAGGTTTGAAATTGAAGACGAGATCGGACGCGCTTCTACATCAACGATCATCTCGAGGCTTCAACCTTCCTTTCAGAGATCTGAATTTCTAGGGAGTTCTTATTTTATCTTGTATTTTCATTTATATACATTTTACTTTGTATTGGTAGGGAAAATCGCTTCCTTGTGCGGAGCGTCTAAGTCCTTGCGTGGCTTAGGGGAAAATCGCTTCCTTGTGCGGAGCGTCCAAGTCCTTGCGTGCTTGGTGGGAAATCGTGGCCCTTTGTGCTACGTCTAGATCTTGGGAAGATCTAGAGGATAGGCTTGGGCTTGGTCTAGGGAGAGACAAGTGATAGCCTTCCGATCCTTGGGAGAAGGATTGGTAAACACAAATTGTTAAAAGTTTATTTTTATTATAGCCTTGATTTTAAGCTTTATTAAGATCGACAATCCTTTGTATTCATCACTTGTGGAAATAAATTTGATTTCCAATTTCTTATGATTTTCTAAGTGTTTATTTGGGTTGTCTAAAAATCTACTTGTTTATCCGTTAAAATTATCATAATATATTAGAAAAATTTCAAAGTAAATTTTAGCCCTTATTCACCCCCCCCCCCCCCTCTAAGGGCGCCACAAGATCCAACAGATTGTACATTCATTGTGAGTCCAAACTACTATGCACCGAAGCTAAGCAACTTTCCTTAATGGACGATGTAAGATTCAGTTCGTTCATGTACCCCCTTCCACCTAGAAATCTGACGTCCTATTTACGGACAGGAGCTGCCTAACCTGGGTCATCTTTCCCCCAAAGGCACTCCCCTCCCTCATCAGACCGCCCTCACCGGAAGTTCCATAGGTGAGGTCGGGCGTTCACAGACGACATCTTATAACCACCGCGCTCACGCCCTCCATGCACCGCCATGCCAAACAGACCTTATATAGTTTTTTATAACTGAGTTCACAACCATCTTCAACTTACTACCGCTCTCACAAACACGACCTAAAGCGCAACAAAATATAACTTGTGTGTTATCTAATATCATTTAGGTTATACTGAGTTAATTTCATTAACGACCAACCTCACCTAAGGAACTCCGTCGATTTTTATGTTTTAAAGTATGTTTTTTTCTTCTAGGGGAGTTCAGAACCGTTTTCACATCAAACATATATTTCACGACGATGTCTTTGTCAAACTCAGCAAATCAAAATGCTGTGCCGGAAGGATAACTGTTCGTAACCACCGTGTTCACGACTGCCACCGCCGTAACAGACGAACCCCTAATTACTTGTCCGTTATTATTATTTTTATTTTATAATTATATTCTTGAGATAAATCACCATAAATAATACTTTATGTTGTGTCATCAACTTTCATCTATAATCATTTGAAATATGCAAAAACCTTTATCTTTTCCGATGGGATGTCGACAGGCGGCAGCAGTCCATTTTTCACTAGATCAAGTACAAAAGCAGTTACAGGGAAGTGAGAGGATTTCAGATTTCAGAAATTCACCCAAACCCTAGAACGACAAGGAATTTATATATCACCCTGTACATTTACAAAATACCCAAAATACCCCTAATAATGAAGTGGTTGAGATCAGCACCAACGTCATTTTGGGGACATGATTCGAGGCATATAATTAACAGCTATGCTATTAGAATAATCTCAATGTATGGCAATATTACATTTAGGCTCTGTTTGGCACGGCGTTTTTGCTCCGGAGTTTAGACGAAAATGCCACCGTCATAAAATGCATGTTTGGCAAGACAATGGTTACGACCGACGCGAAGAAAAGAAAACTAGTTTTGAACATAAAAGTGGTTGAAGTTCCTTAGGTGAGGTCGGGCGTTCACGAACGACGGTTCATACCCACCGCGCTCACTACCACCACCGCCGTGCCAAACAGAGCCTACGATTAATTCCAATGAACAACATAATGCATGCTACATTGAATGGTAAGATAGAATAGAATCACTACTGCATAATTAGCATTATTATATACATAAGAAACTTTGCATTAGACAAATGAATGTGGATGGAACATTGATATGTACATGCTAATTAACTTTAAGAACCTAAAAGCTCGTGTTGCGAACCGTATTCGTACGTAGATAGGTGTTTTTAGTACAAATCTTCATGATGTGAGTGTAAAAAACACCTACAAATGTGAATCATGTATGAAATAACTACATGGTTTGCTAAAACAGATGGAATTCTTCACTGAATGCAAATGTAACAAGTGAAAATGTCATGAAAAGAAGCAATTCTTTTGCATCAATGAATGTATAAAACTCACATGATCTCCGTGTAGCGGATTCTCCATGCAGGGAAGCCTAAATGGCACCGGACGGGTCCGTATATAAGAAGAAGATCAGGGTCAGGTCCACCGCATCCTAGGAGAGAGGAAAACAAAGTCTCTATCAACATGTTGTAAACCAAAATTTCTTTGCAAAATGCTATGATAAATCTATAAGAAATTGTGGATTGATGAGCATAGAAGGTAGAGAACCCACCCACTGCGTTTAGAGCATCGTCTATTTCGCTTTCTGTTATTGCGGGTTCTTTCTTGCTGCAGCTTGCGGTTTCATCGTTCTGATACTTGGAGCACAAAAGGCTAGCTGCTTTCGCGACTCCTACTTTACTATCGGCGAAGGAAAGCAGTTCTATAATCATTCCGTGTTGTTGGGATGCGGAAGTCGCGCCCTTCTGTTGCGAGACACGCCAATTTTCATAAAGCGAGACATCATATAAGAAAATGGAGTCCAAACAAAATAGAAATGCATGACCATGTCACGCAAAAACTTCAAAATTCTTCTTTCTTTCTTGCATTGTGTTGGGGTGGGCGGACACAGACGCGTGTCATCATCGTTTCTATCAGTTTTGTTAATCATTCTTTTTTGCCCATGCTTGTTTTAAGCCCTTTTTTCATTTTAACCAAAAGTTATTTTATCTCCCCCCCCCCCCCCCACCCCCACCCACCACACAAATTGGATATGAAGGATCAAATCCTATCAAAATAAGATTACTTTTAATTTGCAAATAGGGAGGAACAAAAGCACTCTTTAACCCCCTTTATGTAATTAGTTAGCATTGCCCATCTTTTCCATAACATACATGATATTGACACCATATAAGGTTGTGTTTGGGGGTCGGTGCACCTCCATTTCCCACCATAGAGATCAAAGATGGAGGCTCTCCAAATAGCTTGTGAGGCTCTGGCGTCATCCCTCCTCCTGTGGAAAAGGAGACGATGTGGACTCCATTACCAACCAGAAAGGAGGACCTCCATTTGCCACCGGATTCCTTTTTCCACAGGAATAGAGCCACACCGTTGCCTGAAACAGAGCCTAGAAAGAATGTTAAACTCTGATAAACAAAGCGATACTTCTTTTTCAATCTCTTAATTCAGGAAAACAAAAACTTGAATGACAATTTACCTTTTATGCACTATATAGAATTCATAAATATAAATTTACAATATCCTAGATACTTCATCACATTTCAAGAAGTTAAAGACAAGAGGTTCCATTGATATGCACATAGAAATTCAAATGGAAATAAGGATGCATTGCTTCTTACATTGGCAAAGCTACCCAAATCTCCCCCAAGAGATTTCTTCAGCACACCTACATGATAAATTCATAATGACTGAATTAGGGCTTCAGAAGTGGAATTGGAGATCTAATTTCAATGAAAATGGATCTTCAATTCTAATTACACGGCCCCGAGTTCGTCCAGACGAACACGCTATTAGTGATAATACACTATTAGAGCATAATTGTCTTGAGAAATGACTGAGTTTACCTTCCATATCATAGAGTGCCACATAATTTATTCCATTATTTGACAACCAAAGCAATAGCTCTTTGACCTTTTGTGTGTTTCTAGCTTCCTCGCTATCCACCACAATCGCCAAGTGCCTAAGGTTACGCAATTGAAAATTCCGATAGTTTTGCAACATTCCGAGCGAAATAATGTAAGATTCAACGGCTTGCATCAAATGAGACCCGAACTGATAGATGATGAACAATGTATGGATCATCAACCAACATTGTTTCAATGCCAATCTCACAAGCCAAGGAAGCCGACATTTCTGCATGCCAAAGAAGCAACACACAAAGAAAAAAAAAACTCAAAAAAAAAATTCATTGTAAGAAATAGAAACCATAGAAGATTGTTAAAAAATCATTCACCAAAAAGATAGCAATAGAGAATTGGGGGAAGATAATGAGCACACAATATATAGAAAAACAAGAGACATGCGGGCGCCGACTGTCGTTATGATCTAATACGATTCCACTTTACAAAGATTTTGAGCCCCTTCACCTACAACTGCTTAATTTTATGTTGGATGAATATGTTATAGCATTGTATACAAGCAAGCAATGATCAAATGGCGACTCTTACGTCGCCCAATTAAAAAATCCATGTGTTAGAGGCCCAAAAACCCCACATATGAGAAAGCGTATTCAACTTATGCAGACTTGCGCACTTTATATAAATCTTGATCCCCTCCTAAGACCAATTGACAACGGTTACGACCACCACCAAGAAAATAAAACTAGTTTTGAACATAAAGGTGGATGAAGTTCCTTGGGTGAGGTCGGGCGTTCACGAACGACGGCTTATAACCACCGCGTTCATGACTGTCGCCGCCGTGCCAAACGGAGCCTTAAAATGAAGAAAATGAGGCAGAATTAAGCGAACAAATGCATGAATCAAGAGAAGTAAAAAAGTGTCCTTTGTTCACCTGATGTAAACAAATGTCAACCAAGTAATGAATAAGTCACCAACGCAGTGCTTATGAACCGTCGTTCATAATTGTCCGACCTCACCTAAGGAACTTCATCCACTTTTACGCTCAAAACTAGTTTTCTTTTTTGATGGCGGTCATAACCGTTGTCACGACAAACAAACATACATTTTATGACGGTGGCGTTTTTGTCCAAACTCATCGGAGCAAAAAAGCCGCCCCAAACAAAGCCTAAATTTCTCGTATCAAAACAAAATGATGGCTTTAAAATGAAGAAAACGACGCCGAATCAAGCGAATAAATGCAAGAATCAAGAGAAGTGCGCATACCGGAACGGGCGGGGGAGCTACAGCGTTCTTCATTCTAGCTTTTCAAAGCATGAAGACGGTGAAACAGAGCTGTGGGTGACTGTCAATATATAGAGAGAGAAAGCTGCATTGAACTGAAAAGTTCTTCAGTTTGTTGAGGGGGAAGATATATATATATATATATATATATATATATAGAGAGAGAGAGAGAGAGAGAGAGAGAGAGAGAGAGAGAGAGAGAGAGATTAGAGCACTATAAGCGTGATTAGAGCATGCCTAATGTATTTCATTTCATGTCTCCCTCACATTGTCGGTTGGTATATACATTTAAATACAATTAAAATTATACATGCACACACTTTCGGGGCTTTTGTGTGCGGCGGGCGTCTCCAAATCTTCGTCCGGGATGCACGCAAAAACTTAACAGCGTGATAACAGAGCGAAGGACTTCGCTGCGAAAATCTTTATGGACCAATTATCTCTCATGATCTCCTATGATATCCCAATGAAATCTCGCATTGTTCTCCTAATGATCTCCCGGTGATCATTCAATGATCTCCGGAAATTCTACCTACCATGTTTTTGTTAGAAGGGGAGTGGGGCCACTCATAGGCCACCCGACCCACTCTAGGCGAGGTCCAATCTCGGCCACACAGACCATCTCCTGGCCACTCCCCCCAAGGGCTGCAACCCAACCTAGCCCAACCCGTCTCCATTACTGTTCTCATAATGGCGGGTTGTTGTCGAAGAGCCTCGAACCCCAGACCTCGATAAGATGCTCTCCTAGTAGCCCTCATCACCCAACTGCGCTGGTCCCAACCCGTCTCCATTACTGTTTTGGTATGGAGGAATTGGAATTGTGAGTTAATAATTTATTTTAGGGTGTTCGGTTGGACAGAATTGAGGGTGGAAACGGAATTGGTCAAAACCCTTGGTTTTCATATTTGCCTAACACCAATTCTTACATATTTTGTTACTCGCAATAGCAGTTTTGTCGCTCCCTTCATCGAGTCTGGTTCAGGTAATCCCTGTAGAGGGGTTGCTCGAAACATCCGGAGGAAGTCAAAGTGGAATTATCTCTCTGTTGCCTCCAGCTAGGTATATATAGCAGAATACCTAGGGTTTCCACACGCAAAGCCCCCGAGCCCGTTATTCGTCCGAATATACCTTTACAATCTCCTCCTATATTCGTGACTAATAACAGTAACGTTTCAGGGTGCTGGAGAGTAGACAAAAATAATAATTCAAACTAAACAAAGCATTCAGGACAGATCATACTAATTAACACATAAAAAGGTTTTTGCCTAAACGGCAAACCAAAAAAGCACATATTCTATCCCAAAACATAGTCTGAATAATTATTACAAGATAACATGAATTAAAACATTTGATGGTTCTACTCGTCTAGTAGATCATCGTCATCCATGTCCAAGTCTACTTCTCCTCCATAATCTCCACTGTAGCCTGCAAGGAATTTCACGAGTCAGACTCTATGAATTCATAATCATATGCAGTAACGCTTAAAGTAAACTAGCTCTTACTAAATGAGCTTAGCACTTCTAGCAACGGTGAAGTAACTCTGTCAGCATCTCATCCAGTCTAACTAGGACTAGTCACGTTATCTTACTCATTACTGATCACTATGTGTCTCACCAACACATGTGGTCACACATCACGTGCAACATTATCAAATGTGGAATAATGTGTTGTGACCAATAATGTTTAGATTAACATTTACAACGACTTTCAATTTCCAGTTGAATAACTCTCGAATCAACTTACAATGAGAAAGGTGTTTGGTTATCAAATGTAGAATAACCGGCATCAAACCATCTTAGGTTTTCATCAAGAAATTATTTGGGTTTTCAGTCTGTTATTAGATGCTTGAATGTTGCGACTATAGGTTCTCACTGTCAAAACATAAACTGCGGAGGAAAGTTTCATACATCTATGAACTTTAATCTCATTTCCCCTGATGTTTTTATTGTGAGGGCTCTATTTAATCCTTTGGTCAAGGGGTCTGCAACATTGTCTTTCGATCTCACATCAATTAGGGTCATAATCCCTTGACTTGTGAGAGAGGTCAACCAGGATTGTTTTAGCCTGAGATGCATTCTTTTGTCATTGAACAAAGAGTTCGTAGCAATCGTTTTAGTAGCCTGATTGTCGCGGTAAACTGCAACAGAACTCATTTTCAGGCTCGACAAAGGAATGTCCATCATCAAATCTCTCAGTCATTCGGCTTCTTCTCCTGCTGACGCAAGAGCGTAGAGTTCGGATTCCATAGAAGAGAGTGCAATACAGGATTGCCTCTTGGACTTCCAGGCTACAGCTGCTCCTCCTAGTGTGAACACAAAACCATTAGTGGACTTGCTGTCGTTTAATTCTGAGCACCAAGATGCATCAGAATAACCTTTAAAAACTGAAGGATGACCAGTGTAAACTAAATCATACTTTTGGGTGTGCTTTAAGTATCTCATTAGCCTATCTAAGACGTTCCAGTGGTTTTTACCAGGATTACTAGTGAATCTGCACAACATGCCGACCGTAAAGGCTATGTCAGGTCTAGTGTAGATCATGGCATACATGAGGCTACCAAGCAGTTTAGAATAATCTAACTGTCTAACCATAGCTCCTGCATTGGGCTTTAGGCGGTTAGTGTAGTCGTATGGTATCTAAAATGCTCTACTGGCACTGTATCCCCACGTGTCCAACATGGACTTTATGTAGTGGCTTTGACTTAGGGAGATACCATTCTTCCCAAAGCTCACTTGCATGCCTAGTATGGTGTTAGCTACACCTAAGTCTTTAATGCTAAATTATTTTATTAGATCTGACTTAACATCATCCACTTCGGATTGATCAGACCCTAGAATGAGCATATCATCTACGTACAAGCATATTATGGCGACTTTATCCGATCTATTACGTATGTAAAGACATTTATCCGAGAGACTCGACATGAATCCCATGTTCTTTACACTATAGTCGAACTTCTCATGCCATAATTTCGGTGCTTGCTTTAGTCCGTATAAAGACTTAAGTAATTTACAGACTTTCGTTTCGTGACCGTCTACAATGAAACCTTCGGGTTGACTCATGTAGATCTCTTCGGTCAGATCTCCGCTCAAGAACGCAGTCTTAACATCCATTTGATGAACAATAAAGTTCTCAATAGATGCAATAGCAAGGAGAACCCGAATGGTTGCCAAGTGACACACGGGTGAGTAGACATCAAAGTAATCTACTCCGCTGACTTGTGTGAAACCTTTAGCCACCAGACGTGCTTTATACTTAGCTACGCTACCATCATGATTCAATTTCTTTTTCAGAACCCACTTACACCCTACGGTTTTAGCCCCTTTTGGCTTATCAACCAACGTCCAGGTGTTATTCTGAAGAAGAGAATTCATCTCTTCATCAATAGCTTCTTTCCAGAGTAGTGAATCCCTGGATCTCATCGCTTCCTTATAGGTTGATGGATCAGCCTCAATGTGGTAAGTCACAAAGTCACTACCGAAGGTTCTGGGAATTCGCTCTCTTAGAGAAGTCCTTCTAGACTCTAGGCCAGAGTTATCTACCGGAACGGAATAGGAGGTGCTCGGTACTGATTCAGGATCTTCCTCAGTAATAGTTGTTTGCATACCTGGGATTGTTAAGTTCTTATCTTCGAGGAATTTATCCTCGAAGAACACCGCATCCCTAGATTCTATTATGATATTATTAGAAATATCAAGGAACCTATCTGCAGCACTATCCTCAGCACAACCTAGGTAGACACAAGTATTGGTCCTAGGTCCAACTTTAGGCCGTCTAGGGTCAGGAACCCTGACATAGGCTATACAGCCCCAGGTCTTAAGTCGATTAAACGACGGGGGTCTCTTAAACCAAAGTTCGTATGGAGTAACCTCTAACTTAGCATGAGGAACCTTATTCAGAATGTGGTTCGCAGTCAAGACTGCTTCGCCCCAATAAGCGGAAGGCATACATGCAGTGAGCAGCATAGAGTTCAACATCTCTGTTAACGTTATATTCTTGCGCTCGGCTATGCCGTTAGATTGGGGGGAGTAAGGAGCAGTGGTTTTTGCTATGATGCCCTGTGAAGCAAGGAAGCATCTGAACTCACTGGACATATATTCTCCTCCTCTATCACTCCTAAAACGTTTATTTTCATGTTTAGTTGGTTTTCTACCCTGGTTTTGAAAAGACAACTTTTCAAATGCTTCATCTTTAGTTTTAAGCAACGAAATATGACAAAATCTCGTGCAGTCATCTATAAACGTGATCATATACTTCCTCTCACCTCTAGTGACAAAACTTTTAAAGTCACAAATATCGGAATGTATAAGCTCAAGAGGTGTTGTGCTCCTAGTAACCGTGTCAAAAGGTTTCCTAGTGATCTTAGTCTGAGCGCACACTTCGCATTTTTCAAGTGGAAACTTAGTGTCTAATGTGATCTTGTGAGTTCTAGCTACTTGGAATATTTTCCTGTAGTTGACGTGTCATAGTCTCTCGTGTAGAGTCCTAGGGCTAACTAAGTTCAATTGAACTTGTTGGACTACCTCACTTGCTAGACTCAGACGGTACATCTTATTTTGGACATAAGCACATCCAAAATAGTGCGAGTTAACTGACAAAGTTACCCTGCCGCTACAGAAGCTAAGCGACATACCCGCATCACATAATAGATTGATAGACACTAAGTTAGCAGGTATTGAAGGAATAAATTTAACATTCTTTAAAATTAAAGACTTACCTGGGGAGAGCAGCAGAGTTGCGTTCCCCACCTTCATCACGTCAGTTGTGTCTCCATTTGCCACAGTTACTGATTCCTTTGCATCCTTCAGCTCTGTCAGAAGATTAGCATTGTTGCAGACGTGACACGTTGCCCCAGAATCCAGGTACCACTCCGTGCTGGCCTGCGCGTGTCCGACCATGGCAACAAAGTCGGATGGCTCAGTTTGGCTAACCAGATGGGCTTGGTTGCCTTCTTGTGGTGTCCGGGTTCTTTCTTTCCTCGGTAGCTTGCAGTCAGATGCGCAGTGTCCCCACTTGTTGCAGTTATAACATTTACCCTTAAATTTCTTAGAGGGTTTACTCGGGCCTGCAATCTGGGGGTTACTATGAGACGTTTTGGTCTTATGAGGGGGAGGAGGCTGCTTGGAGCTTGAAATCATGTTGGCAGCAACCTTCTGCTTGCCAACAGCTTCCAAAGCGTGCTTCGTCATGTTCTCGTCCTCAATGCGTATGAAACACTTGAGGTCGTTCAGACCAACCTGCATCTTCTTGCTGTACATTTCCGTTTTGAAATTGTACCACGAGGAGGGCAACTTATACACAATCGTGCCCACAACAAAACTATCGGGCAGACTAATAGACTCACTATGCAAGGAATCAATTAAATTTTCAAATTCGGATACCTGAGGGAGAATTGCTTTGTCCTCGTCGAAGCTGAAAGAGTGGAACTTGTCCACTAGGTGCGTCTTGGACAGGTCCTCCTCCTGCCTGAAGTGCTCCTGCAACGCATCCTAGATCTCCTTTGCGGTGCTCATCTTCATGTAGATCTGGGCCAACCTGGATGACAGACAATTGAGCAGGAAGTCTTTGCAGAAGTCTTCATCAGAAACCCAATGTGCCTCGTCAGCAGTCCCTACGACCTCAGCACCATCAGACTGAACTGTGTAGAACACGTTCAGAAACTTCATCCCGAACTGAGTGTTCAACTTCCAGGCGTTGAACTCAGTCATCGTGAACTTCTCCAGTTTTATCATCGGAACGGGGGTCGAGAAGTTGTTCCCCTTCATCATTGTGGCAAGAGCGGAGACGGCGGCGGCGGGAGAGAACTGACGGCAGCGGCTGAGAGGAATCTAGAGGCGGACAGCGGAGGTGGAGCACGGGAGAACAGTGGCGCACGGGCACTGTTGCTGAAGAGCGCACGATCAGTGATCGTGCGTGAACTGCTGAGCGCACGATCAGTGGTCGTGCGTGAACTGGCTGCTGAAGAGCGCACGATCAGCGGTCGTGCGCGAACTCCTTTTCTTGAGGTCAGCGGCTTCGTCTTCTTCGCACGAGAGGGAGATCTAGGGCACGACGACGGAGGCGTCGGCGGCAGATCTGGACGACGGAGGCTAGATCCGGCGAACTCCTTGCGATCGGCGGCGGAGCGGGAGCAGCGGGAAGCGCGATCCCTCCTCTCTCGCGAGCGGCAGCGAAGGAGCGAGGACGAAGGATGCGGGGAAGGACTGGATCGCAATCTCCTTCCTCTATCTTCGTCGTTCACGAGCGACTGGAACAAGAACAGCGAGACGAACGGCGAACGGAGGCTTCGAAGATCTAGGCGTGATCGAGCAGCGGACCTTCTCCTTCACGCGAGCGCAGGAACCGGACGGACCGAGGCGATCGGCGGCGGCTTCCTTCGGACGGGGAGCGAACCCTAGGCGCTGTTTCGAGAATGTAGAGAGGTTGCTCGAAACATCCAGAGGAAGTCAAAGTGGAACTATCTCTCCGTTGCCTCCAGCTAGGTATATATAGCAGAATACCTAGGGTTTCCACACGCAAAGCCCCCGAGCCCGTTATTCGTCCGAATATACCTTTACAATCCCTCCACCTTCTCTTCTTCCTTTGAGAGGAGTCATATGCCCAGAACCGTCGCCTTGCGGTGACACCAACGCACGGTTTAGTCACCACCACAAGACGTCGATTCTGCCGGCAAGTTCGATCATCCGGCCAACATTAGAATAGAAGCAAGATTATCATATCAAGTCCACAATACAAATACCAAAATGAAGATACAATGTTCATCAAAGAGTACATAAAAGAGAGGTAAGGGCATATGCCTGGTACATGCTCAAATGAAAAGCACAACACTCTCTCACTCTACAACATGCGGAAGCAACTCAAGAACTCACAACTATCTGGAGGTGAATAGTAGTAGTGCGCTGCATCGGCTTCTCAAGCTCTATCTCCCTGGGCTGCTGCTGCTGCTCCTCGCGCTCCTGGTTGTTACGGCAAAATCCTACCGTTAGTCAAAAAGACTAAGTCGTTTTGTCCTCGCCTCCCGAGCAACTCCTCCTATTTCTTCAAATCTGAAATCCTCCGTTCTTTTTCCTCCTTATTCATGCTATTTTTATTTTGTTTCTTATTTCTCTTTTTCTTCTTCTTCCTCCTCTTATTCTTTTTCTTCATACTTCTGGATCGAATTATTTTTTCCCTGTAGGAATGAATTCTGTTTTCTTCAAATTGAATTTCAATTCAATTACCTGCAGGCTTTGGAATTGCAGAATCATATAATTAGAATTCAACTCAATTCCAAAACCCGCACTTCTATGATAAACGCCTAAATTATAATCAAATTGGACCTCTAATTAAATTCTCTTAATACAATGAAAATTTGATATAGCTTCATTGTATGCAGTTCTAATTAATTTTATCTCTTTTAAAATTTTATCAAAGTAGCTGGAACTATTTGAATTAAATTAAAACATCTATATTTTATTGTGCAAGACCAATGCTCTGGATGCTGAATGAAGGAAGCATGGTTATGTGCACATAAATCAAAATGGATTCTTGAGTCTGCCCTCTCTGATGTCTTTGGCTTTGATTTGAGGGCATGATTCCGCAGCAAACGTGACGGTATAGGGGGCCACTATTTCAGTGGTAATCTGTGAGCAGCCACTTTGTGCATCTATTGTCAAAGGTTCGGTCTTTCTCCTCTGAGAGAAGCCACTTTGGGCATAGGGCCAAAGGTTAGGTCTGTTTCCAATCTTCCCCCGCCCATACCCCCAATGATTGGGGACTATATGGGTTCTGTTGTTGTTGTTGTTGTATCTATATTTTCATAAAATAATATTTTGACAGCAGTTTAAACTAAATTGAAAGAGCCCCTCCTTCATACACTTGCTCTCATCTCATATATATATGATATATTTCTCTGACTACTTTTCTTTCTTCTTCACTCATAAGAAAAATATTACGGGCTAGAAAAAAGTTTGGTACAATAAAAGGAGGTTGTAGCCGCCAACAACCCGTCTGTGGTTGAAGAAGGGTTGGGTGCTTGGGCTGTAGCCCGGACGATGTCAGGTGAGGCCACAGTGATCTAGTGTGATCCAGAGTGGGTCGGCTCTGGGTCGTCACAAGGCGGGTTTGCAATTATTAAGTCTAGGAGGCTTCTAAAACAGAAATGTTCCTTTTGGCCTTAAAAAAACACTGCTTATCACTTCTCCTATAAAAAAGGGCAGCCCGATGCACGAAGCATCCCCCCACCACAAGGGTAAAATGTAGCAAACATTACCCTGCATTTTTGTTGTAAGAGGCTGCTTCTAGGACTAGAACTGGTGACCTCAAAAAAGAATGATTCTTCTTTTACCATAAATCATTTTGAGTTAAAAAAAATAACCTTTCTACGATCAAATTTTATCTTTCTACAGCCAAAATTGATCTCGCCCAACAAACCAATCTTTCAATCTCTCAACTTGGACATCGTCGCGCCAAACAAGAGAAATATTTCTGTCCGAGCATGTGTTGATTGACCGCGAACACTGTGAGATACACTAGAGAACAAATCAGATACGTACATAGTGAAACACACTTTTTGTGCGTGAGTCAGGTTGGCTTATGTGGCATGTGTTGATTGACCGCGAACCATCTGGACTTCAAACCGAAATATTTGCACCAAACAGAGCCTAAATCAAGCAGAAAAAAAAACGTGTCTCATAAATGGGCCTCTCGAACACTGATTTGAGACTCCGAGCCGGACAACGTAAAATTCGATAGACAGCGAATGGGTGGTGAATGTGAAACAAAAAAATATTTTGGAGAATACCCAACAGTAATGTATCATACGACACATGCTGAGATTACAAATTTTACTTGGGCCCAAAATTCACATAAAATACACATTCAAACAATTTAAACCCCCAAAATCACATTCTCCGGGATTCAGCGCACATTTCCGCATCAACAAGTGCTTCTGCACTATCCGGAATCCGGTCAGCATGTTCGCCGTCGCCATCTACGTCGTCCCTCGGCACAAAGACGGGCGAAAATGATGATATCTGCATTGTTACCAGTCTCACTGAAGAAGCTCTCCGAAAAGACTTCATAATTTAGAGCAAAAACTTCAAATTTTAGAAATATTAAGTAAATGGTATGTGAAATACAGGCCTTCAGATTTTTGCTGCAAATTTCTTTTCACAATATTGCTACAATTGGAGGCGGCCGCGGCGGCCCCTTCAAGAACCTGGCAGCAGCAAGAGAGTACACAACCAACCATCAATTGCCTGCATAGCAGTTTTCTGCTTGGTACATATATTTATATAAAGTTTATTTCGATAAATCATCATTTCATCATCCTCAACTTTATCCTAACTGTTCTAGGTTGAGATTATGAGCCCCTCATATTTCTGTTCGGTTCTGTCGACCACTATCTCATGTGTTAAACCTAACTAAGTTGAGAATAAAGTCATATACCCGGGAACTCGTGTAGCCTTATGTTACGGGCGAACCTGTAGAATGGGTAGTCGGAGGAGCGGCATGAGGTGGAGATATACGGTAGAGGATACTATGGAGCCAGAACCGCGGCTGCCTAAGCGGGGTGTGCTCGGGAGAGAAAGAGAGCGCTACCACATTCGCTTAGCAAAACAAGAGATATTCTAAGTTCTTTGATACCTTCGTTCCAACATTTGCCTTTAAATAGGCTTATAGGGCCCTTAAATGATAACTATTAATTCCTAACCACTAAAAATGACTCAAAATAATAATAATAATAATAATAATAATAAACAACTTAAATTAAAGATGACTAGGCACGAAGCTGCTAACGACAACTAGGCTCGGAGCCCTTAGCATCACTCCCACCCTGCAAAATGAGCTTGTCATCAAGCTCAGAGGAGATCAAGGCTCTGTGTCTAGTTCACCGGATGCCTTCTTCGTAAGAGTCCTCCACTTCCATATAGAACAACCTTTTGCAGCGATGGTCGTGAGTGCAGTGCTCGTCGCAGTTATAACATAATCCTTTTGCATGTCGTTCAGACATGGCAGCATGAGACAGACATCGAATATGTGTGGGTTGGTCTATCAGGTCTGGGGTGCCGCCTGTAGGTCGATAGTTGTTGCGATCCATTTGTAGTCGGCGCTCATAAAGTCTCACTAGGCTCATCGTAGTGCCTAAATCTCAGGGGGTCTTCAAACTCAACGTCCATTCACAGGCATTCCTGAAGGTTTGCCCTAAAATTTGTGACATGCATCTCTAGATGTATCGTAACATGAGCCAGAAGAACTTGAAATTGTTCCAGATATGCATCCACCGACCTTGTTTGTCATAATGATGAGTGCGCCAAGGGGATTGTTGCGAATGTGAGGACCGAATCGCATGTTGCAGAATCTTTTGAAGTCGCCTCAAATCATCCCTGAGTGCTCGACGTGCAACCGGGTAAACTATAGCCGAGTTGAATCGAGAAGGTGGAAGGACGCTAAACAAATCCTTTCCCCTATAGAAATTTGTTGGTAGTCGAAAAGTTGCTCGCACCAGGTGAGCCATCCCAATATATTTGTCTTCCCATCGTAGGTGGGAAAGTCCAGCTTAGTGTAGCGGGGAACAATGCGAGCTTCTTGTCGTACAAAAGTTGGTACCGCAATATGTAGCGGGGGTGATAGAGGTCCATAGTTGCTACTGGTATGGTCCTGTGATATCACTGTAATGACTTGGATGGTTGGTGTGACACCGTCGAGCCTGGTCTGAATGGTGGAAAGAGCTTCTTGGCGTCATTTTTCCGTGCCGGTTTGAGTCACGAACGAAAAAGGGAACAGATGATGGGCCGGCTTGATTCCTCGGGAACGGATGTGGATGGCGTGCTTGAAGTGCCACAAGATCCACGACACTTTCCTATGATGACGTCAATTAATAAGGCCACCAAATTTGCATGTACCTTAACTAACCCCAAGTCACTTATAGTAAGGGCTCGAAGCAGGCAACTCCTACTTTTTGTTTTAACAGGATAAAGTGCACAGCTCGACTTCCAAGCACTGGGCTTTGATACCAAGTTGTTACTGACAAACCTGTAGAACATTGGTAGTCACCGGAGGAGTGGCCTAAGGTGTAAATGCAGGATAGAGGATACTATGGAGTCAGAACCACGGCTGCCTAAGTAAGGTGTACTCGGGAGATGGAGAGCCACCACAATGGCATAATCATTTAGCAAGACAATTTCTTTGATACCTTCATTCCAACATCATTTGCCTTTAAATAGGCTTACAGGGCTCTCAAATGATAACTACTAACTATTAACTCCTAACCACTAATAATGACTAAAATAATAATAATAATAATAATAATAATAATAATAATAAAAGACAAGACTCGAAATGATAATAATAAAAGACAACTTAAATTAAAGATGACTAGGCACAAAGTCATTAACGACAACTAGGTTCGAAGCCCATAACACCTTGTTCACTTAATGTAGATAGGGCTCCGTTTGGCACAGCGGTGGCGGACGTGAACACGGTGGTTATGAACCATCGTTCGTGAACGTCCGACCTCACCTAAGGAACTTCATCCATTTTCATGTTTAAAACTAGTTTTCTTTTCTTGGTGGCGGTCATAACCACTGTCATGCCAAACATACATTCTATGATGGTGGCATTTTTATCCAAACTCACCGAAGCAAATAAGTTGTGCCAAACAGAGCCCTAGTCCCCTGGGTATAACCCGTTCATTTTAGACTGGATGCATAGATTCTAATATATTGTCAAAGTAGACTAACCTCGGCCAGCCCACTTCCACACCATCCAACTGAAAGAAAAATCCACGTGTTAAAGACCAGAGACCCTAAATGTTAGGGGGTACGTTGAAAATATAGTGTCACATCAGGGAACTTATACAGTCGTGTGCACTTAATGTAGACCATGGGCCCCTCGGCCCATAACCAATTGATTTTAGGTCAAGTACCTAGGTTCTAATATAGTATCAAAGCAGGCTAGCCTAAGCCCATTGACGCGCCATCAGATTACAGGAAAAATCTACATGTTAGAGACCAAAGAGTGTATGCCTGAGGGGTGCATTGAAAGTATAGTCCTGAATCAGGGAATTCTTCTAATCTTGTGCACTTAATGTAGATCTTGAGCCCCACCACCTATAACCAGTTTGGATGAATAGGTTCTAATATAATATTAAGCAGGCTAGCCTGAGCCCATTCTCGTGCCATCCAATTAAAAGAAAAATCTGTGTTAGAGACCAAAGAGTGTATGTGTGCATGGGTGCGTTGAAAGTATAGTCCCACACCGGGGAACTCATATAATCTTCTAGATTTAGTACAGATTTTGGACCCCTTCACCTATGACCAATTGGTTTTAAGTTGGATGCATATGTTCTAATATAGTATCAAAGTAGGTTAGCTTAAGCCCACTCCCGCACCATTTAATTAAAAAATAAAATCCACATGTTAGAGAGCAAAGACACTACACATGAGGGAGTGTGTTGAAAGTAAAGTCCCACATCGAAGAACTCATATAGTCTTGCACACTTAATGTAGATCTCGGGGCCCTCCAGCTATGAAAAATTGATTTAAAGTGTGAATCATTGGTATTAACATAGTATCAAAGCAGGCCAGCCTCAGTTCACTCCTACATCATCCAATTAAAATTAAAATTCATGAATTAGAGACCAAATATCATACACGCGCGGGGAAGCGTTGAAAGTATAGTCCTACATTGGGCAACTTGCATAGTCTTGTGCAATTAATATTGATCTTGAGCCCCTCTACCTATAACCAATTTGCTTAGGTTGGATGCATAGGTTCTAATAAACTACATAAATCAACTTAAATAACTTTCATACATGTTACCTTGAGCAACTACATCTTCTCCCACCTAATCTTTCAACATTAAGGCTTCGTTTGGCGCGGCTGATGGAGACGGGGCGGGAGGAGACGGGCGGCGGGAGGAAAAGCTGGGAGGAGGCGAAAGTTCGAAAACCTCCGTTTGGCGTCGTTTCCTTCAGCGCAGCAGGCTCAAACGTCCTAAACGCCGCCGGAGGGCGTTTGTTTTGCCGCCTTCCGGCGGCGTTTGCCCCAAACGGGACGGCGAAACGCCGCCCCAAACGAAGCCTAAGTCTATCTCCTTGGCTCATTGATGTATTTTCTAATATTTATTGTAGTTTGGCCTTGAACTACTATAAAGCGATAACACTGAATAAAAAAAGTAAAAGATTTATGAAACAGAAGATTAATAAAACGCATAATGAATTACCATAGTTTTGTTGCTTTTTTGAAAATTCAAAGAGAGCTTTCAGAATGGCGCCATATTTCATAGATTTTAGTGAACCCATATGTCTGCAATATATTAAAAAAAAAATGAAAAGTAAGTTAAAATAAATAAAGTGGCATTACATATTAGATAGAAAAAATGCTACAGGAGAGGAGCTAAGAAGATCCTCAAAGATGAAAGCCAGTACAGTCATAATATGAGATTATCAAGTATGAAAGCCAATACAGTCATAATATTAGATTATCATGAGGATACGTAATAAATCATGAATTAATAACTTGAATAAAATTAAAAATAAAAAGTTTACAAACATGTTGGTGTGGCATAGCATATAAATCATTGAGTATTTCTAACAGTAAGAAGAGCAGGATGAGAAACTCGAGAAGAGATGTTTCATTAACTTAATAGGACTAATAGTCTAATACAAAAAATCCCTTCAAAAATTATTACTATTTACTAATTTTAATTTTTAAGATATAAATATGTTTCTTTACATCTCTTTCAACAACATTCATGTATTATACATGTTGTAATTTCACATGAAAGAGAGAGAGAGGGGGAGTAATGACATTTAAGAAGAAAATACAAAATCAAGAATAATAATATGGTTTTGAATAAAAATAAAAATTTACATAATAGTATAATACCCTAATAATGACCAATGTGACTACACAAATGACCAAGAATGAAGATGTGTTTGTGGTTCTTATATTATTTTTCTTTCATTATTTTCATGGTTCCTATGAGAGCAAGACACGCAATTTTGAGTGCGAGAAAGAATGAGAAATTAGAAATACAGATGTTAGAATTTTCGCATTGCTAAGAATAAAAATTATAATGAATTTGAAACTCATTACTGACACGAACAGGAGGAACCCTCGAACGGCCAATCGATCGTGTGAGTCTGCTTCTAGAAGGTTGTACAGTTCACGAAGGATGATGGTGGCACTTGAAACAAGAGGATTTCTAATTTAATTTAAAAACTTTTTATTATTATCTTGACTTTATTTCAAAATGTCTATGTTCCTTTTGTGGGATTCTACTTAAGAGGAGATGGTTGTACCAAGCAATTTATTGCAAAGTTTTCCATGGGAGATAGAAATGAGGACATCGCGCACTCGTGAGAGCGCTCCTCGTAAATTTTGACTTCAGTAGTCGCTCATAAGGCTCGTTCCTCCCCTTCTCCCTCCCTTGATTCCCTATCAATTACAAAGTCGTTCGTTAGCAAGAGCTACATGTTTCGTGTGATAAGTTTAAATAATAGGGTGAAGTACAATTAAATTCATAATTTTTTACTGGTAATACCATTAAAAATCTCTCAAATATAACTATGGTTAATACTAAGAAACAGTTGAAAGATAATAGGAACATAAAAAAATTGGAGAGGCAGATAAGAACGAGATAATTAGAGAAAAACAAAAATTTCTGTAGGATACTTGGTGCTCAACAAGGAAAAGTGAAGGAAGAATAGCAACACAAGGAAAAGTGACTTATTAGCTTCTAAAATATCAATGAGTTCTCACTTTCCAAATATATTTGCCGTAATACTTTTTTTATTTACTACAACTTGGCTTTTGCAAAATCACTTCAAGGGGTGGGGAGTTGAAGCATAAAGTCTACACCCTTTACCACTGCTTCCAAATGAAGGGATGAACTTGAAAATTGACGGCTGTGGGGAAGCCCAAGGGTGGCTTGTGACTGCCCTAGTAATACGTTGGCAAAAATTTTGCGGCCTCATCTTGATCATCTCTCTTGGGATGAGAGGGAACAACACTCATGTATTGACAAGACTACATGAACCAAAGGGCTATGTTACAAACTAAGAACGAAACTAGACCCAATAAGGCACCCCCATTCACACCTGCAAGAGACAAGTTGAACTATATGGGCTAGCTACGACGCATCGCGAACAAAAACAGGAATAAGAAATTGCAATGCATGAGAATAAAAGATACAACTCGGGAGACACGCTCCCGTCAAGGACCCAGAGACTGGGTCCTCCAAAGTACTCCCCTCTCCAAAGAGAGATCAAATGACTAACATTCCAAAGATAAAATCTCACCACCAACGAGGCTCCTTATATAGATGAAGGCCCCACTACAAGACAAGGACACTACATGACAAAATACATCTCATTGAACAAGAGTTCCTTCAATTGCACAACCAAGCCGAAGGAAAGCAAAGACAGAAAAATCTTATCCCACTAGGATAGACACAATGTCCTATCCACTATAGTTTCGACAGACCATATTTAAAGATTTCAAGGATCAAACAATAATTTTTAATACCATTTGCGTAAGGGGCACTAGCTGGAAAATCTATACTAAAGGATATTGCTGGAGTGAGGAAAGTATGATTATCATGTGAATGTCATAACTTAAAATAGTATTAATGGTTGTTACTTGTGACAATTATCATGAACCCATAATATGTAGTTACTTCTAGAAGGCCTAGAGGTAAGAGTAATTCTACTTAACATAATAGCCCTGCTCAATTGATCTCAAAAGCTACAATTATCATGTGAATGTCGATAGAACGTTAACATGTAGAGGTTAATTTAAAAAACCAAAAAGCTAATCATGCGAACCATATCCCTATATAAAGGGGTGCATTTAGTAAAATCTTTGTGGTGTATGTGTAAAAGACACCAATAAATGTGAATCATACATGAAATCATTTTATGAGAAAGATTATGGTTCTTTTAGCTAGGAGCTAATCAATATAGTTATGAATTAATTAGTGCATTAAATCTTTTAATTATGCTAGGTAATCGGTATTTTAGTTGTTTGTCCAATTTTGTGGTCTACTTTAGAGATATATCTAGTGTGAACCTAAAAGCTAATTGATAGGACCCCAGGGCTACGCTGAACACTAGGTGGTTCTCACACTAGTCAGCCCTCCGGGGATGGAACCTATCAGGGCCGCGGCCCTATTAGGGGAGCTCGATTGGGGGGCGGGTTAACTCGGAGCCGCTAATGCCCACGGTATTGCCCACTGGTACGAGTGAAGCCTTACCCCTAACATAAAAGGGACCCCCCAGGCTACGCTGAACAATAGGTGGTTCTCACACTAGTCAGCCCTCCGGGGATGGAACCTATCAGGGCCGCGGCCCCCACACCCCAACCCGTCTCCTCAACCAGTTTAATCGAGGCGGATTGTTGGGGCTGTGTTGAAAGCTTCCTATCAAGGCGGCGGGGATCGAATCCCCCAACAACCCGCCTCGATTAAACTGGTTGAGGAGACGGGTTGGGGTGTGGGGGACGCGGCCCTGATAGGTTCCATCCCCGGAGGGCTGACTCGTGTGAGAACCACCTAGTGTTCGGCGTAGCCCGGGGGGTCCTATCACTAATGTTGCGAACCATATCCGTATATAAAGAGGTACATTTAGTAAAATCTTCATGGTACATGTATAAAAGACACCCACAAATGTGAATCAGATATGAAATCATTTTATGAGAAATATTATGGGGCCTTTAGATAGGAGTTAATAAGATAGTTATGAATTAATTAGTGCATTTCATCTTTTAACTATGCTGGGTACTTTAGCAATTAGTCTGATTTGGTGAACTATTTGGCAAATGTATCTTGTGTTAATTGCATTTAAAGAGGCTAAAGGACAGAAAAAAATTAAGTAAAAAAGTTATTTCTAGATTCTAACTCCCATGAGATTTTGATTTGCTCTCTTATTTCTTCAAGAATACCACATAGGCAGTCCGTGGTAAGAGATCCACAATCACAATAACCCCCATTAGGATTGAGGTTCGTAACAAATAACTACATGTGATGCCGGGGTAGAGTGTAAACGTGGGATCCCTAAAACGCAACCATAGGTGGAATGCAGTGCACTTACCGACTGTGAGAAAAAGAAAAACGCTTACGAGAAATTGAAAATAACGGAATTTTTATTTCCAAAAAATTTGAATATTACATGGGTGCACCCTTCTTTATATAGAACGAAAGAGGTGAGGGAACTTACAATCTAGCAATGTGGGACTAATTTATAAGAATCTATTCAGGAACAGATCGCACGGTTTGTGCGATCATACCGGGTTGACCGGCCAGGAAGATGCGGCTAACACAAGGTTAACCGCACATATATACAACAGTAGGGAGCGGGTACCAAGGATGTATCCGCCAGTCTATCAGCAACGTGAACTCTGGAGACCGCGCCATAGGCGGTTAAGGCAATGCTTAACCATCCAGACCATAAGCGAGAGGAGACAAGATAGAGACCGCACGATCCTTTGACTGTCAGCAAAAACCTACGGGTAGACAAGTTCTAACCGCAGAGACCGCATGGTGCAGTTACCAAGGGTTAACCGCATATGTTCTAACACCGACAAACCCTAATGTGGATGCAAATGCAATTGAGACAGTCCGATTAAAATTACAACAATTAATTGATTGAAATAAAACTTATTCAGTAGCACATTTGATTACAGATAATGAATTAAGAGGCATGCGATAATTCACAATCAATTGAGGCGCAAATAATTTTAGCGTGTGACGAATAAATTTTGCAAGTCAGACAATCTCATGGAAGAAAAGACATGATATCACATCCAATAAATATAGTACAAGCGTACAAAATAAAGAAACACAAACATCAAACTATGACTTACACGCACAGGCGGCGGCGAAATGTGGCAATGACAAGGATCCAAGGACCGGCTCCAACCAGAGAAGGGGATTGTTGGGTAGAGAGCCAAGGGGTGTCAGGTAGAGAGTATGGTTGTTCGGTAGTAGGAAGAGGGAAACTCGGGTGGGGATGATTGTTGAGAGGGAGGCGTCGGGATGAATGGTTGAGAGTGGAGGTGAACTAGGTGGCTGCGACGGGAGAGGAAGGAGACAGGGGGTGTCGACTAGAGAGAAGATGACTGGGCTGCGTCGGGATGGGGTGGAGGAAGGTTGAATAGCGTCGGCGTAGGGAGGGGAGGATGTGGCTGGCGTGAGATGGCGGGAGGTTTTGCGAGGCTGGGGTGTGAGCGTCGAGTGCCAGGGAGGCGGGGGAAAGTCGCAGGATGCTGTCAGAAAGAGCGATGCGATGTCGGATGAAGGCAGCGGGATGCGGCATCGAGCGTAATAACGTGATGCGGCAATGGATGAAGCAGTGGAATGCATCGATGGATGAAGCAGTGGAATGCATCGATGGATGAAGCAGTGGAATGCATCGATGGATGAAGCAGTGGAATGCATCGATGGTTGAAGCAGCGGGATGCGTGATGTATGAAATAGCGGGATGCGGCGATGTGGGAGAACGGGCGCCCTAGGAGTCGTACCAAGGGAGGCATTTCGAAGTCGCACCGGGAGGAGAAGGACCGACAGTTTCTGATGAAGCAAACTATCGATACTCCCCAAACTGCCGGTTGTACATGACTACAAAGGGGATAACTATTAGGGCACCCGGATCGGATAGCTCATAAAGTCTAAATCGATCGAGTGTCAATTGCCAACTCAAAAGTAAAAAATCCACATAGGAAACCGACTCAAAATGACCATTTATACGCATCCGTGGACTCGGATCGTCCGAACGGGTAGCGGATTACCGCCTCCTGGACTCCTTTAAGATGTCGCTCCTCACCACTAATTCATCAAAACGAGACATATACTCGGCAACGGAAAGGGTCCTTTGCCAAATAGCATAAAGCTAGTCTAAAAGTTGATATCGATACGAGGCGGGAAGGTATGTCCTTTAGCCAATGTTTCATTTCAGCCCATCTAGTGTACCCATCTCGTCCAAGAGATCTCTCTACGGTCATCCAATAATTCTTGGTCTGCCCAACTTCGTTTTGGCAAACCATACTCGCCTTTCGTCACTCATTACGTACCACTCAAAGTAATGGTCCATATACAAGAGCCAATGACTAAATGCTTCCGGGTTCAGGGGGCCGTCGAAGGATAGTGAGTTGACCCGGATGCATTGGGTAATGTCAACCTCGGCTGGGGTTGCTTCGCGATGTGGCTTGGGGTAATCATCATAATGATCGTCGTGATCAAAATCGTGTTGTGCTGGTGGAGCTCGACTTATACGTCCCATTGGAGGGGGTGGACGAGGTTCGTAGAGAGGGCAATGGTTTCTCAAATGGGCTGCCCTGTCGATACTCATAGACTAGCTCGGGATTTCTTCTGGAGGGATGAGCGGAATCTCAGTGAGGCAAGTCTCTAGCACGTCTCTGCGGGGGTAGTGGAGCGTCACAGGGATCGTACGGGAGATCATCATAACGTGGGAGTGGGGTCTGACCTCTTGGGATGCCTAATTGATCGACTCTAGTGTTAACCCTAGCGATATCATCCCTAATGATGTCAAATTGGGCTCGTATCTGTTCAAATCGAACAAGTACAAGTCTCTGGAATTCGGCGGGTGACATGTCCGAAGTCGAACTGGCAGCCCGATCGCCAATGAGATTCTAGTCAGACATAGATGATCGGAACAACCTACCACTACATAGCATATAATGTGGCCCAACCCGGTGCTCTGATACCAATTTGATGTTGTGGAGATTGCAAATGTGAGTGCCTTAAAATGCAACCCTAGGTGGAACGAAGTGCACTTACCAACAACCCCTAATATAGATGCAAATGCAATTGAGGTAGTTTGATTATTACAACAATTAATAATTGAAATAAACATATTATGTAGCATATTTGATTACATGTAATGAATTAAGAAGTATGCGTTAATTCACAAGCAATGGAAGCACAAATAATTCAAGCGTACGACGAATAAATTCTGCAAATCTGACAATCTCACGGAAGAAAAGACATGATATCACATCCAATAAATATAGTAAACCGACTCGGAACAACAATCCAGACACACCCGTGGACTCGGATCGTCCGAACGGGAAGCGGATCACCGTCTCCTGCAGGAATAAATGTATTTGGGCCGGCGATCTCCATCAACATGTTTGCAAAAATGGAGAGAATTCTCATATGAATACAAATAGAAGTAATGAGAATGCCACAAAAAGAAGTAACTCACATAATCTCTGTATAGCGGATTCTCCATGCAGGGAATCCTAAAAGGCATCTGACAGGTCCATATACAAGAAGGAGATCAGGGTCAGGCCCACCACATCCTAGGAGAGAGGAAAACAGTGTCTATCAACATGTTGTGAACTAGAAATGCTTCAAAAAGTGCAAAATGAATGATATTGTAGAAGAACAGAGTTGGAAAACACTCTTTGGAATAATCAACCATATAATATTTCATCTAACATAATACAAGAAGAAAAAAGACCTTAAATAGGACAAGGGAGAAAGGAAGAAAAAGAGTATAGGCAATGTGGGACTAAAGGAGCCTAAGGAGGAAAGGGCCTTTATACATGGGCTTTCTGTACATGGGCTTTTATATGTTCTAACACTCCCCCGCAAGCTGGAGCATACAAGTCGTAGGCACCAAGCTTGGAAAGGCACTTCTGGTACAGAGAGCGAGGTAGAGCATTTGTAAGAACATCAGAGACTTGATCAGCAGCAGGAACATGATGAAGACAAACTTTCTGAAGTCGAACCTTTTCCCAGACAAAGTGACAGTCAACCTCGATATGTTTGGTGCGTTCGTAAAACACAGGATTTTCCGCAATATGTATAGCAGCTTGACTATCACAAAAGAGTATTGTCGGAGCCGGAAGCTGGACTCCTAAATCAGTGAGGAGACTCTCAAGCCAGGTGAGTTCAGAGACGACAGCGGCCATGGAACGATACTCAGCTTCAGCGGAGGAGCGAGCAACCACTGTTTGCTTCTTGCTTCGCCAGGTAACTAGATTCCCACCAAAGTATGTGCAGTACCCGCTGGTGGAGCGACGGTCATCGAGAGACCCAGCATAATCAGCATCACAGTATGCCACAGGGATAGAGTGGTGGAAGGCTTGTATACCAGGCCTTGTCCAGGAGCATTCTTTAAGTATCTAAGAATTCGTTCGACGGCCTGAAGGTGGGAAGTCCGGGGAGCATGCATGAAGCGGCTGACCACACCAACCGCAAAGGAGATATCAGGACGTGTGACAGTCAGGTAGATAAGCTTGCCCACGAGGCGTCGATAATAATCTGGATTAGGAAGGAGCATATCTGAGTCCGATCCGCGAGAACTCAGTTGATGGTTTGTATCCATGGGTGTGTCCACAGGTTTACACTCAGAGTAGCCAGCATCATGGAGGAGATCAAGACAATATTTCCGCTGAGAGAGAACCAAACCATCCGGTCGTCGAGCGATCTCAATCCCTAGGAAGTACCGTAGCCGACCTAAGTCCTTGGTGTGAAAATGGGAGGCAAGATGCTTCTTGATGTGAACAATGCCAGCAAGGTCATCTCCCGTGACAAGGATGTCACCAACATAGACCAAGAGAATAACAGTTCCGGAGGGACGTCGACGGGTAAATAATGAGAAATCTGCTGAGCTTTGGGTAAAGCCACACTCACGAACCACTCGACTAACTTTCTCAAACCATGCCCGGGGAGACTGTTTGAGGCCGTATAAGGATTTCTTTAGGTGACACACTAGAGACTCCCCCGTGGTTGCATAACCAGGAGGTTGTTGCATATAAACCATTTCCAGCAGATCGTCATTGAGGAAGGCATTTTTTATGTTGGTGGAGCGGCCAATGTCGATGGACCGCAAGAGATATGAGCAGGCGAACAGTGTTGAGCTTGGCAACCGGAGAGAAGGTTTCCTCATAATCAATACCATGTTGTTGAGTGAATCCACGGGCGACAAGACGAGCCTTAAGGCGATCAACCCGCCCATCGGGATGATATTTGACAGTGAAGATCCACTTACAGCTAACCAGGGACTGGTTAGGAGGAGGGGGGACAAGGTCCCATGTGTTGTTTGCCCAGAGAGCCGTCATTTCTTCATCCATGGCAGCCCGCCACCAGGGATGATGAAGAGCCTCCTGCACCAAAGAGGGAAGGGAAATAGAGGACAAAGAAGCCGCAAACCTCTGCAAATCAGGAGACAGCCGGTGTAGGGAGACATAGTTGGAAAGAGGATGCGCGGTGGAAGGTGCGGGTGGATCAGCAGGCAGCGGAGCATCCGTGGTCGGCAGGGGCTGTTGCGAGGCACTATTTCGAGGGAAGCGACGAGAATAGACACGAAGAGGAGGTGTTGGGAGAAGAGGTGGTAACGGGGATGTGGTAGGAACGACAGGACGTGGGAGATCACGCGGGGAAGACGGTGTCATGGGGGCGGTGTCATGAAAAGACTGTTGTTCAAGGAAAGTAACATTCGCAGACGTAATCAGTTTTCGGGTAGAGGGAGAATAACAAACGTAGCCTTTTTGAGTCCGGGAGTACCCAACGAACATGGAGCGAGTTGCACGTGGGGCTAGTTTGTCAACATGAGGTCCAAGATGATGGACGAAGCAGACGCAACCAAAGACCCGTGGAGTAAAGGGAAATGGGTCGCGCTCAGGGAATAAGAGAGAGAAGGGGGTGGAGAAGTTGAGGATCGAGGAGGGCATGCGGTTGATAAGGTAGCATGCAATGGAGATAACAAAATTCCAGTAGCAAGTAGGGACGTGCATCTGAAAGAGGAGAGATCGGGTCACTTCGAGAAGGTGGCGATTCTTTCGTTCAGCGACGCCATTTTGTTGCGGCGTATAAGAACAGGAGGTTTGGTGAATAGTCCCCAAGGACCTGCAAAACTGTTGGAAGTCATGACTAGTGTATTCACGGGCATTGTCAGTGCGAAGTATTTTAATGTTGCGAGAAAATTGGGTGGTGGTTTCAGCGGCAAAAGACCGAAAGATAGACAGGAGTTCAGAGCGATCATGCATCATATATAACCATGTCATGCGGGAGTAATCATCAATAAAAGTAACGAAGTAACGATAACCAAAAAGACTTGGAGTTTTGTAAGGTCCCCAAATATCAGAATGCACTAAATCAAATGGGGCAATACTTCGACTACAACTAGGAGGAAAAGCAGAGCGATGTTGTTTTCCATAAATACAAGATTCACAATTAAAAGAAGAGAAATGATAGTCCGGCAGAGCCTTCTGAAGGATTGGAAGAGGAGCATGACCAAGGCGACGGTGCCAATCAACAGAACTAATGGAAGATAGCGCGGGAGCAGGTGGATCCAAGATATAGAGCCCGTTAGACAGCCGCCCGCTACCAATGATAGTCCGAGTCTGCCGATCCTGCATAAGAAAAGTAGAGGAGGAGAAAGTAATAAAACAATCATTATCATTTGTGAAACGACTGACAGAAAGCAGATTAAAATGAGAGCCTGGAACATGAAGAACAGATTTCAACGGGATAGTTGGAGTAAGCATCACACCACCACAACCAGTAACAGGAGTAGTGTCACCATTGGCCACGGTAATAAACTTTGGACATGGAGAGTCCAAATACAGAGCTGACTTCTGAGGAGTGATGTGGTTGGTTGCATCGGAATCCAAAATCCAGCAGGGGCTATGGGTGAAACAGGAAATACCTGTATGGGAGACAGAAGAATCAGAGGAAGATGGCAGGGACATCAGACCACGCAGCTGCTGCAGTTCTCCTCTTAAGGCATCAATGTCAGGGTGAGAGGAGGCAGTCTCACGAGCAGTGGAGGCATGTGGTAGGGAGGAACCATGTTGTGGTGGAAACCCATGTTTCCGATAACATACTACTTCAGTGTGACCCTCCCGATCACAAAAGGTGCAAAGACGGGTGTTCGGACCTTTAGGGCGATGACAGTTGTCACGACCACTCCCACGAGTATTAGAGCGGCCACCCCGAGAGGGAACAGGTGGGGGTTTGTGATCGGAACCGTGATTAAGGAGCACATGAGACGGGGTCGGAAGGGCAGTAGGTGGCGTCACCTTAAGCAACATGGAGCAAACATCAGAGAGGGAGGGTATAGTAGGAGAGGAGAGGATGTTTGCTCGAACACTGTGGAGATGAGGAGGAACGCGGGCCATCATTAAGGCAATACCAACAGCTTCCTTCTGAGCCCGTTGCGTTGCGAGGTCCGGAGTAGAGGGCTGATGTTGTATCCAGGCCTCCACAAGAGTCTTGGACTGGGCAACATAAGAAGTGAGATCTCCATTCTCCCCAGGGTCAAGCTGTTGTAGAGCAAGAAAGATGTCAAACAGGTGTTGGAGACTATCTTTTCCAGAGTATAGGGAATGAAGCTCATCCCACATAGCTTTGGCAGTGTCATGATACATAGCCATCCGGTACGGTTCACCCTCCATTGAATTCAGAAGCCAAGATTGGACGCGGCCATCATCGCGAAGCCAATTCTCGGTAGGGTCAGTAGAAGGGTTGCGGGTAAGATGGTGAAGGAGACCTTTAGTCTGAAGGACCCGGCGAACGGAATGAACCCATTCCACAAAGTTCTTCTTCCCGGCAAGGGAGATGGTAGTAATCCTGAGTTCATCCCGAGGATCAGAAACGGGGGCGGTAGCAAGAGCCGGAAGAGTGGAAGAAGTGGGGGCGGCAACAGTTCCCATTGCCGGCGAGTGGGAGCTGTTGGGTGGTTGTAGGAGAGCTGGGGGGCTGCAGGCGAGTGGGAGGCTGGCGAGTGGGAGGCTGGCGAGTGGATGAAGGGGAGCTGAGGCTGGCGAGTGGAGGTTGTAGGGGAGCTGTTGGCTGGAGGCTGGTAAGTGGGCTGAGAGTTGTAGGCTGTAGGGCTAGAGGGAGAGATGGGGGCTGAGGACTGTTGGCTGGCGAGTGGATGAAGGGGAGCTGAGGCTGGCGAGTGGATGAAGGGGAGCTGAGGACTGTAGGCGAGTGGAAGTAGTGGGCTGAGGGTTGTTGGCTGTAGGCGAGTGGAAGTTGAGGGTTGTTGGCTGAAGGGCTAGAAGGAGAGCTGTCTCGTGGGAGAGGAGAACCGGGAGCAAAGCATCAACCGAAAAAAAAACAGGGAGAGCCGGGAGCAAAGCATCAACCGGAAATAACGGTATCGGAACCTGGCTCTGATACCATGTAGAAGAACAGAGTTGGAAAACACTCTTTGGAATAATCAACCAAATAATATTTCATCTAACATAATACAAGAAGAAAAAAGTCCTTAAATAGGACAAGGGAGAAAGGAAGAAAAAGAGTATACGCAATGTGGGACTAAAGGAGCCTAAGGAGGAAAGGGCCTTTATACATGGGCTTTCTGTACATGGGCTTTTATATGTTCTAACAGATATTATCTATACTATATTAAAAAAGAAAACTAAGGGCATGTTTTTTAAAATATATAGGGGTTATTATAAAATCAAAATATGTTTATGAATGCTAGCGGACACGTGCATGGTCGTTCAATATGCAGTGTGCGGTGACAATAACACTTGCTCATTGCTCAAGTGATAGTCTAGTGATATCGCAATCGCACACTTTACACATGGCTACCGCCCGGTCTCTAGTGAGAAATAAGAAACTGCAATTTGAGGAAAATGAGCACATATACATGCAGGGAACCCACCCACTGCATTTAGAGCATCAGATATTTCACTTTCTGTTATTTTGGGATCCTTCATGTTGTAGCTTGCAATTTCATCATTCTGATACTTGGAGCATAAAAAACTAGCTGCTTTGGCAAGTCCTCCTTTACCATCAGTGAAAGAAAGCAGTTCGATAGTCATGCCCTTCATTATCACATGAACAAATTTCAGTAAATTAAATCAGGACATCATATAAGAAACTAAAAGTCCAAAAATATAATGAATTAAAAAAAACAGTGAAACAGTAATCCTTCAAAATTTTCTTCATATTTTTACTTGAGTTGGGTGGGAGAGGATGTACAGAGAATGATTAAAGGCACAAATCAGCATTGTTTTTATCAGTTTTGGGATTTGTTATTTTCCATGTACACTTGTTAAGATCACACGTAGTGCTAACTCAAGTAAATCTTTTTTATAAATTTTAGCACCGCACTATAAATTTTAGCACCGCTTTGTTAAAGGCACCACACATTTTCACATATTGTTAAAGACACCCAAAAATGTTAATCGCACCGCAATTGAGATAAAGGCACCGCACTTAAAATTTGAATAAAAAGAGGTTTTCGTTGAATATCAACCAAATTGGCAAAATACTTGATACAAAAAGCCATTAAATAAGTTGTCCAAATCTTTGTGATCTCCATGCTCCTATAAAAATCAAAGCAATTCAAAATCAACATTCAAATATGTTTAATGGAAAAATATACGTAACCGAAATTAATGATTTCTCACCAACCGAGTGCCCAACGCAACCGCATTGAAAACAGATCGAGGGAAGCCCCTCGTATTCCACTTTTTGAAAGAAATTTTTGAATTTGCTAATTACCTGAACATCGGCCGATAACGGTTTCGCAAGATCAATTCATAACGGCTTCCCCATTTTGGCAGCAATTTGAGCAATGTTGGAGAAACCATGTAAGGAGGAAGGATCAAATGACGGCGACCATGCGTCAAGTCCGATGAGGAATCCATTGATGAACAAAGGGCCGCCCCGCAATACCCCATCCCATCCGGTTGGATCCGGAAGAACATCGTCGAGGCCAACCACATCCTCAAGCCCGATGAAGGTTTGCAGACGCCAAGCCGGGGAGAAGAGTGGGAAGGCTCCGAAGGCCGCTGGCCATTGGGGTCCGATGCAGAGCTAGCGGAAGGGCTGCGGCGGTGGCTTGAAGCAGCATCCTCGAGAGAATTGGAAGGGACATTTGGACAAACACCTCGTGATACACACATCAGCTGCGCATTGGCACTGGTTTGAAATGGCAAATCGGGTTGCACATTGATACACACATCAGCTGCGGATAAACCATTGGGCAGACGCGGGTCGCTTGGTTCCTGCATTGGCATGTCTCCCTCCGACCCCCGACGTTCAACCGGCAGGGCAAGGACGCTTTCCTCAAGCAAATGCCTCCAATCCGAAGGTTGGAATAGGTCGTTCAGATCGCGCTCACGCTGGGCCGAAGTCGCCATGTCAACCTCATCCACCCAAGATAGCTACAGTTCACCATTGACGTGCAATAAACTCAGCTTTCAAGCTAGTGCGGTGCGAGTTAGTGTGGTGCCATTAGTGTTTTTGGACGAGTAATTTTAAGGTTAAATTAGGAGAAATTGCGGTGCGACAAGCCAAAACTGCGGTGCCTTTAACAACTCCCTATATTTTAACCATGTTAAATCAGGACATCATATAAAAAATGCTTTATTTTTCTGCCAAAAAGAGTAATAGCACATATGACATTGGCCAGAGCCTCTAATGAGATGGTAAAGATCAAATCCTATCCGAATAAGATTACATTTATTTCAAATTGGCACAAATATCAAAACACAAGGACTCTTTGACCCCTTCTAGTAATTGGTTTATATTATCCGTTTTTCCTACAGCAGATGTGATATTGACACAAAAGCATCTTAAACCAGCATAAACAAAATAATGCATCTTTCTTCAATCTGTTTATTCAGAAAAATAGAACTACAGTGACAAAATGCCTTTTAAGTAATCCATATATTTTAAGTATAAAATTTAAATATATAAATACACAAAACAACATATGACTAGAGATAAAAAAAAATGAAGTCTAAATCTGCCATCCACAACATCCTACTTTTTCTATTATATTTCATCAAGACAAATTAAAAGGAACTTATGATATGTATTGAGAAATTTACAAGGAAATAACTACTAAAGGATGTACTACTTCTTACACTGGTAAAGTTGCTCAAATCTCCATCAAGAGATTTCTTCAGCACACCTGTATGATAAAATCATAAAAGGTCACTTGACAAACGAGAAGTCTATCCAAACAAAGAGTAGCAAAACTGACTCCACTAGAACTAAAAAGACAATATAATAGATGAACCTAATTTTCTTGAGGATGACCGAGCTTACCTTCCATATCATATAATGTTAAATAATTCACTCCAATTTTTGACACCCAATGCAAAAGTTCTTTGACCTTTAGTGTGTTTCTAGCTTCCTCGCTATCCACCACAATAGCTAAGTGCCTAAGGTTATGCAATTGCAGATTCTGATAACTTTGCAACAGTCCAAGTGAAATAATGTAAGATTCAATGACTTGCAAAAAATGAGACCCAAATTGATATATGCTGAATAATAGGTGGATCATCAGCCAGCATTGTCTCAACGCTAATCTCACAAACCAAGGTAGTCGAAAACTCTGCATGTAAAAAAAATTCCAGCACAAAATAAAAAAACATGCATAAAATAATGTTTAATAAATCATGCATGAGAAAGACACCAATAGAAAGTTGGGGGCAGATAATAAGAAAATAGTAAGGGAATAGAGATATTTGGATGCCAGCATAACGATCTCATATAGTGTCATTTATTCGACATAAATCCATGCACTTAATGATGAATAGTTTTCTTAGTTGTAATTGTTGAGAATTTAATGTCACGTTAAGAAACTCATGTAATCTTAGGATTGAACATAAAAATGAAACTTAAAAATCACTCCATATTTGACTCAATTCGAAATATACTTAAAATGATTCAAGTCAATTTGAGCAAAAACAAAACAGCTTGAATTCAATTCCGAGTCAAGGTTGGCATTCGATTTTAATATCATTTATATTTCTATTTATTTTAAACCAGCTGATGCCGGTCCCAAGCCCGAATGAAAAATGGTGAGGGTTGTGTTAGGTAGACGGCCAACGTAAATTTTAGTCACCCTTATGAATATGGATCTTTTGATTACCCTTATCTTAGATGAGCTCACCAGACATATCCAACAAGAAATACCTTGGTGTTTATTATTTGCAGATGATATTGTTTTGGTCGATGAGACGAGCGAGTGTGTAAACGCGAAACTTGAATCTTGGCGAGACACTTTAGAAAAGAAGGGTTTTAGGTTGAGTAGGACAAAGACGGAGTATATAGAGCTTAAATTTAGTAGTGCAAGAAGGTCGGATGACTCCGTCATTAAAATGGGTGACCAAGATATTTCCCGCAGTGAGTGCTTTAAATATCTAGGATCGATAATTCAAAAAGATGGAGGTTTAGATAAAGATGCGATGCATAGAATCCAAGCAGGTTGGTTGAAGTGGAGAGGCGCGTCTGGGATCTTATGTGATCGTAAAGTATCATTAAAACTTAAAGGAAAGTTTTACCGTACTGCAATTAGGCCAGCAATGCTCTACGGTTCTGAGTGTTGGGCAATGAATGGTGTACATAAGCAAAAAATGGGAGTTGCGGAGATGAGAATGCTTAGGTGGATGTGTGGTCACACGAGACTAGATAAAATTAGGAATGAATGTATCAGGGATAAGACAGGAGTGGCGCCAATTGTAGAGAAGATGCGAGAAGCTCGTTTAAGATGGTTTGGACATGTCCATAGGAGACCATTAGAGGCACCTGTTAGGCGTTGTGAGAGTTTAGTCACTAGATATGTTAAACGGGGGAGGGGTAGACCAAAAATTACTTGGAATGAAACTATAAGGAAAGATATGATGTACTTAGGCATTAGTGAGGCTATGATTAAAGATAGGGCACAATAGCGACAAAGGATCCATATAGCCAACCCCATTATGGTGGGATAAAGGCTTGAGTGTTGTTGTTGTTGTTGTTGTTAAATTTCTATTTAATACATCATATTTTTTTAAACACGTAAACATACTTAAAAGTACAAAGCCCTTGAAAATAATAATTTATTTATATTCATTAATAATATAGTGACTAAAAATAGGGCACAATGGCGACAAAGGATCCATATAGCCGACCCCACTATAGTGGGATAAAGACTTGAGTGTTGTTGTTGTTGATTAATAATATAGTTTCAGATTTTGAGTAGACTCCAATTGGTTTCAAATTCGCTCGAATTAGAGTTTTTTTAGTCCAGAAGGATAGACTGAAAATCATTTTTGATTTTCGAATCGACCTCGAGCAGAGCCATAATTGAAATTTTTTTATTTTAGTCGAGCTTGATAGGCTCAGAACCGGTTCGATATTAGTCCTATGTAGTATAATGCACTTATATAGATCATGGGCCCCTTCCCCTAAAGCTAATTGATTTTAGGTTGGATGCATAAATTCTAACATGGTATCAAAGCAAAGCTAGGATCAACGGTCAACTCTCAAGCCACCAAATTTAGAATTCCGTGTGTTGGAGGCCAAAATCCCTGCACATGAGCGAGCATGCTGAGAATGTAGTCCCACATCGGAAAACTCATGGAGGTCATGTGCCCTTCACATAGATCTTGTGCTCCTCCCAAGACAACCAATTGTTTTTAGGTTGGATACATAGATTCTAACATTAATAGCATTAGATGCCGACATATTCAAGTGTTGGGAGTATGAATCAAAAGAGGTTCCATGTTGGGCCTAATACACTAGTGATCAAATTAATTTCCCACCCAAAAGTTTAAGCTTTATTAACAAGGGCCAACAACTTTGTATCTGCACAACAATGTTGTAGATGTCGGCCGACATGTCCGCCATGTCGGCCGACATGAAGGTTTTGAGAGCAAACCGCAACAAAATCGATATTTTGACGAGAAATTGCGTTTTGTAAAATATCGCGAGATATCGGCGATATATCGCGCGAGTTATCGGCAGCCGATATATCGTGGGCTCTTTAAAATTAAAAAAACGCGAGATTTTACTGTGCGGGGAGCGTTAAAATAACTTCTGGCATTTTGGATTCCCGACGCCTCATTTCATTCCTTCACGTCTATTTCTCCCTCCCGGTGCCCTGGCTGCGACGACGACTCTCTACTCTTCTCATTCGACGGTTCTTCCTCCTCCCTAGCGTCGAAGCCCTAGCTTCTTCTCTTACGACGCAGACAGACCGCACCGTGAGCATTCTTTGCCCTAGCTTCTTCTCCTACGACACCGCTTCTTCTCCTACACCGCACCGTGAGCATTCTCTGCCCTAGCTTCTTCTCCAATGTGTGGCTATTTTTTATTTCTTCTGGCATTATTTTGATTTTTTCTGGCATTTTAGGGTTTGTTTGGCATTCTTCTCCTACGATCTAGTAGTGTCTTGCACTCTTGCGTCTTGCCCCTCTCTGATCTGGCTATTTTAGCGTCTCTGATAGTATGATATCACTAGCTGGCATTATTTTATCCTGGGCTGGCATTATTTCAGTCGCAACCATAGATTTTTTCTTGCATTTTTGCTGACATTTTGGATGATTGGTGATTGGTGACATTTTTGCATTTTTGCTGGCATTTCTTGCTGGCTATTTTTGCTGACATTTTTGCTATTTTTGCATTTTTGCTTTTTTTGCATTTTTGCTGACATTTTTGCATTTTTTGGATGATTGCTGGCATTTTTGGGATGATTGCTGGCATTTTTTGGATGATTGCTGGCTATTTTTGCCTTTACACAGTTGTTTTATTGCTGCAACAAATGATGTAACCGTGAATCCGTGATTCAAGAATATCATATATAAATTAAACAATATTTTGCAACATATGATGTATGCGATACGCCGGTGCTTCTTTGTGCGAGATATATGCATGATTGGTGATTGGTGAAATATGATTTTGCAACATATATATGAATGGTGAATCGGTGATTGCTGCAACAAATCATAAGTGAATGATGAATAGATGATTTTGAGATGAATTATAAACCGGTGAGGACATGACATGATGGTGCTTATTTTTTTGTGCTTATAAATCCGTCACTGATGTTGCAAAAATTGTATAATTTTTTGGGTTTTACCAACCAAATATTACTGATGTTGCAATTATTTTATTTGATCCATTTGTTTGTTGTAGAATCATAGAATGAACTCCTCTCAGTCTTCTAGTCAATCCACCAATGCTTCAGTTTCTACCGGTAGAGATGCATTTTGGGCATTTGGGGAGAAAGTACTTGCAACTGATACAAATAGAATTCGTTGCAATTACTGCAAGCAAGTCATAAATGGGGGCATAACAAGGTTCAAACATCATCTGGCGGGGATTAAGGGCAATGTAAAGCCATGCCCTCATGTTCCAACCGATGTCAGAGCAAAAGCCGAAGCAACCCTTGCAGCATCACAAACTACTAAGTTGATGAAAAGTAGTAGGTTACAAAGTAGCTTGGATGAAGTCGTTGTTGGAGAGGATGCAGATCCCTATTGTTCACAAAGGAATTTGTTTGCATGTACTGGGAGTAAGGGTCCAACGGACCAATTTATTGAACCAGGAAAAAGTTCGCAAAGCACGATTGAGAGCAAGTTTAAGAAGAAAGCAAGAGATGACGCAGCTCTATATATTGCTAGGTGGGCATACGAGATGGGCATTCCTTTCAATGCTCTATATAGCATATCCTTTCAACAAATGTTGCATGCTGTAGGTCAATGTGGCCCTGGGATGAAAGGACAAACTCCGTATGAAATGAGGGAGAAGTTCTTATAGATGGAAGTTCAACGGACCAAGGAAATGCTTAGCAGCTTTACTCAAACATGTAAGTTGCATGGGTGTAGTATTTTAACAGACGCGTGGACAGATCGTAAGGGCAGAAGTGTCATGAATATTGTTGTGCACACAGTTGCTGGAGTAGCCTTTTGGTTATCGAAGAATGTATCATCATCGACACATGATGGTAAGTTCATATATGAGTTTGTAGATGAGGCAATCAGTAGCCCGGATGGTCCAGGAGAAGCAAATATAGTACAGGTTGTGACGGATAATGCGTCCAACAATATGGCCGCATCACGATTGCTAGTTGTAAAGAGACCAAAGATATTTTGGACTTCTTGTTCCGCTCACACCATAAATCTTCTTCTCCAAGATATATCAAAGCTGAAGCAAATTAAGAGTGCAATCTCTATGGGCCGACACCTTACTGTTTTTATATATGCCCACACCATTGCTCTAGCTTTGTTCAGAGAGACGACGAAAGACATGGAGTCCGATGATCTCGTTAGGGCTGGTGTGACAAGATTTGCTACCGCTTTTTTATCTTTACAGAGCCTCCTGGATAAGAGAAGACAATTGAGGGAGATGTTCACATCCGCTAAATGGGAGACAACAAAGTTGTCAAGTACCGCACATGGAAAGCAAGTAATGTTTTCATCTAATATTTTTAACATTATTTTTTGCAATTACACAACAATATTTTAATATCTTTGCTTGTATGTAGGCCGCAACAATTGCATTGAGTGCCACATTTTGGCGTAATGTTGAGCTAGCACTCCTTATATTTACCCCATTGGTGAAAGTTTTAAGAAGAGCAGATGGAGATATACCGTCAATGGGGTGGTTGTATGGAGATATTAAGAAGGACAAGGAGGAAGTTGCTCTAGCACTCGAAAATAAAGAAAACAAGTATCTTCCTATATGGAAGTTGATTGATAGCAGAGTAGATAACAAGATGAGCAGCCCTTTACACTTAGCTGGATATTTTTTAAATCCTTTCTTCTATTACCCACATAAGGAGGAGGTGGAGGCCGATACTAGGTTCATGCATGGATTTCTTGATTGCCTTACAAGAATGTATGCAAATGACCCCGATATTCAAGATCAGATCACTAGTGAGCTTGATACATATCAGTTCGGGCAAGGACTATTTGGAAAAGATATTGCGAAGAGGCAATTGCTTGTCCCTTCTTTTAATCTAGGTAAGTAGTTAACTAGTTCAATTTCTAAGCTGCCAAAAGAATTGTGTATATTACTAAAAAAAATTATTTTTTATTAGTACACTGGTGGAAATTACATGGAGTTGAGACTCCGAGGTTGAGGGGGATGTCTATGAGGATTTTGAGCTTGACCACTAGTTCATCCGGATGCGAACGAAATTGGAGCACGTTCGAAATGGTAGTAGACTTGAGAGTGCATGCATCTAATTTATTTATTTATTAAAGAGATACTAATTAGTTTACATGTTTCAATTTGTAGATCCATTCGAAAAAGAGAAATAGACTTGAGAGCAAGCGATTAAATGATCTTGTCTTCGTGAAGTTTAATGTTATGCTCAAGTCTAAGCATGCTGATATCGCTCGAGATCCAATATCTGCAAAAGGTTTGGATGAAGGAAAGGTTGCAGAGTGGCTTGTATGTTCAAGTGAAGGTGATAATGATAATGAAGAGGAAGTCTTTCCTGGCGAAGGACTGACTTGGCAACAACTTGGAAACATTGTGGACACTGATTTGGGACCAAGAAGGAGCACCAGACCTTCTAAGCAACAATCACAAAATGAAAGTTTAAAGCGAAAGCGCATTGTAACACAGACATTGGAGAAAGATGATGAAGATGCGGGGCTATCGGATGAGGATATGCAAGCTCCACTGTTAGACACAGTTTTTGAAGATTATGAAACAGAAGAGGAGTTATGAAATGCAAGTTTTTGCTAAAGAATAAAATTATAAATCTAAATATATGGGTGATACAATTATAATTTTTATTTTTATATGAGCCCACGGACATTATAATAGGGCTCAAGTATTATTAACTTTCTGTTAAAACTTTTAAGCTTACGATAATTTTTTATTTCACACAGACAATATATATATATATTAGTCTATTAGATATATAGTATGATGTTGTTTACTTAGGTATCAAAAGTTGACAAAGTAATGTTTGAAAGCTTTCAAAGGTTGAAAAGGTAAACAAAAATGTCAATTTTCTTATTTCTTTCATTAGCATCTTGTTAACAATTTAACTTTGATTTGTTTTTTTTATATTTTTGGGATAAGGAGAAGCAGAGAAAATGAGGGTACCTATTAGAAGACTTCATGTCATGGAACTAATAAAGGCAAGTTACTTTCTTCAATATTTAACATTTATTAATAGGAAAAATTGTGTTTATTGTCTTTAATACTTTATTAGTTTATTATTACATGTTCACTGTATAGTTCATAAACATACATTGTGTGTATATAATATTAAATTTAAAAAAATGTTTATATAGTATTAAATTTATTTAAATATTAAAATCCGACATTATAAAATATCCCCGATATATCCCTCGCAATCCGACATACGACATTTCAAACCCAAACCGACATGAACCCGACATCCGACATCCACAAGCTTGTTGCACAACAATGTATTTTTCACCTATCCTATGTGAGACTAAACTCAATACTCTCAATGTTAAATAATGTATGCCAAAACTGAAAGAGTACAGATTGCGAGAACTTTCCAATCATATAACTCGACAAAGTCATCCTATTGACAATAAATCATCAACATAGTTCAAGATTAAGAAGCTTCGAGTTGGTTAGAAATGCCCTCAATTTAATCAGAATTGATGATCTTACCTCAAGCACTAAGTAAAAATATTCTTTTATTTTATTTGATCTAAACAAATTTAAACTAAACATTCAAAAAAAATCCAAATGAAAGAAAACCAAGAACTACAAATGAAAAAAATGGTCATTACATAATCAGTGTGGTTGATTCAAGCACCAAGTTAATGAATCTATGAATCAAATAAATGCATGTCTTCATTCATGGAAGAGAAGTCTACATACCAGAATAGGCTGAACAGGTGGGGGAGCTAATATGTTCGTCATTGTAGCATTAAATTCCTATATCTGCATAAAGTAAAGGGAAGCACTTATAAATCACAAATCCCACATCTTATTTACCTAAGTAGTTCAAAACATGAAGACGATAAACAGAACTATAGGTACTTGTATAGAGAGAAAGAGGCACTGAAGGATAAAAAAACTTGTTTGTTCTAAGTTTTGTTAAAAAACTGTTTGTGTGAAATGGAGTTTGCAGAGCTTTTGATAAGCTGTTTTGTACATACTGTTTGGCAAAAATGGAGTTTTGTAGGTTATTTTTTTATATTTAATTTAACTTTTTTATTTAATGTCTGAAATAGTTTTAAACATTTAAAACAAACGTTACACGACATACCAAATAAAATTTGAATGATTTTCAGATATTACAAACAATTTCGATAATGCATAAATCACAAAAGAGAAGGATATCATTTTGATCCCATATAGTTGATACCCCTCCATCCTTTGGTTTCCCCATCTACACATTTTTAAAATTAGATGACAAAAACAAAACCAATCACACACACTTACAATCATATACACATACACACATACTCATATAGCACACACATACTCATATAGCACACACATACACACACACACACACACACACACACACACACACACACACACACACACACACTCATACAGCACACACATATACAATCACACACACATATACAATCACACACACATACAATATACAATACTAATAACACACACATACTCATACAGCACACACACACACACACACACTCATATAGCATACAACCATTTCAACCAATACTAATAACAAAATCAAGAGCAAAAAATTGATTTCAACAAAAACATAACCATTTCCCAACCAAAATAAGACTATATTCTGATCATAAGCTACAATCAAAGTAATTGATCATGATTACTAGGCTATGGAGAAGAAGGCCCATACTTCCACAAGCAAGGTACCTCCAGTATTCATCTTTGGAGGTCACGAAAATCAAGGAAAGGAGGTGTGTGGAAAGAACACCTCACAGATCAGGAAGAACAATTCCAAATCTGTTTATGAATCAAATCCCCCACCTATGCCAATCTCAAAAGCTAAAAATCTCTATAAACAAAATAAAGATGAAAAAGGCCAGCTTCTACCAGAGGTTGAAGGAGATCGGGAGCGGATTTCATTTTACCTGCTGCTATAGATGGAAGAAGACGGCGGCGGAAAACCTAAGCAGAACTGCTGCTACCAGAGGTGGATGCGCCGGAGAACTGCTGCTACCGGAGATGCGCCGGCGGAGGCAAAGCCCGTCGGAGAACAGGAAACGGTGGCGTGTCGTCGGAGGAGATCGGGAGCGGAAAGGTAGCGGAAGAAGGAAAGCGCGGAGCGGAGAGGGCAACGGCGCGGTGCAGATGCAATAAAAAATGTCTGTTTGGACATCGCGGATTGAAAAGCTAATTTTTGCCGGAGCTGTTTTTAAACCGTTTGTGCGCGCAGCTCTTTAAAAATCGCTATTTCAAAACCCGCGATTTAGGGCTATTTCGGAAAGCTGGGGAGGGGTCGCGATTGCGCTCTGGGAATCTCTTTTCTGAAACTCGCGGCTCTCTTCCCCAATTGGCGATTCTCCTTCGGCTCGCTCTCTCCTGTCGCAGGTGCGCTTCTTCCCGTCGACGGATCGCTCTTCCCGTCGCTCTTCCCGTCGCTCTTCCCGTCGCAAATTGTGGGTGTGCTTTTTCCCGTCGACAAATCGTGAGTGTGCTTCTTCCCGTCGCTCTATCCCGTCCCTCCTCCATTTGCCTGTCGTGCTTCTTCCATTTGGCGGCCTTCTGCTACAGATCTGAGGTGTGCTTCTTCTTCCATTTATGCTTGCCTTGCTTCTTCTCCATTTCCGCTACAAATCTGAGATGTAATTATTTATGGTGTCCATGATTTCTAGATGTTTTTTTCATCGATTTCTAGTAGATCTTCCACGAAATTTCATGGCTCTAGTATTCAGACGATAGGCTACATTTTCCGCATCCTCCTCAAGGTAATTTGTGTAATAAATAATTATATATGTTTTAATCATTCACTACAATATTATTATGTTTAACATAACAAGTAATTACAGGTAAATATTATTTAGTGGATGCTAGATATCCATTAAAGACGGGTTATTTAAAACCATATCCAGAAACAAGATATCATTTGGCAGATTTTGCACGTGGGAGTCGCCCCGTTCATGGCAGACATGAGTATTTCAATAAGGCACATTCATCTCTTCGAAGTGTGATAGAGCGGACGTTTGGAGTTTGGAAGAAAAAGTGGCACATTTTTCAAAAAATGTCACAGTACAATTTCAAGAAACAACGTTCAATTGTACTAGCGACCATGGCATTGCATAACTTCATTCGTAGACATTCGTCTCGATGGGACCCAGAATTTAATGTTTGCGATGCTGATGACTCATTCATACCACCAGAGGATGATGATCATACAACAGATGATGATATTGAGACTGATATGTTTGATGACGGGGGATCTGATTATATGTCTGCTGTACGAGATAGTATTGTTGAAGAAGTGTACAACACCCGCAGGTAAAATTTCAAATCATCTTTTTAACAAACTCTTGAAATCATATTAAACAAAAGTATGAGTAATATCAAAAAAAATTATTGTACAGGCGACGAAAAATGATTGAATAAAGTGGAACGAACGCACCGGAGAACCTACCATTTGATGTTATATTTGAGAACAATATTTATTTTTATTGATATGTTTTAATGTTTGAGAACAATATATATTAATATTTTCGTTTTAAAAAAAACAACTATCAATAAGCTGTTCTACCAAACAGTTTTATTTGAAAGAGCTTTGTTCAATCAGCGCTTATCCACAGACCATCCAAACAGTTTGCAGCTTTTCAAAACAGCTCCTCAAAGAGCTCTGTCTAAAGAGCTCTGTTCAATCAGCAGCTTCTCAATCCGCAACAGCTCTCCCAAACAGACCCAAAAACCAGCTTCTGCCCCTAAGGTGGCGTTTGGTTTAGCTTAATTGCTCCGGTGCTGATTGGCCAAAACAGAGGTTTGATTAAAAGCAGCGTTTGGATTCAGTAAACTGAAAACGCCGTTTATTAAAAAACGCTGGCTTTAGGTATCGTATGATAAGCAAATATTTCCACCGGTCCAACCGCACAGCAACGATACGCGTCTGGAGATTCATCTTTCGCTTCTCCTCCCGATCTCCCGCAGCCGACATTGCGAAACCCCGCTTCTTCTCTGCGATTCTTCTCTCCTCTCTTCGTGCAGCCGCCGACGACAAAAAATCGCTCGACATCCTCCATTCCCACGGCGAGCCGCCCGACGACGACACCTCCTAGGTTCGATTTCCTTCTCGTTGCCGTCTAGTAGGGTTCTACGCAATGGATCACAGCTTTTCTAACAGTAATTTCTCTGCCCCTTTGCAGGTCATTCATCTCGCCGAAGACATCTCTGCCCTAACACGGTAGATCTGCTCTACAGGTATTTCTTCTTCCACGTTGCCTTTGATTCCTCTTCTATTCCACAGATTTTCAAAAATGTCTAGGTTTTTTATCTGATTTTTTCAGTTTTGTATGTTATTCCCTGTACAACCCTCATTCTCCGAAGGTGGACCCCCCCCCCCCCCCAAGGCCACGTAGGCAGAAGTCAAAGTCAAAGAGGTCAACACAGAACCCGGCAGATCAAGGCTGAGCAGAGAAGACCTCGGCGAGTATGCAGGCAATACTCGCCAGATTGGCGAGTATGAGAAGACCTGGCGACTATTGGCCCGGCGTGTGCGAGCAGCACCCAATACTCGCCAGTGGGCGACTATGGCAGGATACTCGCCGAGTAACCCATAGTCGCTAGGTTGGGGGGCTGGGCTATAAAACCCCCCTACCCCTTGGTTTTCCTATAAATAGGACCCCAGGGGTACTTGGATTGGCACCTGGACTTGAGCTTTTGAAACCCTGCTCTTGCATTCTAGAACCTGTCGCACTTGGTCGCTACTCCCGGTACTAGCCAAGTCGGTGCCTTCCTCGTACCTTGCTCGGCCATTCTTTGGTCTTGGAGGGGAAGTCTCTTCGGAGCTTCTGGGTACGTGGTGGGACCTCCCTGCCGCAGCACCTGGGGTCCTGTTTGTTGCTCTTCTAGCTTCTTCGTCGTTGCCAGCCAAGCCATCTCGTCGGGCTGCTGGGCGAGTAGCCTCCGGCTGCATCGGTCCGAATCTTGAGGTCAGGATTTTCCTGGCGTCAACATTCCCATTTTTGTTCTTCTGTGTTGTGTGTATTCCCGTTATTTTTCTTCTGTGTATGTGTTATTCCAGTTTTGTATGTGTTGTGTGTGTGCTGTGTATGTTGTGGTGTGTGTATGTTTTGCTGTGTGTGCGTGTATGTTGTGCGTGATATCTGCAATGTTGTGCCGTGTGTGTGTTATTCCAGTTTTGTATGCCCCATTGATGGAGAAAATGCATTGACAGTGTGTGAATGTTGTGCTATGTGTGTGTATGTTGTGTGTGTGGTGTGTGTATGTGTTGTGTGTGTAGTTTGTGTTGTGTGTGTGTATATGAATGTTGTGATGTGTGTGTATATGAATGTTGTGTTGTGTGTGTGTTCTGTGTGTGGTTTGTGTTGCATGTGTGTGTGCTGTGTGTGTGTGTCTATGAATGTTGTGTTGTGTGTGTGTGTGTATGTTGTGGTGTGTGTGTGTATGTTTGTGTATGTTGTGGTGTGTGTGTATGTTTGTGTATGTTGTGGTGTGTGTGTGTGTGCGTGTATGTTGTTGTGGTGTGTCTGTATGTATGTTGCGTGTGTGTGTGTATGTTGTTGTTGTGTGTGTGTATGTTGTGGTGTGTATGTGTGTGTGTATGTTGTGGTGTGTGTGTGTGTGTGTATGTTGTGGTGTGTATGTGTGTGTGTGTGTTGTTGTGGTGTGTGTGTGTATGTTGTGGTGTGTCTGTGTGTGTATGTTGTGGTGTGTGTGTTGTTGTGGTGTGTGTGTATGTTATGTGTGTTGTGGTGTCTATGTTATGCGTCTGGTTTGTGTGTATGTTGTGGTCTGTATGTTGTGTGTGTGTGTGTTTATGTTTGATTTTGTTTGAAATATTTGTTTATCTTGTTTAATTTTTTAAGAATAGGCAAAACAAAAGATGGCGGAGTGTCCGCTATGTGGGACAATAATGATGTTATGATCTTCTGTGATATCTGCATTAAAGAGATAGAGTTTGAGAATCGACCAACCACGCATTTTAATAAAGATGGGTGGTCAACTGTGATGAAAAAATTTGAAGAACAGATCGGGAAAAAATACGATAAAGTACAACTTAAGAACAAATGGGATCATTTGAAGAAGAAGTGGAACTTATGGACCGAGTTGAAACGTGGTGAGACCGACTTGGGTTGGAATCCATCAAGAAAGACTATAGACGCCTCAGACGAGCGGTGAGACGAAAGATTGAAGGTATTCATAACTTAAAATCATTTGCAAATAAATTTCTTAACTTAAATTTCTCAATGTCTAATTTTAAACCCTTTTTTTAGATAGTCGCGCTACGTGATAGTATAGCGGATCAGTTGTATGAATCTAGATCGTAGGAGATATCATGACATATGGTTCATGTGGACATTAATTTTTTGTATTTGGTATTATATGATAGAAAATATATTTATTTTTCATATATTTGGTGAGAAAAAAAATTCACTCAAAACTTTGTTTTGTTTCCAAATAACTTTTTCAAAACTCCGTTTTACAAACTTTATTTTCCAAAATCAGCTACTTTTCATCCAAACAGTTTTTTTAGCAAAACTCCGTTTTCCAGAATCAGCAACTTTTCATCCAAACAGTTTTTTAGCAAAAACTCCGTTTTCTAGAATCAGCACTTTTCCTATCAGCGGCTTTTTGTACCCGTTTGGTTGGGCTTATTTGATGTTGTGCGGTTTCCAGAAAACGGAGGTTGGAGATTCAGCAGCGTTTGGATCGTCTTATTTCAAAAAACCTGGTTGTTTAATGATGGGAAATTTCAAAGCACTAAAATTACAAAACAATATAATAAACAGTCGATGAGATAAGTTGATTTAGTGCAACGAAATTCCAAGTAATAAAACCGCAAGTGCACGGTATACGATTGTAGTATCTATGCAAGTACGAGTCGATCCACAAAGAAGGTCTAAATTCTACTCGAATTCAGGCGAATTATAAATAAAAGGTTGGATTGATTTGTTTAAAAATGAGATCTTAATTTAAGAAAAATAATATTTGATAAATATGTCTCGGGTGTAATTTTATTAAAATATTTAATATATGATTTAATGAATAAGACCTCATCGTGATATAATAATGATATATAGAAGTTGGGGTGCGCATAAACATCTGGTTATTTTATAATTCACAAAAATATTTTATATTAATCGCTTTCCACATATTACATCAAAATTTCTTAAGCATGTGATATATGCGAGCAAACTAAGACAAAAACTTAAGTGATAAAACATGATTTAGAGCTTCAAGAATGAGTCCGAAAGTTTGCTTAAATCACTAAGAATATTTTGTATGCACTCACGCTATATGACAACGAACTTTCGTAGGAATGGAATATGCGCATTAGGCTACACAAAATATCAAAGCTTTTCTTTACAATTTTCGGATATAAATATGGTTGAGCGATGAAGAATTATAATAATCATATAATTAAATAAATTATTATGTTGCACCCGAAACAAAAATAAACTACTCACGCATGATATGTTTTACAAATATTATGGGAGAGATCATCATGAAAGAACAAGAAGAAAAGATTCATAATTTTATTGATTCAAAAATAAGACTTACAAACTTGAGCAAAGCACATACATAAGCTTCCTCCTCTTAGAGAATGTCTCTCATAAACTCAATAAAACTATGCTAGTAGAATATATTTTAATTCAGCTCCCAAAAAAGTTCTCTCTCCCTTCTCAAACAAATGAATTTATAGGAAAAAAAAACTATGCAAAAGATTTCAAGAAAAATAGAGTAAAAAGCTTTAAAAATAATTATTATTATAATATTAATTATAATAGTAACGCCAGCGTTTAAGGCTGGCGTTTCATATTTTCCAAATTAACGTCAGCCTTAAAGGCTGGCGTTTTAATTTATGGTGCTGGATTAATTCAGCACCTAAGTATAGGTGCTGATTTAAATCAGCGCCAAATACTTAGGTGCTGAATTAATCCAGCACCTAAGTATAGATGCTGATTTAAATTAGCGCCAAATACATAGGTGCTGAATTAATCAGCACCTTGCGATTAATTCAGCGTCGTGTCGGCGCTGATTAAATCAGCGCCTATATTATTGGCGGTGATTAAATTAGCGTCGCATAGGTGCTGGTTAAATTTTGGTTTTAATGGCGCTGAAATATTAGTATCTTGTAGGCGCTAGCTTTAATTTCTGGTGAACTGTATTGGTCGCATGGTCCGCCCGATACACATTTTTCTTTAAAAATCATCCTTTTAAGTATTCGCTTCAATTTTCTGTAAAACGTGTACTTTTATAATCTGCACGCACAAACACAATATACCGTGAAAAACATCAATATAAATGAAAATAATAATGAAAATATAATTAAATTAAATGCATTTTCATGCTCTTATCGTTTAATTCCGATGTTTCCTCTTATCTCCCAGGCGCAGCGCAAAGCCCCGTCTGCTAGAAATCGCGATTTTTCCCCCTTTCCGCTCTCGTGCGTCTTCCTCGAATCCCTAGCGGCGATCTTCTCCCAGGCGGCGCTCTTCTCCCAGGCGGCGCTCTTCTCCCAGGGGCGGCGATAGAACGATTCCTCCCTCCGGCGTTGTCCTCCTATCATCTGCGACGCCATCTCCCCTCGCGCATATCATCTGCGACGCCTAGGTATGACATCGACGGCATTCCTTTCTTCCCGCGTGATCTCGCTTGGATACCTAGGTATTCTCTAATGGCTCTTCCTCCTTCCAGGTTCACCTTTCAGGTTCACGCACACATACAGAAGCTCCAAGTTCACCGTGCTCCATTCTACACTTTCGGTATTCCATATTTCTCTTCTCTCATCCATGTCACTAGCAAGTAAATTTTGATGTGTGTTGCTATCGTTGTTGTATGTGTGTGATCTATGTATGTGTGTTGCTTAGAATCCATAGGCTATTTTTTTTTGTGTGTGTGTGTTTTCGCAAACTTTTACAGGGGAGGTCCTGGTAAATGATCCTATAGCTGGTTTTTTGTGGGTTTTGTTGTTGTATGTGTGTTGGTGTATGTGTGTTGGTCATGTATGTGTGTGTGTATGGGTTGGTGTATGTTTTTTATGGCTGTTTTTGTGTGTATATAATAGTGTTTTTGTGTATATATTGTGTGTGTGTTGTTTATCATATTTGTTTTTTTGTGTTATTGGTGTGTATGTGTTGGTGTTGTGTGTATTATTTGTTTTTGTGTTGTATGTGTTGGTGAATGTGTGTATTGGTGTATATGTGTATGTGAATGTGTGTGTATGTGTTTGTGTATGCGTGTGTTGGTGTATGTGTGTGTATGTGAATGTTGTTAATGTATATTTGGTCAAATAACGGGTTCGAAGGTATAACGGGTCAGTTGGGTACATAGATAGTCATCCACGTATGTACTCCTAGGGTTTTCCCTATATATACCCGCTAGGGGGCAACGGGGAGTGGATTCCACCTTGATCCTCCTCCGGATGCTTCGAGCAAACCTTCACAATCTCAAAGTTTGCCCTAAGGGTTTGTTCCCGTTCGTTCGCTTCGTCCCGAGGAAAAAGTTTCTCGCGAATCTCTCGTGGTCGTCGCTGCTATTTCGTCGAGCCCGGTAGCCACCTCCTTCGTGGTCGTTGGAGGAGGCGTTGTCGAGCATCTGCTCGACTTCGTCGCTCTGGATCCAGTCTCGTCGTTCCAGATCGCTGAAGAGGAAGTGTTCGTCATTCGGCGCTCGGCTCCTCTCCTCGTGCGCGTTTGTTGGGCTCGCCGTTTCTGACGAAGCCCTCGACGGTGTTGTAGAGGGGGATCCCGGCTCTTCATCGTTCGTCGGTCTCTTCGTCATTGCCTTTCGCGGAGGAGACGCCTTCGTCGCTGCTGCCCTAGCTTTCCGCCTTTCATCGATCGTTCGTCGATCGCTCCTTTTCGTCGACATATATATTCCGACATATGCGACTTCAAAAGTTTTGAACTAGAGGAGGCACGAAGTATTTGATCACCTTCATAGATGATTGTTCTAGGTTTTGTCACATTTATCTCCTTAAAACTAAGATGAAGCATTTGAAAAATTTTGTATTTTCAAAACCAGGGTAGAAAACCAATTAAACATGAAAATCAAAAGATTTAGAAGTGATATAGGAGGAGAATATATGTCCATTAAGTTTAAATGTTTCTTTGCCCAATATAGAATCATTGCAGAAACCACTGCTCCTTATTCGCTCCAGTCTAATGGCATAGCTGAGCGTAAAAATCGTACGTTAACAGAAATATTAAACTTTATGCTCCTGACTGCAGGCATGCCTTCCGCTTATTGGGGAGAAGCAATCTTAACTGCAAATCACGTTTTGAATAAAGTTCCTCATGCCAAGTTAGAGGTTACACCCTACGAGCTTTGGTTTAAGAAACCCCCGTCTTTTACTAGACTTAAGACCTGGGGCTGCATAGCCTATGTCAGGGTTCCTGACCCTAGACGGTCTAAGATTGGACCTAGGACCAATACATGTGTCTACCTAGGTTGTGCTGAGGATAGTGCTGCAGATAGATTCTTAGATATTTCCAATAACGTTGTTATAGAATCTAGGGATGCAGTGTTCTTTGAAGATAAGTTCCCCAAGGATAAGAACATGTCTCTCCCAGGTATGCAAGTAACTATTACTGAAGATGATCTTACTTCAGTACCGAGCACCTCCTATTTCGTTCCGGTCGATAACTCTGGCCTAGAGTTTAGGAGAACTTCTCTAAGAGAGTGAATTCCCAGAACCTTTAGTAGTGACTTTGTCACTTGCCACGTTAAGGCTGGTTCATCCACCTATAAGGACGCAATGAGATCCAGGGATTCCCTACTATGGAAAGAAGCTATTGATGAAGAGATGAATTCTCTACTTCAGAATAACACCTGGACGTTGGTTGATAAGCCAAAAGGGGCTAAAACCGTATGGTGTAAGTGGATTCTAAAAAAGAAACTAAATCTTGATGGTAGCGAAGCTAAGTATAAAGCACGCCTGGTGGCTAAAGGTTTCACACAAGTAAGCGGAGTATATTATTTTGATGTCTACTCACCCATGTGTCACTTAGCAACCATTAGGGCCCTCCTTGCTATTGAGTCTATTGAGAACTTTATTGTTCATCAAATGGATGTTAAGACTGCGTTCTTGAATGGAGATCTGACCGAAGAGATCTACATGAGTCAACCTGAAGGTTTCATTGTAGACGGTCACGAAACGAAAGTCTGTAAATTACTTAAGTCTTTATACGGACTAAAGCAAGCACCGAAATTATGGCATGAGAAGTTCGACTATAGTGTAAAGAACATGGGATTCATGTCGAGTCTCTCAGATAAATGTCTTTACATACGTCATAGATCGGATAAAGTCGCCATAATATGCTTGTACGTAGATGATATCCTCATTCTAGGGTCTGATCAATCTGAAGTGGATGACGTTAAGTCAGACCTAATAAAAGAATTTAGCATAAAAGACCTAAGTGTAGCTAACACTATACTAGGCATGCAAGTGAGCTTTGGGCAGACTGGCATCTCCCTAAGTCAAAGACACTATATAAAGTCCATGTTGGATACGTGGGGATACAGTGACAGTAGAGCATCCGAGACGCCATACGACTACACTAACCGCCTAAAGCTCAATGAAGGAGCTATGGTTAGACAGTTAGATTATTCTAAACTGCTTGGTAGCCTCATATATGTTATGGTCTGCACTAGACCTGACATAGCCTTTATGGTCGGCACATTGTGCAGATTCACTAGTAATCCTGGCCAAGACCATTGGAACGCCTTAGATAGGCTAATGAGATACTTAAAGCACACTCAAAAGTATGCTTTAGTTTACACTGGTCATCCTTCAGTTCTTGAAGGTTATTCTGATGCATCATGGTGCTCGGAATTAAACGACAGCAAGTCCAGTAGTGGGTTTGTATTTGATAACTTCTCAAAAGGAAGTTATTTCTCTACTTAATTTATTCTAATTTTCATTAAAAAAGAGGAAAATAATCCCCAATTATAGAAAATATGTTTAAATATCTTATTAATCCATATTGGACTGATTTCAGTCATTTTCCGTGGTTTTCTATCTAGATTGGTTAAAGGATTCAAGTCGGGGAAGCACCAGATCATTTATTGCTGATGCAGAAAACAGGTTGCAACGCATAAAATTAGCAGGTTGTAACGTGGCGACGAAATTCAGATTTTGAATTTTAAAAGAGGCGCCTAAATGAAATACCAAATGAGGCATCCCTTCAGTTTTGGAAAGGGAGTTATGAGGACGAAAATACTGGGAGGAGAGAGGATATATTCCGGAGAAAGGAGAGAACTTGGGGTCTTCTTCCTCTTGAAGAATTCGGCTAGGGCTTGGAGCAAGGGGGCTTGAACCATCACTAAGGAGATAGATCTGAATCTAAAAGCGTTCCTACATCATTTTGATTTCCTGAATCATGTCTAGTAAGATCTACTTTGATTTGTGGTTTCTCTCTTCCTTCATGAACTAAATTCCTAAGTCTTGCATGTGTGAAGTACCTTAGTTGTGATGATGACTTGATTTTCATTTATTATTTGTGAATGTGTTGATGTTGATCTTTATTAAATTTATGATCTATTCTTGGGATTTTGGTTTAAGTTTCATCTTTAAAGTGCTTGGCAAAAATTCGAGAGATGAGTCGGGCTAGATGAACGTTTGTTTGCATGGCGATATTCGAGAGAGGAGTCGTGTAGTTTTTAACCAAAACTTCCGTATTTATACTTCATCGCGAGATTCGAGAGAGGAGCGTTGAAAGTGTATCATAAATCTTAATATAATTCCAAGAGAGAGAGAGATCTCCTCTTAAATTAGCAACTGTGATTCTAGCACTTTATGTTATTCTAATTTTATCTAAGTTGGAGACGATTAGAGGATTTGGGATAAACGGATAATGGAGATCGAGAGATAAAGTTATCTAATTTAGAATCGTTGCAAGAGAATCAATGATACTTCATGAATTATCACTTTTATTGGTTGTCATCATAGCAAGGGAAAATCACATGTGAGACTATCTTTTCAAGTGAAGTAAAAGTATTTTAAGTAACCGTAATTAGAGTTGTAATTGTTGTTTTTGAATTATTAAGTTTTCTCTACCAATCATTACTACTTGCTTGAATTTAGAGAAAAGGCATAATTAATATTTGTGAGCGCTAAGTTAAGCACTTCCTCGTGGGAACGATCACTTTCTCATCATTTTATTACTTGTACGGCACGTGCACTTGCGTATTTATATACACCTTTCACGGGCGTATTAAGTTTTTGGCGCCGTTGCCGGGGAAGCGCGCTAATTTAGTGTTTTATTTATCACAATATTTGTGAAACCTTAGTACTTAGAGATCGAGCATTTGTTTGTTCGTGTTATTTGTTTTAATTTATTTGTCTATTTGAGTACTGGTCGGTGTATGTCCGGATATAGGCAAGTAGAACTATTACCTTTGAACTCTGAAATTGAGCGTACCTGTAGACAAAACAGGAGAGACTTTAGAGCTGTCAATATTATTCATCCTGCGATGGATATCCCTGCACCAAATAATGCTAATAATAATAATGATGGTCAGGCAGATCAAAATGTCCAACCGCCAGCACCACCACGTATGACTTGTCACGAGTATAACACACCTCTAAGGGGAGGTTTGCACTTCAGCATTGCTCGACCAGCAATTACTGGTAATAAATTTAAAATGGACCCACTAATTATGCAACAAGTGCAAAACAATAAGTTTGGGGGTCTAGGTCATGAAGATGCAAATTCCCATTTACGAACCTTCTTAGCAATTTGCGATATGTTTAAGTTCAATGGAGCATCGGAAGATGCAATCCTGTTGAGAGCATTTCTGTTCTCCTTAGATGGTAGAGCTAAGGATTGGTTAGACTCGTTACCACATGAGTGTATCACCACATGGGACGAACTAGTCGATAGGTTCCTGAATAAATATTTTCCACCCTTTAAGACTGCAAAACTGAAAAGAGATATCACAACATTTTCACAAGGTAACGGGGAAACTCTTTACGACACATGGGAGCGTTTTAAAGAGCTGTTGAGAAAATGTCCTCATCATGGGTTGCACCAGCACCAACAAGTGTCCACATTTTACAATGGGCTGCAAACTGCAACCATGATTTTAGTCGATGGAGCCGATGGGGGCTCATTAATGAAGAAGTATCCTGAAGACGTGTATGCTATCTTAGAAGACTTAACATCCAATAACTATCAAGCATACTAGAGACAAACTAATAGCAATCCAGTAGGAGTCCATCAGGTGGACCAAATCACTTCTTTGGCTGCTCAGATGGCATCGCAGTTCAATTTAATTAACAAAAGATTAGATTCGCTTTCAACCCCTACAACTAGTGCCCCGCTCACAGTTGAACAACTAAATCAAATAACTGAAGAAGCAAATTATGTGGGAGGGCAACCAAGACAAATTCCGCCAGGATTTGCCAATAATTATCACCCCGAGTGGCGAAATCATCCAAATTTTTCCTGGAAGAATAATCAAGGGATGAGTCAACCACAAAGTTTTAATCAAAATATGAATCAACTACCTATCAATAACAACTCTCAACCCCAACAAGTGAACCAAAGGAAGATGACTGATGATTTTATCTTAGGCATGTTCCAAAAGTATGACTCAAAAATGGTAGGAATAGAATCATCGTTAAGATCACTAGAAACTACTATGGGTCAACTTGCAAATTCATTAAGTCAAAGGCCCATTGGAACTCTACCTTCTGATACCACACCCAATCCAACAAAAGATAATCATAATAATCATTGTAAAGCTATTGCACTAAGGAGTGGTGTAGAGATCCCAAGTGGGGAGGGGTTGCTTGAGAGAGTTAGGGACGAAGAGACGAGTAAGAAGCCAAGTGAGTCGAGCATATTAGAGAAGGACGAGTTGGGTGAGAAAAATGCGGTGGGAGAGAAACAAAAAGAGAAATTAAATCAAAAGAAAGAAGTAGTCTATCCACCACCCCCATTCCCGTCTAGACTTGCTAAATCCAAACTTGACATACAATTCCAAAAGTTTATGGAGATTTTCAAAAAGTTAACTATAAATATCTCATTTGCTGAGGCTCTTGAGCAAATGTCAAGTTATGCCAAGTTTATGAAGGATATCTTGGCAAAGAAAAGAAAATTTGTTGATAAAGAGATAGTGGCGTTGACTGAGGAGTGTAGTGCTATATTGCAGAAGAAGATGCCACCCAAGCTTAAGGACCCCGGTAGCTTCACAATTCCTTGTTCTATCGGTTTAAACATTGTTGGGAGAACCCTATGTGACCTTGGGGCGAGCATCAACCTGATGCCATTATCTATCTATAAGAAGTTTGGTTTAGGGGAGATCACACCTACATCTCTGACTCTACAGTTAGCCGATAGGTCTCTAGCATTTCCCAAGGGAATTGTAGAGGACGTGTTGGTTAAGGTGGATAAATTCATCTTTCCCGCCGATTTTGTGGTACTCGATATGGATGAGGACAAGGATGTCCCCATCATTCTTGGTAGACCATTCTTGGCCACCGAACGAACACTCATTGACATCCAGAAGGGTGAGCTTACGATGAGAGTTAATGATGAGAATGTGACATTCAACATCCTCAAAGCTATGAAATTTCCGGATGATAAGGGGGAGTGTTTCTCCATTGAGGAAGTGAATGCACCTACACGTATGATGTATGATGAGAATGATTGGGAGCGTAAAATCCTGAGTGTGTTAACAAATGAAGAAATAGAAGAGGAACCAGACTTAACGGAAACTGTAGAAGCTTTAAGTATTTATGAGCATATACCAAATGCTAACATGTTTGAGTTAATAAGTAGACCAAGTGAGTCTAAGGTCATGAAGTCTTCTATCTTAGAGCCACCTACGCTAGAATTGAAACCGCTACCCGAAAACTTAAAGTATGTTTTTCTAGGTGAGGATAACACACTACCGGTTATCATTGATGCATCTTTAGTTAAGGAAAAGGAAGAGAAATTGCTTGAGGTTCTTCGTGAGTATAAGGGGGCAATGGGTTGGACCATTGCAGATATTAGAGGGATAAGCCCCTCAATTTATATGCACAAAATTCTTTTGGAAGAAGAAGCAAAAGAGTCAGTTGAACACCAACGAAGACTTAGCCCACCAATGAAAGAAGTGGTCAAGAAGGAGATAATCAAATGGTTGGATGCGGGTATTATTTATCATATCTCCGACAGCTGGTGGGTAAGTCTTGTTCAATGTGTGCCAAAGAAGGGGGCATTACAGTAGTTAAGAATGAGAGCAATGAGTTGATCCCCACTAGAACAGTAACTGGATGGCGGATTTGTATGGATTATCGAAAGTTGAATAAGCGACTAGGAAAGATCATATCTCACTTCCATTCCTCGACCAGGTTCTTGATAGGTTAGCAGGAAATGAGTATTTATGTTTCTTAGATGGTTACTCGGGGTATAATCAAATCATGGTAGCTCCCGAGGATCAGGAGAAGACTACCTTCACCTGTCCTTTTGGGACATTTGCATTTAGGAAAATGCCCTTTGGATTGTGTAACGCTCCTGGCACATTCCAGCGCTGCATGATCGTTATTTTTACTGATCTGATTGATGCGGGCATCGAGGTCTTTATGGATGATTTTTCAGTATTTGGGAGATCGTTTGATGAATGTCTGAAAGTGTTGAAGAAAGCTTTGGATAGGTGCATTCAAACCAATTTGATCCTAAATTGGGAAAAATGTCACTTTATGGTCAAAGAAGGAATTGTTTTAGGACACGAGGTGTCAAAGAAGGGATTGAAAGTTGATCGGGCAAAGACAGAGGTTATAGAGAAATTGCCCCCACCAACTAATGTTAAGGGAGTGCGAAGTTTTTTAGGACACGCCGGCTTCTACCGTCGTTTCATTAAGAATTTTTCTAAAATCTCCAAACCACTAAGTCATTTATTAGAAAAAGATTCACATTTTAACTTTGATGAGGATTGTCTAGCCGCCTTTCATTCTTTGAAGCAAAGTCTGATTTCTTCACCCATTATTATTTCACCCGATTGGTCTTTACCATTCACCATTATGTGCGATGCTAACAACTTTGCTGTGGGCGCGGTTTTATGACAAATGCGTGACAAGGTCTTTCACACAATCTACTATGCTAGCAAGACGCTGATTGATGCACAAGTAAACTACACAACTACCGAGAAGGAGTTATTAGCAGTCGTTTTCACTTTTGACAAATTTCGTTCCTACTTGGTAGCTTCTAAGGTGATTGTTTATACGAACCATGTAGCGATTCGATTTTTAGTGGAGAAAAAAGACGCTAAACCTAGACTGATTAGGTGGGTTCTCCTCTTGCAAGAGTTCGACTTAGAGATTAAAGATCGTAAGGGAGCGGAGAATCCGGTAGCAGACCACCTATCACGTCTGGAGTATGAGTGTGAGAAAGATGTGGACATAGAGATTAGAGAGAATTTTTCTGATGAGAGGTTGCTGGCAATATCTGAGGCTAGTATGCCATGGTATGCAGACATTGTGAACTACATAGTGAGCAATGTATTTCCCCCAGACATGGACTATCAACGAAGAAAAAGGTTTCTCCACCAGGTGAAATCTTACATCTGGGATGATCCGTATCTGTTTAAGATTTGTGCTGACCAAGTGATCCGCAGATGCATCCCGGAGGTAGAAGTACAAGGTATCCTAGCAAAATGTCACGCTTCCCCTTATGGTGGACACTTTATGGGAGAGAGAACAGCAATAAAAGTCCTAGAGGCTGGTTTCTATTGGCCAACACTATTTAAGGACGCTCATAGGTTCGCAAAATGTTGTGATATATGTCAAAGAACGGGAAACATCAATCGAGGGGATAACATGCCAATGACTAATATTCTAGAGGTGGAGGTCTTCGATGTGTGGGGACTAGATTTTAAGGGCCCATTTGTAAACTCAAATGGAAATCTTTATATACTTTTAGCTGTGGATTACGTCTCGAAGTGGATAGAAGCTATAGCTACACCGAAGAATGATGCTAAGGTTGTACTAAAATTTCTTAAGGCTAATATTTTTTTTAGATTCGGTACACCCAGAGCCATAATAAGTGACGGTGGAGCACATTTTTGTAATACTCAATTTAAATCGCTCCTAAAAAAATATGGAGTCACTCACAAAGTCGCCCTTGCGTACCATCCTCAAATAAATGGTTTGGCTGAAGTTTCTAATAGAGAGATAAAATCAATCCTAGAAAAAACGGTAAGCGCAACTCGTAAGGATTGGTCACAAAAACTAAACGACGCATTATGGGCATATTGGACGGCATTTAAAACCTCGATAGGCCTAACCCCATATAAAATGATCTATGACAAATCATGCCATCTTCCAGTCGAATTGGAGCACAAAGCATATTGGGCAATAAAAAGGTTGAATTTCGATCTCCAAAAAGCGGGCAAGAACAGACTTTTTCATTTGAACGAACTGGAGGAAATCAGATCTAACGCTTATGAAAATGCTAGGTTGTACAAGGAAAGGACGAAGAAATGACATTGTTGCGGAACGCTTAGGGCTCTTGGTAGACTGGTTCACTTGAACCACCTTAGCTCGTGAGCGAACTAAGCGCGCAAACAGTCAATTAGAGATTCGTTGATTGCACTGGGACTTTTTAGCGTGGAAAACCCGGAAAGGGTAAAAAACCACGTGGTCGGAGCTGTGCCGACCAAATTCCACTATCTTCAGGGGGGTTACAAAGTGAGACTTAGAACTCGAGTGCGACAGGCCGCAACTCGTTACAGTAGTAGAGAGATAGAGAGATCCGAAGGCGACAGGCCGCCTCTTGGAAAAAACTAAGTCCTTTTCTCCTTCTGAGAAAGGTAGAGAACAAAAGTGAGCTGCTCCGGGAAACAAAAGTGAGCTGCTCCTGGGAACAAAAGTGAGCTGCTCCGGGGAACAAAAGTGAGCTGCTCCGGGGAACAAAAGTGAGCTGCTCCGGGGAACAAAAGTGAGCTGCTCCGGGGAACAAAAGTGAGCTGCTCCGGGGAACAAAAGTGAGCTGCTGCGTCGCCTTTCGGGATGAAGGAAATCTTCAAGTCCGGAAAGGAAATCTTCAAGCACCGAAGGAGAATTCCGCAAAAGTCTGCAAGGAGCTCTCCCAGGTCCAGAAGTCAAGGTCCCCTCAAATGAACCCCCAGACCCCTTTTTATAGCTTTGGCCGGGGGTAGTCCGGTAATTTTGCCGTTGGCAGTTTCCATAAATGCTCGGTGGACGAATCATATTTTCCGGTTTTGGGCACACGGATCGCCATTTTTCGTAAATGACCACCTCGCCCTTCGGGCAGCTTGGGCGGCTCGGGCAGTTCTGTTGGAGGCGAAAAAGGCGACCGACTGTTCCTGAAAAGTGAGAAGCCTGAAAGACAAAAAGTGAGACGCCTGAAAGACAAAAAATGAGACGCCTGAAAGACAAAAAGTGAGACGCCTGAAAGACAAAAAGTGAGAAGCCTGAAAGACAAAAAGTGAGAAGCCTGAAAGACAAAAAGTGGGAATGCTCTGAACGCGCTCAGAAGCGTTCTGAGCGCGCAACGAACAGGGAAGTGCTTTGAACGCGCTTGGAGGCGTTCTAAGTGCGCGTGAGCGCGGAGGCGTTCTGAGCGCGCTCAGAAGCGTTCTGAGCGCGCGACGAACATGGAAGTGTTTTGAACGGCTTGGAGGCGTTCTGAGCGCGCGTGAGCGCGGAGGCGTTTTGAGCGCACTCAGAAGCGTTCTGAGCGCGCGACGAACATGGAAGTGCTTTGAACGCGCTTGGAGGCGTTCCGAGCGCGCTCAGAAGCGTTCTGAGCGCGCAATGAACATGGAAGTGTTTTGAACGCGCTTGGAGGCGTTCCGAGCGCGCGTGAGCGCGGAGGCGTTCTGAGCGCGCTCAGAAGCTTTCTGAGAGCGCAACGAACATGGAAGAGCTTTGAACGAGCTTGGAGGCGTTCTGAGCGCGGAGGCGCCCTGGGCAGTAGGCGGAGCGAGGAGTCGTCCCCCAAGGAGGAATTGGGATCCGACGCACCTGGTGAGGGGGCGTGAATACGGCGGGTCCCCTTGCGAGCTCCCCTGCAGAAAAAGGCGAGGGGAGGGGGCCGGGCCGCACACTACGGGCGGCGCGGCTGAGTCGCACCCCGGGGGGGGTGCGGCTTGGCCGCACCCCTGGAGGGGTGCGGGTGGGCCGCACCCCCCAAGGGGGGTGCGGCTAAGCCGCACCCCTTGAGGGGTGCGGCTGGGCCGCTGCACCCTCAAGGGGGGTGCGGCTTGGCCGCACCCTCCAAGGGGTGCGGCTGGGCCGCACCCCCAAGGGGGGTGCGGCTGGGCCGCAGCCCCAAGGGGTGCGGCTTGGCCACACCCCCAAGGGGGGTGCGGCTGGGCCGCACCCTCCAAGGGGTGCGGCCAAGCCGCACCCCCAAGGGAGGTGCGGCTTGGCCGCACCCCTTGAGGGGTGCGGCTCCGCGCGAGCCGCACCCTAAGGGGGGTGCGGTGGGGTCGTTCTCCCGCGACGGGGGGCGCTGCCCGCGTGCTGCCGCGCGTGCGTGCGGTAGCGTACGCGCTTGCGGTCTGCTCTCCGCGCGCTCTGTTTCTGGCGATTGGTGGCGGAAATGGCGGGCTCGGTTTCTTTGATTCGAGCGATTGCGTGTTGACCGCTGACCTCATCTCTCTTTAGCGGAGCTTCCTTTAGACGCACCCCAAGGCCTTTACGGATGGTATAACAGACATGATTTGAGGTTGCGAAGAAAGGAGTTCCAAAAAGGGCAGCTCGTCCTCCTGTATAACTCACGACTGAGATTATTCTCAGGAAAATTAAAGTCACGATGGCCTGGACCTTTTCGGGTGGAGGAGGTACATCCGTTTGGAGTAATCACGATTTGTAATGAGAGAGACGGATCTAAGTTTAAAGTAAATGGACAAAGGTTGAAAGAGTATTATGAAGGTAGTGACCAGCGCGAGGCGATGGTATTAACCTTCAGATGAAAATACAATAGGGAAAGCGTCCGGCCGAGACGTTTTAAACGAGGCGCTAGGTGGAAGGCAACCCATCATCTCCGTTATTTTCTATCGTTTTTTTTAGTTAGGATTGTTTGTTTTATGTTTTTCTTTTTCAATTTGAGGAAAATAGGTGATGGAAGAGAAAAAATCTGCACCGAAAATCATAACAAAAAATGGTATGAGAATGCAATGTGGATCGTGGTAGTTAATAATTTTAGAAAGAAATTTTCTAGAATTTAGGTTGCAACGCAAAAATTTTGCACGTTACAACAGGCTAGCCTCGGTGGTATCTTTAATTTCTGGCAGTTTGGATTCCGCGTTGCAATGCAGGGAAATCACGCGTTGCAACCGGCTAGCCTCGGTGGGAGCAATTGAAAACGAAAAGGCGGGCGCCGGTTCAGTTGAACCGATCGCTTGTTTCCAATTTTACCTAAGCCGGCCGTCCTAAACCACTATTTGATGCACTCAAAATAAAACACCACCCCGATTTCACACTTAGGGCACGCGAGCATCGGAAGCGGAGACCTCGCGACGGCGAGCATTGCACATCGGAGCAAGCGGACGTCACGATGATCAACGGCGTTCGGCGGCTCCTTCCTCCGCCAACCTTGAGGGCTGCTTTGGTGCTGCTACTTCCGCGTATCGACTGCGAATCCCACAGCTCTCCGCAAATCATTAGGTAACACATGGAGCCCCTTCCGTTTCCTGTACCGAATACCATTTTGCTATGCTTTTTTGCTATGGTGTTTGCGATTTGTTAGGGCTTGTATTTATTTTCGTTCTTCTCTTGTGGGTGAAGAAATGTCATCAAAAGGAAAGGTGAAGAGGGGGAAGGGAAAAATCGTGGCTCACAAGGGTGATGCTAAGTTTGTAAATAAGGAGGCGCAACAGCTCTGTGAAACCCTCCAATCCATACCGTTTATACATGAAAGGGGTTTCAAAATGGAGTTCAGAGGTTGGAGAATAGCTTATGAAGACCTAATCCACCAGTTAGGTTGGGAAAGTTTGTCACCCAAGAGGTGCCACCCAAGAGGAGAGGCAGTTTATCAGTGGGTTTATGAGTTCTATGCTAACGCTAGGTTCACTGAGGGAGAAAATGTTTTAGTTCGTGGCCGCATGATCAACTTTTCCCCAAAGGCTATCAATGACATGTTCGACTTGCACGACAATGTGCTTAATCCGTATGAAGTAGTGCAGCCCACGACCACACTGGAAGAAATCGCTGCAGTAGTTTGTTATGGTATGAAGCCGGATTGGGTATTAAAATCAAAGAAGGCATTGAGGTCCCAATGTTTATCTCGTGAAGCGAAGGTGTGGATATTGTTTATTAATTCAAGTATCTTGCCCACAAGGCATGCAAACGTTGTTTCCTTCGAGCGTATCTCCCTCATTTATGGTATCCTAAAGGGAATAAAGTTTAATGTTGGCCAGTTAGTGCATGATAGCATCCGGAAGAAGATAAAGGAAGACAATGCAAAGCACCTATGGTTCCCCACATTGATTAAGAGCTGTGCAAAAATGCAGGTGTTGAGGTAAGGGGAGGAGACGTAGTTGCACAGGTGGGTCATCATATCACGGTGACGGTGATAGAGAAGAACAGTAAGGTCCCGGACGAGTCTCCGAAGAAGAAAAACGAAAGAATGAAATCAGTTCTCCTGGGGCAATACACAAGACCACCTCCCGGATCCCCGGAGTCGATCACTCTAAATGAAGGCAGCCCAGATCAGGCTAGCATTCTATTTATGCAGGATATGGAGTACATGAAGACGTACCAACGGCTTGAGCATTGTTATTTTGATGCCCGACAAGATTACGTGTGTAATGTGCTTGCTCAGCTCATGTACAAGGCTAAACTTCCCATGTCGGTCCCAAGTTATCCCTACGCCAATAACTTTGACAAGAGGGGCTATCTCATGACTAAAGGTCGGGAAAGGTTGGATACTGCCTATGCTGAGGATGACAATGATGATGTCGTGTCTCCTACTGACGATGACGATGACGAAGAGCCTGACGATGACGACGAGCCCGAGGAGGATGAGGACGAGATGGAGGAAGATGAAAGCGAGTAGGCGGTAGCTGATTAGTTTTAATTTGAACTGGAAGGGAACATTTTGTTTCATTTTGAATGATTTTTGTTTAATTATGTTTGTGGACAATACTTCTTTACCACTCCTGCTACAATATTGCGTGTTTTTTATTCCCTATTTGCATTATAACATGCATTCCCTTAACTTCGTTGATCAAAGTGATTGGCTACTACTTGTTGACTCAATCAAGTGTCCAGGGATAATGTTAAGTACTGTCCATACAATGCTCCTTTATTATGATTATGCTTGTGTTTGGTTCCGTGATGTTCTTTGCAGATTTACAAACCCAGTTATACTGGATCGGGCATAAGTCGGACGACGAACTTATGGACTATAACTTCTTTGGGAGCTTGTAATGAAACACGCAGAAAGATATGAGGGGAGTATTTGTTTTCACGTTGTTCTTCCTTCTAGTATCGTTAAATTGTCATTTATTTTTCTCCTCTACTTTTTCATTAATATAGTTGCTAGGGACTAGCAATGGTTTAAGTGTGGGGGTGGGTAGAGTTCAACCCCTACTGCTTGGATAAGGACTTATTTTTTTATATATGCGAACTCAATAACTCCGTCTTTGTTTTTGCAATTTAACCTATAGGTTATTCTTGTTATCCAATGATAATCGAGTGGTATGGCCGGTTAATCAAACGATTTCAGTCACAGAATTTGAAATTAGTGAGAATTTTTTTGGTAAAGCGCTCTTAAGTCTGATTTAGGCACAATTTTCCTTGAAAGATTTTACTTCAAAACTTAGCTTTTGATATGGCTTTCTAAAATATTATGGGAATGGGTGAGTAAGAACTAAGTTAGCGATGTTGGCTGAAGCATGAGTTTATGTAGTTAAACCATTTTGACCCTCCACTACAATCTTTGTGCTTGAACTCTTTTCATGTTGATACGTATTATTCCACGCTTACCTTCTCAATATTCTTCCTAGTTATGTCTTAGTATATTAGCCATTTTATGGGTGTTTAATTTAAAAAAAATGGTTGAGATTCATAGTGATATGGGCCTAAGTATATGTATACATACCTGGAATGATCCATACTATGCTAGTAAATTAAAAAAATATATATAAAAAAATGCATCATAGTGATATGTGGCCTAGGTATGTACACTTATACTTGGAATGATCGCTACTACGAATAAAAAATAAAAAAAAATGTTAATAAACCTCATAATTTGGTGAATTACTAAGATTATGAACTAAGGGAATGTCTTTCCACTATCAACATTAGCCTTGAACGCTTATCCAAGTCAATTCTACTCTCATTTGAACTATTGATCTTTGTGTAGGCTCAATCAATAATTTAGTTATTCTTATCCCTCCCTATGTTGCGGAGATCCAATGTTAAAAGATGTTTACGAGTAACTAATTTTAAGGAAAAGCACACACAACACTTATGACTTTATTTGAGCTTTACCTTTCATTCGAGCTAATGGATTTGTGAATGATTGAATTCGTGTTGATTTATTGGCTTATCAGTTGAGTAAAGCGGATTTCATTAATATGCCTTAGTTAATTTGTTGTTAAGGATGTGTGATTATCTGAGTTTGCACAATTTCATCAGTTCTTTATTCAAGTTTTGAATTGATTATTTCGTTGTTAGAGACTAGCAATTGACTATGTGTGTGGGGGGGGGGGGGTGATAACTTCTCAAAAGGAAGTTATTTCTCTACTTAATTTATTCTTATTTTCATTAAAAAAGAGGAAAATAATCCTCAATTATAGAAAATATGTTCAAATATCTTATTAATCCATATTGGACTAATTTCAGTCATTTTCCGTGGTTTTCTATCTAGATTGGTTAAAGGATTCAAGTCGGGGAAGCACCAGATCATTTATTGCTGATGCAGAAAATAGGTTGCAACGCAGAAAATTAGCAGGTTGTAACGTGGCGACGAAATTCAGATTTTGAATTTTAAAAGAGGCGCCTAAATGAAATACCAAATGAGGCATCCCTTCAGTTTTGGAAAGGGAGTTATGAGGACGAAAATACTGGGAGGAGAGAGGATATATTCCGGAGAAAGGAGAGAACTTGGGGTCTTCTTCCTCTTGAAGAATTCGGCTAGGGCTTGGAGCAAGGGGGCTTGAACCATCACTAAGGAGATAGATCTGAATCTAAAAACGTTCCTACATCATTTTGATTTCCTGAATCATGTCTAGTAAGATCTACTTTGATTTGTGGTTTCTCTCTTCCTTCATGAACTAAATTCCTAAGTCTTGCATGTGTGAAGTACCTTAGTTGTGATGATGACTTGATTTTCATTTATTATTTGTGAATGTGTTGATGTTGATCTTTATTAAATTTATGATCTATTCTTGGGATTTTGGTTTAAGTTTCATCTTTAAAGTGCTTGGCAAAAATTCGAGAGATGAGTCGGGCTAGATGAACGTTTGTTTGAACGACGATATTCGAGAGAGGAGTCGTGTAGTTTTTAACCAAAACTTCCGTATTTATACTTCATCGCGAGATTCGAGAGAGGAGCGTTGAAAGTGTATCATAAATCTTAATATAATTCCAAGAGTGAGAGATATCTCCTCTTAAATTAGCAACTGTGATTCTAGCACTTTATGTTATTCTAATTTCATCTAAGTTAGAGACGACTGGAGGATTTGGGATAAACGGATAATGGAGATCGAGAGATAAAGTTATCTAATTTAGAATCGTTGCAAGAGAATCATTGATACTTCATGAATTATCACTTTTATTGGTTGTCATCATAGCAAGGGAAAATCACATGTGAGACTATCTTTCCAAGTGAAGTAAAAGTATTTTAAGTAACCGTAATTAGAGTTGTAATTGTTGTTTTTGAATTATTAAGTTTTCTCTACCAATCATTACTACTTGCTTGAATTTAGAGAAAAGACAGAATTAATATTTGTGAGCGCTAAGTTAAGCACTTCCTCGTGGGAACGATCAATTTCTCATCATTTTATTACTTGTACGGCACGTGCACTTGCGTATTTATATACACCTTTCACGGGCGTATCAGTATTCACACTAGGAGGAGCAGCTGTAGCCTGGAAGTCTAAGAGACAATCTTGTATTGCACTCTTTTCTATGGAATCCGAACTCTACGCTCTTGCTGCAGCAGGAGAAGAAGCAGAGTGGTTAAGAGATTTGGTGATGGACATTTCTTTGTCGAACCTGAAAATGAGTTCTGTTGCAGTTTACTGCGACAATCAGGCTACTAAAACGATTGCTACGAACACTTTGTTCAATGACAAAACAAGGCATCTCAGGCTGAAACAATCCTGGTTGACCTCACTCACAAGTCAAGGGATTACGACCCTGATTGATGTGAGATCTAAAGATAATGTTGCAGACGCCTTGACCAAAGGCTTGAATAGAGCTCTCACAATAAAAATATCGGGGGAGATGGGAATAAAGTTCATAGAAATATGAAACTTTCCTCCGCGTGCAGTTTATGTTTTGACAGTGAGAACCTATAGTCGCAACATTCAAGCATCTAAATAACAGACTGAAAACCCCAAATAATTTCTTGATGAAAACCCAAGATGGTTAGATGCATGTTATTCCACATTTGATAACTAAGCATCTTTCTCATTGTAAGTTGATTCGAAAATTATTCAACTGGGAATAGAAAGTCGTTGTAGTCGGTTATCTAACATTGATGATCATAGCACATTATTCCACACCTGATAATGTTGCAAACGGTTTTGTGCAATATCATTCAACTTTTGTTGATGAGGCACATAATGATCACTAATGGATATGATAACGGTTGATTTACAAAATCAACGCTAGACTGGTTCCTGCTAGACCAGATAGAGATGCTGACAGTGTTACTTCACCAATGCTACAGGTTCTAAGCTCACTTATGTAAGAGCTAGTTCTCTTTGTACGTTACTGCATATGTTCATGAATTCATAGAGTTTTCTAACTCATGAAATTCCTTGTAGGCTATGGTGGAGATGAAGGAGAGAGAGTAGTATTTGACACGGATGCTGATGATCTACTAGACGAGTAGAATTGTCATTTGTTTATCTCTGTCATTATGTTTTCAGACTTTATTTTATTGAGTAGTACTTTATTCTGGATGTTATATGTAAACTCTGCTGTTACTTATTGTGCTAACTCTTTTGTTTATGTTAAGTCGAAAACTCCTTTTTTGCTTTTACTACTTTCTGCACTTCGAAATGTATACGTTATTAGTCACAAATATAGGAGGTGACTGTTAATGTATATTTGGTCAAATAACGGGTTCGAAGGTATAACGGTTCAGTTGGGTACACGGATACTCATCCCCGTAGGTACTCCTAGGGTTTTCCCTATATATACCCGCTAGGGGCAACAGGGAGTGGATTCCACCTTGATCATCCTCCGGATGCTTCGAGCAAACCTTCACAAATGTGTGTGTTGGTGTATGTATGTGTGTTGTATGTGTATGTGAATGTGTGTGTTGGTGTATGTGTGTGTGTGTATGTGAATGTATGTGTGTATGTGAATGTGTGTGTATGTGTGTGTGTGTGTGTGTGTGTGTTGATGTATGTGTGTTGGTGTATGTGTGTGTATGTTTATTGTGTGTATATAGTTTGTTTTTTTATTGATGTATGTGTGTGTTGTTTATCATATTGTTTTTTGTGGTTATTTATTGTGTGTTTGTGTATGTGTGTTGGTGTATGTGTGTGTATGTGAATGTGTGTGTTGTATGTGTTTGTGAATGTGTGTGTTGGTGTATGTGTGTGTGTATGTGAATGTATGTGTGTATGTGAATGTGTGTGTATGTGTGTGTGTGTGTGTTGGTGTATGTGTTTGTTGGTGTATGTGTGTGTTGGTGTATGCGTGTGTTGGTGTATGTGTGTGTATGTTTATTGTATGTATATAGTTTGTTTTTTTTTGTTGATGTATGTGTGTTGTTTATCATATTTTTTTGTGGTTATTTATTGTGTGTTTGTGTATGTGTGTGTATGTGAATGTGTGTGTTGGTGTATGTGTGTGTTGGTGTATGTGTGTGTTGTATGTGTATGTGAATATGTGTGTTGGTGTATGTGTGTGTATGTTTATTGTGTGTATATAGTTTGGTTTTTTTGTTGGTGTATGTGTGTGTTGGTGTGTTGGTGTTGGTTTATTTGTTGTGTGTGTATGTTTATTTGTTGTATGTGTTGGTGTTGTGTTGGTGTGATGTGTGTTGGTTGTTGGTATGCGTTTGTGTGTGCTGTGTTGGTGGGTTGGTGTGCTATGTGTTGGCTGTTGGTATGTGTTTGTGTGTGCTGTGTTGGTGTGTTGGTGTGTTGTGTGTTGGCTTTTGGTATGTGTTTGTGTGTGCTGTGTTGGTGTGTTGGTGTATGTTTATGTGTTGTGTGTGTATGTTTATTTTTTGTGGTTTGTATGTGTTTTTTTGTTGGTGTATGTGTGTTGGTGTATGTTATTGTTAATACTGTTTAATGTTTTAAGGATGGGCAAAACAAATGATGGTGGAGTGTCTGCTATGTGGGACAATAACGATGTGATTCTATTTTGTGATATCTGCATAAAAGAGATAGAGCGTGGTAATCGACCAACCACACATTTTAATAAAGAGGGGTGGACATATGTTATGAAAAACTTTGAAGCGCAGACCGGTAAAAAATATGATAAAGTCCAACTTAAGAATAAATTGGGTCATTTGAAGAAAGAGTGGAAATTATGGACAAAGTTGAAATGTGGTGAGACCGATTTGTGTTGGAATCCATCGAGGAAGACTATAGACGCCTCAGACGAGTGGTGGGACGAAAGATTGAAGGTATTTAGTAATTAAAATCATTGGTATTTCTTATTTAGTAGTTTAAATTTTTCGATCTCTAATTTAAAACCCTTTATTTTTTTAGGTTGTCCCGTTGGCAAAGAAATTCAGATATGTTGGAATCCCCCCAGAGTTAGAGGATAAACTGAACTTGATGTTCAGTTCGGTTGTTGCTACAGGACATCACTCTTGCACTACTCACTCCAGGAATCTTACTACGGAATCTATCGATGAAAGAGCAATGTCAAAGGATGAACATGATGACATTGAGGTTAGCGAAGTTCCTCATCCAGCGGAGACCTCAGAAACAAGCAAAAAAAAGAAAGAAGAAAAGAAGAAAGCTACTAGCTCGGTGTTAGAAGATTTGGCCGAGTCCTCGAAGATCATAAGTTGAAGCATCTAGGAGCCACAAGTGATTTTATCTTCTTCTTTTCCTATTGGACTTGCACTAGAAAAATTAGGCACGTACCCAGAAGTGCAATCCGATGAAGACTTCAATGATTTTGCCATCACATATTTGATGGAAACAAAACATAGAGAGACTTTCATGTGCCTTCCGGAAGGCATGAACATAAAGTGGCTGAAAACCCGATTTACTCGTGGGGCGTAGTATGAGACATGATGTTATATTTTTACTATTGAACTATGGATGTTATATTTTTTGTTTTGATGTGGACACTTTTATCTTCTTTCTGGTTGTGATGATAACACTAGTTCATTGCATTATGTTTAATTACTTGATGTGGACATTATTAATATTATGAGATTTTAACTTGCTATTTCTGATGTCGTAATTCTTGGTATTGCTTTTATTTAACAGAAAATATCTAGTGATGAATCAGAGATACCAGAGCAGAGCACGAGAAGCACGCGATCTTTAGAAGAAATTGTGCTATCGCCAATCATCAAAATGTGGTGGCAGCAATATGTTATATCTCTGAACACACCTCGTTGTTAAACCATACAGTTCCATCCATGACTTCAAAGCAAACCGGCGATAAATGGGTCGGAGAGTTACTTCGTGGTACTCGAGTTAGATTTCATGACTCATTCATAATGAGTCAAGAAATTTTTATGGATCTCTTGCATGCTCTGGAAGAGAAGTGTGATTTTCAGGGAACAAGAAGAACTGCAGCCAGAGAAGTCCTAGCATTGACAATATATATATTGTTTCATAATGAATCAATGAGAAAAACACGCGAGCGATTTCAGCACTCAACGGAGACAACTAGCAGATTTTTTGCTCGTGGTGTTCGCGCTTTGTTGCAGTTAGCCGAGGAAGTGATACAACAATCAGTTAGGTCTTTCCGCTGCACTCCCCTAGAGATTATGTATGATAGGCGTTATATGCTTTTTTTTAAAGATTGCGCTGGGCAATAGATGGAACATATGTCGACGCGTGCGTACCAGTGGGAGGTCAAGTTCCATATATTGGGAGAAAAGGCAGACCGACACAAAATGTCATGGCGGCTTGTGATTTCAACATGTGCTTCACTTTCGTTATGCAGGTTGGGAGGGATCTGCGCACGATAGTCGCATATTCAATTATGCAATTACTGATCCTCGTTATACGTTCCCTCATCCACCTCAAGGTAAATAGTAAAAATTCAGTTCATATAATTATTACTTTAAAAAATATATCAATTTTTAAACATTTTATAATATTTTTCAGGAAAATATTACTTGGTTGATGCTGGCTATCCTCTGCAAAAAAGATATTTAAAACCATATCCAGATACAAGGTATCATCTGCCAGACTTAGCCCATGGTGGACGTCGCGCAGAAGGACGTCGAGAGATGTTCAATCATGCGCATTCATCGCTTAGAAGTGTGATAGAACGATCTTTCGGTGTATGGAAGAAGAAGTGGGTCATACTGCGGGATATGTCGAGCTTTCGCTTTGACAAACAGGCAGATATTGTGATGACCACAATGACTTTATATAATTTCATTCGCCGGCATCATTCGCGTGTGGATTTTGATTTCAGTGAGTCCGAGCAGAGGGGTAGAGATGATGGAGTGGCCACACAAGAGCGGCAAGATACATGTCCTGACACTGCAGGTGGTGTAGAGGAGATGATTGCGCTACGTGATAGTATAGGAGATCAGTTGTATGAATCTAGATCGTAGGAGATATCATGACATATGGTTCATGTGAACATTATTTTTTTGTATTTGGTATTATATGATGGAAAATATATTTATTTTTCATATATTTGGTGAGAAAAAAAATTCACTCAAAACTCCGTTTTGTTTCCAAACAACATTTTCAAAACTCCGTTTTACAAACTCCATTTTTCAGAATCAGCAACTTTTCAGCCAAACAGTTTTTTAGCAAAACTCCGTTTTCCAGAATCAACATTTTTTCTATCAGCAGCTTTTCATCAGCAACAGCCCAACCAAACAGAGCTGAACATCAGCAGCTTTCCATCAGCAACAACCCAACCAACCGCTTATCTTTAAAAACGCCGTTTACAGTTTTTTGTTCCCAAACACAACTTATTTTGAAAATGGCGTTTTTGACCTGTCGCACCGGAGTCGATAAGCTGCCCCAAACGCTACCCTAGTTCCAAAAAAAACTTGAAACTAAGGCTCTGTTTGGTTGGGCTGTTGCTGATGGAAAGCTGCTGATGGGCTGTTGCTGATAGGAAAAGTGCTGATTCTGGAAAACGGAGTTTTGTTTAAAAACTGTTTGGATGAAATGGAGTTTGTAAAATGGAGTTTTGGATAAGCTGTTTGGATTCAAAATGGAGTTTTGAACTAATTTTTTTTTAATCAAAACATCAATTGCACCCACCCAACAACATTAATTTTTTGATTTATCATAATTTAAAACATAATTTCAAATTTTACACACAACACACACATTACACACAAAAATTGTTTAGGTGAAATGAAGTTTGTAAAATTGAGTTTTGAAAAAGTTGTTTGAAAGCAAAACGGAATTTTGAGCGGATTTTTTCCCCAACAAAATATAAGAAAAAAAAACATTTTTCATAATATAATATCAAACTGATCCGCTATACTATCGCGTAACGTGATTATCTCCTCTACACCACATGCGACACATCAAGAACAAGAAAATTAACTGAAATGGTTCAGTAGATCTCAAAATCTCATGCCAAAAGAAACATCAAGAACAGGAAAAAAAACTTTACTCATCTATCACCCAGAACAGAAAAAAAAACAGGAATCATATGTGATGTTAAATAGGATCTGAGGAGATGTCACAAGCAACAAAATATGTGGAGCAGAACAAACACACATATGCTATTACTGAGAACAGGAAAAGTCCCTTGATTTATTTCAGATAGCAGCTTTATAAAGCTTGCTTACACAACATCTTCTTACAAGTGTCACCAAACAGGTGTCACAAAGGTAAGAGCATATACAAAGTTATTTCTATCTCTTCTCCCGCTTTGCCTCTATCTTGGCTGGCACAGGATTTCAGGTGAGGACAGCTGGTTGCAGCTTTTGTAGACTTTTGGTGCAGCTTAGGTCATCAATATGAACCAGAATTTGCTGCAGGAGAACCGAAACTCCAGCAAACTCGCACAAATTTGGAAAAAAACGAACATTGATGGAGGAAGAAAGCAAATCTCCGGGAGATCTGCGCAGGGAAATGCCGACAGGAGAAAAAACAGGGAGAAACCTTGCGGAAGAAGGTCCTTCAGCGGTAGGAAGAAGCCTCGGAAACCTTGCGGTAGGAAGAAGCCTTGCGGGAAATCTTTCGCCGCCGACGGAGAAGGACGACGCCGACGGAGAAGGACGACGCCGACGTAGGAGAAGCCTCGTCCAACTCCGGCGAGTCGTCAGCGACAGAGATCGTCGAGAGAGGGCCTTCGCGTGCGTGTCGTCATCGGCTGCTGCGGTAGAGTTTCGCCGCGTCTGCTGCTCACCGCGGGATTTTTCTGCGTCTGGGAATGCCCGATCCTTTATTATAAACTGCTGAATGGATGAAACGCGGTTTTGAATATAAGCTGAGCCAAACCCCGCTTATCCGCAAAATTGCGGTGCGTCTCAGCCGCACCGGAGCCCAGCAGCTGAGCCAAACGCCACCTGAGTGTATGTGTATGTGTGTATGTAGATGTGTGTGTGTTATTTTGTATGTGTATGTGAGAAAATATTTTTTTTTTCTTATATTTTGTGGAGAAAAAAAATTCGCCCAAAACTCCGTTTTGTTTCCAAACAACTTTTTCAAAACTCCGTTTTACAAACTCCATTTCACCCAAACAGTTTTTTAACAAAACTCCGTTTTCCAGAATCAGCACTTTTCCTATCAGCAACAGCCCATCAGCAGCTTTCCATCAGCAACAGCCCAACCAAACAGAGCCTAATTAGAACTGCATACAATGAAGCTATATCAAATTTTCATTGTATTAAGAGAATTTAATTAGAGGTCCAATTTGATTATAATTTAGGCGTTTATCATAGAAGTGCGGGTTTTGGAATTGAGTTGAATTCTAATTATATGATTCTGAAATTCCAAAGCCTGCAGGTAATTGAATTGAAATTCAATTTGAAGAAAACAGAATTCATTCCTACAGGGAAAAAATAATTCGATCCAGAAGTATGAAGAAAAAGAATAAGAAGAGGAAGAAGAAGAAAAAGAGAAATAAGAAACAAAATAAAAATAGCATGAATAAGGAGGAAAAAGAACGGAGGATTTCAGATTTGAAGAAATAGGAGGAGTTGCTCCGGAGGCGAGGACAAAACGACTTAGTCTTTTTGACTAACGGTAGGATTTTGCCGTAACAACCAGGAGCGCGAGGAGCAGCAGCAGCAGCCCAGGGAGATAGAGCTTGAGAAGCCGATGCAGCGCACTACTACTATTCACCTCCAGATAGTTGTGAGTTCTTGAGTTGCTTCCGCATGTTGTAGAGTGAGAGAGTGTTGTGCTTTTCATTTGAGCATGTACCAGGCATATGCCCTTACCTCTCTTTTATGTACTCTTTGATGAACATTGTATCTTCATTTTGGTATTTGTATTGTGGACTTGATATGATAATCTTGCTTCTATTCTAATGTTGGCCGGATGATCGAACTTGCCGGCAGAATCGACGTCTTGTGGTGGTGACTAAACCGTGCGTTGGTGTCACCGCAAGGCGACGGTTCTGGGCATATGACTCCTCTCAAAGGAAGAAGAGAAGGTGGAGGGATTGTAAAGGTATATTCGGACGAATAACGGGCTCGGGGGCTTTGCGTGTGGAAACCCTAGGTATTCTGCTATATATACCTAGCTGGAGGCAACGGAGAGATAGTTCCACTTTGACTTCCTCTGGATGTTTCGAGCAACCCCTCTACATTCTCGAAACAGCGCCTAGGGTTCGCTCCCCGTCCGAAGGAAGCCGCCGCTGATCGCCTCGGTCCGTCCGGTTCCTGCGCTCGCGTGAAGGAGAAGGTCCGCTGCTCGATCACGCCTAGATCTTCGAAGCCTCCGTTCGCCGTTCGTCTCGCTGTTCTTGTTCCAGTCGCTCGTGAACGACGAAGATAGAGGAAGGAGATTGCGATCCAGTCCTTCCCCGCATCCTTCGTCCTCGCTCCTTCGCTGCCGCTCGCGAGAGAGGAGGGATCGCGCTTCCCGCTGCTCCCGCTCCGCCGCCGATCGCAAGGAGTTCGCCGGATCTAGCCTCCGTCGTCCAGATCTGCCGCCGACGCCTCCGTCGTCGTGCCCTAGATCTCCCTCTCGTGCGAAGAAGACGAAGCCGCTGACCTCAAGAAAAGGAGTTCGCGCACGACCGCTGATCGTGCGCTCTTCAGCAGCCAGTTCACGCACGACCACTGATCGTGCGCTCAGCAGTTCACGCACGATCACTGATCGTGCGCTCTTCAGCAACAGTGCCCGTGCGCCACTGTTCTCCCGTGCTCCACCTCCGCTGTCCGCCTCTAGATTCCTCTCAGCCGCTGCCGTCAGTTCTCTCCCGCCGCCGCCGTCTCCGCTCTTGCCACAATGATGAAGGGGAACAACTTCTCGACCCCCGTTCCGATGATAAAACTGGAGAAGTTCACGATGACTGAGTTCAACGCCTGGAAGTTGAACACTCAGTTCGGGATGAAGTTTCTGAACGTGTTCTACACAGTTCAGTCTGATGGTGCTGAGGTCGTAGGGACTGCTGACGAGGCACATTGGGTTTCTGATGAAGACTTCTGCAAAGACTACCTGCTCAATTGTCTGTCATCCAGGTTGGCCCAGATCTACATGAAGATGAGCACCGCAAAGGAGATCTAGGATGCGTTGCAGGAGCACTTCAGGCAGGAGGAGGACCTGTCCAAAACGCACCTAGTGGACAAGTTCCACTCTTTCAGCTTCGACGAGGACAAAGCAATTCTCCCTCAGGTATCCGAATTTGAAAATTTAATTGATTCCTTGCATAGTGAGTCTATTAGTCTGCCCGATAGTTTTGTTGTGGGCACGATTGTGTATAAGTTGCCCTCCTCGTGGTACAATTTCAAAACGGAAATGTACAGCAAGAAGATGCAGGTTGGTCTGAACGACCTCAAGTGTTTCATACGCATTGAGGACGAGAACAGGACGAAGCACGCTTTGGAAGCTGTTGGCAAGCAGAAGGTTGCTGCCAACATGATTTCAAGCTCCAAGCAGCCTCCTCCCCCTCATAAGACCAAAACGTCTCATAGTAACCCCCAGATTGCAGGCCCGAGTAAACCCTCTAAGAAATTTAAGGGTAAATGTTATAACTGCAATAAGTGGGGACACTGCGCATCTGACTGCAAGCTACCGAGGAAAGAAAGAACCCGGACACCACAAGAAGGCAACCAAGCCCATCTGGTTAGCCAAACTGAGCCATCCGACTTTGTTGCCATGGTCGGACACGCGCAGGCCAGCACGGAGTGGTACCTGGATTCTGGGGCAACGTGTCACGTCTGCAACAATGCTAATCTTCTGACAGAGCTGAAGGATGCAAAGGAATCAGTAACTGTGGCAAATGGAGACACAACTGACGTGATGAAGGTGGGGAACGCAACTCTGCTGCTCTCCCCAGGTAAGTCTTTAATTTTAAAGAATGTTAAATTTATTCCTTCAATACCTGCTAACTTAGTGTCTATCAATCTATTATGTGATGCGGGTATGTCGCTTAGCTTTTGTAGCGGCAGGGTAACTTTGTCAGTTAACTCGCACTATTTTAGATGTGCTTATGTCCAAAATAGGATGTACCGTCTGAGTCTAGCAAGTGAGGTAGTCCAACAAGTTCAATTGAACTTAGTTAGCCCTAGGACTCTACACGAGAGACTATGACACGTCAACTACAGGAAAATATTCCAAGTAGCTAGAACTCACAAGATCACATTAGACACTAAGTTTCCACTTGAAAAATGCGAAGTGTGCGCTCAGACTAAGATCACTAGGAAACTTTTTGACACGGTTACTAGGAGCACAACACCTCTTGAGCTTATACATTCCGATATTTGTGACTTTAAAAGTTTTGTCACTAGAGGTGAGAGGAAGTATATGATCACGTTTATAGATGACTGCACGAGATTTTGTCATATTTCGTTGCTTAAAACTAAAGATGAAGCATTTGAAAAGTTGTCTTTTCAAAACCAGGGTAGAAAACCAACTAAACATGAAAATAAACGTTTTAGGAGTGATAGAGGAGGAGAATATATGTCCAGTGAGTTCAGATGCTTCCTTGCTTCACAGGGCATCATAGCAAAAACCACTGCTCCTTACTCCCCCCAATCTAACGGCATAGCCGAGCGCAAGAATATAACGTTAACAGAGATGTTGAACTCTATGTTGCTCACTGCATGTATGTCTTCCGCTTATTGGGGCGAAGCAGTCTTGACTGCGAACCACATTCTGAATAAGGTTCCTCATGCTAAGTTAGAGGTTACTCCATACGAACTTTGGTTTAAGAGACCCCCGTCGTTTAATCGACTTAAGACCTGGGGCTGTATAGCCTATGTCAGGGTTCCTGACCCTAGACGGCCTAAAGTTGGACCTAGGACCAATACTTGTGTCTACCTAGGTTGTGCTGAGGATAGTGCTGCAGATAGGTTCCTTGATATTTCTAATAATATCATAATAGAATCTAGGGATGCGGTGTTCTTCGAGGATAAATTCCTCGAAGATAAGAACTTAACAATCCCAGGTATGCAAACAACTATTACTGAGGAAGATCCTGAATCAGTACCGAGCACCTCCTATTCCGTTCCGGTAGATAACTCTGGCCTAGAGTCTAGAAGGACTTCTCTAAGAGAGCGAATTCCCAGAACCTTCGGTAGTGACTTTGTGACTTACCACATTGAGGCTGATCCATCAACCTATAAGGAAGCGATGAGATCCAGGGATTCACTACTCTGGAAAGAAGCTATTGATGAAGAGATGAATTCTCTTCTTCAGAATAACACCTGGACGTTGGTTGATAAGCCAAAAGGGGCTAAAACCGTAGGGTGTAAGTGGGTTCTGAAAAAGAAATTGAATCCTGATGGTAGCGTAGCTAAGTATAAAGCACGTCTGGTGGCTAAAGGTTTCACACAAGTCAGCGGAGTAGATTACTTTGATGTCTACTCACCCGTGTGTCACTTGGCAACCATTCGGGTTCTCCTTGCTATTGCATCTATTGAGAACTTTATTGTTCATCAAATGGATGTTAAGACTGCGTTCTTGAGCGGAGATCTGACCGAAGAGATCTACATGAGTCAACCCGAAGGTTTCATTGTAGACGGTCACGAAACGAAAGTCTGTAAATTACTTAAGTCTTTATACGGACTAAAGCAAGCACCGAAATTATGGCATGAGAAGTTCGACTATAGTGTAAAGAACATGGGATTCATGTCGAGTCTCTCGGATAAATGTCTTTACATACGTAATAGATCGGATAAAGTCGCCATAATATGCTTGTACGTAGATGATATGCTCATTCTAGGGTCTGATCAATCCGAAGTGGATGATGTTAAGTCAGATCTAATAAAATAATTTAGCATTAAAGACTTAGGTGTAGCTAACACTATACTAGGCATGCAAGTGAGCTTTGGGAAGAATGGTATCTCCCTAAGTCAAAGCCACTACATAAAGTCCATGTTGGACACGTGGGGATACAGTGCCAGTAGAGCATTTTAGATACCATACGACTACACTAACCGCCTAAAGCCCAATGCAGGAGCTATGGTTAGACAGTTAGATTATTCTAAACTGCTTGGTAGCCTCATGTATGCCATGATCTACACTAGACCTGACATAGCCTTTACGGTCGGCATGTTGTGCAGATTCACTAGTAATCCTGGTAAAAACCACTGGAACGTCTTAGATAGGCTAATGAGATACTTAAAGCACACCCAAAAGTATGATTTAGTTTACACTGGTCATCCTTCAGTTTTTAAAGGTTATTCTGATGCATCTTGGTGCTCAGAATTAAACGACAGCAAGTCCACTAATGGTTTTGTGTTCACACTAGGAGGAGCAGCTGTAGCCTGGAAGTCCAAGAGGCAATCCTGTATTGCACTCTCTTCTATGGAATCCGAACTCTACGCTCTTGCGTCAGCAGGAGAAGAAGCCGAATGACTGAGAGATTTGATGATGGACATTCCTTTGTCGAGCCTGAAAATGAGTTCTGTTGCAGTTTACCGCGACAATCAGGCTACTAAAACGATTGCTACGAACTCTTTGTTCAATGACAAAAGAATGCATCTCAGGCTAAAACAATCCTGGTTGACCTCTCTCACAAGTCAAGGGATTATGACCCTAATTGATGTGAGATCGAAAGACAATGTTGCAGACCCCTTGACCAAAGGATTAAATAGAGCCCTCACAATAAAAACATCAGGGGAAATGAGATTAAAGTTCATAGATGTATGAAACTTTCCTCCGCAGTTTATGTTTTGACAGTGAGAACCTATAGTCGCAACATTCAAGCATCTAATAACAGACTGAAAACCCAAATAATTTCTTGATGAAAACCTAAGATGGTTTGATGCCGGTTATTCTACATTTGATAACCAAACACCTTTCTCATTGTAAGTTGATTCGAGAGTTATTCAACTGGAAATTGAAAGTCGTTGTAAATGTTAATCTAAACATTATTGGTCACAACACATTATTCCACATTTGATAATGTTGCACGTGATGTGTGACCACATGTGTTGGTGAGACACATAGTGATCAGTAATGAGTAAGATAACGTGACTAGTCCTAGTTAGACTGGATGAGATGCTGACAGAGTTACTTCACCGTTGCTAGAAGTGCTAAGCTCATTTAGTAAGAGCTAGTTTACTTTAAGCGTTACTGCATATGATTATGAATTCATAGAGTCTGACTCGTGAAATTCCTTGCAGGCTACAGTGGAGATTATGGAGGAGAAGTAGACTTGGACATGGATGACGATGATCTACTAGACGAGTAGAACCATCAAACGTTTTAATTCATGTTATCTTGTAATAATTATTCAGACTATGTTTTGGGATAGAATATGTGCTTTTTTGGTTTGCCGTTTAGGCAAAAACCTTTTTATGTGTTAATTAGTATGATCTGTCCTGAATGCTTTGTTTAGTTTGAATTATTATTTTTGTCTACTCTCCAGCACCCTGAAACATTACTGTTATTAGTCACGAATATAGGAGGAGATTGTAAAGGTATATTCGGACGAATAACGGGCTCGGGGGCTTTGCGTGTGGAAACCCTAGGTATTCTGCTATATATACCTAGCTGGAGGCAACAGAGAGATAATTCCACTTTGACTTCCTCCGGATGTTTCGAGCAACCCCTCTACAGGGATTACCTGAACCAGACTCGATGAAGGGAGCGACAAAACTGCTATTGCGAGTAACAAAATATGTAAGAATTGGTGTTAGGCAAATATGAAAACCAAGGGTTTTGACCAATTCCGTTTCCACCCTCAATTCTGTCCAACCGAACACCCTAAAATAAATTATTAACTCACAATTCCAATTCCTCCATACCAAAACAGTAATGGAGACGGGTTGGGACCAGCGCAGTTGGGTGATGAGGGCTACTAGGAGAGCATCTTATCGAGGTCTGGGGTTCGAGGCTCTTCGACAACAACCCGCTATTATGAGAACAGTAATGGAGACGGGTTGGGCTAGGTTGGGCTGCAGCCCTTGGGGGGAGTGGCCAGGAGATGGTCTGTGTGGCCGAGATTGGACCTCGCCTAGAGTGGGTCGGGTGGCCTATGAGTGGCCCCACTCCCCTTCTAACAAAAACATGGTAGGTAGAATTTCCGGAGATCATTGAATGATCACCGGGAGATCATTAGGAGAACAATGCGAGATTTCATTGGGATATCATAGGAGATCATGAGAGATAATTGGTCCATAAAGATTTTCGCAGCGAAGTCCTTCGCTCTGTTATCACGCTGTTAAGTTTTTGCGTGCATCCCGGACGAAGATTTGGAGACGCCCGCCGCACACAAAAGCCCCGAAAGTGTGTGCATGTATAATTTTAATTGTATTTAAATGTATATACCAACCGACAATGTGAGGGAGACATGAAATGAAATACATTAGGCATGCTCTAATCACGCTTATAGTGCTCTAATCTCTCTCTCTCTCTCTCTCTCTCTCTCTCTCTCTCTCTCTCTCTCTCTATATATATATATATATATATATATATATATATATATATCTTCCCCCTCAACAAACTGAAGAACTTTTCAGTTCAATGCAGCTTTCTCTCTCTATATATTGACAGTCACCCACAGCTCTGTTTCACCGTCTTCATGCTTTGAAAAGCTAGAATGAAGAACGCTGTAGCTCCCCCGCCCGTTCCGGTATGCGCACTTCTCTTGATTCTTGCATTTATTCGCTTGATTCGGCGTCGTTTTCTTCATTTTAAAGCCATCATTTTGTTTTGATACGAGAAATTTAGGCTTTGTTTGGGGCGGCTTTTTTGCTCCGATGAGTTTGGACAAAAACGCCACCGTCATAAAATGTATGTTTGTTTGTCGTGACAACGGTTATGACCGCCATCAAAAAAGAAAACTAGTTTTGAGCGTAAAAGTGGATGAAGTTCCTTAGGTGAGGTCGGACAATTATGAACGACGGTTCATAAGCACTGCGTTGGTGACTTATTCATTACTTGGTTGACATTTGTTTACATCAGGTGAACAAAGGACACTTTTTTACTTCTCTTGATTCATGCATTTGTTCGCTTAATTCTGCCTCATTTTCTTCATTTTAAGGCTCCGTTTGGCACGGCGGCGACAGTCATGAACGCGGTGGTTATAAGCCGTCGTTCGTGAACGCCCGACCTCACCCAAGGAACTTCATCCACCTTTATGTTCAAAACTAGTTTTATTTTCTTGGTGGTGGTCGTAACCGTTGTCAATTGGTCGTAGGAGGGGATCAAGATTTATATAAAGTGCGCAAGTCTGCATAAGTTGAATACGCTTTCTCATATGTGGGGTTTTTGGGCCTCTAACACATGGATTTTTTAATTGGGCGACGTAAGAGTCGCCATTTGATCATTGCTTGCTTGTATACAATGCTATAACATATTCATCCAACATAAAATTAAGCAGTTGTAGGTGAAGGGGCTCAAAATCTTTGTAAAGTGGAATCGTATTAGATCATAACGACAGTCGGCGCCCGCATGTCTCTTGTTTTTCTATATATTGTGTGCTCATTATCTTCCCCCAATTCTCTATTGCTATCTTTTTGGTGAATGATTTTTTAACAATCTTCTATGGTTTCTATTTCTTACAATGAATTTTTTTTTTGAGTTTTTTTTTCTTTGTGTGTTGCTTCTTTGGCATGCAGAAATGTCGGCTTCCTTGGCTTGTGAGATTGGCATTGAAACAATGTTGGTTGATGATCCATACATTGTTCATCATCTATCAGTTCGGGTCTCATTTGATGCAAGCCGTTGAATCTTACATTATTTCGCTCGGAATGTTGCAAAACTATCGGAATTTTCAATTGCGTAACCTTAGGCACTTGGCGATTGTGGTGGATAGCGAGGAAGCTAGAAACACACAAAAGGTCAAAGAGCTATTGCTTTGGTTGTCAAATAATGGAATAAATTATGTGGCACTCTATGATATGGAAGGTAAACTCAGTCATTTCTCAAGACAATTATGCTCTAATAGTGTATTATCACTAATAGCGTGTTCGTCTGGACGAACTCGGGGCCGTGTAATTAGAATTGAAGATCCATTTTCATTGAAATTAGATCTCCAATTCCACTTCTGAAGCCCTAATTCAGTCATTATGAATTTATCATGTAGGTGTGCTGAAGAAATCTCTTGGGGGAGATTTGGGTAGCTTTGCCAATGTAAGAAGCAATGCATCCTTATTTCCATTTGAATTTCTATGTGCATATCAATGGAACCTCTTGTCTTTAACTTCTTGAAATGTGATGAAGTATCTAGGATATTGTAAATTTATATTTATGAATTCTATATAGTGCATAAAAGGTAAATTGTCATTCAAGTTTTTGTTTTCCTGAATTAAGAGATTGAAAAAGAAGTATCGCTTTGTTTATCAGAGTTTAACATTCTTTCTAGGCTCTGTTTCAGGCAACGGTGTGGCTCTATTCCTGTGGAAAAAGGAATCCGGTGGCAAATGGAGGTCCTCCTTTCTGGTTGGTAATGGAGTCCACATCGTCTCCTTTTCCACAGGAGGAGGGATGACGCCAGAGCCTCACAAGCTATTTGGAGAGCCTCCATCTTTGATCTCTATGGTGGGAAATGGAGGTGCACCGACCCCCAAACACAACCTTATATGGTGTCAATATCATGTATGTTATGGAAAAGATGGGCAATGCTAACTAATTACATAAAGGGGGTTAAAGAGTGCTTTTGTTCCTCCCTATTTGCAAATTAAAAGTAATCTTATTTTGATAGGATTTGATCCTTCATATCCAATTTGTGTGGTGGGTGGGGGTGGGGGGGGGGGGGGGGGGGGGAGATAAAATAACTTTTGGTTAAAATGAAAAAAGGGCTTAAAACAAGCATGGGCAAAAAAGAATGATTAACAAAACTGATAGAAACGATGATGACACGCGTCTGTGTCCGCCCACCCCAACACAATGCATGCAAGAAAGAAGAATTTTGAAGTTTTTGCGTGACATGGTCATGCATTTCTATTTTGTTTGGACTCCATTTTCTTATATGATGTCTCGCTTTATGAAAATTGGCGTGTCTCGCAACAGAAGGGCGCGACTTCCGCATCCCAACAACACGGAATGATTATAGAACTGCTTTCCTTCGCCGATAGTAAAGTAGGAGTCGCGAAAGCAGCTAGCCTTTTGTGCTCCAAGTATCAGAACGATGAAACCGCAAGCTGCAGCAAGAAAGAACCCGCAATAACAGAAAGCGAAATAGACGATGCTCTAAACGCAGTGGGTGGGTTCTCTACCTTCTATGCTCATCAATCCACAATTTCTTATAGATTTATCATAGCATTTTGCAAAGAAATTTTGGTTTACAACATGTTGATAGAGACTTTGTTTTCCTCTCTCCTAGGATGCGGTGGACCTGACCCTGATCTTCTTCTTATATACGGACCCGTCCGGTGCCATTTAGGCTTCCCTGCATGGAGAATCCGCTACACGGAGATCATGTGAGTTTTATACATTCATTGATGCAAAAGAATTGCTTCTTTTCATGACATTTTCACTTGTTACATTTGCATTCAGTGAAGAATTCCATCTGTTTTAGCAAACCATGTAGTTATTTCATACATGATTCACATTTGTAGGTGTTTTTTACACTCACATCATGAAGATTTGTACTAAAAACACCTATCTACGTACGAATACGGTTCGCAACACGAGCTTTTAGGTTCTTAAAGTTAATTAGCATGTACATATCAATGTCCCATCCACATTCATTTGTCTAATGCAAAGTTTCTTATGTATATAATAATGCTAATTATGCAGTAGTGATTCTATTCTATCTTACCATTCAATGTAGCATGCATTATGTTGTTCATTGGAATTAATCGTAGGCTCTGTTTGGCACGGCGGTGGTGGTAGTGAGCGCGGTGGGTATGAACCGTCGTTCGTGAACGCCCGACCTCACCTAAGGAACTTCAACCACTTTTATGTTCAAAACTAGTTTTCTTTTCTTCGCGTCGGTCGTAACCATTGTCTTGCCAAACATGCATTTTATGACGGTGGCATTTTCGTCTAAACTCCGGAGCAAAAACGCCGTGCCAAACAGAGCCTAAATGTAATATTGCCATACATTGAGATTATTCTAATAGCATAGCTGTTAATTATATGCCTCGAATCATGTCCCCAAAATGACGTTGGTGCTGATCTCAACCACTTCATTATTAGGGGTATTTTGGGTATTTTGTAAATGTACAGGGTGATATATAAATTCCTTGTCGTTCTAGGGTTTGGGTGAATTTCTGAAATCTGAAATCCTCTCACTTCCCTGTAACTGCTTTTGTACTTGATCTAGTGAAAAATGGACTGCTGCCGCCTGTCGACATCCCATCGGAAAAGATAAAGGTTTTTGCATATTTCAAATGATTATAGATGAAAGTTGATGACACAACATAAAGTATTATTTATGGTGATTTATCTCAAGAATATAATTATAAAATAAAAATAATAATAACGGACAAGTAATTAGGGGTTCGTCTGTTACGGCGGTGGCAGTCGTGAACACGGTGGTTACGAACAGTTATCCTTCCGGCACAGCATTTTGATTTGCTGAGTTTGACAAAGACATCGTCGTGAAATATATGTTTGATGTGAAAACGGTTCTGAACTCCCCTAGAAGAAAAAAACATATTTTAAAACATAAAAATCGACGGAGTTCCTTAGGTGAGGTTGGTCGTTAATGAAATTAACTCAGTATAACCTAAATGATATTAGATAACACACAAGTTATATTTTGTTGCGCTTTAGGTCGTGTTTGTGAGAGCGGTAGTAAGTTGAAGATGGTTGTGAACTCAGTTATAAAAAACTATATAAGGTCTGTTTGGCATGGCGGTGCATGGAGGGCGTGAGCGCGGTGGTTATAAGATGTCGTCTGTGAACGCCCGACCTCACGTATGGAACTTCCGGTGAGGGCGGTCTGATGAGGGAGGGGAGTGCCTTTGGGGGAAAGATGACCCAGGTTAGGCAGCTCTTGTCCGTAAATAGGACGTCAGATTTCTAGGTGGAAGGGGGTACATGAACGAACTGAATCTTACATCGTCCATTAAGGAAAGTTGCTTAGCTTCGGTGCATAGTAGTTTGGACTCACAATGAATGTACAATCTGTTGGATCTTGTGGCGCCCTTAGAGGGGGGGGGTGAATAAGGGCTAAAATTTACTTTGAAATTTTTCTAATATATTATGATAATTTTAACGGATAAACAAGTAGATTTTTAGACAACCCAAATAAACACTTAGAAAATCATAAGAAATTGGAAATCAAATTTATTTCCACAAGTGATGAATACAAAGGATTGTCGATCTTAATAAAGCTTAAAATCAAGGCTATAATAAAAATAAACTTTTAACAATTTGTGTTTACCAATCCTTCTCCCAAGGATTGGAAGGCTATCACTTGTCTCTCCCTAGACCAAGCCCAAGCCTATCCTCTAGATCTTCCCAAGATCTAGACGTAGCACAAAGGGCCACGATTTCCCACCAAGCACGCAAGGACTTGGACGCTCCGCACAAGGAAGCGATTTTCCCCTAAGCCACGCAAGGACTTAGACGCTCCGCACAAGGAAGCGATTTTCCCTACCAATACAAAGTAAAATGTATATAAATGAAAATACAAGATAAAATAAGAACTCCCTAGAAATTCAGATCTCTGAAAGGAAGGTTGAAGCCTCGAGATGATCGTTGATGTAGAAGCGCGTCCGATCTCGTCTTCAATTTCAAACCTTCTCAGCATAAATGGGAGTTCATGAGGTTCTGGAGCTCTCTGGATGGAATGCACTCAGGAAGGAACTTAGAATCTTCAAAGCTTTAAATCCACGAAGTTCTGAACCCTTTTAATAAAAAAGAGCTGTCGGATTTCCGATAGCTACTGTCGCCGGAATCCGATATCTCCAGAAGCTGCCACGTGTCCCACTAAAACGAAGTTTCTGCGTGAAGTTGAGGTCGTGGTTGAGACGTGGGCTGTCGGATATCCGATAGCACTGTCGGATATCCGTTAGCTAAGGTAACTGATGCACGTCCTAGCGTTATTGGAAGATCGTGGGCTGTCGGAAATCCGTTAGCGATATCGGAAATCCGATAGCTAGGTATCGGATTTCCGATACTGCTGTCGGAAATCCGATAGCTCCTCTTCATTTTTGCCATCCGAAACTTCTCCAGAGTGTAGATGGAGTCGTTCTCATCTCCGAAATGGGGTGGCACGTTCCGTAACTCTTCCTGGATTGAAAGTTATTATCGTTTGAAGTTTAACATACAAAACTCGTTATTTTGTCTTTTTAATCCATGAACGAGGACGTGTTTCTTTATTTAACATGTATCACCTGTACACTATAAACACACAAAAGAGTAGATCAAATACATCATGGTATTTGTTATTCTCAAACCAAGAGATGCGGAAAGTAAGCTCCAACAATCTCCCCCTTTTGATAATAACAAATACCCATATGAGAAATTAGTGAGTTTATAGATAAGTGCGATAAAAGATATGCATGAATAAAAAGTTTACTGCGTGATAGATTTACTACACAAAGACAAAACTCTTTATAAGGATTACTGCGTGATATATTTTACTCCCCCTAAATATTTATGTCACTAGATTTCTCATTTTATTCTCCCCCTTTTGTTATTACCAAAAGTGGGTTGTCATGATCGAGCAATATCACTCCCTCTACATAGACGCTTTCCATGAAAACTTTTTAATATACTCCCCCTAAATTGTATTCTCCCCCTAAATGTATGCTCCCCCTAAATGTTATAATTAATTGCAATGGTACATTCTGAAAAATTGAGATTAGTAAGAGAGTTCTTGAATTTATATTTCTCCCCTTTTTTTATATTATCAAAAGTTATTTTGAAATAAGGAATGAATAATGATGAAGAAATAATAAATATGGGAGTATATAAGAGTAATAGATTTTATGTCGAGAAGAAAAATAGGATGCAATCAAAAGCTTGTTAAATACTACTTGTTGAGAAAAATATAAGCATGATGTAACATAAAGTAGTAAGCAACATAGCTAACATGATAAAGTAAGCATTCTATTTTAAGATACCACTTGCTTAAAGGAAAACACAGTGTTAAAAATAATAAGCACTCTTAAACATAAACATCATTTTAGAAGATAAAACCATATAAAGGATAATGAGTTTTAAATTTGAAAAGTTGATGTTTGAGTTAAAGATTGAAGAGATGTTATTCCATTAAGATAAAAAAAATTTGCAAGCATGATTTCATAATATCAAGAAAAGATACACAAACTACAATGTAATAAAATTTGCATTTCAAGTAAACATAAACATTGTAGCTGTACAACCCTCATTCTCCGAGGTAGGACCCACTCAAGGCCACGTAGGCAGAGGTCAAAGTCAAAGAGGCAAGACAAATCAGCCAGCAGGAGCGAAAGAAGGTTGGCGAGTATTGGCCAAATACTCGCCAAAAGGGCGACTATGGTCGAAGATACGTGCCGAGTACCCCGTATGTCGCCCCAAAGTGTCTGGCAACCACAGAAGACCTGAGCGAGCAGCAGCAGATACTCGCCAGATGGGCGACTATGGTCGAAGGTGCTCGCCGAGTATCCCATATGTCGCCAGGTCAGGGCTGGGCTATAAAAACCCCTCCTACCCCTTGGTTGCCTATAAATAGGACCCCAGGGGTACTTGGATTGGCACCGGTGCTTGAGCTTCTGGAACCCCATTTCCGAATTCTTGAGCCCGCCACCCCTGCTTGCTAGTCAAGCCGGTGCCTTCCTCGTACCTTGCTCGGCCATTCTTTGGTCTTGGAGGGGAAGTCTCTTCGGAGCTTCTGGGTACGTGGTGGGACCTCCCTGCCGCAGCACCTGGGGTCCTGTTTGTTGCTCTTCTAGCTTCTTCGTCGTAGTCGCCAGCCAAGCCATCTCGTCGGGCTGCTGGGCGAGTAGCCTCCGGCTGCATCGGTCCGAATTTTGAGGTCAGGATTTTCCTGGCGTCAACACTTTGGTGCGGTGAGCGTGGACCGTAGTCGTTGGAAGAAAGTTCGGCAAGAAGGCGAGATGGTCGTAGGTGGCGACCATGAGGAGGAGGTCGGCAACTCGACGGGAGCTGGCAGGTTCGTGACGCTGGAGGTTTTCGAAGCCTTCGCGCAGCGCATGGAGGGAGCCATGCGAGCAGCGCTTCAGCCGCGCGCCGAGGTCACTGCGACCTCGCCGCATCGCCCAGTTCCGTCCGAGGGAGGGAGTCCCCCTCGGCGAGCAGGAAAGGAGCACATGGAAGATGAAACCGAGCGACCAAGGAGGTCGCAATTCTACCAGCCAACCTCGCAAGGTATTCGCTTCCGCGAGCCGTGCGAGCAGGGGAGGTATCCGGATACTCGCCCATATGGCGAGTATGGAGGTGATACTCGCCAGGTTGAGGATCGTCGCCGGGCAGGAGGGAGGAGACCCTTCTGCGAGGAGATTCTCGCCGCGCCAGTGCCAGAGGGGTTCAGGGACCCTGCCTTGAACTACTATTCAGGGAAGGAGGACCCCGTCAGGCACATCCAATGGTTCGAGGATATAGTCTCTATCCGAACCATGTCGGACGCCTTCAAGTGCAGGTTGTTTGCCATTACCTTCCGCGCAAAGGCCTGGGACTGGTTCCATCAGTTGCCCGCAGGCTCAATCTACTGCTTCGAAGACCTGTGTCGTGGGCTGACGACCCGGTTCGACACGGCACGGAAGCTAAAGAAGGAGGCCACGGCCCTGTTCTACCTCGTGCAAGGGCCGGATGAGGCCTTGGGCCCTTACATCGAGCGTTTCCAGGAGGAGGTTCTGCAAATCCAGGAGGTAGATAGCAACATCCTGTTGCTGGCCCTGACATTCGGCATCAGTCAAGGCCTCTTCAAGTTGGAACTCAGTGAGAATCCTCCCTACTCCTACGACAACCTCATTCAGAGGGCCAATAAATTTGTCCGGGGAGAAGCCTCCAATCCTGACTTCTTGGCAAGGTTGGCACGGGTGACCAGAGGCGACCGTGGAGAGAGGGATGGGATCCCTGAGAAAAGGAAGAGAGAGGAGCCCCGAAGGGAGGGAGGGAAGTGGCCGGAGCGACAAGAGGAGAAAAAGGAGGAGCTCAGGAGGAAGGAAACCGGGAGGATCGTGGAGAGAAGGCCCGTCGAGTCCCTTGAGCGTCAGGAGGAGGGAAGACGCTACCAGGTCCCCGTCAACCGGCCACCTTGGAGGCCGGCTGGACGGCACCAGCGTCAAGATCAAAGGGGGAGATCCCCAGAAAGAAGGCCCTTTCGCCAACCAGAGAGGCGTCAGGAGAGGAGGAGAGATGAAGCAATGGCGGTAGCCGGGCGAGGCCGCCGTCAAGGAAGGAAGAAGCCGAAGCCTAGGAGGCGTCAAGCAGAAGAGGTTCCTCTCTACTGCGACTTCCACCAGGTGGGGGGACATGCCATGGCTGCCTGCCCAGACTTTTGGGAAGCCCGGAGGAGGTTGGCAGCAGGAGAGGCTGGAGGAGAGCAGAGGAGGATAGAGGCCCCTGCCGAGCCACAGGCAGGGCAGGCCGCAGTCGTTCGCAGGAGGAACGAGGATCGGGTCGACCAGGAAGGCCGGGGAGACCTGGGCCAGGGAGGCCGAGTTGGAGTAATCCATGGGGGAGCAGGGCTGGAGGCTTCCCGCAAGGGGAGCCTTCATCAGATCTACCGCAGGAGTGTCGCCTCGACCTCACAAGCACCACCCCCGATGGAGGAGATTACTTTTTCCGAGGAGGACATGCTAGGGAACGAGAATCCCTTCCATGATGCCCTCGTGATTCAGGCCGCAATGGAGGACTTCACCGTTGATCGAATTCTGATCGACAACGGTAGCTCTGTAAACGTCATCTTTAAGGGGACGTTTGACGGACTGGGAGTCGAAGCTGCCAGAGTTCGAGCATCTGATGGTCCCCTCTTCGGCTTCTCCGGAGAGAAGAAGGAAGTGGAAGGAGGAGCAGATCTCCTGGTAACACTCGGTGGCACCTCCATCAACTGTCGATTCATCATCGTCGACGCCCCGAGCTGCTACAGAGCCATCTTTGGGAGGCCGATTCTCAACACCTTCAAGGTCGTCCCATCCTCCTACCATCAGTGCTTGAAGTACTGTAAAGGAGACGTCCAGGTGAGGATCAGGAGCGATCCAAGAGCCGCCAGGGAATGCTATCTTACCGCCGTCAGTACCATCAGCTGGATGGCTGACGCGGAGGAGTTCGGGAGAGTGTTGGAGAGCCCGGCCAGGCTGGAGGTGGCAGAGGAAGTGGAAGAAATCGAGGTACTCTCCGCAGCAGGAGTGCCTAGGTTGCTGAAGATTGGCGGGTCGCTGAAGACCGAGGAGAAGATCGAGATGGCGGCGTGTCTGCAAAAGAACGTCGACATCTTCGCTTGGAGTGCCGCCGAGATGCCAAGAGTCGACCCTGAGGTTGCGTGTCATCGCCTCAACCTGGATCCCTCTGTCCAGCCCGTCCGCCAAAAGAAGAGAAGAACCGCCACCATCCTCGCCAAGCCAATTAGGGAGGAGGTTAAAAAACTGCTAGATGCGGGTTTTGTGTCGGAGATCCAGTACCCAGGCTGGGTCTCTAATGTTGTAATGGTGACAAAGGCGGGGGGAGGCTGGAGAATGTGTGTGGATTTTTCCTTAATGAATAAAAGCTGCCCGAAGGATTGTTATCCCTTGCCTCGAATCGACGCACTGGTTGATTCAGCCGTCGGTTTTTCTGTGATGAGTTTCCTTGATGCGTTTTCAGGATATCACCAGATCCGGATGCATCCCCCTGATTGCCGCGACGTCTCCTTCATCACCGACGACGGCTGCTACAGCTACAGGATGATGCCCTTCGGTTTGAAGAATGCGGGAGCCACCTACCAGCGGATGATGGACCACATCTTCAAGGGGCAAAAGGGGAGGAACCTGGAAGTGTACGTGGACGACCTCTTGATCAAAAGCAAGAACGTCCAGGAACACATAACCGATCTGGTGGAGACCTTTGAAACGTTGAGGAGGTTCAAGATGAGGCTCAATCCGACGAAGTGCGTCTTCGGAACAGGAAAGGGAAAGTTCCTGGGACATCTCCTAACCCCGATGGGAGTAGAGCCTAACCCCGACAAGGTTAAGGCGATCCTAGAAATGCCGTCCCCGAAGACGATGAAGGAAGTCCAAAGGTTGACAGGAAGGCTGGCGGGACTTAGCCGCTTCCTCTCAAAAGCCGGAGAGAAGTGCTCTCCGTTCTTCAAGACGCTCCGCAAAACAGAAAGCTTCGAATGGACCGAGGGATGCGAGATAGCATTCGGAAGGTTGAAGGAGCAATTGACTCAGACACCTCTCCTTCAGAGCCCGAAGGAAGGCGAAGACCTGCTCATCTACCTGGGAGTGGGAGCAGAGGCAGTTAGCTCCATCTTGGTCCGAGAAGAGGGGAGGAAGCAGCTACCCATCAACTATGTCAGCCGGGTGCTGAAGAAGGCGGAACTAAAGTATCCAATCCTGGAGAAGCTTGCCTTCGCCTTGGTGGTGTCGGCGCGGAAGCTCCGGCCTTATTTTCAGGCTCACTCCATCCGAGTGGTAACTGATCATCCTCTCCGCAATATCCTGGAGGGAGTGGAGCATTCGGGGAGGTTGGCGAAATGGTCGGTAGAACTCAGCGAGTTCGACATTTCCTTCTCCCCCCGAGTGGCGATCAAGGCTCAGGCAGTAGCAGACTTCCTGGCTGACTTCTCGGTGGAAGCGGAACCCGGAGAAGAGGTGCTCAACCCAATCCCTTGGAAGATGTTTGTTAATGGAGCTTCGGGCAAAAGTTCTGTGGGGGTGGGCATCGTGCTCGTCAGCCCACAGGGAACAAGGATCGAGCAAGCCGTCGAGATCTTCTTCCCCGTCACAAACAACCAGGCAGAGTACGAGGCCATAGTGGCAGGCTTGCGCCTTGCCAAGGAGCTGGGGATCCATGATGTCCGGGCTTTCACGGACTCAATGGTGGTCGCGTCGCAAATCCGAGGAGAGTTCGAGGTGCGTGACACCACCCTGCAGAGGTACTTGGTAAAAGTGAAAGGACTGATTGGAGGCTTCCAGTCCTTCTTCGTCGAGCATGTGCCAAGAGAGGAGAACTCGGCAGCAGATCGCCTCGCCAAGTATGGGCCGAGGGCCGGAGGAACTATCACCGAATTATTCCACCCGTCCATTGAGGAGGGAGAGATGATGGAGATCGAGCAACGCCCCTCGTGGATGAATTCCTTTGTGGCATTCCTGGCCAGCGGTCAGCTCCCAGCAGACGAAAGGGATCAAAGAAGGTTTCGGTACAAGGCGGCATACTACCTCCTGCAAGATGGAGAGCTGTACCGTAAAACCATCTCGGGTCCCCTGGCCAGATGCGTTTCTGAAGACGAAGTACCCCGAGTATTGGAAGAGATCCACTCGGGAGAGTGTGGAAGTCATTCTGGGACTCGCACTTTGGAGCAGAGGGTCTTGAGGCATGGTTACTTCTGGCCTACTATCCGAAAGGATGCTGAGGTCTTCTCAAAAAAGTGCCAAAAGTGCCAGCTCTTCGCCCCCCTTCAGTTGCAGCCAGCCCAGCAGCTCCGATCGATCATCTCCCCATGGCCGTTCGCCATCTGGGGGATGGACCTGATCGGCCCTTTCCCTCAAGCAAGCGGTCAGAGAAAGTTCGTTCTCGTCATGATCGACTACTTCTCCAAATGGATCGAGGCCAAAGCTTTGGCCAAGACCACCTCTCAAGTCGTGAAGAACTTCATCTGGGGAGAGATCGTCTGCAGATTCGGGATCCCTCTCGCCATCATCACCGACAACGGTCCCCAGTTTGCCAGCTTGGAGCTAGAAGATTTTTGCAGGCAGCTAGGAACTGATCTTCGATTCGCCTCCGTACATCACCCAAGGAGCAATGGCCAGGTAGAGGCCGCCAACAAGCTGATCATCAACCTACTGAAGAAGAAGGTGGAGAACCTAAGAGGTAACTGGGCAGACCAGCTCCCCTCGGTCCTGTGGGCTTTGAGGACCACTCCTAGCTCAGCCACAGGGGAAACACCGTTCAAACTCTCTCACGGGTCGGAAGCTCTCATCCCAGTAGAGTTCGAAGTCAGAAGCCCAAGGGTGGTAGCCGCGGAAGACGGAACCGAAGAATGGCGACTAGAGAACGAAGAGGTTCAGAAGCTATCTCTCGACTACATCGAGGAACTCCGAGATTTAGCTTCAGTCAGGCAAGAGGAAATCAAGAGCCGAATGGCGAAACATTTTGACAAAAATGTCCGCCTCAAACACTTCCAAGCAGGTGACCTAGTCCTGAAGAAGGTGGACGCAGCAGGAAGGTCCGCCGCCGTCGGGAAGCTCAATCCGAATTGGGAAGGACCTTTCATCATCCGGGAGGCGCTCCTGACAGGAGGGTACCATTTGCAAAACCAGGAGGGCGAACTGCTTGGGAGCACCTGGAACGGCGATGACCTAAAAAGGTTTTATCCCTAAGGGGAAATATATATATCCCATCCTTGTAAATTCATTCCTTTTGAATAAAATTTACGTCGCCCTGAAACATGGGACGAGGAAGCTTCCTTCGCATCAACAAAACCTCAAAATAAGGAAGTCAGGTGAAGTCAATCTCCACGCCAGGTTGGGAAACAGGCCTCCGACTTAACCCTCGTAAAAACTCAGAACGGATGATGGGACAGTGCCTCGGGTGTGCGATCCCTTAAGACCAAGCCTCTGCAATGACGGTCGAGATCAGCTCCCCCCTTGCATGTTGGCCGCGGTTCCCACCGACTGCATTTCTCGTCCGACTGTAGAGATTACCGGGAAGAAGTCTGGACGCCGACCTTCCGATTCGGCGAAGAGATGATCGATTTCACTAACTCAGGGGACCCTTGAAAAAAGGCGTCATGTACCCTCGAAAGCTGAAAAGCTCGCAGCAAAGCATTTCATTTTCTAAAGTTACTGTGTTAGATCATATGAGTTATTGTGCCTAAAGTGTGCTTAACTCCCTGCTAAACTCCCTGAGCAACAGGAAGCAGGTCCGATCCACATTCAGCATCCAAGTAGGATGGAGGCCTCGGGATGGTGTGTCCCCTTGGATCTCCCCGACTGCCACTCCCTGCTTGACGTCGTCCTACATCAACAATCACCATCGCGAGTTGGAACACGATATTCCGGCTTAACCCTCGTAAAAACTCAGAACGGATGACGGGACAGTGCCTCGGGTGTGCGATCCCTTAAGACCAAGCCTCTGCAATGACGACCGAGATCAGCTCCTCCCTTGCATGTTGGTCGCGGTTCCCACCGACTGCATTTCTCGTCCGACTGAAGAGATTGCCAGGGGAAAGCCTGGAAGCCGACGTTCCGACGATGAAAAGGACAGGACTGATTTGAACAACTAAAAGAAAGGAGATCTTCCGGCATCCAAGTAGGATGAAGGCCTCGGGAAGATGTGTCCCTCCAGGCCTCCCTAACTGCCGTTCCCTATCTCTTTTCCCTAAAAAATTCATTATTGTTAACTCTTCACCAGGTACCAGGCAAGACCTTGAGAGCACGTGTCCCTCTAAACCCTCTGAGTAGCCTCCACAGTTCAACTCCCTCAAGGGAAGCATTGCAGAAGGCGAGCATGCATGTGCGAGTACCTAGGCGAGTATACATGTGCGAGCATGAAGGAGCGAGTATACATATGCGAGCATGGAGGAGCTAGCATATAAGTACGAGTATGGAGGTACACACAACCTCGCCGTAATCCTAAGAGCCTAGCGAGCACTCAATCTCGCTTCGAGCCTAGGAGCCTAAGCGACATTCAGAAAAAGAAGCAAGCACCAAGGAGACAGGCGAGCAAAAACTTTGTCCTTTTCATATGTAAATATTTGATGAATATTACAAAAGAATCTTCAAAGTGTTTACAAAAGGTCGCCGGGCGAGCAAAAAGGGAGCCCAGGCGACTAGGCGTCATCCTCACCACTAATATCCACATCTGGCTCGTCGTCATCATCTTCGTCATCCTCGTCATCAACATCATCATCCTCGGCACCACTGGAAGGCGGCGACGATGCTCGCAAGGGGGAGGTGGACTCCTGGGCGAGCAACGCCGGGATAAGGTCTCCCACCGTCAATCCCATAGCCTCCGGCTTCAAGAGATCATCTGCCTTCAGCTGATTTAGGATGACCTCTCCTGTTGCTCGCGCGATCTCCCGGCGAATATGGGGCATGTCGTCGCCATGCATCCTGACCTGCTTGACGAACCGATGAGGGCCCGACCCCGCCGGCTGTTGCTCGGCAGGCCGAGTTTCTAGCTCGGCGATGCGGATTTGGGCGGCCTCCAAGGCCGAGCGAGTATCCTCCAGCTCCTTCTCGGCCTGGGACAGTCTCTTCGCCGATTCAGATGGTAAGCTTGACATCGTATAAAGAGGCGAGTATTCCAGAAAGCGCGAAAAGTCGCAAAGACGAAGTACCTCGAACCCCTTGATCCTCTCCGCCATGGCGATCATTTTCGGCCCCTGCACCCTGATCGCCTCCTCGTACATCAGCAGCCGCTTCGCTGTTGAATGTGCGAGCTCGGCAGTTCGCAAGATTGAGCGCGAGGTTTGATGAGCAAGATGCTCGGCAGAGGCCTCCTGCAGCAGCTCGGCGTCAGTACGACTATAGATCGCATGGAGCACATCGAAGGCCTCCCCCTTGTCCTCCCAGTCCTCGGACCAAACGGGGAGGTTCGAGCTCAGAGTCACCTCGTGAGCGCGATCAGACCAGGTCACCAATGGGCGACCAAAGTCGTCCTCGCCACGGGTGCCCTCGTTGAAAAAGGGATGGTTGCTCGGCTCGCCAGCCTCCGAGGGATCCGCCTTCTTGCCCAGATCCCTGTGGGCGACCTCCTTCTTCTGTCTCTTGGGCTCAGAGGCCTTAGCCTTGCCCGTTCGCTTCTTCGAGGTCCCGGCCCCACCACCGGCGACATCCAGATCGTCGCCTCCTGGCGACAAGTCGATTGGGGAGGAGCCCCCAACCTCGCGCGCCGAGGTTCTCGCACCCCCTTGGGCGACAGCGGTCGCCTTCGCCGCGAGAGGAAGAGCATCACGCGGAAGAGCCTGCACGCCTGTAAGAAGATCGAAGATTAGTCGCCAGAACGAAGCCCTAGGGCGAGTATGTCTGATGCTCGCGCGAAAGATACCTTCCCCTGGGCGAACTTCCGTGAGCTCGTCTACTCGCCTCCTCCAAAGTATCACGTCGAAGCGACGATTCCTGAAGCAGGCGAGCAGCTTCATCTGGTCCTCGGTGAGCCAGGGAACCGTGAAGACGTTCTCTGAAGGTTGAATGGGCGAGCTGGAGATGCCCGCGAAGTCGCCCTCAATGGCGACTATCCGCTCGACCCAGCGATGGTTCTTATTGGAAGTCCCCGCCAGTGTACAGACGTGACTGCACAAGAAGATGACGCCCTCGCCGGTCGCCATGATGGTGAATATTCGCCTAAAGACCGAAAGGTCGAAGACGATGTTCTGCTCCCGAAGGTAGCATAGGAACCCCATGATCATCGCCACTCCGTTGGGATTGATCTGGGCGGGCACTATCCCATAGAACACGAGTATCTTCCGAAACTCGGGCCATATGGGAAGTCGCAGGCCGACCTCGAAGTGTTGGATTGGGAAGATCATCGCCATCTGCGAGGAGGTGTTTAGTCGCTCAGACGGGCGAGGAAGCCTGGCGACATATCCTGGAGTCGCGAACTTGGAGTTGAACTCGTCCAAGTCTTTCTGGTTCATGATCGGCTTCTTGAACGAGCTCTCATCGAAGTTCTTCGCATGGTTAGCTCGCCTGATGGCCGCCTCGTCGATCATCTTGGGAAGAAAGGGAAGGGAGCGAGTATCGTAGAAGGGCGAGGATTGGAAACCGGGAAGATGCTCGCTCAAGGAAGCTAGAGATCGCTAAAGGCGTATTTAAGACTCACCCACCCCCCCTATTTATACTAGTCGGTTAGTCTGGCTTGTCGAACACGACGCCGCGAGCACGACTATGGGTGGCGAGTATCTAAGAAAAGTCGCCCAAAGTTCAGAGCGCGCCAACCGCCGACCTTCATTTAGCGAATACCTACATCACTGAAACATGAAGAAGCTCGCCAAAATATAGGCGACATTCAAACAGATACTCGGCAAAAGGAGATAGAAGAAAAAGCAAAACAAAAGAGGATCAAGTAAAACAAAGACAAGATTGAAGGGCGAGTATCCGATTACTCGGCAAATCAACACTGCTTCAAATAAATCGTTCAAAAGATTCAAATAATGCTCGCGAGGAGCTACAAAGCTACATGGAAGATAAAGATGAAGAAGAGCAGCATCTAGGGTTGCGCCTGGATGTTCGCCTGGGGATCCTGGATCTGAGGTTGTCGCCCGACCCATCCCAAGCCGCGAGCTCGCCTGAAGTGCTCAGAGGCCACAGACATCGCGTCCTCGCCTTGTCGCAGCTGGTCTTCGATCCTCGCCAGCCGACCAACCGAGCCCATGCTCGCGCGCATCCCGACTAGCTCGTCATGATGCAGCTGTTGCCGATGTTCGATCCTCGCCACCCTGCGCTCCAAGTCGCTGACAGACTGGAGACGAGCTTCAGTACCTAACAGGCGAGTATCAAACTCCTCCAGCCGGGATACTCGCACCTCCAAGTCAGTTAGGCGGCGATGGGGGTCACTAGCCGCCAAACGCTCAACCCGCGACTCCACCTCAGTCAAACGGCGATGAGGTTCGCAGATCGATAGCCGCTCTATCCGGGATTCCAAGTCCAAGATAGCGCGAGTAGCCTTTTCCTGGTACTCGCGGGGAGGGAGCCCAACGGCATCGATCAGAGCTCCCACCGGAGTATGCGCGCGACCTGCGAAAGAAGGCAAAAAGGCCCAGAACTTCAGCAGAATTCAGAAAACAGTGGCGACTATCCGAAGGCAGCGATCAAATACCTGGCCGAGGACTACGCGATCGTCGGCGAGGAGGGCTGCGAGATCGTCGGCGAGGAGAAGACCTTCCTCGGTGTGGGGAGGGAGAATGATAGACGCCATCTCGGCGAGTAGAGTGGTTGCCGGAATGATCCCGGTTGGAGGGCAGGTCCCCTCGACCGCGACCATCTCCTGGTCGCCCTCCACCCCTTGGAGCGAAGAAGGCCGAAGACCCTCCAGTCCCGCCCCTACGCGAGGACTCCCCCTGGTGGGAAGAGGGAGCAGTTGTGGTAGAAGGACGTTGATCGCCTGGAGGATTCACTGACGGCGGGAGTCCAGGAGGAGGAGGCGGCAGCGCGATCACAGGCCGCTGTGTGTTGCTCGCCGGCTCTGGTCGCGAGTTAGGTGGAGGAGGAGGCGGAGGAGGAGCGATGTTCGCCAGAGGAGCCCCATGCTCGCTCATCGGCCTCTTCTCCACAGAGGAGCTGTGGAGAATCCTTACCGCGCGACCACTCCGAGAGCCACCCTCAGGCGAGATCATCGGGGATGATCGCAGCGGTATTGCAGTCAAAGGCTCCTCCCGAGCCTCAGTGTTCGGCGGATCTACAGATAGCAACAAAGACGTCAGAATGTCGCCGGAAGACAAGCATAGATCGAAAAAGGGCGAGCAAGGAGCTCACCTCGGGCAGGGGGAGGGCCCGGTTGAGTGTGAGTTTGGATTTCAGCCCTACTCGCCTCCGGGGCGACCTCTGCCGAGAGAGGAGCAGGGGGAGGAGCAGGCGAGAGCCCTTCGAGGCCCAAATCCTCCAGCAGCTGCTGACGCTGCTCACTCAGCGGATCGGCGACGTTCTCCTTAGTCGCCTCCTTTTCTCTCTCTCTCTTCTTCTTCTTCGCCGCCCTTTTCCTCTTCTTGTTCGCGAGGAAGGCGTCTACCTCGGCGTCCAGACGAGGAGGAGGAAGGGGCACGCCGATCAGATTCGCAAGGTCGGCCTTGGCCTTTTTTGCAGCCTCAGCAAAAGCTAGCGACATTGTGAGCGAGTACAGAAAGGTGGTTCCATCAGAGACCCCCCCCCCCCCCCTCCTTTATATAGAGTCCAGGCGTCGGACAGTCAAGATCCGAGTATCTTCATATACTCGCCAAGGCAGAAGCTCGTCGAATAACGGTTGGATGTTTTTTTCCGAGCAACTACGTTACTCGCAAAGAGCGGGGATTGTGTACAACCCTCATTCTCCGAGGTAGGACCCACTCAAGGCCACGTAGGCAGAGGTCAAAGTCAAAGAGGCAAGACAAATCAGCCAGCAGGAGCGAAAGAAGGTTGGCGAGTATTGGCCAAATACTCGCCAAAAGGGCGACTATGGTCGAAGATACGTGCCGAGTACCCCGTATGTCGCCCCAAAGTGTCCGGCAACCACAGAAGACCTGAGCGAGCAGCAGCAGATACTCGCCAGATGGGCGACTATGGTCGAAGGTGCTCGCCGAGTATCCCATATGTCGCCAGGTCAGGGCTGGGCTATAAACCCCCCCCCCCCCCTACCCCTTGGTTGCCTATAAATAGGACCCCAGGGGTACTTGGATTGGCACCGGTGCTTGAGCTTCTGGAACCCCATTTCCGAATTCTTGAGCCCGCCACCCCTGCTTGCTAGTCAAGCCGGTGCCTTCCTCGTACCTTGCTCGGCCATTCTTTGGTCTTGGAGGGGAAGTCTCTTCGGAGCTTCTGGGTACGTGGTGGGACCTCCCTGCCGCAGCACCTGGGGTCCTGTTTGTTGCTCTTCTAGCTTCTTCGTCGTAGTCGCCAGCCAAGCCATCTCGTCGGGCTGCTGGGCGAGTAGCCTCCGGCTGCATCGGTCCGAATTTTGAGGTCAGGATTTTCCTGGCGTCAACAGTAGCGATCATGCTTTGTTATCTAGTGCATTTACTTAAGTTTGTAGAGATTTGAGTAGATGAGCATTAGGATCCAATTCTCATGAGTAGAAGTTTTATGAAAGATAATGATGTGTACAAAGTAGTGTTTTGATAAAGTATACAAGTGAATCAATCAAAAACACATGACATATATAATGAAATAACACAACATTAAAAATACACAAATAATATTACTTTCACACTATTTCAATGCACATGAATAAATAGTACAACTACCAAGGTGCTCTGCACACACAATGCTTATTAAGACTTATCAGAGTGCAAAGTAGTGCTTGGGGGATCACTTTTATACCTTTTAGGTTTATTTTCAATTTTTTTGTGATCCGGTGTACTAAAGAGAAGTGGTGTATAAATTGTTTGCTACAAGACACTTTACAATTCTTAGCCAATGTGCTCAACCTCACAATGCTCATTAAGACTTATTAGGAGGGTGAGTAGTGCTTAATGGAGTTTTCCTTGTCATTTATTATTTGCTTTTTAGTTTAGTGACTAAGGACTCCGAATTCACTTGTTTTGCAAACATAGCATTTTAAACCACATTTTTCTAAAGAATAAGTGCATGAAAGACAAAGAATTGTAATAACCAATTCAATGTTGTGTAGGTAATCTATTTAGGCATTTTAATTACTTATGTTATTACACTACACAATCATGTAAGAATAAGATTGTAAACACATGTAGGTTATCAAAAATAAGTGAGTGAATGAATCATTATCAAACATAATACATTACTCATACTTAGAGGCATGCTAAACATTTCTACACATGTTTATCTACAATCAATTTCATTGCACATAACACGATAATTTTCAAGGCATGACAAATACAAAACAATGTTTTTAAGAAACTTGAAAGTTAAATTAAACATTGTATTTAATCTTTAATTGATATAATTAATCATCCATCCTTGACAATGGCAATGAATAACAATCAGTTTTTTTTTATTTATAAATTTTTGAAATTTTTTTTGTATATATGGACAAAACAATAAACACACGTAAAGAAAAACATATTGTTCTTTGAAATTGTTTTGTAATTTTGTATTTGTTTTTTTTTATATATATATTCTCTGGAAATCATAGAAGTCTTTAATAGCCCTTTCAGTAAATGATATTCTATGCCAGAGAAATAAACAAAAATAATGTATGAGAAAATACATATATATATATTTTTTTAAAAGAAATAAAATTTTGTTTTAAAAAAAATAAAAAGATAGAAAACTTTTTACAAACACACAAAATATTAAAATAATACCAAAAATAATTCAAAACAAAAAAAAATATTTTAGAGCAAAGGAGCTAACGCCAGGCATTAACTTCTTAACGCCAAAACAAAACTGCATTTCTTGATGTTTTGAAAAATATTTTTCTCAATTCATTTCTATTATAAAGAGACCTTCTTTCAGTTGAAATTTCAGAGTATATTGATTAGATTTGAAGGCTCTTTTAACATGTATTTGGTGATTTTTTAAATACTTGTGTTTGGTAAAATCATTAAAGCTCGAAATATTAAAATATGCAAACACATGATGCAATTTAGAAAAAAAATATGCATGATTTATGTATAAAGAGTGAGATAATGTTCATGCAATGAATATAATATAAGTATATCTAAGATCAAGATACCTTAACTACATGACTACACTCTAGCCTCGTACTAAGTGACGGATGGGCATGAGGAGCTGCACACATGTCGTAGGTTGGGGTGTTAATCCCATATGCATACAAAAGATGACGCTCAACCTAGCACTCTTTCCCCCCAGTGCCTCTCAAGGCCCCACTGGAACCCTCCCCGGTTAAGGACAAGACATGACTTAGAGGTTAGGTCTCTAATGCACACAATCCTACGCCCTCGCTATTGTGAGACACATGTCATAGGTTTATTGATTATGGACATACTAAGCATGTAAGCCTTAAATATATTAACTGTGTTATAATTTCATGATTAGTTTTGGATTTACAATTTTATCGAAGATTGTTGATTTTAAATCCATTTAGAAAAGTTTTATTCATGCAAATAACTACAAAGGAAAATAAGATTTTCATATTTTAATGATATAATTTACTTTAGCATTGCAAGATATAACTAGCATGAGCATTGATTTTTATCTATGGTACGTGATAATGCTAGTGTGATGAATTAGGACAACATGGTGCAAAGCTAAGTAAAGATGGATAAATATAAGATTGAGTTGCATGTATTCAAACATAAAGTTTTGAATTTTCATAGACCTAGAAAGAAGTGACAATTCTATTTGGTTTCATCTTGTTGATATCAAGTTAATTCATAGGTCTAGAGATAATGAGATTCATGCAAACAATAAAGATGCACATCACACACACAAAACAAGATATGAAACTATAATACCAATTGCAAGATGAAACCCGATAGCTCCTATTCATTTTTGCCATCCGAAACTTCTCCAGAGTGTAGATGGAGTCGTTCTCATCTCCGAAATGGGGTGGCACGTTCCGTAACTCTTCCTGGATTGAAAGTTATTGCCGTTTGAAGTTTAACATACAAAACTCGTCATTTTGTCTTTTTGATCCATGAACGAGGACGTGTTTCTTTATTTAACATGTATCACCTGTACACTATAAACACACAAAAGAGTAGATCAAATACATCATGGTATTTGTTATTCTCAAACCAAGAGATGCGGAAAGCAAGCTCCAACACAATCTCTGCACAACTGATGCGCCTATTAATGAAACCAGTGCGTATGACACCAATACTTTCGTGAGATGTTACGGGGCTAGAACGCTCATATGGCCGGATTTCGATGTTCACCGTGCCAGACGGGGCCTAGTTGGTGAAATTTGAACGGTGAAAAACTACTAACATTTAAAGATAGATTGTAGCTCTTTACTCGTGTGAAATATGACGAAGATAAGATGATTGTTTACACTGAGCAGTGATTTCGGGATGAGATTGCGAGTAAAAACCAAACTAATTGCGGTTATCGAACATAACAAATTGTCTCGTTAATCTATTTTATTTCAATTTGGAGTATTTTCTATATCATTTGGCTCAAATATATCAAATATTTTTGCAACTTGCATGACTACTAGTAATGTCTAACATACAATGTTACTAGTTTAGTTTAAATTTGTTTAAATTTTCATGTTCTTTTATATTGCAGACATATGGGGCCACTAAAATCCATGAAATATGGTGCCATTCTGAAAGCTTTCTATGAATATTCAAAGAAACAGCAAAACTATGGTAATTAATGATGTATTTTTTTTTTTTTTTTTTTACTTCAATGAATATCTTATTATTATTATTTTTAATCTTCATCCCGACTGAAATTAAAAAAGAAAAAAGAAAATACATGAATAAACAAATAGGTAGATACCGTAAACGCAGTGGGGTGAATTTTGGGCCACCAGATTGGTTATCGGACGGCTGAATTTCAAAGAAAAAAAAGGTGTTACGGCCAGATTTCCAAAAAGGCCAAAACAACAACGCCCGGCGGAATGATTTTGAAAAAAATCATATTTTTTAGGCAAATAAAATCTTAAATTGTTTATAAAAATGTGTTAATTAAAAATCTATATATTTTTTTAAAGTAAAATTCAACAATAGATAAGCAAAAAATTCATTTTTTTAAAGCCACGAGAATCATGAACTTCATCAACCTCACCTAAGGTACTTCATCAACTTTTATGTTCAAAAATATTTTTTTTCTTGGTGACGGTGAATTTTTTATCCAAACTCACCGGAGCGAAAACGCCGCTCCAAACGGACAGATGTAATCAATTTCTAGGTGTGGGTGAGGAAGAGTTTTAAAATGAGTTTCGAGCGGTCGGTTTTAGGGAAGGTTGAAAGCGAAGGGGCGGTTTCAAGAACATAAATGACCGGAGAAGGCTCCAGTCCCGTTTGGCGGAGCGCTCCTGCTCCGATGCCGCCGGTTGCGCGGTTTTTTTAGGGCATAAATTCTTTACAAAATGGCTCATTTACAAAAAAAAAAAAACAATATTTTTTAGTATTACCTTGCAAAGTAGCACAATAAGGGACTGAGAGTCAGTTTGGCACGGCTTTGGCGGTCATGAACGCGGTGGTCAAAACCGTTGTCATGCCAAACGCATATCCTATGACGTCTAAATGGAGCCTGGATCCTCCAAACTCAAATTCGTTTACGCATCGAATATAGAACAGAGTTTCGACGGGCCCCCAGATTTCGCAGAAACAAAAATGTGACTTACTGTGAATGAATGATTGTGTTCTCCCTGCTGCTACCAGGTACTTGAAGGGGACGGCGCGAAATTGCGAAATCACATTGCTGGACGAGTTTGCTTGCGGAACGGCGGAGAAATCTGAAGGCCTGGATGATTCTGCATTATCTATTATGTTGAACTCATATTTTCACATATTATATACTTTGTTTCTAAACTATGAAGCTTTGTAAAAAAAAAAATCTCTTCTTTTCCTTAAATTTAATGCAGCCTATATCTTCTTCATTTGAATGATTAGCCTTCAAATCAATGTTCATTAGTGTTATAATCCACATGATAATTAAAAAAATCAACATAACTAATGTTTCTCTACAGCTAGCCTTTACATACCAGCTCCTTGCTGCCCAAACGCCTGATCAAACTCGACCTGCTGCTTCCCAGGCTTCGAAACCGATGACTTTGGCGCCTGCGACGGTGCGCCGAGTTGCCACGCGGCTCCGGAGGCTTGCGCCGTTGAGATATTCGAAGTGTGTCCTTTATCAATTTTCATTTCGCTATTCGGCGGCGAACATTTCTCGTCACTTGTCCCCCCGACTTGATTCCGCTCCTTCTCTCCGCTCGTCTTCAGGGTCGTCGTCGTCGTCCCGAATGGGAATTGTCGCTGCCACAACGCTGCTTGATAGAACTCCCTGCCCGCGAAAGACGCTCGGGGAGTGCTCCGCGGGTTATTGTTGAGATCCATCTCCGAGGCATCCGCGGTTTTCCCGGGTTTCTTTTCTTTCTCCGGGAGGGCCGGAAGATTGTTAGATGCCTCCGTCGACGCATCGGGTGCTTTGGCGGTGCGGCTGGACGTGATCGCCGTCATCGGAAAAGCCTTCTCGGGAGGCACCGCGGGAGTATAATTCAGAGGGAGGAGATCGTCCCAGTTCTCTAATAGCTCCTTGTAGACTTTTCGAAGAGTGACTTCGGTGAGACCGGTGACTTTGCAGATCTCGGCCTGTGTTTTCCGCTTGTCTTCGAGCTGGCAAGCGAGGTAGATGGCGGCGGCGGATATGCTGATCGGATTCCGCCGGGTGCAGAAGCACTTGTTGATGACGACTTCTCCGATGTGTGCGGCGAGCTCCTGAGCGGACTTGTTGAGCTGAAGAAGGTTGCAAAATCTTGGCATGTGAACTGAGATAGAGTTGCTGTTGATGGGTTGGCTCAGTTTCAGAGCTTCGCCGAGGATTTTGATGTATTTTCCTATCTCCTTCTGAGGAAGATTACTGGCGGTGGAGATTTCCTGATACCCATGTTTATTAAAAATCAAAAAATCAGTTATATGACCAAAGAGTCCCCCAGAGGGGCATCCTCTCCGGGAGATAGAATTATGGTGCTGTAGTTTGAAATAAAAAAAAACAATAAAACACCAAAAGATAAACTAAGATATAATGTTTCAAAATCAAAATTAATTTACAGTTTATATCTGTTATAGGGAAGAAGAATTCAATCACAAATCTTAAGCTTACAGATGATATCAGGCTTCATATTCAACCAAGAACTATAAAACAAAAACAAAAAAAATCTAAAAGGGGTATAGATCGATAAAAAAAAGTAAAATAGCTATTAATGACACTATAAAACGATTTCGTCTCATAAAGCTTAAAATTCTGCGGATGAAATTCCCCAGTACTGGACTCCGTCCCCCACTGCCATGATTCCCATTCCCGAACAAAGCTCAGACTCGGGCGGTGCAGCTCAGGCGTACATCCGGTGGCCACAAATCACCTTTTCGGCAGGCTGGGAACCTAGATCCCGGTTCGGTTGCTTCAAATACAACATTTCGTCGGAGACCCGCTGATTTTTGAAGCTTACCCCATCACCCGCGAACAACTACCATAGCTGCAAGGATCGATAAAAGAGATCTGATGACGGTAAAAGATAAAAAAGATTTTGGACACGGATCCAATAATCGAAATCCGAAGTAGTGAAAGAGGAAGGAGATTGAGAGGATTAGGGTTTAAGGATCTCCTGATAAGTAGTGAAAGAGTCGCGGCTCAGTTGGTGATGAGGGCAGGCGTTAAGTGCCTCTCATCAAGGAGGTAAAGGGTTCGAGACCCAGCCTCAACAACCTATCCCGCTGAGAACACGCATGAGGAGATGAGTTGGGGGTGTGGGCCGCGACCCCGTTGTGGAAGGTCCCGGGGTTCAAATCAATCCAAACGGAGTGGCGATGATCATGGGCTTTCTCTGCTTCTTGCGAGAACAGAAGATCGCCTTTGATCTCTCCGTCTTCCGGCGAGTATTCCACTTCGGCGCTACTGGCGAAGGCGTCGTCTTCTTGTGCAGTCATGTCTGCACGCTGGCCGGCACGGCGAACAAGAACCATCGCTGGACCGAGCGATTAGTCGTCATCAAGGGCGACTTTGGAGTCGTGCCGACCTCATCCTTCCAGCCGGCAGAGAGCGCCTTCGCTCCCCCTTATTTGGAGGAGAGCCGGGAGAAGCTACTCGACAGCTTCCGAGGTCGCCGCCTGGATGTCGTCCTCTGGAGGAGGCGAGTAGATGAGCTCGCCGAAGTGTTCCCGGGCGAAGGTAGTCTTCTGAGCGAATATTTGGTTATACTCGTCAATTCGTCTTCAGTCGGTGTCTAATGCTCTTCTCTTTATGTCTTGATGCAGCTACTCGCTCCTTACCGAGCGAGCTTCTTCCCTTGGCGCCAAAGGCGGGGGCTTCTGCTCCGGTCGATTTGTCGCCTGGTGGCGATGAGCAGGAGGTCGCTGGCGATGATGCTGGGCCTTCAAAGAAGCGGAAGGCTAAGGCGAAGTCCGCCGAGCCTGCGAGAAAGAAAGAGGTCGCCAAGAGGGACCTGAAGGCGAAGGCGAACCCTTCGGAGGCTGGCGATCCCAGCGGCCATCCGAACTTCAGCGAGGGTGTGGGCAGCGAGGACGCCTATGGTCGCCCTCTGGTGTCCTGGGTTGAGCGGGCCCATGAAGTAACCTTGAGCACCAACCTCCCCGCCTGGTCGGAGGATTGGGAGGACGCCGGCGAGGCTTTTGACGTGATGTTCGCCCTCTATGATCGCGCGGACGCCGAATCCCTGCAAGACGTTTCGGCCGAGTATCTCGCCCATCAGAGCTCGCGAGCTTACCTGCGAGCTGCCGAGCTCGGTCATGCGACTACGAGGAAACTGCTTGAATACGAGCAGGTGATCAAGGTGCAGAGCAAGAAGCTCATCACCATGGGGCTGGAGGCCGCCAAGTGGAAAGATCATGAGGTACTCGCACGTCGCCTTTCTGATCTCTGAGATAGTCGCCTTTTGTGCCGATGGATTTTTGCTTAACCACTGCTTTTTTACCTGTACAGGCCGTCGAGGTGGAGATGGCGAAGAAGGTGTCCCAGCTGGAGAAGGAGCTGGAGGATACTCGGCAAACCTTGGAGGCCGCCCAAGTTCGCATCGTCGAGCTGGAAACTCGGCCTGCCGAGCAACGGCCTTCGTCGGCGGGCCCCTCCAGGGTTGGCAAGCAGATTCGGATACTCGGCGACGATATGGCGTATATTCGCCGGGAGATCGCGCGAGCAACCGGGAAGGTGGTTCTAGGCAGTCTGAAGGCCGATGGCCTCTTGAAGCCGGAGGCAATGAACCTGACTGTCATGGACATCATCCCGGCACTACTCACCGAAGAGTCCAACTCCCCTATGCGAGATCTGCCATCCTCATCCACCGATTCCGAAGATGACGATTCTGAGGACGAGGGCGATGAGGGCGAAGATGTCGACGCTGATGGCGAGGATGGTGGCGAGGATGGTGCATAGTCGCCTGGCCCCCTTTTGCAAATCTGTACAACAATTTTTCTATATGTACTTATGAAAGTAAATGAATACAATTTTTTGCTCGCCTTTTGTAGTCGCTTTTTGCTTTCCTTCTTTTTGTGATCATGTCGAGTAGGCTCTTAAGTTCGGGGCGAGGTTGAGTGCTCGCTAGGCGATTAAGCATAGACGAGATAAGATCCTGTGGACGGCGATCATAACTTACTCGCACGTTAATCGCTCGCTTGTTGGATACTCGCCCATTTATACCCGCACCCACATACTCGCATCTTCATACTCGCACCTTCCAAGGGAACACAACATCCCAAGGTCTTCATCCTGCTGCTCTTGTTGATATGGTTGAAGAGGTCGACACAGTAGGGAATGCCTGTTGGGGAGGTTCCGATGGAGCACCTTCCAAGGGAACACACCATCCCCAGTTCCCCATCCTACTGCTCTTGTTTATGTGGTTGAAGAGGTCGACACAGTAGGGAATGCCTGTTGGGGAGGTTCCGATGGAGCACCTTCCAAGGGAACACACCATCCCCAGTTCCTCATCCTACTGCTCTTGTTGATGTTGTTTGAAGAGATCGACACAGTAGGGAATGTCTGTTGGGGAGGTTTCGATGGAGCACCTTCCAAGGAAACACACCATCCCAAGGTCTCCATCCTACTGCTCTTGTTGATGTTGTTGAAGAGATCGACACAGTAGGGAATGCCTGTCGGGGAGGTTCCGATGGAGCACCTTCCAAGGGAACACACCATCCCAAGTTCCCCATCATACTGCTCTTGTTGATGTTGTTGAAGAGATCAACACAGTAGGGAATGCCTGTCGGGGAGGTTCCGATGGAGCACCTTCCAAGGGAACACACCATCCCAAGTTCCCCATCCTACTGCTCTTGTTGATGTTGTTGAAGAGATCGACACAGTAGGGAATGCCTGTTGGGGAGGTTCCGATGGAGCACCTTCCAAGGGAACACACCATCCCCAGTTCCCCATCCTACTGCTCTTGTTGATGTTGTTTGAAGAGATCGACACAGTAGGGAATGTCTGTCGGGGAGGTTCCGATGGAGCACCTTCCAAGGGAACACACCATCCCAAGTTCTCCATCCTACTGGGTTGCTGAATGCCGATCCAACCTGTTTCCTGCTGCTCAATAATTAAACGGGGAGTTAAGCACACTTAAGCACATTAACTCACATGATAGGAGGAAAACTCGGAAACGAACAACCGGGGCACTGTCCCCTGATCAGGTAAGTCGATCACCTCTTCGTTGAATTGGGAGGTCGGCGTCCAGACTTCTTCCTGATAATCTCACCAGTCGGATGAGAAATGCAGTCGGTGGGAACCGCAGCCAACATGCAAGGGGGGAGCTGATCTCGGACGTCGTTACAGAGGCTTGGACTTAAGGGGACGTATACCCGAGGCATTGTCTCATCACCCGTTCTGGGTTTTTATGAGAATCAAGTCGGAGGCCCGTTTCCCAACCTAACGCGGAGATCGGCTTTTGCCTGCTTCTCTTCTTTTACTTGAAAACACATCTTTGATGAAGCAGATAAGGGCGAGCACCACCTTTGCCGAAGTCAATTATTCCTTCGTCGGATTGGGAGGTCGGCGTCCAGACTTCTTCCTGATAATCTCACCAGTCGGATGAGAAATGCAGTCGGTGGGAACCGCGGCCAACGTGCAAAGGGGGGAGCTGATCTCGGCTGTCATTGCAGAGGCTTGGACTTAAGGGGACGTATACCCGAGGCATTGTCCCATTACCCGTTCTGGGTTTTTATGAGAATCAAGTCGGAGGCCCGTTTCCCAACCTAACGCGGAGATCGGCTTTGCCTGCTTCTCGTCTTTTACTTGAAAACACATAGCTGAAAGTGACAAAAGACTCACCATTTCCCATGTTTCAGGGAGGTGATAGTTTTATTTATGGACAATAAACTTACAGGGGTGGGACGTGTACATACTCCCGCTTAGGAGCCAAACCTTTTCAGGTTGTCGTCGTTCTAGGTGTTCTCCAACAGCTCCCCTTCACGATGAAGGGTTCTTCCCGTCTTGGATTAAGCTTCCCGACGGCGGCTGATCTTCCTGTCGCGTCCGCCTTCTTTCGCTTACCTGAGAAATCGAAAAGGGGACCGTCCGAGGCCATCATCCTGCTCGCCTCGACCTTCAGGTTGTCAAACGTGTTCGTGAGAACGACGTAAAGATGACACGGACTGAATCCCCGTTGCACACCAGGATTCGGTTGACGGTGGAGTCTTCGACGATTGCTTGGATCACACGGGCATCACGGAAGGGATTCTCATTCCCTAACATGCCCTCCTCCGAGAAAGTGATCTCCTCTAGCGTGGGTGGCGCTTGAGAGGTTGGAGCGACATTCTGGCGGTAGGCCTGGTGGAAATTCGTTTTGCGGAAAGATCCGAGCTCCGCTTCTCCATAACTCACTCCTACCTCCCTGGCCTTGATCCTTCCTTGACATTCTTGGCTGACCCGATCCCTATTCCTCCTCCGGCTATTCCTCCGGTTACGTCTGTTCCCCTGACGGACAACTACCATCGACTCCGTGCATCCTTCCTCCTGACGATCTTCTTGCCTACCACGATTCCCCCCCTCCGGCACCTGGTATTTTCTTCCCTCCTCTAGCCGTTCCGGAGTTTCAAAGGGTCTTCCCACTTCCTGTCTCCCTGGCTCCTCTCCTCTGCGCTTTGCCGGCCTACGCTCTTCCGGCCTCCTCCTCTCCCATCTTTGGGGCTCCTCCTTTCTTCTTACGGGGACCATTTCTTCTTCCTCTTCCTCCTCTCCGGTCAGCTGGGTGGACTTGGCCAGGAAGCCACGATTCGAGGCATCCTCGTAGACGTCCGACATGGTCCGGATGGGGACTGCATCCTCAAACCAATGGGGGTGTCGGATAGGGTCGTCTCTCCCCGAGTAGCAATTCATCGCGGGATCTCTGAATCCTTCTGGCACTGGCGCGGCGACGGTCTCCTCCCAGAATGGGCTCCTCCCACCAAACTGGCGACGACCCTCTTTTTGGCGAGTATTGCCCCCATACTCGCTAACATGGCGAGTACCGAAGTACCTCGCCTGCTCCTCTTCGCGGAATCGGATTCTGCCAGCTCCCTGCGAGACTCGCGAGTAGAACTGCGACCTCCTTGGTCGCTCCAGCTCCTCTCCATGCTCCTTCCCTGCTCGCCGAGGGTGAGCACCTTCTTCGGTCAGAATCGGGCGATGAGGCGAGGTCTTCGTGCCTTCCGTGCGAGGTTGAAGAGCTACTCGCAAGGACTCTTCTATCCGCCGCGCGAATTCCTCGAAGACTGCTAACGTCACAAACTCGCCACCACTGGCCGAGTTGCCGACAACTTCCTCATGGTCGCCTACTACAACCATCTTTTCTTCCCACTAAGTTTTCTTTCTCTGGCTGCTGTCCACGCTCACCGCACCAAAGTGTTGACGCCAGGAAAATCCTGACCTCAAAATTCGGACAAATGCAGCCGGAGACTACTTGCCAAGCGGCTCGAAGAGATGGCTTGGCGGGCAACTATGAGGAAGCTAGAAGAGCAACGAACAGGACCCCAGGTGCTGCGGCAGGGAGGTCCCACCACGTACCCAGAAGCTCCGAAGAGACTTCCCCTCCAAGACCAAAAATGGCCGAGCAGGGTACAAGGAAGGCACCGACTTGGCTAGTATCGGGAGTAGCGGCCAAGTGCGACAGGTTCCAGAATTTGAAGGCCCTTTTATTGTCTTTCTTCAATTTGAATTTTTGTTTCCCTTTCTGGTAAGACCTGAAAAGGTATTCTGCACTGGACAATCTCTTTCTTTCCTTCTTTAATTCCCGACCCGTTCACCAACATTAAGCATGTTTCCAAGAAACCTTTTCTCTGTCCTCTGTTAATTCTTTATTCCATTTGTGACAATTAAGGAGTCGTTGGGGAACGGTCTTGAGAGAGGTGGGCCATGAGAGAGGGTCCAAAATGACAGTTGAAAAGGTTTCCCTTTTCAGACTATATTCGACGTAGCGTCGAATTCACTTCCTCTCTTATCGACGCAACTTCGAGTTCTTGTAGGAGCAGCTTCGATTTCATCCTTGCTCTGATTGAACTCTGCTAGGAGACGTTGCGTCGATAACCTATCGACGTAACCGTCGAGTTGAAAGGCATGACTCTGAACTTCATTATCTGCGTCGAGATGAAGTCGACGTTGCGTCGACTTTAGATGACTTCGACGGATATTCTCTTCTGCGTCGAGTAGAGGTAGAAGCTGCGTCGACTTCTCAAGTTACTTTGACAAGTCCATGACCTCTACATCGATATCTATTCGACGTAACGTCGACTTGAGTTACTTCGACAGAAGGGTTGAACCACTTGGACTTCTAGTTAGAGTAGCGTCGATATGGACTCGATGTTGCGTCGAATTCTATTCGATGCAAATGTTAACTTTGTCCCAATTTTGCTTCTCTTGACTTGGTATTGACACCCTTGGTTGAGTGTGATATCCTAAGACATCTAATGACCAAATTACTCTCACTATACAATGGGTAATTCAATCCTAAGAGATAAAATCACTTTTAGTGAATTTGTTAAGTTAAATCAAAAGGGTTTTTCCCAACAATCTCCCCCTATTTATCTTAACAAATTTTACAGTGTTCAAAGTGATTTTACACATTTCTTTGCATAAAACAAAAATACATATATTCAAGACAGTATAGACATATAAAAGATACAGACTGAAATCATAACCCATGTTATTCAATTGTCAAAAAGTATATCAATCATCATATCTGTTTTCCAGGAAGTGTAGAATTTAACAAAGTACCTGATCCTCGCTGCTCCTTCTCAGGAGTTCTTCTTTTTCTTGAGAATACTTTTACTTTCCTTTGAGCAATGTTCAGAGGCTCATCATCTTCTGTAGTAGCATCTTTGGGAAGGTCCCCCTGAATCTCTTCAGCTTGTTGGGCAGCTTCCTGAGCTATTTTAGCTACCTCATCTAGCAGATTGTCATTCTGAGGCTTCTCCTGATCAGCTGCTGTACTTGCAGCTTCCATTTCTATATCCAAGTTCCTTTGAACATCTGGGGCATGCTCCCCCTGAATTACTGGAAGCTCCCCCTGATTTGCTGCTTCTACTCTTTCTTCCTCATTCTGTTTTTCTGGAGCAGACTCCCCCTGATCTGCAGGCTCCCCCTGAATCTGTGCACCTTGAAAGGTGGTCACTTTGTCAGGAGCAGGCTCATTATTAGCATCCCCTTTATCTTGTCCACTCTTATCAAGGACAGGCCTTTCTTCCTCCAATATGTTCTCCCCCTTCTTGACCTTGCTGGCTAGAGAGGTTAAGAACTCTTTTGTAACCATGGAGGAAGACACAAACTCTTTGAGATCTTGGAGGGATCTTTTGGAGTCTAATAACTCAGCCTCCATCTGGGAGTACTTTCTATCAAACTTCCTTGCCTGAGAGGCCACCAGGTCAGCAAATGTTGAAGAGGCAAGGGCCACAACCTTGGAGATGACCCGTTCAAGATCAATTGGGGGAATGTGTGTTGGAACTACAAAGGCAAAGTTAATAGCATTAACTAATGCTGAAGGTATCGAAGCACCATGGGCAGAAGACCAGAAGGCGGAGCAGCCCAAATCTGAAGACGAAGCAGTTTTTCCTTGAGCCGCAGCCACCTTAACTGCACTTGTTTTTATTCCCTGCATTAAATGTAATCGTGACTATATATTCATGGCAATGCCTAATGGAATGCAATCTGATTTTGATGAATGAATCACTTATCTGTTTTTCTTTCCTCTTAATCTCCATCTTCATTTCTATGTTCGATCCACCTGCAAGTTCAACGTGGTATCAGAGCCAGGTTGCATAAGAAGGGTCATCAGTTGAGTGGGGGCATCTTTTGATCATTTTAAATCACAAAACCCGTGTGCCTCTCATTCCCTCATCATCCTATGGCAGCCGCAAATTCCCACATGTTTCAATTCTCACAAAATGGTGTTCCCATATTTGTTGGGGAACATTATGATTTCTGGAAGGCTCACATGCGCCTTATGCTGCATGCACAAGGCCTATGGGAGCTAGTTGTTGCAGAGGCAGTCCCGGAGACAGAAGCAGCAAAGGAGAAAGAAGCAGCAAAGGAGAAAGAAGCCGCAGGAACCAGCAAAACTACATCTGGAGAAAATGCCAAGAATGAGGCAAAAGCCCTTCTACTGCTTCATCAGGGAGTTGGGAAAGACATCTACCCAAGAATAATGGGAGCTGCCACCCCAAGAGAAGCATGGAACATTCTTCAGAATGAGTTTCAAGGCTCCGAAAAGGTGATCTCTATCAAACTCCAATACCAATGGAAAATGTGGGAAAACATCTCTATGAAAGATAATGAATCCATAAAGGATTTTGTGTCTAGAATCATGAGCATTGTCAACCAAATAAGAAGCCTTGGTGACAAGCTTAAAGACAAGAAAATAGCACCAAAAATATTGAGGTGTTTGCCGCCAAAATTCGACTCTATAGTAACCACTATAGAAGAGACAAAAGATTTAAAAACATTATCTGTGACAGAACTCATGGGATCACTTCAGGCCCATGAAGAAAGGCTCAAAAGAGGAAATGAACCTCTAGAGCAAGCTTTTCAAACTAAGACAAAGCTAAGCCAAGAAAAACCAGTCTATAAATCTACTAAGCCAAACCTCAAAGGGAAAGGTAAAGGTAGGTTTATAGAAGGAAGAAATTCAGAGGCAGGAAATAACTCAATGCAATCCTGCATCCTGTGTAAACGAACCAATCACACAGCCTCTGAATGCTTCTATAGATGTAAAAGATGTAAAAGACCAACTCACATGGAGAAGGACTGCTGGTCCAAGAATAAAGAGGAACCAAAGAAAAAAGAAGAAGCCAAGTTCCTTGATACAAATGAAAGACTTTTCATGACTGAAACACATCACAGAAAAACACTTGAAGAAGTTTGGTATATAGATAGTGGTTGTTCAAACCACATGTCTCCAAACAAGCACATGTTTATCACACTTGATGAGTCTAAAAAGTCAAGTGTATTGCTTGGAGATGGGAAGGAACTAAAGATTGAAGGAACGGAAAATGTAGCAGTCACTTCAAAAGAATGAGCAGAGAGGGTAATAGAGGCAGTGCATTTTGTTCCTTCCTTAGCCCAAAGTCTCCTCAGTGTGGGGCAGCTGATGCTAAGGGGGTACTCCATATTGTTTGAAGAAGACCACTGCCATATCAAACTCAAAGACACTAGCATATGTATTGCCTCAGTCAAAATGACTGAGAATAAAATGTTTCCTTTCAATACCACAATACCAGATTTTGCCCTAACCTGCAGCACAAACACAACAGCCTTATGGCATAGAAGGTTCTGTCATCTCAACATCAACAGCTTGAAGCAGCTACAAGAGAAGGAGATGGTCCTGGGATTACCAGAATTAAAGGAGGAAATACATTGTGAAGGGTGCATTATGGGAAAGAGCCATAGGCTACCTTTCCCCACCTCATCTTGGAGGACCATGCAACCATTGGAGCTGATTCATGCAGATCTCTGGGGGCCGTCCCCCACACCAACCCTTTCTGGACTCAGGTATTACCTATGTTTAATAGATGATTATAGCCGGTTCACCTGGATTTTCTTCCTCAACAGCAAATCTGAAGCTTTCCTGAAGTTCAAAGAGTTTAAAGCACTTGTGGAGAATCAAGCCAGTCTGACCATCAAACGATTGAGAACAGATAGGGGAGGTGAGTTCACAAGCAGGGAGTTCTCAGAATACTGCAAGGAGCATGGAATACAGCGGGACCTGACTACACCAAGAACTCCAGAACAGAATGGTATGGTAGAAAGAAAGAATAGAACCATACTAGAACGGGTAAATGCAATGTTGCATCATCACAATGTCCCTGGAGAATTCTGGGCAGAAGCAGCTCACACGGCTGTATATGCTCTGAATAGATCTCCATGTAAAGTTTTAGAAGAAAAAACTCCATATGAACTCTGGTATAACAAGAAATCAAAAATACATCATCTGAGAACTTTTGGTTGTGTTGCTTTTAGGCACATACCAAAGGAAGGGAGGAAGAAGCTAGATGTTAAAGCAGAGAAAGGTGTATTCATAGGCTACAGCACACATTCAAAAGCCTATAGGATATACGATCCAATTCACAAAAAATTGTATATTTCTCATGATGTATTTTTTGAAGAGGATGTCTCCTGGCCATGGGATCAGACAAAAGAAGTGTCATCAACTGGGGTTACTGAGATGCTGTCCCAGTCATCCACTCAGGAGGACTCCAACACTGAAGCTACACAGCTGGAGGTTGCCGTAGAACATCCATCCATCCAAGCTGAAGAAGAGGACAATTCTGATTCCAGTGAAGAGTCATCATCTCCCAGGCGCTATCGGCTGCTCGCAGATGTTTACAAGGACACTGAAAGAGCTCTCCTCATCCAAGATGAACCTGAGAAATATTCCTCTGCATCCAAGGATTCCAGATGGGTAAAAGCAATGCAAGAGGAGATGAAGGTAATTCACAAAAATAAAACATGGGATTTAGTTCCCATACCCAAAAAAAAACATTCTTCCACTGAAATGGGTTTATAAAGCAAAGAAGGATGAGAACGGCAACATTGTTAGATACAAAGCCAGGATCGTTGCCAAAGGCTTCTCACAAAAGCATGGCATCGATTATAATGAAACGTTCTCTCCAGTTGTGCGCATGGAAAGCATGAGAGTTTTTCTTGCTGTCGCTGCCCAAGAGAAGCTAGAAGTTCATCAACTAGATTTTGTTGCAGGTTTCCTAAATGGTGAATTAGAAGAAGAAGTATATACAGAACAGCCAGAAGGTTTTGAGGTAGAAGGAGAAGAAGAAAAAGTTCTGAGATTGAGAGGAGCTTTATATGGACTCAAGCAATCCAGCAGAACCTGGAATCATAAAATAAATACTCACTTGATTGCACTTGGTTTCACCAGAAGCCTTAATGAGCCGGCACTCTATGTGAAAAGGTATCCCAATAATCAAGTGTTATATTTATGCTTGTATGTTGACGATCTTATCTTTTTGGATCCTCAAATGAAATTGTGGAGGAATTTAAAAAGGCAATGAAGAAGGAATATGATATGAGTGATCTTGGCCTCATGAAATATTTCTTGGGTTCCCAAATTATACAAAACCTAGGGAGTATTTTTATTAGCCAAGAATCATATATCAACAAATTGCTAGAAAAATATGGCATGACCAACCGTAATCCAGTTTCCACCCCAATGCTAACCTCTACAAAGATGTCAAAACAAGATCAGACAAGACCTACCTCAGGAGAAGTCTATAGAAGTCTTGTTGGGTCGTTAATCTATCTCACTAATACCCGGCCGGACATAGAGAATGTTGTCAGTCTACTATCCAGGTTTATGGCTCAGCCAACCTCAGAGCATCTCAATATAGCCAAGAGAGTCTTACGTTACCTGAAAGGGACAAAAGAATTTGTCCTGCTTTATCAATCAGAAAAGCAAAATGATCTTACTGGTTACACTGATAGTGACTGGGGAGGATCTCCTGATGATAGAAGAAGCACGGGAGGATATGTTTTCATGCTAGGAACAAAAGTTATCTCCTGGAGTTCAAAGAAGCAGAAGATTGTAGCCCTATCTACAGCAGAGGCAGAATACGTTGCTGCTTGCGCCGCCGCCTGTGAAGCCATATGGCTTCAGCGACTTCTGAAAGATTTTTATACAGAAGAAGGAGAAGGGCCTGTTACCATTTGGTGTGACAATCAAGCAGCTATTGGGATTGCCAAAAATCCCATCTTTCATGCTCGTACGAAACACATTGAGCTGAAATTTCACTTCCTGAAGACACTTGTGGAGACAAAGCAGGTGATTTTGATGCATTGTCCATCCAACAAACAGCTGGCGGACATATTAACCAAACCCTTGGGGGGTAATATTTTTGCGGAACTAAAGTCGAAGCTGATCACTTTACCTTTGAGGGGGAGTGTTGGAACTACAAAGGCAAAGTTAATAGCATTAACTAATGCTGAAGGTATCGAAGCACCAGGGGCAGAAGACCAGAAGGCGGAGCAGCCCAAATCTGAAAACGAAGCAGTTTTTCCTTGAGTCGCAGCCACCTTAACTGCACTTGTTTTTATTCCCTGCATTAAATGTAATCGTGACTATATATTCATGGCAATGCCTAATGGAATGCAATCTGATTTTGATGAATGAATCACTTATCTGTTTTTCTTTCCTCTTAATCTCCATCTTCATTTCTATGTTTGATCCACCTGCAAGTTCAACAATGTGAAATGTAGAAGGAGGAGGTGATGGAGGAAGCTCTTCTTGAACAGGGGAGAGAGGATGGTAAATATCAAGTGAGAAATGTATTGATGGTGGTGGAGGTGGAGCAGGCTGATGATCTGGAATGAGGGTGGATGATAGTTGATGGGATGATTGAGAAGATGGCTCAGGGGCTGAGGTGGATTGGAGCTGTTGTTGTTGTTGTTGCTGTTGTTGTTGTGCTGGAGTGTCTTCCTGAGGGGGATCTGGAACAGTGTCCAGTGGAGGGATATCATTCCTTAGGGGATCTGGCATATGCCTGTCAGATTCTTGAGGAGGAGGAGATGGAGGAGGAGAAGCAGGAGCTTGACCAGGCTTCACAATTTGCCTGTTCCACTTGGAAAAGATTCCAATGTTAATCCTTTTCCCAGGAGAAATGGACACTCCTTTTGATTTGCAAATACTTGGGATGTGTTGGAAGAGCACTTGGCTCATTATTCTCATATAAGCATTTTCCTTATGGGCATGCTTATGCCCAATCATCTTCAGAAGACATCTCCCCCAATTTATCTTCTTCTTGAGGACAAGAGTGTCCATAATCTGCAGTTGCTGCTTTGGAATTGCATCATGAGCTGAGATTTTGCACAAAAGAACCTTCCCAACTATGTCAGCCAGGAATCTGTACTCTTCTGCCAAGTCGATCTTCTTCAGATTTATAGGTCTGTCTTTCTTAAATTGCATGATCTCTAGGATATTCCTCGTCTCCTCTCCTGTCAATTCTTCTGACTCACTTCCAGTAGGTAGATCAAATGTTTGGATAGAAGCTCATCAGTTATACTGATATCTTGTCCAGAAACTGTCCCTTGAAGGGACCCATCATCTGCAGCATGTATACTGTCCTTGAACTCTGTAAGTTCTACATCTAGAATCTTACACCTTGTTGAAATAAGCTTAGTCAGGCCAGCCTCCTGAAATAAGCCAAGTATAGCTTTGAAGCTTTCGGCAGCTGCGCTGAACGAATCAACATCTACATCAAATCCTGAGTTAACCTTGGGTGGAGCCATTTGATTAGATGTACCTGCAAGGACAAATAGAAAACGAGAGAGAGAGAGCACGAGAGAGCTGGAGAACAAGAGAGCAAGAGAGCAAGAAAGCAAAAGGGGGAAAATTCGAAAGCGAAATGATTTCGACGCTGAAGTTGCTTAAAAGAAGATGATTCGTCGCAACTTAGGGTTTTTGTCGACGCACGGTCGATAAAGATTAGTATTTGGCGCGCAAAAATAAGTCGAGAAAGCTTCTAGAAGCTATTCTGAGCGCGCAGTCATTTCGACGTTGCGTCGAATAATATTCGACGAAATCTACTCGACGTAATAACATTCTGGAGATTGTTCAACAATCCTTAAGTTGACGTAGTCCAGTCGACGTTGCGTCGATTTGTAATCGACGCAGCCTCGACTTTGATCAGCGGCCAATCAATACGACGCATGCGTCGATAAGAACTCGACGTTGCGTCGAGATCTATTCGAATTATTCACTCTGAGTGCTTCTTGACGTTGGCGTCGAGTAGAAATCGATGGTACGTCGACTTCTATTCGACGCACCTCTGAATACACAGATCTATTTTCTTTGGAAAATTTTTGCTGTTTTTTCCAGCAATTAAGTTTATTGAAAATAGAGTTTATGATAGAAATTTTATGAACTATAGAGATAACAAGATAATTAAGGGAAGTTATCACTCCCTTAATTTAGTTTAGTTCTTTATTCCTTGAGCTACATCTTCCTTCCCACTCCATTTTCTCCTGAGTGGGACCCTACCTAACCCTGCACAAGTAACTCAAACATTAGATGGAACTCGGGTTACCTTGGGCCCTTTGCTTTTACCATTGTAGGGTTCAATGAAAGAATAAAAGGGTCTTTCAGGATACCCTTTGGGATGATAAGGAATGAGTTTCACAAACCTATTATTTTGATACTTGAAATGAATATAAAATGTATCTAAATATAACAAATCAGCAGAATGTTTTATTATCCTAGGTTTTACTTTAGCCTTTTGGTTGTTGTTATTTAGCTTCTCTACATTGTTCTTTCCTGTAGCTTTTTCTTTCTTATTCTGATGTATCTTATTAGGTTTATCTATCTTATCTGGATGACTGTTATCCTGACTCCTAAATGGTGCACTCATCTCATTTGGTTGATATTCACTAGGTCTGACAATTGACACTGGATTTTTCCAGACAGGTTTCCTAGGTGCTTCTGTGCTAGTGGAGGGCTCTGCTCCTAACCCTAGGTGATTAAATCTCATAGAAAGATTTTCAGTGATGTCTTTGAGCTTCTGACTCCTCCCATTGAGTGAGTCCTCAAAGGTCTTTGCCTTTGCTAGTTCTTCTTTCAATTTTAAGTTTTCTTCCCTCAGTTTAATTAATTCTAACTCTTTATTATTAATTTCATTTGTTAGGATTAGGTGCATTTCATCTTTCTTAAGGTTACCTAGTTCAGTTCTAGCTATGTCTAATTCTTTTTCTACCATAAGATGATCAATGCAGAAATCTTTAAAACATGATTTAAAATCATCAGAATTGAAATCAAATTCATCAAAAATACATACTTGATCATCTTCCTCATCTGATGACATCCCTAGTGCCATCATGCAGGCTGCTTCTGTTGTTGCTTCATCATCATTTTCAGATGATGAGGAACTTAATTCTGCATCAGAATCACTTCATGTCTCAGCAATAAAGCCCTTGGCTTTCTTCTTATCCTTCCCTCTGAAGGACTTCTTCTTCTCTTCTTTGTTGCTTCTTCTGTCCCTCTGCTCTTGTGGGCACTCAGGAGCAATGTGCCCTGGCTTGTTGCAGGTGAAGCAGATAATCTCCCTTCTTGGAGTTTTATCATACCTGGGTCTTGAATCTTTCTCTCTTCTCCTTGAGTCTTCAGTCTTGACCCATTTATTGAATCTCCTTGCTAGGAGATTAAACATCTCATCTTCAGGAGTAGAGGGCTCTCCTTCAGTAGCTTTCAGAGCTAAGTTCCTTTGGATAGGAGCTGGAGTGGTTTCCCTCTCTTCTGACTCAGCCCTATTTTTCAGTAACATCTCATAGGACTTAAGCTTTCCTAGCAAAGCTTCAGTTGAGATCTCTTTGTGACATCTGGATTCTCTGATTGCCCAGATCCTTGAATCCCATGAGTTAGGGAAGCACATGAGAATCTTATCATTAATTTCAGTCAAGGATATCTCCTTGTCCAAAGTCTCTGAGCTCATTAATGATAATACTGAATCTGTCATACATATTAGCAACAAATTCTTCAGCTTTCTTCTGACAGTTCTCATACTGGGATATGATAAGGGACTTTTTGTCCTTTCTTTCACCAACACTTCCTTCCACCATTGTGGTGAGTGAATCTCAGATCTCTTTTGCTGATTGACATTCAGCAACCTTCTTGAAAATATCATCTGACATTGTTGATACCAGAATGTTTATGGCATTGACATCACATGCCTTGACCTTCTTCTCAGCCTCTGTCCATTCCTTTCTTGGGACAGCCTCTGTTGTTGAAGATTCTCCTGCCTTTTGTCTGACTGGAGCAGGAGGACCTGTGAGAAGAACATTATAGATGTCTTCATCAATGGAATTCATGTAAAGTCTTATTCTGGTCTTCCAGAGTGTGAACTTATTCAAGTTACACACTTGGGGTCTTGTAGAAGCATAATCCTTAGAACTCATTTTCTTTAATAAATATCTTTGTAATAAAGAAATAAGAGTAGGAGGTCTTTTTGACCAAGGTGTTAACATTTTAATGATCAACCTCTCTCTGATACCAATCGAAAGTGCACAGTGTGCCTCTGAGAATCCTCTAGAGGGGGGGAGGTGAATAGAGATTTAAATTTATTTCTATTCTATTTGTGCAAGTACAATAAATCCTAAGTATTATACTTCACCAAGATAAATCCCAGAATAAATAATTGCAGAATGAAATCTAAGCTATGAGGGACAGCACAGAAAATTGACAATCCAGAAGACACGGAATTTTTTATAGAGGTTCCCCAAAATGTGGGTACTCCCCTCTTCCACCACCTGGTAGGGATGCACCACTGTGCCTGAGTCTTTTGGTCAGGAGACTTTTAGAACCACTGATCTTTTTACAAGGAGATCATGAACCACCAGATCTTTTGATAAGGAGATCTTGAACCACCAGATCTTTTGATAAGAAGATCTTGAACCACTGAATCCTTTGAAGAGGGATTAATAAAACTCTTTTACAAAAGGGAATTAGAAAAAGAAAGAAGAAGAGAAAGGGTGTAGAAATCTTGTTCTCAAAATTCTTATGAAGGTTGTATGAAGAACAGCCTCTTGAATGTTTCACTGGATCTGCTCTTGATTAACTCTTGCTTATGATAGTGATGATTTGCAGGAGCTCTAGTTGTCAGATCCTTGTTCTTCTCTTCCTATAGAACTCTGGTTGCTATATGATAGTGTTGAGAAGCAGCCTTTTGTTGTTCTGTTGTTCAGGAGAGAGCAGTTCTTTCTTCTCTTTTCTATATTCTCTGTTAGGGTTCCTGAGAGAGGAAGAAAAAGAGAGAGACCTAGAGAGAAGATGATGGCCGATTGTAATGAATGCATTACTTGTCTCTTTTTTCTCTGCCCTTTTATTGTCTTTCTTCAATTTGAATTTTTGTTTCCCTTTCTGGTAAGACCTGAAAAGGTATTCTGCACTGGACAATCTCTTTCTTTCCTTCTTTAATTCCCGACCCGTTCACCAACATTAAGCATATTTCCAAGAAACCTTTTCTCTGTCCTCTGTTAATTCTTTATTCCATTTGTGGCAATTAAAGAGCCGTTGAGGAACGGTCTTGAGAGAGGTGGGTCATGAGAGAGGGTCCAAAATGACAGCTGAAAAGGTTTCCCTTTTCAGGTTATATTCGACATAGCGCCGAATTCACTTCCTTTCTTATCGACGCAACTTCGAGTTCTTGTAGGAGCAGCTTCGATTTCATCCTTGCTCTGATTGAACTCTGTAGGCGACGTTGCGTCGATAACTTATCGACGTAACCGTCGAGTTGAAAGTCATGGCTCTGAACTTTATTATATGCGTCGAGATGAAGTCGACGTTGCGTCGACTTTAGATGACTTCGACAGATATTCCCTTCTGCGTCGAGTTGAGGTAGAAGTTGCGTCGACTTCTCAAGTTACTTTGACAAGTCCATGACCTCTACGTCGATATCTATTCGACGTAACGTCGACTTAAGTTACTTCGACAAAAGGGTTGAACCACTTGGACTTCTAGTCAGAGTAACGTCGATATGGATTCGATGTTGCGTCGAATTCTATTCGACGCAAATGTTAACTTTGTCCCAATTTTGCTTCTCTTGACTTGGTCTTGACACCCTAAGTTGAGTGTGATATCCTAAGACATCTAATGACCAGATTACCCTCACTATACAATGAGTAATTCAATCCTAAGAGATAAAATCACTTTTAGTGAATTTGTTAAGTTAAATCAAATGGGTTTTTCCCAACATAAAGGATGCTGAGCGGATGTACGATTACCTTGAGTACCAGAAGAAGGATATGGTATTATGGACAAAGCATGTGTGTTTGTGCTCATGCGTCTCTGAGTATAAACCTGCAAAGGAGGAGTCACATGAGGAGGAAGCCGAGGAGGCAAAGACAGAGGCAAAACTACCGTACTAATAGGAGTAGGAGGACTAGCAGGTGGATAAGTAGGGGAAATAGGGAGAGGAATAGAGGGAGAGCTTACTTCCATGATAACAGACTCCCCCTGAAGTGAGTTCCCATAGTAAGATTCAGATTCATGAAAGGTGACATCCATAGAGACAAAGGTCTTTCGGGTCACAGGATGAAAGCACTTATACCCTTTTTAGGTGGGAGAATAGTCGATAAAGACACCGCAACGCACGGGGTCAAGTTTGGAAGTGTGATGTATGTGGACAACACACACACCCAAAGATACGTGGAAGAAGGTGAGTAGAAGAAACATTAAGAGTGTCGAGGTTTTTCTTTTGGCGAAGGATGCGAGTAGGCATGCAGTTAATAAGATGCGCCGGCATAAGGACATCCCCCCAGTAATATTTAGGAAGATGTATCCAAAGCAAGAGACACCGAGCAACCTCAAGAAGGTGTCGATTCTTACGCTCAGCGACCCCATTCTGAGCAGGGGTGTAAACACATGAAGTTGGGTGGATGATGCCTAGGTCATTGAGGTAGCGCTCAAAGTGAAAGTCAAATGTACTCGTGGTCATTGTCACTGCGCAAAATTTTAATGGTAACATGGAACTGAGTTGTTATCATTTTATGGAACCATTAAAACAGAGAAAACACGTCATTTTTATTGTTCATCAGGTAAACTCATGTGCAACGAGAAAAACAATCTATGAAAATAACGAACTAGTGACAACCAAAAATAGAAGCAACTGGGCAAGGGCCCAAACATCAGAATGAATAATCGCAAAAGGAGTAGCACTAGGGAGGAACATGAGTAAGAGAAGTACGTTTGTGTTTACTAAGTTCACACACATCACAAGTAAAATTATTAAACAAAGAGTTGGATATAACAGGTAATAAAAGTTTCATAGTAGGGATAGACAGATGTCCTAGGCGATAATGCCAAGAATCCAAATCAGAAGGTTGAGCCACATAAAGAGCTTGCAGAGGAGCCGTGCTGGAGGGACCAAACACATAGAGACCTTCGCACAGTCTACCAGAGTCAATCGTCGTCCCCATCTTCAAGTCCTAAAAGATACAAGAAGTGGGGGGGGGGGAGTCACTGAGCAATCCATAGAGTTAGTCAAGTGACTAATAGAAAGCGGGTTTCGAGTAAACTTAGGAATGTGAAGAACTGAAGAGAGAGTGAGGGAAGAGCATGAAATGGATCATTTTCCAGCAATAGAAGAAAAAGATACATTGGCAATCCTCACTTTGTCTCGACAAAACAGAGAAAAGTTGGACACGAAACTTGTCACAAAGCCTATCATATGGTCGGTAGCTCCGGAGTCGATGATCCACTGGGTAGAAGAGAGGGTGGTAGCAGAATGTGCATATGGGAGCCCCTGGTGGGCATTAGAGGACGATGAAGAACTAGATGGCTCAGACGGCTGATCATGCATCAGGCGACGAAAAGCTTGGATCTCGTCGGCAGAAAGGGTAGAAGGAGCTTCCGTAGTAGCAGGGCAACCATGAGGAGCAATATCTTCAATGGCATCCAAAAGATGTGCAGATCTGGATGGAGGTGGTCGACCTTAAGAACGACCACATCAAATGATCCTTCTTTGTAGACTTAGGCCGACTGTCATGAGTAGGACAACCACTGGGGTTGAACTGAGCAGTAAGGGTTGAACCCTCTGAGCCAGAGTCAGGGAGTAACATCTGTCGGCGATCAAATTCTTGTTACACAAGGCTGTAGACTTCTGGCAGAGAGGGGAGAGGAGAACGCCCAAGAATTGAACATTAGTAGGATCAAAATCACGATGCAGACCATGAAGAAATTCAAAGATCCGATTGTGTTGGAGTCGATGATCCACTGGGTAGGAGAGGGTGGTAGCAGAATGTGCATATGGGAGCCCCTGGTGGGCATTAGAGGACGATGAAGAACTAGATGGCTCAAACGACTGATCATGCATCAGGTGACGAAAAGCTTGTATCTCGTCGACAGAAAGGGTAGAAGGAGCTTCCGTAGTAGCAGGGCAACCATGGGGAGCAATATCTTCAATGGCATCCAAAAGATATGCAGATCTGATGGAGGTGGTCGACCTTGAGAACGACCACATCAAATGATCCTTTTCCGTAGACTTAGGCCTAGTGTCACGAGTAGGACAACCACTGGGGTTGAACTGAGCAGTAAGGGTTGAACCCTCTGAGCCAGAGTCAGGGAGTAACGTCTGACGGCGATCAAATTCTTGCTACACAAGGCTGTAGACTTCTGGCAGAGAGGGGAGAGGAGAACGCCCAAGAATTTGAACATTAATAGGATCAAAATCACGATGCAGGCCATGAAGAAATTCAAAGATCTGATTGCGTTCTTCTCGAGCCCGAGTAAGCACTTTATCATCCGGAGAGACAAGAGTAAGTGCATAAAAGCGATCATATTCTTAATAGAGCTGCGTAAACTCCGGGTAGTAGGCGGAGGGGGAACGATCGCCCTGCTTCAAAAGGAATATCTATCGTCGAAGTTGAAAAATCTGAGGGCATTCCCAAGATAAGAATATGCAGCCTCAGCGCTCTTCCAAATATCGGACGCAGTGTCCAGAAATAGGTAATTGCGAGCAATAGAATCCTGCATAGAGTTGTGAAGTCACGACATCACGAAGAGTTTTCAGACTCCCATTGCGGCCAATCTGTGGATGCCTGGGCGGGTGTCGTGGTTGTGCCACTTACATATCCAAACATATGACAACTTTTGAGGGAAAGGGTGATGGAACGAGACAACGGGAGGTAGTTGGTGTCATCAAGTTTCAGGGTGATAATTTGAGGAGTCTCATGGCATGGGTTGCACAGCCGGATCCCAAAGCCGACATCGGGGTGGATGCAACACGAACCCCGGAGGACGTGTTTGTAGAATCAACACTCCCATCCATAGCAATCCAAGGATAAAAACCACAAGATGGCAGAAATGAGGAGAAGGAGCGCAACCCAAGGGTTTTCTCATAGAAAGAGAAGAACCCAAAAAAGGTCATGACAATGGAACCAAGGGAAAGTAGCAAATCAGGTATAGGAAGGAGGAAGAACCATCCTCAACAAAAGAAGGAACGAACCCTCTTCTTGGACTTGGACTTGCAAGGTGAGGAGTTCCTAGCGAGGGTAGGTCAAATACTGACTCGAAAGAGCTCTAGATGAATTTCATGCGTTCTTCTTTTTATTGACTAAGGATGCTATAACAGTCACAATGCTATGGGGATGGCGTTGACGCTAAAGATTCCGCAATGTTCCTCTTCTTCTTATTGAAGTTTCCCTCTGGATCGTAGTGCTTTCCTTGTTGAATCATCCCCCTAAAAACGACCCTTGGCTTGACAAATAATCATCCTCTTATCTTCTCCTTAACTATCTGATATAGAGGAGACACACTCTTATCTTCTCCTTAACTATCTGAATATAGAGGAAACACACAATTATAAAAAAAAGGTAACATCTTTCATCATTTCATATGTACACCCTTCCTTAATGAAGAGGAGTATCAATTTATTAAAAAAAAAGAGAAAGCTTATTTTAATATGTAACTTCCCAAATTGTTCCATGTGTATCCATGTTAGGAAGAGGTTTGAAGGAAGGAAGAAGGGGGGAGGAGGAGATTAGAGAAGAGGTTTCAGCTCCTAGGGCTCCTCCAAATTGATCTTACTTCCAAGATGAATAAAAATGAGTCATACATAGGCTTATATAGTGTCTAGCTCATAAACACAAAAAAGGAACAAACGGTAAATAACCACATGACCCAAATTACATAAGCAATAATATAATAGAGCCAATGGGGTGTGTGATGCCCGTGTGCACAACAGACCAACATCCTCCGTCATTTTGGGATCTGTGTCCTCATCTCCTCGGAGTCTGGGAACAAGAGGCGGAATGTGATGCGGTCCAACCCTGCTGATTCGGATAGGGGTCCGCCAAACCACAACACCAAGACTAAGAGATTCTCTCGGAGTAAGGTGCGCGTATCCCGGATGAGCTATGGAGAGTAGTTCGGTGGGGTGATGCCCGACGGGGCCAAGGTAATGTCATCTCCACTAGCGCGGAGGTGGAAGGTGGGTTGCATCGGCAAAGATTCCTGGGAAAGCGTCTAGGATGGGTTGCAACTGGGGTGGTGTAGGGTAGGCCGGGAGGGGAGGGGTAGGCTTGACAACGTGCCACAAGTACACGACAAAGTGTACTTTTACTATTTTCTGAAGAGACTGAAAGGCAACCGCCTGACAGATGAGGGAGGCCTCCCCTTCAAAAGTAAGGAAACAGTTGATTGATGAAAGCACATCGCCATGTGGTCACAGTTGGCATACGCGTCGCCGAGGGAACGAAGTCACGATACACCAAATATGACGTCAATACCACCGAGCTAAAAAGAGTAGAAGTCTGCTCGGGGAGAGCAGGGGACCACGGTCATTTCCAGGCCTGTACAAAGACCATTAGTGGCTCTGCGACGATCGCCGCCTAAGTAGAACGAAAAACGAGGACATGAGCAAAGGTCTAGCTGTATCACTAAGCACTTGGAGATGAAGTTGCGGCTGACCACATTGTCAATCATCACAATCACAAGAGTGTCACACAGGGAACTTGAGAGCTTCAATGTTTGGAGGCCAGAGGTGCTGCCAACTGCGAAGCACAAAAGGTTTAAACGATGCAACCTCGCTTGGGGTCCATCACTGTGTGGTGTGTCCTTGCCCTCCAGGGCTTCGAAATCCTCAAGGGTGATCTTTGGGTCACCCTCACAATGGTGATGCAGAAGTCATTCAGGGGCAATCATGAGTCAGGGAGTAGGGTTGTTTACAACAGAAACAAAGACTCTTAATGCGAAGATCGTGGTACTCTTGGTTGGTCATCTGGGGAGCGGGCAACGGCCGGGGAGGCCGTGGAGGTAGCCGAGACGCGGAGAAGCCGCGGTATGCTCCCGCGAAGAAGCCAAGCTATCATAGTGGAAAACTCCCTGGGGAGGGGGGGCGGTGTCGATGAGTTTGGCATTCAAGTCTGCTTCCACCAAGTGAGCGATATCCATGGCGTTGAAGAGGGAAGATGCGGTCTGTGCTGGCGAGGGAGGCATATTTGAACACCCGGAAGGCTGGTGGGCTTGATCGAAGGGGAGATGCGAAAATCTGCTTCTGTCGGAGAGGGCGACGAAATAAACGCAGGAGAACTGCTAGATACGTGCATTTCTGGATGAGGCCGAAGGGGGAGAAGCCAGCCGAAGGAGGAAGACTGGAGGCGGCGGTGTCGTGGGTGTAGCGTGGCTGGATTGTCGTGGAGATCCCGTCGAGGAAGTGTTGCGAGCTCGGGAAGAGACGAGCATGTGAGGTTGTTGAGAAGATGCAATTGCGTGGATTTAACAGGGAAGATGATCACTGGAGGAGTCGGGAGCGGAAACGCAGGGAAGAAGGTCATGGGTTCGTTTCCGTGAAAACCCGAGGGTAAGGGGGCGAGGTTCCCTATGGCAGCGGATTGTGGAGGAGAACTGTGGTGCCTAAGGGTTGTACCAAGTTTATTATGAGCCTATCTTGGGTGTTTGTTTTAGGCAGCGCTAGAGGCGGAGATACAATGGGGCTAACCCTAGAATGGGGGAAAGAAGATGAGAAGAAGAACCAAAAGGAGAGAAGAGAGGACTAGAGAGAGAAGGAGAAAAGTCAGAGAGGGAGAAATTTTGATTTAATTCTTGCATACCTAATTCATGATCCAAAGGTCCCCTTATATAAGACCCTGATGGCATGTGCATAAATACCCAATATAATGAGATGCGTGAACATTAAAACACTAAGATTCTAATAACCCATAATAAAGATTCGACTAGATTCCGCTTATACAACTCGACTCATACAACTCAACATGATACCTAAAGACTCACAATAATATAATTGCTAGATAACTGACGGCGCGGGACCCATAACACCAATAGGGAAACTATGCCACCAGCAAGATTCCACCACGTGCGTTTAACAACATGCCTTTCTATAGTTAGTGCTTCCTCCGGTATGGGCCCGTCCTGCACTCAATTGTTAGCTGTCAAGAAGAAATTGTCCTCATGGTCCCCTCCCTTTTCAGTGGCATGGAACAAGTCAAGACTACCATCCTGACGTTCAGGTCACGGTGCGGGAGAGAGATTCACACCCTCTTCATTGGTCGCTCTAACTTCAAAACCATCAACGTCGATGACTCTAAGTCGAACCACCGTCGACATGCCCCCCTTTAGCATATGGAGCCCATCGCCTTCCTCTAACCCACCATCGAATCTCATCCTTCGAACGCTTGTCAATATGATAGTCATCAAGAGAGCAACACTTTCGTGCAATTTCAAAAAGTTCATCAAGTGGAGTTAGTCCTAGGGCTTGCCCTTCTTCAGTGAATTCGCCAAATCATGCGACCTTCGTTATATTGCAACAATCGCTAATTATCATTCCGCCCCAAAATATTTTCACAAATTTAAGAGTGATGCTCTACAAACCTAAAGACCATCAATACCCTCACACCAAAAAATCTACACAAACCTAGTTGGTGCAACAAGAAAACCACAAGACTATATTTATTGAACTATACATCTTTAACGGATCATCTAAACCTACTTTCAGTTAATTCAATCAAAACCACATGTATCATAACACTACAAATCTTTCTCAGTGGATCAACCATTACTGTAAATATAAGAAAGCCAAAGTAGAAAAAAAGAATCACTATATCATCAAACCATTTAGAGGCGAAAATACCTAGGGAACAAATAATCCGAATTGATAAACAAGAGGGAGTGGGAAAAACCTGCAAGGTTCTAGGCTCCTGAGCCTCACGAATGGCATGGACGAGGGCGGCGGTGGCCAGAGCCTCGATACTACGGTTGCGGAGGCAGGTGGCGGAGCAACAGTCGCGAAAGAGCTGGAACGCGTGGTCTACGACGTCGTGGTCAAGCCCAAGTATAGATGAAACATCGATGATCTGGAGGTACGCGCGGAGGTGATCAACGGAGACCATCGGCCCAGCAGGATCGGCTGCTGCAGATCCGGAGGAGGAGGAATCTAGGGCGCGCTCGAGCTCGGCGAGGTGGCCGGAGAAGGAGTAAGCAGATCGAGCAAAGACGGGCGAGTGCTCGAGGGACCAGGTGGAGAAGGCCGTGATGAGGCCTGTGGGGTGGAAGGGATCCTCATCGTTGGAGGAAGGGGATGGTACGGCGGCGAGATCGGGGGTGACGAGGGGAAGAGCGGAGTCGTGGGCTTGGAGGAGGAATAAGTTGTGGGTTTGCGTGTGCCGTTCCTCGACCACCCGACCGCAGGCGGAGCACTCCGTCACGTGGCGGCCGGAGGCGGTGGTGACGCAGCGGCCCTGCGTTCCCGGGCAGTACGGGCACCGGACGAAAAACATCTCAAGCAGCGCCGGAGATTATCCGAAACTTTTTCGGCCGGGGAGGAGAAGTGGACTGAACTGTGGACTTGTTGCGGATAAAACGGGTCGGGTTTAGGAACATTTTATGAACCCGACCGAGCCGGGTTTGGATGCATCTGACTAGCCGAAATGGTTCGAGCAAATTCAAAAACACGTGTCAGTCTTTTTTAATGGCGGTACTCAGAACCCGTACAGGCCAAGCCTATTGGAGTGAGACCGATCCAACTCGAGTGAGACCGATCCGACTCGAGCGAGACCGAGCCGACTCGAACGAGCCCGAGCAGACCCGAATTGGGCTGGTTCACGGACGAATAGCATGCCCGTTGTGCTAGACCTTGTGCTCTAAAGCAAGGCTCCCACTGCTTCACTTTAGGGATATTGCAACGATGAAAATGTGTTGCAGAAAATGTAACAACGTTTGCATTATATAGGTTGCAATAGTTTCAAATTAAGCTGCAAAATGGACGGTGAAATTTAGGTTATTCTCGTCAAGACAATTAAATTTGACTATTTACATGTCAAAAACGGTGGTCGAAAAAGGAAGAAACGGTTTCGTTCATATTTGTTTTTGGCTAGAGGAGGAAGACGATCATGTGGTAGTTGACTGATTTAAGTGATTAATGTGGAGCGAACATGTTTAAATTTAGTTGAGATCTTTGCAGCCATTGTGTTGATAGGACGATGAAAATTTGGGTTTAAATGATTTAAATCAAAGGTGTACCGTTATTATTGTTGTACACCCATAAAGGTCTTGGGGTGCGTCTAGAGAAGACTCCGCTAAAGAGAGGCGGGGTCAACGGTCAACGTATAATCGCTCGAGTTGAAGGAACAAAACCCGTCATTTCCGCCGCCAACCGCCAGGACGAGAACGCGCGTCGCAAGCGCACGCGCTACCGCGCGTGCGGTAGCGCAAGGTAGCGTGCGGGCAGCGCCCCACGTCAAAGGAGGACGGCCCAGCCGCACCCCCAAGGGGTGCGGCCAAGCCGCACCCTCAGGGGGTGCGGCCAAGCCGCACCCCCCAGGGGGTGCGGTCGAGCCGCACCCCGCAAGGGGTTCCCCCAAGGGGTGCGGCCCCAGCCGCACCCCCAAGGGGTGCGGCCAAGCCGCACCTCCCCTTTGGGTGCGGCCAGGCCGCACCGCCCTTGAGGCGCGATCGGGCCCCCTCCCTCCTCTTTCTTCACAGGGGGGCTCATAGGGGGCCCCGCCGTAATCACGCCCCCTCGCCGGGTGCGTCGGATCCCAATTTCTCCTTGGGGCACAACTCCTCATTCCGCCGTTCGCCCAGAACGCCTCGCAACGCGACCAGGGCGCATCTGCGCTCACGCGCGCGCTCAGAACGCTTCTGAGCGCGCTTAGAACGCCTCCGCGCCCACACGCGCTCAGAACGCCTCCGCACTTACGCGCGCCAAGTATTTATGGAAGTTACAAACGGCAAAATTACCGGACTACCCCCGACCAAAGCTATAAAAGGAGCCCCACGGCTTCATTTGAAAGGACCTTGCCTTCTGCACCCGGGAGAGCTCCTTGCAGACTTTTGCGGAATTCTCCTTCGACGCTTGAAGATCTCCTTCGCGAACTTGAAGGTTTCCTTCGTCCCGAAAGGCGACACCGCTTCTCACTTTTGTTCTCCGGAGCCTTCTCACTTTTGTTCTCTGGAGCCTTCTCACTTTTGTTCTCCGGAGCCTTCTCACTTTGGTTCTCCAGCATTCTCAGAAGGAGAAATACTTAGTTTTCTGAGAGGTGGCCTGTCACCCTCGGAGCTCTCTCTCTACTATTGTAACGAGCAGCGGCCTGTCGCGCTCGAGTTCTAAGTACCAGATTGTAACCCCCAGAAGATAGTGAAGTTTGGTCGGCACAGCTCCGGCCGTGTGGTTTTTTACCCTTTCCGGGTTTTCCACGTTAAAAAGTCTCAGTGTACTCAACGAATCTCAAATTGACTGTTTGCGCGCTTGGTTCGCTCCCGAGCTAAGGTGGTTCAAGTAAACCGGTCTACCAAGAGCCCTAAGCGACCCGCAACAGTTTGGCGCCGTCTGTGGGAACTTCCTAAAACTCTCTGAAGGTCAACTGCAATGGCAAGAAAGAGTACTCGTACTACTGGAGGATCAATGCCGGAAGGGCGCGTCGACCCAGCTCCCTCTCAATCGCTTATCAATGCGCCTCCCGCGGAGGGGGCAGTGCCTGCGCCTGCAGCAGGACTGGAAGGGCGCATGCGGCAGATTGAAGAGCAGCAAACCGAGATGTTGACTCTTGTAAGGAATCTCGGGGCTCCCCAAGTTCCAGTTCAACCACCAGCATAGAACGTACCTCCGCCCCCGGTCCCAAATCATGCCCCGAACGAATAGGTCGTTCGAGAGGACGAAGCTTCAGAAGGATTCTCCAACGCAGCAAGCTCCGCTCACCCTGCCCCGCCAGCTGGGGGCCCAGAAGCTGACCACCGTCTCCATCACCCGAGAAGAGCTGCCCCTGATCGAGCAGTAGAAAGAGCTACGCGAGAAGAAATACGCGACATGATAGAAGAGGAATACGCCCAAGCAGGACGACGCGCAGCCCTCGCCCGCCGTCCCGCACACCACGGCTCCCCTATATCGCCTCAAGTCTTGGCCCATCCAATTCCGAATGGTTTCAAGCTTCCCAGCATCGAGACATTCGACGGGACGGACGATCCGTTGGAGCATGTCAATCACTTCACCACCGTCATGAGGATTTACAGCGCCCCTGATCCGCTCCTCTGTCAGGTGTTCCCGGCAGCCTTGAAGGGACAAGCGCGCACTTGGTTCCACTCCCTGCGGAATGGGGTCATCAACAACTTCACAGAAATGGCGCAGCAATTCGTGAACTAATTTATCGCCAACCGCAGAATTGTCCGAGATCCCTCCCATCTCCCAGGGATCCGCCAAAACGACGGAGAGACACTCAAAGATTTTTTCTGACGCTTCACTACGGAGGCTCGGCAGATCCCAGGAGTTGACCCTGAGCTCCTGCGGGGAGTTTTCCTCGGAGGACTTCGCCCAACTGACTTCTACTCATCTCTCATGAGAGAAACCGTACCAAGTTATCCCGATCTCGTTCACCGAGTTGAAGCTCAGATAACTGCCGACGAGGCCATCGAAGCGCAACGTCGTCGTGATCCCCGAAGGGACCTGGGACCACAGCCGCCCAGGACGTACACCCCGTTGAACACTACTAGAACGAATGTACTGTACGCCATTCAGAACAACCCAGAGTTCTGCACGCCCCGGGTGCTACCACCAAATCTGAGGGGCGACCAGTCCAAGTACTGCGAGTTCCATTGAGGAACCGGGCATACCACTGAAGAATGCACCAGACTTAAAGACGAGATCGAGCGTCTCATCCGCCAAGGACTCCGAGGAAGATTCCTGCAAGGCCTGGTTCCTGACCATCCCCATCAACCTAGGGAGGCGAGGGAGCAGCCTCCCGCCCCCCGAGGCACAGGTGGAGCAAGGCCGATGGTGGGAGAAATCGAAACGATCGCCGGGCCTCCCATCTTAGCATCCCAAGTCCTCTCGATTGCCCGACCCGTAAGAGACCACGAAGACAAAAAAACTCAAGCAAGATGTTACGATTGCTTTCGGAGAAGAAGACTTGCAAGGGTTGCGGCTTCCGCACCAGGATCCACTCGTGATTAGCGCAGGGATTGGGGACCCTTGCTTCAAAGTGAAGAGAATACTGGTCGATAACGGAAGCTCAGTTGATGTTCTGTTCCTCTCCACCTTACAAAGTATAAAACTTACAAAAGATCAGCTCAGCCCTGCAGCCGGGCCCGTCTACGGCTTCGACAACAGACCTGTCCCAGTTCAAGGCATGATTACTCTCCCAGTCACATTGGGCGAGTTTCCAAGGCAGTCGACATACAACATCTGGTTCATGGTGGTAGAATCCACCTCCGCCTACAATGTCATCTTCGGGAGACCGCTCTAGACAATCTTTGGAGCAATCCCTTCCATTCTGCATCTGGCTATGAAGTTCCCAACTGTCGCAGGCATAGGAGTCGTAAGAGGAGACCAAGAGGCAGCCAGAACCTGCTATCTGAAGCAGGCTCAGCCAGTAAAGGCAACCGCCCTCAATATCAATAACTTCGACCTGCGAGACGAAGCCACTCTGCAGCGAGGAGTGCCCGTTGAAGGACTAGTAGAAGTACCACTCTCCCAGCAAGACTCGACTCAGACTGTTCAGGTCGGGTCACTCCTATCACGAGAAGAACGAGAAGAATTCACAACCTTCCTGCAAGAGAACGAGGACATCTTCGCTTGGAGCCCGGAAGACATGTTCGGGGTGGATCCTGAAGTCATTTATCACTCTTTAAACATCGACCCCGCCTGCAGGCCTGTAATTCAAAAGAAGAGGAACTTTGCCCCCGAGCGGCTGAAAGCGATCGAGGAGGAAGTAGCTAAACTCCTCGAGGCATGGTTCATACGCGAAGCAGAATACCCCACGTGGCTTGCCAACGTGGTCATGGTGAAAAAGGCCTCCGGGAAATGGTGAATGTGCGTCGACTACAGCAATCTGAACCAGGCATGTCCAAAGGACAGCTTCCCCCTCCCGAGGATCGACCAGCTCGTCGACGCGATGGCCGACCACGAGCTACTCAGCTTCATGGATGCCTATTCAGGTTACAACCAGATAAGAATGAACCCCGCGAACGAGGAGCATACCGCCTTCCGCACCGACAGAGGAGTCTACTGCTACAAGGTGATGCCCTTCGGTCTTAAAAATGTCGGAGCCACCTATCAAAGGCTAATTAACAAGGTCTTCAAGAATCTCATCGGGGAAACGATGGAGGTTTACGTGGACGACATGTTTGTGAAAAGCGTCCACCGTTGCGACCACTTGAAAGACTTGGGAAAGTGCTTTCAACTTCTCTGTCGCTTCCAGATGCGGCTCAATCCCAGCAAATGCACGTTTGGTGTGACGGCGGGAAAGTTCTTAGGTTTCATGGTAACCCATCGGGGGATTGAGGCCAACCCCGAGAAGATCAAGGCGTTGGAGGATATGTCTCCACCTCGCTCAATTAAGGAAGTGCAACGCCTGAACGGGAGGATCGCCGCGCTATCCCGTTTCTTGTCACGAACGGGAGACAAGTACCTCCCCTTCTTCAAAATCCTTCGAGGAGCGCGCCACTCCGGCTTCCGGTGGACTGACGAGTGCCAGGTGGCGTTCGAACTTCTCAAACAATACCTGGCTTCGCCACCACTTCTGTCAAAACCCACCCCCAGAGAAACTCTATTTTTATACCTGGCAGTGTCGCCTACGACTCTTAGCTCGGTGCTCGTGAAAGATGAAGGAGGGGTGCAACGACCAATCTACTACCTCAGCAAAGTCCTCTCCGACACCGAAACCAGATATGCAGCAGCGGACAAGACAGCCTTGGCCCTTGTCTTTTCGGCGAGGAAGCTTCGGCCCTACTTCCAGGCTCATACAGTAAAAGTGTTGACACAACTCCCACTGCGAGCAATCCTCCAGAAACCGGAAGTCTCAGGAAGACTGGTAAAGTGGGCCGTAGAGCTCGGCGAGTTTGACATCCAATTCCTGCCTCAACCTGTCATCAAGTCGCAAGTACTCGCCGACTTTGTTGTAGAGTGCACCATCCCGCCAGAAACGGCTCTGGTCGAAGACACCATTAGCCCCCGTTGGACTCTCTACGTCGGCAGCGCCTCAGGAGCGGAAGGGGCCGGAGCAGGCTTGCTCCTCATCAGTCCTGACGAGATCACCATAAACTATGGACTCCGGTTAAAATTCCCCGCAACAAATAACATTGCGGAATACGATGCGCTAATCGCCGGTCTCCGGCTCGCTATCGATTGCAAAGTTAAGAGCCTGACTATTTACACAGACTCTCAACTCGTAGTCTCGCAAGTCGAAGGAGACTACGAGGCTAAGAACGACCAGATGGCAAAGTACCTCGCATTCGCGAAATTACTCCTTCAGAAGCTCACATCGTATCAAATTCTACACATCCCCCGAGAGCAGAATTCCAGGGCGGATGCTCTATCCAAGCTCGCCACTTCGCCCTCAAGCTACCAGTCTCGTAGACGCCGAATCGAAGAAATCGTGGCCCCAAGTATTCAAGGACCATGGGAGATCGCAACCATCCACCGGGAAGAATCATCCTGGATGACCCCATTACGAGCTTATCTCGAGCGCGGACACCTTCCTGAAGATCGCCTAGAAGCGCGAAGATTGCGGATGCGGGCGGCATCGTTTATCATCATAGACGGAGAGCTTTACAAACGGGCATTCTCAGGACCGTATCTAAAGTGTCTACCGGCAGAAGAGGCAGACTACGCCCTCAAAGAAGTGCACGGGGGAGTTTGCGGAGAACACCTAGGCGGGAAGGCGTTGGCACAAAAAATACTACGTCAAGGCTTTTATTGGCCGACATTGAAGAAGGATGCGGTCGAGCTAGTCCAAAGGTATAGGAGCTGTCAGCTGCACGACAACATACCTCATCAACCCCCGGTCTCACTCTCCACGCTCCAAAGCGCGTGGCCATTCGCACAGTGGGGAATCGACCTCCTCGGCCCCCTACCTCTATCATCCGGTAAAAAGGAAGTTCATCATCCTGGCCATCGATTACTTCACCAAATGGGTAGAAGCAGAGCCCCTAGCAAAAATCACGGAGGAAAATGTCAAACAGTTTGTCTGGAAGAACATCGTCTGTCGCTTCGGCATCCCAGCAACAATCATTGCCGACAACGACACTCAATTCACCGGGAAGTCCTTCACCAAGATGTGTGAGGACTTGAAGATCAACCTTCGCCAATACTGTCGTAGCGCATCCACAAACCAACGGGCAAGTAGAGGTCACGAATCGAACCATCCTCAAAGGATTGAAAACATGCTTAGAAGAGGCAGGGGGACAATGGGTGGACGCACTCCCAAATGTATTGTTGGCGTACCGCACAACAGAGAGGACTCCCACCGGAGAGACGTCTTATAACCTCTGCTACGGTACTGAAGTTATCATCCCCGTCGACATCGGCATTCCGAGTACTCGGGTGCTAACCTTCGACCCTAGCAAGAATGACAGGCTGCTTCGAGAAAATCTCGACCTAATCCCTGAGGTTCGGGACAACGCTGTCCAACGTGTCGCATCCTACCAAATGCGCGTAGCCCGAGCCTATGATAGGAGAGTGAAGCCCATGCCAATCAACGTGGGAGATCTCGTCCTACGCAGCATCGAGGCAGCCGACAAAGGCCCCCAAGGGGATAAGCTCTCACCAACCTGGGAAGGCCCATACGTTGTTACCACGGTCGTAAAGCCCGGAACATACAGACTCATAACGGCAGAAGGGAAGACTCTACCACGCCCCTGGAACGCCCAGAACCTGCGCCGCTTCTACCAGTGATCCCGAATCTTTTGTCATGAACTAAGTCGCGGGTCCAGACTCGTGCAAACTTATCTTATGTTTTCTATGCAAAGCCGCGAGCCCAGACTCGTGCGAACTTATCTTTTAATTTATTATGTAAAAGTCGCGGGCTCAGACTCGTGCAAACTTATCTTATATTTTCTATGCAAAGTCGCGAGCTCAGACTCGTGCGAACTTATCTTACTTTACAAATAGCCGCACGAAAAATGATTTTTTGTAAAATATGCATATATATGTTTTGACACCTATATTCAAATAAGAAAAATCTTCATAACTGGCCCATGCCCCGGGGACTTCGCACCGCCGTCGATTGAAGGTTCGCCCTTCTCCTTCGTCGTAGAGTCTCAGTGTCGTAGGGGTCTGCCCCCTTACTTTCGCCTCCGGTATGAATACACCAGCTATTCACCGGCTATTTCGGGGTTATGCCCTGGGGACTTCGCACCGCCGTCGATTGAAGGTCCGCCCTTCTCCTCCGTCGTAGAGTCTCAGCGTCGTAGGGGCCTGCACCCCTTATGTTCGCCTCCGGTTTGAATACACCAGCTATTCACCGGCTATTTCGGGGCCATGCCCTGGGGACTTCGCACCGCCGTCGATTGAAGGTTCGCCCTTCTCCTCCACCGTAGAGTCTCAGCGTCGTAGGGGCCTGCCCCCTTATGTTCGCCTCCGGTTTGAATACACCAGCTATTCACCGGCTATTTCGGGGTCATGCCCTGGGGACTTCGCACCGCCGTCGATTGAAGGTTCATTTTTCTCCTCCGCCGTAGAGTCTCAGCGTCGTAGGGGCCAGCCCCCCTTACGTTCGCCCCCGGTTTGAATACACCCGTTATTCACCGGCCAAGAAGCCGCGGGCCCGGACTCGCGCAAATTTGTAAAAGCCATGAGCTCAGACTCACGCCAACTAATCCAACGTCTTGCAAGTTACTCAGGCACTGAAGCTAAGTAACAAGCCGACAACAATCTCAAAAAATGGACATCCCTTCCCAGCCATCTTGAAGCATCTTCCCTCAAATCAACACTTCGACGATGACCAGGGCAGCCGGACCACAAGAACGATATTGCAACGCAACGCAGAGCAAGAAACGCCCAAGGCACCTCAAAGAAAGCAATGATCAAAGCCGCCGCAGAAAAATCAAAACCTCTGAACTCCTCGACGCGAAAATTCGGACTTCGAAGGTTTGGGGGGCTTATGTTGTACACCCATAAAGGCCTTGGGGTGCGTCTAGAGAAGACTCTGCTAAAGAGAGGCGGGGTCAACGGTCAACGTATAATCGCTCGAGTTGAAGGAACAAAACCCGTCATTTCCGCCGCCAACCGCGAGGACGAGAACGCGCGTCGCAAGTGCACGCGCTACCGCGCGTGCGGTAGCGCAAGGTAGCGCGCGGGTAGCGCCCCCCGTCAAAGGAGGACGGCCCAGCCGCACCCCCAAGGGGTGCGGCCAAGCCGCACCCCCCAAGAGGTGCGGTCTAGCCGCTTGGCCGCACCCCTTGCAGGGTGCGGCCCCAGCCGCACCCCTTGGGGGGTGCGGGCCAAGCCGCACCCCTTGGGGGGTGCGGGCCAAGCCGCACCACCCACGGGGTGCGGGCCAAGCCGCACCACCCACGGGGTGCGGCCAAGCCGCACCCCCCAAGGGGTGCGGCGCCATCCGCACCCATTGGGGGGTGCGGGCCAAGCCGCACCACCAAGGGGTGCGGCCAAGCCGCACCTCCCCTTTGGGTGCGGCCCGGTCGCACCGCCCTTGAGGCGCGATCGGGCCCCCTCCCTCCTCTTTCTTCACAGGGGGGCTCGTAGGGGGCCCCGCCGTAATCACGCCCCCTCGCCGGGTGCGTCGGATCCCATTTCCTCCTTGGGGCACAACTCCCCATTCCGCCGTTTGCCCAGAACGCCTCGCAACGCCACCACGGAGCCTCTGCGCTCACGCGCGCGCTCAGAATGCTTCTGAGCGTGCTTAGAACGCCTCCGCGCCCACGCGCGCTCAGAATGCCTCCGCACTTACGCGCACCCAAAACGCTTCCGAGCGCGCTCAGAACGCCTCCGCGCTCACGCGTGCTCAGAACGCTTCCCCAGACACCTAGATTGCTTCTCCGTTCGTTGCGCGTTCAGAACGCTTCTGAGCACGCTCAGCTCACTTTTTGTCTTTCTGACTTCTCACATTTTGTCTTTTCAGCATGCTCACCTTTTATCTTTCCAGTTTCTCAGATTTCAGGAACAGCTTGTCGCCTTTTTCGCCTCCAACAAAACTACCCGAACTACCCGAACTACCCGAACTGCCCGAAGGGCAAGGTGGTCATTTCCGAAAAATGGCGATCCGTGTGCCCCGAACCAGAAAATATGATTTGCCCGCCAAGTATTTATGGAAGTTACAAACGGCAAAATTACCGGACTACTCCCGGCCAAAGCTATAAAAGGAGCCCTAGAGCTTCATTTGAAAGGACCTTGCCTTCTGCACCCGGGAGAGCTCATTGCAGAATTTGCGGAATTCTCCTTCGGCGCTTGAAGATCTCCTTCGCGGACTTGAAGGTTTCCTTCGTCCCGAAAGGCGACACCGCTTCTCACTTTTGTTCTCCGGAGCCTTCTCACTTTTGTTCTCCGGAGCCTTCTCATTTTTGTTCTCCGGAGCCTTCTCACTTTGGTTCTCTGGCATTCTCAGAAGGAGAAATACTTAGTTTTTCGAGAGGTGGCATGTCACCCTCGGAACTCTCTCTCTCTCTCTACTATTGTAACGAGCAACGGCCTGTCGCGCTCGAGTTCTAAGTACCAAATTGTAACCCCCAAAAGATAGTGAAGTTTGGTAGGCACAGCTCCGGCCGCGTGGTTTTTTACCATTTCCGGGTTTTCCACGTTAAAAAGTCTCAGTGTACTCAACGAATCTCAAATTGACTGTTTGCGTGCTTGGTTCGCTTCCGAGCTAAGGTGGTTCAAGTAAACCAGTCTACCAAGAGCCCTAAGCGACCCGCAACAATTATTATTTTTGGTTACATGGGAATCTGAAAAAACAACACCTGTGAAACTCTAAAACCTCGAGGGAAGGACCCCCCCCCCCCCCCCATAATCAGCATTAAACATCGGTCCAAGGTAATGAGGCGGCTCCCTCAGCACCTCATACTCGAGATCAGCTGCACAAACGGCCTTAGTCAAGGCATCAACACAAGTTTGCCTCCTGGAAAGCATATTGGATGTAGGGTTAATTGTTGTTTGAATGAGGGTCAAACGAGCTCAATTTTTTTTAGAAAAAATATAAGAAATGATATGCATTCATACATAGCTCTCGTCTATCTATATACAAATCCAAGAGATGGTTATTCTCAAAACCCACTAAGGTGATGAGGGAAGAGTGGGAGAGTGCAAATCCATTATCTCCGCAACCAACCGCCTGTGCAAGATCGCGCACAACCACGCACGGCAGCGCCGCGCGCCACCGTGCCGCCCGCAACCACGCGCGCTACCGTATGCACTACCACACGTGGTAGCGCGCACATAGCGCTACCGCGCGGCACTACCACGTGGTAGCGCGCAGGCACCCCCCCCCCCCCCCCCCCCCCAACACACACACAAGTGGAGTCCCCAAGTGGAGTGCGGGCAAGCCACACCCACGGGAGGGCGGACAAGCCGCACCCCCAGGTGGGGTGCGGCCAGCCGCGCCCCCACGTGGGGTGCGGCCAGCCGCGCCCCCACGTGGGGTGCGGCCCAGCCGCACCCTATGGGGGTGCGGCCAAGCTGCACCCAGGCGGGGTGCGCCCAAGCCGCACCCCCCATGCGGGGTGCGGCCAAGCCGCGCCCCCACGCGGGGTGCGGCCAAGCCGCCCCCCACGCGGGGAGCGGCTTAGCCGCACCTCCCTTTGGGATGCGGCCAAACCCGTCCCCCGTCGGGTCCGTCCGGAGCCCCTTCTCCCCTCTCCGGGTGCGATTCCTCATTCCACTGCGCTCGCCGCGCGCAGGACGCTTCTCTGTTTGCTCGGAGCGTTCTCCGTGTTCGTTGCGCGCTCAGAGCGCTCCAACGTTCGCGGCGCGCTCAGAACGCCTCTCCGCATGCTCAGAACAATTCACATTCTGAACGCGCGTGCAGTTAACATTTCCTAATTTCTCAGATTGCATAATTCGCTTGTCGTCTTTGTTACTTTCAACGAAGCTGCCCAAACTGCCCGAAGGGCGAGACGGTCATTTACGAAAAATGGCGATCCGCGTGCTCCAAATCGACCAGCATGATTCACCCGTCAGGTGGTTACAGTGGTTACGACGGCAAAATTACCGGGCTACCCCCGGCCAAAGCTATAAAAGGAGCTCAGAGCCTTCATTTTAGGGGACCTGACCTTCTGCACCCGAGAGAGCTCCTTTGAAGATTTTCTTGGAATTCTCCTTCAGCGCTTGAAGATCTCCTTCGAATCTTCGAAGATCTCCTTCGAGCCTTCAAAGGTCGCGCAGCCTTCTCACTTTTGTTCTCACCAGCATTCTCACTTTCGCTCTCACTACTGTTCTCAGAAGGAAAAAGACTTATCTTTCCGAGAGGTGGTCTGTCACCTTCGGAGATCTCTCTCTCTCTCTCTCATTGTAACGAGCAGCGACCTGTCACGCTCGAGCTCTAAGTCTCTAATTGTAATCCCCCAGAAGATAGTGAAAGTTGGCTAGCACAGCTCCGACCGCGTGGTTTTTCGCCCATTCCGGGTTTTCCACATTAAAAGTTCTCGTGTCACTTACTAGCTTACTCTTTGACTGTTAGCGCGCTCGGTTCGCTTCCAAGCTAAGACGGTTCAAGTCGACCGGTCTACCAAAGCACCCGAGCGACAAACAACAAGAAAATCAGAAATAATTTATAGCATTATGTATTAAATTTTCAAAATATTTTGACTAATTAATATATTTATGCTTTACTTTTCTATCTGTTATTTCATTTTGAATTTTGCTTCAACTTATGTTTGGCCTCCCTTGTTCAAATTCTTGGGTCCGCCCATGAATGACTTAGAACTAATGTAGTGTTATTTTCAATACAATCAAACACAAGTCACACAATAATGTTTAATGTTGTATTTTACAAAAGAAATGCAACCTTGCTTTTTAAAATTGCAACAATATCTTGAATATAATGAAATGAAACGCCACGAAAATACGTGATAACTATTGGGTTGGTTTAAAATTTCAAACATTCAATTACCCTCATATGATACACACCTCTTACTTATCATACATGAAAGTGTTGAAATCAGAGAACTGATCTCGACGTTCGCAAGGGGGATGCAGCTAACCCTGACTTTACCCGAGCTAGACCCTTGACCAGTTACTAAGAGCCGACGACCCTTACCCTCAAAGAACACCTAAGTCCATGAAAGGACCCCTTAAGCTGTAGCGTGGAGGTCCCACCACATACCCGAAACCTCTTAAGTAACTTCCCCTCCCAAGCCAATGTTGAGCCTGGGCACCTAGGTCCACTCGCCCCCCACCTTGGGCGAGTGGACCCAAGGTCCACTCGCCCCCCCCCCCCCCCCCACACACACACACACACTTGGGCGAGTGGACCAAGGGTCCACTCGCCCGGGTCCTTGGGCGAGCCCGGGGCCTTGGGCGAGTGGACCCATGGTTCACTCGCCCAAGGAGATCTGCCCCCCCCCCCCCCCCACACACACACACACTTGGGCGAGTGGACCAAGGGTCCACTCGCCCGGGTCCTTGGGCGAGCCCGGGGCCTTGGGCGAGTGGACCCATGGTTCACTCGCCCAAGGAGATCTGCCCCCCCCCCCCCCCCCCCCCCCGGGGCTTCTCTTTTTGGTCTTGACGACCTCCGTTAGTTCGGTCCGCTGCGCAACAATCGCCCTCTCTATCGCGACCTCATCTGCGTCGGGTCATACCGACTCGGAAAATAAGAGGGTTGTACAGAAAGGGCCTTCATTTCAAAACATCTTGCCTTCTACGCCCGAGAGAGCTCTGTTTAAGATTTCCTCTGAGTTCTCATTCGGCGCTTGAATATCTCCTTCGACCTTTCAAAGATCTCCTTCGAGTGCTTAAAGATTTCGCTTCAGAAGACAATATTCATAAGCAATTGGGAATCCTTCGGATCCAGAAAGACGACTCAGTCATCTCACTTTTATTCTCAGAAGAAAAAGTGTTCAGCTTTCCGAGAGGTGGTCTGTCACTCTCGTAGTTCTCTCTCTACCGTTGTAACGAGCAACGGTCTGTCGCGCTCGAGTTCTTAATTTCAAACTGTAACGCCCCAGAAGATAGTGGAGTTTATCGGCACAGCCCCGCCCGCGTGATTTTTCACCCTTTTCGGGTTTTCAACGTTAAAAATCCTCTTGTCATTTACTGACTTCTTTCATTGACGGTTTGCGGGCTCGGTTCGCTTCCGAGCTAAGGTGATTCAATTGGATCGGTCTACCAGAGCACCCGAGCGACCCGCAACAAAATTTAACCTAACAAGGATGACACGCCAATGTGCTTATCGCATCTCACATTATCACCTAATGTTTTTATCATCCTCATGAATTCTCTTCAGCTTTCAGGAATTTCCTCCGCTCTTCTAAAGGGCGTGTTTGGTTGTGGAGATCCGCGCGGTCGAGCGGATGGAATTCCGCGAAAATCCAACGGATCTCGACCGCAACGAGGCCTCCACGTGGATTTTCTCCGTGGGACTTCTGCGCGGCCAAGTAGGGCCTAAGCAGCATATCCATATGTCGCTTTATACATCCGCGCACAGTCACAATCATCGATCCTCCGTCAATCTTTTACCATCCTCGCGCGATGCTTCCAGCCACCTTCCGCCTCGACGATATCGTCGCATTGCTTGACACGTGGATAAATACTTGAGGGATTCGTTCAAGTTTGGGCAATAATTTACACGTTCAGTGATTTGTAATTTTGTATTAATTCCAACAGCAAATATTAAGTCTGTCATTGCTGACGCTCGGCTGCAAACAAATATTGATCGAATAATATATTAATATTTTTAATTTTAAAATATAAACTCTTAACTTTTTTTCTAATAATTAAAAAAAAGTGCAAGAAGTCTAAGAACAAAATAATTGGCGCCCTTTCAGGCGGCGGCGTAATAAACAAAAAAGCGGGCCCACCCAGCTTCGAATCCCCGCACTTTCACCACACGTAATCACAAACGTCACACATGCGATCCAGCGGGCATGGATAGAAATACGACAGACGTTTAAGCCGTTCATCTTCCTAGAAATTATAGTTTGTTAATCTCAATGCTGATCTGACGGAACTGAAAAGGCTAGACAAAGTACTTCGCCCGGCTGACACGCAAAAAGTATCCTGCCCCTCATACAATTAACTTCCATGGTCCAACTTGCAGTGCCATTAATTTTTACTGATAAATATTAAATTTAATAAATAGAGCATGTGTCAAATTGCAAATACGTCCAGCTTCTTCACAATTCTTGTCCTCCAAGACAAGTTAAAGCTTGGAAAAAGTAAATTATTCATGGGATGTAGTAAAGAGTGATAGTGCACGGGGCACTCGTGTTCTGTGCGACAGTATTTTCGTCACTATATTGCTCAGGTGTGACGGTGCTCCCGCCGCTCATAAACCCCCGAGTGTTGTGCTCCGCACGCCACTCGATTTTGTCATGCACACAGGGGTTTGCGAGCGACGGGGGCTGCGCCGCGCTGGGGCAATTCCGTGACCGCGGAACTGCCATGCGGGGCAACCTCAGAGTCGTGTAGGAGGATGAACGGAGACTCAAGACTTCGCTGGAAAACCACAGAACTCTTTCTTCTCCTTTTTTCTGTCCTTGAAAATGAAGGAATGAGCGATTTTTTATAATTTTTCTGGGCGTCACACTGGTAATTGCGCTTCTTCTGGATATTGAGCGACTGGATATATAGGAGCCTCCGATTTCGGTCACTTGGATCACCACTTTTCGGAAAAATGACGGTCATGCCCCCCAGGCGGTTCGAGCAACCTGGGCGGCCCGAGTAGGCTTGTCGACGAGACGGCGGCGACGACGACGATGAGAGATCTACACGAGGGGAGGGTGCGTGCGGGCGCGGGGCACGCACGGCCTTCGCGCGCGCACAAGCGCGCACGCACTGGCGTGCGCTGCTTCACGCACTGGCCGTGCGCTGCTTCACGCACGTGCATAAGGGCACGCCCGCTCCAGGGCACTTGCGCACCCCGAAAGGACATGCGCGAGCAATTTCTTCTGCTGGTCTTTGTTAGAAATTTTATTTATAAACATTCATTTCATAAATGTTTATTGGAGCCTTGTATGGTGTTTGGTGTTTGGCTCCTCATTATAGATGAAAAACTATAAAACCAAATTGGAGGGAATCCAAATTATTTGGAGGGAAACCTTTCATGAATGAAAGGATGAACCTTTAGTCCCACCTTGCTTATTAGTGTTGGGAATGCGAGCAAATATTCCCGACCAGAGCACCTGTAATAATTTTAGGCGAGCACCTGTGCGACCGCGTTGAGCGGTATGCCAATTCGCAAATAGGAATACTATGCAGAAAATAAAACAACACACAGAAAATTTTAACGTGGAAAACCCAATTGGGTGAAAAACCCCGGGACGATCGGAGTCCAACCCGGAAAACCTCCACTAAAAGTGTGTGAAAAAATTCACACGCACGAATTACAGGTTTTCCCTCCACGGATCCACAAAGGATCTTCACTCCTCCACCACAAACACGATCCACAAAGGATCTACACAACCACGATCCAAACCGGATCTACACCACAATCTTCTTCTCCAACAATTCACACAAATAACAATTTGCAAGAAGAAAGTACAAAAGATGTGAGAAGTCGTTACCCGGACGGATTGAATAATCCGTCCCAACGTCAAGGACGACGTTCTCTAAACCACGAATGAAGACGGCTATGCATAGCCCCTTCTTCCCCGTCTTCAAACTCCAAGCAACGACGATGGCGATGGCGGCGACTCCTCCAAAACAGCGGCGACACTCCCTCACAAGCAGCGGCGACAACCCTCTTCAACAACACCGAGGCGGAAGCGGCGCCTCCTACAACTCTAGGCGGCAACCGCTCCTTCAACACCCAAGCGGCAGCGGCAGCAGCGGCGGCCGCGGCGATCCGCGGCGATATCCTCCAAAGAAAAACGAGAGAGAGAGAGAGTGCTGGGTTTCGCACGAGAGAGAGGGAGAGTTGAGAAAAATGGGAAGTGACGGTTCCTGGATTTCCAGATCCAAAACAAAATGAAAATGAAAAAGGTAGTTTCTGATATCGGGAGAGAGAGAATATGGCAGCCGGCAGTTTTTTTTTAATTTCTGGTAGAGAGGGAGAATGTGGGCTCACGGATTTCTATGTATATATGACAAAATCTATATATATACATATATATATAATAACAATAAACAGCCCATCCCCACTTGGATATCTGCACACCATTTTTTTAATTAAATTTTTGTATCAATTTAAAAATCACGAGCCGCACTTAGCGCTCCCGGTGGTTTTTATCCGACTCGGATGGGAACCACACCCAACAAATCTCCCCCTTCACATCGAGGCGGAAGAAACCGCTATCCCGGCGATTCTAACGCACTGCTCGAACTTCCCCCTCGGCACGGACTTGGTCAGCATGTCTGCCCCATTGTCATCAGTGTGCACCTTCTGAAGATCAAGCTCCTTCTGCTCCAGGACATCTCGTATCCAATGATACCGAGTGTCGATATGCTTCGACCTCGAGTGAAACGTGGGGTTCTTCCCCAGGTGAATAGCGCTCTAACTGTCACACAGGAGTGTGTATCGGCCCTGAGTGAATCCAAGTTCTTTGATGAACCTCTTCATCCAAAGCAACTCCTTCCCAGCATCAGTAACCGCAATAAACTCAGCCTCCGTGGTAGACTGTGCAATGCACTTCTGCAATCTCGACGCCCATGAGACAGCTCCCCCTGCAAACAGAATCAAGTACCCGGACGTCGACCTCCTGGAATCCAAATCTCCAGCCATGTCCGCATCAGTGTAGCCTAACAGCTCTGGCTCACTGTCTCCAAATATCAGTGTCAAATCAGACGTCCCCTGCAGGTATCTCAGTATCCACTTCACTGTGCTCCAATGCTCTCTCCCAGGATTGGAGAGAAATCTACTGACGGTCCCAACCGCATGCGCAATGTCTGGACGTGTACATACCATCGCATACATGAGGCTCCCAACTGCAGATGCATACAGAACCTTCTGCATCTCCTCGATCTCCTCGGGTGTGCTGGGGCATTGATCAGCGGTAAGCCTGAAGTGAGCTGCAAGAGGCACGCTCACTTTCTTCGCCTGATCCATATCAAATCTCTGCAATACCTTGCGGATGTACCGCTCCTGTGACAACCAAAGCAATCTGGCTCCCCTGTCTCTGCGAATGTGCATCCCCAAAATAGTCTTCGCAGCACCCAGATCCTTCATCTCAAAGGTGGAACTCAACTGCCGCTTCAACTCAGCAATGCGCGCAGTGTTCCTCCCGACGATCAACATATCGTCCACGTACAACAGCAGAATGATGAAATCCTCTGGAGCATACTGCTTGATGAACACGCAGTGGTCAAGGGTGGTCCTCCTGAAGTCGATCTCCCCCATAAAAGAATCAAACTTCTCATACCATTGCCGCGGGGCCTGCTTTAGGCCATATAGACTCTTCTGCAAGCGGCACACCATACATTCCTTTCCCCTGACACCAAAGCCCTCAGGCTGCTCCATGTAAAGCTCCTCGTCAAGATCGCCATGCAGAAAGGCGGTCTTGACGTCCATCTGCTCAATCTCCAAGTCTAACCTCGCAGCGAGGCCAAGTACCACACGAATAGATGACATCTTCACCACTGGTGAGAAGATCTCATCAAAGTCAACGCCCTGTCGCTGTCCAAAACCTTTCACCACCAGCCTGGCCTTGTATCTGGGAGGTGTGGAGGAATCTCCCTGCTTCACCCTGAAAATCCACCGATTCTTCAAGGCCTTCTTGCCCTTAGGCAATCTCACCAGGTCATATGTGTGATTTTTCTGCAGCGACTGCATCTCATCCTGCATAGCAGTCATCCACTGGCGCTTCTCAGCACTCTCCATAGCCTCGTCATAGCTCTCAGGCTCCCCCACATCAGCCAGCAGTATAAACTCTGATGCAGAATATCTGGCGGACGGGTGCCTGGCACGATCTGATCTCCGCAAGGCAGGCTCTGGGGCCGGTGCAGGCACATCATCAGCAATGTCCTCAGCGACTCCTGGTTCACCATCAGTGGTGATATCATGATCCGGAAGGGTATCAGTACCATGTGCTGGATCAGGCTCAGTAGCCTCCTCAGTCTCACCATCTCCAACCATAGGCGACTCTGCAGCAGTGCGAGAGTCAACCTCAAACTCAACAATCTCCTCAGGATCACCAACAGTCTGATCCTCACAAAAAACAGCATCACGGCTACGTACAAGTCTCTTCTCGACTAGATCAAAGAACCTGTACCCAAACTCTCCACTGTAGCCGTACCCCAATAAAATACACTGCCGAGTCTTCGAATCCAACTTGGATCTCTCGTCCCTGGGGACGTGCACAAAGGCTTTGCAGCCAAATACCCGCAAGTGTCTATAAGAGGGGTCTTTCCCGTACCAGACCTTATCTGGGACATCCTCCTGCAAAGCTGAACTCGGCGAGAGGTTGATGACATGCGCTGCAGTAAGAAGAGCCTCGCCCCAAAACATCCCTGGCAGCTTCGACTCAGATAGCATGCATCGAATCCTCTCCATCAGTGTCCTGTTCATCCTCTTAGCTACGCCATTCAGCTGCGGCGTCTTCGGCGGGGTCTTCTCATGTCGGATACCATGGTCCCTGCAGTACTCATCAAAGGGACCAATGTACTCTCCCCCGTTGTCGGACCTGATGCATCTCAGCTTCTTCCCAGACTGTCTCTCCACCTTAGCGTGGAATCTCCTGAAAGTGTCGAGGACCTGATCTTTGGTCTTGGTAGCATAGACCCAAAGCTTCCTCGAATGGTCGTCAATGAAAGTGACGAAGTAAGATGCTCCACCTCTAGTCTGGACCTTCAGTGGTCCGCAAACATCAGTATGAACTAGCTCCAAAGGCTCAGATCTCCTGGTGGACGTGTGGCTGTGAAATGATATCTTGTTCTGTTTCCCAGCCATGCAGTGGTCGCACCTCTCTAAGTGATCCCCAGAAATATCACTAATCAGCTTCTTCTTCGCCAGGCATCCTAAACCCTTCTGGCTAATGTGTGATAGCCTCCTGTGGCATAAGGAAGTGGATGCCTCATCCCTGACGGAGTTGGCCTGAGCAGCTTCAGGCCTCCCCTCCATGTAGTACAGTCCAGAATCTCTATAGCCTCTGGCCATCACAAGTGATCCCCTAATCAGCTTCCAGAAGTCTCCTCCAAAGACACTCAGGTGTCCTTCGTCTCCAAGTCTTCCAACAGATATCAGATTGAAGCGAATATCTGGCACATGCCGCACATCCCTCAGAACCAGTAGGGCACCAGTACTCGTCTTCAAGTGCATGTCTCCACGCCCAAGCACCTTGGACGTATCCCCATTGCCCATCCTCAACACCCCATAGTCATGAGTGGTGTAAGTGGCAAATAACTCACTGTTGTGGGAGACATGCGCAGAAGCTCCAGAATCAACGATCCAGCATCGGTCGTCACACGCAAGTGCAGCAGTGACGTCGTCGCCAACAATGATGACGTCGTCCTCCTCAGTAGAAACCGTAGCTGCCGTGTGACCCTCATCCTTGCCCTCAGTGGCAATCCCCTTCTTCCTCCGGTCGTTCTTCAAGGAATAACAAAACTTCTTTATGTGTCCCTTCTTGTGGCAGTAGTGGCATTCCACGTTCTGATAACGTGACTTCGACTTGCCCCTACTCTGACTCTTATCCTCCTTCCTTCCTCGGCTCTTACTCCTTCCTCTCCCTCTGGGCTCAGTGAAGAGGACGTCAGCTCGTGAAGAAGAGCCTGAAGTCCCCTGAGACTTTCGTCTCACCTCCTCATTCAAGATCCCACTCTTGGCGATCTCCATGGTAACAATCCCCTGGGGGGAAGAATTGATCAGAGAAACTCTGACCATCTCCCACGAGTCTGGAAGTGACTTGAGTATCCACAATGCATTCACCTCATCTTCAAAAGTCACCTTCATGGCAGTCAGACGATCTATAATCCCCTGAAACTCGTTGACATGATCCAAAATAGGTGAGCCCTCCCGGTATCTGAACTCTCCAAGCTTCTTCAGCAGATAAAGCTTGTTGATGCCCGTGCTCTTGGCATACAGTGTCTCGAGAGTCTTCCACAGTACCTTTGCATCCGTGATGCTAGCCACATGGTTGTAGACGTTCGACTCCACGAACCGTCTGATAAACCCACACAGCTTCCGATGCTCCACCTTCCATTTCGCTGGATCTGTGTCCTTTGGCATCTCCTCAAAAACAGGAGCATACCAACCCTTCACATATATCAAATCTTCCATCAGAAGATGCCACTGGTGGTAATTGACACCATTCAACTTTACCATCTGCTCTGAACCTGATGTGGACTCCATTCTGCTCTGCCAACTGGCCGGACCGACCACCGATCTTGAGTCGACTATCTCAAAGTATGCAACTGGAGAGGATAGTCAGCGGGCCAACGGTCGTAAACTACCGCACCCAATTGCACACCCGAGATCACAATCGACTCGTCCTAAAACCCAAAAGGTCAGCCCGGTATCTGCTCTATCACTGAAACGACTCTGTCACTGAACCTGGCTCTGATACCACTTGTTGGGAATGCGAGCAAATATTCCCGACCAGAGCACCTGTAATAATTTTAGGCGAGCACTTGTGCGACCGCGTTGAGCGGTATGCCAATTCGCAAATAGGAATACTATGCAGAAAATAAAACAACACACAAAAAATTTTAACGTGGAAAACCCAATTGGGTGAAAAACCACGGGACGATCGGAGTCCAACCCGGAAAACCTCCACTAAAAGTGTGTGAAAAAATTCACACGCACGAATTACATGTTTTCCCTCCACCGATCCACAAAGGATCTTCACTCCTCCACCACAAACACGATCCACAAAGGATCTACACAACCACGATCCAAACTGGATCTACACCACAATCTTCTTCTCCAACAATTCACACAAATAACAATTTGCAAGAAGAAAGTACAAAAGATGTGAGAAGTCGTTACCCGGACGGATTGAATAATCCGTCCCAACGTCAAGGACGACGTTCTCTAAACCACGAATGAAGACGACTATGCATAGCCCCTTCTTCCTCGTCTTCAAACTCCAAGCAACGACGATGGCGCTGGCGGCGACTCCTCCAAAACAGCGGCGACACTCCCTCACAAGCAGCGGCGACAACCCTCTTCAACAACACCGAGGCGGAAGCGGCGCCTCCTACAACTCTAGGCGGCAACCCCTCCTTCAACACCCAAGCGGCAGCGGCAGCAGCAGCGGCGACCGCGGCGATCCGCGGCGATATCCTCCAAAGAAAAACGAGAAAGAGAGGGAGTGCTGGGTTTCGCACGAGAGAGAGGGAGAGTTGAGAAAAATGGGAAGTGACGGTTCCTGGATTTCCAGATCCAAAACAAAATGAAAAAGACAGTTTCTGATATCGGGAGAGAGAGAATATGGCAGCCGGCAGTTTTTTTTAATTTCTGGTAGAGAAGGAGAATGTGGGCTCACGGATTTCTATGTATATATGACAAAATCTATATATATACATATATATAGAATAGCAATAAACAGCCCATCCCCACTTGGATATCCGCACACCATTTTTTTTAATTAAATTTTTGTATCAATTTAAAAATCATGAGCCGCACTTAGCGCTCCCGGTGGTTTTTATCCGACTCGGATGGGAACCACACCCAACAATTAGCTCTCTAGCCAAAGAGTTTATATATGTTTTCACACCTTCTTATTTGTTCAAAAGAACATAAGGAGAAACTATGAACCACACGCGTGAGCGCGCACGCACCGCACCGGACCGGATCCGGATCCGGATTTGGGATTTGGGGAATAATTGAATTGAATTGTATTTTTTGTTCAAAATAGTTTCAGAGTTTTTACTCGGAGTTGCGTCGATTAGAATACGGAGCTGCGTCGAATAGATTTCGACGTAGCGTCGTCAAGCCGCTGAAATTGGCGTGACGTCGAATGGAATTCGACGCATGAACTCGACGCTTGCGTCGTTAGGTCCTGCGTCGATAGAGCTCGACGTAGCGTCGATATGATGTCGACGCACATCGATTTGCTTTCACGCGTTCCGCTGTTTTACGCGTTTCTTAACCGCCCTTTTTACGCGTGTTTTACGTCATTACTTACGTTGGAAATATTCAACGTTTATTTTCCCGATTATGATCCTTCCAACTATAACCATCAATATTTATTATGGTTTTAATATTGCCGTTTTCCGAGATTCTTTTTCCGGCGATTTACTGTCTTTATATATTGTCGTTCTTCTCAGAAAGAACAATCGCTCTCATATGTTCTTCTTCTCTCTCTGTTCTGACGATCTTCTACGTGATTCCTTTTCTTCACATTTGCTTCATCAAGTGGTTGTTCGGATGCTCTGTGCTTCTTCGGTGTCCGCGCACATCGGAGTTAATGATCTAGCCGAGTGTTGTACCTTGGAGGAGTGAGCATCGGTTGAAAGCCCTGCCGGAGGGTGGTGCAACTTCTTTAGGGCAGTGATCACACGCCTTACCCAGACTCGATTCTAAACTATAAATTATTCTCTTTTATTTATCATCTCCTTCATGAAATATTATTGATATTACTGTTTATATATTTTTATATATCTTCTGCTGTTTATGTAAAAGATTTAAAAACGATAATATATCATTTTGTATACATTATTTTGGAATATACTATAAAATATTCCTACAGTCTTGTCCTGGTTGGGGCGAGACCCCGCACGATCGAGACAAACCGTTTAGACGATCCAGTCGTGGTCATGAGCTACGAGTGTTAGTCTGACTCAGATTGATTTTAGGGGAACCCCGTCAAGACTTATTAACTAAATTAATTTTAAAATAGTTCAAAATTTTCCATTAATTATATTTGTAAGTATCACTTAAACATTTAAGATAACTTTAATATAAGTGTGCAAAAAAGGACTATCGGGTCTCAGGTACTTTGAGCCCGATCTTTTTTACTGTCTACTCAAATCGGGCCCATGTTAGGCCCGAGCCTCACTCAACTAAGCGGGTCTGTCTGAGGCCACCTAATCAGGCTCAAACTAGCCCTCAAAAGCAACAACTCGCTGCCTTTTGGTAACGAGTTGTTGCCACGACAGCAAGCTGGGCGGCCACGCCAAGCATTTAATGCTGGACGTGTCCGCCCAACATTTCAATGATAGGCACGCCCAACATTCATTTAAATGGTGGGCACGCCCAACATTAATTTAAAGAAGCGAGCCGTTTGTCCGATCGGGCCCTGGCCAAATAAGAGGTCCTGTGGGTCCCCTTAGGTCCGGATTGGCCCAGGCCTAACCGGGCTCATACCTGAGCAGACTCAGGTCGGGTAATCGGGTCAGGGGGGAAATTTGTATTCCTACTTTAATACGGCTACATATAGAATTTGTTTTAAAAATAACTATATTTCATTGAAACAATTTTTGGTGCTAAGATGACGTATAGTTATTTTAAATAAAATTATATTTGTAACAACATTAAGAATTGTTTGAATTTTTTTTAAATCTAATCAATTACTCAAAAGACGTGATTAGTAGATGCTACTATAAAATGAATTCAGCTAATAAGTCCAATAATATCTAGTTTTAATTAGTGGAATATTAATTTATTCGAAGTTAAATGATCAATAGATATAAAAAAATTCTCTTATATTAATGTCACATTTTTTTACATTATTTTTGTTGCGGGTCACTAAGTTTTCCCCCGTCCGGAAAATCGAACCCTTAGCTTGAGATTGAGCTAAGCACGTAAAGTGTCAAAAGAGAGCCAACAAGAATGGCAAGCGAGACGTTTTAGTATGGAAAACCTGGAAATTGTGAAAAATCACAAGTCTGGATCTGTGTCAGGCCAACATCCACTAGATTTTTTGAAGTTACAAGAGTTTGAGATCTTCGGAGGGTGACAAACCTGTGAAGGTTGCTCAAGACCACCTCTCCGTTTACAAGCCTTGAAGGCCAAGAAAGGAGGAAGAAAGACTAAGTCTCAGAGCGTCTACGCGGGCGTCCTTCAGTTCTTTTTCCCGTGTTTGCGAGTGCGTCCTCGGGTGCTTTGGAAGAGAGCATACTTGAGAGCGAGCATAGTTGATTCAGAGCGAAGGAGCGAGCATAGTGCTAAGTCCTCGCCGGAAAATCAATGTACTGATTTCAAATTAATAAAGTTTAGGGATGATTTCAAAAAATCTCCGAATTTAAGAAATGATTTTTTATTTTTATTAAAACGAGTGCCAGTACACGGGAGACCTCCAGTGCGGTCGCGACAGTGTCACAGCGCGACGACATTCCCGTAATTCACAGTCTCACGTGTGAGATCAGTATTCTCTCCATTTGGGTTCTAAAATGGAGGTTCATTTCATGGCGTGGATGCATTCTCTTGATCTAATGATGTAGAATTTTTTGATTAAATAAAAAATATGAAAGGACGAGATTAGTGAACTCATCAGATCAACCAAAAATAGATGAGTATTCATTTCACTCCAAATGGAGAGAATCATATTCCCTCACGGGTGACCCCCCAGTCTCTCTCCTCTCTTTTCTATTTTTTTTAAGTCACCCGATTAGATAATATAATAATGAATAATACTATGCTCATTTAAAGTCTACCTAAAAACCACAAAAAGTGGGGCCCACTCAGCACAAAACACCCGACTTTAGGATTTTTTTGGCCCCAAACCCTAAAGTCGGGTGTTTTTGTGCCGAGTGGGGCCCACTTTTTGTGGTTTCAGCTGAACCCTAGAGGAATTGGGTGTTTTTGTGAGGAGTGGGCCTCACTTTTTGTGGCTTTTTGGTAGACTTTAGGTATGTGTAGTAGCCCCCTATAATAATTATGACACCTTAGAAAACTTTATTTTAACAAATTGCTTTTTTACACTTTTTTTTTCAATGCATAATTACCTAGATGTAGATTATTATTTAACTTATTTTGAAATGAATAAAATAATTTCTCTTTTAATATAATATAGATTATATGTTGATCCATAATTGACTTTTTCCATTGCGAAGAATGTTAATGACAAATATACCCCTATATTTCTTCTATTTTAGCATGCATGGTAAGGAAGGCTATTTGTGGAATTTCGTGCCAGAAATGCGTGTAACGTAGCCGTTCCCGGCTTATGGGATCAGCCATTTTTAAATTCTTATGAGCTTTCTCTAATCATTGGAGAGCATATTATCTTGTATTATTATATTCTATAATAATGCCTCAACTTGTTATAACAATTCCAAAGGATTTTCTATGCTAATAAATTGTTATTTTTGCAAATATAAATATATTTCAACACTTTGTAATTGGGAATAATTAGTTACCATATTTGTTAACAATGTAACAAATGCCTTATTTACAATGGACGAATGAACTCGACCTAACTATGTATTTAAGATATTTGTGATCTAATGGGCGGAAAAAATGAATATGAAACAAATTAAGAGACGACCCCTCAAAGCTATGGCATAGTAGACGTTGGATTTGGGTTCCTCTTGTCGAGAGAATGAGTTTTGACTATTTATACGTCAAAAATGGTGGCCGGATGAGTGAGAAACGACTATGGTTAAAATTCTTAAATACGATCATGATTAGGAACTCGCTCGGCTCGAAAAATCGCTATGGTTATGAACAATATATTTAGTACTTTTTCTGAATGTTGAACGGTTGTAACAAATGGACTCATTTACAGCTTTGATGGCCAGATGTGTCATTCTAAGAAAATTCACAAAACTAGTGATATGCATTCATTTATGGGCACTCATCTATGTATACAAAGCCGGGTGGCGGTTACTCACAAACCCCACTCCACCACTAAGGTGAAGAGGGATGAGTGGGAAAGTGGGTCTAACACACCATCTCCACAGCCAACCGCCGGTACAAAGACGCGCGCAGAGCGCGCCGCAGGGCCACACAAAACCACGTGATAGCAGCACCGCGCACGGCTGTGTCGCGCGTAACCGCAGGCTCTACCACGTGGGCTACCGCGGGCGGTAGCGGACGCACTACCGCCACGACGCGCGTGGCGGTACCGCACGGCGCTACCGCGCGATAGCGCCAAACCCCCCTCTAGGGGTACGGCCTAACCGCACCCCTCTTGGGGTGCAGCCAAGCCTCACCCCATGGGGGTGCGGCCACGCTGCACCCCATGCGGGTGCGGCCAAACCACACCCCTCTCCTGCAGGGGGTCTTGCTCCAAATAGACTAGCGTGATTCGTCCGTCAGGTTGTTACGACGGCAAAAATACCGGGCTACCCCCGGCCAAAACTATAAAAGGAGCTCAGAGCCTTCATTTCAAGGGAGCTGGCCTTCTGCACCCGAGAGAGCTCTATCGAAGATTTCTCTTGAGTCTTCCTTCGGTGCTTGAAGATCTCCTACGCGCTTCAAAGATCTCCTTCGAAGCTTCGAAGATCTCCTTCGTGGACTTGAAGAATTCCATCCTTCCGGAAGTCCATCTTCCCAAGCGATCTGGGAAGCCTTTCTCTTGAAAGGCGACTGTCTTTCTCCCAAAAGGCGACTCGACATTCTCATTTTTGTTCTCACCAACATTCTCACTTTTGTTCTTCACCGTTCTCAGAAGAAAAATGACTTAGTTTTCTGAGAGGTGACCTGTCACCTTCGGAGTTCACTCTCTCTCTCTCTCTATTATTGTAACGAGCGGCGGCCTGTCGCGCTCGAATTCTAAGTACCTGATTGTAACCCCCCAGAAGATAGTGTAAGTTGGCCGGCACAATTTTGGTCTCGTGGATTTTTACCCTTTCCGGATTTTCCACGTTAAAAACCTTCGTGTCATTTACTAACTTACTCATTGACTGTTTGCACGCTCGGTTCGCTTACGAGCTAAGGTGGTTCAATTCGACCGATCTATCAGAGCACCCGAGCGATCCGCAACAACTAGCAAAGGGGAATATTCAACATAAACAGATTAAGCGCAAAAACTCCTTTTTTTGTATAAATTCTTTGTACAGTATTTGTTGGAGCCGAAAATCCAGCTTACAAAGTTTGGACCGAAAATATGGCAAATGTTATTGGCTAAGGGATTGACAAGCACAAGCACTAAAGGGGGCTAGAGTCTGCACTTCCAATTTACCAGCCACAAGCGACAGCTAGGAGGTCTCGCCACAACTTATTTGTATATAAGAACTCCTCCCAAACCAAGGTCGAGCTAGGTTGAGGGACGAGGCAGGTGAGTTCAACTGGGCGATCACACTTGTGAACAGTTGGAGGATGTCTTTTCCTTGGACCATGAGGTTGTATTTATAGCAGACGGAACTAGTCCGTGGGAGGAACCCAGATCTCAGTCGGTGGATCCCAACCACATTCAAATATGATCAAGTCGCCTACTGGGAGGCGAGATGATAGAAGTCACCGATGAGTTCTTGTAGTCCGTCGCAAGTCAATGTCGAGTTGATCAAGGCCATATACGAGCTGCGTGACGTGTGGTGTTTGTTCAACAATCCTTTGGTCAATGATCAACTCTCTATAACAGTGAGAGAATTTGTGTCTGTGACCCAGTCTCTAGAACATTGAGAGAATTTGTGGCGAGTACCCATTGCAACTCACGAGTATAGTCAAGTACCCCCCTTAGGATTTGTCAATAAATAGACACCCAGGGGTACCATGAATGGTACTTTGGAAGAGGTTGATCCCCACAAGCAAGATACTCGCCAAGTCCGTGTCTTTCTCGTACCTAGCTCAGTCTTTGGTTTTGGAGGGAAAGTTCTTATAGACTTCCGAGTACGTGGCGGGACCTCTCTGCTAAAGCGTCTGGGGTGTGCTTGCAGACATCTCTCTCTCTCTCTCTCTCTCCCTCTCTCTCTCTCTCATGTTCTAGGCATTAGAGTTGTCGTTCGACAACGGAGTCAGTAACTTTAGTCCACACTTAGGTCCGAACATTTGGAACTAAGATTTTCTGGCTTCAACAAATAATATAAATACAAAATTATGTCATACATTCAATAACCCAATTATTCAAATAATTTAAATTAGGAATTTAATTATTTTAATTCAATTTAAGTTTCAATTATTTTAGATTGGGATTATTGACTCGATTTTGGGTTTGCCCAAAAACCTAGCACGACTTCCAGTGATCTTCGATGTTGCTAAAAATTTCAATCCTTATAAATATAGCTTCATGCCGCCTTCCTTTTCCATTAATTCCCCGCGGCGATCCAAATCGGCTTGCTCTTCCTTTATGTCCACATCTATCCTCTGCCGACCGGCGGTCACCGATTCCCTCCGGCCGGCATATCGCCGGAGTTCTCATCGATACATGGCCGCATGCGTTGATTGCTGCCGGACTAACTCCCCGGCGATTAATCCCCTCTCGTGCACTCCCTCCCAATCTGGAATCGATGGAACAATGATCCACTGGACCGGATTTCCCGATCTCGTTCTCCCTTCAGACGACCTCCCTACACCCGCCGGAGATTCCGGCGAGGATGCGGACGATGTTTGGGCACAGATCAGGGCGGAAGTGCTGGCCGACGTCGACGACGAGCCCATCCTAGCCAGGTACTTCTCCGATCTCATTCTGCGCCACGATTCCCTCGAATCTGCCCTCGCCGAACACCTCGCGGTGAAATTAAGCATCCCCGACCTCATCCCCGTGGCCGATCTACGGGGTCTGTTCGCCGAGGCAATATTTGAGGATGAATCGATCCGCTGCGCGGTGCGCGCGGACTTGCTCGCGGCGCGCGATCGCGATCCCGCGTGCTCCAAGATGGCGTACTGCTTCCTCTACTACAAGGGATTCCTAGCGTGCCAGGCGCACCGGATCGCCCACCGGCTTTGGACGGCCGGCCGTCGCGCGGCGGCGCTGCTAATTCATAGCCGATCTTCAGAGGTTTTCGCGGTGGACATTCACCCCGCTGCGCGTATCGGCTCCGGCGTGCTCCTCGACCACGCCACCGGCGTGGTAATTGGGGAGACGGCAGTGGTCGGCGACGATGTTTCGATCCTCCATAACGTGACGCTGGGCGGAACCGGCAAGGAATCCGGCGAACGTCACCCGAAGATCGGCGACGGCGTGCTGGTCGGTGCCGGGACACAGATCCTCGGGAACGTGAGGATCGGAAAGGGGGCGAAGGTAGGGGCCGGGTCCGTGGTGCTCAAGGATGTACCTGCAAGGACGACGGCGGTGGGGAACCCGGCGAGGCTCGTCGGCGGGAAGGAGAATCCGGTCCGGCTCGACCGGTTGGCCGGTCTTATGATGGACCACACCTCGTGGTCCGATTACGTCATCTGATAGTGTAAACTTTGTGCACGAAATCATAGAAGAAGCCTATGAAGTTTGTGGCCGCACACAAAAGAAGCTCAATTTGGCTTTGAGCTCGTGATCTAGAACAGTAGTTATTGGACTTGGGCTATTATCGTAATTTTAAATTCCATGTCTTTTTAGGGTAAACTTTGATGCTAGACAAAATGATTGAAATTTCTAGTGAGCTCTGGTAACTTGTAAAAACTCGATTTTAAGAGAGATGTTATGATGCTCGGTGAAATTGCAATCATGTTTGGCGCGTTGTTTGGGTCCTAACGCATTTAGGCGAGTTCGCCATTTAGCGTGCGGTGTTCGGGCCTCTCTGCGCTCTCCATTCGGCCATCCACAAGGTAGAAGGCCTCGATTTGGCGGCAACCGGGGATGTGGGGCGGCGCGCATCCGCTTGGAAAGGCATTGAAGCCTTGTTTGGGGGTCTGACTCACACCAACGACGGAGCGGGGATGCCTGCCGGTGCCCGGGAGTCTAGACTGAGATGGAGCACGAACGGGTTCTTCGCTCAGACTAAGAGTTTCACCGTTTTTCAAAATAGTGTTTTGGTAAAGTCATACAGATGTTCAAAGACGTTATTGGTGGCGAACGCCAAAAAAAAAGTAAAATTACTCCGATCAATCGTGTACTTGGGAGTATAATGAAATCAATGAACTAGAACTACTTTGCAAAAAAAAAACATACCATAACTATTAATTATGGTGTATTGGGACCCGCAGGCGCGTATATTTCCACAAAAAGTCGCCCAGAGCGAAGATTGTCGCCGGCGAACAGCACGACGGTGGTGATCATCATGGGGTTGGAGGCGTGGACCAATTTCATTTATGCTCCGTTCGCCTCCTGGAATTGGAATTCTGAAAACCAGCAGAAATTGGAATTGGCTGAATTCCAATTTTATTGTTCGGATGTTGTGCAGAATTGGGCAACATGCATTGAAATCGGACAATTCTGCTGTTCAGAGACAAAAAAAATTAATACAAATCTGAAATTGAAATTAACAGAATAAAAAAACTAATACAGAAAATTATTTAGAATCTCGGAGGACATATAATAAAATCCATACAATATAAAGTCTAGACACATAAAGGAAAGTTCATACACTAATCCACAAACATAAAAAAGATTCACGCATATATAAAAAATCCAAAAACATACGGTCCACATAAATACGACTAATTAAACTGCATTCGCAGCCACTCACTTCAGGTCGCCTCGCAAAGTCATGAATACCCCAAACTTAGTGGTATCGCGAGAGAGTATATCCATGGCCTTGAGTAATTCATGATTCTCCAGACGCAGTAGATTACCCAGGGCAACATATTGGCTTGAGCATGTGTCATTGAAGTATCTACAACAATAGTGCGCTTTCCTAGAAATGACTTGTCCATGCTAGAGGCAACACTGAATATGGCGTCTGCCATTGCATCAATCCCAACTGATTTCTTCCTCTTCTTCTTCTTCTTTTTGACGCTTCCTTCCCCTGTAAATCCAGGACGATCTCCTGGAGTGTCACTGACTTCCACACCAACGACGGAGCGGGGATAATTTAATCACTAGCCCCGGGTGGTGTATTGGGACCCGCAGGCGCGAATATTTCCACAAAAAAGTCGCCCAGCGCGAAGATTGTCGCCGTCGAGCAACACGACGGTGGTGATCATCATGGGGAGAAAAATCGATGCCCTTGATGAGCCGCGTGGCATCATGATGCGTGGCGGTTGTGATGATCATCATCATAATGTTGGATAAGTAAACTACATTCACTTGGAGCTTCTTCTTTCTTGATATGCCCTCTTCTGCTTGCTCGTTGTTTCTGTCGTTTGAGCAAAAATTTTGTCCGCACTCGATAAAAGATTATCATCGAAGCACCGCATGTAAGTTCAATTTCAAACTCAGATGAGCTCAGATAACTAAGCCGGAACGATGAATGATAGTTTTTAAACGAAACCGTGAAAGTGCGATGAAATGTTTCTTTTATGCTGGTACTAAGCCGTCGTGTTCGAGCTATATTTCAAACTGGAGTTGGCTTTGATCAGCTTGTTGCATGTGTTTTAGGGCCTCTTTGGGTGGGTGATAACAGTTAGAGATGGAGCGGTTGGAGACAAAGATAAAATATTGTTCTTAAATGAAGCTTCTTCCATGTGGTTGGAAACAGACATAAAATGACGTTTTGGGAGATCATTTGTTTTTTCTGAAAAATGTAACGGAGAGAAAACCCCCAAACAAACCGTCTTTTAATTTGAGGCACAAATCAGGTTAGAGTTGGCGGAGAATATGCGGTGGCAGCGTAAAGATACGGTAGTAAATATAGTAGACAAGGTTTACCTTCATTTGGAACTTTCACGATAGATTTTTTGCCTAAATTTCACTTTACAAGGTGTTTGCGATCACGATCGCTAAAGCTCGATCATTCCTCCAGCATACTTGATTTCGCCTCACCATATTTTATAGGTCCAGGTCGGCCCATCCACGCCTCAATGATTGTTCGCTAACACAATTATAAGTTAATTCGCCTCTGCGGATCACGTTAAACAACTCACAATCATTGAGAGGAAACAACGCGATAACTACGAATTGAAAACAAACAGACACTCAAGATCCGTTTGTTTGAATAGTTTTTCTCCGTTAGGTTTTTCAAGCTTTTTCTGCTCTTTGAAATTTGAATGACCACAATCCCTCAAAATATTGTTTTTATGTCTGATTGCAGCCGCAAAGAGGAAGCCGAATTCAAAAACAACATCCATCTCCGACATTCACCACCTATCCAAATGGACTCTTAGGATTTCTCTGGGAGAGTTGATGCTGATCAAAACGGACCTGCCAGAAATAAAATTTGAAAAAAGAGCTGTCTGTATGAAATGAATTTTGCAGTGTAAAACTGTATGAATGAATTTTTACTTGCAGAGCTCTTAAGAACGTAGTGCAAATAGAGTTCTGCAAATAGAGATTCATTCATACAGTTACTCTGGATAAACAAAATTATCATCATCACGTACACTGAAATCAGGATATGCACGTGATGTCTTCGAATATAATTATGCAATGATATCGTGGTTATCGCAATATTTGCATGTTTTGCAAAATTATATTGCGACGTGTCCCTCAGTATTATCCATTTATTCTTCCAAACGCCAACATTCATTATATCACACTCTGTAGTGATGAGTGTGTTTGATTGAAACTCTCTCATTGTCATTTGGCCGGACGGCCACCGTGAGCAAAATCCGAAAGATGATACCAAGTATCTAAATATGGTTTCGTCAACAAAGTAATATTCTCTTGTATAACCAATATATAATATATAATTGGGAAATTTTAAATATAAACAAAAAGTAATGCAATAATTAACTCGAGGGGTATGTGAAAAATTGTGACTGAGATTACTGATTGGATAAATAAAAATATGACTATTGTGTGTTTATCCCTCCCAGCCGGCCATAATAAAGGTAAAACATATGTTGAAGTCACGGACAGTCATAACAATTTACATAGTTCTATGTCGTCCAAGAAATAAAATTTGATCTTCAACGGGTATGCGAGCATTAACATGAGTTCTATCATTGTTCTGATGCAATCTTTATAAAGAATGACATGTTGCGGTCATCCTGCAATATTTCTGACGGAGAACTACCGAAGTAAAAAAAATGCGACTATCAGTGAGGGAGAGGGCTCAGGTTTTAGGTGAGGAGTGGGACTACATGAAGAGAATGAGGCCGACTGTTGAAAACTCAGTGGGGCTCGGTTGAAAGGTGGTTCTACGTGAGGAGTTGTGGGATTAATGTGGAGAAGTGGGGGAGGTGATGCGCATGGTTTCATTTTTGAACAGGTCTGTAGGCCGTACACCTCAACCCATCTCCGCACACGAAGCGCGGTCCATGTGCAGCGGGTTATTGAGGTGGGGTCTTGAAACCGCGACCTCCTAGATAGAGGGACTTAGCGCCGACCTCCGTGTCCCTCTATCTAGGAGGTCGCGGGTTCAAGACCCCACCTCAACAACCCGCTACACATGGATTGTGCTCAGTGTGCGGAGATGGGTTGGGGTGTACGATCTGAAGGCCTGTTCAAAAATAGAACCCTGCGCAAAACGTAACATATAAAAGTCAGCTCAGTTGGTGATGGTGGTCGGCGCTAAGTCCCTCTACCTAGGAGGTCGCGGGTTCAAGACTCCACCTCAACAACCCGATGCACATGGACTGCGCTCCGTGTGCGAAGATGGATTGGGGTGTACAATCTGCATACCTGTTCAAAAATGAAATCTTGCGCGTACCATAACAAGATGAGTGGCCTAAATTTTAGAATAGTGAGGGGCATGCGATAGTTAGGATAATGGGAAGATAGTTATGGTAGTTATGTTAGTAGAGGTGGAGGCTAGCCGAAGGTGATGGCCGAAGGTGTTTTCCAATGAGCGTCGAAAAACCAAAAATGTAGGGGATTGAGGCATGGTGGTGGAGGCAGCTTGATGGAGGTGAACAGAGGAGGCTTCTGATGATCACCCAAAAACTAGAAATGGGGGGAACGAGGGAGTGTTTATAGCCGGTTTTAGAGGGAGTACGAGGACTTTGAAGGGCCGGCCGGCGGGTGGTCTTGTGGGGGGGGGGGGGGGGGGGGGGGGGAATGGAGGTATCTGCTTGGTTGGATGTGTGAGGGAAAGAAGGGCATTCAACTAGCATTTGAGGGGGAGGAAAGGGAGAAATCGGTTGGAGGAGAGAGGAGTGGTATCCAAGCTTCACACCTAGAGTTTTAGCTTCAACACCGAGTGATCAAAAGAAAGCTTCTTTGCTCTCACTTTAAATACCTCCAAATAAACTCTATCCTTATAGAGTAAGGGGTCATCATAAATGATCACGATTTCAATCATAACAGCCCTCAAATACAACAACAAAAATCAGTAAAATTCACAGATCGTTGATCCACACAAAACAGACAGCTCCAAACATCGTGTAGTCATATGTGTGTCGCGATCCCCATCACTCAGCATACCCCATTTCCAATACCCCTAGCTAATAACCTCTTGATAATTCAACATATCTTCGATCACTGAAAATGTAAAAGTAATTCTCCACATAAACACCCAAGTCCTTAAAGTAAGGCTATTTATAGATATCCCTTACCCCAAATAGGTAAAAACTATCAATTTATCATTAATTCGAACACACTAAACAAAAATCGTCTTAATTTCAAACAAGATTCGGTATCTTAGCACAGACGTATATTGCTTTGAGACATGGCCGACACCTCCGTACCCTCATTCGGTCGCTCAACTCCCCCTGAGACAGAAAGGCAATTTCTTCATTGTTTATGCGATTTCAATTTGTTTGGGAAGATTCAGATAGTTAGGGTTTGTTCGGGAAGATTCAGATAGCTAGGGTTACTCTCTCCATGTGGTCAGGAAGGCGAAGAGAACGATGCAAGCTTTTTTTTCTTTACTAATCTACGGATAACAAAAATATCTGCGTATAGACAAAATCTGCGAATAGACAAACACGATTTGGGAATAACAACCGCCTAATAATAATAACATTTTATTATTGAACATATATAAGGACAATGTAACCAACTACAAGCTGACACTGCTCTTCTTACTTCCAAAAAGCCTGAAGAGGTTGAAAGAAGAGATGCATGAGATAATAATCATGCCAAAACTGGCCATGAGGGCGCTGCCCAACCCCTCGCCCACCTGGGTGCAAAAGCTTCTGTACATGTTGCATATCTTCATCCACTGCAGCTCGGGCTGCCCAAACTGCCCGACCATTCCCGACTGCATTGCCGCCGCAGCCGCCGATAGCGTCACATAAGCCACCACCTGCACGAGTTATGAGATCGTTAGACCGAGTTCGGCATAGTTAATGCAATTTGTAAGTTTTGGGGTTCAAGTCATGAACACAAACACTTGACTTCATTCACTTTTGTAAGTTTTGGGGTTCAAGTCAATTTGTAAGCCTTGTATTATGGGTTTCTTGAAAAGCCAGTGCATCCTTGACTTGAATTTCTTAAAAAAAATTAGGGTTTAAGGATTAAGATTTTGGATTTTGAGGATTAGCTCCGTTTGGCGCGGCGGTGGCGGTCGTGAACCCTGTGGTTATGAACCATCATTCGCGTAAACCCAACCTTGGGTCGGGGGGTGGTGCAGTGCAGCGAATGCACTGCACCGTGCAGTGCAGAGAATCGGACGGTTGAGCTGAGATGCGAGCGCGAGATGAGCTTTGCGCTGCGATTCGTGCATGCTTTCAGATGAGTGCGCTGTGATGTGCACGCATCTCAGCACACTCGCAACTCAGCGCCACCGCTTGATCGCACTGCACGGTGCAGTGCATTCGCTGCACTGCACCACCCCCGGACCCTCACCTAAGGAACTTCATTCACTTTTATGTTTAAGACTAGTTTTCTTTTCTTGGTGGCGGTCATAACCACGGTCATGTCAAACATACATTCTATGGTGTAGTTTTTTTGTCCAAACTCACCGGAGCAAATAAGCCGTGCCAAACGGAGCCTAGTCTGCACATTGTTTCTTGAAACCCTAACATGCATGCCATGAGTTTCTTAAATCATTTTGGGTTTAAGGCTTAAGATTTAGGCTTAGTTTGGCGCGGCAAAATAAACTAGTTTTGAGCATAAACTGCATGAATTTTTTTTAGGTAAGGTCGGGCGTTCACGAACGAGAGTCCATGACCACCGTGTTCACGACCGCCGCCGCCGCGCCAAACGAAGCCTTAGGCACTAGGCTTAAGATTTAGGCTCTCTTCAGAAGGGTGGCGTTCGGTTTTCTGGTGATGGGAAAAATACTTGTGCAAAAGGTGTTTTCAGAACTTTTCGGAAAGCAGTGAATCAACTTCAAGAAAAGCTAAAAAGAAGTCAACATCCAGCTTCTCTTTCTATTGCTTTTCTACAATCTACAGCAGCTAAAGCTTCTCTTTCTACTGCTTTTTCACGTAAGCCTTGAATCTTTTTGGGTTTACGACTTAAGATTTAAGCTCTGTTTGGAACGGTGGCGGCGGTGAGAAAATTTTTATTCCAACCGCCACCATTGTTTTAGAGGCGTAAGATTTTCAGGTGGTGGGAAAAATACTTGTGCCAAAAAGATGTTTTGGGAACTTTTTGGAAAGCAGTGAACCAACTTCTAGAAAAGCTAAAAATGAGCTTTTCGTGTTCTCATGCTTCTTTTCACGTAAGTGAACATCCCACTTCTCTTTCTATAGTTTTTCTACAACTGCTTTCGTAACAACTCTAATCCAAACACTGATTCTCATCACTGCTTTCCATAACCATCCCAACCAGAGCCTTAGAGTTTAGGATTCATGACACTAGTGATGCCCAGTTCTTCTTCTAAACCCTGACATGCTTGACTGAGTTTCTTAAATTTGGGAACTTTTCGGAAAGCAGTGTGAACCCACTTCTAGAAAAACTAAAAATGAGTTTTTCGTGTTCTCATGCTTCTTTTCACATAAGTCAACATCCCCCTTCTTTTTCTATTGTTTTTCTACCACTGCTTTCGCAACAACTCTAATCCAAACACTGATTTCTAATCACTGCTTTCCATAACCATCCCAACCAGAGCCTTAGAGTTTAGGATTCATGACACTAGAGATGCCCAGTTCTTCTTCAAAACCCTGACATGCTTGACTGAGTTTCTTAAATTTGGGTAAAATTAATAGGATTTTACAACTATTTATTGTTTCCATGCAAACCAAACAATAGGGAGATTTGTTTACAAAACAAACACAACATTTTTTTAAAAATGTAAAATGAATGCAAACCAAACAATAGGGAGATTTGTTTAATGTAAAATGAAAAAACTACACATGTTTACTAGAAACTCCACAGACCACAATAACTCATTCAGTACAAAATGAGGAACAGATGCAGCAGTTAGGTCAACATATTAAATGAGACTGTACCAAATATAAATAATGTTATAAATGATTTCAATTCATGCTTTCATGCTGGTGGGCCAGATTTCCCACATCTAAGATCTTTCCACCAATAATGAACAAAATCTAGGACTAGATTTTTTGTTGTTGAAGTTCTTAATAAAAGAAAGGGCAATGTTATAAATAGTCCTATAACCGCTAAATGTAGTCAATTGATATTCGAAGTCCAATGAATTTAAGTATTTTTGGGACTGCGAATAGCCATTTTAAGTGTTTTTAGGACTGCTAATAACATCGCCCTAAAAGAAAAGGGGAGTTTTGGCGCACCGGTTCACACTTGAGGTCACGGGTTCGAGTCCTAGAAACAACCTCTTGCAAATATGCAGGGTAAGGCTTGCCTACTTTTCACCCTTGTAGTGGGACCCTTTCCCGGACCATTGCTGCGCGGGGATGCTTTGTGCACCGGGCTGCCCGAAGTTCTTAATAAAAAGGACATATCTATATATAATAATATGAAATTTAAGATATTACAAAGTTTGGTGTAATCACAGGCAGGTAAAAATCATTTTCATCCCTGAGATTTCATATTTGATGTCAAATTCATACTTGAAGTTTTGATCTGTGTCAATGTCATCCTCCGGCGACAATTTTCCGTCGGAGAGCCGCATTTGGCCAAAAAAATGTCGCCGGAGGATCTCCGGGCGGATGACACTGACACAAATAAAAAACTCAATGATGAATTTGACATTTGCTTGAAATCTCAGAGACAAAAGTGATTTGTTTATCCACCCACAAGCCTAAAAGTAAAAATTGATATTTAATGGAAGAAAAAATAATTAGAATTGCTAATCGGATCAAGCATTTGAAAACCGGACCAGACCACCAACCGTGAACCGGTCCACTGGGCGGTCTAGTCCTACACTGATAACCGGACTAGCAGCGGACCGCTCTCGAACCGTGAGAACCGGCCGGTTACCGCCCGAACCGGCAAACCGGGATGGTTATTGAAAACTGTGGGATTCAAACACACATTTATTCCATTTTTTAAGAGCGCTGCTATTAGCACTGCGGTTTTGTCTATTAGCACTCAGAACTTTAAAATTTTTAGGATTTTTTTATTAGCCACAAGCCTTCCTTTCTCCCCTTCGAAGTACTCACGCCCCCACCTCCTCTCGCAAAAACAACCCGACTTCCCCTCCCGAGACCTCTCCCTGCACGCCGGCGAACCACCCGAACTCCGGCGAACACCCCCCTCCAGCTCGGTGGTCGCAGCTTGCCCTACTCCTGCTCGGTGGTCGCGCGAAGCCTCCCGCCCGCCCGGCATTTTTCTGCCCTTATTTGGGGATTTTCTACTTGGTAATTTCTTGTTTATATTCTTTTGAAATTTTTGGAGGGTTTATAGATCTTGTTGATACAATGTTAGAGCTAGGGTAATTTCTCCGTGATACTTTGGTTGTTTTGATTTTTTTTTTCTGAAAAACCTTTCTTCCTCTTCCTCCAAATTTTTTTGAGAGGATTTATAGTGTGATCTTGTGGATTCAATGTTATGTTTAGGGTATGTTGGTATTTCTTAGATTGTTCATGAATTTTTTTGTTATTTCTAAGTTTATATTTTGTTGTTTGGGAGAATGAGACTTGAAGAGAAAGACACCTCATTTCTTCCTCTAATTGGTATGTGTTTTACTTAGTTTTTTGTCTATTTGCACACTTACTTTCTTTTCGGTAGATGGTGCGATTACAAGAACTCTATGGTGGAGAGTCCAACATGCTTGAGCATATACATATTTAAACTTCTTGTACGTATTATAAAATTATTTGGTATGCAACAATATTTATATGGCCTATAATAACATTTTTGTTTTTTTCTTTATAGGTGATCCAAGGAAAGCAGAGCAAAGAATTGACAATCTACTTTTGACATTTACTTTTGAAAATGTGCAATACTGCATTGCTAATAGACAGGTTGAATGTGAATAGACAATTACTTAAAACAGCACTTGTTAATAGCAACGAGTGCAAATAGACAAAAGCGCAGTGCTTATAGCAGCGTCCCTTTTCTAATCCAAAAAATATATAAAATTATACACTTCCGCAAGGATTCGAACCCACGTCAGCGAAAATCCTTTAAGGCAAGTCAATCACTAAGCTGAGGCTAACTTTGTTAACCTATTGTCACTGTATTTTATATATTATCTTTCTTCTTGATTATGTAAAAACTAAAAAAAAAGTAAATATAGATATACTGATATACATAAATAATAAATCTTTTTATCATTACTTTGTAATTTAGTAATTTTATTATCTTAATAAATTATTATTTTGTAGTAATATATTCATAGATTGAGATATGATATTTTTACTTTTTTATGTAAATATTTCATATAATTATTTTTATTTTCGTAACATTAAATGTTTATAATTTTATATACATCGGTTCAACCGGTTGGACCGATTCAACCTTGAACCTCTCTTTCTGCCGGTTAGATATCCGGTCCGATTTTCAAAACGTTGATTGCATGTAAGTCTTTAGTATTTGACTCCAATAATTTTGACATGATAGGAATAAATTACAAAATAAATTGTTTTAAAATATTATGCTTCTCTTTTGGGATACAATAAAGTTAAGAAGTATATTACAAAATTTGTTATTTTACACCAACTCCAAATAAAAAGAAGAAACTCAGGCTCTGTTTGGAGCTGCGTTTTTGTACCATCATAGAAAGCATGTTGGGCAAGACAATGGTTATGACCGACACCAAGAAAAGAAAACTAGTTTTGAACATAAAAGTGGATGAAGTTCCTTAGGTAAGCTCGGGCGTTCAAGACCGCCACCGCCACCGCCGTGCCAAACAGAGCCTTAAAGTTGATTTTCTAAACCCACCTCCCTCCTTGAGCTCTTATGAAAGATTAGAAAAAGAGAATTCATGAAACCACAGACAAAAAAAACAATGATAATTTGTATGGAAGTCAGAAGAAAATTGCTTGATTCCTAAGAAATGTGTTAAATCTTTATTTCCATCTTTCACCAAATTCTTTACAAAATACTTTTTTCATGTGGTAATTTTCATAGATAATTACATGACTATTACCTCACAGAAGAAAAAACACTTCAATGATTAGACTGTAATAAAAGTAATCTTCAGTAATTCAAGAGAAAGTAACAAAAAGTAAGAAAATGGCAAGAATTGAAAGCAAGGAAGATTAAAATAGAGAGAAAAAATTAAACATTTCAGGTTTGGATTAACCTGATCACAGGAAAATATAATCAAAGCAAAGCCCTTGTTGAAGACGAAACTCCCCTTCATCGTCCCCAACAGGCAACGCACAATCTGCAGCAGATTATAGCCGGCCGCCACAGCATTAGCCACCACCAAAAACCTGCAACCCCCGGAGAAAACCCATCAATCTCTCGTAAACAAAAATCAAACAGAGATTTGAAATCGGAATCATCTGAAAAAGGTTAGATGGCTCTTACACGAGAACCTTCATGTCGGTAAACTTCGCCCTCTTCTCCATAGAGAAGAACTTCCTCACCTGGCTATCACTTCCCACAAGCGCCGATGCCGCGAGGCCGAGACCTAGCACGGCTATCCTCAGCCCCAACTCCGTCACTCTCAATCTCCTCTCCGGCGACATAACTTCTGCTCTCTCTCTAGACGGAAGCAGGGGAGGGATCTGCTGCTTTACTTATAGCGGCGTTGTTGGAGGGGGAGTTTCTGCTGCTTTTTTCTTCTGCACGCGCCGATTTCCCTAGCGCTATGATGGAACTGGCAGGGGTTTTAATGATGAGAGACGGGGTGTATTGGCTCATGGGGAGAAGTGAAGGAGCTCATTAATGGAGGTGGAGATGGGAATTGAGTAGTCGAAATCGAGAGTAACTCGGGGTTTTCGAGGTAATTGGATTCCGGGGAGAGAATTACAGTAGGAGATAAACCCTAGAGGGGCGGCTGAAAGGGGAAGATGAGCCGACTAGTGATTTGAAATTTTGGCCCACGCGCGTCGTAAGTATGATCCAGGCTTTGATCTTGGTTGGCATTTTGTAATAATTATTGTGTTTTTTGAATTAATAACTTGAAAGTGATAATTATTATTGGGCACTTATATTTGCAGTCTTAAATAGCTATTCGCAGTCTCATTAAATACGGGTCATGTTATATGCAGTCCAAGGATAAATGCATGCCAAATTATAAACCTACAGAAAATGTGAACTATAAACCTATATGCAGCCATTTTCAAATTGACAGCCTGCACATAGCTGAAGTCGGACTGCATATAGTTATTGCCTTAAATATTTGCAGATCCTATTAAAAATATTTTAAAATTTGTTTTTTTATTTATCTTCCATTCAATATATTTGCCTTTTTTTTTCTCTCTTTCTCCTTGATAATTATAACATGTAATAGTAGTGTTAATGAGGCTTAAAAATAGCGTTTGGACGAAATAGAAGGAATAGATGAATGTTAAAAGCCGGTGGATCAACCGGCACATTCTGCCCGCTCCCGTTGACCGATTACCACATCTAACCAATGCGAACTCAAATTCACAAATTGTATCCGCCGCCACTTCGTCGTCCATACAGACGGAGAGTCCATCCGTACAGGGAGCGGAGGCCCCAGAGCTTTTCCTTCAGATCAAAAACATCACGGGAAGCAGCCGCCCAAGTCCGGTGAGGATTGCTCCATGCAGAGTTCACTGTGACAATACCGCAAACGCTTGGTATGCACCTTTTAGGTTGGTAGTTTTTAGTGCAAGAAGAGACTTTTTACGTAACCCCCTCATCAACATCCTGATTCGGAGCCATATCGAGATCGTCGTCTCCGAGATAATCGAGTTGTACATGAGATAATATATTTGTCTCTGAGATAATGGACTTGTCTCTGAGATAATCTAGCTGTATCTGGTTTTTTGACTTATTCACGCAATTTCGCACAAACCTGAATAACTTTACACGTGCCAGCATCTCACGAGACACAGATCTGCGTTCGGGGCTCGGACCCACAAATTTCGCATATTTATGTGCGCACGATAAGGAAGGTGGCCGGGCGTATAAAAAAAATTTCCTTCCCAAAGAGGGCGTTACAAAGAAAATCTTATGAATTCTATTCAGGCACGAATTACTCTCTTTGGGCATAATCCTGAGATTCAAATACCTGCAGATCTTACCGCACTAGGAAAACCTATTCATTGTAGTTTGGCCCACCATTATTATTATTATTATTATTATTATTATTATTTTTATCATTATTATTATATTATTATTATTATTGCATCCGCCTACAAACATCCATTGAAAATCACAGCGTGACTTCTTGTAGATTGCTGCTCCGTTTTCATTTTTTATGTTCAAGTGGATGAAATTTTTTAGGCGGACGTTTATGAATGACGATTTAACTACCGTGTTCATGACGCCACCACTCTACCAAACGGAGCCTAATTCGTTAGGCTCCAGAAAAGGAGATTTTTCGCTACTTTGGGTTCCGATCGGGGTGGTAAAGAGGTATTTTTGTGACAACATTCCACCGTTTGGTTCCACTCCCGCTAATCGCAAAGTAGTATAGCTTTATCAGACTGCGATAGGGAAATGAGAAGATAGAAATCAAATGCAGATAACGGAGAGCTAGGGTTTGGCATGGTAGTCGCGGTCGAGAGCACGGAGGTTTTGACTCGTCGTTCGTGAACGTTCGATCTCACCTTAGGAACTCTATCTACCTTTATGTTCAGTTTTGTGTCTTAGTGGTGGTCATAACCGTTGTCATGTAAATCACATATTTTATGACAGTTCTACTAAGGTCATGACCGTTGTCACTTAAAACCGAAAACCGTACACCGAACCGCGGTTCCGATTTGAATTTTTGAACCGTAAGCAATAATGGTCCGGGTGTGATTCCTTCATTTTATTATCCGGATCGGAACCGGAACCGGGACCGCAATATAAATGTCTTGAGCGGTTTCAGAATTTTTAGATCCAAACCGGACTGAAGCAGAACCAAACCGCAATCTGTTTATTAATATTACTCTTTATAATATATATAATAATTTTTTTTAATAATATATATTTATTATCTATTCGACTATACCTATATCAGTCGTCTGATTGCAGCGCCGTCCGATTGCAACCGTACTCAGTGATGGACCTTGCCAACATACAAAAATGATATTTGGTGGTTGTTATTTAATTTTGTTGATTATATTCTCTACTTTGTGCATGCTTATGTTTGACATTTCTCAATTATTTCAGTAAAACGACTATTTTTGCTGAGTATCGAGTGTCACAGTGTTACTTGTTGTCAATCATGTTAATGATCATGTTTATATTAATTAATTTTTTGGATCCGGTTTATTGTAATCATACAATATTATTCTTTTTTTTTTCATTCAGCTTGTCAAATCAAATACTATTGCATGCATATCTCTATTACTTCAATTTTAACATATTTAGACTTAAGATATCATGAAATTATTGCTCCAACCATTTTAATTCCAATTTTCTTTTCAAATATGCATTTTAACGAGATAATAATCTTTGTGAATGCGTCTAATGACTTAAATTATAGAGTTATAAGATGATTAAAACTATAACACAAGGAACCGATTGGAACCAAACCATTAGTGACCGGTTGTAAAGAACCATTACCTCAGGGATTCGATTCATGATCTTAATAGAACCGAAACCGAACCGGAACTGTGATACCAAATCGATGGTCAAATCTTTAGCCGTCCCGAATGTTTTGGCCCACCCAAAATGGATTAGTGACTTGAAATGTGGAACAAAAATCTCAAACACAAGTAAATTTGTTCATAATTGTTTACTATTACAATCGCACACCGCCGCCCGTCAAACAACGGATGGAGATTTTTCCATCTATGATCAAACTGAGGAATCCATTTCAAGGTCGAACATCAAATCCATAGTTATCTAAGGCTTCGTTTGGCGCGGCTTATTTGCTCCGGTGAGTTTTGTCAAAAACGCAATTATCATAGAATGTATTTTTGGCACGACAAAGGTCATGCCGCTACCAAAAAAATAAACTAGTTTTGAGCATAGAATGCATGAAATTTTTAGGTGAGGTTGGGCGTTCAGGAACGATGGTTCATGACCACCACAAAAAATTCTTGAATGAGGTATTCAACTCCAGAGATGAATCGAAAAAGAAATCTTTATTGGTTCTACCTCCTCTTTTTTATGAGGAGAATGAATCTTTCTTGAAGGATCAGAAAAAAATCGGTCCGGATCTACGAACGCCACCACCGCGCCAAACGAAGCCTAAGAATGCAAATTTTTTGTTTATATGAAAAAAAAAAGATGAAATAGACCAGGAACTCCGTTCTAAAACAAAATCGTCGTCCCAAGCAACGCCTGCCAGACATCCAACTCAGATCGAGCCACGCCAAAGATCTTCAATTTATCGCCGTTTTCAACAGCGCTCCTCCGCATCCGAAACGAGTCCTGAATACTTTTCACGCCGCTCCTTTTACAACCGCAGTCAGCTCTTCCAAACAACTTATTCTGCTTCCTGTAGCCATGTGGAACCTGTCAGCCACCTGAGATTTCATGCCAGTGCTGTTCCCCTTCTATTTCTCTCCAAGGTGCTGAAACTGGGCTGGATAGAAACTGACAGATCCTGTGCACAACCGCTCTTTCTTATTTTTGGTATAACCCGACAGGATCTTCACAGGTGTGCCGTCAGAATTGCATTTCAAAAACAGAACTATCTCTTCCAATAACCTGAAGTTTCCTTTTGCTGTTAGCCTTTTTATATCATTTCATATATTTTTGCATTGCTTAAACCAGCATGAAGTGTGCCCACAAAATAAAATTTAACAACACACAACCACAGAGAAAAATTATCTCAAATTTATAAGATTGAGATTGATAAGAACTAGCAATTGCAAGAAGATCAAGCTTCACAAGACCTTAACAAGATTTCCGAGATAGCCGGAGAAGACCAAAGAACAAGGAAACCCGAATACACGCATATCTACAAGTGAAGGGAAGTGTCGACGTCGCCTTCGCCGCAACCGCTTGAAATCTCGCCGTCGATGCTCCGGCGTTCGTCGCCGTTTCCGCGCTGCCTAAAGCCCGACGGAGAGCCTCCGCAGAGCGGCCTCGAGGGGCGGATCAGATCGGGGTGGACGAACCACTTCGAGCTCCCCCTCCCGACCTCGGCAACGACTTTCGTCTGCTCCCTTTCCTCCCTCAGCTTCTTCGCCCTTTGCAGCTGCCTGAATCTCTCCCGGAGAAGAGGAATGGAGGAGTGGAGGGCGACGGCTGTGGAGGCCTCGCTGTCTTTCTTCGCCATCAGAACTGAGGCTGCTGGGTTCACAGGGAACCTCTTCCTGCCAAGTTGCAGTATTTATAAGAGGAGTAAATGCTGTCTTCCTGCATTTGTAATAGAGTCTCAAAAAAGGTCTCCATGCTATTTGTTGGCTCTACTTCTTAAATTGTGTACTTACATACATCATCAACATGTGGAATCATTAGTATGTATTATGTAATCCTAACATTTCTTGTGTGTTTTTTTGTTGTATGTAAATATTCTGAGCTTCCATGCAATGTAAACATTGTGTTGATGTTGTAAACTGTATGTTAATTCAGCATAAACCTCATATCATGCAGCATAAACCTCACATCATTAGTATGTATTATATAATCCTAACATTTCTTGTGTGTTTTTTTTGTTGTATTTAAATATTTCTGAGCTTCCATGCAATGTAAACATTGTGTTGATGTTGTAAACTGTATGTTAATGCATAAACCTCACATCATGCAGCATAAACCTCACATCATTAGTATGTATTATGTAATCCTAACATTTCTTGTGTGTTTTTTTGTTGTATGTAAATATTCTGAGCTTCCATGCAATGTAAACATTGTGTTAATGTAGTAAACTGTATGTTAATTCAGCATAAACCTCACATCATGCAGACTTTTTGGGGTTTTTTTTAATGATTACATGCTGAATTAATTCAACAAGGGTGATGTGAAGGGGGAGGAGGGAATCAGGAGGATGAGTGCAAAGTCCAAGAAGGTAATGGCTCCATGGAAGCCATCTGAGGGGAGGAATTAATGGAAAAGAGAAGGGTGGAAGGAAGAATGAAGGGGGGGAATTAAAAAAAAAAAGAGGGCAGAGGGGAGTTGGAGTTTAGTATTTGGATTGAGGCATGGAGGGGAATAAATTGTTGTGTGATGGTTTTTGTCACATAGTTCTTTTGATTCTAGTGGTGATGAGTGCTCTTTTTGCTTCCAAAGTGTGATTTCCCCTCCCTTTTCTTTTCTTTTATTCTTCCCCTTGTTGGCTTATGCTTTGGTTTCTTTTGATTCTATTTTGTGTATTTGGATCGAAGATTGATGATAATTCGAAGATTGGATTATTTTTTAGTTAGAATTGAGGAAATTTGAAGGGGAGAGCGTTGGCGCATCGGTTGAGGTGTTGCCGTGTGACCCTGAGGTCACGGGTTCGAGTCTTGGAAGCAGTCTCTTGCAAAAATGCAGGGTAAGGTTTGCCTGCATTTCACCCCTGTGGTGGGACCCTTCCCCGGACCCTCACTGGGCGGGGGATGCTTTGTGCACCGGGCTGCCCTTTTTTTAGAATTGAAATTTTTACATTAAATTTAACTCGAAATGTGTGCATGCATCTACGGATATGCATTCAAGATATAAGGATCGAATCGGAGGTTATACTGGAGGAAGAAAATGGTCAAGATCTAATTTGTCAGACAGGGATTTGAGCGTGAAGACATAATAAATTCTAAAATTATTTATAACTTTTACATAGTATATAGTATAAGAACAATTAAAGATATATATATATATATACGAGTGACAGGGCTACACCCCTACTGCCAAGCGCAACAGTACCCGACCGGCGACGGCGGGCTTAGCCCGCCCCCGGCCAAGCGCGATAGTACCCGCCCGCGACGGCAGGCTTCGCTCGCCCCCGACGGGCTTCTCCCGCCCCCGACGGGCTACGCCTATGACGGTCAGGGCTGCGTCCGCATCAAGGCGGTTGCGCCCACAACATATACATATGAGTACTCAAAATGACCGCACAAATTTTAATTAATATTTTATAATTGTTTTTTATTTCAAAAAACATTTATATTTTAACAAAAAATCATTTTAAAGTAGGTCTAGGTCTAACGATTACCTACCATAGTAGGTGTAGAAGGTCACTAAAAAGCTTTTGGATTTTATGAATTTTTACCATTATTTTTATTACAGGGATATAGTGTAATTACACAAATAGCCATTATATTTTATGAATTTTTATTTTTTTTCATAATATATGTTAAGTCATTAGAGTAAAAGAATGAGGCTATATTTGACAATTTTGAATGTTGCACAAAAAACAACTTCTTGTATATAGTAGATAAAGATAAAGATATATATATTAAATATTTGTATGGAAGAATTATTATATTTCAATATTATCACCCTAATGCAATTAACTTCTAGTAAACAAAAAATGAATTATTAAGATTTTTGTAGGAAAAAGTTTTTTTGTTAGATCATTATTCACTTGCTATTATTTGAAAACGATAATAAAATAATTAAAACAAAAGGGCATTGCTTATGATTAATTCATCTTAGAAGGAATTAATAGAAATAGGCCATTCTCCAAATAGAAACACCATTAGTAAAAGATTATGGCCTCTTAAATAAAATTCATTAACTATATCCTTTGATGTACTTAACAAATCTTAATATTTCCTTACTAAACACCATTTTTGAAAAAAAAAATCACTAACATTAATTTCTTTGGTCATCATTCTATTATATAGAAAAGAAAAATTCAGAGTACTCAATAAAGAATCAAGAAAAAGTAAACATTTTAAATAAGCAAAGCAATGATTAGATAAAATATATTTTATTATATCTTAGGGTCAAAAAATATCGCAAATAAATGCTAGATCAAATGGAATTATCCTTATCTTTTAATAGGTGGTGAATACAAATGCCTCCCTTGTCCTTTTTTTAATTGTCCCGTTGATAACCGCCTCGTCCTGTCAGACGGTTCAACAATTGTTCGGTAGTTTCAACTAAGATGGGTTGTTAACCCTGGACATTGGTTAGGAGGTCGGAGCAAGGTATGCCTGGCAAGCCTAGTCCGATTATCACAACATTATTTGTATCTATATTTCTTTACAGTATCTCGGCCATGACAGTACCTCCACCCGTGTTAGCCTGCTCTCGGGCGCAGTCCCCCCCTAGATGAGTACTCTTGCTGTCGCTCGATCTCCTATCATGCTCGGGAGGACTACGAGCGGCGGGAGCACAGTCGAGGTCGAAGCCCATGTGCCAAAAGTAGACAAACATGGGCGGAGGTACTGTCGCGACCGCACGGGATCCCCCGTGTACTATCATTCATATATATAAATTAAAACAATCTTATGAGATGATTAGCTTTGGAAGGGGAGAAAACCTCATTTGAACAGAGAATGGCTTAGAGGAAAAAAAATAGAGCGATGGAAGGAAACATATCCTGGAGATGTCATTCTAGCAGCAGCCACAGAAGAAGAAGAAATACTGAGGTTAATAATTTGTTTCATCAATCACGAACTAAATAGAAGATAGAAAAAAAAAGTAGGTAGTTTACCATCAATTGTTCTTCCACCATGCTAGTTTTTGTTTCTATTAAAGTAAATTTGTCCACGAGGAAAAAAACTTGTTTGGAATCATTTATTTTATTTATCCATCCAGATGCAGTAGTGAGAAATTATCAATAAATTATCAACACGGGGAGAATGATCAATCTAAAAAACAAATGACGAACAAGATAACTCCAGAATGACGCCCACCGAATCGAAGAGGAGAAAAACAAAAGGAAATTCATTTTACCTGATTGCCTCCAATGAAAAAAGAGGGTTTGGAGGACAGAAGAGAGGTCGTCAATCGCCAAAGTTGTGGAAACCCAAGTCAACTTCTGCACTGAAAAAATAAAATTCAGGAGGAAGATCACTTTTTGTACTCTTTATCCAACAGGAATGGCTGACATAAAGCTTCGGAATAGGATTTTAAAGTTCCTACTGCAAAAATAACCCCTCATCTCTCTCCTGAGAAACCCAAAAATCAAGCAAGCAGTTTTTTTAGGGCAATGTTATAAGCAGTCCTATAACCGCTAAAAGCAGTCCATTGATATTCGCAGTCCAATGAATTTAAGTATTTTTAGGACAGCGAATAGCAATTTTAAGTGATTTTAGGACTGTGAATAGCCGTCCTAGGACTGCTAATAACATCGCCCTTTTTTCATTGTTCAAGAAGAATTGCACCACAATGTAGTGTTTTGACCTTGCCCCTTATTCGTTGCGCTAAACAGTGAATTAACATTCATGTTTTAGAGTTTCACGTGGTCCGCATAACACACAGATTAACATCATCAGTGAACTGCCAGATAACATAATGCTAAATATTCTTGCATATAATGGAGCATAGTATAGTAGAAGCATTAATCACATAACTCAATGAACTTGAGAGGATCAGCTCAAAATGGCGAACTCAAAATGATCAAGTACAACGCACAACCAGGGGCGGCTGATTTAAAAAAAATCACTAATAGAAATTAAATTAAAATTATTTTTTATTGATATATACATATACTATATATTGTAACTACTCACTGACTTTTCACTAAAATAGGGTCATGGTTTTATTGTTTTGAGTTAAAGGTCATGGTTTCAATTCTTGACATCATAATTTTGCCGAATTTTTTTGGTTCAAAAAAATCATTTAAAACTGTAGATATTTTGCTATATATAGGCATATTGCACACAAAAAATTCATTAAAAATTTAGACATATTTTTCAATATTTTGACATTATACAAAATTTCTTTAAAAATATGGAGATAATATAAAAAAAATGTGACATTAATATAACACAGACATTTCTTTAATATTTGTTGATTAAATTAATTTGAATAAATTAGTATTCCACCCACTGAGAAAAAAATATGCATCCGCCGCTGCACAAAACCATCGAAAATCTTGCTCAATGAACAAATTATTCCCATGTGTTGAGCAATTACAGTTAATTCTCATATATGAAAATAATGTGTAAAGTCTGACAACAAATTTATCGATGTTAACATTGACAAATGAAAATTAGACAAAAAATTTATATCAGGCCATTAATTGAATACCTTGTGTGCAAATCAATGTTGAAGCTTTGATTAAAACTTCCAAGCAGCATATATCAGGAGTAATGGAGATGAAACATAAGTTGGGGTGACCTTGGATTGAACTTTTCTAGGGCATGAAGCGGAACATTAATACATGAAGAGAGGGGGCTGTGGAAAGTTTACCGGATGCGACATTTGATAGAATGATCTCTGACCGGGTTGAAAGCTCTCTATTCTGGCACCCTGGATGGAATATTGATATCTGATAGAGGGAAGACTGATTTGAATTCTTAAGCCTAAAAGAACATAAAAATTACTGAAAGCTGCAGGGAGGAAAGCAAATTTAGCATACCTCAGAAGTGTCACATACCCGGCAAGGAGAAAGTTCCGATGTCATCGGCGCCACTATCAACAGAAGAAGGCAGAGAATCAAGGAAAGAAAGAGGAGTTGTGATGAAGTGGCGTGAACGATCAAAATCAAATAGAGGAAGTCAGAACCCTGGTTGCCGACGCCCTGGTTGTGGGTGATGTCGGAAGAGGGCGGAACGTGATTACATCGTAAGAAGAAGAAGTTTGGGGGCTCCGACTGGGAGGGGATCGGGGTAAAGGGAAGAAGGGTCCACTCCGGATAGGGCGTGGGTTTGGGAGAATTCATGGGTTTCGGGTTTGGGAGGTTGGAGGCGCTGATACTGGGCAGGAAATAAAGCTTGGAATGAAAGGTCTAGATTTTAAAGATCATGAATGAAAGGTCCAAATTAGTTTAATGGTGTTATCATTGTTTTAAATGTCTTTCGACATGTCGTTTTTGAGGGTAAAGCGATATTTTTTCTAAAAAAAATCAATTATCCTTTTGTAAAATAAAAGCCGATATATCCGATTTTTACGATATATCGGCCGACACGACTTTTGAACGTCCGCTATTTTATTTTATGTTATGTTAGCAGTCAATAATATATGTTAAATCACATATATTTACAATATTAAAAGGGAAAAGTTGTCTTCGGTGAAACATTCAAAATTGTCAAATATAGCCTTATTGTTTTAATCCAATGACTTAACATATATTATAATATACAACAACAACAACAACAACAACAACAACAACAACAGAACCCATATAGTCCCCAATCATTGGGGGTATGGGAGGGGGAAGATTGGAAACAGACCTAACCTTTGGCACTATGCACAAAGTGGCTTCTCTCAGAGGAGAAAGACCTAACCTTTGATAATAAATGCACAAAGTGGCTGCTCACAGAGTACCACTGAAATAGTGGCCCCCTATACCATCGCGTTTGCTGCGGAATCATGCCCTCAAATCAAAGCCAAAGACATCAGAGAGGGCAGACCCAAGAATCCATTTTGATTTATGTGCACATAACCATGCTTCCTTCATTCAGCATCCAGAGCATTGGTGAAGCACAATAACATATATTATAATATATTAAAAAAAAAAAAATACAATGTTTATTCAAGTAATTACACCCTATCCCCAAATTAAAAGTAACTATGGAAATCCATAAAATCAAAACAAGTTTTTAGTAGAGCTCCTATACCTACTATGGTAGGCTATTATTAAGCATGCCAGTGGTTTTTTCGAGGAAGGATGTCATTAGGTATGTCAGTGGTATTTTCAAGAAGCTACAATTAAACTCATCTTTATGAAAGTTGATCTGACATGCACGATGATATATGCATCGGGATGAAGATTTTTTAACAAAAATCGAAATGTGTTGATAACTACTTTCCGCATTAATTAATTGATAGTGTGTTTATTTTAAGCCACATTAATTAATTGATAGGGGCGGAGCCCCGTGCCTGTCGCGGTCAGGGTACTGTCGCGATTTGTCGTATGGGCGGAGCCCCGTGCCGGTCACTCATATATATAATATTAGGCATGTTTAAATCAATTAGACTTATTGTTTCGTTCTTTTAATGTATTATTCTTATAATCAATTGTGTATAATTATTTCACACAATATTTTTCTTATTTCATATTACAAAAAATATGAAAAAGTTCAACACATTTATTAGTTGTTATTTATATGATTTTAATATAAACTTATTCATCTTCAAGACATATAATAAATCAAGGATAATTAGCTTTTAAATCTTCTTTATTTTTTATAAAACATAGTACTAACAAAACAATTTTTTTATATAATATTAAATATATTTTACATTGTACTAATTTGTACTTGTTATAATATTATACTTTGGATATTTTTTAAATTTATTTAAATTATTTTAGGATATACATGACTCATTGTTCGTTTACTTATTATGTTAACTTTTTTTTCATTTAGAACATATAATTATACTTAATATACATAAAATTAAATATTTTTATTAATAAAATATGAAAATAAGATATTTTAAAATATCCCTCACATATCTCCAACTTCGGACATTTAAAAACTCAATCTGACATGCCGCCGACATCTGATATTTGCAACTTTGGGTGTAATGCCCCCTTCCTTTAATTCAACTCGAATTTGGTCGAATGAAGTTGTTCACACTAAATATTTACCTAATAACAACGTTGACAAGCACAAAGCTCGCCTCAGAAAGGGGTTATCAAATCCATCACTGCCTGCCTCATCTTAAGTCTTGATATCATCCATGGTGGTTTTTGAGGCAACTTAATTTCAACATCTTCCTTTGGGTAGTCTCTCTGGGTGTTTATATGGCTCAACCATAAGAATTTATTGAATGTGACAATCATCATCATGTAAGCAAATTTGGTAAAGCAATCTATGGTCTAAAACAAGCTCTTGAAGACTGGTATAATGAGTTGCAACAGTTTCTTACCATCTATGGACTCACCAACTCTCATGCTAACGCCTCTACATTAAGGATCTCCTTGCTCGAAAACACATGATCAATACAAAATCCATTGTCACACTCACACCTCTTGCAAACTTCCCAACACTTACGTTTCACTCTAGCTTAGCACTATCCAATCCCTACGGGTATCACGCCAATGTTGGCAACCTTCAATGTTTATCCCTGACTAGTCTTGGCATTGCTTACACAGTAAATAAGCTCTTTAAGTTCATATATCAGTCAATCTCTAACCATTGAATGGCTGCTTAGGCACCTATATGAGACTTTGGATCATAGGACAGTCCTCTATCGTCACTCTCCAGTCTCGTCTACCTTATATATCTTTGAAGCATCCAAAATGCTAAATGGTGCGGGAATAGCAGCATTTTGTTGTCCCTATGCTTCAAATCTGTTAGGAAGCTCTACGGTATAATCCATCAGAATTTAGATTGTTTTGGGATTTAAAACCCCATGGTTGATTTGGTATGTAATAGTTTGGTTTGAGACTTCTTCATTTAAAACATTACTGGGGGATTTGTAGGATTGCTTTTTGTAGGCTACTAGGCTATAAGGGGGGAGGGACAGCTAGGGCAATGAACCAATGAGAGACACGATATCTATGAAAAAAAAGCTATCCATGGTACTTCTGGTGCTCGCACCTAGTTGAATCCCTTGGAGAAAATTTTTTCTCATCCTTGCTCGTATCGATCGGTGTTCCCCTGGCAGTGGCTACAGTTCTTATTCGGAGTCCAGAGAAGTGGCGTCCTAGACTAATCTTCTCTCGGTAATGAGACTATCTCCTTCATCCAACCTAGGTTTTCTCCCATGTTTTTATTGTGTTGTCCAGTTTTTCAAAGGTGTTGTTTGAACTCTTTTTATGAGACTTGTGATTTCGGAGTACTTCATGTATGTTGAAGAAAACAAGGATCCTGTGAGATTATATTCAAGCTGGCTTTTGCATACTGCAGTAAACCTTTCAGCGGCAGTTTTGGGATTTTTTTGGTAACATGTTTCTAATGGTTAATCTTATCCATGTGAATTATGTATGGTTTTGGAAAGATCTTACTTCCCGTTGTGGACTGTATGCTCTTTCCAGCTTCCGAAATTAGGTTTTTGACTTTTTGCTTTTACAAATCATCTTATTGTTCTCGGAGGGATTTGTGAGCTGGTTTTATAACTTTTACTGTGAATTACCAGAGGTCAGTTGTTATCTAGTGGCGTGTGCTTGCTGTTTGGGAGCTATTTGGATGCCATTTCTGGCTTAAGGAACTGAGTTGATTGAAGTTTGGAAAGAATAACTTGCACTAACTTTATTTTCTAGAAATTGTGATGACATGTAACTCATTGAGGTTCATTTAATCCACCTTACGTGAGGCCAAGGTGCTGAAATTTAGTAGACATATTTTGTGAAGCTAGAATAAAATGTCTACAAGTTTATTTTGCTCTAAACCTACTCTGAAATCCATTATTTGGTGTTAAGATACGCTCAAAGAGAAGGTTGGGTTGATTGTGCTTAAGAGAGTCAATATAGGATGATGACCCCCTGAGTTCCAAATGTCGTTTTCCCAATAAATTTATGGAGCCGTTAACACATTGAAAGTGTATTTGATTACATGGATTAGTCTAATAAGAAAGGTAAAAAATGACATAAACAAGCACGCAATCCACTGATCATAAGAATAATCCAAATATAAGCAATGCAAGTACAAAACATGAGAATCGTATTTCCAATAATACTTAGGAAAAAGGGTTGCAAGATATATATAAGAGAGGAAAAGCACAAAATAAAAAACACGAAAATACACAAATACCAACCCCCCCCCCCCCCCAAGTTGGGTGTGTGATCGGCCGTTCTGTTGCCTCCCTCGCCTACATGGCCCATTTTGACGGGGCTTGTACGGACTTTAGCTGGCTACGAAAGCTGAAGCTTCATCCGCGGGAGCAGATGCTTTGGTGGTTGCTCCTTTGGGATGCGATCCCCACCTGGGCGTGGCTTGTCCGTCGGGGTCTTACTGCTGAGCGGGGATGTCCTTGGGGCTGCACTTCTGAGGAGACCCGGGACCATCTGGTCTCGAACTGCTGCTGTCTTTCGACCATTCAGGCCGCTCTTCTGTGTTGGGGATACAGTATGCCCTCCTTCTCCAGCTGGGAGACTGCACGGGAGCTTCTCTCCTCTGCCTCTGCCGGCGCGCTTGGTACGGCGAGGGTTTTTTGCTGTGCGGTGTACCAGGCCTGGCGCGGCCCCAACGCCAAGGTCCACTATGGCGAGGTGGCGACCTTTACTGTCATGGCGGCGACCATTGTTGAGACCCTCTCCATTATGCGAACTCTACCACTCCGGGGGCACTGGGGTACCACCCAGCCTCACCGGCTGTAGACACCACTCTTTTGGTGCCCCCCACCCCCTGGATGGATAAAGTTCAATGTGGATGGTTCTCTCTCCTCGTCCAGGCTTGCTAGGCTTGGGATGGTGGCCCGCGATGACCGGGGTGCTCTGATCTTTGCTGTTGGGTCCTCGTTGTTGCGCCGGGATCCTGGGGGAGTGGAGCTGGCGGCGGTCTTGGCTCTCAAGGATCTTATCCCGCCGTCTTTATATGGGGTGCGCGGGGCTATTGTGGAGGGCGACTGTTTGACCCTTATGGACAGTTGTGCTGCTGGTTTGCGACGGGGCGACTGGAGCGTGACGGTGGACGGCGAGGAGGACTTCTCTTTTCTGAGCGGCTTCCCCCAGCTTCGATTCCAGCATATTGGCCGTGAGGCCAACAGAGTTGCTGATTTCTGTGCTCGTTTTGCCCTACAGGGAAACTTTGTATGGCTAGATGTTGATAGCACTCAGACTGAGTTTGCCGAGCTTGTTTGTGCAGACTTGGATGACATGCTGTAGTTTTCTTTTCCTTTTTGGTTTTTAATTTCATGTTATATGCACTTTTCAAAAAAAAAATTGGGTGTGTGATGTCAACCATGCCCAACTTGCCAATAATCTTTCCACAGACGCCAGTACACAAACCCTTGGTGAAAATGTCGGCCAATTGTTGTTCGGATGGAACAAAGGGAGTAACCACAATGCCTCTTACAATGTTTTCTTTGATGAAGTATCTGTCGATCTCAATGTGTTTAGTACGATCGTGTTGCACTGGGTTATGAGCAATACTGATGGCCGCCTTGTTATCACAGTACAGTCTGATAGGCTCCTCTCCTTTAAGACCAAGGTCTTTCATGATAGTTCGGGTCCATAACCCTTTACATATCCCGAAACACCGCTTCTGCACTGGATCTGGCGACAACATGCTGTTTTTTGCTTCTCCAGGTAACCAAATTTCCACCCACCATCATACAGTGACCTGAGGTAGACCGACGATCATCAACCGATCCAGCCCAGACTGCATCAGTGTAAACTTCAATAATCATATTATCATTTGGTAAGAAAATGATGCTCTTCCCTAGTGAGGATTTGAGGTATCTAAGGATACGATGAGCAGCATCAAGATGGCGAGTTTTCAGAGAATGCATATATTGGCAGACTACTCCAACCACATAGGAGATATCAGGGCGAGTATGCGACAAATAAATCAATTTTCCCACAAGTCTCTGAAAGCTGGGAATGTCTCCAATAGTTTCACTATCAACTCTTCCAAGTCGGTGGTTAGCTTCAATTGGGGTGTCAGCAGGTCTACACCCACTCATTCTTGAAGCTTTAAGGAGATCAAGAATGTATTTCCTCTACGATATAAAGATACCATGTTTGGACCTTGCAACCTCAATGCCCAAGAAGCACTTAAGGCTTCCTAAGTCTTTCACTTCAAATTCTCTCGTTAACCTCTCTTTTAGAGTATGAATTTCATCATGATCATCGCCTGTTATGATGATGTCATCCACATAAACTATCAGAGCTATCAACTTTCCGTCCCTGTATTTGATGAAGAGAGTGTGGTCAGCATTGCTTTGGGAGTATCCGAAGCAAGTCATGGCCTTGTGGAATCTCCCAAACCATGCTCTAGGAGATTGTTTCAGGCAAAACAAGGTCTTCTTCAGTTTACAAGACCAGGAGGAAGAGCCATGTACACTTCCTCTTCCAGATCTCTATGAAGGAACGCATTCTTGACATCCAGTTGACTAAGATTTCATTTTCATCCCTTACAGGAAACATAAGATGGGAGAACCCTTAGGCTCCGTTCGTTCGGTAGGTTTTGTAGGAAGGAATTGGTTTTGGGCAATCCAATTCAATTCACAAGCGTTTGCTTGGTCTTTTATTGGAGGGAATTGATTTTTCTCCAAAACCTACCGGGTTGGATCCATTAAGAAAATAGTCTATGGTGAAAACCTTCCCATTTTGGTCGATTTTGAGAGAAAATCATGTACTTTTCTCTTTTAAAGTAATGATTACTATTTTATCAGCATTATTTGATAATGATTACTGTTAGCATAGTTTATTTTACTTTTATTTTAGTTCTCCTAGTGTGCTATTTGGCACATTTGCTCTCCTCTATATGTAATGAGTTCTCCTCCTAATGAAATCTAATCTTCCAATTATTATTCCAACATGGTATCAGAGGAACCCGTGACCTAATCCTCCCGTCGCTCTCGATGCGTCGCTCGCTCGCTCGCCCGCGTCCCGTCGGCGTTGTCCGCTCGCCCGTCTCCGCACGCGCCAGCGTTCCATTAGCGCTAGCCACCTCTGCACCGCTCGTCGCTCCCGTCGGTCGTCGTCCACTCGCCAATCTCTGCACGCGCCAGCGTCCCGCCAGCGTCCCGTCGCTGCACCGCTCGTCTCCTCCGCTCCCTCAAGCGGCTCTCCTCCGCCCCCGCCAGCGCCTCCTCTTCCGCCCTCTTCTAATGGCGCCGGAGTATTGCTCTTGAGATGTTTTTCCGGCGCCACCTGCCCTCGTGATGTTTGGATGGATGGATCCCTTTGTTTTTTGATGCTCTAATTTCTTGGGCTCTCTCCTTATCCGGATTTCTATTCCGGTTTGTTCCCTGATTTTTTTTCTGAGCCATGGGGTCTAGCGGAGCGGATTCTCCCTCTCTCTCCACCGGTGTTACTCCGGCCTCTCCCTCCACCGTTGTTACTCCGGCTCCTCTCTCTGGCGGTCCTCCTACGTCGGTCTTCTACCGTGGAACCACTGATCACAATACCTCTCAGATCACTACTATTCGGCTTGATGAATCCAATTACCTCTCATGGTCTCGTTCTATCACCCTGGCGCTCAAAAGTCGGCGCCTCTTTGGCTATGTCTCCGGCCACATGAGGGAACCAGATAGGGCTTCTCCTGAGTGGCCGCAGTGGGAGTCCGAGAATTCCTTGGTCATGTCTTGGCTCACCAACTCGATGCAAGAGTCCATTGCCCGCAACTATCTCTTTCTCGACAATGCGACTGATATTTGGCGTCGTGCGGAGTCTACCTACTCTCGTCGTGGCAATGCCGCTCAGATTTTCCAGTTGCACCGCCGGATCAACTTACTCCGGCAGGGTGACCGTTCTCCTTCAGCGTACTACTTGGAGTTCACACAGCTTTATCAAGCGTATGATCATTTTGATCCCCCTGTCTTTGTTAGTCCTATTGATGAGGCGATGGTTCGGGCCAGGGATGACCGCAATCGCATATTTGAGTTTCTTCATGGCTTGCATCGCGACTTCGATCAGATGAGTGTTCAGATTCTCGGACGCCCACAGATCCCTTCACTTTCTGAAGTCTACAGCATCGTGCAGCAGGAGTTCGATCGTCGTCTGACCCTTCTTGCGGATCCTGTGCCAGAGAACTCTGCTCTGGCTGCTACCATCCCCTCTCTTCTTGGCACTCGTCCTTCCCGTGATCCCAAGTTGCGGAATTCTGATAAGGATCATCCCCTATGTGATTATTGTGGCAAGAGCCGTCACACTCGTGATACCTGCTTCCGACTTCATGGGTTCCCTACCCCAAGAGGAGGGGCTCCGCCTCGGGGAGGTCGTGGTTCTGGCCGCTCCTCGGGTCGTCATGTTGCTCCACGTGCGGCCCATCTTACTGATGCTACTGCTGATATTTCTCATGGCTACTCTGGCCCTGATGCCTCTGCCACCCCTGGTGTTTTTACTGCGGATGAGATGCAAGCTCTTCGACGCTTGATGCATGGTCTTTCTACGGAGCCTTCTGTCTCTTCCTCCTACGCTCATACTGGACTGTCAGGTGCTCTGTTATGGGCTTAGATTGTTGGCGGATTGTTGGAGGCGGAGATACAAGGGCAAGCCCTAGAACGGTGGAGGAGGGGAAGAGAGAAGAAGAAACCCTAGAGGGTGGAGGAAGGAGAGAAGATCTTAAAGAGAGAGGGAGAGGAATTTAGAGAGAGAGAGAAGAAAAAACTCATAATTCATTTCATAATCCCAAATACATGAGATGGGTCTAATATATAGAACCCCCGGGTGGCATACCCGTAAATATATAAAATGCGAACAATATAAAATACTAAAACATTACTACGAGTTTAATAACTATGACTCAATACACGCGACGAGGTAAATAAGATAACTGAAGGAGGATCATAACACATAACATTCCACCCGTACTTCTTTTTGAGCTTGTCCTCAAGCTCAAACTCCAGTAGGATGTTCGGTTTCTCGGGCTCTTTGATCTCGCGCCAAAATAGCGCCTGGTAGTCCGTCGCGGTGGTAGTGGCAGCGAGGAGTAGCGACGGCGCCTGTGGGAAGACGAGTGGCGGAAGGAATGAGGCCGGTTGGTCTGGCGGAGCTGCGGGAGGCCGGAGGAGCAGAGCCACCAAAGGAGCAACGGTCGGCAAAATGAAGGGGTCAGGCGGAAATGGCGGTGTGGTGCGAGGCAGCAACGCCCATGCGGCTGAAAGGGCCGACTGAGTAGTGGCCAGCAGTAGAGGCAACAGCGTGGTCGGAGGCGGCAGAGGCAGCGACGGCGGCGGCGGAGACGGCGGAGGCCGCATAAGTTGTGCGGGCTTGGAGAGCGGGACCGGCAAGGCGGGGGCCGGTGGCGTAGGCGGCGGTGGAATCGGCCTCGGGAGGCGGTCAGAAAGGGCCGAGACTGCGGCTGAAGAGGGCCGCAGAGCAGAATGTACCGTAGGTGACAGTGGAGCGAGAGGAACCTCGGTGAGTGGAGGAGGGACAACTGGCGTAATCGGCGGCCCGAAGTGGCCCGACGTGACCCATTTGTCTATGGTGGTGGCGAGGCGAGAGGCGGAAGCCTGAAGGGGCTGCAACATTTCCCACAACTTCGAACAAAGGGTGGCTTCGTCCGCGGCGCTTAATTGTATGTCACGTATTTGTATGTTCATCATAATAAATTGAAGACGGGGTGCGGTTAGGAAGAAGGGGGGTGCGGTTAGGAAGAGACAAGAAGTAAAATAAAATAAATAAAAAAGAAAGGGGGGCTGCATGAGGAGATGGGAGATGCGACTCGAGAAGCTGGCTGATGGGATGGGAAGATGTTCGACTCGATGAAGATGGGAGGATCATAAAAGAAAAGAAATTAAAGGGGGATGAGAAGCTGACAGGGACGCAGAAAATGGGACCAGGTCGCCTGGCAGGGACGCAGAAAGGGCGTAGAAGACGGGACCAGGTTGTTGTGGGGAAATGACGTAGAGAGAGGCGTCAGAATGAGAGGTCGGCAATGGTGGAGAAGCAGGGAGGTTGACGAAGGGGAGAAGACGCGCCGGTGTTGGGGAAGAAGCGGAGCGGTCGACGATGGATGGCGTTCGTCGATCCCGCGGATGGAGTTCGTCGATCTTGAGGGAGGCGCTGCGGTGAGCTGTCGACGAGGCTAGGGTGTTGGATGGAGGGCGTCGGCGTGACTGTCGAGCAGCAGTTGATGGGCTCTGTTGCTGGAGTCGACGGGGGTTGCTGGCGTCGACAGGAGGCTTGCGTGGGCTCGGCGGCGCTGGGGAAGAAGGTGAGCGGGGGGTTCGATGCTGGTAAACAGAACTCGAACAGCGGAGGCGGCAGCCGTGGCTTGCGGAAAACAGCGGAGGCGGCGATGTGGAGCAGCGGAGAGTAACACCGAGGAAGGATGGCTCTGATACCAAGTTGTTATGGGGCTTAGATTGTTGGCGGATTGTTGGAGGCAGAGATACAAGGGCAAGCCCTAGAACGGTGGAGGAGGGGAAGAGAGAAGAAGAAACCGTAGAGGGTGGAGGAAGGAGAGAAGATCTTAGAGAGAGAGGGAGAGGAATTTAGAGAGAGAGAAGGAAAAACTCATAATTCATTTCATAATCCCAAATACATGAGATGGGTCTAATATATAGAACCGCCGGGTGGCATACCCGTAAATATATAAAATGCGAACAATATAAAAATACTAAAACATTACTACGAGTCTAATAACTATGACTCAATACACGCGACGAGGTAAATAAGATAACTGAAGGAGGATCATAACACATAACATTTGTTATGAGCTTAGATTGTTGGCGGATTGTTGGAGGCGGAGATACAAGGGCAAGCCCTAGAACGGTGGAGGAGGGGAAGAGAGAAGAAGAAACCCTAGAGGGTGGAGGAAGGAGAGAAGATCTTAGAGAGAGGGAGAGGAATTTAGAGAGAGAAGGAAAAACTCATAATTCATTTCATAATCTCAAATACATGAGATGGGTCTAATATATAGAACCCCCTGGTGGCATACCCGTAAATATATAAAATGCGAACAATATAAAAATACTAAAACATTACTACGAGTCTAATAACTATGACTCAATACACGCGACGAGGTAAATAAGATAACTGAAGGAGGATCATAACACATAACATGCTCATTCTGCTGTTTCTTCTCCATCCACCCAATGGGTGATTGACTCTGGGGCCACGGATCATATGACTGGGTCATCTACAGGTTTTGTTTCCTATACTCCGCTCTCTGGGCGGGATAAGGTGAGCATTGTCGATGGTTCCCCCGCCTCCATTGCTGGCAAGGGTACCATCCCCTGCTCATCTCTCACCTTGTCTTCTGCTCTTCACGTGCCTGCCTTTACTCGTAATCTACTTTCCGTTAGTCATTTGACCAACTCCATGAACTGCTCTGTGACCTTTCTTCCGTCTTCTTGTGTGTTTCAGGACCAGACGACGGGGAAGGTGATTGGCTCTGGTAGCATGGTGAATGGTCTCTATGTACTTGACTTTGGCGTTGCTCCACCTGCTCTGGCTCTTCATTCCAGCACTGTTCATCCGTTGTACTCCTGACACTGTCGCCTGGGACATCCCTCTCTTTCTGTTATGAAGCTGTTATTTCCCGCTTTGTCTACTGCTATTTTTGAGTCTTTTATGTGTGATGTCTGTAGTGTCAACAAACATCATCGTACTTCATTTAAGCATGTTTTGTTGCCTAGTTCTAGTCCATTTGCTGTTATTCATACTGATATATGTGGTCCATGCTTGCACCCTTCTATTTCTGGGTGTACGTGGTTTGTTACATTTATTGATTGTTTCTCGCATACTACATAGTTATATTTGCTACGTCACAAAAGTGATGTGTTCTCTGTTTTTCGACAATTCCATGTCATGATCTCTACCCAATTTCAGTCCAAAATTAGAATTCTTCGCAGTGACAATGGCCGTGAATATGTTGATTCACAGTTTGAGCGCTACCTTGCTGATCACGGCATCATACACCAGACTACCTGTGCATATTCCCCAGCTCAAAATGGCGTTGCTGAGCGGAAAAATCGTCATTTGTTGGAGGTTGCTCGTTGTCTTTTGTCCACCATGCATCTTCCCAAATTTTATTGGGGAGATGTCGTCCTCACTGCTGCATACCTCATCAATCGTATGCCCACACGTATCCTCTGGATACGTTTTGTGTGCCTCCTACTCGCCTTCCTCCCAAGGTGTTTGGGTGTGTTTGCTTTGTTCACATCCTTCACCCTCGTCCCTCCAAACTTGATCCCCGTGCCCTCAAATGTGTCTTTATTGGTTACTCTCCTACGCAAAAGGGGTACAAGTGTTTTCACCCACCGACCAAGAAGGTGTTTGTCAGCATGGATGTCACCTTCCGTGAATCTGAGTTATATTACCCTCTGTCTGCTTCCTCACCCTTGGGTGTTCCCTCTGTCTGCTTCCTCACCCTTGGGTGTTCCCTCTGTCTGCTTCCTCACCCTTGGGTGTTCCCTCTGTCTGCTTCCTCACCCTTGGGTGTTCCCTCTGTCTCGTTGCCCATACCTCCACCATATCCCTCACTTCAGGGGGAGACTCTACCCGTGGAAGTGAGTCCTATTCCGATGGAGGTGGGCTCCACCCCTATATCTCCACCTTCCTTTATGCCTCCTTTGCCTTCTTCACCTCCTTCTTCACCTCTCTCTTCACCTCCGACCTTGCAGGTATATACTCGACGTATAAAGGGGACAAGCACACGAGATTCTGCTATGTTACCAGAACAGTCAGTGGATCCTGACTCAGGGCCTTCTGATCTCCCGATTGCCCTTCGAAAAGGTATCCGATCTTGTACCCGCCATCCTCTAGCTAATTATGTATCTTATGACTCTCTGTATACCTCCTACAAGGCTTTTATCTCCTCTCTTGATACTTCGTCCATACATGTGTCATGGCAATAGGCTCTTGAGGTCCCTATGTGGCGAGAGGCAATGGTTGAGGAAATGAAGGCTCTGGAGAAGAACCATACATGGGATCTTGTCCCTCTTCCCCATAGAAAAAAACTTGTTGGGTGCAAGTGGGTGTTCTCGGTGAAACAAAACCCACAAGGGATTGTTGAGAGGTGCAAGGCAAGGTTGGTTGCAAGGGGTTATACTCAAACTCATGGCATTGATTATCAGGAGACGTTTGCCCCAGTTGCTAAGATGAATACCATCAGGGTACTGGTACTTGTTGTTGTTTGCAAAAATTGGGAACTTCTACAACTTGATGTGAAAAATGCCTTTCTCCATGGTGACTTGGAGGAGGAGGTATATATGTCTATTCCCACGGGTCTCACTCCGGCTGGTGCTGCAGGGAAAGTTTGTAGATTGTTAAGGGCTCTATACGGACTGAAGCAGTCCCCAAGAGCATGGTTTGGCCGGTTCCACAAGGCGATGGTGTCGACGTGTCGTTTGGATATTCTCAGAGCAATGCGGACCATACGTTGTTTATCAAACGCAGGCTTGGGAAAATTACTATTCTCATTGTGTATGTTGACGACATTGTCATAACTGGTGATGATCATGAAGAAATTCAGAATCTAAAACAGAAGCTTGCCAGAGAGTTTGAGGTCAAGGACCTGGGAAAACTCAAGTATTTCTTGGGAATTGAAGTTGCCAGATCAAAGCAGGGGATCTTTCTCTCTCAGCAGAAATACACGTTAGATCTTCTTGAGAAGATGGGAATGAGCGGATGCAAACCGGCTGACACTCCGATTGAGGCTAATCACCGATTGGGGCGTGATGATGGAGTGGAGATTGAAGATATCTCAGGGTTCCAAAGGTTAGTGGGGAGGGTGATTTACCTGTCTCATACTCGTCCGGATATCTCTTATGCGGTGAGTGTTGTGAGTCAGTACATGCATGCTCCAAGACCCGGCACATGGATGTTGCACACAGTATTCTTCGGTACCTCAAATCTTCATCAGGAAGGAGAATCCTGTTTTCCCCGAGTTCCGACCTAAAGATTGAAGTCTATACTGATGTTGATTGGGCCGGGTCAGTGGATGATAGGCGATCCACCTCTGGATATTGCTCTCTTGTTGGAGGTAACCTTGTTACTTGGAGGAGCAAAAAGCAACAGGTTGTGGCACGATCTAGTGCTGAAGCTGAGTTTAGAGTTATGGCTCATGGAGTATGTGAAGGCTTATGGCTTCGGGCCTTATTGAGCGACCTTGGTCTTGCGGAAGACGGACTCATCCGTCTGTATTGTGACAATAAGTCTGCCATCAGTATTGCTCACAATCCTGTTCAACATGACCGGACAAAACACATCGAGGTGGATCGACACTTTATCAAGGAGAAGATTGAAAAAGGAATCATATGTACTCCCTTTGTGCCTTCCAACGGGCAACTTGCCGACATTCTCACCAAAGGATTGAGCGGGAGTTCATTTGGCCAGTTTGTGAACAAGTTGGGCATGATTAACATCACTCAACCAACTTGAGGGGGAGTGTTAGCATAGTTTATTTTACTTTTATTTTATTTCTCCTGGTGTGCTATTTGGCACATTTGCTCTCCTCTATATGTAATGGGTTCTCCTCCTAATGAAATCTAATCTTCCAATTATTATTCCAACAATTACTATTTAGCCAATTTAAATATTTTTTCCGATTTAAAGACGTTAATTATCCATGATTAAAAATCTCTCAAAAACTTGTACCTGAAAACCATCCTGCAGCCGAACAGAAAAATTGAGAGTTTTCAATTCTTGTGCCTGAAAACCATCCTGCAAACGAACACAAGAATTGAGTTTGGCTCAAAACCAAAACCTTTGAGTTTTTGGTTTTGGACCAAAACTAATTCTTTTCAATCAAAACCTACGAAACGAACGGAGCCTTATGGAATTCATCTTTGCAACCAGAGCAAAGGTCTCTTGATAGTCAATCCCTACAGTCTGTGTGTACCCTCTTGCAACCAACCTTGTCTTGTATCTTTCCACAATACCCAGAGTGTTCTGTTTGACGGAAAACACCCATTTACTTCCAACGACAGTCTTCCCTTTAGGCAGATGTACCAGGTCCCGTGTGGTTTTTGTCCAGAGCATGCATTTCTTCAAGCATAGTTGTCTTCCATCTGTCGTCAAAGAGAGCTTCCTGCCACGAAGTAGGAATGCAAATCGCAGACAAGGAAGAGAGAAAGGCCCTATGGGAAGCCGTTAGAGAGGAATAAGAGACAAACTGAGATAAAGGATGTTGTGTGGAGGTACCTTCCCTTAGAGCATTGGACCCAGACAACGGGTGATGCAGGACGGCGCGTAGGGTTTGCGCGCCTGTCGGCTATTTCTAGGAAACTCTAAATGCATGCAATTGAAAATTGAAATTTGAGCGAGCGTGCACGAATTTTAAGAAATTAGGCAACTATGTTTTATAAAGCACAAAATTACTATTTTGTTTTACTAATTGAAATTTCTTGAAATATGGTTCAATCACTCGGGTGGTTCCACGAAATCTCTAAGAGAGAACCTAAATCACACCTAATCTAACTCACAGCAAACAGCAATGGTACAACTTCAAGCTCTTCACTTACAAGTTTCTCATGGCATCAAACTCAAATGAACAGTAACATTAATGTCACTGTTCATCATCTTCTAAACTAATTCACCACTAAACTCCTACAAGAAATCCCATGGCAGCTCTCCAATGGTAGCAACAACAAACTTCACTGTTTTTTAACTTAAATATGCATCCTCATCCTCATCTACTGTAACAAATGGAGCAACACACAGCAGCATCAACGTAATTAATCCCTATCTACTGTTCATCGTCTTCCCAGACGGTAACACAAACTCTGCAGCACCTGTACTCAACATCCTTCATCCTCATTCACCATCATTTTCGTCAATCTTCTTCGCCATCACCAGTCCTTCATCAATCACCCCTTATATAGGGTTTCGAAATAGAAAAGAAAGGAGTTCTGGAACCGTCGAAAGCTTCAAGGAGCGGCCATGGCGGAACGAACGTGGACTTGGATCTGCAACCGTCGGGAGTGGCTTCGTGGCAGCGGAATGGAGGCTGGAGGCCGCTGGACGTGCGGGCGGCAGGTTCGTGGGAGTCTGAGATCGTGCGGAGCTCACGTGAAGAAGCCCTAGCCGACCAATCCGGAGCAAGCTCGATCGGGGAAGATGAACAGCGGCAGACCTTTGCGCTAATCCTGAACCGGGAGAGAGGAACAGAGGCAGCTGATCCGGCCCCTTCTTACACAAACAAATGTATATATATATATATATATTTTAACAGTATGTATATATATATAAGATTTTAAATATATATTTATATATATTATAAGATTATATATATAAATACAACTAAAATACATGGAGATAAATGAACAAACAAAATGCAAGACCCCGATTCGTTAGAGGTCCGGACGGGTGCGATGTCGGGCATTTTTTGACGACCTAAATTGGGTCGGTCTCCACCAACTCTCCCCCTCTCGAAATCACTCATCTCTGGTGAGTGCTCTGATCGGTAGTGATGTAGAAGATCAACATCCATACATTGTAACTGCTCGACCAAGACCCAGCTGGTCTCGATCTGGTCTGCCCTGTCAATGAACCAAATATCACTGAAAGACCACCATCAGTAGTGGCCAATGTTGCGGAAGTCTGTCAGTAGCTCTGAAAACTGAAAGAATCTCCTGGTGTCTCAAGCTCAACCTGAAAACTGTCAGTGGAAATAGGAGGAACTGCAAAGAACGTGTCAGAAGAAAAATGAATCTCGGTATGTCCTGAATGTGGCTCCTCACTCTCACTCACCAACCCAGAGGAAACAAATGGAGGAGAAGGCAATGGAAGAATCTAAAGACTCATGCGGAAATTCGTGGAATAAAGTCAGATAGGCTACGTTAAAAACCGGATTTGCTCCCCAAACGGAAGGCATCTCAAGTTCATACGCATTTTGCCCAATCCTATTCACCACGCTAAAGGGTCTAGCTCTACGGTCAGCTAACTTCTTTACGGTACCCGAAGATAACTGTTCCGGATTTAGCCGAACCATCACCAAGTCATCCATTTTAAAACAAGTAGCTTTTTCATGCTTTCTAGATTGAGTTGCATATAAGTCATAAATATCGTACAATTTTTCGCTCAAAATATTTTATATGCAAATCATGCAAATGCAAAGATGAACTACCAACACGACAGACTCCACAAACTGATGGTTTCAGATACTAGAGACAACTCCTGAAAGAAGCACATGATCAGGAGGCTCAGGGGGTGGATCATAAAAGAATTCATCGCGGGGGCGATGAACACTCAAGTGCAATGCAGAGACATCAGTGATAAGATTTATCAACAGTGTGCGCGAACTGTCTCTACAAGTGCGGGTGATAAGATATAACATCAGCGATGCAGTGAGTGCACCCTCAAGCTCGACGGTGCAACTAAGGATAGATACATCCCAAATGTGTGGTGAACCCAAAGGTGGATCATCTGGGGGTTCACCGGGAGGGGTATAATAAAATTCGTCGCAAATACGACAAGTACAGACATTGACTCCTAATACATAGGAAGTGCTCTCATATAAACGATAACTCTCGTGCAGTGTGACATCAGTGGCAAATATAATAAAGTCAGGTGAGGCATCAGGGGGCTCACCGGGTGGGACATAATAAAACTCATCGTGAATACGATGATCAACAAGTGGTGTGTCCCATAACTCAACTAAACTGCTAGTAGCCAGATGGCTACAATCAAGCCCTACTATATGGATGTCACGCTCATAATCATCTCTCTGGAGCACTGTCGACATCAAGGGAGCTAAGGAAAACGGTATCCAAGTTTTAAAATATATAGGTGCGTCGCTCACATGAATCTCATCTACACGTGGTCGAGGTGGCTCATCTGGAGGCTCAATAGGAGGGTCATCAAAGAACCCATCAGTGGAGTGATGGTCCTCCAGAAGCGAACCCTCAGAAGGGGTCATGCTCACAGATAGGGTAGGAGTGGCTACCTCGAGATCACAACTACGCTCGAGATCACTACTAAGCTTTGTAAAGCGACTCGATGTGTCATCGGGTGAAGTGATGTGACTCGATGCGCCATCGGGTGAAGTGTGCAAAGAATCTACACTCAATAGTGAGCTAGTAGATATAGACTCAAGGGTATGCTCACTAGGTGGAGTAGACTCACGTGGGGATCGACTCCACACATCCTGCACTAAAATATCAGATCGAGTAAGTGACAGAGAAGGCGAGGTTTCCCTGTTTTGGGAAATAGGGTGCTCTTCCTGTCCCTTAACGACCTTCGTCAAGTTCTTTTTCGCACTAGGAGGATCACTAAGTGTGGTAACTGGACGAGAGTGTCCTACATAGGATACTCGAGAGTCATCGCGACGATCAACCATAACATAATCATGTGCTCGAGGTTGGACGTGAGTCCTACGATCGTAAGGTGGTGGATGCGCATATACGGACTCAGACTCCTCATACAGTGGAGACGTGTAGTATCGATGATAGGAGTGGTAAGGAACTCTAGGAGAGTGGGTGTAAGTGGACTCGTGATCCTCAAATAAAGGATTTCTCCTAAGTGTGGGTCTTTCGGAGTAGTGGTGTGGGGTTTCGTGATAGGGTTCAACGAAATACCCATCTCCAATTGGAGGTGGAACTGACGCTCGGGGAGAATCCTCTAGACTACTAAACCTAACACTGAGGTTCCTGAACCCCTTTCGCACATAATGCATACTCTCAGTTATCTCTGTCGTTTGGTGGACAAAAGATAAAAACCACGGGGGTGGTTCACTCTCGTCGTCTCCACGACTCGGTTGACTATATCCAACTCGACTCATCTTCGAAGTACCAAATATGCAAGTGTATGAAATGCTTAAAAACAAAAAAAAATCTCTTTTTTTTTTTTGAAAATAAAATTAGCAAATGCTATGCGGGGTTCCTAATCTACGTAGCGCGGATCTCGAAATTTAGAAAATTTCGGAACATCGCTTTGATACCAAATTGATGCAGGACGGCGCGTAGGGTTTGCGCGTCTGTCGGCTATTTCTAGGAAACCCTAAATGCATGCAATTGAAAATTGAAATTTGAGCGAGCGTGCACGAATTTTAAGAAATTAGGCACCTATGTTTTATAAAGCACAAAATTACTATTTTGTTTTACTAATTGAAATTTCTTGAAATATGGTTCAATTCTAAATCCAGGGAAGGAAGTTCGCAACTTTCATTCCGTTCCCCTTGTTATAGCAAACGGAAATCGTGAACTCCAAATACGTTTCTGTTTGGAGTTTTCGACGTAGCGTTCGCAGACAAAATCCGAGCGAAAACCCAACAATGAGTCTAATATCCTAAAGAGAAAAGTTAGATGCACACAAAGGAGGAGGAAGAAACAAGTTACCCACGGAAAGAGGCGTCTTTCCGCAACCGAAGTCGACGGCGATCCCGCGAGGAATTCCTCGTCACCTTCGATCTCCCGCTCCAAGGTCGGCCGCTATTGCACACGGGCACCAAGGAAGCGAATCGCTCACTCTCACACTCAAGAGTGGTTCCACGGATTCTCACTCGCTCAAGAGAAAGCAAGCCACAAACTAAACTACCTAAATTCACTATTTTTGCTCCAAGGTCGGCCGCTATCGCACACGGGCACCAAGGAGGAGTTTTGCACACTCTCACACGCAAAGTGGTTCCACGAAATCTCAATCACTCGGATGGTTCCACGAAATCTCTAAGAGAGAACCTAAATCACACCTAATCTAACTCACAGCAAACAGCAATGGTACAACTTCAAGCTCTTCACTTACAAGTTTCTCATGGCATCAAACTCAAATGAACAGTAACATTAATGTCACTGTTCATCATCTTCTAAACTAATTCACCACTAAACTCCTACAAGAAATCCCATGGCAGCTCTCCAATGGTAGCAACAACAAACTTCACTGTTTTTTAACTTAAATATGCATCCTCATACTCATCTACTGTAACAAATGGAGCAACACACAGCAGCATCAACGCAATTAATCCCTATCTACTGTTCATCGTCTTCCCAGACGGTAGCACAAACTCTGCAGCACCTGTATTCAACATCCTTCATCCTCATTCACCATCATTTTCGTCAATCTTCTTCGCCATCACCAGTCCTTCATCAATCACCCCTTATATAGGGTTTCGAAATAGAAAAGAAAGGAGTTCTGGAACCGTCGAAAGCTTCAAGGAGCGGCCATGGCGGAACGAACGTGGACTTGGATCTGCAACCGTCGGGAGTGGCTTCATGGCAGCGGAATGGAGGCTGGAGGCCGCTGGACGTGCGGGCGGCAGGTTCGTGGGAGTCTGAGATCGTGCGGAGCTCACGTGAAGAAGCCCTAGCCGACCAATCCGGAGCAAGCTCGATCGGGGAAGATGAACAGCGGCAGACCTTTGCGCTAATCCTGAACCGGGAGAGAGGAACAGAGGCAGCTGAACCGGCCCCTTCTTACACAGACAAATGTATATATATATATATATATATTTTTTTTTTTTTAACAGTATATATATATATATAAGATTTTAAATATATATTTATATATATTATAAGATTATATATATAAATACAACTAAAATACATGGAGATAAATGAACAAACAAAATGCAAGACCCCGATTCGTTAGAGGTCCGGACGGGTGCGATGTCGGGCATTTTTTGACGACCTAAATTGGGTCGGTCTCCACCAACGGGTCAGATGTTGGCTCCAGAATTCTGTGAGGGGCTCGTGTGTTTGTTCCCATTGAACAACGAGAATACACCTGCAAAGGAGGGATATGAGATCGCGTCAAAGGAGCAGTAGGAGTTGGCACAGGAGCAACGGGAGAGGAGGTCGAGTGAAATTGATCCAAAGGAGGAACGGGTAACAAAGTAGTAAAGAGAGAATCACCGGGCGTTAATGAACTCATTTCCATCAGCTGAGAGCTCCCCCCTGAAGTGAGGACCCATAATAGCTCTCAGATTCACGAAATGTGTCATCCATGGACACAAACTTTTTTGTGGATGGGGTCAAAACATTTATAACCCTTTTGAGTTGGGGAATAGCCGATGAAGACACACTAGTGAGCACGAGCACAAGTTTTGTTTTCTGATGGATATGGACAAAGCACACCCACCAAAACACACGAGGTGGTATATTTGTTGGAGGAACACAAAGAGTGGTAAGGGGAAAGTTATACCCTAGAATACGTGAGGGCATACGGTTAATAAGGTAGGCAACAGTGAAGACAGTATCCCCCCAATAATATTTGGGAAGGTGCATGTGAAGAAGGCATCAGACGATTCTTGCGTTCGGCCACCCCATTTTGGGTCGGTGAGGAAACACAGGAAGTCTGGTGGACAATGTCGTTAGTAGCAAGATAGTGTTCGAAGGTGGAGTCAATGTACTTACGGTCATTGTCAGTACGAAGAATTTTGATAGTGTTGTCAAACTGCATAGATATCATGTTGTGAAACCGTTGAAAAAAAAAAGAGAAGACTTCACTTTTGGCTTTCATTAAATATACCCAGGTTGTTCGGGAAAAACGACCGAAGAAAGTAACATACCAGAAACACTCAGAAATAGAAGCAACGGGGCATAACCCCCAAACATCACTATGTATAATAGTAAACGATGCAAAACTAGGAGAGGAAACATGATTAAATGAAGCACGGTGGTGTTTTCCAAGTTCACAAGCATCACAACGAAAATTACCAACTAATACAGGTGACAAAATAAATGTTTCATAGACAAGATAGAAGGATGTCCAAGGCGACAATGTCAGGACTCCAAAGTAGCTAACTGAGTAGCATGAAGAGCTGCGGGAGGAGGAGGGTGGTAGGAGTCAAGCACGTAGAGCCCATCCAGCAGAATACCAAAGCCAATCACCGTTCTCGTCTTTAGGTTCTGAAAAACACAAGAAGAAGGAAAGAAAGTCACAGAACAGTTCATAGAATTAGTTAAATGACTAATGGAGAGAAGATTGCGAGAAAACTTTGGTACATGAAGCACAGAGGAGAGGGTGAGAGAGGAGCAGGAGATGGATCCTTTCCCAGCAATCAGAGAGAAAGATCCATCGGCAATGGTCACCTTGTCCCCACCAGACAAGGGAAGGTAAGAAACAAAACCTGTGGCAGAGCCGGTCATATGATCTGTGGCTCCAGAATCAATAATCCAGTGAGTAGACGGATGAGAAGACGCAACATGAGCACCAGAGGATCCCAAGTACGCATAAGAGGATCAAGAAGCAGGAAGCTCAATAGACTGACCCTGCATCAATCGGCGAAACACATGAATTTCATCAGCAGATAGAGTCACAGGAGCAAGAACGTCGGAGGAAGGCAAGAGCTCTGCCGAGGCATCCGAAAGATGAGCAGACCGAAACTGAGTAGAGCGTCCTTGGGAGCGACCATAACCATGACCTCCTCGTGGTGCAGAACCACCCTGTGGTGTAGGAAAACAATGAAGATGGTAGCACGTGTCCCGGGTATGACGAGACTTCCCACAGTAATCACATAGAAAATAATCCTTGTCAGTGCACTTAGACTTGGAGTCACGAGAAACCCGACTACTAAACTGAGCAGCGAGGGCAGAACCTTCCGGAGCAGCATCAGGAGTCCAAGTCTGTCTACTGTCTTCGATCAAACTCTTGTTGAACAAGATTATAAACCTCTGGGAGAGAAGGTGTGGGAGGGCGCCCAAGTATTTGAACACTAATCTGGTCGAAATCACGATGCAGACCATGAAGAACTCAAAAACTTTGTTCCGTTCTTCCCTAGCCCGAACAAGGATCTCATCCTCGGGAGATATAAGAGCGAGGGAGTCAAAATGATCGTATTCTTGATAAAGCTGGGTGAACTCCAGGTAATAGACCGAAGGAGGACGATCACCCTGACGAATGAGGAAGATCTTCCGTCGCAGCTGATAAATCTGGGTAGCATTCCCCCTGCATGAGTAAGTAGCATCAGCCCTCTTCCAAATATCGGCAGCAGTGTGTCTAAGAACAAATAATTCTGGGCAATAGAGTCCACCATGGAGTTGGTCAGCCAAGACATGACAAAGGAGTTCTCCGACTCCCACTGCAACCAATTAGGGGAATCCTGGGTAGGCGCCTTCGTAGTACCTAGCACATAACCAAACAGTCGTCTACTCTTCAAGGCAAGAGTGACAGCCCGAGACAACGAAAGAAAGTTTGAGCCATCCAGACGTATAGTCGTGATTTGAGGAGTATTGTGGTCATGACTGGGCTGAACAGGGTCACCGGAGACCAGAGGAGCGGAGGACACCCCGGCCACAGAAGAGACCGTGGGAGAGTCAACATTCCCCGACATGATAATCCAAGAATAAAAATCAAGGAGCCAAGGGAGGAACACCACACCACCAAACGAGAACCTAAAGGGTGCTCATAGAAGGAGGAAGCCAACCAAGTCTACATAGGAGCATTCAAAAGAGACTGGAAATGCCTTCAAACTAGGTCAGCATATCCGGTGCCAAGCAAGGAGCGACAACAAAAAACGGAGAGAAGCCCCCGGCTGGAAGGAGAAGCCCCCGGATGGAAGAAGAAGCCCTCCGGAGGACTGCTGCTGGAGGCGAAGCCCACTGGAAAAGCGGAAGAGGGGCGAACTGCGGGAATGGACTGCTGGAACGAAAGAGGGGCGGAGGAGGAGTAGACTGCTGGGAAAAAGAAACCCATTGGAAAGCCTGGCGAAGCCCGCTGGAACGGAGGACAGAGGACTGGCGCCGGCGGGATCGACGAGCGAGGCGAGGCGCTGGAGCTACGGAAGCGGTATCAGCACACGGAAGCGGAGCCGAAGCGGGATCGCGAGCGGGAGCCGGATCGGCAGACGCCCTAAGGCTCTAATACCATGAGGAGAATCGTATTTCCAATAATACTTAGGAAAAGGGGTTACAAGATATATATATAGGAGAGGGAAAGAACGAAATAAAAAACACGAAAATACACAAATACCAACAAAACACATAAAAAAACTCACCTAAATATGGATAGACATCGGCATCGGATCCGAATGGTGCTGCAGGCAGAGGCGCTCGTGGCAAAACATAGGATGATGTCGAACCACTCCCCAAAAGGGAAATGGTCGTAGCTGGAGGTTGGAAGGAAGGGAGGGGTTGTTGGGTAGTGGCCGAGACGGGGAAATGGCATGGGAGGTGCGGTTTGAGAGATAGGGTGCCTGGATAGATTGTAGAAGGGAGAATGAAGGTGCAGGTGGTGGTTTGAGGGATGAAATGGATGTCGGCAAGCTCAGGTGGATTGGTGGATGGAGGAGGAAGGCTAGACAGGCTGCCAAATGGGAGGGAAATAAGCAGGAGATGGTTTGGAGGGTCAAGTTGGGCAGCGGCAGGGAGAAAATAGCGATTTTACGGCTAGGGTAGAACTTGGAGGTCGGCGGGAGGGTGTTGCGGCTAAGGAGGGATGAGTGGTGGGTTGTGGAAGAGACAGGTGTGGAGAATGACTCTCTCGTCGCAAGATTTGGAGGGAAGGGGGGACCAGCTTCGCGTTGTGACCGAGAAGGAGTGCTCCAAATTTGTGATGCCTTGCAAGAAAGGTTTGCGGGGTTTTATATAATAAAAGATAGGGCTACCATCTTCATGAACGATCTAACCGATTTCAAATGAACAAAATAGGCCACCAAATGGACCAAAAATATGAAATAAATACATAGAAATACAAAAACATCGCTTCAGACGCGAGTGCAGACTCAGATCATCAATACAACGATCCTACGCATGGCAACAACGTGAATAGACCCTCACAAGCTCCGAATGGAGAAAAATATCTAATGTGTGGTGGTGACCATCATCAACTCCTCCGGCTCAAAAGCATTCATCTTCGATGAATGAAGATAGTCATACTCTTGGCGTAAGCACGAGAAGAGCCGATCAAACACTTTGTGTGTGATCCAAGTATCATATGTAAAAGTGCATCCTCTCAAACAAACAAAGTATCTCGAGGTCGGGCCCTCTAAAGAATATGCCATCTCTCGGTTAACAATCTGCTTGATGTCCTCAAGTGAACCACGAAGTCCAAACCTAGGGCTCTGATATCAAATCTCACGATGGGTAGGGTTTCTAGGATGAAACATAAAAATGCTAAGTAGTGGGATCAAACCCTAGCTTCTACTTGGAGGAACAACATGAGCTATTGTATAATTAGGGTTTAAATCCATTAAACAAACAGGTTATTAATTATATAAATCACGGCATAATTGTGTTAGAAATTCTTTTGTAAGCAGCAAGGTTTTAATTAAATACTAATAAGAGTGTAATAACTGAAATGAAAGGTGAATTCGCCATCACAATACCAATTAACAGTACGGAAGCAAACAAGCACCCAATCGACTAATCATAAGGATAATCCAAACATAGGTAATGCAAGTGCAAAACACAAAAAATTCACCTAAACATGGATGGTGCTGCGGTCAGAGGCACTGGTGGCAAAACAACAGTAGTATGATGCCGAACCACTCTCAAAAGGAGGGGAAATGGTCGTAGTCAGAGGTGGGAAGGAAGAGAGGGGTTGTTGACCTTTTGATTTAAAACCTTAGTGAGGGAGACATTCATAATATTGCTTTTTGAAGGATGCGCACTGTGCTCTAACGCCACTGGATAACGATTTTTCCCCTCCTTGCTCTTATCGAACGATTTTCTCTTAGTAGTGGCGAGAGATCTTATGTGAAAGAGTTAAATCCTTGACTTATCTTCTCTCGGTGGCGAGCATGTCTCTCCACCATCCAACCTACATTTTCTTTAATGTTTTATTGTGTTGTCTAGTTTTTCAAAGATGTTGTTTGAACTCTTTTTATGCAGATTTGAGACTTTAGAGTAGTTATTTCATACATTTCTAGTGGCGTGTGCTTCTTATTTGGGTCTCATTTGAGGCTTAAGGAACCGATTTCATTGAAGAGTAAATTACACTAACTTTATTCTCTTGAAATTGTGCTGATATTTCACTCAATGGAGTTTATTTAGGTCGTCCAAGCTGCGGAAATTAGCAAACAGGTTTTCCAAAGCTAGAATCATGTTTCTACGAGTTTATTTCGCTCTTAACCGACCCCCATAATCCATCACATATCAAGAGAATAAAGTTACACCAAACCCCTTCCACGAGAGCTAAATTTCATTACATCGAGCACAAGTTTAGACTCTCCTCTACGAGCTCCATCTTGCAAGGGCATAATAAATATATGTAAAAAAACAACAAGTAATATTTACTTTAATCTAAAATTCTCAATATTTAATTAGTCTCATCCTTTTATATCTAGAATACCCCTACATGTTGTATAAACATAGTAACATACCCATACACCAAAAGAAACAACAACATTGAAATTCCTCAAAAATCCCTTCCATCTCTTCTATCACTTATAACCCAATGCTAGCAAATTGCCTTCTCATTTAGTATATCTTGTAACAAGTAATATTATCCCTCTTCTAATTATTAATTTCTCTAATGCTCTTGTTTTTCCATTTATAATCTCTAAATTCCAATACCAAAAAAAAAATAAGTTAGATAGAAATATTTCCAACTTACATAACATTTAACACGCGCAGTCCTCTATGTAATCAGGAATTTCCATTCTTCAGATGGCGAACAGAAGCACTAAACAGCCTCTTTCACATACTCCTCCATATCATCACATTCTGTCAAAGCCCAACCAGACTCTTTCCTCAAACTCCCAACTTTCATGGACTTCCTCACCTCCTCTGCCTCCCTCCACCTCCCCATCTCCACATATAGATTTGACAACAACACATAATGTGCAGCATTTTCCGGCTGCAGCTCCACCAGTCTCCTTGCCGCGAATTCGCTCAAATCCATCTTCTTCCTCGCCCTCGAACCAGCCAACAATGACCCGTAAATCACCACGTTGGGTTCAAACGGCATCGCCTGAATGCATTCTACGGCGGAATCAAGCATCCCGGCTCTTCCGTAGAGATCAACCATGCAGCCATAATGTTTGATCCCTGCTTCAAACCCGAACTTTCCTCGAATTACCATGTCAAAAATCCTTCTTCCAGCCTCCACCAACCCGGAGTGGCTACAGGCAGTGAGGACTCCTATGAGTGTAACAGGGTCTGGGCTTAAGCCCTCCTCCTCCATCTTCAAGAACCACTTCAGCGCCTGCGGGCCTCCTTTCACGAAGCCGAAGCCTTGAATCAGTGAATTCCAAGTGAACACACTTCGCTGAGGCATTCTCAAGAACACGTCGAGACCGTGGTTGATGCGGCCATGTTTGCAATACATGTCAACCAGAGCGGTGCCGAGAACTACGTGAAGCTCCCAGCCGTTATGGATAGTTTGGCGGTGAATCCATTCACCAAAATCAAGAGCGCTGCCGTGGGCAGCACAGGCAGCCAGGGCACTCACCATGGTGACGCGGTTGGGCGTGACTCCGGCGAAGTGCATGCGCTCGAAAACGATGAGGGCGTCCACTGGACGGCCGGCTCTGGCGAGGCCAGCGATGATGGTGGACCAGGCGACCACACCTCTTTGAGGCAATTCGTCGAACAGGTGAAGGGCGGAATTGGAGTCGGCATCGGAGTTTGAGCACAGCGCGTAGAAGTGGAGGAGGGAGGACGAGATATATGAGTCCGAGAGGTAGCCGAGCTTGAGGATGTGGGAGTGGAGGGAGATGCCGGAGTGGAAGAAGCCGAGGACGGAGAGGGATTTGAGGAGGATGGGGAAGGTGTGGTGATTGGCGGGGATGGAGGAGCGGTGCATCTGGTGAAAGAGGAACAGTGGGGCGGAGGGGCGGAAGGAGAGGAGGGAGCGCATGAGGGTGTTGCAGACGAACGGAGGAGGTCGGCGGAGGAGGGAAAAGAGGAGAAGGGCGGGGCGGGGCGAGAGGAGGGAAAATGAGGAGGAGATGAATGCGGCTGCCACGGCGGAGTTGAAGTGGAGGCCATCGCGGACAATATCCAAGAGGAGTGACGGAAGGTGGGAGGAGGAGGTGATGGTACAGAGATTGTGGAGTATCCGGCGAGCTTCCGGGGAAGCTGCGGCGGCGGATGCGGAGGAGCAGGACGGTAGGAGTGCTGGGGGCTTCGTTGAGTTGGAGGAAAGAGGAATGGGCATTGGAGAACTAGAACATTCTGGCGGTAGGCCGATATATTTTTCTTTAAAAAAAATTCATATTATTCTATGGCTCTTTGTTAAAAAAAATTCATAGCATGTCGTATATTTTTGCCGCACGAATTTTCGGTCATGATTGATCTAAAATAAGATCATTTTTCAATGCGTTCATATATTTTCGCAAACAATATACATTGTTGAAATCACGAATTATACGGTTGTATTTACTTACGCGTGTTGATCTATTATGATCACCATGCGTCACACGTATCGAAATATTTCTCCTCTTTGTTTGAGGAACATTTTTTGCGTCCAATCCTCAGTTATAAGTGATAACCGGAAAATATCATGGTAATTCAGATCTATCGGAATTATCGCCGGATAAATCCAAGACATCCGTCCAAAAACCACTTTACACATGGCGCATCATGATTGGTCCCGGATTTCTCTCTCCTCCGGACCCAGAATTTTCCCTTGTTTGAGAGTGTGCACTGAAAATGGGGGATTTTTTGAAACCGATACCCGGACGCAATTTTTTGCATCTGAGATGCTCACGTGTAGGTCGCACGCACTCGCAAACCGCGATAACCCCCCCCCCCCCCCCACCCACCCACCCCTCTTACTAGCCCAGTGCGCAAAAAATATTGCTTGAGGCCCCTCCTGATTGGTCCCAAATGAAAATTTAGGGACCGAGCTCGGTTGAAAAAATCCCCAATGAAAATGGGAGGAGTGCGAGATGTAGGGAGGGGTGATTGCGGTCTCAAAGAAGAAGACAAAAAATGATGTTGGGTCGCTGGGCGAGTAGCATCCGGTTGCATTGATCTGAGCATTTAGAGCTACGATTTTCCTGGCTTCAACAGCTGGAGATACTATAAATACTCATTCCAAACCTAATGGAGTATTTGTAGAATACTTTGAGCGGACGCCCTAACATTCTCAAAGTAAGATTTGCGCACCTAGTGTTCTTCCGCTCCACGTTTTCTGCGCCGCTCGAGAGGAGAAGTTGGTCGTCGTTCTGCGTTTTTCCTATGCGCCGCTAGAGAGAAATCTTTCTCTGATAACTGCGCCGATCAAGGTGAAGCCCGCCTTTCTTGCTCGGCGCTGGTTCTGAACCCTGTTGCAGGTCGGAAGGAGATAGGAGTTCCCGTCTCTCTCCCGGTGGAAGAAGCTTAGCGCCACTGCAGATTGAGAATGTAGCTCTCGGTCTTATCTCTCTCGTGCAACGCCGATCAAGAAGTAGTAAGTTCGAAAGAAAAGGTTTGTCATAGATCGCAAGGAAAAGAAGGTTTGTCGTTCTTCCTCGTCATCGATCGATCTCTTCTCTGAATCGGAATCAAGTTTCCTGGTTTGCTTTCACCGAGAAGAAGTTTTACCTCCTTTGTTGAAGCCTTGACAGTGAACTTCATTGTTACAAGCTTTGGATTCTTTTTTAAAAAATGAGATCTCAAATTACAGACGGATGATTAATCAAGATCTGTTGAGGGTTGTTTGCAGGCACAATGATTTTGATCTCAATCGTCACAGGAAGGGATTTATGTGTCGTTTGGAGGAGAAACTATTTCTGGATTGTATCTGAAGTGACTTGATCGGCTTCGTCGGGATCATGTGATATTTTTCTGGTTTACGTTTTCTGTTTAAAATGTCGAAACGTAGCACGTACAACATAATGAAATTGCAGCCGTTCGATCCCACCGAGTTCCATGGTTGGAAACTCCACATTCAACTCGGCATAAAAGAATGCGAGATTTTCTACACGGTACTCAGTGACTTCGATACGACTACTGAAGACGCAGACGAATTGCACTGGAAGAAAGATGAGGATTTCTGCAGGGAGTACCGTCTAAATTCCCTGAATCCCCGTCTTGTGATGACGTACAATGAGTTCAAAACTGCAAAGGAGATCTGGGACCGCTTGGACGCGCATTTTCAGAAGCAAGAGGGATTGCTGAAAACTCTCCTTGCCGAGAAGTTTTTTAATTTTAAACTGAATGCAAATTCAACAATCAATTCACAATTGATCGAATTGGAGAATATGCGGAACAAGTTGTATGATAAAAAGTCTGAAATATCATATAATCTCTTTGTCGGTCTGATCATTAGCAAGATGCCTCCTAAGTGAGTCACCTTCAAGACTGAGAGGCACAGACTGAAGGAACAGATTGGGCTTGATGAACTCATGAGGTTCATCCACATTGAAGACCAGAATGTTGTTAGAAAAAGCACAGAACAAGTTAGTCAATCTACTCATATTGCTAACTTAGTATCACATCCCGACAAACCCTATAGGAAGCCATTTGCACCTAAAGGCGAATCCTTTTCACAGCTCCAGGCCAAAAAGGCTTCTATCAAAAAAAAAGGAAGCGTAAATGCCACAATTGTGAAAAGTGAGGTCACTGGGCCGCAAACTGCAAGACTCCAAAGAAGATCAAGGAGGATGCGTCTCAGAATAAGATGAACATGCTGGTGAACACTTTTGGTCCCAAATCATTCATAACTATGATGACGAGAGGTCGCAGCAGTAGTGAATCTTCTGAGTGGTGGTTGGACATCGGTGCTACATATCATGCAACCAGTGAAAGGCCTTCTTACTGAGGTGATCGTAGTTAAAGACACCGTGCAGAATTGCAGTGGAGGAGAGACACAAGTGACTCATGTTGGGACTGCAAATATGGTACTCTCCTTTGGTAAAATTCTAACTCTAAAACATGTTAGAGTAGTTTATTCTTTAACTAAGAATTTAATCTCTATGAGTTTGCTAGATAAGACTGAAACATGTTTTACAACTCTAAATGGTAGAATAACATTAACTGATAATTCATACTACTTTAGTTGTGCGTATCTGATAAATAGAATGTATAGGCTTAGCTTAAATAATGATATCATTAACTAAGTTAGTTCAAATTTAATTGATCATAAGTTATTACACAATAGACTTGAGCATGTGAACTATAGAAAAATGTATGATCTAGCTAAGATTCGTAACATCTCTTTAGATTTGTCTATTCGATTTGATAGATGTGAGGTGTGCGCCCAAATCAAAATCACCAGAAAACCTTTTAAGTCGGTTTCTAGGAGCACACAACTTCTTGAGTTGATACATTCTGACCTCTGTGATTTCAGGAGTCATGTCACCAGAGGAGGAAAGAAGTATCTGATCACCATAGATGACTATTTTAGATATTGTCATGTATACCTATTGAAATCGAAAGACGAAACATTCAAGACCTTTAAGATCTTCAAATATATAGTAGAAAATTAGTTAAATCTGAGAATTAAGAGATTATAAGTGATAGAGGAGGAGAATACACTGCAACTGGTTTAGAGAATTTTGTGCCTCCGAGGCATAATTCTTAAAACTACCGCTCCTTAATGATATTGTTGAGTGTAAGAATAAGACTTTAACAAAGATATTGAATTCTATATTACTTACAACTACTATGCTTACATCTTTCTGGGGAAAACAGTCTTGACTACAAATCACATTCTGAATATGATGTCTCACTCTAAGCTCACTTATACACCTTATATCGTAGAACGTCATGTTCATGTGTCTGGATCACCAACGAATAGAAACACCATTTTCATGTGTCTGGATCAGGTTCACCCCGGAGTTGGATCGGATGCATCACCTAAAAAATAAAAGTTCTTGAAACTGGATGAGTATTTTTAGGATACAATTAAGTAAAAGTAAGGTGCGAATATATTTTTTGGGAGGAGCATTTTTAGGATACAATTAGGGCTCTGATATTAGAACTGCACTTTTGGCTATCCACACTATTGGTTAATCGCAAACATAGTTTTAAGAGATTGCCCATACGCAAACGATTTTCTATTAGCAAGCATTCTTTTAAGAGGTTGCCTATCCACAAGCATTCTCCTCATCGGGCGCCAGCCCGCAGTACGCGGCTAGATCGACCATGCTCATGCTCTTCGGCATCGTCTTCTTTGTCGCTTCATCCTTGCTCTCCACGGCCTTCCACCCCTCTCTGCTTCGATGATCCTAAATCCGAAAAGCATCAATCCCCTCCCACCTTCCGTCCTTCCATCCACGACGTGCTCCTTGAGCCTCTCACTTCTGCTTCATTCTCCTTGGCAGCAAGCTCGCCACCAATGGAAGTGACAGACAGAAAAATGTTCGGTTGTGCAGCAAAAGCGTCGGTAAGCGTTCTGCTTCCGCTTCGTAGGATGAGGAAAAGATAGCCGCCGGATAATGGAGGAGGAGAACTCATCGGGATAAAGAACGCCGCTCGGGAAACGGTGGAGGAGCACTCACCGGATTTGGAGCCCTTCAGGCCGGTCGGAAATAGAGGAGGAAGGGTCGCCGCTTGGCGGAATCGCGGTTTGGAGTTGAGGCAGAACCGCAAAAGGGCCGAGTGCGAATAAGGGATAATTTTTGTGCTTGCTAATAGGGATTCCCAAAGTCCGTCAAAATTATAGTGCGGATAGTACGGTGCGAATAGCCAAATAAGAGGTGCTTATTCCCATAAATGTTTACATTTTGTGCTTCAAAAAAATTGGGGAGCGTGAGATGCGCTTGAAGGAGAAGAACGCCGCCGCGAGGCCTCCAGCTTCCATGCTCCACCACTCGCACTCAAATCACGCAGCCGTGGCTTTCGCCTGACCATTCATTCTTCTTGCCGCCGCCGCCGCTACGGCCGCCGTACCTGCTGCCGCCGACGGCAAATGAGATGAAACCACGCATCTCCTTTAATGGTGAGACCTCCCTTCCCCCTCCCCTCTCTTCTCCCGCCCCTCTTCGACCGCCGACTACAAATCCAACTCCCATCCTTCCACTATTTTCTGCCACGTCTCCTCTCCTCTCTCGCCAACCTCCATCCCAACGGCGATCCATCGCCGGCAGTCCATCGAATCCTCTTCCACCCACAGTGGCGCGATTTTCCCGATCTATCCCGCCTCATCCCCGCTCTTCTACCGCATCAAATACTTGAAATCCTTCGCTCGCATCCCAATCCGCTGCGCGCCCTTGATTTCTTCCATTTCCTCTCTCAGCGGAATTTTCACAAGCACTCCGTCGACTCCTACTCCGCCATCCTCCACCGACTCGTTTCCGCCGGTCTATTCGCCCGTGCGCATAGGCTGAGTATCCTTATGATCAAATCCTGCTGGACCAAAGAGGAGATTCTTCGAACAATTTCTATACTTAAGAATTTAGACGCGAAGAATTTCGCCTTCGACGTTTTCTGTTACAACACTCTGTTAATCCAGCTCGGAAAGCTCAATTTGGTCGGAGTTGCCGTGAATGTTTACCGACTGATGATGGAGAGTGGTGTGGAGCCAACTCTCATCACTTTCAATGCGGTGATCAATGTTTTATGCAGGAATGGGAAGGTAAACGAAGCCAAGGTGATTTTGAACAGGGTTTTGCAGTTCGAGCTCATACCCGATACATTCACTTACACATCGATCATATTAGGGCATTGCAGGAATGGCGACCTGCCTTCAGCATTTTATTTATTCGATTACATGCAGAAGAATGGTTGTGATCCGAATTCTGTGACTTACTCGACTCTGATCAATGGATTATGTGATGAAGGGAGGGTGGAAGATGCATTGGATTTAATGAAAGAGATGGTGGAGAGAGGCATCATTCCCACTGTATACACCTATACTCTACCCATTTCAGTTCTTTCCAGTTGCGGGCATATCAGAACAGCTTGCGATTTGATTCAGGATATGAAGAAGAAGGGATTGACGCCGAATATTCAGACTTACACTGCTCTTATCAGCGGGTTTTGCAGATCAAACATGATAGAATTGGCAGTTGGGTTCTTTAACAAAATTATTCTGGATGGTTTATCCCCAAATGTAGCAACTTGTAATGCTCTGATCAATGGACTATGTGAGATGGGAAAAGTGCAATCTGCTTCTAGGGTTTTCAGTATGATGGGGAGTATGGGCTGCTTTCCTAATACCCAAACTTGCAATGAGATGATCAAAGGACACTGTTTGGTGGAAAGAGTTGAGAAAGGTATGATTGTTTTAAACAAGATGCTTAAATTTGGTCCTTCGCCAAACCAGATAACGTATAATACTATCATCAATGGGTATTGTAAAACTGGTAATCTGAATAATGCGGCACGGTTGATGAATCTAATGAAGGAGAATGGGTGCCGTCCTGATGAGTGGACTTACACTGAACTCATATATGGATTTTGCCAAGAAGGAAAGATGGATTTGGCCTCCAAGGCTTTTGAGGAGATGCAGCAATTAGGTCTGAGACCAAATGAGGTTACTTACACTGCACTTATTGATGGGAATTGCAAGAATGATAAGCTGGATGATGCATTGTCATTGCTAGAGGGAATGAAGGATAATGGGTGCAACCCAAATGTGTTAACTTATAATGCTATGATTGATGGTTTCTCAAAAGAAAATCGACTTATAGAAGCCGAGAAACTGGTCGATCAAATGCTTGAGCGAGGTGTGTGTCCTAACGTTGTTACATACACGGCTTTGGCTGATGGATTTTGTAGGAATGGTGCCACGTCTAATGGAAAGAAAATTATGGATGAAATGATTGCGCGTGGTTGCGCTCCCAATCTCCAGACGTATAATGTTCTACTCTCTGGCTTGCTACGAGAAGGCAGTCTCATTGAAGCTGAGAATTTTTTTACTGGATTGGAAGAAAATGGGTTTGCACCTGACCATGTAACATACAATTTGATGATGGACGGTTACGTCATGTTAGGAAGGTTGGATCTTGCTTTTTCGCTTATGAAGGAAATGATTGATGCTGGATGCAGAGCGAGTTTTGGAACATATGCTATTCTTAGGAAAGGATTGTACAATGAATGCATACTATTGGAACAAAAACTACCAGTTTCACCAAATGCAAGCACTACTTGTAGTTTGGAAGAAAAAGAAATGGACATTGATACCATTTCAAGCTTATTAGAGAAGTTAGTTGAATTTGGCTGTGACCTTAATGGCGATACCTATGATACTCTGACAAGGGGTTTGTGTAGAGAAGGGAAGTGGTTTGAGGCAATTCAACTAAGTAGAAGTATGATAAACCAGGGATTTTGTCCGAAAGAGGAGACATATAACTCCTTGTTGCTAGTGGTTTCTAACCATTTGATGGTAGATAATGCTCTAGAAATCTTGAATGCGATGACTGGCAGGGGATTTACACCTCACCTGGTTGGTTATAAGTCCTTAGTCTGCGCTCTTTGTAAAGTGGACCGTATCGAAGATGCTCGACATTTGTTTGAGAACATACTTCTGCAGGAGTGGAATCCGGATGAGATTGTGTGGACTGTCCTCATTGATGGCTTGGTGAAGGGAGGAAAACCAGAATTTTGCATAGAATTTCTTCATGTCATGGAAGCTAGGGGCCATCATCCCTCTCCTCACACATACATTATTTTGGATAATGAAGTTCCTAAAGAAGAGAGCTATGTTGATTGTTGAACCAAGTCATGCTGCTAATAACATAAAAGATCTGCTGACTTTTCTTGCTTGAGTTCCTTAGAAAAATGATGAAGTGGAAATTTTGAAAGTCAAAGCCCATTGATTGAATGGTGAAGGCTGCATTTTGGAAATAAAAGCCATGTGGATGCTGAAGACCAGAAGAATAAGCTTTTAGGATGCAAATGGTATTTTCATTGATACATGTGTATACATATTTTTTATTAGAGCTGCACAGGAATGATGGTAGCCAGTTAGGCCGCTGGTTCTAGCCTCATTCGGTCCATTAACTGAACTGTTGATGTCAGTAAACTGAAGATCCTGATTGAGCCAGCAGTTTTTTGGGAATTCATGGTGACCTAGTGATGAATGTAACCATTCTCAGTGACCTGAAAGATGTTGCAAATAGATTGAAGTCTAAAATTTCAAAAATATTCTCTAAGGTGGTTTCACATATCTTGATCTTAATGCTATACTTTACAACACAGAATGTAGAGATTATTGTAATAAGAATTTTGTTTATTTTGTTATATTAAGTACTCTAATTTTGAATACTTTAAACTAACTGACCTAGGAGTTCAACTGTGACTTGATGGTTCTTCCCCTTGACTTGGTGAAAGTTGGTTCTTCCCCTTGACTTGATGATTATTGTAATAGAATGTTCTGTATTGCTATAATGTTCGTACAATTTTCATGTAGGAGATAGTTCAGAGCTAATTTATGTGAGTGTTACATTTTTGTAGTGGATATACATCAAGTTCAAGCTGGAAAATATGAAGAAAGCCAGTAGACCTTATGAAGGAACTATACACTTTCACATTTTCAGGTAGCTTCCTTTATTAGATTCATTGCTCTTACCATGGTTTTTAAAGTTTAGTTTAATAATGATTCAGACTTCTCAATTTACCCTTTAATTCCATGAGATTACTACTTGTGCAATAGCATGTGATTCATAACTCAGAATGCTATGTTTTTATGGCTGCTGGAAGCATCTGTTTTTTGGCCCTCAGGTTAAATACTATATATTTTTTTTTATTGCAAAGTGGTACTTTTCCATACACTTGTCATCCCACAACAATGATGGTAAACTCTTATCATCTATACTATATCTACAGTTCCAAGAGTTTTTTTTCAGTGACACCATCAACATATTAGAAACCGTTTGATTTTGATTGTCACATTCCTTATTATCATAACCGTAGAAGAACCATGTAAAAGGCTCATGCAAAGACACATTTTCTCATGTATAGATTAGTCTCCCATCTTGATTTGGAGTTGAGTTTTCACTCCTCCTTTCTATAAATTTGTTCACAAATACTTGTATTGTAAGCTTTTTATGTGAAGTAATAAAATATTGGAATTTCACATTCTTCTTTTCTACATGATTCCTCTTGTAGCACTCTGTTACGGACCGACTCGGAGGTCGCCGGAAGAGTAGCCGGAGGTGGAGGTGACGGAGGCGGAGATACTGCGGAGCCTTGACCGCAGCTGCCTAAGCGGGGCGTGCTCGAGAGAGAGAGCTTCCAAGATCTCTTTAGGGTTTGGGAAATAGACTTTATTTCTTGTATACCGATACAAGACCCATTTGGTCCTTTAAATAGGACTTACAATCGACACCAAAAAGGAAATAACACTAAAGGAAATAACGACAAACTTGGACACACGACTAAAAAGGACACGACACAAATCATGCGTCATATAAGGACGCCTCTCTTATGACAAAATAAAATCATATATGGAAATAAATAATAATAATAATAAGACCCATAATATCTCTCCCGCCCTTCAAATTGAGCTTGTCCTCAAACTCGAGGGAGATCAATGGTGCCCGCATCAGCCGACACCCTCATCATCAGAGTCCTCGACTTCCAGATAGAAAAGTCGTTTGCACCTGTGGCGGCGAGTGTACTGTTCGTCGTAGTTGTAACATAAGCCTTGTGCGCGTCGTTTCATTATATCGGCCTGAGATAGTCGACGAACTGGTGGGGCTGGATGATCCTCGGTGCGGTTTTGCTGAATGCTCATGTTGGCGGTTGGATATGCCTCCTATGCCAGTTGGAGGCGGCGGTCACATAACTTGGCCAGACTCATATCAGTCATTAAGTCTGGAGGAGCCTCAAATTTGACATCAAGTCGCATGCGATCGCGAAGTCCGGCGGTGAAGATGCCCACCTACATCTCCGGGGGAAACGTGACGTGTGCCAGAAGAAGTTGATACTGGTCCAGATAGTCGTCCACGGATCTTGTCTGGCGTAGTGTTGTGAGGGCACCAAGGGACTTGCTGCGGATGGGAGGGCCGAAATGCATGCTACGAAATCGTTTGAAGTCGTCCCACGTTAGGCCCGGCTGATCAATGAGGAGGTGAGTGGCCCAAAGTAAAGCAGAGTCGAGAAGGTGGAAGGAGGCCAGAGGGAGCCGTTCAACTGCCGGAGTTTGTTGATGGCCGAAGAATTGTTCGCACCTTGTGAGCCAACCCAAGGGATCAGTTTTCCCATCATATGTGGGGAATTCCAAACGGGTATAACGTGGTAGAATAGCCGCTTCATGGCGAACAAGGGTCTGTGGTGGTGGCTCATGGCGAATGAGCGGCGGTGGAGGAACTTGACTGCTGTTGGCGTGATCCGTGGGTGGAGTAGTAACAACGGGAAGGGAGGCGGTCAGCTCATTAAGTTTGGCAGTGATAGTGGCCATTTTGTCCCGATGCCGGGTTTCGGTGTCCCGAAAGCGTGCTTCCATGGCGGTCATAACAGTCTGCAGCACGTCCTGGAGAGCTGCCGTAAAATATTGCGAGCCTCCCATATTGTGGATGGAGTAAGTACGGGATAAGGAGCGGGTGATGGGACGACTAGATTGCTCGAAGGCGGCTGTTTGGGAGGTGCCGCAAGATCCTCGCCGCTTTCCAATGATGGAAAAATTACTACAATAGCCGAAATAATGCTCCCAAGGTGGCCTTGGTTGGAATTATGTGGTCCCGCGTGACTGTTGCAGTGTTCAGAAGGAATTAATTCCCCTGAACCGGATGAGCGCGTGATTGGAGCGGCTCAGTTGGAAAGATTAAACGGCGCGCTTCGGATGCGACGGAAGACCGCAGACGTGCAGGAGAACGTCGATCGCCTGACACAGGGGAACAACGTCAGCGCTGCTGTTGGAATCGTCGAGCGCTGCTGCTGCTGCTGGAATCGCCGCGCGAAACTGGGGAATCGTCGAGCGTTGCTGCTGGAATCGACGCAAGGATCCCCCAAGGCTTTCGATCGGAGATGACAACCCTGGAGTAGACGATCGCCTGGGATCGACGCAAGGATCTGGCGGGATTAGGTCGATGCGATCAAGGAGACGAGGACGCCGCGAGTGTCGATCGATTATGATCTGTGGCTGCGTCGATTTCGTCAGATCGGAACTGTGGCTGCGATCTGTAGCTGACGCAGAAAAGTGCGCCTGGATCGCCGCTCGAACGGGGTGTGACCGACGACAATGAAAACGTGATTTCGTAGGGCTAGCGGAGTTGCGGATCGCTGAGGATGTCGGCTTGCGAGGAGGGGAGGAGTGAGCTCTGATACCAAGTTGTTACGGACCGACTCGGAGGTCGCCGGAAGAGTAGCCAGAGGTGGAGGTGACGGAGGCGGAGATACTACGGAGCCTTGACCGCGGCTGCCTAAGCGGGGCGTGCTCGAGAGAGAGAGAGAGCTTCCAAGATCTCTTTAGGGTTTGGGAAATAGACTTTATTTCTTGCATACCGATACAAGACCCATTGGGTTCTTTAAATAGGACTTACAACCGACACCAACAAGGAAATAACACTAAAGGAAATAACGACAAACTTGGACACACGACTAAAAAGGACACGACACAAATCATGCGTCATATAAGGACGCTTCTCTTATGACAAAATAAAAGCATATATGGAAATAAATAATAATAATAATAATAAGACCCATAACACACTCTCAACGATTGAGCTCCTGCTCTCGCCGATTGAGATTTTTTCTCCTTTCTTTTTTTCAGGTACTCGCAACCTCTGCCCCAGGTACTCGCAACCTCTGCCTCAGGTATTCGCAGCCTCTGCCTCAAGTACTTGCAACCTCTACCTCTGATGCTCACCTGCTCAGCCTCTTGCTAACCATCCAACCCTGACCGACCTTTTTATAGGCCAACTAACTTTGAATGTACTCGCAGATCCCTCGTAAAGACTCACCGACCCTCCTAGTTTCCGCCTGCCTCTGTAGAAACCCGTAGACCTCCAGTACTGGAAGTACTCGCAGCATCTTAAGCTCGTTGGTGTTTCTCCCTCCTGTAGGAACTCACCGCTCCATTCCTCCAAAACTCGTTGGATCTAGAGCTTGCATCAAATCTCGTCGTTGCTTCCCTTGCTTCCGAGCTCACCGCAACACCGTTCCAAGCTCGTCTCTGATTCCTGCTTCCAGAGGCCGTCACATCCTCGCCGACCCTGTTGGAGTATTCACAATATCTTAATCCCGTCGACATTTCTTCCTCCTATAGGAACTCGCTGCTCCCTCTCTCTGGAATTTACTGGATCTGGAGCTTGTGTCGAATCTCGCCGCCGCTTCTCCTGCTCCCGAGCTCGTCCCGTCCTCACCGACCCTGTTGGAGTATTCACATCATCCTGTGCCCACTTCCTGCCGTTCACACTGTCTCCTTGCATTAGAACTCGCTTCGTCCAAGCATCATAACTCGTTGTTCCAATGTTCCATCTTCAGCACTCGCAAACACTCATCCTTCTGCTCCATCGGCTTGGAGCCCACTACCTCTTGCTTACACAGACTCGTCGCCGCTCAGTTGCTCTCTGTCCTTGTTGCGCCTGTTGCCCGAGCTCGCGTTTTAAGCTCGCCCGATTTTTGTTTCGCACTCGCTGCTCCTCCCCTACAACAACTTCCGATTCCTCTTATCAAGTTGTCCCTTATAGTGTGGATGAATGTTGCGTCTGTATCCTCCACTCTCCCGACACTCGCTCCAGCTCTTATCCCCGACGTACGTCATGAATTGCACATCACCACTATCATTGGGAAGAAAATCTTTGTTGAGCAGGTCAACGACTCAGTGTACCGAGTACTCCGGACCAAAGGTCTTCATCATCATCTAACTCCCGACCCACCTATTGAGCCTACCGAGCAATGACTCCTGGATGATGTCCGGGTTCAGTCATGGATTCTGAATTCCATGGAGAGTTAGTCATATCGCATGGCTATGTACCTCAAGACTGCCAAATCCACATGAGACAAACTTTAGTCTTTATACTTTGAGAAAGACAACCTCCAACATTTGTTCGATATCTTTACAGACCTACAGACAATTGAACCTGGTGAGGATGGGGACCTGACTTCTTTTGTTGCGAGGTCTAAGACAAGACGTGGATCCAAAACCAACTACTGATTTTGGATTTCGCAACACAACAAGCTCAGAAGGAAGTTATTGGTATATTAGTGATGATGGCACAGACCCCCCTTATCTATACAGTGTCAACATCTTATCCTCTCCCACCATTCCCTCTATCTCCGATGTTTGTATATGATTTTGAAGGTGACGCCGCCCACCAATATCTCGGTGACACCCTCTCCTGCCCTTCTCCAACATTCCGCTGAAGCTCGCCCTCCACCTTCTGGGACTCATAGAGGCCTCCATGGGTCTCGGGGCGGTGGGCGCGATGGTCGGAATCGCTCCATGGGGCACAACACCCGCATGTGTACTTATTGTGGATAGACAAATCATATTATGGCCACCTGTTACAGGAAACATAGGTTCCCGCCGCAGCCGTCCAACTCTCAACACCACGCTTCTCCTGGGTGTTCCTACCACCTCCCATTCCGACATTGATACCTTGCGCGTGGAACTCCAACGTTTCCGGGGGCTGGTTACTCGGACTTCTCGCTCCGTTACCTCGATCTCCAACGAAGGTATGTGTTTTTCCCATAGTTCCTCTTGGAAACTGGACTCTGGGGACACAAATCACATTACTCTGCAGAAGCCTTCTTGCTACACGGACTTTACTTGTCCTAAGTTTATCATGGTGGCCAATGGCGACACTACCCCTGTCTGATGATGTGCCTCCACTCCGTTTCTCTCTCTCTCTTTGCTTTGTTCTTCATATTCCTGGCTCGCATTTTAATCCCCTTCTGTCAGTCGTCTTATTAATGATCATAACTACTCCATTACCTTTTCCTCTTCTTTCTTTGTGGTGCAGGATCGACGGACGCATGATATCATTGGTTGAGAACGGCTGACAAATGAACTCTACACTCTGAACCTTCCCACCTCAGTTCTCTTCTCTGTCAGCTTTGTTGATTGCCATTAACGTCTTGACCGTGCTCCTCTTCCCATCTTGTCGAAAGCTCTTCCCGATTTTTCTTTTACTTGTGAATCTTGTATCTACGGAAAACACCATTACTCTACCTTCTCCCCTCATTGTACTAGGAGCTCTGCTCCATTTGATTTAGTGCATTCAGACATTTGAGGCCCATATAAAACTGCTAGTTTATCTGGATATCGTTATTTTCTTACTTTTATTGATGATCATTCTCGCATGACCTGATTGTATTTGCTGCGCAAATGCTCTGAATTACTACGTGTCTTTAGCTGCTTCATCGCTGAGACCCATACTCAATTCTCGCGTTCCATTAAAATATTGTAAATCAATAGTGCACGGGAATATACACGTCACAACTTTCAAGAAACTTGTACCACGTTGGGTATTATCCACCAAACTTCCTGGCTTATACACTGCAACAAAATGATGTTGTTGAGCGAAAGAATCGTCACCTCCTCGAGGTTGTCCGCTCTCTTTTGTTTCAAATGCAGGCTCCCAAGATCTATTGACACTTCGCATTCTCCACCACATGTTATCTAATTAATCACATGCCCTCTTCCATCTCAATTTTGCGACACCATTCTCCATCCTCTTTCCTTCAACACCCCTTTCCCCTTAACTCCTCGTGTCTTCGGAAATGTTTGTTTTGTCCATCATCTTGGCCCTGCCATCACACAGAAGAGCTATGTGTGTTACTCTCCAACTGATCAAAAACTTGTTACATCCGCTGATATCACCTTTCTCGATAATCAACCCTTCTACTCCTCGACTCCTCGTGATACCTTTTCACTTGTTATCACGCGTCCTAACGTACCTATCAACAACAACACACCTCCCTTGCTTCCAACACCACCTCCGCGCTCCCAACACTATCACCTCCTCCTTTTTGTGTGCACACTCACCGTCGTCCTCAGTTTGCCTTGAGACAGTTTCCCCCCACTGATGACACTCCACGACCAATTGATCCAACTACGACTTTTATCGCTCACCCTCTCTCTAATTACGGCTCCATACACCGCTTATCTCCTGACCTTTACAGGTTTACAACTTCCTTGTCTTCCATTTTCACTTCCTCTTTTGTGCAGAAAACTCTTCAACATCCGGGGTGGCGGACCGCGATGGATGTGAAAATGACTGCTCTCTGGGCCAATCAGACATAGGACCTTTACGAAGGTTAGACTCGCGACAACCAAGTTGCCTAGTTTCCTAATTTAATGTATCCATGATACATTTTCTATGCATCACCATTTCTTATGTTTTGTAAATTTCAATTTATTTATAGTTTTCTTATCATCATTGGATTTGCTATAACATTATTTTTTTCATTGATTATAAATAGATTTTTTATTTAATAATTTAATCAATTTTGTAATGACTAATTTGCTTTCCACATTCCCAATCTTTGATATTCAAAATATATGATACAAATACACTGATCCAAACAGAAAAATCTGTATATATGGCTATTGTATGTTTTATATGTATGGATTGGTTCATAGAAATTTATAATAAAAGTGAAGCTGAATACCCCACTGTTACGGATGTGCACGTCGATGAGACACCGTGGCGAGTCTATACGCGTAGGAGGACGTCAGCATCTATTCCACCTGGAGCGGAAGAGATGGACGTGCTTATCTTTATTTTGTAGGTTCTTTCTTTTTCTATTGACACACCGAACTAGTGTTATCGCACCCCTGCAGTTATAAAGGGGGATGTATGGGTTCATTAGGGTTATCTTTTGGTTGTATGAGATTTATGGCTGCTCCCTAACTATTTTCTTCTCGATCCCTCCTCTTCTTCCTCTCCCTACCTCCACCGCCCCCTCCCTTGCCGGGTTCTTCCTTGAGTGCGTAATAACCACCATAACTCCAAATGTGCTCAGTTCATCTGAAAATAAAAATAAAAATAGAAACATACTGTACACTTGAAAATGGTCCCATAGTAAAAGTCAAGTAGAAGTATAAGCAGGTAATTAAATATTAAAAGGATAAGCTTTCACATAGTTTTGAGCTCTTTACTCTGAACTCCAGGGTTTGTTCCTTTGGACTAGGGAGGGATTCTGTAGTAAATTTTCTCACATCAATAGAATCGAACCATTCCCCTCATCTTCATATCTTGCCCTATTGTGTTATATTATAGTTGTGCTGTTTAATCTTGAACTACAATCACTCGGCGAACAAATTGGATTTCAATACTCTGCGCGGTGGGACGAGTGTGGACCTCTAGTTCGAGTATAAAGTGTTGGAATGTTTCCATTGAGTGGACTCGATTCATCGAGACGTTCCGGTGAAGTCGTACGCGAGAATTAGAATCTATTCGGACTCTCACGAGCGTGAGTTAATTCAGTCGCGCGAACGGTCGAAGCCTGTGATAGGTGGGTCAGATCGTCTCGTAAATTCATGTCGCGAACTCGGTCTCACCCTTGACACGGATTTTGGCAAAATTGTGGATTTAATTAATTTTATATGGTTTCTTTTTTATTTAATTAATTTGGAGTTTCATGGAATTTATTGCATCCATTAAATTTTGTTTTGTAACTCCAAATTGGGGCTTCTCCTATTAAGCCTAAAAAATGAAACCTATGCCATTGATTCTGATCGCTGTGAACAAGGGCTGAAATCTCGAGTTCCCCTCCATCGATTGGGACTACTGCATCTCTTCATCGGAAAAACCCCGGCATCTCCCATCTTCTCCATTTTAGCATCAGTAGAAGAACAAGCGTCTCTTTCATTCTTCTTTCAGATCTGCGAAGCAGAGCAACCCTAAGATTTTCTCGCCACCAAAGAAAAGGAAAACGCCGGCTCCGCCCTGTTGGTTTATTTTCCTTCCACGATGAACACTCTCCTTCAGATCTAGAGAGAGCAAAAGGGAACGAGCGGCTGGCGGCGTTTTTGGCGTTCTCATTTGGATGCGCAGAGCCCTTCATTTCTTCTCCATATTCTGGCCTTAGAGAAGATCTCATGTGCAAAGCCCTGTTGGTTTATTCTCCTTCCAACGTCTTTTCCGTCGGCTACAGATCTTGCAGGTTTGAATTCAAGTATTTCTATAACTATTGGTCAAAGGCTTGTAAGTCAAAACCTGCATAATTACTCAATCAAATTTCATGGTTGATTTATATAAATGCTTTAGATATAACAAAACCATATTGAATTTATCTATCCTTTTCTATTCACACATACAGATCCACCATTAATTTCAGACAATTCATTTGGTTTTGATTTCAGACCTGGTGGTTGATTCATACATACATATATACATAGCTTGCGCTAATCCTCTTTTATTGTAGAGATCCTTTAGACGAGCAGAGATTCAAACCGTACAAAATCTTGTTTGGCGGGATCTTTAGACGCTGCACATTTCTTAAGGAACCATGCATCGCGGCTCTTGTGAATTTCCACCATCACGAGGAACGAACTTGAGGCCAAGAATGGTATAAACTTTTTATCCACACTTCAGTAAATTTATCGTTCGCCGAAGTTCTATTGCGTCTGTGTGTTGTTCATCTATTAATTGATTAGAAAAATTTCAATCCTACATTTACACTCCAATAGAGATTAGTAGAGTTTGAATAAGACGATTCTACATCTGCATCGTCGCTACATTTAGACTTTTGTGATTATCCTAAATTAAATTTGGGATAACACAATTAGGCGCAGCGACACTATATTTTACTAACACAAAGGCCTGACATGGTTGAAACACGAAGCAGCTGATCCCGCTTCTGCTAAAAGTTTTGCAGCCGTCGAGTAGTTCTGGTGCATGCCCAATTTCATTTAGTCTCCTATGTAGAGCTGTCACTTAGAACTGGGAACCATAAACCGAACCGAAACTGCATTGAACCGGACCAAATCGAACCCCACATGCATAACTTCGTGTGGCGGAGCTATGAGTTAAAGGTCAATGCAGAAGCTATGAGTCAAAATCAAAGGTCAAAGCAGAAGCTATGAGTCAAAGGTTAAAGACAACTCAACCAGCAGGAACAGTAGAAGGTCTAGGCGAGTATAGACAAGCATGTGCGAGCAGCCCCTCATACTCGCCAAGGTGAGCGATCGTAGGAGATGCTCGTCGAAGCCAGGCGAGATCCCCTCAATGTCGCATAGTCGTCTGGTTGGGCTGACCTATAAATAAGACACCTCTCCTCTTTGGTTTTTCTATAAATAGACCACAGGGGTACCATGAGCTGCACCTTTGACTGAGCTTTCGGAACTCTATTTTCGAATACTTGGACCCGTCATCATTGGCCGTCACTCTCGATACTCGCCAAGTCGGTGCCTTCCTCGTACCCTGTTCGGCCATCTTTGGTTGTGGAGGGGAAGTTTCTTCTGAGTTTCTGGGTACGTGATGGGACCTCTCTACCGCAGCACCTGGGGTCCTGTTGTTGTTCTTTTAGCCCCTTCGTCATTGTCCGTCAAGCCATCGAGCCGAATCGCTAGACGAGTAACCTTTGGCTGCATTGATCCGAATATTTGGAGCTAAGATTTTCCTGGCTTCAACACATAAAATATATATTTGGCATGACAACGATTATGACCGCCGCTAAAAAAACTAGTTTTCAGCATAAAAGTAGATGAAGTTCTTTAGGTGCGGTCAGACACGAACACGGTTTATAAATATCACGTTCACGAACAACGGTTTATAAATATCACGTTCACGATGCAACCGCCGTGCCAAACGAAGGCTCCGTTTGGCGTGACGTTTTTGCTTCGGTGAGTTTGGACAAAAACGCACCACTATAGAATGTATGTTTGGCATGACAATGGTTATGCCACCAACCACCGTATTAATACGACCACCGCCGCCGCGTCAAAATGAGTCTAAGGCTCCATTTGGGGGGACTTATTTTCACCGGTCAAGCGGTTACGACCGCATGAATCGGACCTTAATTACGGTCCGGTTCATGCGGTCGTAACCGCTTGACCGGTAAAAATAAGTTCCCCCAAACAGAGCCTAAGCCAAAGGAACTCCAATTAACATAACACTCATTTTCATCACTCAAGTCATCATTAACGCAACACGATTGCAATAAACTTACATCATCCTTACATAAAAAGAAAAGAAAAAAAAAACTACACCAAATAGTCTCCGAGGCGATCACTTGCCGGGCACGAAATTGGTTGCATAAGCCCAGGCGTTATTGGCCACCGGGTCGGCCAGGTGGTCGGAGAGGTTCTCGATGGGTCCCTTGCCGGTGACGATGGCCTGCACGAAGAAGCCGAACATGGAGAACATGGCGAGCCGCCCATTCTTGAGCTCCTTCACCTTGAGCTCCGCGAAGGCCTCCGGGTCGTCCGCCAGGCCCAACGGGTCGAACGACCCGCCCGGGTAGACCTTGTCAAGCCCCTCCCCGAGCGGGCCCCCGCCGACACGATAGCCCTCCACAAAGCCCATTAGCACCACCTGTGTGGCCCATATAGCCAGGATGCTCTGCGCGTGGACGAGATTAGGGTTTCCGAGATAGTCGAGGCCGCCGTCGGAGAAGATCTGTGCGCCGGCTTTGAACCACACCGCCTCGCCGAACTTGACCCCGTTTTTCGAGAGGATCTCCGGGAAGACGCAACCGAGCGCGCCGAGCATCGCCCACCGGCTGTGGATCACCTCGAGCTCGCGGTTCTTGGCGAAGGTCTCCGGGTCGGCGGAGAGCCCGGCGGTGTCCCAGCCGTAGTCGCCGGGGAACTCGCCGGTGAGGTAGGACGGCGTTTGCTCGGAGAACGGGCCGAGATATTTCGGCCTGTCTGGGCCGTACCTTAGAGAGAGAATTGATGGGAGACGGTCGTCAGGGGTTTCTGGAGTCGGGCAAGAAAAGGAATGGGAAATGTAAAGCGTACCAGGTGCTCTGGGGAACACTCTTGACTGTACGGCGCATGGTGATCCGGCCGCCATTGCCGGCGGCGCCGACCTTGCGGAGGAGCTCGTTGGAGTTCTTGAGGGCCGTCTGGCCGGCGAAGGCTGACCGCTGAACAGCGGAGGTGGCCATTAGAGAAGCGCTGCGAGCCGGGCGGTGTGTTTTGGCTCTATGCTCCGGTGAGCTCAAAGTGTTCGATGAAATGGCTGAATGGGCGGTGGGGGTTTAATGGACGGAGGGAGGAGGTGAAACTTGTGCGGTGGATGAGGACGATGCCATGTCAGCAGAAGGCTATTGGTCCATTCAAGATGGCCAGATTTCAAAGAGATATATCTTGGTCCCAGGATTTTTATGCTACTGCCACGTGTCATCTGCGGTTTGTAGTAGCTGAGCCACGAATTTTGTTGTGGCTGCCGTTTTCTTTAATATTTTTTATTATATGATGAATTGATGATGATGCATTATTATTCTCTTATAATTAGTGTATCTGTGCCGAAGATCCCCTGCTTTATCCGCACTACAGTTTTGGCTATTCGCACTCTATTTTTATGAGTTATTACGTGCCTTTTGGAAATACGCCTTGTACATGTATTTTTTATGAAAAGTGTTCAACACGAAAGTTGTAGATCTCGACAAGATCTAAAACTTTCGTGTTGAACACTTTTCCTAAAAATGCATGGACAGCGTATTACAAAAAATTCGCTATAGTTACGCTCATGTTTCAATCAGGGCAGCAATACGTTTTGTGCGTGCATTTTTAGGAAGTGTTTAACATGAAAGTTGCAGATCTCGTCGAGATCTACAACTTTCGTGCTGAACATTTTTCCCAAAAATGCATGTACATGCGTATTTTCAAAAGACGCGCAATAGCTCATACAAATAGAATGCAGATAGCCAAAACTGCAGTGCGGATAAAAACCTCAGTTGTTAATCTTCTTATATGATGCATTATATTTTTTTAGTATTTTTTTTATATGATGCATTATATTTTTTATATGATGCATTATATTTTTATGGAAGTCCTAAATTGTACTGTATAGGATTAAAAATCGGTGCGATTTGTGCGGTGCGGGCGAAGAGCCTGTACAACCATCTCCAATAAAACCTCAATTGTTATCATCTTCCACGATAGCGGTGCATCCGTCTCCAACATGACTCGCACCGTGGCTGTCTCCAACATGACTCGCAACTAATTCCAACAACGCTCAAGTTAAAACAATCTACCATCAAGACCTATGATTTATATGCATCGGGCGAAGCTTTCATCCCGTACAATGCATGCCGCACTCGTCTCTACGGAGGTTACCACGATTGTCTCATGCGCGACTCGCACCATCTTCATCTTCAATATAATTTGCATCGCATTCATCTCATACATGATTTGAACGCCAAATAAGACACGAAGGCGTTGCTTACGGCATTATTTCCTTCGACATTACACGAAATACATCACATTTCACATAAAACCGGCGCTACAAAACACACGACAAAGCAGAGCGGCCACAACGCCCATGCGAACCCATCGAGACTGCTCCGGACATGAGTAATTTTTCTGTACATTTACGCACCGCACTATTCATGTGCGGGTGAAAACCGAGCCTTTAAAATACAGATCAAAAATAGTGCTTACAAGATTTAATCCATAAAAAACACGCATGAATGATTTGAGAGGAAATGAACAGATGAATTCTCACTCGCACGTGAATAGTGCCGTGCGCAAACTTACGCAAAAAATTTAGTCCGGACATAGATTAAAATCATTTTCAACAACTCATAGTTTACTCTTATAGCATATTGACACACTTTTTCAATTATTATATATAATAATAATATCTTAAATTTCTCTCATAATTAATTTAAAAAAAGTTTTAATGAGGCAAACCCGGTGATTTTTAACATAGTAAAATATATTTAAAACTTATTTAGCTCATTGTGTGAAATTAAAAATAAATTTAAACCAATCTGTCTTCTCAAATTTTAACAAAATATATGAAATTTTAATTAATCCATCTTTTTTTTATTTCCTTATTTTACTATTATAACATCACATTTATATCAAAGTAATCTATATAAATAATAAGAATAAGAATAGTGTCAGTTTAGCTGTATGCAGTCCAAGAATAAATGCAGGTCAAATTACAAACATATAAGAAGTGTAAACTCAGTTCAGGAATTGACCTGCATATAGCCATTTTTAAATTGTACGCTCTGCACGTAGCTGAAATAGGCTTGCATATAGTTATTGCCTAAGAATAAGAATAACATCTAACACAAATCCGTTTGGCGTGGTGTTTTTGCTCCGGTGTTTTAACAAGACAATGATTATGACCGCCATAAAAAAAATAAAACTAGTTTTGAACATAAAAGTGAAGGTCAAGAGCGCTCACAAACGATAGTTCTTAACTACCGCGTTCACAACCGCCGCCAATGTGCCAAACGAAGCCGGCCACAACTTATTCGCTCCGGATAGAATGTATGTTTGGCACTACATTAAAGTGGATGAAATTCCTTGGGTGAGATCGGGCTTTCACAAACAACGGTCCATAACCACAGCGTTCATGACCGCCATGCCAAACGGAGCCAAAGAGAAAATAAACTCAAATGATTTGTACATGTAGAGAGAAGGTTAAAAATGTCAAATTAGACAAATATAAAGAAAAATAATAAAAATAATGAGCATGATTAGACAAATTAGACTATGAAAATCTTTGAAGATAATAATGAGCATGATTTAGGCACTACATTCAAAAAGTAAATTAAAATAAATAAAAAATCCCAAAGTATTTCTAAAATATTAGAATGCTTGGCATTTGCAAAATAAAAAAAGGAAAATAATAAACTCAACATAAATGAATATTTTGTTAATAAACAAATTAGAGATTTTGCAGATCATGTATTGTGATATCAAGAAAAGAAAATTTTCATCAGAGATTTTGCTTCTAACAGCAAGAAAAAGGCCTTCAAAATCATTAACATCGGCCTTATATTCGCAATCATCTGAAAAAGCGTTGACGACTGTAAATATCAGCGGCGCCTTTTTCTACCACCATCGTCTTCTTCGTCGTCGGAGTCCCCGCTTTCCCGAAATCGAGGGTTCCTCTCCTGCCACAGAGAAGATTGTTAATTCATATTCAAGCAAAAACCCAGGACTGAACCGGTGTTTGTACGAAAGAGGCGCATACCAGTCTGGAGTCGTGATCAGAATTCCTCGAATCATAATTTGCCGTGCGCCCATCATCACGATAGCGTTTGCGCTGATAATCTGCATTGCGTGGAATTATTTCAAGAAAACGTCGGATTGAAAACAAGAAAAAAGTGAGGAAACAGATTTGAAGAACGAGTAGAAACCTCGATTGTGTCTGTGACCGCCGGAACCTCGGTCCCCGTCATTTCTGTCATCTGCGCTCAAATAGAAAGCTGATGAGCAAATGGCTGATAATTGAATGAAGAAAATAAGAACACAGTTGCATCAAGTCAGCCTAAAAAAGTTAAATCATTTTTGGCGGTTGTTATTCGCGAACCACATTTGTCTATTTGCAGATTTTGTCTATTCGCAGCTCTTAAGGAAGTCAAATTTGTTCCTCACGCACGCGTGTGCGCTTATGTGCAGGTCGTGTGCGCGTTCAGTGCCCATGTTTGCCCAAAAATCAAGCATTCTGCCAATGCGTGTGCGTTTTCTTCATGCACGCGTGTGCGTTTTCTTCATGCACGCGTGTGCAGGTACTATTCATGGGCGTGCACAACCAATGCTTCATCTTTGCGGTTATGCTCCACTTTTCTTCACGCACGGGCGTGCAGTTTGTTGCACACACTGTTTCCTGAACCAATATAAATAGACATTTAGGTTTTCAGGAACAGAGATCCCGATTCAGTCCGTCGTTTTCCACTTCCAGCAGTTCACCCAGCCCTCTTCAAGTGTTCTTCCTCCTTCCAAGACATTGCATGCTCCATTGATGGATTTCTAGAGGAAAAAGAGATTGCTAGAGGATTTATGTGCTTGAGCCGTGGTGCTTGGAGCGTTGTGAAGAGAAGACGGGCATTAGGAGGTTGGCGACAGCTCCTCCCGGACCCCGGATGAAAGCCCAGACTTTGTTTTAGAAGACGGAGTACAAGTCTGCTTCTTCTCCTTCTATGTCCGAGGAAAGACTCTTCGTTCTCGTCGTAGCTCCAGTGTTATCCTCGCCAAACCCTTCTTTCCCCTTTATTTTCCTATATGTTTTCTTCACGCACGCGGTGCTATCCTCGCTATGTGTACTTGTATATGTAATTAGATTTTGATTTCAATCCTATTTTTTATTATTGGAAATGGGGTCACCTTGTGGTTTCATGGTTTTGTGATTGGATTGCTTGAGTTAGTAGTTTAGGACTGTGATCTTGTTAATTAGATTGTAATTATAATGAACTCCGTAATCAATTAGCTTAGTTAACCGAAAGTTTAGGAAGTCCCATTATCTTCACCCGCGCTCTACATGATTCGATAATCGAAGGAAATCCTCCGTTTTATATTACTTCGACCGGTGCACTGCCGACGCTATTTCGCTAGGATAACAGACGTTGTAGTTTACGGTCAATAACGTATACAAATATTTTAATTATGAGATACAAAAATCCAATATTTTAAAATATCCCGGCAATTACTAGATGTTGCACTTTCTTTAGCCTAACTGTTCTTGAAACTTTGTTATTTTAACCACATGTTTTACATCAATCTTATGTCATCTCGGGTCCTTCATAATTAAATTCAAATTTTCATACTTTAACCCCAAAAAATCATTTCCCATTTATATGATTTTTGGATGTCTTTGTAATGTTCACAAACTAGCTCCCACAAGAAATAAAGCTGATACAAAGGCCTCAAAGATTAGTCTTCATAAGATACTCTAGATCCAAAAGGGAATATATTTGTTATGATCCTTCCACGCCTCGTACGGTAGCATCCTGTGACGTCACCTTTCTTGAATAGCAATATAATTTTGCACACAACTGCTCTCACTACTCCTGAAATACCTTTACATATATTACCTGAAACTGGTCTAACACTCTTCCATACCTACTCCTGCTCTACATATTGGTCGTTGTGATTTTATTACTCTCATCGCTCTAAAGTGTGTAGAGAAAATGAACTAATCATCAGTTAGATGTGAAGAGTGTATTCCTCAAGGATAACATGTTTGAGATTATCTTTTATGCAGAAACCTCCCAGCTTGAGCGACAGAGGTGTCTACAGTTTATCCCCTAAAGAAGTCTTTTTACGGCTGAAAGCAATCACTACGAGCTTGGTTTGATAAGTTCACCATTATTTTACAAAAGATTGGTTTCGTAAGTAGACAAATCAATCTTTATCCATTGATGTGATCAAGGCAAGATAGTTGCTTGCAACAAGAGAAGATAGAATTCGAGAGACGGTCATTGCTTGAGCTAGCATATGGTATGTTGCAATCTCCACGCGAGGTGGTCATTTATGGCTTGTAGAGGAGAGTTTTTGGTTTGTTGTTGGCAAGTTTAATGCAAGATATTTGTTTACATTTTGCGGAGGGACCAATTCATCTCAAAGGTTGGGTAGTGCATGTCAAGAATGAACTTGGGAGATTAATGGCTTGCGAAGTAGAGTGTAGCATCTCACAAATACGACTTTGCAATTAGAGCGCGACCACGAGAAGGGAAGACACGCAAGGGAATGGTAGGAGTGCTTGCCGCGTCAAATTCTTGTTGCAATCTCGCACGGAGGAAAAAAACAAGGAGGATCCAACTGCAACTAGGTGAGAGAGAGAGATTGGGTCGCTGCCCTGATATCAACTTGATGTTGAACTGAAAAAGTCAAATTGCACTTATAGCCCTAAAACAGTATTAATTTAATACACGTACACGAGTTCTGATGAACCGGATACCATACAAAATAGGTTTCATGACTTTCATGGAAAATTACTATTCTAACAATAGGAATGCAAGTGTTATACTGAACAAACTTTCATGGAAAAATAAAAGGTTATTTTAGATAATAACAGGAAGCTGTAGAATAAATACTCTTGTCATTATTGATGTATAGAGTTATAGACTGCAAAACTTACAATGAGAAGGCAAGTTATAGACTGCAAAACTTACAATGAGAAGGCATGCTTGGCTGAAAAGAGTCCAATGACCCTCCACCATAATCTACTAAATTCCTTTGCGCTTCCAACTCTTTCTGTATCAGTTTCCCATAGCCACCTCTACGTACTAACAGTAAAGGAAACAAGGGGGAAATTTTTTCTGGATTAAACATAAAAAGTATCATTATGTGGGTTTATATAAACCCAACTAATTTCAGTTTCATGCTGACATTCAGAAAAGGATAGCTTAAACAACAGCCGTAAGTAAAAAGTTCCATAATAATTTGCATCAGTAACTAACGCACTCGGCCGTCAAATTTACACTTCCCTCTGGCTTCTTAAAATGTTAAACAATCTCTGCTTATGGCTCTATTTGGGTGAGCGGTTCGCACAGTCTCCATTGGCGGTGGGCAACGGAGGTCCCATATGGTGGGAAAGGAAGCCCCAGAGCTGTTTTTTGTTTTTTCACCGGAAACAGACCGTCACCATCCCTCCTAAAACTATTTGGACGCCTCTCTTTCCCACACCGCCGGTGGGAAAGGGAGTCCCACTGCGCACACAAAGAGAACCTATATAAGGTTTGGTTGCTAAGTCCAGAGCCATCACATCTGATGAAATCAAGTTTACATTCTTTAGGCTTGGTTAGTAGGGTAAAGCTAACTAGAATGACATCTAATAGCTTTTTCTATTTCAACGTGATCACAGGAACTTCACAGCGAGCAGGGAACTTACTAGAATAACTGAAAATCTAAGTGAATGTAGGGCTGTTAACGATCCGATTTCGAGTAGAACCGAGAAAATTTTTGTAAACTTAAAATGGATTGACACGAATCAACGGGTACTTGGAAAACACATTTTAAAAAAAATTAATGTAAAACGAGATAACCACTACCTAGAGACAGATTCAAGTATGATTGAACACCATTTGATTCCAAGAACGATCACATCACTAACAATTAAACTAAGCACATTGTAAAAAATACCAGGCATAATATATATAATACTGTTTTATTTTTTCCTTTCATTTTGAGCCGGCTCAAGCAAATTACTGAGTTGAGCTTTGGCTGGGCTCGGATCGATCCAACTTCAATTAGAGCTCGATCAAAGCCAAAATCGAACAAATGTGACTCTAAGTAGAAATAAACTGATCTGCAATCTAGTTTAAGGAAGAATATGTTATTATAGATGGATATCAGGATCGTAATCTGTACGGTATTCGTCGCGCACCTGAACAGAATAGAGTTAGCAAAAGCACACATTTTGTTTCATGAGTAAATAATCATTGAGAAAAAGAGAGCCAAGAAATAGAACATCACTTGTCCACCACTGCGACCGCGGCCCCATTGCCTGCCTTCCTCAAATCCCCAGTCGAAGTCTACACGAATAGGACGATCATCTAGAATGGTCCCACTTATATACTTAACTGCATCTTCAGCATCTTCTCTAGAATAATACCTGAGAAAAATAAGCGCGATACTGTTCATTGTGGCATCACGTTAGGTGAATTAAAAATGAGAAAACTAGTATTAGTTTGTACAGTGCATAAACATAAAAGAAAAAAAAGTATCTTAAAACACTGCTACATCAAGTTATTAATCCATTCATTTTTTTGCATTTTTTTCTCTTATTGGACTTAACAAAAAAACTGGTTTTCTACAAAGTAAATTAAATGCCAACTATAAACATAGAATGGTAGATGTCCACTTAGAAATAATAGAACTTCAAATGATGTGCTCATATGTACAGAAGATGAAGAATACACTGATTAACTAATATGACAAAGGACTACATAATTATATCACAAAATTTAATCAAGAAACATAATTTACTCAATGATAGAAATTGAGAGCATATGGAACAAGAAAGAATGGTGATCTTAGCTTTAGAATAATGTATGGATTCGGTCACAGATCTAGTATGGGTATCTGTCATGGCTCTACGATGGGGACGCTTGTATAGGAAGAGATTAGCGAGGAAAAGCTCGATAGGGGGTTGACATTGATGTCTATTGGGAGCCTGGTAGGCCTATCGAACCCCTGATAGATACAATAAGGAGGCCTCAGATTGGATTGAGAATCCATTAGAGACTTATTGAGCCCACGATAGGCTTGGTTTTGAATCAAGAGGCCGATGAAACCTATCGGGTCTCTGATAGCCACGGTTTTGGACCAAGAGGTCGATGGGACCTATCGCTCTTCCTGATAGCCATGGGTTTAAATCGGGAGCCTGATAGGACCTATTGATACGAACTAGCTGCGCCGTATCAAGAACTAAAAACACAAACGAAGAAATTGCATTGCATGAAAATAACACATACAAACTCGGGAGACAAGTCCCCGCCTAGCACTTGGAGGTTGGGTCCTCCAAAGCGCTCCTCTATCCAAGAGAGCCCAAAACCTAAATGATCCAAATATGAAAGACTTCACACCTAAGGGATCCTTATATAGGTGGAGACCCCACTACAAGACAAACACACTAAAGGACAAAACGACACATAATTAATACAATATTATTTTAAAGGTAAATATGTCATTGAGAGGCTCTCGTGAGGTGAGATAGATCGTTCGAGCGCATGTTGGTGACATGTACACAATGCGTATACGTATCAACTATCAACACACCCGTCCTCAAAAGCGACCTTGTCACCAAGGTCGAGCGAGAGGGGTCTTGAAGACTGAAGTTGTGGTATAAAACACGCCAGTTGGACCACGATAGTGGGTGAGGTTGTGACGAAAATAAGAACCAATGGACAAATTTGTTGGGGTCTATTGCACCCTGAGGCGTGAAAAACAATTTTAGCAAAAAAAGGAGAGTGGTGGTTACGAGGCGTCATAGTAAATGTGGCAAGACGACGTTGTGTACGAAAGTGAGTATATAAAACCCACAAGAAGACATGTTGGTTGTGTATATGTGGCGAACAGGTTGAAAAAGGACATGAGGAAGTAGTGAGGGGGAGAGAATGTGGGCCATGAGCTGTAAGAGGGAGATGAGTGTGAATGTGGGTGAACGCTTGGTAAGGTGGAGTATAGGAGACGGCTGTTACGAAGGGACGTGGGGGAGGGCATGGGGCGTGGACCACTGCACGAAAAGGGGGTGCGGCTCGAGGCCGCTAAAAAGCGAAAGGGGACTGGCGGGCATTGTGTCAGGTCTACGTCCCCGCCTCCGGTGGGAATCGGGTTCCCAAACGAGGCATGAATTAGGCGGACTCTTAAACTCGGCACGCGTGCTCGAAAGAAATTTTAACTTGGCTATTTTATGAGCCGGCTTCGAGCTATAAAAAGACAATAAAAAAATTTCTTCTGAAATCACAAACTATTCTACAAAAAGATGGGAATCTCATATAAATATAAATATAAGCAGAAATAAATCTAAGCAATAGAGAGCATGCAACACAGAAGACGCATAGATTTTTGTATTGGTTCACCAATCAAATCTGGATAGTCCACTCTTCCACTGATGTGGGATAGCGATGCCGATGAAATGTACGCAATGCGTATACGTATCACATATAAGGCCTCAATATGCGTGAAGAATGTTGTGTTATAATAAAAAAAATATGAGATTTTGCTTATGTGTTATTGGTATTTAAGCCTTGTGAAGGAGTGAAAATGGTATGCATAATTTTATCCCAAAACCTAGTTCGATCAGATGCTCCCACGCACACCTCATCCCATCCCCTTCTAGTCGGCGCCTCTCCCGCAAGGTGAGAGCCCAAGTACCTCCACCTTTTATTCTCACGCTATCATAATTTCCACAATTGGGATTCCCCAAGGATCACGAGGGAAGAAGTTTCACTATGAATCATTCAATCCAATCCTTTAACGACCATGGACTGGTTCGTAACCCTCCTACCGACAGGATCCTCATGGGGGCAGCTTCGACGGTAGTGGGGCTCCTCATGGCATCAAACTCGATTTCCCTCTCTTTGAAGAAAGGGATGACCTGTTGGGATGACTTGCCAAATATGAACAAATTTCTGTCACCAAAGCACCTCAAGGATCGACCTTGCGCCGTTCCATCGCATGGACACCGACAAACTATGGTAACCTTCAATTGGACATGTTGAAAAGTTGTTGCAATGCACGCTTTAGGCCATCACTCAGGAGTAACCTACTGGGAGAACTAGTGTCATTGAAACAAACTGGGTCTATCAACGAGTATCTAGAGAAATTCTAAAATCTTCTCACATGTGCTATGTTGGGCTCTCAAGAACCACAAGAACCTATCTTTACACCAAACCTTAACGATCATCTCAGATCGAGGTCAAATTTGAAAACCCGACGGATCTTTGCATTGTTATGAGTATAGCCCGAAATGGCGAGCACAGGTTGCTAATGGATTGGCACCTAGAAGGGAAGTGAATGTGGTCAACCCCTTGAGGTAGGTAGCTCCTCAACTCCACTGCAAGGAGGAGGGGATCTAAAGCCAAGGTCAAATAGCTCCTCAACTCCACTGCAATGAGGAGGGTGTCTAAAGCCAAGGTCAAACCAAGACACCCTTATTCCAAATGCCTCACATACTCTAAGATGGCCAATCTACAGACTCGTGGACTCCGCTTCAATTGTAACAAGCCAGATACATCGAGCCACCATTGTAAGAAACTCTCCTGGTTTGAACTAGAAGATCTGGAGGTCAAGAAAGAATGCGTCGAATTTGAGGATCCCAAAAGCTCGCTCCACGCCATGACTAGTACAACATTACCCATCATCCTAGCAAAATACAGTTTGAAGTTTATTTCGTAGGACAATCCACATTGACTTAGTGGCTACAGAAGCACCCACAATTTCATCATTGTCAAATGTCCATTCAACATGCGTCTACAATTTCCAATTCAAACACGAGTGGAGATGCAACTCAAGGTGGCCAATAGGGAAAAACTCCGTAGCCCAGGGGTATGTGTCAGGGTACAACTTCAGGTGGAAAGGAAATTTTTATGTAGATTTGTGTATTATTCCTTTGAGGGGGTTTTGACATCATCATAGCATGAAATGGTTACAAAAGTTAGGCCTGATCCTTGTGGACTTCACATCCCTAACAATGACCATACAGAGTGGTAACTGCAGGTCATCTTGCAAGACATAAAAATACTCTTATACTATGTACATCCTCATGAACCAACTAATCATGGCCTTAGGAAAAACAATTCCCTTCCCCTTATATAGGCCCTAAGGAGTTTTCCCTCCAAAAGATGGAAAGATCTATATTACACATTTCTCTAGATTATTCTATACTTATGTACATCCTTCATGATCCAACTAGAACAATTATAGAATGTTCCTTGAGACCATAATAAAACACTTAAAACTCCTATTTACATTCTAGAGTGTTCTAGGATAGTCTCATGGGACGCTCTAGAATGGTTCTTTGTGGTTTATGAAGGATGTACATAAGAGAATAATATAGTATAATCTAAAGAAAATTGTAATCTATATGCTACCATCAATTGGAGGGAGAACTCCTTGGAGTCTATATAAGGGGAAGGTCCCCTTCTTTGTAAGCATCCAATTCTTCAAGAAAAACAAAATTTCCCGACTTCTCTCTTGCCCTCTCAATCACTTGAGTGCTTTCTTGCTCTTCTCACCACGAATTTCTTGAAGTGTCACTGACTTAACTACTACAAAATTCACGAAAAGGAGCTAAGACTAAACGCGACATTGTCAAGGGAACAAGTCATTAATAGTTGTTATCAGAAATAGGTAAATTCAAGTGGTATTGCTGAGGAAGAGTTAAATGTTCATCAATGGGAACAACTCCAACATTGTTGACGAGCGTGGCAAGGCGGCCGAAAAGAGAAAGAATGACCAAAGCAAGGGACATGATGGCTCCCACTTGGAGTATATCATCTTGCATCGTATCGACCAATCGAGTGGTGATTACGAAGTACTAAGGGAAGCTTACAAGGTGCTAAAGTCACTGCAAGGATAGTTGAAAGCTTAATGAAAAAGTTAGAAGGGGCCCAATAGTGAGAAGCTTGCTCAAGTCTATAGGGTCTATTCACGACGACCGAAGAGCACGAACAAACTAGCGGAGTGATGGCGAATTGGGCGTGTTTTATTTTATTACAAGTAGAATCGTATTTTATTTCATGTTTAAAGGCCCGATTAGGGCTACTGGTCGGGGACTGCAACTAGTCTTTGCATGTGTTATGAGACATCTTGGATACACGAGGTATTGAGCCATAAGGTAAGTGAAATCCTTTCTCACAGTAGAAACCCTAGCAAACAAGGAATCGCACACATTCCTCCTTCCCTCCCCAATCTGATCGATTGTTCTCATCGGGTCTTAACATAATTACTTTGATGCATTTCACAACGAACATGGGGAGCTGAAGGCAGACTAGAGTGCCAAAAAGAACAAGTAGTGTGTAAGTATGAATCTTCCAACAATGTTTATAACTCTATCATTGCAGATCTTGAAGATCGCTCGGCTAAGTGTCAGGGAACTATGGCAAGTCCAAAAATTGATGTGTCAAAGCCTAAGGGTCCGTTCGGCGCGCAGGAAGTGGCTTTTGTCAAAAAATGAATATCTGCAGGAATTAGCTTTGTGCAGAAAACCAATTCTGATGTTCGGCTACAGGATGGAATTCAGTGAACATAATTGGAATTGATACATACAAGTTGTTCGACTACACATTGCATTGGCTTTGTGGAATTAAAATTTTAAAAATTCATAATTCTTAAAATTGAACCATTTTAAAAATTCATAATTCTAATTAATCTCTATTGGAATATTAAAATGCAAGATTAATTTTGATCTCTACAATGAAGAATGGTTGGCAATGTTGGATCAACATAGTACCATAATTGATCCAATCAACCATTACTCTAGGTCTGCTCTTAATAACTAAGGAGCTCGAAAAATATAGTAGCAGTATGAATCACCCAATCCGAGAATTTTTAAGGACCATTAATCGCAAATGTAAAAAGTAGGTAGGAAGATTAGAGTTGTCGCAGTTCCGACTCTATTCCATTTCCACTAAAACCAAGAACCAAACCGTCAAGGTAACGATTCTTCAAATTAAAACCATAATTTTATTTGGCGTACCGGTTCCTGATCCAACATAATTTTTTGAAACCATCGTGTCTACGGTTTCGATTTTGGTTTAACAAGAACCAAAACCAAATTATCCACTATTGGTTCGGCCCGATTCTATGTGGTTCTGGTTCGATTCCGGTTCAGTTCCTATTCCTAATGAACCACCATTACTTGAGACTAATTAGGATCATAGTTCATTACTTGAGACTAATTAGGATCATAGTTCATTACTTGAGACTAATTAGGATCATAGTTCATTACTTGAGACTAATTAGGATCATAGTTCAAGGGCGGACCGACCCTTATCGGAACCCGTCCAAATTTGTATGGGTTTATACTCGTATGTACAAATTGAATCTGTAGTCGCGTTCAAAACGACGACGAGACATTTCTATGTATTTTCCATGTTTTTCTATACGTTGTTTATGCACATTTCAAAATTTCCAAGTTTTAGCGATCTCACCACGATGCCGATTTCGTTGAATCTAGGTGTCTAAGTATAGAACTTCATTTTCCCACTAGGCCGACCCATTATCCACTTCCTCCACCAGCCGACCAACACACCAAAAACCCTTCAAGGGGGTTGTATTTTCCGGTAAATGCCTCATTTCCACCACAAAATCACCATATAACTCACCAAATTCCATTTCTTTTATTATTAACTATCATTATAATTGTTCACTCATACCCATATTCATTCGATGACACGACCTGGGCTCAAAACGAGCACACTCTTCAACGCAAATGACCCTACTACCTTAATTTTCTATTAAGGAAGGTTACCACAAGGTTCCTTTAGGAAGCAGAACGAAGTGGAACAGGGTCGACGTTGTTGGGGAGGGTCGCTGGAACATGGATGAGACGTCGACGGAGAGGAAGAAGACCTACGACAGTCTGAGATCAGCATCTTCTACTAGTTACTGGAAAGCAACAAATGTTGGATTTGGAGATAATACGAGAAGCACGTCGTTCTTTTCATAGAAGTGGAACTCCTAGCTCTAGTGTAAAATCTCCCTAAAGGCTTAATGTGTTTTTTTTAATAAATGGAGTTGTCTTTGTTGCGTTCTCAAACACTATAAACCGAATAATCTCATTTTCCTCGCATCAGAACAAAACAAAAAAGCTCCTCAAACGAGGATTAAATTAAATTGATATAGTTCAGATATTAAATTAAATTGTCTTTCTTTTAATTTTGTTTATAAATAGTATAGTGCATGTATTAAATGAAAATGGGTTGTGGTTCGACGACTCAGTTATGATTCGGTCCAGTTCGGATCGAGTCTAAAATTGTTGGAACCATTAGAAATTTGTTGGTTGTGGTCCGGGTTCCGGTTCCGGTCCGGGTAATGATATAAAGGAATCGGACCAGAGCCATTTTTTTACGGATCCAAAATTTAAACTAGACCAAAATAATTGAATAGCGGTTCGGTTCTATGCGATTCCAGTTCGATTTACGGTTCTCGGTTCTAAGTAACAACTCTAAGGAAGATACGAAAAAAGTGCAAGGCATAGGAATAATAACTTTTCATATAGAATAATTGTTTATAGAGGAAACATGTACCCTGTCATAATTTCAATGGTTTAAATGATGGGTTGGTTTATTAATTATTCCAAAATGTTCATGATAGACGGACTCTATTTAGCTTATGGGAGAATTATATACTCTCTGCAATGATATTTCTAACATAAAACACAAACCATCAAACTACATGGTGAACCATAACATGATATTAGGTACAGCAGGTTGAAGCTTAACCCATGCCCTATGGGATTTGCATTCAATACATAATTTCCATGGATGATGTTGTTTTTCAAGCAAGAAGAACACACCCAGGTTTTGCATTATCCATCTGGTAGTTAAGTATCCACTGAAAAAAACCAAGTGGGGCCTTAATGAATGCTTAATTACACAATCAATTGATAATATAGGCCATAGATTTCCATTACAATTCCGCAACAGCTGCTATAACCATAAATACTAGTATTATCACTTCTTACATAAACATGTAAAATTTATCACAACAATGTAAAAAAAACAAAAAAATTGCTTCTTTTTTGATTAAAAATTAGAAAATGGCTATAAAAGATTAACTCCCATGAAATCGTAAAACATGTAAAATTGTAGAATTTATCTGAACAATGTAACATATCATCTTTCTTCTCATAAGATTGAAAAACAAAAATGACTATATAACAGACACTCCTCAGGAATCATAAAACATGTAAAATTTATAGCAACAATGTGAAAAATTTTTTTTGCTTCTTTTTAGATTGAAAAAAACAAAAAATCGCTATAAAACATTCACTCCCATGGAATCGTATGACAAGTTGAAAAGTAAATTATTTTCAAAATCCCAGACATAACTTTGCAACATATACGTCCGCAATTTCTTCTTCACACATGTTGAAATATGTGCCTTAAATTGTGTTCTAGGATATTTTTTGGTGCAAAAAGTGTTGCACTACTCCAAAATTTGTAGTGTGGATTTAGTGCTAAGATAACCATGATTTCTTATCACAACATAGATGATATTCAGGAGTTCGATATCTTATTTTGGAGGCTATAAATACCACTTGATATGAAGAGCAAAATGCAAAAGAAAACACATGTCATATGTAGACAAATCAAGATGTGGATGTTGAAGATGGTCACAAACCTGCACTGATAGGTGTGTGTGTAGTGTATACGCTGCAAAAAAAAGCAAGTGAGTTGCGCGCACATGCAGGAAGCAATGAGGATGTGTGATGGGTAATAGAGGCCCATGGTTTGAAAACTATCATTGATGAGGATGTTAGCTTGAATCTCAACAAAGGAGGTGTTTTTGTAAGTAGAGCTGATTTTGATCCCCAACTATTTTGAAGCCGATGATGTTTTGGATCGGTGATAGCAACTTGATTTTAGCCAGTGAGCAACTCACACGGGAGTAAGATTTATAGTGTATGTCTTAAGTGAAGTATATTTGAACTATGGAATTAGGGATTCCTCCTATATCAGAGATGAGTTTCTTGGGTAATTACTAAATAGAAGAACTAGTTTGAATTATTTACACTATATCATTGTTGTGCCTTCTATTATAGCTCTCCTATGTTGTGAACCTACACATATATTAATGTCGAACCAAGTGCTCCACGCGTCCCTAAATCTCCCTCGGGTTGCTTCATCTTCATTGTATTTTGAGCCTGGATGGCATTTCAACATGCAAAGAGCAACAATAACAACTCACAACCTCATAATCTCTATCAAATAGTAAGTAAATAATAACAAATCTTCTAGTTTAAATGAGAAAGCGTGTAATGGTGATTGCACAATACACATCTACGCATGGATATAAGGGTGGATGAAATCTTACAGTACGAAGCAAAAACCACAGGGAGTTTTGGTGTTCTTATCCAGCCCCATAATTATCTTCTTGATCTCTCCAGCACGGGAGAAGAGTTCATAAATCTGCTCTTCGGTTGTGTAGAATGACAAATTGCCCAAATAGAGCGTTGTCGAGTTCTGCAAAGTAAGGTCATACTCTTCCTGGGTACCGTGGAACCTCCTGTCCCTATACGCGGAGAGCTTATTCGGATCCTACAACGAACAGTAAAATGGCAGCATAAAAACAAAACAAAATTAATCATGGAATCAGTAATAATTCCATATTTCAACAGAGAGATATCAAATTAATCTAAAAAATACAAAAGCGACATCGAAGGGGATGACCTTGAACAGAGAAGCCATTATCCTCTTCCACTCTTCCTCTGAGATCAAGTTCAAGCACTGAATTTACGCTTCTTATCTCTGTTCCCGCGCATGGAGGATGGAAAGAGGGCGGGAGAAGGGAATACAGCTAGGGTTTAGCAATTTTGCAGAAGCATTCTTCGAGTGGAAATGGACGACAGATTTTTGAGAATCAAAGCAGCGATTCAGACCGCCGGGCCTGAGTAAAACCCGGTTTAATAGGAAAACCCGGTTTAATAGGTAATGTTGTAGAATGATCTCTCGGATCACTGATAATTAGGATCTGTTTGATTTAGCGTTTCCACTCCGTTAAGTTTTGGGTAAACGCAATGCAGCAGTTGGGGGCGTTTGTTTTTCCGCCTTCAGTTCCGAATGCAGGCGTTTCGATCCCAATTATTATTCTGTCGTTAGCAGCCTGTCACCCCGACGGAATCCTATTGACGACGGCCAGTAGTTGGAGCTCGAAGACGGTTTCAATATTTGTAAATTTGAAATTATATTTAGTAAATAAATGAAATAAGTTGAGGTGAAGCACGACTCCAAATAAGTTCACTCTTAAAAAACATGGTTCCTGGCTATGTGTAAAACTCTGATGTTTCAATCCATAAAAAAATATGGCTCCGTTTGGCGTGGCGTTTTTTACTCTGGTGAGTTTGAACAATGTACAACCCCGTAATTATCGAGTGGACCCCCAAGCTTAAGGTGGACAAAGGAGCAAGCAAAGAAGGCATTCACCCAGGTCAGGAGAGGGCAGAAGAGCTTCGGGGCGAGTGCGGCCCCACTCGTGGGGGCACTCACACAATAGGGGCGCGGATGCATCAGCAAACAGATGAGTGAGGGGCGGGACCCCACTCGCCCAGAAGATGAAAGACCCGACGAGTGGTGCCCTCACGGACCACTCGCCCCGCAGGTGCCAGGGAGTCAGGCACGCGGGAGGTCGGGCGAGTGGTGCCATTAGGGACCACTCGCCCAGAGGGATCTGAGGGTAAAATTACCTGAATACCCTTGGTGGTCTGCCCATAGCCTCTTAGAACAAGGGAGTTTGGCTGTTAGCAGATCAGTTTGGGGTGTGTTTAGTAAAACCAAAAGACGGATTTACGTTATTCGCAGACCAGAAGAGAAAAGTTATATATAGACCATGAATGGTACCTTTGGAGAGGATTCCAATTTTTTGCTTCCTCTTCCTTAGATCATTTTGGTTAGCTCCTCAGGCTCTCCAAGGTGCTCAACTCCAGCTTTGGCTTGGGAGGGGAAGCACTCTAAAGATCTTCCGGGTGTGTGGCTGGACCTCTGCGCTGTAGTCAAGGGTCTGTGTCTAGCTCTTAGTCTTCAGTATGTTTCCTTCCGCGGGATCAGTAAGTGTTACCTGCCCCCTCTAAGAGGTCTAAACTCCTCGTTGGGGCCAAGTCTTGGTTCCAACAAACAAAATCAACTCCATCATAGAATATATATTTGACATGACAACGGTCATAACCACTACCAAGAAAAAAAATTGTGAACATAAAAACGAACTAGGTTCCTTAGATGAGCTTAGACGCTCACGGACGACGGTTCATAACCACTGTGTTCACGACCGCTGCCGCCGCGCCAAATGAACCCAATATGTGGATTGTATAAAAAGTAAAGAAAATCATGAATCTCACTAAAAACAAGGGTCATGTCCCTAGGATGCATATCCAAGCCGAAAAAAATTAGGTACGTTTCTCCCACCTAGTTTTAGGTGGAAAAAACAATACAGTCGTACGATCTGGTATCCTACGGCGGTGTTGTTTTCGCGGAATAATGCAGTGTTCTATAAATACTGTCAGTATTTTGATCAATCATGTTGTTTTTGCATGAACCAACGATTTGATGCGCGCGAGCACCATGATCTTAGATGAGAGAACGCACATAAAAATATCTCAAACGTGTTCCCGGATCAAATAGTTTGTAAATAATTCGAATATCAATATGAAACTCAAAATTTTCAATTTTGAACTGAATCGAACAGTTCAGTTATAAATTTGAATTGAAACTTTCAGTTATGAGTTTGAATCTGAATATTCTAAATTGGAATATGAATGGCAAATCCTACTTGCAGAATACACTTAGGGTCCGTTCGGCGCGCAGGTTTTGGCTTTCTGGAATTGGCTTTGATCAGAAAACCAATATCTGCTGGAATTGGTTTTTTGCAGAAAACCAATTCTGCTGTTCGGCTGCAGGATGATATTCAGTGAACAGAATTGGTATTAATATCTAAAAGCTGTTCGGCTGCGCAAAGGAATTGGCTTTCTGGAATTCAAAATTTTTAGACTTTATAATTTTTAAAATTTAACCATAAATCAAAGTACTAATAATAATTGAAGTTCACATTGCAAACGATCAAATCCATATGCATTGTTCAGAAATAAAAGTACAGAAATAGCAAATGATCAGATAAAAAGTCTATCGCCCATAAATAAAAACATGAAACTAGCCATCAAACTGCATTCGGAGCCATGTCCCCTTCAATTTGTCAGGCAGTCTCTTGAATATGTCACGCTTGATGCTATCATGACACAGTATATCCATTGCTCTGAGTAAATCATGATCTTCTAAATCAGTCATCTGAGTAAGTGCAACATATATGTCATCAACATCGGTAGTAGTCATAGTCCCCACTGCACCTTGCACGGAGTCAGCCAATTTTTCTATGGCCACTGCCACTGCGTCATTTCCTACTACTCGCTTTCTCCTCCTTCTACTGCTTCCTTCTCCTTCCACTCTAGTCTGCTCTTGTGTATTTGTAGTTTTCTCTGCCATAGACTCCGCGTCTATCTCCTTTGTCGCCTCTGTTGCGGTCGCAGCATGACTACCAGTTGCTCTATCAGTCCCGCATAACACAGCTAAATCTGACCAATTCACAATAACTTTATCCTTATAATGCTTCACAGAAGGATGAGCCTGCAATATTAATACCAATCAAAAATATCACTAAACACTGAATTTGTAAATATATCAATTAAAATAATTTACCTTCACATAATTTGCCCATACTTCCTCACTGTCCACCTTCACCATGTTCCTCTCCCAATCCCATCCAAACCCTGACGTGTCCAGCATCGCGCTGACCTCAACGTAGTACTTGTTCCAAGTTTTGAGACGAGCTGTTAACTTCTCCTTGCTTGTTTCAACGCCGCAAATATCTTTAAGCGCAGTAATAACAGCAGTCAACGCCACGCTCTTCCAACCGTTCGGAGTTTTATGGCCCAAACTATGTTGTTCCAATAATGCATTCGAAAGAGTAATGTCCATTTCAGATGTCCAATGCATGTACGACCGCTCGGTCCTACCGCCAACCTTTGTTGAGCTCTTCTCCATAATCTATGAACTAATGAAAAATTATCATGAACATATATTAACATGAAATAGACGGGAACATATATCATTAATAACAATACAAAACTTAACATAAAGCAGGTATGAGCATATTAGAGCTAGAGTTCAAAGACGGCATAAACTAGAGTTCAAAGACATCTCTGATAATCATAAACAGATAAACATATACTAGAGTTCAAAGACGACATAAACTAGAGTTCAAAGACGACTTTGATATTCATTGAACATATTTATAGCTAGAGTGTCCCTAAAGTTTGTCCAATCTTGCGTCGCTTGGATTGGACTAACAACATCTACGTAATCATAGAACTCTTCTCCTGGGTTTTGCTCTAGTATTTCTGAGTCCACCTCGTCCAACATTTGCGCATCACATTCTAATCTCTTCTCCACTAGAAAATTGTGTAAGATGCAGCATGCGTTTATAATCTGCACCTGCATTTAAAAGTATATTTAGATAGAGTGTCGTATAAAGTAAGTTAAAAATAATGTTACGCCGAGTACCTGAACTTTAATATTGAAGAATGATGGTTGTCGTAGAATAGCCCATCGTTTCTTCAACAACCCAAATGTTCTCTCTATGACATTTCTTTCTTTAGCATGTCGTAGATTAAATAATTCTTTGTAGTTCGTTGGGTTATTACCCTGATGTGACCACTCCTTCAGGTGATAACGCGTTGATCGATACGGGGCAAGAAACCCTGGACCATTCGTATAACCGGCATCTACAAGGTAGTACTTTCCTAAGTAGTGAAAAAATTAAATTAATATACATGTATGTATTACTTATGATTAAATGGATAAATTGACTTGTTTTACCATTTGGAACTTCGAACCGATCGTCTCGCTCCAAAGCATCTCGTAATACTCTTGAATCAGATGTTGAACCTTCCCAGCCAGGTAATACATATAGAAATTTCATGTCGCTGTCACAAACACCGAGTACGTTTGTTGCGATAGCTTGTTTCCTGTTGCGATATCTACCTTGATCTTCAATCGGAACAGTCACTTCAACATGTGTTCCATCTAATGCACCAACACAGTCCACAAACCATCTCGACATTGGTTCTACTCTAGATTCAGGCAATTTAATATAGTCCTTTGAAAGTTTTAAAATTCCTCGAAGAACAATATTGAAGTGTCTGCTAACAGTATCAATCGAGCGCATATATGTATGTTCCACATCTCGAAATTTTTTGTTATGTCCTAGTACGTATAAAAATAATGCAATTGATTCCCTGGTCGAGACAGATTGGGTTTCACAGACATAGCCTTTTGAACATAGAATATTACACAGCTCATTAAATGGTGCTTTACCCATACGTAGTTGGTTGAAGCAATCTACCTCTTGTCCAGCAAATAAGCGTGTTAGTAAAATATTACGGAGGGCATCTTTGTCAGCAACATATGTAGGTTGTCTGGGAATGGAATTCAATACAACTACAGCTGCCCCTAGAGTCGCTGCGACTGATGACGATATGATAATATCTCTCCTAAGTTTCTTGCGCAACTCATTATTTTCCATTGCCCCTAAAGTTGAAATGAATGTATATAAAACAACAATTAATTAATTAAGCATGCATAGACTTAGTATAAAGAAAAATCAACAAATCTTTGATGAAGAACACAAAATAGAACACAAAATAGGTGAACAACAGATCTATGGATAGTCTCCAGCATATTACATCTGGTGAGGTTAGTATATCCAGCAAATATGTGAATTTCAAGTAGCACAAAATAGATTTTTATATACAAGAACCGTGGATTCATCATGTAATATAGCTAGTTTGATGAGAATAATGATCTAGAAAACTAAATCAAGCATGCTTCTAAATTCTAGTAACAGATAAATCGCAGAGGAGGAGGAGGAGGACGGGGAAGAAGAGGAGGAGGAGGAGGAGGAAGATTTACATCTAAATCGCAGATAACAGATAAAAGCATAAAAAAGATAAGAGGAAGAGGAGGAGGAGGGGGAAGAAGAAGAGGAGGAGGAGGAAGAAGAAATCGCAGATAACCTAAATCGCAGATAACCTAAATCGCAGATAACAGATCTACAGGAAAAAACCCAAAATCGCAGATAACCTAGAAATAAATCGCAGATGACCTAGAGGAGGAAGAGGAAGAAGAGGAAGAAGAAGAAGAAGATGATACCTGGAGCCGAGGAGGAAGATGACGCGTGAAGAAGCGGTCGGCGTCGCTGCTCTCGATCGCGAAAACACGGGAGGCGGAAAACAGGCGAAAACACGGGAGGCGGAAAACAGGCGAAAACCCGAGTGGAGAGGTAAGTTTTCGGTCCGTGAATTTTAGGTATAAGTGAAAACCCGTGGTTTTGATTGTCAAAGCCAATATCATTCCAATTCTAGCACGCCGAACAAGAACATTGGCTTTCTGGAACCCAAAGCCAATTCCAGAAAGCCAATATCTGCGCCGAACGGACCGTTAGGGTCCGTTCGTTTGAACGAAATTGGCATTGACGATTAGAAATTCAATTCCAATGTTCGGCGCAACGAAATTTATGAGGATATTAGCTTTTATATGAAAACCCATGACTTTTATTTTGAACTAAAAAATCAAATCTTCAAATCTTACCTCCACCCATGAGTTTTCCGCACAATCGAGTGTTTTTGCCAGAGTTTTTCGGCCTACACGCGTGTTTTTCTGCCGGGAGTCAGTTTTTCCGCCGGACACGTGTTTTTCGTTCAAGAGCGCGTTTTTCGAACAAGAGCGTGTTTTTCGCCCGGGAGCGCGTTTTTCGCCCGGGAGCGCGTTTTTCGCCCGAGCGCTCGTTTTTCGCACGGACGCACGTTTTTCGCCCAGACGCGCAATTTTTGCCCGGCGCGCGTTTTTCGCCCGGGCGCGCAATTTTCGCCCGGGCGCGCGTTTTTCGCCCGGGCGCACGTTTTATCGCCCGGGCGCGCAATTTTTTTCCCGGGCGCGAGTTTTTCGCCCGAGCGCACGTTTTTCTCCCGGGCGCACGTTTTTTTTTCGCCCGGGGACGCATTTTCGCCTTGGCGCGCGTTTTTCCCCCGGGGGCGTGTTTTTCACCCGGGCGCGCGTTTTGTCTCCCAGAAGCGCAATTTTTCGCCCGGGCGCGCAATTTTCGCTCGAGCTTTTTCGCTTGGGCGCACATTTTTCGCTCGGGCGGACGTTTTTCGCCGGGGGCGCGTTTTTCGCCTTGACGCACGCTTTGTCGCCCGAGCGCCCAATTTTTCGTTCGGGCGCGAGTTTTTCGCCTGGACGCGCTTTTTGTGCCCGAGCACATTTTTTTGTCTGGGCACGCGTTTTTTCGCCCGGGTGCGCGTTTTTTTTCTAGGACGTGCATTTTTTATTATATATGTAAAAAATATTAGTTTCTTTTATAATATTTTTCAATTCTTAGATTGAATTTTATTTAACAAACGAACAAAAGAATTGATTAATTTCACAATATTCAACAATATTGTTTATTAGGCGAACGATGGAATTGAAATTAGACGAATTCCAATCCTAAATATCGAATCACAATATCGAATTCCAATATCAAATTCCAATTCCGTCCAAATGAACGCGCCCGGGCAGAAAAATCGCACCCGGGCGAAATAATCGTGCCCGGGCGAAAAAAACGCGCCCGGGCGAAAAAATCGCGCCCGAAAAATGCCCCGGCGAAAAAACGCGACCGTGCGAAAAAATGCGACCGGTTGAAAAAAACGCTCCCGGGCGAAAAAATCGCGCCCGGGCGAAAAAAAACGTGCCCGGGAGAAAAAAACCCGGGTGAAATCAACGCGGTGGGGCGAAAAAATCGCGCCCTGCCGAAAAAATCGCGCGCGGGGCGAAAAACACGCCCGGGCGCGGGTTTTCACGTCCGGGCGCTTGTTTTTCGGCCGGGCGCCCGTTTTTCGGCCGGGCGCGCATATTTCGTCCGGGCGCGCGTTTTTCGCCTGGGCACGCGTTTTTCGCTCGGGCGCTCGTTTTTCGCCCGAGAAAAAAAATGCGCATCTGTGCGAAAAAATTGTGTTTGGGCGAAAACCGCGTGTCGTATTACATATTATGTAATTTAATGCGTTCGGCGCTAACACTTATTTTGAGTTTTATAAAATTATTGTATAATGTAAATTCCAATACCAATTTCATTATTCAGCCGAACAACTTTTGTGTCTCAATTTCAATTCTGTTGACTAAATTCAATCTTAAAGCCGAACAACAAAATTGGAATTATGTAAAAGCTAAATCATGTAGATATTGGTTTTCGTCGAAAAGCCAATTCCAGAAAGCCAATTCCGTTCAAACGAACGAACCCTTAAGACATCGGAATTAGAATTGAAGGTTTAATTCAGTTCAAAATGACCTTGGATTCTACTTCACGTCTCTATTTTCATACAATGGAAATATGGAATGGACATTTTCTGTACTAATTTTTTTAAATATTTTATTACTATTAGCTTTCGGTCAAATTTTGTAAAGAAACATAAATTGTTTTTAAATAATTATGTTTTTTACAAGTTAAATGAATTATAATCGAATTCAATAAAATTGGAATTTGCATTCAAATACAAGATATTTACAAATATAAAGTCTCAGCACAAATCTGAATACATGGAAGACATGAGAGAATGAAATCCAATTGAGATGATGCATACATCTATATCGAGTAACATTTCATTTCGACTCGCGCCAATATTCTCGTACTAGGCTCATTGTTATCTAGTTATGTGAACGAGTTGTGGGATCTACGCAATCACAATTTCTTTTCGACTTGAGTCTTGTAATCATTGAATGAACATGTACTCCTTATTAGTTCTCTTTAGCCGATTCCATCTAGAGCGACGATAGCAACCGACTCAGCACAATCAGGGGCGGACCTACATGAGGTGTAGTGTGGGATCTACATTGAATTTTTACCTACTAGGGGGTGACCTAAAACTATGAATGTGTAAGGTACATACAACATGAAATTACGATTTTACCTCTAAATTTATTGAAAAAGGATGGTCTTATAACCCGTTTTTTAATCTCACAAAATTGTCAACGGTGAAAATTGAACTCATGTTTCTAATATGTCAAGCAAAGTTGACAACTATCGTACCATATGGTTTTTGTTAAACAATATTGAATTAGGTTTTATATATACGCATATAAATATAGACCGTCCCCGCCGAAAGTCGCCGCCCCTGCCGAATGTCGCCCCCGCCGAATGTCGCCGCCCCCGCCGAATGTCGCCGCCCCTACCGAATGCCGCCCCCGCGGAATGTCGCCGCCCTTGCCGAATGTCGTCCCCGCTGAATATCGCCGCCCCTGCCGAATGTCACCCACGCTGAATATCGCCGCCCCCGCAGAATGTCGCCGCCCCCGTTGAATGTTGTCGTCCCGACGTCCCCACTGAATATCGCCGCCCCCACAGAATGTCGCTGCCCGCACAGGGGACCCCCGTGCCCTGTCACGTGTGCGTGTGTAATGTCGCCGCCCGCACAGGGGACCCCGTGCCCTATCACGTGTGTGTGTGTGTGTGTGTGTGTGTGTGGTAAAATTTAGACATAGTGCACAAAATGCAGAACATATTTTCTTATGCCAAAAATTCCTTAAAAATATGAAAATTATGTCAAAAGTTGACATTAATATAACTGTTGAAACCGAGATCTTGTGAACAAGACTTGGTCTCTGTGGAGTTCGGGGTCCCTAAAAGGGGTGGTCTCACACCTACTTCCCTCGAGCCAACTCTCTAGACAAGAGCACTTAGACTTGGAAACGGACCAAGAACTTAGTGGGGAGGTCCCGCCACGTACCCGGAAGTCCCCTTGGAACTTCCCCTCCCAAGCCACTACTAAGCTTGGGCACCACTGAAGCCTCTCCTCCCCCCTATGGAGAGATCTGTTAGAGAGAGAGAGAGGGGAGAGAGCTGGCCTTGGAATGAGATCCCTTCAAATGGTGCCCCCTTGGTCCTATTTATAGGTTTTTTGGATCTGGACTGCGAATAGCCAAAACTGGACTGCAAATAGCCAAATCCCGCTGTTCTGGAGCGCTAAACGCAGACCACTGGACTGCGAATAGCCAAAACTGGACTGCGAATAGCCAAAACTGGACGAGAAGGGGCCTACCCTGGGAGAGAGGGGGGACGAGCCCCCCTCCCCCTCTCGGCCTCCCTGCTGGGCCCCTCTCCGCCTCCTTGTTGGGCGAGAGGGGGGGAGAGGGGCGAGCTGCCCCTCCCCCTCTCCGCCTCCTTGCTGGGCGAGAGGGGGGGGCGAGGGGCGAGCTGCCCCTCCCCCTCTCCGCCTCCTTGCTGGGCGAGAGGGGGGGGGGGGGGGGGGGGGGGGGCGAGCCGCCCCTCCCCCTCTCCGCCTCCTTGCTGGGCGAGGGGGGGGGGGGGGGGGGGGGGCGAGGGGCGAGCTGCCCCTCCCCCTCTCCGCCTCCTTGCTGGGCGAGAGGGGGGGGGGGGGGGGGGGCGAGCTGCCCCTCCCCCTCTTCGCCTCCTTGCTGGGCGAGAGGGGTGGGCGAGCCGCCCCTCCCCCTCTCGGCCTCCTTGCTGTGCGAGAGGGGGGCGAGGGGCGAGGGGCGAGCTGCCCCTCCCCCTCTCCGCCTCCTTGCTGGGCGAGAGGGGGGCGAGCTGCCCCTTCCCCTCTCCGCCTCCTTGTTGGGCGAGAGAGGGAGGGGCGAGATCCCCCTCCCCCCTCTCCGCCCGGATACTTGGGAGTGCTCGGCGAATATCTGGGTTGTACATCGGCGACCCTTCACGCTGGGCCTCTCGATGGATATGGGGGTTGTACACAATCCCCGCTCTTTGCGAGGTTGGCACAACCTCGGAAAGAAAAGTCCAAGCCCAAATATCCATCGAGGGGGCAGGACCTCGCCCCCGAGGTGTAACATCCCGACTTTTATTGGGCCACTAGACCCTAGTGAGCCCAATAAAAGTAGGCCCGAGCAGTAGAAAACGACCATTTCGGGTACCGTAGCGCGCCACGACCTCATTATTATGAATAGTGACCGTACGAACCCCGAATTGACTTCCGTCAGTTCCGTTGAACTCGTATGGACAATACGAGCGCAACGGAATTCGTTGCACTTCGATCCGAGGTCGTTTGGAGAAAACGACCATTTCGGGTACCGTAGCGCGCCACGACCTCATTATCATGAATAGTAACCGTACGAACCCCGAATTGACTTCCGTCAGTTCCGTTGAACTCGTATGGACAATACGAGCGCAACGGAATTCGTTGCACTTCGATCCGTGATCGTTTGGAGAAAACGACCATTTCGGGTACCGTAGCTCGCCACGACCTCATTATCATGAATAGTGACCGTACGAACCCCGAATTGACTTCCGTCAGTTCCGTTGAACTCGTATGGACAATACGAGCGCAACGGAATTCGTTGCACTTCGATCCGAGGTCATTTGGAGAAAATGATCATTTTAGGTATCGTAGCGCGCCACCACCCCATTATTGTGAATAATGGCCGTACGAACCCCGAATTGACTTCTGACAGTTCCGTTAGGATCGTACGACCAATACAAGCACAACGGAACTCGTTGCGTCTCGATACGAGGTCGTATGGAGAGTATGTCATTTTAGTCCTATGCAGATCGCCTCAGTACAACGCACGAGATATAAAGCACACGAACCCGGCAACTCTTATCGTGCCCCCGGAGCCAAGGAGGACCCCGCCCTAAGTTGACTTAGTCAACCCCCCCCCCCCCCCCCCCCCAACTCGAAATTGCTAAAGAAAAGGGGGGGGGAGAGAAAAACCCCCCCAAGGGGGGGGAGGCTGCCCCTATTTGGGCAAAGGGGGCAGGAGAGAGAGGAGGGGGAGGGGGAGAAATATCTCCCCCTCCCTTATCCCCACGTGGAGGAAAAGGAGGGGGGGGGGGGGGGGGGGAGAGCTCCCCCCTTTTCTATAAAAGGAGGGGCAGCCCCCTCTCAAACCCCTACCCCACTCTCTCCCTCTCAGCCTCTCCCTGCCGGCAGCCCAGCCCTCCTCCTCCTCCACCTTGCCGGAGAAAACCAACCTCATGGCCGACCACCACGCCCCCACCACTCGAGCCCCACCTCACCTCCAGGTAGAACGCTCCCCCTCCTCCTTCCTACCTCCCGGGGGAGGCTACCTCCCTCCCCGTCGCCGGAGCGCCGCCGGCCGCCGCCCCGAGCCTTGCAAAGCTCGGGGAGGAAGCTGGCCGTGGAAGCCTTCTCCCCCAGCGCCGGTGGTGGCGCTGGGGGAGGTAGGTCCCCTCTCGGGGACCTCGACGCCGGCACAGGAGAGACGGCCGGGCCGCCGGAGGACGCAGCCGGCGGCGCCCGTGGCCTCCCCTCCCTCTCTCTCTTTTTTTTCCTGTAGGGGATTAATCCCCTACCCCGGCGGCGGCCGGCGGCTTCAGACCGCCGGACCACCGCCGGAGGACTGCCCCCTCCCCGGCGCCCCGACCTGGGGTGGCAGGGAGGGCCCTCCCCGAGGAGGCGGCGGCGCGGCCAGCTTGCATGGCCCATGCAAGTTGTGTCGCGCCTCCCCGCCGCCTCCTGCTACTCTTCCCGGTGGAGTCCGGCGACGCCAGACCGTCGGACCACCACCGGAGTAGTCGCCGGCCCCCGGCGCACCGACCGGGGGCGGCACCGACGCCCTCTTAGCGGAGGCGGCGGCGCAACGAGCCTGCATGGCCCATGCAGGTCGCACCCCCGCCTCCCGCTTTCCTCTTCGCCTTCCCCCGGCGGTGGCCGGCGGCACCAGGCCGCCGGGCCATCACCGGAGGAGTCGACTACAGAGGTTTGAATAAACTCACTGTCCGGAATACCTATCCCCTACCCCGGATAGATGAACTGTTCGATCAACTGCAAGGCGCGTCCGTCTTTTCCAAGATGGACTTAAGGTCCGGCTACTATCAACTTAGAGTGTGAGAAGAGGACATTCCCAAGACCGCCTTCAGCTCTCGCTACGGACTATATGAGTTCATGGTGATGCCATTTGGGTTAACCAATGCCCCGTCCGCCTTCATGGCTTTGATGAATACGGTATTCAAACCCTTCCTGGACCATTTCGTAATAGTCTTCATAGATGATATTCTCATCTACTCAAAGAACAAAACCGATCACTCCAGGCACCTCCAAATGGTACTACTTAAGCTAAGAGAGCACTCGCTCTTCGCCAAGTTTAGCAAATGCGAGTTCTGGATGGAAGAAGTCGGCTTTCTGGGACACACCATCAACAAGAACGGAGTAGCGGTGGATCAAGCCAAGGTGCAAGCGGTACGAGATTGGCCGCCACTTAAGACAGCAGCAGACATCCGAAGTTTCCTTGGCCTCGCCGGCTACTACCGTAAGTTCGTCGAAGGTTTCTCCAAAATCGCGTTACCACTTACCTCTCTCACCAAGAAGGATGTGACCTTCCAATGGTCTCCCGAATGCGAGGCGGCATTCATCGAACTGAAGAACCGGCTGATATCGGCCCCAATCCTAACCCTCCCCTCCGGTACCGAGGGTTTCCAAATCTATGTTGATGCCTCTCTGAAAGGACTGGGGGCCGTACTTATGCAACATGGCAAGGTGATTGCCTACGCCTCACGTCAGCTCAAGCCGCATGAACTAAACTACGCCACCCACGATCTGGAGCTGGGAGCGGTAGTTTTTGCATTAAAAGTCTGGAGACACTACCTCTACGGGGTACGATGCGAAATCTTCTCCGATCATAAAAGCCTCAAATACGTCTTCACCCAGAAAGAGCTGAACCTCCGGCAACGCCGGTGGTTAGAATTTCTCTGTGATTATGACTTCGCCCTCCAGTACCACCCCGACAAGGCTAATAAGGTTGCAGACGCCTTGAGTCGACAGGCTCCGAGGACCGGGAGTTGGTTAGAAATGGTGCCAGAGGAGTTAGTCAAAATCATTGGCAGAAATGGATATTATCCTCATCGCCCGCAGAAATCCGATGGAATACCAGGCCCAACTCTACTGGATGGAAATACAGTGCGACATCCGGAATAGGATAAGAGAAGCTCAGAAGATTGACGTAGAAGCAGCCCCGATCATTCAAGCCCTGCAACATGGTGCGCAGGAGGATTACAATTTGTACGATGGCATCCTGCAGTTCAGACACCGCATATTCATCCCCGCAACAGAAGGAATTCAGGAAGAAATCCTCCGCGAAGCGCACCAGACCAGGTACTCGATACACCCGGGAGTAGTAAAAATGTATACGGACCTGCGAAGGACCTTGTACTGGCCAGGAATGAAGAGGGATGTCACCAACTATGTTGCGCACTGCCAGACCTGTCATATGGTCAAGGCAGAATGTCGAAGCCCAGGAGGCCTACTACAACCCCTGCCCATCCCGGAATGGAAGTTCGAGGATATTTCCATGGATTTTGTCCATGGCTTACCCCGATCCCGTGCAGGTAACGACTCCATATGGGTAGTAGTGGACCGCCTCACCAAGGTAGCCCGATTCATCCCAAACCGGCAAGGTGACGGTGTCGACATTCTAGCCCGACTATTTATCGAGCAGGTAGTCCGATTTCATGGAATACCCAAATCAATCGTCTCGGACCGCGACGGGCGCTTTACATCGAAGGAATGGAGAAGAGTGCAAGCTTATCTAGGAACCATATTAGCTTTTAGCACCGCCTTCCACCCCCAGACCGATGGGCAGACGGAAAGAACGAATCGGACGATGGAAGATCTTCTCCGATTATGCATAGTGGAACACAACGAGCCATGGGAGCAGTTACTACCTCTGGTAGAGTTTTCATATAACAACAGCTTCCAGGCAAGCATCAAGATGGCACCTTACGAAGCCCTCTACGGAAGACGCTGTCGAACCCCGCTATCTTGGGCACAGGATGAGGACCCCGAAGCCTTGGGAGTCACCTACATCGACGATACCACCGCCGCGATAAGATTAATCCGGGAACGCATGCTGGAAGCGCAGAGCCGGCAGGCCAAGTATTACGACGCACGTCATCGGCAAGTGGAATTCCAAGTGGGAGATATGGTTTTCTTGAAGATTAAGCCTATGCATGGGATATCACGAATCAAGAGGCAGAAAAAGCTGGACCCCCGCTATCTAGGCCCGTATCCAGTCATCGAAAGAGTTGGCCCGGTGGCCTATAGATTAGCCCTGCCAGCTGAACTAGGAAACCTCCACAACGTGTTTCACGTCTCTTCGTTGAGACGCGTACTTCGCCAACCCGAGCAGCACCTTCCCGCACCACCAACATCAGTACAATCCGACCGATCTGTCCGACTCGAACCTGTGAAGATAGTGGACTCCAAGATCAAAGAGCTACGGAACAAAACCGTCACAATGGTCAAGATCTTATGGTCAAACGGAGGACGCGAAGAGTTCACCTGGGAGCCAGAAGCCCTCGTCCGGGAGAGATACCCGGTACTGTTTCCCCAGGTATGTCATCCTTTAAACCCCTACTTTAGCCAATTTTCGGGGACGAAAATCTCTTTATTTTTATTGGATTGTAACATCCCGACTTTTATTGGGCCACTAGACCCTAGTGAGCCCAATAAAAGTAGTCCCGAGCAGTAGAAAACGACCATTTCGGGTACCGTAGCGCGTCACGACCTCATTATTATGAATAGTGACCGTACGAACCCCGAATTGACTTCCGTCAGTTCCGTTGAACTCGTATGGACAATACGAGCGCAACGGAATTCGTTGCACTTCGATCCGAGGTCGTTTGGAGAAAACGATCATTTCGGGTACCGTAGCGCGCCACGACCTCATTATCATGAATTGTAACCGTACGAACCCCGAATTGACTTCCGTCAGTTCCGTTGAACTCGTATGGACAATACGAGCGCAACGGAATTCGTTGCACGTCGATCCGAGGTCGTTTGGAGAAAACGACTATTTCGGGTACCGTAGCGCGCCACGACCTCATTATCATGAATAGTGACCGTACGAACCCCGAATTGACTTCCGTCAGTTCCGTTGAACTCGTATGGACAATACGAGCGCAACGGAATTCGTTGCACTTCGATCCGAGGTCATTTGGAGAAAATGACCATTTTAGGTATCGTAGCGCGCCACCACCCCATTATTGTGAATAATGGCCGTACGAACCCCGAATTAACTTCTGACAGTTCCGTTAGGATCGTACGACCAATACAAGCACAACGGAACTCGTTGCGTCTCGATACGAGGTCGTATGGAGAGTATGCCATTTTAGTCCTATGCAGATCGCCTCAGTACAACGCACGAGATATAAAGCACACGAACCCGGCATCGGCCCCGGCAACTCTTATCGTGCCCCCGGAGCCAAGGAGGACCCCGCCCTAAGTTGACTTAGTCAACCCCCCCCCCCCCCCCCCCCCGAACTCGAAATTGCTAAAGAAAAGGGGGGGGGGGGAGAGGGGGGGGGGGAGGCTGCCCCTATTTGGGCAAAGGGGGCAGGAGAGAGAGGAGGGGGAGGGGGAGAAATATCTCCCCCTCCCTTATCCCCACGTGGAGGAAAAGGAGGGGGGGGGGAGAGCTCCCCCCTTTTCTATAAAAGGAGGGGCAGCCCCCTCTCAAACCCCCACCCCACTCTCTCCCTCTCAGCCTCTCCCTGCCGGCAGCCCAACCCTCCTCCTCCTCCACCTTGCCGGAGCAAACCAACCTCATGGCCGGCCACCACGCCCCCACCACTCGAGCCCCACCTCACCTCCAGGTAGAACGCTCCCCCTCCTCCTTCCTACCTCCCGGGGGAGGCCACCTCCCTCCCCGTCGCCGGAGCGCCGCCGGCCGCCGCCCCGAGCCTTGCAAAGCTCGGGGAGGAAGCTGGCCGTGGAAGCCTTCTCCCCCAGCGCCGGTGGTGGCGCTGGGGGAGGTAGGTCCCCTCTCGGGGACCTCGACGCCGGCACAGGAGAGACGGCCGGGCCGCCGGAGGACGCAGCCGGCGGCGCCCGTGGCCTCCCCTCCCTCTTTTTTTTTCCTGTAGGGGATTAATCCCCTACCCCGGCGGCGGCCGACGGCTTCAGACCGCCGGACCACCGCCGGAGGACTGCCCCCTCCCCGGCGCCCCGACCTGGGGTGGCAGGGAGGGCCCTCCGCGAGGAGGCGGCGGCGCGACCAGCTTGCATGGCCCATGCAAGCTGTGCCGCGCCTCCCCGCCGCCTCCTGCTACTCTTCCCGGTGGAGTCCGGCGACGCCAGACCGCCGGACCACCACCGGAGTAGTCGCCGGCCCCTGGCACACCGACCGGGGGCGGCACCGACGCCCTCTTAGCGGAGGCGGCGGCGCAACGGGCCTGCATGGCCCATGCAGGTCGCGCCCCCGCCTCCCGCTTTCCTCTTCGCCTTCCCCCGGCGGTGGCCGGCGGCACCAGGCCGCCGGGCCATCCCCGGAGGAGTCGCCGGCCCCCGGCGCACCATCCGGGGGCGGCGCCGCCCCTCCGACCGCTGCCCGGCGGCGGTTGAGGCCGCCTGCTGGCGGGGATGGCGGGAGCCGTCCGATCTCCCCCAGGAGATCGGGCGGCCTCCCGCTCCTCGTTTTCCGGCCCTCCGCCTCAGTATGAGTGCTCCCACAGCGGATCCGCCGCAGATCCGCAGTGGGAGCAGGGCGCAGGGTGCAAAACCCCTGCGCTCCCTCCCTTTCTCTAATCGCACCCCAGACCCGCCCCCTCCCTTTTCCCTAACCGCACCCCAATACCCTCTCCCCTTCCCCATTTTTTTGAAAAAAAATGGGGCAGTTTCAGAGAGAGTTTTCTAAATAGAAAATGTGCCCCACCCTAAGGGGCACCCACTGTATTTTTTTGGGTTTTTTGGGAGGAGTTTTACTATTTTTAAAACCAATTATAAAGTTTATTTTAGGAAATAAAATGCCCAAATGAGTTTCTAAAATTCCCCAAAAATTAGGGGCTCTAAGTATAAGTATTTTGCAAATACTATCAAAGTTGGGAGGTGTGACCTTTTGATTTGACCCCTTAAATGCTTTTACAAACAAAAATAGATGCCCGAAAAAGAGCGAAATTTATCAAAACGAATCGGCGCCCCCTCGGCACATAATTTTAAATACCTATCAAAATTATGCGTATCAATCTAAAGAATCGACTAAGCTCGGAAAAGCAACGCAAAAATCGGAACGACATCGCGGCGCGGCACCGAAATTTAACCCAGCCGCGACGATAATAAAAGAACGGAGTCGTCGATCGAAGCCTCCTCTTACGGAGTGATTGGACCACTAACCATTCCTTCTTATGCTTTTACTGCTTTCCGTACTTTCCGTTAAATCCAGTCTCGCACTGGTCCCCCGTATTTACTTCTGTACTTTTCTTTAAATCCAGTCTCGCACTGGTCCCCCGCACTTATTTTCTGTACTTTCAATTAAATCCAGTCTCGCACTGGTCCCCCGCACTTACCTTCTTTACTTTCAATTAAATCCAGTCTTGCACTGGTCCTATCATTATGGCCTCTGCATTCGGCCTACTTTTCTGTTTATTACATGGTCTTTGCTTTCGGCCTACTTTCTGCTTATCATTATAGCCTCTGCTTTCGGCCTACTTTTCTGTTTATTACATGGCCTTTGCTTTCGGCCTACTTTCTGCTTATCATTATGGCATCTGCTTTCGGCCTACTTTTCTGTTTATTACATGGCCTTTGCTTTCGGCCTACTTTCTGCTTATCATTATGGCCTCTGCTTTCGGCCTACATTTCTGTTTAGTGTTATGGCCTCTGCTTCAGCCTAACTTACTTGCTAGTGCAGAGCTGCCGTGGCAACAAATGCGGTGCTTATCCTCCCTTCGGCGAGGCCTTAGTTGGGGAAAACCCGGAGTTGAATCTCTCCTCCCAGGTTAGCCTCAAGCAAGGAGCCCTCATACCGCTAAGCCTCCCGGTCCAAGGTCGTGCGACCGGTCGAGTAGAATTGCCACGTGGCCTAAGGGTTTGTTTTATACAAGCGGGTGAAGATTGATTGGAAGTGGCGGGTTGGTCACGCTCGCAGACCGTTCGTACCGGTGCGGGTGGGTTTGACGACTCATGGCGACAGGGAGATGTGCAACGGGTTATCACCCTTCGAGCCTGCAGTTTTACCTCCTCTGGTCGGCCTACAAATCGGCTCGTCGGATGTCGCTCACATCCAGTTAGTACACCAAGTTGTACAGGAGGGCCTGAATGATACGGTACGACTACATTCAGAAGTGGCAAGACTGGCCACTGTCACCGACGGCCACATCGGTGAGGCCCGCGGGGTTAGCTCCCCTGCTTGAAATAAAGCGGTCTAAACTGTGTCGACACGGGGTCTTTTGTGTGCGTACAGGTTTGAATACCTGTGTGTGTAGGTCTGCGCGTTATAGTGTTATATACTTACTATACGGCGCGATTACAAGCTTAGGGCGGGAAGCCCTATATATATATATATATATATATATATATATATATACGGGGATATATAGATGCTTACCTGTTGCTAACCCTCTACCTTGCTTCGGCTATTTCATTTCTGTTCTTTAGCCGCCCCCTGGATATGGATCCGGGGAGGGGATGTATTTTCTACTTAGCTCTGTGACTAACGGTTATTTCTTATAACCAATCACAGGAGACCGGATAGCAAGGAGCCCCCACACCGCAGGATGAGTTACGAGCCTTGGAGATGGCCCGTTCGATTACCCCAACCTCTCCTCCTATCTTCAGAGACGTGAGTACGAGTGTATAAGGACTAGCCCAGGGCTCCCTTTTGTTTTAGACTATGCAGCCTGCGGGCAATATTATGTAAACGATAATGCTCCGGCTATATTTAAATGTGTAATATAACACTATAACAAAATACACTTTTAGTAAGGACTAAATTGTAACGAAGAAAAAATTTGTTACTAATAGCTATATTTAGTAACGAAATTTCGCTATCGTTACAAAAGCTTAACTTTTTATAACAAGTATTTTATGATTCGTTACAATAACTAAATGTTTGTTACAATAAGAGCCGGTATTTGTAACAAAACTAGTTTTACGTTACAAATAGTAAAATATCCTCACAATAAGTAGCAATTGTGACAACACCATGAAAATATTTGTAACAATTAGAATTTTCTTACAATTAGTATTTTTTGGTAACCAAAGCTTTGTTACAATATATATTAATTAAATTTTAAAACATGAGCGCGCATTTTAGGCCCTAGAGCGTATTTTTTCGCCCGTGCATGTGTTTTTCACTTGTGCGTGCGTTCTTTGTCTGGTGGCGCGCATGTGTTTTTTTTACTGCGCACACTTTTTGGCTCGGGAGCACAATTAATTTGTTTGCGCACATGCTAAGTTATTCGCTCATGAGTGTTTTGTTCAAAAACATTTTTTTGAGCGAGCTTTTTCCGTCCTGATGCTTTTCCTCACCCGTGCACGTTTTAGCCTAGCTTGTTGCGCATTTTCTCGCAGACGCGCATTTTTCAACTGGGTGCAAGTACTGTTAGCCCAAGCATGCATTTTTCTTACGGGCGCGCGAGAGATGACTATTAATTAAATATCGTAACATGAAAAATATCTAATATATCTTTTAAATATTTGTATAAATAGAAATATATTATTACTAAAAAGTAATTTTATTTATTTATTATCACCACTTATAAGGAGACATCTACGACGAAGTTTTTTTGTAGCGTTTAAAAAAACAAGACTAGAGATTTTAAATTTTAGGTATTTTCGAGCGCAAAAGTTTGCGAGCTGCATGAGTGCTTTTCCTATGCACTGGGACACTATCGAGGCCGGGGTACTGTCACTGCGGAGAGTATCGAGCACGACGTACCTTTATAATTAATATATATATATTAGGCCCTAGAGTGACAGTGCACGGGGGGGGGGGGGGGGGGGTGGCCGTGCGACAGTACCTGGCTAGCCCCCAGCGGGCTTCGCCCGCGCCCGGCGGGCCGTGCCCAGTTATATTTATTTATTTATTTTTGTTATTTTCATTTTTTTTGAATTTTTAAAAACAAAACCTGTAATTAAAATATCTGTAATTTTAAAAAATTTAATTTCTCTCTCTCTATATATTATATTAGATACATTATATATATTAGTTTATGTATATATAGATTATATTACATATAATATAGTTTATATACATATAATTTTTATAAAAATTTTACTTTTTTTTACAGAAAACTGCCCGACGACGTTTCCCTCCTTCCCCGCCGCGAACCTGTCGGGGATAGTCCGGCGGCGCCCCGGTGGTGGCTCTGGCTGCGCCCACATTCTACAGTACCCGGTCGGCGAAGGCGGGCTTCGCCCGCGGACTAGGGGTGTAAACGAGTCGAGCTCGAGTCGAGCTTGGCAAAAATCCCAAACTCGAGCTCGAGCTCGAGCTAAATATTTCGAGCTCGAGCTCGAGCTCGAGCTCGTCGAGCTCACCCTACTTGGCTCGAGCTCGAGCTCGAGACCAGTATATTGAGCTCGAGCTCGAGCTTTCGAGCTCGAGCTGCTCGCGAGTTTTTTGCTCATGAACCCCATTTTATTTTTATTTATATATATATTTTAAAAAAAATACCCAAAAAAAAGCTCGCGAGCCGGCTCGCGAGCTCATGAACAAGAGTAATCGAGCTCGAGCTCGTCGAGCTCGAGCTCGAGCTCAACTGGTTCGAGCTCGAGTCGAGCTTTTTTCGAGCCGGCTCATCGAGCTCACGAGCCGGCTCGACTCAACTTGCAGGGCTCGGCCCGCCCCTGGCGGGCTTCGCCCACAATATATACACATGTGTACTCAAAATGACCGTAAAATAATATACATCGATATTTTATAATTATTTTTTTCAAAAAGATTTATATTTTAACAAAAAAATCTTTTTAAAGTTTCATATATAGTAGTTAAAGATATATAAAGTTTGTTTATATAAATTTTTTATAAAACTTTATAAAAACTATTATATAAAGTATTTATAAAATTTTAAAAACATTTTTATAAAAGTTTTTCTTCCTCTCTCCCTCTCGAATGAAATATATGAAGGAAAATGTTTCTCCATAAAATTTTGAAAAAAAAATATATATAAAAATATAAAATTTTATATAAGACGTTTTATAACACTTTGAATGAAATATATGGACGTTTTATAACACATGAATTATATATATAATTATATAAAGCTTTTATAACACTTTATAAACCGTTTATATAAATTTTTTATAAAACCTTAAAAATATTTTTATTGAAGTTTTTATGCCTTTCCCACTCTCTCTCACATGAATGAAATATATGGAGGGAAATTTCCCTCCATAAAATTTTGCAAAAAACAAATCTAAAAATTAAAAACATATTAAATTTAAAAAAGAATGCAAATATGATATTAATTTATTAACATAATTTTAGAATAAAAATAACGATCACAAAGGCACTCCCGCACGCACACAAAGGCACTCCCGCGCGCGCCCGCGACCACCGCCGAGCACAAGCGCACGCACGTCACGGGCTCGAGAGATCATTTTGGCCCGGGAGAGCACTTCTCGCCCTGGCACGTGTTTTTCACTCACGCGCGCGTTTTTTGCCCGAGCACATATTTTATGCCCAGACGCGCGTTTTGCACTAATGCATTTTTGACCGGTGCGCGCGAGATGACTATTAAATATCGTAACATGAAAATATCTAATGTACCTTTTAATTTTTTGTATAAATAGAAATATATTATCAATAAAAAATAATTTTATTTATTATAAGTACAAAAGAGGCATCTAAGACGACAATTTTTTTGTAGCGTCGTTTAAGAAAATAAGACTAAAGATTTTAACTTTTATAGCTTTTATGGTAGAAAACATTTTAGCTTTTATGGTAGAAAACATTTTTCTTATGGGCACGCAAAAAAATTAAATTTAAAAATATATAAATTTAAAGTATGTAAAAAATGTCATATCAATTGCTAGAAGATGCGTATTTTAATGAAAATAGATGTAATGAAAACCATAAATACATGGCATATCGAATGATAAATAAAACACGTTGTTTAATAAGAATTACTTTTTAAATAAGAATTACCTCCGCCCATTTTTCGCTTGCTCTCGGACGCTCGATCAACTGACAGTGCACAGGAAGCCCCTGTTCCTCGCACGACAGTACCCCCGCCTCGACAGTGTCACAGCACGACGACACTCCTACAACTCGTAAACCCCCGCGCGCAACTGTCGAAGACTTATGGTACTACAACGACATGAGTATTTTCGCGCACGGGGTTTTGCAAGCTGCATGGGCGTCATCGCGCTGGGGCACTATCGAGACGGGGGTAATGTCATACATATACACACACAATCACACACATGCACACACAAACGCATAACACAGACACACAAACAGACACAAGCACACACTGACATATACACACAGACACAAACACGCACATGCATAAACACACATAGCTAAAAATCACACAGACACACACACGCAGACACAGGCACATGCACAAACACATGCACACAGACACAGACACAGACATAGACACAAATATATACACAAACACAAATACAGACACACACACACACATAGTTAGAGATCACACAGACATAGACACACGCTCACACAGAGACAGACAAAGACACAGACAGACATAAACACACAGACACAGATACACAAATACAGACACACAGACACAAACATAGACAAATACATACATAGACAGACACAGACAAACACACACTAACATACACTTATATAGAGATTTGGCGCACAAAAACATTCGATGAGTGGCAACATTTAGATGACAACAATATTAGGCGGGTGACAACGTTCAGCGGGCGACATTATTTGGCAGGTGGACTCATTCGGCGGGTGACATCAATCAATCGGCGGGCGGTATTATTCGACGGACGACATCAATCAATTGGCGGACTTCACCCGCATCCAAGCGAGCTTTGCCTTCTTCGGTGGGCTTCCCGTATATCCAAGTTAGAGACATCATTCGGTGGACTTTGTCCGTATCCAAGCGGGCTTTGACGACATCCAAGCAGACTTCACGCGTTAATCTATACTTTAACTAATTCGTTATAAATGAATATTTATTATTAATTAAAATATAATGGTGAGATGAAGGCTCTGTTTAGCACGGCGATAACATATCTATAATTAAAAATATATGAGTACGTTCGTGCGCTCCAGCAAAAAATTCGAAAATGTTCGAATTCCATTTTCGCAAGCGAAAAGCTTTGACGTCGCGATTTAGGTCACGGCTGATCAACTCCAGCAACGAGCCAACGAAGAATGCAATGACGTTCCAGGTGCATCACTCCAGCTTTAGTGACAATAAAAAATAAAAAATTGGTCTTTCATTTTAATTATATTTAATTATTTATACTTAAAAATATAATATTGCATATTTTTCTCCTCCAACATTTCTCCCACCTATCTAATATTTCATTTTCCCTTCATTTTTTCCATTTTCCCTCCACTTATCCTCGTTATCTTCTGATTAGGGTACCAATTCATCCCACATTCACATTCCGCTCAATGCGCTCGCCACCGCCTTCATCACCATGGCAAATCCCCCCGTCAAAGCGCTCGCCACCGCCAGTAAGTCATTATTTCTCTCCGGTGGCTGTCTTTCTCCATCTCTTGCCGCTTTTTTTCATTTCTCTACAAGCTATTTTTTGTAGGGTTCTCTGGCGGTGGTGAGCGCATTGACGGGGGTACCGGACTTTCAATGAGCGACACTTATTCAGAACACAAGAGAAATGCGAGGGAGAGTGGTAAGGCGCACTACAACATTTTAGGTCTATCATCCATATCTACCATGCTTCTGGTATCCATCATGCTTCTGATCTCTGCTCTTTCATGCTCTTTGTCTTCATCAAAGATTTGCTTGATTAAGAAGTTCCACATCAAATATCTGGTAATTACTGCTAGAATTTTAATGTATTTTTAACTTAGTATTTAGTTCTTTGACTTTACATCCATGCGGTAGATTTCTTGAATGAGAAATGTGTCTAAGAGAAACTTGCCTAATAATCATATTCATACAGAGGATCTCATTTTTTTGTCCACAATATTCATACAGAGAGGTGGAGTTGGGCCTCCCTTTTGATTAACTTTTAACCTCTCTCTCTCTCACTCTCTTTTTCCTCTCTCTATATATAAGAGCTAACTAGACATGTGTTTTTTTAGTTGCAGGAAGAGGTTCTCTCTGCTTTTTTAGTTGCTGAAAGGGATTGCAGGTTAAGGATGGATGGTGAATGCTATGTTCTTGAATTTTTTTAGCTTTTTTGATTTTACTCTTGCGTATGCTTCATAAACTGATGCGTGGAAGGAGGCCGAGAAGCGTGAGTTATAGGATTCTAGAATAGAAACTCACGCCTTTTTCCTGTTTGATGAAATGCCTCAAAGAGAAACGAATTGAGGTAATTCTAAACTCAGTGATTACGTACCCATGCCAGATGTCACTTTTTCAATTCAAAAATACACTCTATATTATGCTATCTAAATCTTGTGAATTGTGATATTCATTAGTTAATAAATTTGTGTTTCTAGATGGCCTGAAGTGCTTATATATTTTTTTGTAGGAAGCATGTAGATATTTTTTGTATAATTGGATCACTCATCCAGTTGAAGGAGGCCATCACCAATTCCTCATGGGACAATTATCATTCTTTATGTTTGGTAGGTCGGAGATCATAAATCAATCCTTGAAGCATGTATGTGGGTGAGCTAAGAAATGTGTGTCCATGAAATGTATAGCTGATATAGATTCTTACATACTATAATGATCAGTTATGTATAACACCTGACATTACTTTTTCCCCTCATTCTAGATTTATTTGTGTGTAATGATCATTATGTGTAGCCATCATCACCATCTTATACCCCTCATTCTTGAACATTTAAATATGTATAGAGTTTCAGTTTGAGTTTATGTTTATTCACTTATAGGGGTAAATGCTACAAGCAGAAATTGATTTTGAGGTGAAATTTTGTAGTCGAACAAAATTTTCTAACATCTTCAATAATTTTATTATTATTTTACTTAGAATGGCTTTATGTGATAATTCACAGAAGCTAGAATGGCTTTATTATTTTACTTAGAATGGCTTTAGTTAAGAAAATTGATCACAGTTCATTCCGTCATTCACGAATGCCCGACCTCACATAAGAAATTTCATCCGCTTTTATGTTCAAAACTGTTTTATTTTTTGATGGCGGTCATAACCGTTATCATGTCTACTATTTTTTCTAGTCCACTGTTGATTAATGTGCAATTGATTAATGCGCAATCGATTCTTAACCTACTATTTTTTCTAGACCACTGTTGTTTTATTAATTAAATAAATGTTTTTGTCTCCTTCAATATATGGGGTATGTGAGTAGTTCTCTCAAATTTTGTTTCAGGAGTTGAAGAGACAAATTTGATGATGTTTCCAACATTGTAAAAAGATTTTATTTTTGCTGGTTGGTTTGTTTCAGTTCTAACGGTATTTTCCTTGCAAGGATCGAAGAGATCCACCTCTTTGCCATTGATTCCGGCAAGGAGTTGAAGAAGGAATAGGTCTGGAATGAAGAGCTACACCTGAACTTCAACAGGTCATATAAATATATTATCATTCTGTGAAATGTCTAAACAACTATTTTTTTTCCTTTTTTTTTTGAAACGTCGGAACAACCATTTATCATTTTGTGAAATTATTTAGCAAGTACATGGAATGGATTTGAACAAGAGTAAGAATCTAAATTATACATTTTTTAGAGATGGGCTGCACTGCCTTCTTTTTGAGTTTATTATACCACAAAGAGTTAGTAGATTAATGTGAGTTCTCTTTTTTCCTCTAATAGTTTCTGGCTTGAACACTGCAGTAAGTGGCCTAATTAAAACAGACAATGCAGTAATGGAATTTCTTCTAAAGATAGAACTTGAATTCCACTTCAACAGTAATGGAATGTTCACTTGTTCAGACATATATATTATTGCCGTTGTTTGCCACTTCAACATTTGCTGCAAAGTAACTATCTTTACAAATGCATATACATTGGCGGTGCTTCCAATCTACATACATTTCTTGATGCATGCCCTTCAGATATCCTTCATATTTGAAGTTCTTTCTTTATGCTCTTTTACAGGAAAATAATGTTTTATAGTTGGACGCTTCATGATGGTTTTTGGATATGGTTGGAACACATTCATATTGGAGTGTAACTTATCATTTGTTGTGGCATTTACGACATTGTATACATGCAGAAGAGGATACTTAAAGTATATATATGTCAAGGGTATCTGATTTCTTATGGAGATAACTGTTTGAGACTCATAGCAGCCCACTGATCCCACTACCTCCAGCCTTTTCCTCATCGGAGACTTTGGTGAGTTGGGATACCTTCCGCAGGAGTACGCCTCCCACCCCATCGCTGGTGAATTGGATCCATCCTCTCAGCTCACCCATTCATTTTAATTTGTTTCTTTTTTGTGTTGGCAGGTTCTTATGTCGATGGGGAAAACATTCATAGTCATTTAGCCAATGTAAATTTTAATTTTTGCTTATCATTGCAATAGTAGCATGGATCATTCTTTCAGGCACAATAAGATCTCCATTCCCAAACAATTTCATATCTTATATTTACTGTGTAATTTTTGATGGTTAAGTCATTTGATCTATAGTTGAATTTTTAATTGTGTTTTAGTTTTTATTTGTATGTCTAGTCTTTTCAGAATTTGCTTCTTTAGTTGCTAAATCATGTATCAATATCATTGCCATAGTGCATTATTTCCAGTTAAAACATATAGATGGATGTTAGGATGTGTAAGAAATAAGGAATAGAGGGATCTTATGGTGGGTAAACATGAATGCGATTCAATTGCTTCAGTGCTTGCTTCAGGGCTTTATGGTTGCTCATTGTCTCAGGAATATCAGGGCTTTAGGGCTTTATGTTGCATTACTTCCATCATTGTCTCAGGAATATCAGGGCTTCATGGTTGCTCATTGTCTCATGACTTTGCTTGCCATCAATTTATCATGCCATTTTCCTACTTTTGCAGGTTGCATGTGAAGATTATTATTCCAGTTCCTGTTGACCACCACTTTTAGTTTCATTACTAGTTCCAATGCTTTTATAAGTACATAAACAAAAAATTTTGGGTTATAGTGTATCTCATGACTTTGCTTGCCATCAATTTATCATGACATTTTCCTACTCATAAATGTTTGAATGTTGGCATTGGTTGGAGTAAAATGCCCAGAAAAGTTTATTTGCATTCAAATACTGGAAAATGCCAACATTCAAACGTTAATAGTGTAATCTCCTCCATGCTACAACCCACCCCTCTAAGTGATTACTCCCCAGACCACTGAAATTCCCCTCCTAAACCTATCCACCAGCCCAAAGTTCTACCACAGCAGCCCCAAGGTCCACCGGAGACACTTCATTACAGTAGGCTCCTTCCAAGAATTCTGAAATTTGTGCAAAATTATAATCATAGTACTGTGAAGCCACTTAATTCAGCAACCGATCAGTCCCAGTCTGCTTATTGCATATGCAAATTATTGTTTCAAGTTGATATTACTTATTGTTGAATATTTGATGGACAAATATATTATTTGAGATACTTATTTGAATTAATATATCCATCAACATTTAATTAATGTTCTCTTTGCTTTAATTTGACTAACATTACTCATTTATCTAATACTTTAAAATCAATTTCGGTTATTTGCGGATTTTTTTTATTAGATTCAATTTTTATTGCCCTCTTTAATGTGTTGCCGCCCCCTTTAATAATTGCTCTCTTTTATTTCTAGGGAGTTGGAGCTTGGAACGAAAAGTGACGGAAGAAGATGCATCTTCAGAAAGTGTAGAAGTTGATGTGTTTTGTAAAACATTTTGATCTTATTGTTGTTATGTAATGTTGTTTTGTTATAGATGAGATGACACTTGTACTCTATCTAGCTACATGTATTTCAAATTTAATATTTGTAATTTGTTTTCTTTTTATTAATTTGGCATATTTTTTCCTTCCCGTACTTTATTCAAATTTTATATATGAAAAGTGTATTAGTTCTTTAAACCTATAATGATTTCTATTTTTAAATATTTTAATTACAAATTATGAATGAATATAAAATATTATTACATAATATAAAACTATATTATACTTTAAATAATTTTTCATATTTATAATAAAATCATGCGTACCCATCTAAATTAGGAATTGAAAATTTAATAATATAAATGATTTTTTTTGGTAAGGAAGGTATATAACAATTGTAACGAAATAATTATTGTTATGTTATAACAATTGTAACGAAATCAAACATTTGTAACGAAATATTCATATATTTGATATATAAATATAATTTCTTTAGTGGGGAAGAAGTCAAACATTTGTAACGAAATATTCTTTACTATAACTCATCTTATTGTGAGGAAGTAATGTTTGTCACAAATAAATTATTTGTAACGACAAACAAAAATTCGTTACAAGAACTTCTAGCGTCGAGCCTTAGGTAACGATCGTCACGTAAAGTAAATTCCATTACAAAAACTTTGTGTAACGATATTATTTACCTTTTGTAACGTTTTTAGTCCTTACTAAAAATGTAATTTGTTGTAGTGTAAGCAGTATACTTGTTTTTTTATATTATCTGCTTCCACTGTGTGATCTGATGTGATGTAATGATTCTTGTGCCTGACAAAGAGACCGCTCAGCGCTAAGAAGGTGGGACGTCGCCACCCGGAAAGCGCTGGGTAGTCCTCTTTCGGCAGTAAGATCCTCCCCCCCTCCCTGAACTCGGGAGGGGGGTCTTACACGAGGCACATTCGACCCACCCAGCTAGTGAGAGCTTGGAGTGAGGAGGACATCTTGATGGCGAGCTCTTCCTTCCGAGGATCATTCGACCCACCCAGCTAGTGAGAGCCTGGAGTGAGGAGGACATCTCGGTGTTGAACTTAACCATCTGAGGATCATTCGACCCACCCAGCTAGTGAGAGCCTGGAGTGAGGAGGACATCTCGGTGGCAAGCTCTCCCTTCCGAGGATCATTCGACCCACCCAGCTAGTGAGAGCCTGGAGTGAGGAGGACATCTCGGTGTTGAACTTACCCATCCGAGGATCATTCGACCCACCCAGCTAGTGAGAGCCTGGAGTGAGGAGGACATCTCGGTGGCAAGCTCTCCCTTCCGAGGATCATTCGACCCACCCAGCCAGTGAGAGCCTGGAGCGAGGAGGACATCTCGGTGTTGAACTTACCCATCCGAGGATCATTCGACCCACCCAACTAGCGATAGCCTGGAGTGAGGAGGACATCTCGGTGGCAAGCTCTCCCTTCCGAGGATCATTCGACCCACCCAGCTAGTGAGAGCCTGGAGTGAGGAGGACATCTCGGTGTTGAACTTACCCATCCGAGGATCATTCGACCCACCCAGCTAGTGAGAGCCTGGAGTGAGGAGGACATCTCGGTGGCAAGCTCTCCCTTCCGAGGATCATTCGACCCACCCAGCTAGTGAGAGCCTGGAGTGAGGAGGACATCTCGGTGTTGAACTTACCCATCCGAGGATCATTCGACCCACCCAGCTAGCGATAGCCTGGAGTGAGGAGGACATCTCGGTGGCAAGCTCTCCCTTCCGAGGATCATTCGACCCACCCAGCTAGTGAGAGCCTGGAGTGAGGAGGACATCTCGGTGTTGAACTTACCCATCCGAGGATCATTCGACCCACCCAGCTAGCGATAGCCTGGAGTGAGGAGGACATCTCGGTGGCAAGCTCTCCCTTCCGAGGATCATTCGACCCACCCAACTAGTGAGAGCCTGGAGTGAGGAGGACATCTCGGTGTTGAACTTACCCATCCGAGGATCATTCGACCCACCCAGCTAGTGAGAGCCTGGAGTGAGGAGGACATCTCGGTGTTGAACTTACCCATCCGAGAATCATTCGACCCACCCAGCTAGCGATAGCTTGGAGTGAGGAGGACATCTTGGTGGCAAGCTCTCCCTTCCGAGGATCATTCGACCCACCCAGCTAGTGAGAGCCTGGAGTGAGGAGGACATCTCGGCAACAACTTACTCATCATATAAGCAAAATAACTTCATCCGTCTAATGGGGGGATTTCCCTTGTCAAAAACCTCCTGGCCTAACCAGCGAGGGGTAGAGCTTGTTACAAAGGAAAACAACAAAAAACAAAAAACACAACATACCCCCCCATGACACTCGCCTCTCAGGCTGCTTGCGCGAGATGATCATTCCTCTGTTTCTCCTGCCACTCCTATCTGGCTCATGCTCTCCATGATCTTCTCCATCTCCTCCGCCCCTGCCTGCCAAGAGATGCTGTTGATGGCTGTGACGTAGCAGTGCCTAGCCATCCTGGGGTCTCCGCGGATCCTGACTTGGATCCCTCCAGTGTTGAACTTGAGGCACTGGTGGAAGGATGATGGTACGCATCGGAAGGCGCTGATGAGGGGTCTTCCGAAGATGACATTATAACTGCTAGGAGCGTCAACTATGACGAACCGACAGTTCCTTGAACCTCCCCCCATCGTCACTTGGAGTCCAACTCCACCCTCTACCTCTTTCCTTTCTCCGGAGAATCCAAACAAGGGCCCATCTGAGGCCAGCACCCTCCTTGCCTCCACCTTCAACTCATCAAATGCCTTCTTAAAAATGACGTTGACAGAGCTCCCGTTGTCAACGAGGATCCGAGAGACAGTGTAACCTTCGATGGCTGTCTGAATGACTAACGCATCAAAGAATGGATCCTCGTGTTCTGGCATGTCCTTGCTTGAGAAAGTGATTTTCTCCTCTGGAGGTGGGTCCTGTGACGTTGAAGCGACGCTGCGTCGAAATACGGAGTGGAGGCTTGCCTTACGAGTGGCCTCGACCCCTACCCCCCCCCCCCCCCGTGGATTACCGCGACCCGTCCTTTGGCTCCTACGTCGGTTCGGTCCTCGCAGATGTCATCATCCACCACTGCTCCAGGTGGAACTTCTTCAATCCGCTCCGGCGGCTGCTGTTGTGCCTGACCTCTCGCCTCTCTCACCTCCAAGAACTCTGGGCAGGTAGTTGTTGCATGCCCCTCTGCTTGGTAGTAGTCGCAGTATGGCACCGCCCTTCCCCCCCTTCTCCTACGGGCTGGGATGTCTCTTGCTTCAACTCCTCCTCCTCTTCGAATCGCCATAGCTTGAGCTGGTGGGGGTAGGAGCTGCCTAGGGGCCTGCCTCCAAGGAGGAGGGTTGGGCCTCCCTTGGCCTCCGTAGAAGTTTCCCCCTCCTTGGGCGAGACCCCTCCCTTGCTCCTGACCCCCCTGGGGTCCCTGGTACCCTTGACCCCTCTGCTCTTCCCTCCTCATTCCTTCCTGCTGCCTGAGGCCACCTTGCTCTCTTGGCTCGGCCTCCACCAACTTCGCCAATTTCTTTGCCAACCCCGGGTTCGCCGCCTCGGTGGCTATCTCCTTTGCAGCTTTTTCCATCAGGTCCTCAAAGGACAAGGGAAGCTTCCTAGTTAGGCGCATCTTGAAGAGGCTATCTCGTAGCCCTACGGTGAAAGCCATCTGGAGGGCATACCCTGACACCTCCTGGATGTTCAAGATCTCCTCCTGGAATCTGTCCATGTACTGGGCCAATGTCTCCTCGTGCCTCTGCTTGATCAGGAAAATGGACTCAGCATTCTTCTTCCTCTTCTTGGATGTGGAGAAGCGTAGCTGGAAGCTTCGGCCTAAGTCCTCGAAGCTGTAAATGGAGCCAACCGGGAGATGGTGGAACCAGTCCCTAGCTTTGTCCCTCAGGGTGGTGGCGAAGAGACGACACTTGAACGCGTCCGTCATGGGCCTGATGGAGACGGTATCCTCGAACCACTGTAGGTGCTGGACGGGATCATCCTTCCCGGTATAAAAAGTCATGTTGGGCTCCTTGAAGCCTTCCGGGATGGGAGCCGAGATGATCAGCTCGCTAAAGGGTGACCCCCCACTCGCCGGCTTCGCGAGCTCCACTTGCGTGACTCCTGCTCCGAGCGAGACCCCACTCACCGGGCTAGGAAAAAGCACTCGCCCGGCGAGGTCCCGCTCGCCACTCTCAGTCGCCGGTTCCTTGCCTGGCCGACCCCCTGGGGCAACCTCTCCTGACCCCCCCTGGGCGAGCACTCCTTGCGACCCAGAAGGCGGTGTCTGGGGGGAGGGAGCCGAGCAGTCACCTCCAGCTCCATGATTCCCTTGATGGCCGTCATGAACTCCCCCCTTCCTACCACCTCACTTGGGATGTGAGACCCCTCATCGTCTCCTCCTCTGAGGTCTCCTGCCATGAGACTTGGCTCAAGAACTTCTGTGCTGACCACTCTCCACGCTCACCGCACCATGTGTTGAAACCGAGATCTTGTGAACAAGACTTGGTCTCTGTGGAGTTCGGGGTCCCTAAAAGGGGTGGTCTCACACCTACTTCCCTCTAGCCAACTCTCTAGACAAGAGCACTTGGACTTGGAAACGGACCAAGAACTTAGTGGGGAGGTCCCGCCACGTACCCGGAAGTCCCCTTGGAACTTCCCCTCCCAAGTCACTACTAAGCTTGGGCACCACTGAAGCCTCTCCTCCCCCCCTATGGAGAGATCTGTTAGAGAGAGAGAGAGAGGGGAGAGAGCTGGCCTTGGAATGAGATCCCTTCAAATGGTGCCCCCTTGGTCCTATTTATAGGTTTTTTGGATCTGGACTGCGAATAGCCAAAACTGGACTGCAAATAGCCAAATCCCGCTGTTCTGAAGCGCTAAACGCAGACCACTGGACTGCGAATAGCCAAAACTGGACTGCGAATAGCCAAAACTGGACGAGAAGGGGCCTACCCTGGGAGAGAGGGCGGACGAGCCGCCCCTCCCCCTCTCGGCCTCCCTGCTGGGCGAAAGGGGGGGGGGGGGGCGAGCTGCCCCTCCCCCTCTCCGCCTTCTTGCTGGGCGAGAGGGGGGGGGGGGGGGGGGGGGGGCGAGCTGCCCCTCCCCCTCTCCGCCTCCTTGCTGGGCGAGAGGGGGGGGGGGGGGGGGGGGGCGAGCTGCCCCTCCCCCTCTCTGCCTCCTTGCTGGGCGAGAGGGGGGGAGAGGGGCGAGCTGCCCCTCCCCCTCTCCGCCTCCTTGCTGGGCGAGAGGGGGGGGGGGGGGGGGGGGGGGGGGGGCGAGCCGCCCCTCCCCCTCTCGGCCTCCTTGCTGGGCGAGGGGGGGGGGGGGGGGGGGGGGGGGGGGGCGAGGGGCGAGCTGCCCCTCCCCCTCTCCGCCTCCTTGCTGGGCGAGAGGGGGGGGGGGGGGGGGGGGGGGGGGGCGAGCTGCCCCTCCCCCTCTTCGCCTCCTTGCTGGGCGAGAGGGGTGGGCGAGCCGCCCCTCCCCCTCTCGGCCTCCTTGCTGGGCGAGAGGGGGGGGGGGGGGGGTGGGGGGGGGGGGGCGAGGGGCGAGCTGCCCCTCCCCCTCCTTGCTGGGCGAGAGGGGGGGGGGGGCGAGCTGCCCCTTCCCCTCTCCGCCTCCTTGTTGGGCGAGAGAGGGAGGGGCGAGACCCCCCTCCCCCCTCTCCGCCCGGATACTTGGGAGTGCTCGGCGAATATCTGGGTTGTACATCGGCGACCCTTCACGCTGGGCATTTCGATGGATATGGGGGTTGTACAATAACATAAATATTTTTTTTTCAATATTTGTTGATTCAGATTTTCAAATGAATTAGTTCTCCTCTCATTAAAAAAAATATCACGCGTCCGCCACTGAATACACTTGACCCAATCAAAATTAACATATTTGTGTATGTAGTCTGGTCAACTTGATCCGGCGTGATTAAACCCCAAATTTTGGTTCTCCGCGCTCAATTTAAAGTAACCTAATTTTACCAAAGATTAAGAGCAATGCTATAAGCACACTAATTTCCGCTAATGACAGCCAAATTTTATTGACACACCAATTTTTTTTATTTTCACACTAACCCGTTATTGACACACCAAATTTTTGTGGAAGGAAATATAAAACAATTAAACAAGATGGGCATTCAGGAAAAAAGAAAAAAATCACAATGCGATGTCCTCATTCTTATTTTGCATTCAATAGGTTATCTTCTATAAAACTCTTTCATAAACATTTATTCCTTTGATTGCAGCTAACGTAAAAAAAATCCTAAAAAACATCCAGAAAATAAACAACAATACCTTAAGATAATCAATGATCATGGATGGTTTAAAGTTTTGTGATTCAAAATTAGTAATGCCTGAATTTGATTCCTCAACAAGCTTATGGAGGAGTTTGAGTGCTTCATGATGCATTTCATTGCATTTATAAAGTTCTAACAACACTCCATAATCATTCTTTGACAGACGATCTCCTCCAATGACAGAAAAATGTAACCGGTAATAGCGGAAATTAGGGTTCTCGGTGTGCTTACACAAAGGAAGTCGGCGAACCCTATTCAAGGAGGCGAAAAACCCGAAAAGAGAGGAGGCGGGGGTGTTCGGCTTGGATTCGGGAATGTCGGAAAGGAGAAGAGCAAACAGGAACCCAGCGCTCGCGGCTTTCCTCCGGCGAAGCTCCACACAGTCGCGAACTCCAATGGCAACGGATGAAGGAGCGCGCGCCTCTGGGAATCGGGAACGGCGGAAACATGCGGTGTGCGCTTAATGGAGGGGGGGGGGGGGGGGGGGGGGGGTAGGGTTTTCAATTTTTTAAGAGTTAAAATCGGTGTGTGTATAGCCTATTTTGGTGTACTTATAACATTGCTCAAGATTAAAGGGACGTTTGACAACGCGGTGGTTACAAATTGTCATTCATGAACGATCGACCTCACCTAAGAAACTTCATCGACCTTTTTTTTGTAGCTGTCGTATTCCAAACACATTTTATGACAACGAAATTTTTGCGCAAACTCACCGAGCAGAAAAGCTCAAACCGATCCTAAATTTGAGAAAGGTAATTGCAATTAATGAAAATTAAATAGCTTGCGAGAAAAATATAAACTATAAATAAAATCATCCAAAAGATTTTTTTTAATATTTTCACTAAATATTATATTAAACTAAAGGAAGAAAATGGTCGATCGGCTAAAACAAATAATACAATTAATTATCTAAGATAAAATTCACAGCATATCCGTAAATGATATTAAATTGATGCATCTGTGTTATTACTTGCTGTGAATTAAAATATTATATTGTTCTGATTGAATTAATCTCTACTAATTAATTAATGCAACTTAACTATCAATTAATTAATACGAGAAACCGATAATCCTTAGACCAAGAAGCTCTTTGACGACGGGATTTTGAGAGGACGTGCATACTTACGCAAATGTCTGAATCGGGGTACTGTTGCGATTGACCGTAGAGTCAGAACCATGTGCATATCACTAGTGTGTGTGTATATATATATACACACACACAAGGTTCGAACGGCACGAGCCTTCAGTCCTACGTGAGTGCAATCGGCGGGTTTTTAAATCATTAATATTTATATATTTTTTATATTAAATTTTTTAATTATGTAATTGTTTATATTATTTTTTTATTTTTTTTCTAAAAAAAATACCAGATAAATAATACATTAAAAAAAATTATTATTTTTTTATAATTAATTAGTTAATTAATTGTACTGGATAATTAATAGTTTTAAATTTTTTCTAATATTTATTTTTCTATAATTTTTTTATATTTATTATCGGTGGGCTCCGGCACGGATAAAGCCTTCAGCGGCCTGCCCGGGATCTGGGCCTCACGGTCAGGGCCACCGCCGGCGGGGACCTGCCGGAGCTCAGCCGGACTACCTCCTGTAGATTCGCCGGGGTCCGGCGAACCCGCCAGTGGGTTCCGGGCAGGCCGCCGACGGCTCCACTGCTGGCGTGGGGGAGGGTCGTAAATTTGCTGGGAGTAAGGGAGGAGGGTTTAGCCCAAATGGATATTCGCAGACCATCGTGATGACGTGATTTTGAGATCAGACGATAAAGATTGTCTCAATGTCTCACTTAGCTTGTCTATTTACCTTGTCATAGTCAAAACTCATATTTCTTTATAATATATTATATTATATTATATTATATATATATATATGATTAAATCACTAATTAAGCATTCAAGTTCCCTAATTGCCATCTAGGACTTAGTACATAATATATATTTATGAATACTGCCAATGAATCATGCGTGTTATGCACTGGGACCGTACAGAAATAAATTTTAATGGTCAATATCAATTTTGAAGATATAAATTTTATGTCCCTTTCTATATATATAAGATATATTATATCTATAATATTAATTAAAATCGATACCATATATTATTTTTTATTTACATTAAAAATAATAATAATATTAGTTATTTGTAATTAAGCCTAAATGGCTAAATCTACTCCGAATGCAAATGACTGACTTTTGCTTGCTAAAACTTGAACTCAAATTCTTGTAGCAAGCAAACAGGCGCTTATATTATTAATATTTTAGCTTTAAATCATTATCTTTAATTTAAAAAAAATTGTTTAAATATTGTAAAAAAAAAAAAATTGTGAATGCAATCTATCATTAAATAGATAGCATCATTGATGTTGAAGAGATAATCATAATAAATTTGGTGGAGAACAGTTGTTTCCAAATTTAATTTAATTAATTGTATAACAATAATTATTTACAAAATGAGGGAAGCGTGCCCTTCCGTCGGTACTCGATCACATTTTTGACTTTCGGTCCGCAAAGCGAGCGAAGCGCCTTCACACACTTTCGTGTTCGTTGCGCGCCTAGAACGCTTCTATTGCGCGCTCAGAGCGCTCCCGTGTTCGTTGCGCGCTCAGAACACTTCCGCATTCATCGCGCGCTCAAAACACTTTCGTGTTCTCAACGCGCTCGACAGTTAACTTTTGCTAATTTTCCACATTTCAGGTCTTGTTCACTACGCTCACCGCCGTCAACGAAGACACCCGAATTGACCAAAACGTCTAAGGGGCGGAACGGGGCTGTACAATCCTGTATTCGTCGAGTGGGCCTCCAGGCCCCAGAACCCAAAGGATGAACAAAGCATCAAGGGGGCATTCGCCCAAGTCAGAGGGGCATTCACCCGGGATAGTGGAAGGGGGCGAATGCAATCCCCGTTCAACAAGCACTCGCCCTCCAAGGAGTTCAGATACACGGGCCCCCAGGCAAATGAAGGGCGGAGCCCACTCGCCCGAGAGGTCAGGGGTCTAGCGAGTGGTGCCTTCACGGACCACTCACATAGTAAGATCTCGCGAACCTGGGCTTGTGGGAATCTGGCGAGTGGTGCCTTCACGGACCACTCGCCCAGTGCGGCTTAGAGGTGAATTTACCCGGATACACTTTGTGGGCTGCCAATAGCCCTTCAGAACATCGGAATTTGACTATTAGCACACCAGTTTGGGGTGCGTTTAGCAAAATTAAAAGGTGAAGTTACGCTATTTGCAGACCAGACTAGAAAAGCTATAAATAGACCATTAAGGGCACCTTGGAGGAGATCCAATCTTTGGGCTCTCTCCTCCTCTGGTTAATTTTGGTTGGCTCTAAGTGCCTTCCAAGGTGCCCAATTGAGCATTGGTTTAGGAGGGGAACTCTCTAAGATCTTTCGGTTGTGTGGCAGGACCTCCTCGCTACAGCTTTGAGTCTATTCATTTTTCTTCGTCAATAATCAAGTGAGCCGGTAAGGGAGAAGTAGGTGTAGGCTACGACCCCCGTGGGTCCGAACTCTTTTAGAGACCGGTTCACGGTTTCAATAGGGAATTTCTGAAAGTGGCAATCCGTGTGCTTCAAATCAGCCAACGTGATTCGCCCATCAGGTGGTTATGATGGTTACAACATCGAAATTACCGAGCTACCCCTGCCCAAGGCTATAAAATGAGTTCAGGACCTTCATTTCAAGACACCTTATCTTCTACTCCAGAGAGAGATTTTTTGAAGATTCCCTTGGAATTCTCCTTCGGCGCTCGGAGATCTCCTTCGAACTTTCGAAGATCTTCTTCGAGCCTTCGAAGATGTCCTTCGTGCCATCAGAGATTTTCCTTCGAGCTACGAAAGGCGACTCGAGAATCTCACTTCCGTTCCTAGAAAAATACTTAGTCTCTTGAGAGGTGGTCTGTCACCCTTGAGGTTCTCTCTCTCCACCATTGTAACGAGCAGCGGCCTATCGCGCTCGAGTTCTCAGATTTTAATTGCAACAAACCAGAATATAGCGGAATTTGGTCGGCACAGCTCCGACCGCGTGATTTTTCACCCTTTCTGCGTTTTCCACGATAAAAAGTCTCCTTGTTAATTGTTAACTCTCTTATTGACTGTTTGCGCGCTCGGCTCGCTCTTGAGCTAAGGTGGTTCAATTCGACCAATCTACCAGAGCGTCGAGTGACCCACAACAAGCGTGTCATCACATCAATCATATAAAACACACAAGGCGCGCACAATCACAAGCTAGAGATTTGTCAATTATACCCTCTCAACAGACCCTTTTACTACAATCTCTATGAAGACTAATCGATAATACCCTTTCACTGAGCCCTTCAACTATATTCTCCAATCCACAAATATGGTTGGTTATACCCTTCTCGCAGGCCTTTCTACCAACACCATAACTATGAAGGAGGACCGTTATACCTACTATAGAGAACCTTCTACCAAACCTCATCTTAATCACAACCAAATACCCAAATCACATGAGGTTTCCAATGCATCATTTAGTCTAGCCCTATCATACTCACACCAATGTCAAAGCGGTGTTCCGATGATGCTATGACTGCATAAACTCATATAGGTCTCAAACTCTAAATGTGTGTCAATCAAACATCATCGTTCCAGTCGAATGGTTTACACGACTTTACACATCATGCTGATACTCAGAATCGTCATCAAGTAACTCTATATATAAATGATAGGATAACATGCCCCGAGTTCCTAATAAATTGCGATGTCCGTAGCCTCTACTAATTAGAGAGACTATGGATCATCACATGCAAGAGAGTAAAATACTTAAAAGCATGGTTGTATCCAAAAACTAAGAGAAAGATTGTTACCTTTTTTGACCTCTTTCTGACAATGAGATCCACAAGCAAAAATAATTAATAAGAGCAGGCGAAGACACTTGACAAATGACAAGATGACAAAAATAAATTTCAGATTGAATTCTGAGCCCCAACGGTGCTTCCCTTTTCTCACAAAGAAAAACGAACTCTTCCGTCCAACTCTAGGACTGTAAAATAGAGAGTACGATGGAGAATGAGGTGTTAAGACCCCTCTCCCAAAACTTAAAATTGACTAGGAAATATATGGTACATCTACGATTCAACACTCTCAATACAAAGGTCGTAAAATGAATATATATATATATGGTTTACGGAAGTCCGTTTTGACACAATGGATGAATCTGTGTTTCACTTCATCGATGGATGATCAGCGATCGACGATCACTAGCTCGGTATGCTGTGTTTCACTCCAACGATGGATGATCAACGATCGACGATCACTAGCTCGGCATGCCCCCCTGCGTCGCCTCCGTCTCCTCTTCCCGGATGCTGACACCTCCTTCTACTTCTCCCTCTACTTTCATCTCTTCTCCTGGCCCCTCCGGCCCCCTCATCTCCCTATCTACCTCCTCGGCCTCGGCCATACAGGAGATGCTATTGACGTCAGTCACATAGCACTGCCTCGCCACCTTTGTATCCCCCTGGATTCGGACCCGGACTCCTCCACTGTGGAACTTTAGGCACTGGTGGAAGGACGAGGGAACGCATCGGAAGGTGTTGATGAGAGGGCGTCCGAAAATCGCATTATAGCTGCTCAGAGCATCGACGATGATGAACCGACGGTTCCTCGCCCCCCCCCCCCCCCCCCCCCCCCCAACGCCACCTGGAGGCCGACTCCTCCCTCGACCTCCTTTCTCTCCCCCGAAAATCCAAACAACGGCCCATCCTAGGCCTACACCCCCTTCGTCTCCACCTGCATCGCGTCGAAGGCCTTCTTGAAGATCACATTCACGGAGCTCCCGTTATCGACCAAGATCCGGGAGACCGTGAAGTTCTCGATAGCCGTCTGGATCACCAATGTAACATCCCGACTTTTATTGGGTCATTAATCCCTAGTGGACCCAATAAAAGTAACCCCAAAAGATAGACAGTGACCGTACGAACTCTAAATTGACTTCCGTTAGTTCCGTTAGACTCGTATAATCCATATGAGTGCAACAGAACTCATTCCATTCCAATCCGAGTCCATTTAGAGAATACGACCATTTTGAGTATCGTAGTGCGTCACAACAAAGTCATTGGGGGTGCAATGACCATACGAACTCCAAATTGACTTCCGTCAGTTCCGTTAGACTCGTATAATCCATACGAGTTCAATGGAACTCGTTCCATTCTAATCTGAGGTCGTTTAGAGAAAACGATCATTTTGAGTATCGTAGTGCGTCACAAAAAAGTCATTGGGGTACAGTGACCATACGAACTCCAAATTGACTTCCGCCAGTTCCGTTAGACTCGTATAATCCATACGAGTGCAATGGAACTCGTTTCATTCCAATCTGAGGTCGTTTAGATAAACTGACCATTTTGAGTATCGTAGTGCGTCACAGCAAAGTCATTGGGGTACAATGACCACATGTACTCCGAATTGACTTTTGTCAGTTCCGTTAAACTCGTACAGTCAATACGAGCGCAACAAGACTCGTTGCGCTTCAATCCGAGTTCATACGAGAAATATGTACATTTTAGGTTTTGTAGACCGCCGCGGCATAGTTTTAAAAGACTAATCGTACGAACTCGGAATCAATCTCAGTCAGTCTCAGTGCACTCCCAATGTCAAAATAATATTAACAAAGGTTGTTGTAACCAATTCCGACGTCGAAAAGTCAAACCATGGTCAAATCAAGTTTTATGTCACACCGAAAAGCGTGCACGCGCCCATGTTGATTTGACACCCCAATGTTAACCCTCCACCCGATGAGTTGGACCCACTTGGACCTTGACCAACATGAGGGCCCCACCATAGGGTTGGCTTTGGTCAACCCCCCCCCCCCCCCCCCCCCCCCCCCCCCCCAAAAAAAAAAACTTCCAATTTTTGGAATTTTCCCTAAGAGCTCACACCCACACCCACAATGGAGGGCTGCCCTATACCCATGGGTGGCTAGCCAACCCTAGGCTAGTGGAGGGAGGGGAGAGAAGAAATATCTTCCCCCACCCACTCCCTCCCACTCCCTCTTTAGTCCCACATTGGGAGGAAGGGAAGGGAGCTCCCCCTCCCTCCCTAAAAATACAGCACCCCCTCTCTGAATACACACCCCCAGCCAAACCCCTCCCCTCTGTCGGCGCCACCTCGCCGAAAAATTCCCTCCGTGCCCACCATCGCCTCCACCTCCAATCGCCGGAAGGCCCACCACCTCCCTAGCCCCCCTCCTCAGGTGGACATCTTCCCCTCCCCCTTCCCCACTCCCCCGACAACTTGCATGCCCCCCCCCCCCCCCCCCCCCGGTCGCCGGAGCGCCGCCAGCACCACCCAAGCCTTGCCCAGGCTCGGGTGGTGGCATGGTCGCGTGAGCCTCACCCCAGCGTCGGTGGTGTCATTGGGGGAGCATTGCCCCACCCGGGGACCCCTTCCCTGGCAAAGAGAGGCGGCGGGGCCGCTGGAGAAAGCGTCTCCGGCGGCGCCCGCAAACCCCGCCCCTCTCTGTTTTCCTGTACCGCTTCAGCGGCAGTTTCAGATGGCGGTCGGCGGCGCCTAGCCACCGGACCACCTCCGGAGACAAGCGCCACCACCGATGACCCGACCGGGGAAAATGGGAGGCTCACCCAGAGGGAAGGGCAATGCGGCATCAGCCAATATGGCCCATGTAGGTCGCGCCACCCGTCCCCTCCTCCCTGTCCAAATCCGATGGTGGCCGGCGACACCAGGCCGCCGGACCACGGCCGGATTGGTCGCCGACCCTCGGCGAGTCGACCGGGGGCGGCGCCGACGCCTGGCGACCGCTGCCCGGTGGTGGCAGCGGGTGCCACCTCCCACACCCCCGTAAGAGACGAGGGTCGTCCGATCTCCATGATGAAATCGGACGACCCCTGTAATCTTGTTCCCCTGCATGAGTTTATGCGCCCCCCACAACGGATTGGCTCCAGATCCACTGTGGGGACCAAAGGACAGCGCGCGGTCCGGCGCCTCTCCCTCTCCCTCTCCTGGATTTCCCTATCCGCAGACCACCCTGGACAAACCCTTCCTGATTTTTCTGAGGAAAATATAGGCTCCTAGGGCAAAAACTCTAAACATGAAAAATGTTCTTTATTAAGAGAGCTATCTCCAGTAATTTTTTTTGGGAATTTTTTGTGGTGTTTTACTATTTTTAGGGGCCTTTGTAAGAGTTATTTAAAAGAATTGAAAGCCCTAACCTCCTTGGAAAATTCTGAATTGGTATTTTTAAAGGCCTAAATAATACTTACTTGGACAAAATAAAGCCACTAAAAAGATCGGAAATATTTGGGAAAAGTTTATAGTATCTTAACTGAGTAGCTTAATAGTACTATCAAAATATGAGGTCTTTCGAATGAAAATTGTGTAATCCCCAATTTTTTGAGAAAACGATCAAAATATATATTATTAAATTTTCAAACGAGTTGGGGGAAGAAATCGTAACACGTAAACGCGTCATAATCATAGGAGGACATTACGAATAAATAACATTCCGACAAATTAAGAGTAAAATTCCAGCACGAAGCAATGTGGTCCTTACGAATTATTTAGAATAATTTCCGAACATGGGAATCCGCCTCCTTCTGGAAAAGTTGGGAAACACCTGATAAAGCAACGTTTAAAAGGGCGCAATTAAAATCATCGGTCGAACTATAACTCCGTACCCGATGATCTGCCTCCACTGGTCGGCCTAAATCTCAGAATCGCCGGATGTCGCTCACATCCAAGCAGTACACTAAGTTGTACGGAGAGGGTCTGAGTGATACGGTATGACTACGCTCAGATGTGGCAAGACTGACCACTGTCATCGACGGCCACATCGGTGAGGCCCGTGAGGTTCGCTACCCTGTTGGAAGGAAAGCAGTCCAATCTATGTCGACACATGGTTTTGTGAGTGTGTTTTGATCACCTGTGATGTGTGTGCAAGTTATGATTATTAATGTTAATGTGGTTATAAGCTGAGTACTTTCATTATATAACTGTTAGCATTTTAAGATGCCCGGTTATATACTTGCTACTAACCCTCCTTGCTTCGACTATCTATTTTGAGTGCTTAAACTCGTCCCCTGGATACGGATCCGGGGAGGAGATGTGTTTTCCACTTAGCTCTGTGGCTAACGGTTATTTTTATGACCATTCATAGGAGATGGGACAACGCGAAGCCCCCGCATCGCTTGATGACTTACCAGCTCTCGAGATTGGTCGATCGAATACTCCAGCCTCATCCCCCGTCTTTCGTGACGTGAGTCTTAGAGTATAGGGCTAAATAAGGAGTGTATAAGTTGTAGTAGTTACTTTTATCCCACATGATCGTTCATGTAAACAGTGAGTTATGACCTTTTGCTCAATGTGACTCTGATGTGATGTGTTGATTCTTGTGTCTGACAAGGCGACCACTCAATGCTTGAGAAGGGTGGGTCGTTGCCACCCGAGAAGCACTAAGTGATCGTCTTAGGTAGTAAGATCCCCTCTCTTCTGACCTGAGTTCAGTTCGGGGGGGGGGGGGGGGGGGGGGGGGGTCTTACAACCAAGGCATCACAGAACGGGCTTCTTAGTCTGACGTGTCTTCTGACGAGAAGGTGATCTTCTCCGAATGGGGCGGGGTTTGGGAGGCCAACGCGACACTCCTCCTAAACATCGCATGGATGCTCTTCTTGCGAGTCGCCTCAATCCCAACCCAGTCGTGGATCACCCTGATCCCCCTCTGGCTCCCACATCTGCTCTGCCCTCACACTTATCCTCCCATTCTCCGGGTAGCACTTTCTCGATCCTCACCGGTCGCTGTTGTTGCTGACCTCTGGCCCTCATTTCCAGAAACTTCGGGCAGGTGGACGTCGCGTGACCTTCCTCCTGGTGGAAGTCACAATAGTGCAACGCCACCCTGCCTCCTCTTCCCCTTCTTCCATTTCCTCATCCTCTTCCTCCTCTTCCTCAGCCTATTGCCATGGTTTGCTCCTGAGGTGGGAGAGGGGGTCTGGGGCCTTGTCTCCATCCTGGAGGGTTGACCTCCCTCGACCCCTTCCCTGGAAGTTCCCCCCTCCCTGATGGCCTCTTTCTTGACCTCGCGCTGGTCCCTCCTGGGGTCTCCAGGTTAGCCGGTTATTGGGATCATGATATCCCCAATCACGCCGCTGCCCCTGAAACCCCTAACCTCTGGGTTCGTCTCTCCTTCTACCCTCCTGCTGCCTCATCTCTGTCTCACTCAGTCTTGCCAACCTTTTTGCAAACTCTGAGTTGACTGCCTCTCCTTCAATTTCTTCTACCTCCCTCTCCATCAATTCTTCGAAGGACACGGGGGCCTTTCGCTTCAGGTTTATCTTAAAGAACCCCTTTCGCAGTCCCACTATGAAGGCCAGCTGGAGGGTAAACCCGGGCACCTCCTGGACGAGCAGGACCTCTTCCTGGAACCTGTACACATAGTGGGCCAGTGACTCCCCTGACCATTGCTTAATCTTGAAAAGTGCCTCGACATCCTTCTTCCTCTTCTTCGATGTTGAGAAGCGCAGCCGGAAGCTCCAGCGCAGATCCTCGAACGCGTAAATAGAACCCATAGGGAGCTGGTGGAACCAGTCCCTCGCCTTCTCCTTCAGAGTGGTGGCAAAGAGCCGACACTAGAAGGCGTCCGACATAGGTAGGATAGAGACCATGTCCTCGAACCATTGCATGTGTAGGACTGGATCATCCTTGCCGGTATAGTAAGACATTTCCGGCCCTTTGAACCCCTCCAGAACTGGGGCAGAGAGGATTAGCTCACAAAAAGGGCTTCCCTCCCCCCACTCGGCGAGTGGTACGCTCTCGCGGAGTCAGCTCGTAGACTTCTGCACTCGCCGGGCTAGTGAATAGCTGCCGCCCGGGGAGATCTCGCCCACTCGCTTCCTCCATCACCTCCTTCCCAAGTCGTTGTAACGCCCCGGGTCCTTCTTTCAATTATTTTAACAAAGCGGGATTTTAATTTAGGGTGTCGATGTGTAGGGGCGTTACCTTTCGGAATCGTCGTCGTCGTCCGGCGGGTTAGCTCTAGTTGGGAGCGTTAATTCGGTAAAGTGTAAGTATATGTATATATATGTACGTTTGCACTATATAAATTAAGGTACAAAGATGTATATAAAGAGCTATACAATATAAATACTATATATATACACGTATATGCGTAAAGGTTTGGGATACTTTTGGCCTTATGTTCGTGTGCGGGTGGACACATGTAGTTTTAACCATATAATGTATATATATAACTACATATGACATATATATATACATATAAACTCTTATTATTATCATTATTATTATTGTTGTTATTATTATTATTATTAATATCATTCTAATGTTTTGGTTATAACCCCCCTGCTGGCATCCATTTCGATCCCTGCTCTCCCTTTCTCTGATACCCCCTTCCCTGACTTCTGTCGAGGAGAGCGCGCCTAGGGTTTCGTTGGTCGGAGCCGTTTTCGCCGCCGGTGCTGTCGGAGGAGGTTGGGTCGCCGGAGCTAGGGTCCCGGGCGGCCCTCTCCTTGCGTGGTCGCGGTCCGGCGAGTCGCCGTGAGTAAGCGAGGCAAGAAAACTTCTTCTCCTTCTCTCTCCCCCCCCCCCCCCCCCCCTTCTTTCTTTCTCTTGAAGCTTGATTATTAATTGTGACTGGAATCTCTTATCTCTTGATGCTTGGGTATGAAATTTTTCATTATGCGATGAAATCCTTGTTCCCTTTTGGGTCGGAACCGTTTAGGGTTGTGGTTGCTGTGCTTGGTGCTCTCCTGCTGTAAATGTTGTATTGATTTCTTTTTTTGGTTGAATTGGGGCTGCATCCATACTTATACCTTTTTTTTGGTCTCTTGGGGTTGCTCTTCATTTTGCTGTTCTGGGGGCTGTTATTGGGGCTGCTCTTTATTGTATTGCTGGGGACTGTTTTATTGGGGCTGTTCTTCATTGTTTCACTTGGGGGCTGTTTGTTCGGGCTGCCCTTTGTTGTATTGTTGGGGGCTGTTGGTTGTGGCTGCCCTTTGTTGTATTGTTGGGGGTTGTTGGTTGTGGCTGCCCTTTGTTTGCTTTCCCTGGGGCTGTTGGTTGTGACTGCCCTTTGCTTGCTTTACCTGGGGCTGTTGGTTGTGGCTGCCCTTTGCTTGTGTTACCTGGGGGGCTGTTTTGTTGGGGGCTGTTTTGCTAGCTGGGGCTGTTTTGCTTGAGCTGCTCTTTACCTTGATTGCTAGGGCTGTTTTGCCTTGGGCTGCTTTTACCTTGTTGAATTGGGGGCTGAAACCTGCTGCTGTTTTGATTTTCTTTTGTTGGGGGCTGCCCTTGAATTTCTCTCTTAGGGGCTGCTTATATATATTTCCATGTTGAATTGGGGGTGCTGTTATGCTTTTATTTGGGGGCTCCTTTCCATGTTGAATTGGGGGTGCTGTTATGCTTTTATTTGGGGGGGCTCCTTTCCATGTTGAATTGGGGGTGCTGTTATGCTTTTGTTTGGAGGCTCCTTTCCTTGTTGATTTGGGGGTGCTGCTATGCTTTTCCTAAGGGGCTGCTTTTCTTCACTCTTGTTGGGTTTCATTACTTGCAAAATAATTACGCGCTCTTCGATTACAAGTAGCTAGAAATGGTCAATATTATGGTGGTTCTATTTGCTAACTCCTCGGCACATTTAATTGGCCCTGTTTTATTATATGCTAGCTGCTATGGTTGGGTGAATCTTTCTATCCCTCTTTTATATGCTAGCTGCTATATGTTTAGCTTTGTTCCGATCCTGGGCTAATCCTTGAAGGTTTATTCTGGTTGATTTTGTTCCGGATCATGTTTTACTTGGCTACTTCTGCATATTTACTTGGCTAAATATTGATGGACTTGTTTGCACTGGAAGGATGGGTACAGGGAACACTGGGTTCCCCCATCACAGCTCTTTTAATAGTGGTTGGTAGGATGGGTACAGGGAACACTGGGTTCCCCCACCACCACCACCACGCCTTTTTATTTGGGGTGAACATCCCTTTTATGTGAGTGGTTAGTGACATTGTTTTGGGTCCGCCACCACTGGTCCATTTTTGCACTATATGCCAAGTTTAGTCATGCTCTTGCTTATCGGGCTGGTTCTATGCGGGATCTTCCTAACCTTCTAGTACTGAAATCTTTATATAAGCGTATATATATAGTTATATATATGGGTATATGTATATATATATGTATTTATATACCCCTTTCAGCTTGGATATGTCACTTGTTACTTCTCCTGCTCTTACTTTTTACTATGCTATTTTCTTGCACCATTTGGGCTGAGGCATTCTTTTCTTATGGATGCTTCAGGTTCAGGTTCGCAGCTGTCACAGGTTTTAGAGCAGGGTTGTTCAGTTTCTCGGGTGGAGGGCTTTCCTCCCTATTAGGTAAGGATTCAGTTTCTCTTGTGGTAGCGTTTCTTTTGGCTGTTGACTCTTTTCCTGCGGGTTCGTGTCAGTTGTTGACGCCCGCATGACTTTTGTTTGGTTTACTTGCTGCTGCTGCTGCTAGCTTCCTTTACTGCTACCTAGTTATTTTGTATTCGTACACTCTGGGAAAAACCTATTTTGCTGAATATTAATGCAGTTCTTTTAGCAGATAAAAATTTGTTCTTTTAACTGTTTGTCGCATTTATTATTAAGTATCACCTATTTGCAAAGCGTAAAACATAATATAATGATACTTCTTTATTATATACTAAATTTAGACCGGCGATCGCCCTGGAGACAACTCTGGTCTTCAGCGCCGTTAGGAATAAAATGAACTTATTTTCTTCCGTTGTGTACGCATATTTTTGATAAAGAGCGGCTATGTAAACCGCAGGGCCGAGGGGCACGGCTTCCTAACCTAATGAAAATAATCTTAAAAGATAATGCTTTTATTAATTCATATCTTTTCTCGTAAAAATGTTCGTTTGAGTGCTCGCCTGAACGTCTGTAGTTGTCCCCTACAGGACGTGGCATCATGACGCGTGTTTCCCCCTTTACTCTGATATTATAATTTATTTCGGGAAAATACGGGTTGTGACAGTTGGTATCAGAGGAAGGTTAGCCGGGTTGCTGGGAATGGTCTGGTTGGCCCGGTTAACCGTCCAGTGAGAATCGTTAATCATTGCATACACTCACCGATGGGTCATCGGTAGATCTCGGCTGAAGCACGAACACTACACTCATAAGCATGAAAGAAGTATACGGGGCATATTATGTAGTATGGGATGCATAATATGTGTTTGTATATGGATCCTCATAGGTGACAACATGCGACTGTTATGTAGTATGTGATGCATAACGTAGGTCGCGTGCGTGTCCATTAGATTTTCTTTTCGTTGCATGCGATAATATGTAGTATGGGATGCATAAGATCGCATGTGTACACCGCTCATAGCATGCATTAAGGCCTTTTCTTAGTTTGCATAGCACTGCATGCATAACATAATATTGCATAAGCACACGCGCCAAGCTAGAGATCTACACAATGACACATGTACACCCATGATTTTAAAGGTAAGATTTTAAGTTTATATGCATACGGGAGAGATGCACGAGAGGTAAAGGATGGTATACCATCCTGAGTATAACGTGATATTATGTATTTACTTTTCCCAGAGAAAAAAAAAGCAGTAGCAAAAGCAAGTATTTGTATGTCCTCTCTTCCTAGAGGTTTGAGTCCAGTCTTAGCAGGCTGTTTGTATCAGGTTATTCCTCGTTCTCGTTGTAGTCCAATTTTTCCGTGGTAATTTAGTCGCTATAGCAGCATTCTATCTTTGTTATGTCATTCGTCTGTAATGTTTTGTTAGGCGAGTTTAAGGTTCGAGATTGTTAGGCGCACGTTCTGTTTGACTCTGGTGCCACTCACTCTTTTGTGGCCAAGAAGTTGTTGATCGGTATCGCTGGGCCTTGGGGCGTGTTGATGATCCGTTTTGTGTCAAGTACCCGTCCGGATATTCGGTGGTGTCAGATCTGTGCGTGAGGCAGTGTCCGATTGTTTTGAATGGATTTTCGGGCTATGCAGACTTGAAGGTAATCGATTTGGAGGATTTTGACGTGATTTTGGGCATGAATTGGCTAACCCGTTCGACGCTGTGATCCAATGTAGGGATAAGCGTCTGGATTTCCTGATGGATGTTGGCCAGCCCAGGAGCGTGTTCGGTTTCCCGCGTCAGACTTCCTCAGTCTTGTCGGTGGTCTGTGCCCAGGTTTTGGCAGAGTTCGATGGCCGTGTCTGTTTTGTTTCTGTCTTGCTCGCGGCTTGTGCATCGTCGCCTTGTGTGGAGGACATTCCTGTGGTGCGGGAGTACCCAGACATTTTTCCCGACAACCTTCCTGGTCTCCCTCCTGAGCGAGAGGTAAAGTTTGTGATAGATTTGGAGCCCGGGACCCGCCCTTTTGCGAAGGCACCCTATCATATGGCACCACGGGAGTTGGAAGAGCTGCGCACTCAGTTGGATGAGCTTCTACAACTTGGATTTTTTAGGCCGAGTTCGTCGCCTTGGGGTGCGCCGGTTCTGTTCGTGAAGAAGAAGGATGGGGCGATGAGGCTATGCATCGATTGCAGAGAGTTGAACAAGGTCACTATAAAAAAATAGATATCCGTTGCCGCGGATTGATGACTTGTTCGACCAGTTGCAGGGTAGCTGCGTGTTCTCGAAGATCGACCTTCGGTCCGGTTACCATCAGTTGAGGATTCGCGACTCAGACGTTCCGCGGACTGCTTTCCGGTCGCGTTACGGACATTTTGAGTTCCTGGTGATGTCCTTTGGGCTGACGAATGCGCCCTCTGCTTTTATGGATCGGATGAACATGGTATTCCGGGACTATCTGGACCAGTGCGTGGTGGTTTTTATTGATGATGTGCTGATATATTCTTCGAGCGAGGAGGAGCATGCTCGGCATCTGCGTTTGATGCTGTCTACCTTGAGGGCACACAAGCTGTATGCCAAGCTGAGCAAATGCGAGTTCTGGCTTTCGATAGTTTCCTTTTTGGGTCACGTGGTGAGCAAGGGTGGCATCTCTGTGGACCCAGCGAAGGTCGCTGCTGTTTTGGACTGGAAGAGGTCGTCGTCGCTGAAGGAGATCCGTAGTTTCTTGGGTTTAGCAGGCTATTACCGGAGGTTTGTGGAGGGCTTCTCAGGCATTTCCGCGCCTCTGTCTAGGTTGACGCGGAAGGAAGCGGCTTTCGATTGGAGTGAGCCGTGCGAGGAGGCCTTTCAGGAGTTAAAGAGAAGGTTGTGTTCCGCCCCGGTTTTGGCCCTCCCGGTTGAGGGAGTGGAGTTCCAGGTCTACGTCGATGCTTCGTTGTTAGGCCTTGAATGCGTCCTCATGCAGGAGGGCAGGGTCATTGCGTATGGGTCGAGGCAGCTAAAGGTACATGAGCGGAACTACCCGACGCACGATTTAGAGTTTGCTGCGGTGATATATGCCTTGAAGCTGTGGAGGCATCTCTTGTATGGGGTGGAGTGCAAGATCTACTCAGATCACAAGAGCCTGATTTACGTATTTTCCCAGCGCGAGCTGAACCTGCGCCAGCGTCGGTGGATGGAGTACGTGGCTGATTTTGAAGTGGAGATTCTCTACCACCCCGGCAAAGCAAACGTAGTGGCGGATGCCCTGAGCAGGAAGTCAGCTTCGGTTTTCAGACTATCTGTGCAGTCCCTGGTGGAGGAGTTCTTTCTGATGAGCATCGCGGTGAAGCCCAGTGGTGGTCCGTCTCGTTTGGAGGTTGAGGAGCCGTCCTGGATTGTTTTGGCAAGGTTGCACCAGAGGGACGATCTGGATTTACAGCACCTCCGGAGTAGAGCGGAGAGGGATGAGTTGCCAGACTTCTCGATTGATGTGGAGGGTACTTTGAGGTACCGTGGCAGGCTGTGCATTCCCGCTGTGGAGCATATTCGAACGAAGATTTGTGAGGAGGCTCACGACTCCAGCCTTTCCTATCACCCCGGTTCCACGAAGATGTATCGCGACCTGAAGCAGATTGTGTGGTGGCCTGGCATGAAGGGCGATATTGCGAGATTCGTAGCGCAGTGTTACACTTGTCAGCGCGTCAAGGAGGATCATAGGAGACCCGGGGGGCAAGTTAGCACCGTTGGATATTCCCTTTGTGGAAGTGGGAGAGCATCTCCATGGACTTCATTACTGGTTTGCCGAGATCCCCACGGGGTCATGATGCGGTGTGGGTCATCGTGGACAGGTTGACCAAGTGTGCTCATTTCGTGTCGTACAAGATTGGTTATTCTATGGAGAAGATTGCGTCTCTGTATGTGCAGGAGGTCATTAGGCTGCATGGGGTTCCCGCGAGCATAGTGTCTGATCGTGATTCCAGGTATACCTCTCATTTTTGGCAGAGTCTGCAAGGGGCCTTGGGCACCGATCTCAGGTATTCTACGACCTATCACCCGCAGACGAATGGGCAGACGGAGAGGGTAAATCAGATCGTGGAGGATATGATCAGGTGTTACATTCTAGAGCATGAAGGAGCTTGGGATGAACGCCTTGGGCTCATGGAGTTCACGTACAACAAATGCTATCAGGAGAGCTTGCAGATGGCTCCGTTTGAGGCGCTGTATGGGAGGCGATGTCGGACTCCCCTATTTTGGGCTGAAGTGGGCGAGAAGCCAGTCTTAGGGTCCTGAGGCTTTGGAAGAGATGAGCGTTGCTGTGACGCAGATCCGTGAGAAGCTCCGGGTAGCTCAGGAGCGCTACGAGAAGTACGCCAATCGGTGTAGGGGTGATTTGGAATTTGCAGTAGGGGACATGGTGTTTCTTAAGGTGTCCCGGATGGCAGGCGTTAAGAGATTTGGGAAGAGCCAAAAGCTGGACCACAGGTATGTAGGCCCATTCGAGATCATCGAGCGCATCGGGGCTTCTGCGTACAGGTTGTTGTTGTATGTCTCTTTCCCCGGTGTGCATGATGTTTCCCATGTGAGCTAGCTGCGGAAGTGCGTCCGCAGCGATCGCCATGTTCTAGATTTTGTGCCAGTGCTGCAGCCCAATCTATCATTTGTAGAGCAGCCCGTTCGCATTTTGGAAAGGCAGGACCGAGTGTTGCGGAGGAAGACCATCCCTATGGTCAAGATCCTTTGGGACAATCAGGACGTTCGGGGTGCGACTTGGGAGCTAGAGTCAGCTATGAGGGAGTCCTATCCTCACCTTTTCGACTAGATTCCCTGGTAAGTTTTCGCCTCCTGAGTTTTCTTTCTTTTTCGTGCTATCTTCGTTTTGAATTGTCGCTGCAAAGTTTCGGGTCGAAACTTTTGTTAGGAGGGGTGACTGTAACGCCCCGGGTCCTTCTTTCAATTATTTTAACAAAGCGGGATTTTAATTTAGGGTGTCGATGTGTAGGGGCATTACCTTTCGGAATCGTCGTCGTCGTCCGGCGGGTTAGCTCTAGTTGGGAGCGTTAATTCGGTAAAGTGTAAGTATATGTATATATATGTACGTTTGCACTATATAAATTAAGGTACAAAGATGTATATAAAGAGCTATACAATATAAATACTATATATATACACGTATATGCGTAAAGGTTTGGGATACTTTTGGCCTTATGTTCGTGTGCGGGTGGACACATGTAGGTTTAACCATATAATGTATATATATAACTACATATGACATATATATATACATATAAACTCTTATTATTATCATTATTACTATTGTTATTATTATTATTATTAATATCATTCTAATGTTTTGGTTATAACCCCCTGCTGGCATCCATTTCGATCCCTGCTCTCCCTTTCTCCGATACCCCCCTTCCCTGACTTCTGTCGTGGAGAGCGCGCCTAGGGTTTCGTCGGTCGGAGCCGTTTTCGCCGCCGGTGCTGTCGGAGGAGGTCGGGTCGCCGGAGCTAGGGTCCCGGGCGGCCCTCTCCTTGCGTGGTCGCGGTCCGGCGAGTCGCCGTGAGTAAGCGAGGCAAGAAAACTTCTTCTCCTTCTCCCCCCTTCTTTCTTTCTCTTGAAGCTTGATTATTAATTGTGTCTGGAATCTCTTATCTCTTGATGCTTGGGTATGAAATTTTTCATTATGCGATGAAATCCTTGTTCCCTTTTGGGTCCGAACCGTTTAGGGTTGTGGTTGCTGTGGCTTGGTGCTCTCCTGCTGTAAATGTTGTATTGATTTCTTTTTTTTTTTTGTTGAATTGGGGCTGCATCCATACTTATACCTTTTTTTTTTGGTCTCTTGGGGCTGCTCTTCATTTTGCTGTTCTGGGGGCTGTTATTGGGGCTGCTCTTTATTGTATTGCTGGGGACTGTTTTATTGGGGCTGCTCTTCATTGTTTCACTTGGGGGCTGTTTGTTCGGGCTGCCCTTTGTTGTATTGTTGGGGGCTGTTGGTTGTGGCTGCCCTTTGTTGTATTGTTGGGGGCTGTTGGTTGTGGCTGCCATTTGTTTGCTTTCCCTGGGGCTGTTGGTTGTGACTGCCCTTTGCTTGCTTTACCTGGGGCTGTTGGTTGTTGCTGCCCTTTGCTTGTGTTACCTGGGGGGCTATTTTGTTGGGGGCTGTTTATTGTGGCTGTTTTGCTAGCTGGGGCTGTTTTGCTTGAGCTGCTCTTTACCTTGATTGCTAGGGCTGTTTTGCCTTGGGCTGCTTTTACCTTGTTGAATTGGGGGCTGAAACCTGCTGCTGTTTTGATTTTCTTTTGTTGGGGGCTGCCCTTGAATTTCTCTCTTAGGGGCTGCTTATATATATTTCCATGTTGAATTGGGGGTGCTGTTATGCTTTTATTTGGGGGGCTCCTTTCCATGTTGAATTGGGGGTGATGTTATGCTTTTATTTGGGGGGCTCCTTTCCATGTTGAATTGGGGGTGCTGTTATGCTTTTGTTTGGAGGCTCCTTTCCTTGTTGATTTGGGGGTGCTGCTATGCTTTTCCTAAGGGGCTGCTTCGCTTCACTCTTGTTGGGTTTCATTACTTGCAAAATAATTCTGCGCTCTTCGATTACAAGTAACTAGAAATGGTCAATATTATGGTGGTTCTATTTGCTAACTCCTCGGCACACTTAATTGGCCCTGTTTTATTATATGCTAGCTGCTATGGTTGGGTGAATCTTTCTATTCCTCTTTTATATGCTAGCTGCTATATGTTTAGCTTTGTTCCGATCCTGGGCTAATCCTTGAAGGTTTATTCTGGTTGATTTTGTTCCGGATCATGTTTTACTTGGCTACTTCTGCATATTTACTTGGCTAAATATTGATGGACTTGTTTGCACTGGAAGGATGGGTACAGGGAACACTGGGTTCCCCCATCACAGCTCTTTTAATAGTGGTTGGTAGAATGGGTACAGGGAACACTGGGTTCCCCCACCACCACCACGACGCCTTTTTATTTGGGGTGAACATCCCCTTTATGTGAGTGGTTAGTGACATTGTTTTGGGTCCGCCACCACTGGTCCATTTTTGCACTATATGCCAAGTTTAGTCATGCTCTTGCTTATCGGGCTGGTTCTATGCGGGATCTTCCTAACCTTCTATTACTGAAATCTTTATATAAGCGTATATATATAGTTATATATATATGGGTATATGTATATATATATGTATTTATATACCCCTTTCAGCTTGGATATGTCACTTGTTAGTTCTCCTGCTCTTACTTTTAACTATGCTGTTTTCTTGCACCCTTTGGGCTGAGGCATTCTTTTCTTATGGATGCCTCAGGTTCAGGTTCGTAGCTGTCGCAGGTTTTAGAGTAGGGTTGTTCAGTTTCTCGGGTGGAGGGCTTTCCTCCCTATTAGGTAAGGATTCAGTTTCTCTTGTGGTAGCGTTTCTTTTGGCTGTTGACTCTTTTCCTGCGGGTTCGTGTCAGTTGTTGACGCCCGTATGGCTTTTGTTTGGTTTACTTGCTGCTGCTGCTGCTAGCTTCCTTTACTGCTACTTAGTTATTTTGTATTCGTACACTCTGGGAAAAGCCTATTTTGCTGAATATTAATGCAATTCTTTTAGCAGATAAAAATGTGTTCTTTTAACTGTTTGTCGCATTTATTATTAAGTATTACCTATTTGCAAAGCGTAAAACAGAATATAATGATACTTCTTTATTATATACTAAATTTAGACCGGCGATCGCCCTAGAGACGTCTCTGGTCTTCAGCGCCGTTAGGAATAAAATGAACTTATTTTCTTCTGTTGTGTACGCATATTTTTGATAAAGAGCGGCTATATAAACCGCAGGGCCGAGGGGCACGGCTTCCTAACCTAATGAAAATAATCTTAAAAGATAATGCTTTTATTAATTCATATCTTTTCTCGAAAAAATGTTCGTTTGAGTGCTCGCCTGAACGTCTGTAGTTGTCCCCTACAGAACGTGACATCATGACGCGTGTTTTCCCCCTTTACTCTGATATTATAATTTATTTCGGGAAAATACGGGTTGTGACAGTCGCTGACCGGGAGCGTTCTCACCTATCTGTTGGGGCGCGACTACCGGGACTACGGGATTCTCGAACTCGCTCCTCGTAGCGAATGGGAGCTGTAAGGTCTGCAAGATCTCTCGCTTGAGGTCCTCAAACATTTCCAACGTCACCTCTTTCGCGGGTGGTTGCGAGTGGCCTGGGTCAGATCTTTCTTCCTCACCTCCAGCCATGGAGCTCAGCTAGAGATTTTCTTGTGTAGGATACGGTCCACGCTCACGCACCAAAAATTTGTAAACCATCAATCGGTCTCTTGAGTTCGAACCCACCAGGGGGTGTATCCTACACCTACTTGTCCCTCACTTGCACTCTTGACTGTGGATGAAGAACTACGAACAGACCCAAAGTTGTAGCGAGGAGGACCCGCTACACATCCGGAAGATCTTAGAGAGCTTCCCCTCCCAAACCAATGCTCAGTTGGGCACCTTGGAGGACAATACGTGCCAACCAAAACTTGCCTAGGAGGAGAGAACCCAAAAGATCCGGTCTCCTCTAAGGTGCCCTTAAGTGTCTATTTATAGATTCTCTAGACTGGTCTGCAAATAGCTTCATTCTGCCTTTTAGTTTTACTAACCGCACCCCAAATTGGTTTGCTAACAACCTAACTCCGCTGTTACGAAGGACTATTGGCACCCACAAAGGGTATCTAGGTAATTTTCCCACTAAAGCCTTCTGGGCTAGTGGTTCGTAAAGACACCACTGGCCGGACCTCTCGCACACTAGATTCCACTGGGCGAGTGGTTCGTGGGGGCACCAATCGCCTGATACTTGGCCCACTTGGCGAGTGGGGTTCCGCCCTCACTCGCCTGACCTTCCGCACATTCACACTCCTAAGCGAGCGAGTGCCTCGCGGATGAGTCTCGCACTCGCCCTGAGGCTCCCCTGCCTCTCCTGACCTGGGCGAGTGCCCTTCTTGACCTATCTTTCATGCCTTTTGAACCTTTGGGACCTGGGGACCCACTCGACGAATATGAGGTTGTACATGCGTATAACAAAATCCCCCATCATGGGGGTGCGCATAACCAAATTTATGATCATGGGTGTGCGGATATCAAGACTCCCTAGCAGCATAATTACCAAAATCTCTCTCAGAATCTATAAAAGGGACCCAAAGCCTCATTTGAGATGACTCTTGTCTTCTACGCCTGAGAGAGCTCCAGAGCCTTCTTTCGAAGATCTCCCTGAGTTCTCCTTCAGCGCTTAAAGATCCCTTCGAAGATCTCCCTCAACATTCGAAGATCTCCTTCGAAGTTTGAAGATTCCTTTGCATACGACTGAAAGATCTCCTTCGAGCTTTCAAGACAGCTCAAAGAACTCCTTCGGCCTTTGAAGATGGCTCGAAGATCTCCTTCGGCCTTTGAAGTCGTCTCCAATATCTCCTTCAGCCTTTGAAGACGGCGTGAAGATCTCCTTCGTCCTTTGAAGACGGCCCGAAGATCTCCTTCGGCCTTTAAAGATTCCTTTGGAGCCTCGAAAATCTCCCATCGAAGACAGCTCGAAGACCCCAAAGCTCCTATCGCCTCCGAGCGCGCCGACGCTCCCGTCGCCTCCGTGCGCGCCGAAGCTCCCGTCGCCTCCGAGCGCGCCGAAGCTCCCGTCGCCTCCGAGTGCTCCAAGCTCTCGTCGCCTCCGAGCGCGCCGAAGCTCCCGTCGCCTCCGAGCTCGAGAAAGCTCATGTCGTCTTTGAGCACGCCAAAGCTCCCGCCGCCTCCGAGCGCGCCAAAGCTCATGTCGCCTCCAAGCACGCCAAAGCTCCTTTCGCCTCCGAGCGCCCCAAAGCTCCCGTCGAAACCGAACAAACCAAAGCCCCGTCGCATCCGAGCGCACCAAAGTTCACGTCATCCCAACGACCTCAAGTCCAGAGTCCAGAACCCCGGTTGCTGCATTCAACATTCTAGATTGCTTCCAAGCACACTCCAAGCGACCTCCGCGGTCTAGAAGAATTATTGTATTGAGCGGTGACATGTCACCCTCGAGAGATAACTTTTGTAATACACCAAGATATAGTGCAGTTTGGCTGGCACCGATGCGACCACGTTGTTTTTCACCATTTCTGAGTTTTTCACGCTAAAAAATCTTCTTGTCGGCTGTTAGTTTCCTAATTTGGCTGTTTGCACGCTCGGCTCACTCTAGAGCTGAGACGGTTCAATCCAACCGATCTACAAGAACATCGAACAACCCGCAACAAGAATATTTTAGAAAATAAAAAACAAGCCCGAAAATTTAACACATGCTATAAACCAATCTTCAGCACATGCACCCACGCATAACAATGAAAAACTATAGGGCCATAGTTTCAACCGCAATTCATTCAAAATTTCGTATAAACATTCATTCAAATACCAATACATAACATGAGATGCTCGTGGAAATTTTTTCCGACCGATGTCCGTTCCGAAATCTCCATCCGGGATGCGCTCTATTCTGCCGCGTGAAATTTCAAATGAAGGAGATCAAAACTAAAAAATCGAACCGAAAAAGTGAAACCGTTAGTAGAACCCTGAGTCCGGACTTCGGACGGAAAAATTTTGCCTGCTAAAAATAACGAAGGTTCCTTCGTCAGTCTTCTTGTTATATCTATCTTATAGTGCAGACAAAGGGAGAAGGTCAAAGTTGTGGATTTGACATCGTAAATCAGTCCACTTGGCCTTGGGAATGGAAGGCTATAGTCCAACAGACAAATTTATTTATACATAAACCAGCTTTATTTGGATATTATGTCCTTCTGCTCACAATTGCAACAAACCCCCCTCTCTCTCTCTCTATCCCCTCTCTCTCTCTTCTCTCTCTCTCTCTCTTCCCCCTTGCTGTCTTGTCTCTCATTTGGAGCACTGAGCATTCATATTTTCTCTTGAACTATAAAGCCGAAGCCAGTGAATCAACTGAAGGTATGTGAGAAAACCGAATAATCCTATGTTCTTTCTGCGGCCCCTGGATCTCTACAGCTTGGGTTTTGTTTTAAACCAGGCATATATATTTCTCCATGAACAATAAAAAACTGATTTTTCCTGTCAAGAGATATGCAAAAATCACTTCTTGATTGAGTAGAGTAGTATCGTGGCTTTTGAATCCCTAATTTTCCTTTGAAAGATGATGATTTTCTGGTCAGATTTTGTGAAATTTGGGCGGTTTTTCTGCTTTGATTCAGATTTTTGTGCAATGAGAGCTCCAGGCTTTGTTCTGTTCTATTTTTGTGTTTTTCTTTTGAAATTTCAATATAAGCTTTGCTCTACTTTGAAGCAGAAATTTCTTTAAGGTCCGTTCGGCTGGACGGAATTGGGGTTTCATAATTGTAATTTGAGGTTCAATTCCAATAAAAAGGGACCTTCAATTCTAATTCAGGGCATCAATTTCATCCAAATGAATTGACTATTGGGCATATTGGTGGTGGAGAAAATTAGGCCATATAAGATCATTTCCTCATCAATTTCTTCATTTTTGTTGAGTTGTTTTCTTAGGTTCTGCTCTTCCTGCTGCTCTTTGTGCCCTTTTAGTGAATATCAAATTGGGGTTAGGGTTTTATCTTTTTTTCTCCCAAAAATATTTTTTCCCACCCTTTGGTAGTGGTAGTATTGTAGACTTGTAGTATGTTCTTAGAAAAATTTTTTGAGAGGCTTTATTACTAACTTTTGTAGTTGTATAAATCTTTATATTTTTTTCCAATTAAGTCATATGCCTTAAAGCAGGGTTTGAGAAGAGGTGGTTATATGCAGACTTACCCATTAATTTGTGGAAAATTGTCATTTACTTTCCCTGAGGTTTGGCTGACCATTTACATAGCCGCTTGAGGTTAGACAAAGTAGTCAATGTTAGCTCTCCGCTCAAGATATTCTACAATACCTCATCAACATGTGGAATGGGTATTTATAGTATCTCCAGCGTAGAGCAAAACCCTAGTGACACGGTACCCGGCAGGTCGTTCCGAGTCGGTCCTGACACGCGCGGACATATTATTATTATTAGAACTAACAATCTCCTCCTATGTCCGCGGTATACCGACGTTGGAAAAGGGTTGGTGTGTGTAATGTTCAACCAGTTCGACTCATTACACAACCGTGTCCGCAAGTACCTGTTATAACATATTGGACTGAAGAAAAACATAAGTATGTATGCACGCATAAGAATAAAACATAAACTAAGCAGCATCACATGAAAGTCAAAAGTACAATCAGAGAAATAGGTACCAGAAGACCTAATGTCTCATGATCAACAAAAGAGCAGGAAATAGTCCAAACAAAACAGGTAAAGGAAAAGAGCTAAACAATGCTCTAGGCCAAAGAAAGTAAACCAAACAGATACTCTAGAGATCATCATCCAACAGATCATCATTGTCAGGATTCCATCTTGCAAGTGCTCCTCCTACAGCAGCAGCTCCTGTAATTTCTAACAAAGAACTTCATTCAGAATGAATTCAGATATGAAAAATGTACATGTATCTAGTTCTGTTTATAAGAACGTAGTACTTAATTATGCTTAAGAGGATATTTTGTAGAGTATTTCAGTTTTAACCGCAGAATCCATTAACTGTTTCCAAACGAAACGATATCAGACTTCTGGACAAACGCAGCTATATCTGTGTTCCTATGTGTGATATCCTGGTTACTGTTCTTCTAGGGTTAATTGGAACTCATCAAATGTGAAATGGAACCAATCAACAGGAGAAAGTCCAAAATAAGTTAGATCGTGTTATCAAATGTGGAATAACACTCTCCTCCAAGTTAAGGAAGACGAATCTGGATGAGGTTGTTATCATCAAATGTGGAATGAAACAACCAACCAGAAATTCGTACTCAGCAACCAAAACACCAACAGAGCACAATATGCTAGATTTGACAAAGGAAGGAATCAAAACATTCGGACTTAGGCTGGTTTCAAACCGCTTTGAGTCCCATTTCCCCCACTGTTTTGATTGAACGGTCTCGGGGCATTCCTTTTGTCAGTGGATCAGCTAGATTATCCTTCGATCGCACGTCGACCAAAGTAATAACGCCTTGTTCTTTAAGATAATTCAATAGGGCGTGTCTCAGTCGTACATGTCGTCTCTTAGTGTTAAAGAGGACATTCTTAACAACTTGGACTGCAGCCTGATTATCACAGTATAGGCTTAAAGAATTGATTTGAACTCTAGACAAGGGAATGTATAAGATCAAATTCCTGATCCAGTCTGCCTCTTCAGCAGCTGAAGCTAAGGCAAATAACTCGGCTTCCATAGACGACAAAGCTATGCATGTCTGTCTCTTGGACTTCCAAGTAACTGCAGCGCCACCCAATGTGAATATAAATCCACTTGTGGACTTGCTGTTTGAAACTTCTGAACACCAGGAGACATCAGAGTAACCTTCCAAAGTAGGAGGGTGACCAGTGTAGTACAGAGCGTGGTCTTTAGTACCTTTGAGATACTTCATCAGCCTATCTAGGGCATCCCAATGCTCTTTGCCTGGACTACTGGTAAAGCGACTTAGCATGCTTACGGAGAAAGCAATGTCAGGTCCAGTGCAGCTTGTGACGTACATGAGACTTCCAATGATCTTTGAGTACTTGACTTGATCAACGCTTGTTCCTTCATTCAGACTCAGCTTGACGTTCGGATCAGTTGGTGTTTCAACATGCCTACAATCTTTATAACCCCAGGTATTAAGAATCTGCTCTATGTAGTGAGCTTGACTCAGAGTGACGCTTCCCTTGTCTACTCTTACTTTCATACCTAGTAGGGTATCGACGGGACCAAGGTCCTTCATATCAAACGTTTTGGCGAGAGCGGACTTAATATCCCTCACGACAGCTATGTCTGACTCCAGGATCAACATGTCATCCACATATAGGCATATGATGACTGTCTGGTTTGACATCGAGCGGTAATAGAGACACTTGTCTGAGAGACTGGACTGAAATCGAAAGCTCTTTACCACTTGATCAAACTTCATGTGTCACATCTTAGGTGCTTGTTTAAGCCCATAGATAGATTTATCGAGTTTGCACACTTTAGCCTTTAAATCTGTATGGACAAAACCTTCAGGTTGTGCCATGTAGATCTCTTCATTTAGTTCTCCATTCAAAAAAGCTGTTTTCACGTTCATCTGATGGACGATAAAATTCTCGATGGAGGCTAAGGCTAGAAGAATTCTAATGGTAGATAGGTGACACACAGGTGAATAGACATCAAAATAGTTGATTCCCCCTTTGTTGTTTATAACTCTTAGCTACTAGACGTGCTTTGTATCTGGCTATAGACCCATCGCTATGTAGTTTCTTCTTCAGTACCCACTTGCATCCCATGACTTTAGCTCCTTTCGGTAGGTCCACTAGATGTCAGGTATTATTTTGTAGCAGCGAGTTCATCTCATCATCGATAGCTTCTGCCCACATTAACGCATCTCTCGATCTCATCGCTTCCTGATAGGAGAATGGATCATCCTCTAAGTGGTAGGTGACGAAGTTCTCACCAAAATCTTTAGGGATTCTATCTCTTGTAGATACTCTAAGAGGAACAGGGTCGACCTCTAGAGGTTGGGGAGCAGTGCCAGAGAGGCCAGCTTCGGGTTCTACCGTAGACTCTGAGATCATGTCAGTAGATCCAGGAACGGTCAGGCCATGATCTTTGATAAATTTATGTTCAAAGAAGATAGCATCTCTAGACTCTATCACTGAATTAGTGGATAGATCCAGAAATCGGTCAGCTGCACTGTCTTCTGCACTGCCTAGATAGACGCAGGTTGTCGTTCTAGGTCCCACCTTAGGTCTTTTAAGGTCTTGTATACGCACATAGGCGATACAGCCCCAAGTCTTAAGAGTGTCATATCTACAAAGATGACCGTGCCACAGCTCATAAGGAGTAGAACTGAGCTTTGAGTGAGACACTCTATTCAGAATGTGATTTGCAGTAAGGACTGCTTCCCCCCAGAAGGAATTGGGCATGCCAGCGGTCAGGAGCATAGAATTTAACATCTCTGTTAAAGTTCTATTCTTACACTCAGCAACGCCATTTGATTGGGGTGAGTAAGGAGCTGTAGTTTCAAGGATTATGCCCTCAGTGGCACAAAACTCCCTAAACCCAGTTGCAGTGTATTCTCCTCCTCGATCACTTCTAAGTCTCTTAATCTTCAGATTTAACTGGTTTTCTACCCGAGATTTGAAGATTTTGAAGGTCTCGAATGTCTCGTCTTTCGATTTCAATAGGTAGACATGACAAAATCTGGAGAAATCGTCAATGAAGGTAATTAGATACTTCTTTCCCCCTTTAGTGGCATGATTCTGAAAGTCACAGAGGTCGGAATGAATCAAAAAAATTCCAAAAGTTGTGTGCTCCTAGAAACGGTCTTGAAAGGGTTTCTAGTTATTTTGGTTTGGGCACAAACCTCGCACCTATCAAATTGAATAGAGAAATCTAACGGAATGTTGTGACTCTTAGCTAGATCGCGCATCTTTTTATAGTGAACGTGTCCAAGTCTATTGTGAAGTAGCTTTGGATCTAACAGAGACGAACTCACTTGATTTATGCACTCGTTTTCTAGGCTAAGTCTATACATTCCATTAATTAAGTAAGCGCAACCAAAATAATGTGAATTAACAGACAGTGTTATTCTACCGCTAATGGTTGTGAAGGACATTCCGGACTTATCTAACAAGCTCATAGAAATTAAATTTTTGATTAAATTAGGAACTAATTTAACATTTTGCAAAAAAAAAATTTACCTGAAGAGAGGACGAGCTTTGCCGTCCCAACATGAGTGACGACTGTCGCTCCTCCATTGCAATTCTCAACTCTGTCTCGGACTGCTCTGACGTCAGTGAGAAGACCTCTGTCATTTGTAACGTGACAGGTAGCACCGCTGTCCAGCCACCACTCAGAAGACGCACTGCAGTGATTGCTCCCGATCATAGCCACAAAGGACTTGGGATCAGAAGTATCGACCACCATGTTTGCCGCCTGAGGTGGAGCTTCATCCTTTTGCTTCTTCGGACCCCTACAGTCAGCAGCCCAGTGACCCCACTTGCCGCAGTTGTTGCATTTACCCTTCTTCCTATTGAGAGAAGGCTTCTTGACAGCCAACTGGGCAGGAGTGTCAACTTTAGGTGCCGGGGGCTTCCGAGGAGGCTTATTAGGTCGAGAAACGAAGTTGACAGCCTGTGGGGGCTGAGCAACCTGCTCCGCGCTCTTTCCAGCGATGTTCTGGTCCTCGATGTGAATGAACCTTTTGAGTTCATCCAGAGTAATCTTCTCCTTCCGCCTGTGCATATCCGTCTTGAATGTCAGCCACTCCGCAGGTAGCTTGCTCAGGATCAAGTACACGAACAGATTGTCGTCCATCTTCGACTGATCGTCCTCCAGCTTGTTGCGCAGATTTTCCAGCTCTATGATTTGGGAGGTGATCGACAGATTCGCTTTGAGGCGGAAGTTGAAGAACTTCTCCCCAATGAGCGATTTGGACAACACCTCCTCCTTCTGGAAATGTGCGTTGAGATGATCCCAGATCTCCTTTGCAGTCTTGTAAGCGTGGTAGGTCAGTGTGAGCCGAGGATTGAGGGAATTCAACAGGTAGTCCCTGCAGAAATCCTCATCCTTGATCCACTGATATTCGTCTACGCCCTCGCTAGAAGACGCAAAGTCACTCTGCACAGTATAGAAGATTCCGCGTTCCTTCATTCCTAGCTGGACTTGTATTTTCCAACTGAGGAAATCGGACGCGTCGAACGATTGCAATTTGGTGACGTCGAGCGCGCTCTTCTTCGACATCGCAGCAGTATTCTAAAAAATAGAAAACTGAAACAAAATCACCTGATTCGCGCGAAGATGACCGAGAAACTTCGGATCCAATATAATGATTGTGTGCCCTCCCGGCTGAACAATCGCCAAAGTCTTGACAATCGGAACTCCTTCCGACTAAATTTGAAGAAATTTCTGGAAAATCTGGAAGGCGAAAACGAAGATCTGACAGACTGAATCTGCAGCAATCTGGACTGGGATCTACAGTAGAGTAGATCTGCAGTTGAGAGATGATAGTAAGCGGTCGAAAGAAACTCCACTTGCGATTTCCTATCTCCAATCGACAGAGATCTTCACTTCGACAGATCAATTACAGGAGAGCAAAGAAGTGATCAACTTGGATCTGGAAGAAATATGAGACTATGGATCCAATCCTAGCACTGGAGGCTGTTAGAAGAACAAACTAAGGCAGCGGGAGACTCCTCAGATCCAGACTGAACTTGGCCTCTTTCACTAGATCTGGAGCGGGAGATCTACAGAGAAATAGCGACTAGCTCCTTCCCGATCAAGATCAGATGGCGACGGAAACGCGAACAAAGATCTGCGATGGGTTTTTCCCTCTACAAGATCTGCGACGGGAGAAACGTGTCCACGGCGATCTGTAACTTCAGGATCTGCGACTTCAGGGATCAAGGATCTGAATCGACCTAGATCGGAAGATCGGCGCAGAGAGAGAGACATGATCTTCCTCTTTCACGATCTTTTCGCTTGGCGCAGAAGAGGCGAGGGAGAACGGCGCAGGAAAACGCCACTGCGTGGCTTCTCCTTCACGAACGGCAGAGACAAAATCGGCGCTTTGCGATCTTAGCGACGCCGACAGAAGAGCCCAGCGAAAAACCTCGCAAGAACGAAATCGCGAATCGCGAGAGAACGGGAGCGAGAGTTTGAGCGGAAAACCTAATTTTTCTTATCTTGAGAATGTTAGCTCTCCGCTCAAGATATTCTACAATACCTCATCAACATGTGGAATGTGTATTTATAGTATCTCCAGCGTAGAGCAAAACCCTAGTGACACGGTACCCGGCAGGTCGTTCCGAGTCGGTCCTGACACGCGCGGACATATTATTATTATTAGAACTAACAGTCAATACATCTCTTATGATATAGTTCTTATCAAATTGTATTAATTGAAGATTGAAATGACTTTTTTCTCCTTCATAGATATGGTATAAGTGATGTTTGGTATTGTTTTAATAAAACATAAAAAATTCAATACTTAAGTGGTATTCTTGGTATATTCTTTGTTGCTTTACTACATTTTACATAAATTTATGTATACGTTAACTATAGGCCCTGTTTGGGAGAGCGGCGGGAGAGTAGTGATAGTTGTTAATGCGATCATGTAAATGCAAGTAATATTTGGGTAGGTGCGGTCACGAATGATGTTTTCTCAACACGATGTTTTAGGCCAAATCGCCGCCACAATCATTCATGTGTGATCAAGCGTTGGCAGCCGTGAACACCCAGACCCCATAAAAGTGTTGGTCCATAAAACTATCCTAAAAGTTCCCAACAGGTAAATCGCCACAATTTCATTTACTACTATAGGTTCATCTTGCAAACACTTAAACATCATAGCTGTCCCAAATAGAGCCTATATGTTCAAAGTTTGTAATATTGTTTGGTCAATTATCCCTTCTATTATGTTTTTCAGAGGAACAAACATATTTTAATTTTAAATTAACAATAGTTGGATAATAATTTTAAAACTTGGAAGACATTTGACATTTTGTGAAACTTCAAGCTATGCATTTGCAGGGAAGATGTTTACATGACTCAAACCCATGACCTCTAGAGTAAAAACTAAGAACAACTTGTGCGTTTCTTGCGACAATTCAACTGTATATTATTCTGAAGTTTTGGGTTAATGTCAACTTAGAAGTAAAAAGGGGGAAGAACTTGACCAATGACCCGAATAGTAATTCCAAAAAGTTACAGTACATATATCATAGTTAAAATATGCTAAGGAGATGCTTTGAACACTCGAGACCACTCTGATTTCTTCTGAGGCAAACCTTCCGGTGTTAAAACTTGTAGTAAATGACGAAAGCTATTTTCACTCGTTCGAAAGAACATAAAAATCATTTCAGGACAAGTAAGAAACATCATTTTGCGGTCATTAATGGAGTTTTAATGTTGCACATGGCAACTGTATAGTTAGTAACCAAACCCTCAATGTTTCTTATCGCATTGGTAGTGTGGCAAGGTGCTTTGGTCTGTGTTATGGATCTCACGCCGTCAGTTATCCAGCAATTATATTATTATGAGTTTTTAGGTATCAAGTCGAGTTGTATGAGTCAAGTCGTATTGAGTCAAGTTGTATGAGTCTAATCGAGTTGAGTCGTAGTTACAGGTTATTGGAATCTTAGTATTTTAATGTTCACGCATCTCTTTATATTGGGTATTTACGCCCATGCCATCAGAGTCTTATATAAGGGGACCCTTGGGTCATGTATTTGGGGATGCATGAATTAAATCAATTTTCTCTCTCTGTCTCTCTCTAACTCTTCTCCTTCTCTCTAGTCTCCTTTTCTCTTCCTCTAGTTTTCTCTTCTCATCTTCTTCCCCATTCTAGGGTTAGCCCCTTATATCTCCACTCCTCTGCTACCTCCGACAAACCCTCGAAATAAGCACATAACAAATTGCCCCTTGTATCTCCCCTCCTCCTCTACCTCCGACAAATTCTTGAAATAAGCACATAACAGTCTGGTTTCTTAAAAAGCACACGTATATCACTTTTTCAAGCACATGTTAATTTAATGTGTGTTTAACCGAAGAATGGAATTGGCTTTGTAGCCTTGTTCCAAGATTGTTGGAGTTTTTCTATGGAGATCCTTCAAATATCATAGCTATACGCCTTTCTTTTTATTTGTAAAATTTCGATCCCATGATGCCTCCGACAAATTCTCGAAATAAGCACATAACAGTCTTGTTTCTTAAAAAGCACATGTATCTCACTTTTTCAAGCACATGCTAATTTAATGTGTGTTTGAGCGAAGAATGGAACTGGCTTTGTAGCCTTGTTCCAAGATTGTTGGAGTTTTTCTATGGTGATCCTTCAAATATCGTAGCTATACGCCTTTCTTTTTATTTGTAAAATTTCGATCCCATGATGCGAAAGAGATGGCTAGAAAGTTCATCTTCGAGCTAGTCTTGCATGGTGATGATGTTTAGCTTCAACTGCATTGATTTGTTACCACATTTGAAGACCTATTTAATGAGCTCCATGTTGTTTACATCCCAAATATGAATCTGATTATACCCCCAAGCCAGATGTGTTAAACTATTTCAATGCTAATTGACGAATTCTGTGTTGAAACTGATATGTTTGGGATGATTCAGTTTTTAGATGTAGATATTTGAGTCCTTTCTTTTATTGCTTATTAATTGAATTAGAATGCAGTCTACAATCTGTTGCATGCAAGCAATCAAACTGAGAAAAAATGTCAAACACAATAACTTTTTGCGATTACACACATAGAATTTGTCGAGGAAGGAGAGAAGGGGATGCGAGTGGTTTACTCGGAGGTGAAAAAGCCATGGCCCTACCCTAATTGTGAAGATCCACTCTTTTGTAGAAATCAATTCAAAGGATTCCAATACAATTTGCCTATTGGGCATACAAAAACGACAACGCTCGAGCACCGATGTTGATCCTTAGCGCATCCATTGCAAATTGCATAGAAGCTTGCAACATATCATACAATATTAGGAGGAGCAATTTGGGAAGAATTCACGAAACAATGGAGTATCAGAGGCGAAATGTGAGTCAATCAGTCCATAAAGGCATTGTTTGTGTCAAGCTGAGCCCAAAATGTGGCCTCTCTCTCACCCCAACCTCTCCAGTCATTGCGGTACTACTGGAAATACACCATCAGGCAAGTGACCTTTCAATAGACTCATTGCTGAGGACTCTATCTAAAGAGACTTGCGCCGATGGGGTGCTACCGGAAGATACCCTTGTCAAGTAACTTTCCTGAGCAACTCTGTCGACATAGCTTGTCGATCTTCTATCCAATAACTTTTCGAAGATGTTAGACCAAGTACTCCAGTCATGATATCTATTTACACAAAATCATGGGTAGAAATATTCCTTCAGGTGAAACATCTTCGAGTTTCTTGTACTTTATTAGGTGGAGGCTAAGGCATTATGCCACCGTGTCAAGTGTTATCAGAGCTTCCACATGCTTGAAGCGTGATGAGAACCAATGGTAGTGAAAGCGACTAACAGAATTGTTATGGGGATCAAAGTGTTGAAGGTCACTTTGCAGCTCGCTGTAACGTGACCTTTCTGTGGGAACTGGGTTTACATAATATGTCATGGGATAGGCTTTGGATACTCATAGACCGAGTGGAAAATTGTTGTGATGTTTGTCTCGATAATCACTGTATCTATAAGGAGGGGGGGCAAGCTCTTCATCCCGGAAGGAGGCCCCTCACGCCTAGGTGCATGTGGTCAAGAGTTGTGACTACAGACATGAAGCATGCTTTATCAAGGAAGAGAAGTATGCATGCTCAACATTTGATTGCCATGAATCACCAGCCAAAGTTCAAACTCTAAAATAGGGGTAGGATAGGAAGGATGAAGGAACTTGGTGGGAGCATTGGTCTCGCAAATGACCCCGTGTTCCGTAGGGGGCACCAAGCGTCAAACTTCTCCTTAAGTTCCTTGAGGCGCAAGAACCTTGTAGTCTACTAGTTAGATATTCGTAGGAGCTTTCTAAACTGTTCGCAAGTAGTCCAAATGAAGTCAACTCATAAAGTAGGATCTTTATCGCGACTCCAACTATGCTCAAGTATGTTAAAGCGACATCTCCACACAAGAGAAGCCATCAGACTCCGTCTTTAAGTTTCAAAACCAACACGGGGGGAGGCAGAATGGTCGACGAAAATATCGTGGACGCAACGAAGACATGAATTGCAGGCATGTTTTTTTTTAGTTGTACTGATGTGCATTGCCTAGGCCTTCCATACAAAGTCAGGGCTGAGTTCTTCACAAGAGGGAGGGAAGGCTGATTCGAGTTTTTCCAAAGAGAAAGAGACAGATTTGGGCGACGACAAAAAAAGATACTTCAGCATGGACGACATCAGAACATAGGTGACCTGTGAGTAAAGTCATTCCCGAGGACTCGTGCCCAAGAGGCTCGTGTTGAAGTGGTACAATCAGAAGGAGCCCTCGAAAAGCAACAATTTTGAGTAACTATACTAAGGAACTCTGCCGAGTTAGTTTGTCCAACCTCAGTTAGTTAGTTGAAGTTAGATCAAGTGTTTTTTGAGAAACAATGAGTTTCTCATATTCCATGACTAAAAACCAATATTGATTTCTAACAACCAACTGACCCTCACTTTGGAACATTGTTTAATCTCTTATGATCAAACAATTTATATTTCATTAAATCTTAAAGGAATTGCATAATATGATGCAACTTCTAAATCTTAAAGGAATTGCATTAAACAAAATAATAATTTGCTAATGACATTGAGTGACATAATGTGAATATCATTGAGGCTTATATTGATTATAAGAAGGCTAGAAATCTTGCTCATAGTGGAGTAAATAAAATAACAACAACAACACTCAAGTCTTTATCCCACTATAGTGGGGTCGGCTATATGGATCCTTTGTCGCCAGTGTGCCCTATCTTTAGTCATAATCTCACTAATGCCTAAGTACATCGTGTCTTTCCTTATAGTTTCATTCCAGGTCTTTATTGGTCTACCCCTCCCCCGTTTAACATGCCTACTGACTAAACTCTCACAACGCCTAACAAGTGCCTCTAATGGTCTCGTTTGTAGGTGTTTGAACCATCTTAGTTGAGCTTCTCGCATCTTCTCTGCAATTGGTGTCACTTCTGTCTTATCCCGAGCACACTCCGCCTAAGTAGTCGCGGTTTTGGCTCTACTGTATCCTTCGCCACCGTCATCCCCGCCTCCGGCCATCCTCCGGCGAGAAGCCCATAACATAAAGATTCTAGACATGATATGTGATTTTAATGAGGTGTTTTTAACAATTATCAGTCTTTCCTCTTAAAGATAAATAGATACTTAGGTGTGATATGCTTACTTACCTATGATCGATTATTCGGGAGGAGGATATAGTAACCGGCCGGGTGGTTAAAATGAAGAAGATGCTTCTGGAGTATTATGCAATATGAAGATACTCAGGAAACATAACAACAAATTTTAATAAATGGACATTAAGATTTGTCTGGGTTTGACTGTTGGGATGTGAAAAAAAATCATTGATATTTAAATCGAGTGTTCATAGGAATCCCCTAAAATCCGAATGATCGAACCGGAGTCTTTCACCCACAACCTCGACCGGCTCGCCGTGAGGGTTTTGGTGGGCCTTTTCCAGTGCAATTCTTAGTCCGTTTGATGCTTCAAACGGACGACGGAAGACACAGGTAGCACCGTCGCGAAAGCCGCGTATGCGTCAGACGCATACCCGCAAGACGGGCGCGCGCCCTTTTGTGGCGCGTACGTGCGCGCATGCTCGCGCGCGCAGCGCGCATGCGCAGCATGCGCAAACCACGGCGCGCACGCCCCCGCGCACCCCCTTGCACAACGTGCACCCCTGCGCACAACACGCACGCGCACACAACCTCGCCGGTCGCTTGCCGCCGTCGTCGTCGCCACCGTGGCCAGTGGGCTTGACCGGGCCGCCCGGGGGGAAAGGTCATCATATCCCTAAAATTGGTGATTATAGGAACCTAAACTGTGCATTCTTATTTGCCCGTTCAATAACCAAGAGAACGCAATTACTTGTGTGACCCCTGAAAAATTATAATATGGGGCCTAAGCTTTCATTTGAAGGACACAGAAAAGAGAGGAGAAGATAGAGCTCTAAAGTTTTTCGATGAAGAGTTGCAGACTTAATTCCAGTTCCAAGGCACGGTGACTCGGCTCAATACTCATTCTTCGGCTCAGCACGCGTATGCTTCCCGCGTGACCGCTCCGCTCTACTGACTGCTCCAGTGTGCGCTCCCGCACTCCGTTCTGCTCAACACCGGATACTAGAAAATACTTGTGAACGAGCGGTGGTTTGTCACTCTGAAAAACTAATCTTTGTACTTGACTGCTACTAGTGGATTTCGTCCAAGTTGGGTCTGGCCCCATGGTTTTAACCTTTCCGGTTCCATGTAAAAGTCTTGTTGTCTGCTGTTGGTTCTCTTTTGACTGTTTGTGCGTTCTGCTCATTCTCGAGTTACGACGGTCCTCCTCGGCCGGTTCGTAAGTGCGTTGAACGACCCGTAACAGGTGTGATTGAAACAATACTACAACTGCTGGTCAGCAAGTATAATAGAGAAACAATGGAGTTGACATCTATTGAAGATAAGTTGATAGAAGATCAATTTAGATGGGGCGGCCATGTATATTAAAGGCTAGAAAATACATCAATTACATGAGTAGGGGAAAATAATATTGAAGATTAGGGCTCCGTTTGACACGGCGATGGCGATCGTGAATGTGGTGGTTATGAACCGTCATTCGTGAAAGCCCGACCTCACCCAAGAAACTTCATCCCCTTTTATGCTCAGAACTAGTTTTCTTTTCTTGGTGGCAGTCATAACCGTTGTCAGGCCAAACATGGGTCGTGAAGAGGGATTGACCGAACCGAAGAGATTCACGGCCTTGGTGTAGCTACAACTCTTTTCTATTTCTTGCTCTACCTTCGTTGTTTGTCATAGCGTTCCATAGTTTCCATTGTTCGTTTCAACTGTTGATGATTCGTGTAAGCGGGACATTCTATGACGGGGGCATTTTTGTCCAAACTCGCCGGAGCAAAAACACCGCGCCAAAAGAAGCCTGGGTAGGAGAAGTGGTGAACTCAATGTTACTTAAATGAAAGTTGTTTAAGATAATTTGGATAGTGTAGGTCCCGCACCGTAGACAGTGCCATATATAAATTAATGAGATGGGTTGTCAAGAACGTAGATGAGGTAGGATAGGCAGTTGGTCAGATCTGGTATGGATCGTACATGGACGATAGTTGGAGTCGGCGACACTCCTTGGGTTCCCAGATGAGGGAACCCATGAAAGAGGATCAAGTTAGCCTTTGTGAATAGCTTGATGCACCTCGATCTTGCTCCTCGGTAGTCGGATTGATAAACCTATTTCAGTATCATTATCAATGTGGCGTAAACTGGGAATTGATGCGATTGCGAGTCTTTATGTACCGCTCGGACCTCGACGACCACAATCGCTCTTATATAGGGATCTTGCCCTACTATGGAATAATCTATTTCAATATGTATTATCCCAATCTAGTGCAACTTTTTGGAGGAATGAAGAAGAGACATCCCAGTTTCTCCTAGCATTTTCGTAGTCATGTCAACCGTCCGTTCAGCAAGGCGGTGGAGGCCGTGAACGCTGTGGTTATGAACCGTCGTTCCTAAACGCCCAACCTCACCTAAGGAACTTCATCCGCTTTTATGTTCAAAACTAGCTTTCTTTTATCGGTGGTGGTCATAGCCGTTGTCATTCCAAACATATATTCCATGACAGCGGCGTTTATGCCCAAACTCGCCGGAGCCAAAACGCCCCGCCAAACGGAACCCAAATCTTTTCTTCCCGTTGTCATGCCAAACATACATTCTACGACGGTGACATTTTTGCCCAAACTCACCGGAGCAAAAACGCCGCGCCAAACGGAGCCTCAACCTATAGTTTAGTTCTCCTCCTGGTTTATCTAACTATAGAAAACTTTATTTGTTTTGATAAAAACAGAAAAATGTCTTCTTTATATCACCCTTTCCATCAAATTTCTCATGCTTTTATACAATATGATGTTTTGCCCTTAAAATATGATTAAATGTTTATACATAAACCCATGCACTTAAATGTTGTTCTTTATACATTCTTCACCTCATTCATCTTAGGAATTTATATTTTTTATGTGAATTTCATTTGATAAATATATATTACAGATTTTATTTTTTTATTTTTTTAAACTCATCAGTCATCTAAACCTCAGTGAAGCCTAAGGATCCATTTGGCACGGCGGTGGCGGTCGTGAACACGGTGGTTATAAACCGTCATTCGTCTGGATAAAAATGTCTTAGTCATGACATTTAGGACCGCTCCCAAGAAAAAAAAACTAATTTTGAACATAAAATGAATGGAGTTCCTAAAGTGAGATCGGGCGTTCACGTTTATCAGGGGCGGATCTAAGAATTTCAACAAGGTGGGGTCAAACATCGTCTTCTTCCAGCAAAAATTTTTTTTTTTTGAGCGTCTCCATATATCAGAGCCGTTTCTCCCTCTCCTGACCACCATTTTGACATATAAGCAATCAAAATTCATTGACTCGTCGAGAGAAATTCAAATCCACTAACTGTTCGTGAACGACGGTTTGTAGCCACTGTGTTCACAACTGCCACAACCGTCAAAAGGCAGTAAATGATAACTAACTAATCTTTGGTTGACTTTTAATTGTATGTCTCTATTTCATGTCTATGGTTGACTTTTATTTCCCCCTTCTGCAGATAACCGCGGCGAAAAAAAAAACGAATTTTTACGCTCCACTGTTCTTCGATTATAGCATTTACAGTGTAGACAACCGAAGAATTAGACATTTGTGTTCTGCCAAATGGTTTGAGTTCTTCGGAGCTGGTCATGGCATCATCTCGCGGAACTTCTTTGGCGAGTTTTGCGCCTTCGGAAGCTTCCGACACTCGCGGAAACCCTAGCGGCAAGTCCCGGCAATGGCATTCGAGAAAACCAGCTCCGGATCATTATCTTCCTCGGCCGAATGATGCGCAGTACTGCACTCTCGAATCCTTCTCAACCACCGGCGAGAGCCAGGAGTCGGATAACGCCTGCGAATCTCCGGTGAGCGCTTCGTGCGTGACTGAAGATCTGAATGATCTGAAGGACATGTTGAAGGAGCTGGAGAACGTGATGCTCGGGCCGGAGGCCGACGCGGCGGACAGCTTTGACAGCTTCAACCAGCTGCTGATGGGGATCCCGAAAGGCGACATCAAGCATGTTTTGATTGCGTGCGCAAAGGCGATCGCCGACGACAATCTCGCGGCGGCGGAGTGGCTGATGACGGAGCTGCGGCACATGGTTTCCGTCTCCGGCGAACCGATCCAGCGGCTGGGAGCGTACCTTCTCGAAGGACTGGTGGCGCGCATTTTTTCGTCCGGCAGCGCGATCTACAAGGCGCTGAAGTGCAAAGAGCCGGCGAGCTCAGATCTGATGTCTTATATGCATACTCTGTATGAGATCTGCCCCTTCTTCAAATTCGGCTACATTTCCGCCAACGGCGCCATCGTCGAAGCCGTCGGCGGCGAGGATCGGGTTCACATCGTAGACTTCCACATCACGCAGGGAAACCAGTGGCTGATTCTCATGCGGGCGCTGGCTTCGAGGCCCGGCGGGCCGCCGCGTCTGCGGATAACCGGCGTCGACGACTCCGTCTCCGCGTACGCCCGCGGCGGCGGGCTGAATCTCGTCGGGCAATGGCTGTCGCGGTTCGCCGAATCATTGAATGTGCCGTTTGAGTTTCACCCTCTGGTTATGTCCGGCTGCGAGGCCGAGCTCAATCCCAGGAGCCTCAATCTCCGGCCGGCGGAGGCCCTGGTGGTGAACTTCTCCTTCCAACTCCACCACTTGCCGGACGAAAGCGTGAGCACGGAGAATCACCGCGACAGGCTGCTGAGGTTTGTGAAGGGGCTCGCGCCGAAGATTGTGACCATCGTGGAGCAGGAGTCCAACACGAACACCTCCGCCTTCTTCCCCAGATTCCTGGAGACGCTCGATTACTACACCGCGGTCTTCGAATCGATCGACGTGATGCTCCCGAGGGAGAAGAAGGAGAGGATCAGCGTGGAGCAGCACTGCCTGGCGAGGGAGATTGTCAACATAATTGCCTGCGAGGGGCGCGAGCGGGTGGAGCGCCACGAGCTTCACGGGAAATGGAAATCGCGGCTTAGAATGGCGGGGTTCGCTCCCTATCCGTTGAGCCCGACGGTGAACGCCGGAATCAAGTCTTTGCTGGAGAATTACTGCGAGAAATATAAGCTGGAGGAGAGGGATGGAGCTCTTTATCTTGGATGGATGGATAGAGTTTTGGTTGTGTCATCTGCTTGGAAATGAAGCTCTGAGATTATAGATTGTGTACTACTTCCTTAATAATTATAATTATAATATAATAAAGGCGCTTATATTTGTAGGTCCATAATAGCTATTTGTAGCCTCAAAACTTTTAATTCTTAAAGAGATTTTAACAAAACAAAAACAAAAACTCTAATTGTCGTCCGCTCATTTGAATCCCGTTCAGTTCGCAATTTGGGGCTTGCAAATATCCAATGAGGTTGCAAATAGCGATTTGGGGGTTGCAAATATCAACGGGCTGTAAATAGCTATTTGAGACCTGCAAATATAAGCGCCCTATAATAATATAATATAATAATATATGGAGTTCCAATCTTTTGCAATGAAACATGTAGAAATTATGTAAGTTTTGTGCGTGAAATTTTATGTTACTACTCTTTGTGACTAACATTGGTGCTCTGTTTTTTTTTTGTAAAATTGTATGTTTGTTTTTTTGTTATTAGGGGATGTGCAAAAATAGCAGAAGAATCGAGAATCGGAGCGAAATTGAATCGAATCGAGTGGTTCAAGTCGGTTCTCACGGGTCTCGGTTCGATTCCGGATCAAAAAAAAAAAGAATGTGGTAAAAATTATGCAACATAAGTAGAATCGAGAACCGAAATTGAGAGAGGTGAAGTTAGACCTAAAAAAAATCAGAGAAGATAATTGTCAAAGATGGGAATGCATTACAAAGATCATAATCCTCTTCTACATCTCCAATATATTTAAGTTAATAAATCATCATCAGATTCTTCTTGTTGCGGATCGCTTAGGGCTCTTGGTAGACCGGTTTACTTGAACCACCTTAGCTCGAGAGCGAACCAAGCGCGCAAACAGTCAATTTGAGATGTGTTGATTACACTGAGACTTTTTTAGCGTGGAAAAACCCGGAAAGGGTAAAAAACCACGTGGTCGGAGCTGTGCCGACCAAACTTCCACTATCTTCTGGGGGGTTACAATTAGAGATTTAGAAGTCGAGCGCGACAGGTCGCTGCTCGTTACAATATCAAAGAGAGAGAGAGAGAGAGAGAGAGAGAACGTTCCGATGGTGACAGGCCACCTCTCGGAAAAAACTAAGTTTTTTCCTTCTGAGAACGGTAGAGAACAAAAGTGAGAATGTCTTGTCCGCTTTCGTGAAGACGAAAGTGAGAATGTCTTGTCCGCTTTCGTGGAGACGAAAGTGAGAATGCCTTGTCCGCTTTCGTGGAGACGAAAGTGAGACTGCCGAGTTCTCTTTCGGGACGAAAGAAAACTTTTGAAATTACAGATTCACCCCTCTTTTGAAATTACAAAAACCTTTCATGTAAGAGTACATTTCATAACTCTCATTTTTTCATATCTGATAACTGCATATGTGCCTCTCTCTCTCTCTCTCTGTTCTATCTCTCCCTCTTTCTCCCCCTTTTGGAAAAAAGGAAGAAAATTAAAAAAATACCCTAATATTACATCATAAATGAAGCTTCTGGTTATTATTAATATAACAAAAGATCAACAATTTTCACCAAAATAAATTCATACAAATATTAAGAAAAAAAAGTAATGCAGATTCATTAAAAATAATAACTAGTACTGACTGAGTGCAGCATCCAAATCAACAAGAGTTCCTCAAGGACCCAAATGACATTTTAAAAAAAATACACTAAAAGCAGGAAAAATATTAGTAAGCATATCATCTCCATAACTACATACATCCAGACTAGTAAGAGATTTTCCATAAGGGCAGCCCGGGCCCCGCTAGGGTCGGGCGAAGGGTCCCACCACAAGGGTGAACTCGTGACTCGAACTCATGACTTCAAGGACCCGTGCGCCAAGGCTCCCCTTCAAGATTTTGCATAATCCGAAAAAAAAAATTAAAATTAAAACTAATAATAAACCCTTGAAGCCCCAACTCAGCTTGTCCCCCTCTAATCCCACCTTCCATCCAAAGCAGCTGCAGGCTGTTAAAAACTCTATACAAATTGCAGGTTCCACGAAAAACTGCGACCGCCGGTGGATTATCTGCTCTGGGGCAGCAGCGGCTCGTAGAACTGTTTATTATCTCTTGAGCCGAAGGCCCCGTTATTCGCGTAAAGTTTCGACATTGGGTTCACTTGAATCATGGCCGGGTTGAAGTCCGAGCCTGCGTACTGCAGGTGGTGTAGATGCTGTTTTTCGCCCAACGAACCGCCGTGGTTTGGGCCGACGCCCATATGAAGGTTTATGGGGTTCGGGTTATTGTCTTCGGGCTGAGAAAATTGATGCGGGATATACGACCTTTGGATGCTGCTGAGAGATCCCGTGCAGTCTGTTATCGAAGAACTCGATGGTTCGTGATTGGTCCCGGATTTCGCTGCGGGCACGTCGTGGTTGTGCTTGCCCTCATACGTGGTTATCACCGCTTTTGGATCATGGGAAGCTCTTTCGACGTGTTTTCTCACGGAGCAGCCCGGATTGGTGCACTTATAATAGCTCCTGGAATTTATAAAGGAAAAAAAGTTTGTGAAGGAACATAGAGATGGTTGAAGAATGGTGGTTTGGCGCACAAAAAAATCGAAACTCAAAAATTGCTTGGATATTGAGCCGAATTGGAATCGATTACAACTGATTCGACCATTTGACTCGAATCACATTTCAAGCCGATTTCGAGTCTGCCCCGTATCGCTCGAAATATTATTCGAATTAGCTCAAAATTATTTTAAATATAACATATTTAATAACATATTATTGTTGTAAAATTAAAAACACAAAAGTCTAAACCTAAACTAAAGGAGTAAAGCCTTAAAGGGCTTCATTTACTCAATTTTGAGTCTCCTCAAAATAAGAGGAAAAATTGCTCAATTTCAAGTCAACTCGATTCAATTTCGCCCCGGCTCGTAATCAAAGCCATTTTGAAGTCGATTTTAAGCCGAGTACGAATCAAAAATTTCAATTTCGATCCCAAATGGCTCGACTCGACTCGAAACACCCTAATGACGCATGATATGAGTACGACACACGTCATCCATCGAACAACACTTGAGACTTCTTTTAAGTGAGAGCCGGGCAGAAACGATGAGAGGGTAAGTTCTTCGAGCAGTTCATATATATATATATATATATGGACGAAGCAAAGGACATGAATGAAAGAGGCAGCAAGTTAAATATATGTTCTCTTCTACATAACACAAAAAAGGCACTAAAAAGTAAAAAAGTAGTATAAATGTATAATGACAGTTAAAAATATTACAAATATATATATTTAGGTGTTCTTTCATATGCATTCCCCTAAGCGCAACAAAAGTTGAGGCTATTCTTCCATTTAAAATGTGCATGCCAACTATACAAGTGACAATAATATTTGTAAAGATATAATAACAATAGCGGGAAGCTAAGGAGCTGACGGTTGTGTCGCAGTAATGCGCAGCCGTCGACCCTTGTGGTTCTCCTCCAGTCAGCACTCTCAATTACCCCTCCTCCGGACAGTCGGGCACTTCTTCTCCTACCGGTTCCACAACAGACCTTCTCCACCGCCCGCGTACAAGGGACCCGCCACTACTTCAATCACATAAGGATCGCAATGCGGCCTCTTCTTTGATTGCATCGTCATGTAAGCAACGAGCCTCAAACAACAACACCATCATTTGTGACATCTATGAGTATGGCGAGGGTTTCCTATTCATGCAGCCTTAGTTATTCTGGCGCACTAATGGGAGTTACGTTTGTGGGGAGTCGGATGATCAAACTGCCCGTGCCTCGTTCGAGCTTAAGAATAAGCTCGATTTGAAGGACATGTGAATGTTATAAGCCCACAATAGTTGTTATTTTTTATGTCAAGTCGTTTTATGTTGTGTCGGCGCAGGTCGCATATTTATATTTATGAAGTGTCTTGTACCATTATAGTTCATTTCATGTCTTATGCTATTATATTTCATGTATGTTAGTCAGTATGAATAACCTTATCGTAAAAACATCATGTATTTTCTATATATAGACCCTGGGGGTTATGAAAGGAATTAAGCAATGAATGATGTATTTTCTATTAGTATCTCTCTCTTAGTTTTCTCCTCTTCTCTCTCTCTCTCCCACTTCAAGTGAGATTTAGGGTAGAGCAAGGCTCCCCTCTATTGCCTTCGCCCGCCTTCTACTCCGGTTGAGCTCAGCTCTCACGACAAAAGAAGCACAACAGATCCTTTGGGTCATGAATGAGGAAGCAATGAGTATTGTTGGAAATCCCCAAAACTTTTATATATTTTCATGTGTTCAAATACAAAGGGAGAGTAAAAAAATATAGTAGAGGAGGAGAGAAAGAAAAACCTATACAAGGTGTGGGACTAATGAGGAGAAGGAATAAAGGGCCCAAAGATGGGCCTATTACATGGGCTTTTCTAATCTCTTTTCTAACACTCCCCTGCAAGCTGGAGCGTACAAGTCGTATGCACCAAGCTTGGATAAAAACTGATAGTATAAAGGCCTGGAGAGAGCTTTAGTAAGGATGTCAGCAACCTGTCTTGTAGCGGGAACATGCTCTAATTCTATCTTCTTTGACTGGACCTTCTCCCGGATAAAGTGACAGTCAACTTCGATATGCTTTGTTCGTTCATGGAAGACTGGATTCTTGGCAATGTGTATTGCTGTTTGACTGTTGCAAAGAAGGATTGTCGGAGATGAGAGTCTTACACCTAAATCATTCAGAAGGCTCTCAAGTCAGGTTAACTCAGAAGCAACGGCTGCCATGGCCCGGTACTCAGCCTCAGCAGAGGAGCGAGCAACCACAGTCTGTTTCTTGTTACGCCAGGTAATGAGCTGTCCACCAAAATATGTACAGAAACCAGTGGTAGAGCGCCTATCATCAGGAGATCCTGCATAGTCAGCATCACAGAACGCGACAAGGGATAGAGAGGTAGAAGGTTTGTACAGCAGTCCTTGTCCTGGAGCGTTCTTTAGATATCTAAGAATACGCTCAACAGCTTGAAGATGAGATGTCCGAGGAGCATGCATAAACCGACTTACTACTCATACAACAAATGAGATGTCCGGTCGTGTCACCGTAAGGTAAATTAGCTTTCCGACCAAGCATCGATAGTATTCGGGGTTTGTAAGCGGTTGGTCGGAGTCAAAGCTATGAGCAGAGAGCTTGTGATTTGCATCCATAGGAGTGTCCACAGGTTTGCACCCAGAGTATCCAGCATCTTGAAGGTGGTCAATACAGTACTTCCGTTGGGATAGAACAAGACCGTCAGGTCGTCTTGCTACTTCAAGCCCAAGGAAGTATCGAAGATTTCCCAGGTCTTTTGTCTGGAATGCCGAGTTCAGCTGTTGTTTAATATATTGTATCTCTGTGGTGTCGTCGCCAGTGATGAGGATATCATCAACATATACAAGAAGAATCACAGTGCCGGTTGACCGATGGTGGGTGAATAGAGAGAAATCAGTCGTGCTGCGAGTGAATCCCATAGCACAAACAACTTTGCTAAATTTGTCAAACCAAGCGCGCGGTGACTGTTTGAGATCATATATAGACTTCCGGAGACGACAGACCAAGGACTCCCCCGTGGTCTCAAACCCGGGAGGTTGGAGCATATAGACAACTTCCTGCAGATCACTATTAAGGAAGGCATTTTTGATGTCTAGCTGATAGAGGGGCCAATGACGATGGACAGCCAAGGAGATAAGAACACGAACAGTGTTCAGTTTGGCCACCGGGGAGAAGGTTTCCTCATAATCGAGTCCTTGTTGTTGAGTGAAACCTCTGGCCACGGGGCGAGCTTTCAAGCGATCAATGGTGCCATCAGCAGCAGCATGTTTAATAACAAAGACCCATTTGCAGCTAACACAGGAGTGGCCAGGAGGAAGGGGGACCGGATCCCATGTCTGGTTAGCCCAGAGGGCTGTCATTTCGTCGTCCATGGCTGCCCGCCAACCTGGATGGTGAAGAGCCTCCTGCACAGTATTAGGAAGAGAAACGAAAGAAAGAGACGTGGCAAATTGTTGGAGAGGGGGGAAAGGCGATGTAGAGATACGTAGTTGGCCAAGGGATGAGTCGTAGAGGTGGTCGCTGGATCAACCGTTGTCGGAGTGTCATTGGCATCAGGAGACTGTTGTAGGAGAGCATCCTTGGATTTTTGGCGAGTATAGACACGCAGAAGAGGTGGAGGTGCCACGGGAGGGATGTGAATCGAAGGTGGAGTTGGTGGTAGAGACGGAGTCATGACCGGGATGGCTGGTCGAGGAAGAGGAGTCGGGAAAGAGGGAGAGTAGTGAGAGGTAGGGGAGTGGAATGGTTGGTCCTCAGAGAAGGTTACATCAGTCGAGACCACTAGCTTGCCTTCAGTGGGAGAGTAACAGACATAACCTTTCTGAGTTCGTGAATAACCAACGAACATATACTTGACGGCGCGAGCAGCAAGTTTGTCGGTAGGTGGGCCAAGGAGATGAGCATAGCAAACACAACCGAAGACATGGGGTGTGAGAGGGAAAGGAGAGGTGGAGGGGAAAAGGAGACTGAACGGGGAGGCGAAAGCAAGGACGGACGAGGGCATGCGGTTGATGAGATGACAAGCAGTAGAAACCGCAAAGTTCCAATATTCGATGGGTACCTGCATTTGGAACATAAGAGACCGAGCTACATCAAGGAGATGTCGGTTCTTTCGTTCGGCCACTCCATTTTGTTGGGGAGTATAAGCGCAGGAGGTCTGATGGATGATGTCAAACTCGGAGCAAAGATTGGAGAAAGTGCGACTGGTGTACTCACGAGCATTATCAGTGCGGATGATTTTTAACGAAGTAGAAAATTGTGTCCGCACCTCAGTTATAAAGGTGCGGAACACAGATGTTAATTCAGTACAGTCATGCAGTAAATATAACCAAGTAAGCCGTGAGTAATCATCAATAAATGTCACAAAGTAGCGATATCCAAAAATACTAGGGACTTTATAGGGGCCCCATATATCAGAGTGAACTAAAGAGAATGGAGTACTACTCCGGGTACAGGTAGAGGGAAAAGACGAACGATGTTGTTTGCCATAGATACAAGATTCACAAGTAAACTCTTGTAAGGGAACACCAGGAAGAGCTTTCTTGAGAACTGGAAGGGGAGCATGCCCAAGGCGGCGATGTCAATCAGTGGTGGAGATAGCAGAGAGAGTGGTAGGTGAGATATCCATGAGATACAATCCATGTTCCATCCGCCCTTTACCAATGGTATTCCACGTGCGGCGATCCTGCACAACAAAAGATGAAGAAGAGAAGGTAACAAAACAATCAAGTTCCTGCGTTAGACGACTAATAGAGAGTAAATTGAATGGAGAGCCCGGAACATGAAGAACTGAGGATAGAGGGAGAGTTGGAGTGAGGCGAAGGTCAGCTGCGCCAGAGACCGGGGTGGTGTCGCCATTAGCAACAGTGATGAACTTAGGATGAGCCAACTGTATATACTTTGGGGGCCTCTGGGAGGTGATGTGATGAGTAGCACCGGAATCGGCAATCCAATGGGGGCTCTGAGAAAGACAGGTTATACCTTCAGTGGAGAATGAGGCAGCCGTGGAAGAAGGGCGGTTGAGAGCACCCTGGAGTTGTTGGAGTTGGGTGCGGAGCTCATTGATGTCTTGGTGGGTAGGAGAGGCAGAATCCTGTGAAAGCGTTCCAGCGGAGGCAGAGGCAGTAAGGTGAGGAGGCAGGCCATGCTTCCGGTAACATGTGGCTTCAAGATGTCCCTCGCGGTGACAGTAAGTACAGCGCATAGTAGAGCGGCCACCACGTCCTCGTCCGCGAGACGGGTGGCGGCCTCCCCTAGTGGAGGAGCCACGAGAAGAACCAGGAGTGGGAAGAAGTGGCTGCTGAAGAAGAGCCGGGGAGAAACTTGTGGGAGTCTCAGAGGGAGGAGTTACCCTGAGTAACATAGAGCAAACATCATGGAGGGAAGGGGTGGTAGTGGAGGAGAGTATCTGGGCCGGAACACTGTGCAAATGTGGAGGAACACGGGCCATCGTCATAGCAATACAGACGGCTTCCTTCTGAGCCCGTTGAATCGCGAGATCAGTGGTAGATGGCTGATGTTGGATCCATGCTTCAGTAAGACCCTTAGCACGAGCAACAAAGGAGGTCATGTCCGCAACCCCACCCGTATCCAGGGCCTGGAGATCAGTAATAATGTCATAGAGGTGTTGGAGGTTGTCCTTGCCTGAGTACAAGGAATGAAGCTCATCCCACATACCCTTGGCCGTCTCGTGATACATGGTCATTTGGTAGGGTTCGCCATTCATGGAGTTGAGAAGCCATGTCTGAACTCGACCGTCATTCCGCAGTCAATCGTCGGTAGAAGGGGAAGGAGGGGATTGCGTGAGATGAAGTAAGAGTCCTTTTGCCTGAAGGACCCGGCGAACGGAGTGCACCCAAGGCACAAAACTTTTCTTTCCAGACAGGGAAATAGTGGTGATTCGCAGCTTATCACGGAGTTCGGGAGGAGTTACGCGAGCAGCAGGCAATTCAGAGGAATCGACTGAGGAACCCATGAAACCAAACGGAGCAGCAAGGAAGAGGTCGCGCGGTTAGATAGCTGGGGCGAGCAGGATGGGAGCCGAGAGGTGAGGTCGCGCGATCACAGGCGCGGACAGAGCTAACCGAGTGAGCTGGGGCGAGACCGGGGAACCGCGCGAGTAGGATAAAGCAGCGAGAGAGCCTGGGGACCTGTGCGAGAAGGAGAAGGCAGCGGTCTGATGGCGCGAGACCGGGGAACCGAGCAGGAATGGCGGTAGGAGAAAGCAGCGGTCTGATGGCACGGGTAGGAGAAAGCCCGAGAAACTGCGTGAGTAGGAGAAAGCAGTGAGATAGCCTGGGGAACTGCTCGAGACCGCGCGAGATTGGTAAGACCAGCGAGTAGGCGGACTGGAGGAGCGGTCTGACCAGCGCGAATATGAGAAGCCCGGGCGAGAAGAGGAGACAGCGTGAATAGGAGAAGTCCGCGCGAGGAGGAGACAGCCGCGGCCGGCGGACTAGAGCAGCGGTCTAAGCACGAACCAGCGGTCTGAGCAGCGGACTGGAGCAGCGGACTGAGCAGGGGTGGGACCCAGCTGGCAGAGGGCAGGTAGATTATATAAAGAGGAGGAGGTAGCACGAAGGAAAGAGGGGAGGAGGGGGGGGGGGGGGGGGGGGGGGGGGGGGCGGTCTCACAAAACCGGAGACCGCACAGGGGGGCGGGGGGCGGTTTCACAAAAAAACGGAGCCGCGCAGACAAGATTGGGAGCACGGTTTCAGAACGGAAATCGAAGCTCTGATACCATGTTGAAAATCCCCAAAACTTTTATATATTTTCATGTGTTCAAATACAAAGGGAGAGTACAAATATATAGTAGATAAGGAGAGAAAGAAAAACCTATACAAGGTGTAGGACTAATGAGGAGAAGGAATAAAGGGCCCAAAGATGGGCCTATTACATGGGCTTTTCTAATCTCTTTTCTAACAAGTATCATACATAAATAGTTGAACATATACTAACTGTATTATTGCAGTTGAACATATACTAACTGTATTATTGCCGAAAAACATATCATACATAAATAGTTAACATATAAAATACTATCGAGTACTAATAATATACTAACTGTATTTCTTAGTAGATAACTATCTATAAATATGACAAGTATATTTATTATGTTAACCATTACAGAAACTAGAAGATAATTATCTGTAAATATGGTAAGTATATTTATGATGTTAAGCATTGTAGAAAAAATTATCCTATTAGAATATATGTAATTTATTTTATATATATATATATATATATATATATATATATATATAAATAGTAGGTGTACTGATGGAACCCCTACTAATATAGGATCTGAGTAGAGGTAGTTTTACACAACTTTTAACCTTGCATTAGGGACAGTTTGTTGACAAGTTTTTTAAGTGTTTGGATCTCAATTCTGGATGTAGCAGCAAAAATATTTATTTGTTTTGTAGAAACTCAAATCTTACCAAGTGTCAACTCAATTTTTGTGCTTTTTTGGACTGAAATGAAGTTCACATTTACACGCCATTATATTTTTGGTATTATTTATATTATTATTATGTCAAAATAATCTTCCAACACAACAGTCCATCATTATTTCATCAGTTCAATATTATTTCATTGTTAGTAAAAGAAAGAAAAAATGGCTTCCTAGACTTCAAGGTTGAAACTCATTTCTCTATTTTTCGAAAGTAAAATTTAACATGAAAAGTCAATTTATCCTGTTTCAACCAAGCAAATACAGAACTCACTTCTAAAAGTGAGATTCAATCATTTAAAAATACTTACAATAAACAAATTGGCCTTTACAAGGAGGCTGTTACCATGATTAGAACGTATAACCCTTAGCATACAGTAGTCCTGCCCTCTAAATAAAAAAAAATCTTTAATTTGTGCTCCTTTTGGCTCTAATTTCACAAAAGAAGCCCAATGGCTCCTGCCGGCCCCAACTGAACATGAGAGAGTTTTCACAGCAAGAAAAGAATGTGAAACAGCAGGCAAGCCCATTATTTTGTGTTCTGAGCAATGGCCATCGCATCGGCCCCAAACATGGCAAGTCCCATGGTGTCAATTGCAGCCGAACAGAGCCTTATATCATAGGTTAAAAAATACTTATGATATAACTAATAAACCAATTTAATGTGGTTATAAATTGATTATATACTACTCATTACAAGAACTATATTTGAAACTATAGAAATAAAGTATGAGTATGGACCATTTGATTTGATTTTAGTTTTTGTTATTCTCTTTTTCAAAATGTATAATATTAACAGTAATTTTCCCTTGTTATTTGATCTTATACTATATAGTGGTTTCATCTTATGTATGTTGCTTTGATTTTACAACAAAAATTTATTTAATAACTTATTATATTTTAATATTCTTTTAGCTAAATTTTTTTTCAGGATTTCTTAAAGTTATGTTCTTTCAGGTGCATGCATAAACGGATATTTGTTGGTATTTTATGAATAATTGTAGCTTCTTTCATAGTAATAAATGCAAAAAAGGGTACCATATATAGACGGGAAAGTATGGAGTGAAACCAGGGAGCTGATTGACCCAGGGATGCATGTACTTCGCAACTTAATTTAGGATGCATATGAAATTATGATTTACTATATTTATGTGCGGGTGAGGGTGTGCAAATTACAAAACTGATGTGATGCAGGACAGGCCCCGACCCCCTGGCGCACCAGGGGCTGTCAGCCCTCTGCCTAGCCGGCCCATCCTGCCACCCTGGCGCACCAGGGGGCCCACTGGAATCCACCGGGGGGGCTTTCATCAGGGTTGCAGCCCATACACCCCAACCCTTCACCGCACCCAAGTATAAACGCGGCAGGTTGTTGAGTCTGTGTCTTGAACCCGGGACGCTCAGTTGGTGATGAGGGTCATGTTTAAGACTTCTTATCAAGGAGGTCCCGGGTTCAATACATGGCCTCAACAACCTGTCGCGTTTATACTTGGGCGCGGTGACAGCCCCTGGTGGATTCCAGTGGGCCCCCTGGTGCGTCAGGGTGGCAGGGTGGGCCGGCTAGGAGGGCTGACAGCCCCTAGTGGGCCGGCTAGGCAGAGGGCTGACAGCCCCTAGTGGGCCAGGGGGCCGGGACATGTCCTGCATCATGATGCTTCACCAATCATTTCATAAATGTAGTCATGTTTTAAATGTTGATAGCATGATGAATACATCTCAAATAAGTTTATCTTCAAGAAAATTAGTTCTCCAAATATTCAGAGCTTTGTTCTCAGTAACAAGAAGATAACATAACAAATCATAAAAGAAATAGAAACAGTAATGTGAAACTGAAAAGTACCTTGGATTAGGATTTCCTTTCACCACTTTTTGGCCATATTTACGCCAGCGATACCCATCATCCAAGATATCAACTTCACTCACAGTTTGAACAACTACTCTAGGTTCACGATTATTTTTTGCAATTGAATTAGCTTCTATAGTGGCAGCTTCAATCTTCCTGCTTAATAGTTTCCAAAGGTAATGCATTAGTGCATGTCTACTGCTGTGTGACAAAACTTGTAATTTCTATAATAACAAGGAACCTGCGCTTAGATTCTGGATCATCATCATCTGCAACTTCGTCCCCAACAAGGCCAGACTGTCCACCTCCAACTTCAACCTCGTCATCACTTAATGATACAGGAGAAAGGTCAGAATTGCAATTGCTGTTGACATGAGAAACATGGCCATGCGCATTTGAAAACTTCTCTGCAGGTGAGGTATCCATGAAAAGTTTGAATAGATAAGGGACTTATAATTACATGAGAAAATGAATATTACCTTCACTATACGCTAACGAACAAAACTGATCTTCCTTTTCGTCTTCTTGGCCAATGAAAACTGAACCAACTGCTAAGCGGCGGCTAGGTTGTGGCTTAGGATGCTCATGTCTGCCTTTGTAGACAATATCTGTGATTTGTCCATCATAAGAACGCTCCATCTGTTTTTTCATTTGGCAATTGGGATGGGTACATTTGTAATAACTCCTCGGAAATTCACTTCCCTTGACAAGTTTCTGTCCATATTTTCTCCAGTTATAGCCATCCTCCACCGACTTCTCAACTGCATTATTGGAGGAAGTAGAACCATTACAATCAGACTGTGATGCCGGTAACCCGATGTCTGGATCCTTCATCTGTTGCAACTCATTGGAAGCATCTTCAGTGAGCAGCTTAGATTTGAGAGCAAACACTTCAACAGGAGAGGTGGATGCTGTTGTCACTGACCAATCCGGATCTGCTGAAGACTGAACAATGTTCTCAGTTTTAACTACTTGGAAATGTGATGGCCCCTTATCTTCACTATAACTTTGTTTTTTTCCTGGAAATTCTTGTTGCATTGAGTTTAACCCCAGAGTAACCTACAAGAAATCAAAAGGTACAAATGTTAATGAATAATTACACTGCTACATATAAACTTGGCCAGAAGATAAAATAAGCATGCTGCAGACGCAAGCAAAATAAGAAGAAATTTGTTATGTAAGGATCTCGTCACGGGTCGAGAGAGAGGGATCAAAGCTTGGAGAGGAGAATTTCTTCCTCCTGTTTCCGCAATGTCACCCAATGATGAGAGGGAGAGGAGGATTCAAGTAGTAGAGATGAGAGGAACGAAAGAAGCTAGAGAGAGTTTTTTTTTTTGGTGTGTGTGTGTGTGTGTGTGTGTGGGGGGGGGGGGTATTAATTAAGGTTCAAAATTACTCTTCATTAAGTCGTCCCACCTTATAGTGCGGGTCCCAAATTACAATAAGAAACCCTATGGATAATAGTTATATGAAAATGAAGATGACTGTTATGGACACACGTAGGGGGGTGCACATATCAGCGTCGCGTTCAATCCACCAAGGATTTATCGCATTTTTATTCGCAGGTTATCATACTCTTTATGTTTTAAATGTTACGCACGTTCTAATTTAACCCACTTGTGATGGTTTGGACTCATGGGAAATTAATTACGAAATTATTATTCCAATCTCTCTATTCTCTTTTTCTTAACCCTCTCTCTCTCTAACCCCCTCCCGTTTTCTTATCACGCTCCGCCTATAAACTCGCGACCAAACGCCCTAGTAGCCGGATCGGTCGAGGCTTCCGCTCACTCTCCTCGTTCCTCATCTCTTCTTCCTCCGATCAACTCCTCCGCAACCATAGCTCCATCGCGATCCAAGAAGGGGGACTCAAATCCCTTGAGGGACTTCTTTCTCGTCCGTCCTAGCACTCGATCTCAAACCGGAGCACACAACAACTTGGTATCAGAGTCACTCTTCGTCGATGCCAACGACATCTTTCCCCCTCTACCGACCGCGACAAGGCCTTTTTCATCTCAGCTGGCCGATCTCTCCGTAGCCAACATGCGACCCGCCAATTTCTCCGTCCCAGCGTCGCACGAACCGTTGCGGCTACCTCCGCGCGCTCCGGCTGCAGCTGACCAACCCCCCCCCCCCCCCCCCCCCCGTTTGCGATTCTGAGTTATTGCCTCTACTACGCCCTTACCTACCGCCATGTGCAACCAATGAAGACGGTGGTGTGACCATGACCCAATTGATCGATGGTGGCTTCCCTCCATGCCTGGATAAACTCCATACAGCCCCCACCACGCGCATATGGATCCTCCAATGATGGCTCGTACAACGCCCACCACCCGAACAAGGCCACCTTAGGTATGAGAGTTGGCATTCCTTGCTATGTTAAAATGGATTTCCCCATTTTTGAAGTCCGCGAAGACCCCCTCGCATGGCTCACCCGCTGCGAGCACTTCTTCACCAACCAACGAACGTCGTAGGAGGACCGCCTCGGCATTACCTCCTTCCACCTCATGGACCCAGCCCAGCTTTGGTTCACTCAACTGCAAAGGGAGCGACCAAACTCACCTTGGAGGAGTTCAAGGACTCTTGCATGCTCTATTTTGGGCTTCCATTACGCAATAACCCACTTGACGACCTCATTGCCCTCAAACAAACGGGCTTCCATTACTTGGAGAAGTTCACGGTTCTGTTAGCTCGTGCTCCCACTGTGAACCCCAGACAGTAAATCCTCATCTTTACGTTGAGCCTTCACGAGCACCTTCGTCTCGACGTGGAGTTCCAGACCCCTCCAGCCCTCACGACCGCGATGAGTCTCGCGCGGGTATGTAAGAAGCGTCTACTCTTAGACCGACCCTAGGGCAGCCGCAGGGATACGACGGGACCTTTTAGGGGCAACAACACCCCAGAGAAACCCCTCCCCCCCCGGCTCTTATAAGAGGGCCAATTCGAGCCACCCTCCTTTTCATCGCCGCCTCTCCGTCTTTGAGATGGTTGACCGCCGATCCAAGGGCCTCTGTTTCATTTGCGACGAGGATTTCGGGTCGGACCACCGATGCAAGTGTCTCATCTGGGTGGACGTGGACGACCATTCAGATGATGATGATGATGAGGCGGACACAGGAATTCCATAGATTTCCCTTCATGCCATTTTCGGCCTCAGGAGGGTCATACGATCCATATGGTCATGACACTCGAGGGACAGACCCTTCTCGCTCTCATGGACTCGAGCATCACGCACAACTTCATCAGCCAGACTGTCTCCGCTTGACTTCACCTTCCTGTCACACCTCGTAGTCGTGTGCATTTGTCTGTGGACAACGGCCACCAGATGGAGCGTTCAAACATCTATCGTCGGGTCCCCATTATAGTGGAAGACCATTATTCCCTCGTTTACCTCGTCGTTGTGGACCTTCAAGAGTTTGAGGTGGCGCTTGGTGTTTGTTGGCTACGGACTTTGGGACCAATAACGTGGGATTTCGACTGCCTCACGATGTGTTGGTGTTGTTTCGACTGCGGGGTCGTTTCTCCCGACCTCCATCAGCTCCTACAAGATTTTGGCGATACATTCACACCACCAGCCGACCTTCCCCAGATCCACAACCAGGACCACCGCATTTGTCTTCTGATGGGCACGACGCCCATGGTCGTTAGGCCATACCGTTATCCCTTCCTCCAGAAGGATGAGATTGGGCGGCAGTGTACCGTATGCTTCAGCAGGGGATCATCCGCCACAGTGTCTCCCCGTTCTCTTCGCTGGTCCTTTTAGTTCAAAAAAGGATGGCACGTGCGTTACTGTGTAGACAGCAGAGAGCTGAATGCCAAGACGGTCAAGTATAAATTTCTCATTCCAGTGGTGGGGGAGCTTCTAGATGAGTTACATGGCGCCCTCTTCTTCTCCAAGTTGGACTTATACTTGGGCTATCATCAGGTGAGCATGGAGGACACCAGTGTAGAGAAGATGACCTTCAGGACACTCCACGACCACTTCGAATTCTTGGTTATGTCTTTCGAACTCACGATGCCCCTCTACTTTTCAAGCTCTGATGAATGAGGTCTTCCAATCCCTGCTTCATAATTCCATATTAGTGCTTTTTGATGATATTTTGGTGCACAGTAAGTACTGGGCCGAGCATTTACAGCACTTCCGCATAGTTCTCCAGTTGATCCACCGACACCGCCTCGTTCTCAAGGCCACAAAGTGCTCCTTCGGCATGGGTAGCGTCGTCTACTTAGGTCACATGGTGCAACCTCAGGGAGTTTCAATCGACCCGGAGAAAATCCAGGGCGTGGCCGCTTGGCCCACCCCACAAACACCGTGCGACCTCCGCAGGTTTCTTGGCCTCATCGGTTATTATTGCCGCTTCATCTGGGGCTACAATGCCATTACGAGTCATTGGTGGCTCTGTTGTGGAAGAATGCGTTTGTTTGAGGTGACGCCGCCACAACGACTTTTCGGGAGCTCCAACATGCCTTAGTTTCCGCACCTGTCTTGCGACTGCCAGATTTTTCACAGGAGTTTCACGTGGAGTGTGACGCCTAGAGCCAGGGTTGCAGGGTCATATTGCAACAAGAGGGACACTCCATTGCATATTTCAGCCACAAGACAGCGCTCCGCCATCAGAAGTTACCAGCATATGAATAGGAGTTGACAAGGCTCGCCAAGGCCATACAACACTGGCAGCCCAATCTCTGGGGGGCACATTTTTGTGATCCGCACTGACCACTTCATCCTGAAGTGCCTTCTTGAGCAGCGCCTCACTACTGTGTCACAATAACGTTGGGTCCTCAAACTCCTCGGATTCGACTTTCGCGTGAAATACAAGGGGCCTTGAACCGTACAGTTAATGCTCTATCGCGCTGAGAGCGTACTGCCAAGGGAACTCTCTTCGTCATCTCCTTCCTCGCGACCACTTTCCTCTCCACCCTGCACCATAAGATTCAGACTTCTCCGATTTTATCCGAGCTCCACCATCATATTGACGAGGGTGTCCTGCCCCATTGTTGGATTGCTCGTGAGGATCTCATCTTCTACAGGGAACGGCTATACTTGGATTACACTTCCTCCCTTGTTCTGACCATTTTGGAGGACATCATGCTCGAGGACACAAAGGGGTCCACAAGACCCTGCAGTGCATCGACGCGGAATTCTTTTGGAAGGGCCTACATCGCAGGGTGCAAGACTTCATTGCAACCTATCATGTTTGCCAAAAGAACAAGATAGACCATCTCCTTCCCGCGGTCCTATTGCAGTCATTGTTGGTTCCGACTCAGATCTAGGCAAACGTGTCCATGGATTTTGTAGAGGGGATGCCCACCTCCAAGGGCAAGACCGTCCTCATGATCGTCGTCAACCCCTTCTCTAAGAGGGCACACATCACTGCCTTAGCCCGACCCTTTGTTGTTGAGACTATCGCGCGGATTTTCTTTAACAAGTTGTTTCGTTTACATGGGATTTCGGAGAGTATCATATCCGACCGCAACAAGATTTATACCAGCCAATTTTGGAAGAAGCTATTCACTTTAGTGGCACCAAATTGGTGTTCCCCACCGCAGTCTGATGGGCAGACCGATGTGGTGAACCGCACAGTATAAATGTACCTACGCTGCATTATAGGGGATCGACCCAAAGACTGGGTCAAGTGGTTGTCTTGGGACGAATACTGCTACAACACATCTTACCACGCCGCATTGTAGACTACACCCGTCCGATTGATTTATGGGAGGGATCCTCCCCACTTACTATCTTACGGCGGGGGAACCGTCGTGCTTGAGACCGTCGACCGAGAGCTCCTTGACCGTGATCAGATTTTATCTACCGCACAGGAGCATCAACATCGCATGGAAGTTGTCCACCGAGAGCTTTCTTTCGCCGTCAGTAATTGGGTTTGACTGAAACGTTGGCCTTACAGTCAAACCTCGGGCTCCGCCCCTCTCTCCAACAAGTTGGGCCCCAAATATTACGGACCCATTCAGATCCTCCAACGCATCGGCGAGGTGGCCTATCAACTCCAGCTTCCGTTGGAGACTAGCATGCACGCCGTCTTCCATATGTCTCAACTGAAGTCATTCATGGGCGCCCCTCCAACCGAACAATTGGTTCGCTGGCCGCCACAGTTTGAGGAAAAGTTGTCTCTCAACAGGGAAGGAAATGTTATAGACCCACGTTGGGGGCGAACATATCAGCGTCACGTTCAATCCACCAAGGATTGATCGTATTTTTATTCGCATGTTATCATACTCTTTATGTTTTAAATGTTGCGCACGTTCTAATTTAACTCACTTGTGTTATGACCCAAAGGAGGGGCTTTTGAACCTACTTGTGATGGTTTGGACTCAATGGGAAATTAATTAAGAATTTATTAATCCAATCTCTCTCTCTCTTCTCTTTTCATTTCCCCTCTCTCTAACCCCCTCTCTTTTCTGTATCACGCTCCACCGGCAAACTCACGACCGAACGCCCTAGTAGTTGAATTAGTCGAGGCTTCCGCTCACTCTCGTCGTTCCTCACCTCTTCTTCCTCCAATCAACTCCTTCGCAACCATAGCTCCATCGGGATCCAAGAAGGGGGACTCAAATCCCTGAAAAACTTCTCCCTCGTCTGCACTAGCACTTGATCTCAAACCGGAGCACACAACAAAGACATTCAAAATTAAAACACACAAGAGATTTTTAATTTGAAATTGTGTGCGCCGCTAACTCGCCACCATGATCTGGGCCCATCTTTCCATTATTTTGTCGCTTGTAAATGCGTCCCCACAACATGTCTGTAACATCACCTCTATCCAAGTCGTCTGCTTCATAGTGGAGTGGTCCAAGGGGTGAATGAAGTGTCGTCCAATGGGACCAACAAACTGCAAAAAAAGTTCATAATCCACCTATGAGAGCAGAAGTTGGTCACACCATCTCAATAGCACCGGATAAGCAAATTGCATGAATATGATTTTTATGTGGAGTGCAAGTCAGACGCGTAGCAGACGCCCTATCCGAAGGAATGACGATTGTACAATGTGTGCTATTTCTATTCCAACATTGGCGTTATTTGATGACATGTGCATGGAGATAGAAGTGTCGGACATACACGTGGCTCTTCAGTCTAACATCATGAATGAGGAGTACAAGGCTCCTGGGAATATGTTGCGCCCCCGCTACGCTTTACGGGACGTTACTATGTTCGGAGGAGCAAAGGCGCGCTAAACAACGGGGCTGAACCTTCCGGTTCAGCCCCCACTCAATGAACCGGCCGGCCAGGGGCTGAACCAGGCGGGTTCAGCCCCCTTTGGAGGGGCCGGCCGGCTCCCTCCATGCCCGGGTATATATATACCCGGGCAGCCCCCTTTATGGGTTATGCAGAATATTATCAGGTAATTTCTTCTTCCCTCCTACAAACCCTAATCCTCTCTTAGCTTTCTCTAGATCTCTCTTAGTTGCTCTATTGTCCTAACATTTGGTATCAGAGGCGTTCATCTCTCCGACATGGTGAACACTCGCTCTCAAGAGGAGTCCTCTCGGATTGAAACCCTAGAGGAGAACGTTGTTGGCCTAACCGACTCGATGGCAGCCATGGAAGGGCGGATGGAGGCTCGGATGGAGGAATTGAAGGCCTTGTCGAAAGGGAAGACACCGGCAAGTGAAGATTCGGCCGGATCGGGGGCCGATTTGGCGGCTACGAGCGCGCGGCTTGCGGACGGCGTCAGCGGCATGCGGATGTCGGAAGAAGAGTGTGTGCGGGCCAGCGGGATCCCGCCTGGCACGGGCTGGCAGGGGTAGGGAGGTCCTGGTACGGCGGCGTATGGGGTAGCAGCGGGCTCGGCAGCGGCGTATGGGGGTCTGGCGGGGCCGACTCCGCCAGGATCTGCAGCGGGGGGGTTCGCCGACCCCGGATCGGGCCGGGGACAGAGCCGGCAGGGCTGGGCGGAGCCGGCGGGGCTTCGTCGAGGCTGGGAAGAGCCGGCTGGGCTCCGGCGACCTCCAGATCTCGCGGGATACCAAAGGGGGGCTTCTCCCTCCTCCCCGTGGGTTTGGGCCGCCGGGCATGGCCGGATTTGGCCAAGCGTGGGCCGGACAACAACAACCTCCTCCTTGGGGAAACGGTCAGCATCAAGGCTACGGCGGATTCGAGCAAGGTGAGCCCGCAAGACGGGAAGGAGGTCATGGGGCACAACGCTTGACTCCCGGATTAACTCGCATGTACTTTCCGGAGTTCGAGGGCGGCGACGCATTGGAATGGATTCAAAAGGCTGAACTTTTTTTCCAGTACCAGGAGGTGCCTGAAGGTCAGTGGGTACAGTTAGCGTCCTTCCACTTGAAGGACGACGCTTTCCAGTGGACGCAGTGGTTCCTACGGGGACGGGAGTACGTGCCATGGGGAGAGTTTGTGGATGATTTACGGCCAGATTTGGGCCACTAGAGTACGAGAACTTTGAGGCCCTCCTTCAGAAGCTTCATCAGAAAGGATCGGTGCTGGAGTATCGCACTGAGTTCGAAAAGCTGGCGAATCGGGTTCAGTGGCCGGAGAGGACACTCTACAGCTGTTTCATATCTGGCCTCAAGGAGCACATTCGTGACGAGGTACAGGCACTCATGCATCGTTCATTGAACCACGTCATTACTTTGGCGCGCATCCAGGAGGAGCGGTTCAACAGGCAGCGAGCACGCACCACGAGTAGACCGCCTTCGGCTCCTACCACGGCAGCATGACGGGAGCAGCCCACGGGTAGCAAATCGATGGTGACTCGGTTATCGTGGAGTGAGTTGGCCGCTCGGAAGGAGAAGGGGTTGTGCTTTAATTGCGATGAGAAGTTTGTGCCTGGACATAAATGCCAGAAGATACAGGTCTTCATGTTGCATCAGGATGTGGACGAAGAGCCGGCTCCAGATGAGGAGTTGGAGGTGGACTTGGAGGAGACGGAGTTCGGGGTTTTTCTTCATGCTCTTGAGGGTTGCGCTCCCCCGCTTACTATGCCGTTGGCGGGCCGGATCGCCCAAGAGAAGGTTACTATTCTGGTGGACAGTGGGAGCACCCACAACTTCATACATCCCGAAGTGGCACGGCGAGTTGGGCACGTGGTTGACAAGGGGAATGCCTTTCACGTTATGGTAGCGGATGGCAGCAAGCTGCAATGCGAAGGGGTGCTGAAGGGAGTGGAGCTGCGGATACACGGCTATGTGGGACGGACTGACGTCTACCTGTTGCCTATTCGGGGCTCAGACATGGTGTTGGGAGTTCAGTGGTTGCGCCAGTTACAGCGGGTGACTTTCGACTGGGAACACATGACAATGGAGTTTGTGCACGGGGAGAAGCAGTTTTGCTTGAAGGGTCTCATGTCATCTCCTGTTAAGGAGGTTTCTCTTCGCAGCATGCAGCGGTTGAGCGGGGATGGACAGTTGATGGTCGTCCTTCGGGAGGTCCAGACCGGCGATACCACGCCTTCTGAGGTACCGGTTCAGTTACAGTTACTTCTGACAGATTATGCTGATGTTTTTCAGGAACCACACACTCTGCCACCGCCGAGGTTCCGCGATCACCGTATTCCGCTCAAGGCGGGTGCTGAGCCTACGAATGTTCGTCCATACCGCTACCCACACGTCCAGAAGGCGGAGATCGAGCGCGGTGTCCGCGAGATGCTGGAGGCCAGCATCATTCGGCCGAGTACGAGTTCCTTCTCGGCCACCATTATTCTGGTCAAGAAAAAAGACGGGTCCTGGAGATTCTGTGTGGACTACCGTGCCTTGAACGGCGCTACTGTCAAAGATAATTTCCCGATTCCTCACATAGAAGAGTTACTGGATGAGCTGCATGGGGCGCAGCGGTTCACCAAGCTGGATCTTCGTTCCGGATATTATCAGATTTTGATGGCTCAGGAGGACGTCCATAAGACGGCCTTCCGGACACATGACGGCCATTATGAGTTCTTGGTTATGGCCAATGGGCTGACTGGAGGGCCCGCTACATTCCAGGCCAACATGAACGAGATATTCAGAGATTTTCTGCGGGTGTTTGTTCTGATATTCTTTGATGATATACTCATCTACAGCGCGAACTGGGAGGACCACGTGGGCCACGTGGAACAGGTCCTTGCCAGACTTCGTCAGCACCATCTCTATGCAAACCGTTCTAAGTGCTCCTTCGGTCAGGAGGAGGTGGAGTACTTGGGCCATTTGGTCTTCGGTCAGGACGTCAGGGCCGACCCACGGAAGATTCAGAGTATGCAGTCCTGGCCGCGACCGGTTACAGTCCGTGCCTTGCGGGGCTTTTTGGGGCTCACTGGGTACTGCAGGCGGTTTGTGCAGGACTATGGGAAGATAGGCCATTGACCCAGCTACTGCAGAAAGATTCCTTTTCTTGGAGTGAGGAGACTGAGGAGGCATTTCAGGCTCTCAAACGAGCCATGACCACCACACCAGTCCTTGCCCTACCAGATTTCACGAAGGAGTTCGTTCTAGAGACGGATGCGCCGGGGGTCGGCATTGGGGCGGTGTTGATGCAGGCGGGGCGGCTAATAGCCTTTTACAGCAAGGCACTGGCTCCTCGTACTTTGGGTCTCTCGGCCTACGAAAAGGAGATGTTGGCAATCATTCACGCAGTGGCTGTGTGGCGGCCCTATTTGTTGGGCCGGCACTTTAAGATCAGGACGGACCACCAGAGCTTGAAGCATTTTCTGGACCAACGGGTCTCTTCGCCTTTGCAACAGAAATGGGTTACCAAGCTTCTGGGCTACGACTATGAGATTGTTTATCGTCGCGACACAGATAATGTGGTCGCTGATGCTCTCTCTCGTCTTCCAGAAGCTGCTTTCTCTCATATTTCGGGGCCATTGGTCGATTCCTTGGAGGATATTCAGGAGGAGGTGCTGCGATCAGGCACGCTACGCCCGCTGGTGGAGGCTTTACAGCGGGGAGAGACAGGCGCCGCTGGCTATCACTTGTGTAATGGCCGGCTTTACTATCGGGGCCGGGTGGTCGTGCCCGCCGATTCAGCGTGGAAGACAGTTTTGATGCATGAGTTTCACTCTTCGCCGACGGGAGGGCATGCGGGGGTGCTCCGGACCCTTCAGCGGGCGAGCGCAAACGTTTTTTGGGCGGGCATGCGACGGGATATTCAGCAGTTTGTTCGCCACTGTGAGATATGCCAGCGGCAGAAATATGAGACTTCTTCTCCTGCAGGGCTGCTAGTGCCAGTGGACATCCCGCAGCATATTTGGGACACGGTGTCCATGGACTTTATTGATGGGTTGCCTAAGTCTAAAGGAAATTCAGTTATTCTGGTCGTGGTGGATAAGCTTTCCAAGTATGGCCATTTTCTGGCACTCAGCCATCCGTATACCGCAGAGTCCGTGGCCGCACTCTTTGCTAGAGAAATCGTTCGACTGCATGGCCTCCCCCGTGCCATTATTTCTGATATGGACCCCACCTTCGTCAGTGGGTTCTGGAGGGAGCTGTTCAGGTTGCAGGGTACTCGCTTACACTTCAGCACGGCACATCACCCGCAGTCGGATGGCCAGACGGAGGTGCTCAATCGGGGTGTCGAGACGTATCTTCGTTGCTTTGTGATGGATGAGCCTCGGAGTTGGCCGGATTGGTTACATTGGGCCGAGTATTGTTACAACACGGCATATCACTCAGCCAGCAGGATGACACCGTTTGAGGTGGTTTACGGGCGGCCGCCCCCTACTTTAGCCAGCTATGAGCCGGGCAGCACCGCTCTTCCGGCGGTGGATCGTGCGCTTCTGGATCGGGATCGCATGTTGGTCACTCTTTGGGAGAATCTCCGCCTGGCACAGGATCGCATGAAGACCCAGGCGGACAAGCACCGTACGGAGCGGGAGTTCGCCGTTGGTGACGAAGTTTTTCTCAAGCTCCAGCCGTACCGGCAGTTGTCCGTGGCTCTCCGTGGCAACCAGAAGCTGTCCCCGCGCTACTACGGCCCCTTTCAGATCATCAGCAGGGTGGGGCCGGTAGCTTATACCTTGGCATTACCGGAGGGTTCCCGCATCCATCCTACATTCCACGTTTCCTTGCTCAAGCAGAAGGTGGGTCCTCATGTCCAGCCGAGTACTTTACTGCCTGAGGTTACTTCTGCGGGTGAGCTGCGGCCGCTTCCAGAAGATATTTTGATGCTCAAGTGGAAGAACCGGGGCATGGAATACCGGCCCGAGCTCTTGGTCAAATGGAAGAACCTGTCGCCAGCACACAACTCTTGGGTGGACTTCTTCGATTTCAAGGAGCTCTACCCTGACTACCACCTTGGGGACAAGTTGGTTCTTGATGGGGAGGGGAATGTTACGCCCCCGCTACGCTTTACGGGACGTTACTATGTTCGGAGGAGCAAAGGCGCACTAAACAACGGGACTGAACCTTCCGGTTCAGCCCCCACTCAATGAACCGGACGGCCAGGGGCTGAACCAGGCGGGTTCAGCCCCCTTTGGAGGGGCCGGCCGGCTCCCTCCATGCCCGGGTATATATATACCCGGGCAGCCCCCTTTATGGGTTATGCAGAATATTATCAGGTAATTTCTTCTTCCCTCCTACAAACCCTAATCCTCTCTTAGCTTTCTCTAGATCTCTCTTAGTTGCTCTATTGTCCTAACAGAATAAGAGATGAGACGACTCTTCAAAAATTGGACATATCTCATCCACTTCACCGATCATAACATAGGTGATCAGGGAAATAGACAATCTAACTCTTGAAGAGATATAAAAAACACTTTATGAGTTAGGGTTGAATTCTATTGGAAGGGGATGCGAAGGGATATCCAGATTTTCATTGCCAATTGCCCGATCTATCAACAAAACAAGGCAGAGCATCAACGTCCAACAAGGTTGCTACAACCCCTACCCATACCCATGCAAATATAGGTGGACATTTCGATGGACTTCATTGATGGCCTACCAAAATCCATGGGGAAGACAACCATTCTGGTAATGGTGGACCAATTGTCCAAATTAGCTCATTACATACACCTCGCTCATCCATACATGGCTATAGGGGTAGCACATGTTTTCTTTGAGTAGATTTTTCGTCTCCATGGGCCGCCTGAGTCCATTGTATCAGAACAAAGCAAGATTTTCACTGGCTGCTTTTAGCATGAGTTCTTTCACCTCAGTGGAATTACATTGTTGATATCATCGTCATATCACTCTCAATCAAATGAACATGAGAGTGATATGACGATGATATGAGAGTGATATGAGAGTGATATGACGATAAATAGCATCAAAAACTGGGCGAGTCCCAGGGTTATGAACTTGCAAGAGAGAACGGGAAAGTAGAGAACAACTAAGAAGGAGAAAACTAGGGTTAGGGAGAAGAAAGAAATACCTGATGATAATACTTGATGAGCACTCCAAAGGGGGGTCCGGGTATATATATCACCCGGACCCAAGGGGGCCGCCCCCCCCCCCCCTCCTAGGGGCTGAATCAGTGTGGTTCAGCCCCACTACTTCTTAATTAATGTTGGCGGGCTGAACCGGATGGTTCAGCCCGATCTCCTTCCGTCGTCTCCTTTGGCCTTCGCGCATATCCTCAGAACCGGATGGTGTCAGGAGGCGTAACAAGATATTACAAGGACAAGAATGTTTAAGCAAATATACTGAAAAAGAGAACAAGGAACAAGAGAATATTCCTTGGCGGTAGAAGGAGAAGCACAGATAGGTTCTCCGTCTTCTATAACACCGCCGCGACTACCTTCCGGAGTCAAGGAGGAGCTGTCACCAACCTCCTAATTTTCATCTTCTCTTGCAAAGGTTTCCTATCTTCTCTTCCGTCGGCAATCTTCAAGAACCAACTTGAAAGTTTGAGCAAAACCGTTCTTGACTTCGGGAATCACCTTCCAAATGATGAAGAGAGCTTGAGTTTGGGAGCAAATGGCACGAGAAGATCAATGGAGGTGGAAGGAGGCGAGCTCCAGCGGCAGGGAGAAATGTGGTGCACTTCCTGAGGATGAGCATAATAATTGAATCTCGAAAATCGCTCAAATTTTTAGTCGGATCGAAATCGAAATAAAATGAATCGAGTTAAAATGACTCGAAATCGATTTCAAGACTCACATGAGTCGCTCGATTTTCTATTCGAACCGACTCGATTTAATAATATTATTTAGGAGTTTTTATTTATAAATTACTTATTTTGTTCGTTTCTAAGTTCTCGGCCTTCTGGCTTTGGAAAGTAGAAAATAATAAAGGTTTGCAATTACTTTTTCCATTTCTCGAGGCCTCAACCCCATCTTATTAGGAAAATAATAAATTTTATATTTCTGAATTCCAACAGTCCAGCCTTTCTTCCTTCCCGACTCCCGAAATTCTCTGCTAGTCTGTGGGTTGTGGCGTCGAATGCTTCTTTGTGCCCTACTTCGGTACTTTCCTGGATTTCGAAGTCTTCTCTCTTCGGTTGGTCGACATCGAACTTCGATCTCCTTCCCAGTCTCCTCTTCGTTCTCGCATTTCGCCGTTCTTTGGCGGCAACTGAAGGCCGGAAGAACTCCTTCACCTCATCTCCTTAGGGTCGCAGCCATCCTTATTCGCCATCATTATTCCCGTAGCTTCTACGCCAGCAGCTCCAGCCTCCAGTGCAAGGACACCTTCTCATCCGGATTCAGGTAATGCCATCGTTATTCCTCTGTTATTTGTGCCAATTCAAATTTTAGGCTAATATCTTGAAGGCCCCGTTCGGCCGACCGAAATTGGATTTCTGTTTTGGAATTGGGTGAGGCAGAATTCAGGTGTTCGGAGCTTTGGAATTCGCGATGATTTGGAATTGGGGTCAATTCCACGAACTTGAAATAACGTGTGGTCCAATTCTTTGCTCTATGGGGGATCTTTACTGGTTTTGGCGGAGCGGAACCGGAACCCTACCCATCCAGTAGCGCAACGCTCTTTCTTCCTCGTCGTCGGTAAAGGTAATTTTCCGATCGCGCGCCTCCTTTTCTTCCTCACCCTGCTCATCAGATCTAAATCATCCTCTTCTCGTTCTTCAGATCTAAATCATCTTCTTCTTCGATCTTCTAAATCGTCTTCTTCTTCGATATTCTGCCCTACTTCCTCTGCTTTGAGGGGTTTTTTTCTGTTTACACCAACAAATACATAGATATATACATCGAAGAAAGATTCTTAGTATTCTACCATGACTGATAGAGGGAAGAGTTATTTTCCGTTCAATTTTTTGTAGATTAACGATGCGAAACCACATTTCTTTCCAAACACAAGTTTTATCATGACTTGTAACTATTTTCCACATAACACATTATATGTTGTTGATCTGCCCAAGATCATATTGCCGACAACATTTGCTAAGAACCTAAACTCTACTTCTATTTTACTTATTCTTATCCTTGCTGTGCTAAGAACCTAAACTGGTTTTGGAATTGGAGTTAGACATGCCCATCATTTTAACAAATAAAATGACTGAAACTTCACATGCATGGAATTAGTTATGTGTGTATTTTATTTTATGTCTTTGGAAATTTCATATATTTTGTAAGAATTAGTTTTTCTACTCTGTTAATTTCAATTTCAGGTTTGAATTCCATTCTGCAGCCGAACAGCAGAATTGTCCAATTCCAATTTCTGATGCTGAATTCTGCACAACAACCGAACAGCAGAATTGGAATTCAGCCAATTCTAATTCCTACTGGTTTTGGAATTGGCTGAATTCCAATTCCTCAATTCCAATTTCAGGCTGCCGAACGGAGTCAAAGGGATCCCTTCTAGATTTTGATTTTCATGATCTTGTTTTGGTTGTCACGGAAAGAATCATGTTTGCTATGAGATTTTTCATTACATATTTTTCATTCCAGATTTAGATCATTCTTGTGTTTGCATGATGCTTGTTTTTAATCATTCATATGTCCCTATGACGGATTGTTGAAATATTTTTTCAAAGTTTATTTCAAATTTTTAGATAATTTTTTTTGGGATCGCTAATTATGTCATATATTTTGCAGCAGTTAAAAAACAAACTGTACGATGGTATGTACTGCACTAGGAAGTGATTTCTCAACATCGCAAGGATCTGCTAGTAAACCAGTGAACTTTTATAGTATTTTTGTTCTTATTGTTATGAGTTGTGACTAACTAGCATATGTGATTTATGTGTCTTTTTTTATTATAAATTCAGGAGCAAAAGAGAAGATCATATTCAGGAGCACAATCGGCTAAAACATAATTTTTTTGGTGTTTTCTAATATGAATTGTTTATGGACTGTTTATGGATTTGTATTGGACTATTTATGCCTTATGGATTGTTTATTTTGTACTTTTGTTATATTTTAACTCAAATATTTAGATTTGGGAAGTATTTCAATTTTCAAATTTCTTTATTTTGGGATTAGGGCAATTGTTTTTATGAACATTTTAGTTTTTCTTTGGTCTATGAAATTTTCTTGCCTTGTTCTTTTGGAATTAATTGTTTTGTAATGTAAAATTAATATAGAATAACAATTGTTATTTGCAAAGTTCAAACAATATAAAGATGAAGTGATTAATGGCTCAAACACGATGGTTTCGGACATTTATTATGATTAAAAAAATTTATCTTGAATGATGCTCTCTATAGTCGATTAAAAAAATTATTTAGCACTATATGACTATATTATGTAATAAAAAAATTAAAAATAATTAATTTCGAGCCGGCTCGAAATTAATTCGAGTTGGCTCGGACTCGAATCGATTTTGAGTCGAGTCGGCTAGGCTCGAAATCGATTTCGAGTTTGAGTCAATTTTGAGCCGACTCGATACCAGGCCTAGCACTTCCTGGGCGAGTCCCAGGGATCAGATCCGGATAAGGAAGCCCTAGCATCGATATAAATAGCTTCAGAAAACAGCGCACGCACGTGTGTGCGCATAAGACCGTACAGGCGTGCGCTAAGGAAAACAGAGCAGAACCATAAATAGCATCAATGGTCACGCACGCACTGTGAACAGTAGACGCACGCGCGTGCGAGAATAAAACGCACGCGCGTCCGCATATCACAGCAATTTTGGCCATTTTAAGTACAGAACGGGCACGCGACCAGCACAATGAGTGCACGCGTGTGCGTGAAGAAATACGCACACGCACAAAATCTGCTACAGGAAAATGGTTCAGGAATCGAAATAATTGAATAGTCCACACATGAAAGTGCGCATAAGGGTGCACGGGCGTGCATGAAGAAATTTGTATATAGCTCCACTAAAATATGGAAAATAATTCACACTAAACATCTAAAATATCTAGAATCCATGCAACAATCATATTGTGAATCACACATCGAACCACACGGGAAACAGGACAAATAACGGTGAAAATCATGCAAATTACAGAGTAAAATCATTATATAAAATATGTGTATCAATCCCCATCAGTTAGGATTGTCGTATGGGCGATCCGAGTTTGTTTCGCGTTCAGAGCGCCGACGGGATATTTTCTATGTATTTGCTTTATTTTAATGCACATTATTTGTGTATTTTTTGTGTGTCATGACGGTCAATCACGGTCTTCTGTTGTGTGCCACATTCTATAAAAATACGGGTTCATAGTTTATTTTTACTATTGCAGAATTTGGAGAGACTTCAGGTTTTGTGATCAATCGCGGTGCTGATTTCGTGGAATATTAGATGTCAAAGCCTAATCCATATTTATATACGAACTTGGTCGATGCCCCTCGTGTCCTCCCGTTATTTCCATATATCTTAATCCTTTTGTCTCCAAGTGAACCCTTTGAAATCCCTCTGAAGTCGTCGATACCTCCCTATTTCCGCCACAAAACGTCTGTCAAATGCCTGGAAGGCTCGAACTGCCAAACAACCGCAAATTCAAGGCTAAACGGAACTGTCGGTCCTTTCCTGGATAAGAACGAAGTTACTTTTGTGGATTGCCAGCCTCGCGGAGAACTGTCGGACCCTCTCTGGACAATAACAAAAGCTCGTGTACTGTTCCAACCTCGTATGTGCTCGATTATGCGGGATCACCTCCCAGCGCCACCACCCAGTTCCCTTCTGGCCAACAACGATTATGAGCCACCCAGCCCTGGCTTCTGGTGCATCCTCCACTGGATTCCTGAACTTATGGACTTTTTCAAATGCAGGAGCACACCTCTCAGGCACAGAACAACCTCATAGTCAATAATCAAGAACCAGAAACTCTGTTCTGAAGGGTACATACAATCGAGGTTGTCGGCTTTTCTCCCATTCCCGGACGCCTTTGCCAACAGTATGACACCTCCAACAGCATTCGCAAGGAAGTCTCCTGCCTCCCAACTTCATCTCATCCATCCGTGAAACCCAACCAGTGTTGGGAAACTTTTTCAATGATAAAATTGTTTCAGTTTCGCAGCCAAGAACTAGATTCAGTAGCCACATACTCCTATGGGCCTAAATACCAATGTAAGTTCTAAATTGGAAGTTAGATTTACTTTGTGTTGATTACTTGTTGGAATCCATATAATTTGAGATATATATATATATATATATATATATTGGTAGAATTTTGTTTGGTCTCTTTGTTCTATTTGAAAGGTGTAATCGCTGAGTATTTCTTGGAAGCACTCACCGTTTTAATTCAACTAATACTTGTTTGTTTATCTAACCCCTATTTTTCAATTGGGAATGTTTGTATTTTTCTTATTAATTTTGGCATTCCTTGATATTTTATTTGTCAGACACTCGCATGAGCATTGCATCATTTTAGGACCCCTCACTCATTACGACACTCATATGCATACATTATAGTCCAATTAGATGGTATTCACCTCACTACCTTCACCAAATCTTGCGTCAGAATGTTTTTAGTATCTATGTTGTGTCAAATCATGTCTGAACCATGTATGTGTCAATTTTTGCTAAGAAATCTGCAAACACAATTTAACCCGTGCCCGGCATGTGTCGGCAATGTTTTGTATGCATGTTCGTGTGAAATGTTTTTAAAATGTATTTGAATCGAACACTAGTAGTTTTGAAGTTTTGCGTTTCGTAAATAAGAAAACAAACCAATAATTCATGCTTCCTTCAACTTTCTCTGATTTACCATCACTACATTCAATCTTGCATTCACATTAGATGCATTACATGCATTCCACGCTTATACTCGTATCATTAAACCCTTGGGTGAGTTATATTCCAGGAAAATTTATTTTAATTTATTATTATCACTATAATATACACTCATGGGGAAAATCAGCTTTCCTAGAAGATTAATTTATTACGCATTTCATAATTCACTGTCATAGTTACATTACTTGCAATATGTGTTTGTTCGCATTAATTAAATTGCCATACATTTGAAGTGAAACAGGCTTGCATAAAATTGAATACCCAATCATCCCCCATCCTCTTGATGTGCACTGGGGCCAACTAATCCTTGTCCGTAAAGAAGTCATCAACCATAATTGTTTTTATATATAATTATTAAGACAGCAATTGTTTCATATATTTTCATGTATCAAATGCTAAATTACTTCTGTTATCTACTGATATATTATCATGTTTGTCCAAAAATCAATCATGTTGTGCAGAAATCAACTATTATTTGTTAAATGTACAAAAATAAACAAATGAAACGCCATTAGCTAAATGTTTAGATTGAATTATGTGCTTATAACTCATGTTTCATAATTTTGAATAACCATGCAAAGATTTCTGAAAAGTAAAGAGAAATGGTGCAACGGTTAAGATCCAACAAAAATGCAGAAATAGTATGGCACACCCTTCCTCTCTGCGATAATATGGCTCTATCATTGCCTCAAAATGTAGTGGAAAAATACCAAGAATATACATGTTTATGAAAAAATCAAGCAGAAGCAAATAGAGAAATGCATAATTGTCCTGCTAGAAGAAAAGGAAAAAAGCTATAAGCTAGTTGACCAACAATTAAATAGCTGCAGCTATGGTCAGAACAAGAAAAATCAATGAACGGTGTAATTAAAAATCAGTGGCATTGGATACACTCTGCAGAAAACAAAGTAAAACCAAGATAATTTAAAGAAGTATTCAAATAAGAAATAAACAGACCCCTCACATTCTCATCAAAACATGTGCTAGAAAATGATTTGTAGCATTAGCTCTTTTTTAGCAAATAAGCCAGAGCAGCTCAAAACTAGACAGAAATTCCCTAGTACTGAGGCAATACTAACAGAAGATCACACTGCAAGTCATTGTGACTGCAAAATTTTATATGTGAAAAGCAATAATATTTTCACTGTAGTCTTCGGCTAATAATAAAGGTAAATAGGAATTACCGATGGTGCCAAAGAGGATAAGCCTGGCCGTGAAGACGGCCTGATAGGAGGCCTGAACTCAAAATAATGAGAGCTACCATCTTCATGAATGCAGCCTTTAGAAGATTCCTTTGGAGAACTCAAAACTGACGAGCATCCATAATTCATAATTAAGGGCATGGCAAATGTACCCGTCGTAGGTGAGGGTTCTGACTGTATTAAAAGAGAACACAAAATGATAATGAGAGACAACTCTGCAACATTTAAAGCCCAAAAGGGAATTGGAAGCTACATTCAAAGTCAAGTAAGATGGTATTAAATTCCTAAAAATAAGCAATGGCGGTAATACATCCTCGCCATTATCAGCTTGAGCCATATCACAATTATTTGAATGGGCTTTGAGAATCCTCTACAGCATTCATTCCTATAGTTATACATGAGCTATTAAGTGTATCTTGCATAAGTATTTTGCAGAACTTCTAGCAATTTTACATTTTTTAAGCATTTCTCCTTCCGAATTATTCAGTATATTCTATCCTGACCAATTGTAAAATCTTTTTTTTTTCACTGGATATGCCTAAAACAACAAAAATCTGACTTTCACTATCATATCATTAATGTGTGTTACTCTATTCTTCTTTCTACTATAAACATTTCTTATTCGATCTTTGCCAGTTATACCACGCATCTAACTTTAACATTCTCCTTCTTACTGCACCTAAGTTATCAGTGACATCTTTGGGGGAAGCACCATAATAGTGTATAATAGCCGGTCAACTATGAAGGGTACGATACGTATCTGGTACGGTGATATGAGAAAATCACAAAAAAATGCGGGTACGCTCGGGGTATATAAATGTACATGTACATATATATGCCACATTTTTTGGAAAGAGGAAGAATATAAAACGTAGAATAATTTATATTGAATAAGTAGAAACACAACCAATTTAAAACATCAAATCCTCAAATGCATAGTAACTAGACAAAATAATTAAATTCAAATCAAATTCTTCGTACTTCTAACGATAAAAAGAAACTTAAATCGGGAGCATATTTTGTTACTATAATAAACAAAACACCGATAGTTGCATTTATGGTTATATTTTTTTCTTTCGTAAAAGACATGGAGAAGTGTTTTGTTTACTTTAGAAAAACATAGTCCTATGACAAAATGCAGAACGATCTGTCAAGTCAGGGGGTATCCGTAGACTAGAGTAGCAGGTGTGTCCATCGAGTATCAGATATGTACCGGTACCGAAAACGTATCCGTTATGGATACGCGGCCCTTGGGGAAGTATCAGTGCTTCATAGCCGGTCAAAGGCTAGTAAATATGGGATAACTATTATAGAATTTCTGAATATCCTGTCCATAATAAAATGTGTTAGTATATTATGCATGGTCATGCCACCAACCCATGTCAAGAACCTTGATGTTACCAGGGAAATTACACAAATTCTATAATTCATAACAAATATAGTGACAAATAATGCATAAATTTCTATGTGAATTGTACGAACATATCAGAAACTTGTAAAAGACGTGCCCGCTCATGAAAAACATCCTTAAAGAAATCTATCCATCAAATTCCAGACACCAAAAACTACTCGGTAATGCCATCCCACTTGAATTCACACGACCGGGATTTTCATAGAAAAAAGTATAATGGACTGTTCACTTCAAAGATAAACATCATCCGAAGAAAACTCATAATTGAAAGCTTAATTCTTGGAAGAAAGGCAACTGTTACTAAAAGGATACCAATTTACTAGCTTCAGGCTTCATTTCTGAGCTTTCTATGCAAATGCCTGTGTTCACACTCAATCTCCAACTACTATAGAACAGTCGAGAGAGTCAAACCAAAGCCACCCCTGAAAGGAATTTGGAGAAACATCATAGCGCTCTAAGAAAATAAATCTGGGAAATTTCTACACCCACTTCCTAGCTACCATTGAGCCTGCAATTCTTCAGAGAAAAAACTAAACGTATGGAAAGCAAACTTCCTATTCTCCCAGCTTAAATCACAAACAGTAGTGACTGGAGGAGTACCAGCATAAATGTCCTGTAATCATATATCTTAAAGAAGGCATCCGAATCTAGCTAACCGGCAAATTTTCCAAAATCGCACTAGCTTATTTCATATTCGAGCATATAGTATCACATCATCGATCTTAATAAAAATAATAAGAACAAAGGCATAAAGCCAATGTTTACTATTTTAATCCGACCATAAAATTCAATTTGTCAGAAAATCATGGAAAATAAAAGATATATGGCTGGAATCTGTGGTTAAAACGAAGTTCCAATAACAAAGCAACGAAGTCCAGATAACCCGCTAGCACAAAGAAAAGCAACCGGGTGAGTTTGAGAGAGGGGGCACGGTGTCGCATAGCTGTATGGATCTGAGCTAGAATGGAAGAGGGTTTATCAGGGCTCAACAAATTTTGCAAGTACAGAACAGGAAATATGATTAAGTGCGGGTAAGATCCAAAACCTTCATATCCGTGAGTAGGACGGGGGACTCAAGTAAAGCACTGGGGCTGAAACCAGACGGGATCGTCAGGTATGGCGACCGCGTGATCGGGAGCCGCGCCGGCGACATCATCTTGTACCTCGCGCCGGATGTGTTCGCCGAGATCTCCGGTGAGATCGAGTAAGCAACCAGGTCTCCATCGCCGGAGCTTGGTATTTCCGGCATTCTTCGATCTGGAAGTAGAGATAGAGACAGAAATGGAGTGAGAGTGAGGGGGAGGGAAAGAAAAAGAAAAGGGAATGGAAGATACGAAAGAGGGGCATTTAGGTATTTTTATGATAAGTCGTTCGATGCAACTTATCCGAACTGCAAGGAGTTGTTGGCTTTGGCCTTTAGGCCTCCCCTCTTGGGGGGGTGGGAATTTTGGTGCGTCCGACGCACATAGAATTGTGTGCGTCAATAAATAGACGTCTTTTTTTTAAGGTGATGTTATATACAAATAGTGTTTTGCTATATATAAATCCTTACTATATACAAATCAGTACAAATATAATTTTATTATACACAAACTTAATGGTTATATACAAACCAATACAAAATAAAAAACAAATTAAATTTTTTTATTAGCTAAAAATTAAAAATTGAAGGTGACTCAAAAACAATTTCCTCTCATCAAAATAGAAAGTATGCAACATCAATTATTTTCGGTGTTTCAAAACATTCCAATTACAACAAGTAGAGACTTGGAATGACCTTCATGTTACAACCTCAACATTCTGGATTGTGAAGTTAGCTATTACAAAATCTGAAAATACCTGCACAAGGAAAATAAGAAATCATTGATAGGTTTTTCACAACAAATGATCATTTATAAGTATTTTTTCATCATTGTCACCTTCAAGAACAAGTACAATTTTCTAACATTCTTGCCCAAATCTTGCCAACTTGATAGTTCTCTTGAACCCAAAAAAATTGTTAGATCATGTAATCCACACACAAAAATTAGATACATACAAATTTACTAAATAATAAGAACCACCAAAATCCGAAGAGAAATCCACCGGTTGAAGGGAGATCGGACGGTGCAACTTAGTGGAATGTTGCGAAATCGGGTCTCCGAAAGAGGGATGTTCGGAGCTCACCTAAATGGAACAAAAAAATAATATTCGTTAAGAGCTAGGGTAGATCTAGAGTTTCCAAGAGAAAAATAGGAAGAAAATAGATTTAGGGTTTAGGAAAACCTTGCTTCCATGGCCAGAAGAGGAAACACTGGAAGGGGAGAGGTCGACGACCATGGATTCACTGTCGGCCAAGGAGAGGAGGGCGGCGGTGGCTTCGTTTTTCCTCGGCACGCGAGAGGAGGTAAATCGTCGGCAATGACCGGATGAGGAAGGAGGCAAGGACCGTCGACCATGGCTTCACCGTCGGCCATGGAGAGAGGTCGTCGGATAGGGAAGGAGGCTCGCCGGATGGGGAAGGAGGAGGGGCGGCGCCGACAAGGAACAGATGGAGAAGACGGAGGAAGTGGAAATCGCGAAAACGGGAGATGTCGAGCGGTTGGAGGATGGAATAGAAAATAGGTTAAATTTTAGGCTTTTATTAGGTTTGTGGATAGTGTTTTAAAACACCTAAAATAATAAAATATTTTGGTTTGTATATAGCCATATTTGGTTTACATATAACATCACCCTTTTTTTATGGGTTCATCTTTTTTTCGTCTTTCCTCCTACTCTTCTCCCGGCGATGGTGTTTTTCCCTTTCGGTGATTCTATCACTATCTAAAACTTTTGAAATGCAGCTAAAATTAATCGACGGAACTCCAGCCCGGCTGCTAGGTTGATCCGGAAAGTTTTAACTGCCGGGACTTTCTTTTCTTTAAAGTCGAAGAAGACGATTCATGGTATTCTTACAGTATTTTTGAACTACTAGTTTATTTACTTTGTAATCACGACTGTAGTTGATATATTACGGTAGTAGCTAGCTATTACGCTAAGGACGTGCTCGTTACGCTCGGAATATTTGAAAAATGATCGTAAATTGTCAATTACCACTGTAATGTGTCGGTAACTATAGGTATATTGAGTTGATTGTTAGGGATTTCTCTTGTTTGGAATGTGCTTGTTACGCTCGGAATGTGCTAGGAATGTGCTCGTTACGCTTAGAATGTGCTGCAATTCTCAAGTAGTATCTTATATTACGCTAGGGATGTGCTTGTTACGCTCGAAATTGCTGAAAAACAATCACAAATTGTCAATTACGACTTTAATGTGCCAGTAACAGTCTACATACTCAATTGATTATGGAAGATTTCTCTTGTTTTGGATCCCTACTTACTGTATTTTAGAACTCTCATTTAATTTATCTCCGGAGATGCTTACTTTCACTTTTTATTTACTTTGTGATACGGTCCCCTAAAAGCGTATCCGGTCGGACCCATAGTTTCCCACCACGACCTCGGTCGACTCACCAATACGATTCCAACGGGCCCAGTCTTGCGCAATTCCAAATTTATTTGAACTCTGAATCTGTCACTGGTGTGCCTATACGCACAACTTACTCCACACCCTGCGTCTACCGCCGCGCCAAATGATGCGGCACCTGCCACGCCAAAAGGGCGCGACACCCGCCGCGTTAGAAAGACACAGTGCCGAAGGGATGCGGCGCTTGCCGCACCAAGGGGCAGCACCAGCCAGGGCGGTGCGGCAATGTCGCACCCCCCAATGCCAAATGGGGGGTACGACATTGTCGCACCCCCCAATTCTGAATAGGGAGGTGCGGCATTGCCGCACCCCCCAATGCCGAATAGGGGGGTGCGGCATTGTCGCACCCCCAGCGCTAATTAGGGGGGTGCGGCATTGCCGCACCCCCCCAGTGCCAATTAAGGCGATGACCAAGTCAGCGCCCCATTTTGGGGGGCTGACTTGGTCAGCGTCCCACGTGGCACTCCCCAATTGGGGAGTGCTTTGCACTCCCCAATTAGGCGTGCAAAAAAAGTCTGAGCCTGGTTGCCCGGCCCGGGTCTGCCCGGGTCAGGCCCAGGCCAGGCCTAAGGGGGCTCACCAGGCCCCCTTATTTGGCCAGAGCCCGGCCTGGTGCCCGGCCCGGGCCAGGCCTAGGCCCTGCCAGGCCCAAGGCCTGTTTTTTATTTGTTGGGGCCATGCCCCAACATTTAATGTTGGGGCAAGGCCCCAACATATTGGCAGCAAGAGCTGCCACATGGCAGCTCCTGCTGCCATTTTAATTGGCAGCAAGAGCTGCCATTTTAAATGGCAGCCAGCTGCCATTTGGAAGCTAACTAGCTGCCAAATGGCAGCTAGCCATTAACATTGGGGCTTGCTTGGGCCCGGTTTTGTGGGCTCAGCAGGCCCCCTGATTTTGTAAGGGTATGGGCCCGGTCTGGGCCCGATTTGAGTTGGGTCCGGCCTGGGCCTGGTAGCAAAAAAGCCCGGGCCCCTAGGACCTAGGCCTGGCAGGCCTTATTTGCACGCCTATCCCCAATTGGGGAGTTCCCCTTATTGGGAAGTGCTATTTGCTATTTGCACTCCCCAATTGGGGAGTTTCCCATAGCCGCACTCAATTGGGGAGTACAATTTGCACTCCCCAATTGCAGGGTTTCCTCCCGCATAGCAAGAGGCGTCGTTCGAACGCTTGACGCCCACCGCAATCGTACCCTCATCACCATGAATAGTACGCCCTCGCACTCACGACGTGTTCACCTCCTAAGTTCACATTCACAGCACGCACGAAACACCCCAAAGTGCACGCCGCGCGTTGAACACCTCTGCGTTCACTGCGCTCCCAGAACGCCTCAGCGTTCGCCGAACGCTCAAAATGCTCTCATGTTCGTTGCACGCTCATAACGCCTCCTAGCGCGCTCAGAACGCTTCCGTGTTCGTTGCGCGCTCAGAACACTTCCACATTCCGGGCACGCTCATTTTTTTTCTTTCTAAATTCTCAGATTGCAGGAACGGCTCGTCGCCTTTTCACCTTCAACAAAGTTGCTCGAACTGCCCAAAGGGCGAGATGGTCATTTACGAAAAATGGCGATCAGTGTGCTCCGAACCGGAAAACGTGATTTGTCCGTCAGGTGGTTACGATGGTTACAACGGCGAAATTACCGAGTTACCCCCGGCCAAAGCTATAAAAGGAGCCCAGAACCCTCATTTAAGGGGACCTTGCCTTCGGCACCCGGGAGAGCTCCTTTGAAGATTTCCACGGAATTCTCCTTTGGCGCTTGAAGATCTCCTTCGTGGACTTGAAGAGTTCCTTTCTCCCGAAAGGCGACTGAGCATTCTCACTTTTGTTCTCCCGAAAGGCGACTAAGCATTCTCACTTTTGTTCCTCCACCGTTCTCAAAAGAAAAAAGACTTGGTTTTTCTGGAGGTGGTCTGTCACCTTCAGAACTCTCTCTCCCTCTCTATTATTGTAACAAGCGACGGCCTGTCGCGCTCGATTTCTAAGTACATAACTGTAAACCCTCAGAAGATAGTGAAATTTGGTCGGCACAACTCCGACCGCGTGGTTTTTTACCCTTTCCGGGTTTTCCACGTAAAAAAGTCTCAGTGTACACAACGAATCTCTAATTGACTGTTTGCACGCTCGGTTCACTTTCGAGCTAAGGTGGTTCAATTCGACCGGTCTACCAAAGCACCCGAGCGACCCGCAACACTTTGGACGCTTACTTTCACATTTATTTACTTTGGATCAAAGTTAATGTTAAATTTATTATGTTATGAGTTAATTTGCGGTTGTTATTTATATCAGTTACTGTGGCAATATTCTGATTACGACTGTAATTTCTCGACTACTATCGTATATTACGCTCGAAATGTGCTCGCTACGCACGTAATTGTTGAAATACGATCATAAATTGTAAATTAAGACTGTAATTTTCCACTAGTTGTCACAATATTGAGTTGATTGTTGGGGATTTCTCTTGTTTAATATTTAAATTTTCATCTTTGGTTTGATTTGAATTATGCATATGCCTAGTAGTAATAATCTTTATAGTCATTGTGTTATATTATCATTCACCAAGAATGCACAACCTTTGATGAATGTCATGTCCGATGAATCCAAAGTTCAACTTAAAAATGCTGGGTTGTTCCCTTTATTCTATACTCTCAGCATTCCTCAAAATATTTTCTTGTTACATTTCTTGTTGATGTCATACTCGAGAGAGAGCAAAGCAATTTTACTGGGCAAGTTTTATGTAAAAGAGCGTCGAAGGGACTGGCACCAACAAATTTGGCGATCCAGCAACCGGAAGGGGAGGGGAGCAAAAGAGCTTCGAAGGGACTGGCACCAAAAATTCGGCGATCTAGCAGCCGGAAGGGGGAGGGGAGGTCACCGGGCACGAAAGCTTAATTTTTGCTTTCGAAAACCTAGCAAACATGTGGAAGGAGGAAAGACGAAAAAAAGCGGGCCCCGCGGAAAATAGGCGCCTATTTATTGGCGCACGCAGTTCTGTGTGCGTCAGACGCACCAAAAAATGCGAAATTTATTGGCACTGGGCTGGTCCTATATCTTCATCCAGGGCTCACCTGATTTCGACAAGTGGCAGACTGTTATATTTAAAGTACAAACATTTTCATTTGTCCAGAGATACAACATTTTTTTCTCTCCTCATTAAGGCGGGCGAAACGTTTCCTCTCCGGCGGGTCGGCTGCGCAATCTCTCAATTCTCCACTGCGACATTTGAAGCTTAGCTCCTCAACATTCTCAGACATTGAAAGTAACCTTCTCTGCTTCGTCTTCGTCTTATCAACTATTGAAGGATTAATTTCTCTTTGCATTTCCTCATTATCAAAGCAAAAACTCTAAGGCTGCGTTCGTTTGGACATTTTCATTGTAAGTATTTTGTTTTGGTCTCAAAAACAAAACAACATGCATTTTTATTTTTGGCCAAAACGAAAACTTATGTTGGTTTGTAATATGATTTTCAAATGTAGGAATTGACATTTTAACTCAAAATCAAATACATAAAAGAAACTTTCGATTGTAACATATTAATTTCGGTTGGGCGCAGGCAAGCAGTCAGAAAGGTTGTTGCAACAAGCTTGCAACGAGTCGAAAGTTATTAATTTTGAAAACCCGAAAAATTCCAAAATCGGTAGTTACGTAAATGAAAAGATGTCTTTATTCGGACAATCTAAGATACCATAGGCAGTAGCGGACACAGGATAAATTTTTTTTGTGGGCGGAGTGCTAATTCATATAAAAAATTTAATTAACAAATATAAAAAATATATGTTTATAGTATACGAGCATCTTCGCACGGGCTACGCCCGTGCTCGATGCTCTCGGGCGGCCTTCAGCCGCATCTAGGCGGGCTCCGCCCGCTACGCCCGTGCTCGATGCTCTCGGGCGGCCTTCGGTCGCATCTAGGTGGGCTCCGCCCGCTACGCCCGTGCTCGATGCTCTCGGGCGGCCTTCGGCCGCATCTAGGCGGGCTCCGCCCGCCCTGGCTAAACACCCGGCACCTATTTAAAATTTAAAATAATTTTACATTAATTAAATATTAAAATAGAAAATAAATTAAAATAATAAAAAATCTAACCCCATAAAATCCCGCCGCCCCCCCCCCCCCCCCCCTTTCCGCACAGTAGCTGCCCAAAGGACAAACCATTATGATGTTTTCTTAACTTAAAAGTATATTCCAGGAAGGGTCTTGTAAAAATATTCCTATTTCTAAATTTGTATTATGTGATTTGAAACAAAAAAAATATTAAAAAGTATCAAAAAATATTCCTATTTCTAATGTTTTTAATTTCCGCATCTTTTCTATTTCTACGGTTTGTGTTTGTGAAAAGAAAATGTCAAAGTATAAAAAATAGTGTAGTTGAAATAGTATTAAAAAGACGATTAAAATTTTTTTAAAAACAAATTGTTAAAAATTAACGGGCGGGGCCCACAGGCGGGCCCCACCCACATAAATGTAATGGCGATGTGGGACATTATTAGTCCCACATCGCCGAAAACAGCGTGTTTCCGCTGTTTATAAGGCGAAAACCTTATATTCTCTTGAACTGTACAGCGGGCGGGGCACCGCGGGTTGCGTGACCCCGCCCTGCTCCGCGTGACCCCGCACCAGCCCGCATCCGCCCGCCCCCGGCGGGCTCCGCCCGCTACGTGGCTCCGCCCGCTACGCTCGTGCTCTCGGGCGGCCTTCGGCCACATCTAGGCTCTCGGGCGGCCTTCGGCCACATCTAGGCGGGCTCCGCCCGCCCCCGGCTAAACACCCGGCACCTATTTAAAATTTAAAATAATTTTACATTAATTAAATATTAAAATAGAAAATAAATTAAAAATAATAAAAAATCTAACCCCATAAAATCCCGCCGCCGCCCCCCCCCCCCTCCCTTTCCGCACAGTAGCTGCCCAAACCGCTGCCCATTATGATGTTTTCTTAACTTAAAAGTATATTCCAGGGAGGGTCTTGTAAAAATATTCTTATTTCTAAATTTGTATTATGTGATGTGAAACAAAAAAATATTAAAAATTATCAAAAAATATTCCTATTTCTAATGTTTTTAATTTCCGCATCTTTTCTATTTCTACGGTTTGTGTTCGTGAAAAGAAAATGTTAAAGTATAAAAAATAGTGTAGTTGAAATAGTATTAAAAAGACGATTAAAAAAATTTTAAAAACAAATTGTTAAAAATTAACGGGCGGGGCCCACAGGCGGGCCCCGCCCACATAAATGTAATGGCGATGTGGGACATTATTAGTCCCACATCGCCGAAAACAGCGTGTTTCCGCTGTTTATAAGGCGAAAACCTTATATTCTCTTGAACTGTACAGCGGGCGGGGCACCGCGGGTTGCGTGACCCCGCCTTGCTCCGCGTGACCCCGCACCAGCCCGCGTCCGCCCGCCCCCGACGGGCTCCGCCCGCTACGTGGCTCCGCCCGCTACGCTCGTGCTCTCGGGCGGCCTTCGGCCACATCTAGGCTCTCGGGCGGCCTTCGGCCACATCTAGGCGGGCTCCGCCCGCCCCCGGCTAAACACCCGGCACCTATTTAAAATTTAAAATAATTTTACATTAATTAAATATTAAAATAGAAAATAAATTAAAAATAATAAAAAATCTAACCCCCCCACCTTTCCGCACAGTAGCTGCCCAAACCGCTGCACCGCTGCCCATTATGATGTTTTCTTAACTTAAAAGTATATTCCAGGGAGGGTCTTGTAAAAATATTCTTATTTCTAAATTTGTATTATGTGATGTGAAACAAAAAAATATTAAAAATTATCAAAAAAATATTCCTATTTCTAATGTTTTTAATTTCCGCATCTTTTCTATTTCTACGGTTTGTGTTCGTGAAAAGAAATGTCAAAGTATAAAAAATAGTGTAGTTGAAATAGTATTAAAAAGACGATTAAAAAAATTTTAAAAACAAATTGTTAAAAATTAACGGGCGGGGCCCACAGGCGGGCCCCGCCCACATAAATGTAATGGCGATGTGGGACATTATTAGTCCCACATTGCCGAAAACAGCGTGTTTCCGCTGTTTATAAGGCGAAAACCTTATATTCTCTTGAACTGTACAGCGGGCGGGGCACCGCGGGTTGCGTGACCCCGCCCTGCTCCGCGTGACCCCGCACCAGCCCGCATCCGCCCGCCCCCGGCGGGCTCCGCCTGCTACGTGGCTCCGCCCGCTACGCTCGTGCTCTCGGGCGGCCTTCGGCCACATCTAGGCTCTCGGGCGGCCTTCGGCCACATCTAGGCTCTCGGGCGGCCTTCGGCCACATCTAGGCGGGCTCCGCCCGCCCCCGGCTAAACACCCGGCACCTATTTAAAATTTAAAATAATTTTACATTAATTAAATATTAAAATAGAAAATAAATTAAAAATAATAAAAAATCTAACCCCATAAAATCCCGCCCCCCCCCCCCCCCCCCCCCCACGCACAGTAGCTGGCCAAAGGACAAATTTCCAGCCTAACCCCCTTATTAAACAAAAATAGCAAAATAGCCCTCTTATAATAAACGTTTCCAATATAGCCCTCTTTTGCAGTTATCAACAGAAAATGGCAGGCGTGGCAGCAGCTTTATTTCAGGATTAATATTAATAATTTAACAATCATTGTATGGTTCATTATTAACAAACAGTTTTTTGCACAGTATAGCCAAATTTAGTCTCACACTGCTTGCAGAATTTTTTTACTGGTGTGAGAGCCTATAAAATAAGTCATATGACCTTAAAACAAATCACACAAAATACAATTGTATTTCTTTACTCAAAGATTTGCTCTCTCTACAACCTGTTTGCAGGTTAGTTATTTAATATTTTAAATGGTTAGTTTTGGATGATATGTTTCTCAGTCATTTTGTTTTGATTTTGATGTTATCTGATGTTATGAGGATGCACTAGATGTGTATTTAATTTATTTTGAGAATGTTAATGATATTTTGAGAATGTTAATTAATTTTGGAATGTTAATTAATTTTAGAATGTTAATCAGAAACCATGCCTGTCACTTCCTGCAAATTTTGGACAAATTTTCGAATGTTATTTTGAGATGTGTATTTTGGAATGTTAATAAAAAAATCGCTGAATGTTAATTTTGGAATGTTATTTAATTTATTTTGAGGATGCACTTTCTGCCATTGGTATTGATGAGCAACAAAGAAACCATGCAATGATTGTTAATAATCATTATTAAATAACTATTAACATTAATCATGAAATAAAGCTGCTGCCACGCCTGCCACGCCTGCCACGCCTGCTATTTTCTGTTGATTACTGCAAAAGAGGGCTATATTGGAAACGTTTATTATAAGAGGGCTATTTTGCTACTTTTGTTTAATAAGAGGGTTAGGCTGGAAATTTGTCCCTGCCCAAACCGGTGCCCATTATGATGTTTTCTTAACTTAAAAGTATATTCCAGGGAGGGTGTTGTAAAAATATTCCTATTTCTAAATTTGTATTATGTGATGTGAAACAAAAAAATATTAAAAAGTATCAAAAAATATTCCTATTTCTAATGTTTTTAATTTCCGCATTTTTTCTATTTCTACGGTTTGTGTTCGTGAAAAGAAAATGTCAAAGTATAAAAAATAGTGTAGTTGAAATAGTATAAAAAAGACGATTAAAAATTTTTTAAAAACAAAATGTTAAAAATTAGCGGGCGGGGCCCACAGGCGGGCCCCGCCCACATAAATGTAATGGCGATGTGGGACATTATTAGTCCCACATCGCTAAAAACATCGTGTTTCCGTTGTTTATAAGGCGAAAACCTTATATTCTCTTGAACTGTACAGCGGGCGGGGCACCGCGGGTTGCGTGACCCCGCCCTGCTCCGCGTGACCCCGCACCAGCCCGCGTCCGCCCGCCCCCGGCGGGCTCCGCCCGCTACGTGGCTCCGCCCGCTACGTGGCTCCGCCCGCTACGTGGCTCCGCCCGCTACGCTCGTGCTCTCGGGCGGCCTTCGGCCACATCTAGGCGACCTTCAGCCACATCTAGGCGGCCTTCAGCCACATCTAGGCGGCCTTCAGCCACATCTAGGCGGCCTTCGGCCACATCTAGGCGGCCTTCGGCTACATCTAGGCGGGCTCCACCCGGCCCCGGCAAAGCACCCGGCCGCCGGCGGACTTCGCCCGCCCCCGGCAAAACGGTGAGTGAGCCAGGGAGTACTGTAGCAGCTGGTTGTTTCCTTATTTAATAGAGATATCGAACGACACGGACCTACCCGCCAGCGACTCATAATTGATTACAAATAAAAAAATAAAACAATGAACAAAATGGGTGAGTGCAGCGGGGACAGGGGGTCCGTAAGGCTGGGTCAGGTGCGGGTGCGAGCTACTGGGCGGGGTCGGGCGCGAGCTGGGTTGGGTGCGGGTGCGCGCGGGCGGGGATCAGGTGCGCGCGGGCGGGGATCGGGTGCGCCCGGGCGGGGTCGGGTGGTGCAGGCGGGTTCGCGCGAGCTATTCGACAATTCAGCGGGGCTCCGCTTTATGAAGAGCGGAGTCCCGCTCAATTGCGCGATGTGGGACTAATGAAGTCCCACATCGCGCGGGCGCGGCCATTGGATCAAACCAATGGCCGATCCAATGGCCGCGCCCGCGCGATGTGGGACTTCATTAGTCCCACATCGCGAAATAAAGCGGGGCTCCGCTCTTCATAAAGCAGAGCCCCGCTCAATGTTCGAACAGTTCGCGCGCACCCGACCCTGATCGCAGCAGCCCGCGTCCACGCGCACCCGACCAGCCCGCGTCCGCGCGCAATCGCGCCCGACCCAGCCCGCGTGAACCTAGAAGTTTTCGGCCGTGTAGGGGTAAAAAGGTAATTTCATAGTCTGCAGTAGGTTTAAGAGACCTATGAAAAAATGGAGAGAGAGGGTTTGTTTGATCGGACGGTGGTGGAATACCTGAACCAAGATGGACGGCTCAGAAGCTTCCAATCAGCTCCAGAATAGATAAACTCCATACTTCCTTATATTAGTAGAGATTAATGCCAATTTTTATATTATTTTTATAATTTGAATGATTTTTTTATACAATTTTTGTAAATATATAAAAAATATCTCTATATTTTTCAAAGAGTTTTTTTTACAATATGTCTAAATATATAAAAAAATATACACTTTTAATGAATTTTTATACAATATATTTTGTTAATTATATAAAATAGACTACATTTTTATGATTTTTATTGTCTAAATATTGCATTTTAGCAAAAACAACAAAATTTTGATATTATGAAAATTTGAAATCAAGACCTATCACTAAATTTTTATAACTTTAACATGAAGTCAAAAACCAATATGTCAAGCTTAATTTATTGTTGTTTTTGAATAGATATTATATATAATATCTACAAAACTAGAACATTTTTTTAATGTAATATTCTTATTATTTTTTTATTAAGTGTTGGCGGCCGCCCACGCTCGGCCTCATGTAGGTCCACCCCTGACCATGGGGGGGGGGGGGGGGGGGGGGGGGGGGGGGGGGGGGGGCACGACCATAAATACAGAAAAAGGAGAAAAACAAAAGATCTTTGGACATTTTCAAAAAAGAGGATTCTAATCTAGGGCTCGGGAAGGCATCGTGGAAGAAGAAGGCATCCAAATTTCGAGCATCATGTTTTGTAAGACCTTTCTTGTTGTGTGTTGTATTTCTATAGTCATGACCTAAATCTTTGAGTCTTGTATGATGAGAGTACTATGATTTATTGTGTTGTGATATTTCTTATTTCTTTACGAGCTTTTGATGAAGTATCCGTAGTGCTTTTTTGATCTTAATATCGAAACTTTTTGGCCGAAGTTTTCATCGTCTTACTGCACTTCATTGTACAACCACATATTCGCCAAGTGGGTACCCAAGGCACCAGAAATCAAAAGGCAAGATATGGGTCAGAGAATCAAGTGAGGGCACTCGCGCGGTGTCAAAGCAGATAGGCGAGAGTTGTGTAAGACCCCCCTCCCCAAACTGAACCGGGTTCAGGGAGGGGGGATCTTACTGCCCAAGGATGACCACTTAGCGCTTTCTGGGTGGCAACGTCCCGCCCTCAAAAGCACCGAGCGGCCTCCTTGTCAGGCACAAGAATCACAACATCAAATCAGAACGCATAGCGGAAGCAATCGAAAGACAGAAAGTCAAACACACAGCTTATATTGATAAATTTAAACAGGGCCGAAGACTAATGTTTACAACTACTGCCCCGGGGGCTACATCGACGAAACAAAAGACTCCAGTCCTAGTCCTATACTCTAGGACTCACGTCGCGAAAGATAGGGGCGAGGCTGGGGTAATCGAACGGGCCATCTCCAAGGCTGGTATCTCATCCTGTGGTGCGAGGGCTCCGCGCTGTCCCATCTCCTGTGATTGGTTATAAAAAATAACCGTTAGTCACAGAGCTAAGTAGAAAATACATCCCCTCCCCGGATCCATATCCAGGGGGCGGCTAAAGGACAGAAATAAATAGCCGAAGCAAGGAAGAGAGTTAGCAACAGGTATGCATATATATATATATATATATATATATATATATATATATATACAAGGGCTCCGCCCTATTATCCATAACCGCGCCGAATAGTAAATACACAACACTATCTCGCGCGTATACGCACCCAGGTATTCAAACCTGTACACACACAAAACCCCTGTGTCGACACAGTTTAGACCGCTTTAGTTCAAGCAGGGGAGCCAACCCCGCGGGCCTCACCGATGTGGCCGTCGGTGACAGTGACCAGTCTTGCCACTTCTGAGTGTAGTCGTACCGTATCACTCAGGCCCTCCTGTACAACTTGGTGTACTATTTGGATGTGAGCGACATCCGGCAAACCGATTTTTAGGCCGACCAGCGGAGGCAAGATTGCGGGTTCGGAGTGAAGATAACCTGCTGCGCACATCTTCCCGTCGCCATGAGTCGTCAACCCCCCCACACCGGTACGAACGGTCTATGGCCGTGACCGACCCGCCACTTTCAAACAATCTTCAAAGCTTAGTGCAAGTGCTTTAAAAACTTGACGCGACACTCTTACTCGACCGATCACGCAACTTCTGACCGGAGGCTGGGCGGTATGAGGGCTCCTTATTTGGGGCTAACTTAGGAGGAGAAACTCAACTCCGGGTTTCCCCCAACTAAGGCCTCGCAGGAGGGAGGATAAGCACCGCTTGCCAGCGCAGGGCTGGAGTTAGTGCCCCAACACGAATAAGTGCAGCAGCAAAATAGGCCGGAAGCAAAATAGACCCACCCCGCGTGAACCTAGAAGTTTTCGGCCGTGTAGGGGTAAAAAGGTAATTTCATTGTCTGCAGTAGGTTTAGGAGCCCTATGAAAAAATGGAGAGAGAGGGTTCGTTTGATCGGACGGTGGTGGAATACCCGAACCAAGATGGACGGCTCAGAAGCTTCCAATCAGCTCCAGAATAGATAAACTCCATACTTCCTTATATTAGTAGAGATTAATGTCAATTTTTATATTATTTTTATAATTTGAATGATTTTTTTATACAATTTTTGTAAATATATAAAAAAATATCTCTATATTTTTCAAAGAGTTTTTTTTACAATATGTCTAAATATATAAAAAATATACACTTTTAATGAATTTTTATACAATATATTTTGTTAATTATATAAAATAGACTACATTTTTATGATTTTTATTGTCTAAATATTTCATTTTAGCAAAAACAACAAAATTTTGATATTATGAAAATTTGAACTCAAGACCTATCACTAAATTTTAATAACTTTAACATGAAGTCAAAAACCAATATGTCAAGCTTAATTTATTGTTGTTTTTGAATAGATATTATATATAATATCTACAAAACTAGAACATTTTTTTAATGTAATATTCTTATTATTTTTTTATTAAGTGTGGGCGGCCCGCCCACGCTCGGCCTCATGTAGGTTCACCCGTGACCATAGGGCGGGGGGGGGGGGGGGCGCACGACCATAAATACAGAAAAGGAGAAAAGCAAAAGATCTTTGGACATTTTCAAAAAAGAGGATTCTAATCAAGGGCTCGGGAAGGCATCGTGGAAGAAGAAGGCATCCAAATTTCGAGCATCATGTTTTGTAAGATCTTTCTTGTTGTGTGTTGTATTTCTATAGCCATGACCTAAATCTTTGAGTCTTGTATGATGAGAGTGCTATGATTTATTGTGGTGTGATATTTCTTATTTCTTTACGAGTTTTTGATGAAGTATCCGTAGTGCTTTTTTGATCTTAATATTGAAACTTTTTGGCTTAAGTTTTCATCGTCTTACTGCACTTCATTGTACAACATTCGCCGAGTGGGTACCCAAGGCACCAGAAATCAAAAGGCAAGATATGGGTCAGAGAATCAAGTGAGGGCACTCGCGCGGTGTCAAAGCAGACAGGCGAGAGTTGTGTAAGACCCCCCCTCCCCAAACTGAACCGGGTTCAGGGAGGGGGGATCTTACTGTAAGACCCCCCCCCCCTCCAGATTGACGGTCCGACCGGGGGATCTTATCGCACACCACCCTTTAGCACGACGCCGAAGCGACCCCGAAGGGTGAAGGCACTAGCTTCTCCAACCCTTTTCCTTGAACACTCCGATGTCACGCCTAGGGGTGGTGTTAAGCGAAAGTCACTACACACCATCAGAGAAGGGAAGCAGTATTCTAGCGGAAGATTTCATCAAAGAGTGCGTATTATAACACTTAGCGGAAGACGTAGTATTAAAGCGGAAGGTTAATCATCACAAAACCTCAAACTCATGACCTGTATAAATAATTCACATATCTCTGCCGCAATAAATCCTAACCATCAAGGATTTATTGTTATTATATATATATACCCTGAGATAGGGCACAACAAAAAGGAGATGCGGCTTAACAAACTTATACCTGACGTAGCCCGCTCCGTGGCTTCATCCACACATGGGTGCTGTCCCTCATCTGCACCTGTCACTTGTGCTAAAGACAAGTTATTAGAACCACGAAGAGAATCCAACCCTTACTAACAAACAAACATAATATAACATTTATAAGGGAGGGGATATCTGGAATTCTTATTGGGCCGAGGCAGTCTTCCCGCGACCACCGCCTACGTAATCTGTATCATCCTGCATACGGCCTCAGACTCACGTAGTTCTATTAGTTTCGCACGGGTTGCCCTCCCAGACCGTCCGTCGTGCGGGTTGCCTTAGAGTAAAGACTCATAGGCCATCTGATTTTATCCCTTGTCACATTCCTCGAAGGCAACATTTCATTCCCGTAGGAATTATTTCCCGAAGGCAACATTTCATTCCCGTAGGAATTATTTCTCGAAGGCAACATTTTATTCCCGTATGAATTATTTTTTGAAGGCAACATTTCATTCCCGTAGGAATTATTTCTCGAAGGCAACATTTTATTCTCGTAGGAATTATTTCTCGAAGGCAACATTTCATTCCCGTAGGAATTATTTCTCGAAGGCAACATTTTATTCCCGTAGGAATTATTTCTCGAAGGCAACATTTCATTCCCGTAGGAATTATTTCTCGAAGGCAACATTTTATTCCCGTAGGAATTATTTCTCGAAGGCAACATTTCATTCCCGTAGGAATTATTTCTCGAAGGCAACATTTTATTCCCGTAGGAATTATTTCTCGAAGGCAACATTTCATTCCCGTAGGAATTATTTCTCGAAGGCAACATTTTATAAGAGGAGAAAAGAGACTCTTTAAAATCAACAATATATCTACCCGAGAACTCAGTAGAAGGGGAGAAGATAAACTCTTTATAAGCTTACCGTATCTTCATCTGAGAAGATACCACTATTTTAATCCGGTTGGCAATCAAACCCAAGCTGCCCCCATAAGGCACAACTGGATTCATGTAGACTTTCTCCAATCACTTGGGTGTTTGGCGATCAAGCCCAAAATATTCGTGAACTTTTATTTCCTTCTTTGGTACCTGAAGTAGCATCGAAGAGTAAGAGAGAAAGCATGACTAAGACGAAGATTGACGAGGTGTATATCGTAGTAGACCATGGGTGGTCAACTCCCATAGTCGTTCCATTCTCTCACGAATTCGTTACCTCATCCAAAACGCCACTTTTATGTATAACCGACTCAACCTCTAATAGTGAGGCTCCTGGAAGAGTAAATTATGAAAATTCATTTAACGTTTGCCGTATGAAAATGGAGCCCATACGGTCATGTCAACAATCTAATTCCACATTGGGATTGCCGCATAAGATGGAGCTCACATGGTCATGCCATCAATCTCATTCCATATAGAGATTGCTGCATAAGAATGGAGCTCACATGGTCATGCCAACAATCTGACTTCATATAGAAATTATTTTCACAAAACCCATCAAAGTGCGCCACTAGACACTGAACCAATGCGGGCCGACAACCATCATCAGGAACTTCCCATATTTTCCTTATGACTTCTAATTCGAGCTCTTAATAGGCACCACATAAACGAAATCATCCATTGGAGGGTACGTATTGCATCACCCCCGAGAGCCTATTCCTCTCTTCAACAATTTTCTCCATGTCTATTCACAGCCAACCCACTAATTTAATTAATTGGAACTGTAATTTGTAGACAAGCTAAAGAGGAGGCAAGTGTTAGTGGGGGAGTGAGAGTTAACCTTCTTGCCATATGTAGAGGGAGAGAGAGTCAACCTTCTTGTCATATATATATAGAGTGAGAGGTAGAGTAATTAAACCTCCATCTGATTTGGAGTAGTTCACTCCAATCTATACCTTGCCATGAAACCTTCGCTGTGACAAAGCTTCGAGGAGGAGGGGGAAGAGAGAGTGGAGCTACCATACCTTGTCGTGAGCTATGAAGGGCAACCCCCTTATTAACACAACAGGAAAGTAAAGCAACCCCCATTAACAGTTCACAAGGCAGCCCCCATTATGAGCAAGGAGCAGCCCCCAAATCAACAAGGAGAAGCCTCCAAACTAACAAGGAAAGAAGCAGCCCCCAAAACAACAACCTGCAGTCCAACTTAACAGGAGCAGCCCCCAAAATCAGCTCACAAGGCAGCCCCCATTATCAGCAAGGAGCAGCCCCCAAATCAACAAGGAGCAACCCCCAAATCAACAAGGAGCAGCCCCCAAACTAACAAGGAAAGGAGCAGCCCCCAAAACAACAACCTGCAGTCCAACTTAACAAGGAGCAGCCCCCAAAATCAGCTCACAAGGCAACCCCCATTATCAGCAAGGAGCAGCCCCCAAATCAACAAGGAGCATCCCCCCCCCCCCCCAACTAACAAGGAAAGCCCCCAAATCAATAAGGAGCAGCCCCCAAACTAACAAGGAAAGGAGCAGCCCCCAAAACAACAACCTGCAGTCCAACTTAACAAGGAGCAGCCCCCAAAATCAGCTCACAAGGCAGCCCCCATTATCAGCAAGGAGCAGCCCCCAAATCAACAAGGAGCAGCCCCCAAATCAACAAGGAGCAGCCCCCAAACTAACAAGGAAAGGAGCAGCCCCCAAAACAACAACCTGCAGTCCAACTTAACAAGGAGCAGCCCCCAAAATCAGCTCACAAGGCAGCCCCCATTATCAGCAAGGAGCAGCCCCCAAATCAACAAGGAGCAGCCCCCAAATCAACAAGGAGCAGCCCCCAAACTAACAAGGAAAGGAGCAGCCCCCAAAACAACAACCTGCAGTCCAACTTAACAAGGAGCAGCCCCCAAAATCAGCTCACAAGGCAGCCCCCATTATCAGCAAGGAGCAGCCCCCAAATCAACAAGGAGCAGCCCCCAAACTAATAAGGAAAGGAGTAGCCCCAAAACAGATTATATAATAGCATCCCCCTCATTCAAATAGACAAATATAAGGTAGCTTATAGTCTATATTCCCCAAAGAAAATTCTAGCATAACAACCTTGGAGAAACCTGTAGAGCAACACCCTATAATCGGGCAACTTGTAGCACATAAACCTGGAAGAAACTTCTAGCATAAGCATCAGGTAGAACCTTCATAACCCAATCAACAGGCCAAGTTCGGTTAAGCCAAAACAAAACAAGGGAGGGAGATGAAGGATAAGGGGAAGAAGAGTTACTGTAATCCGAGAAGGAGAAGGATAACTTGGATCTCAGCCCCATGGGTTGCCGATCGCAGGCCCTCCGTGATGAGTCGAGGCCCCACCCCGCTCGATTTGCCATTAACTCAGGGAAGAAGGAGAGCAGTGGAGGAGTCAATCTCTTGTCGTGAGCCATGAGAGAAGAAGAGGTGAAGCTCCCCCCCTCCCCAGCTCGATCTCCCCCCCCCCCCCCCCCGCCCCCCTTTAAGAGGTCCCGGCGCTGCGTATAAGAAGGAAGGGAGACTGTGGATTCCGCCCCTGGTTTTCCGCCCACAGTTTTTCTCGCCGGTTTTCCCAATCCCCCCCCTTTTGACCACGTTTTTTTTACATGTATATCTTTTTATATATATATATGTATATATATACACACACATCCTTATATACATATATATAAATGTGCTCATAACTCCCTAAAAAAAACGCACGGGAAAAACATGTGAAGTGTGTCTTTGTGTTCGTGTCTGCCATACCAAGCTAATGAAAGCATCCGAAGTTGATTCCGAGTCCGTTTGCCCAATATTTTAAAATGGCGTTGTTGTGGCGCTCGACGTTACTCAAAATAGTGGTTTTCTTCAAACGACCTCGGATCGGAACGAAACGAATTCCGTTGCACTGGTATTGACCATACGAGTCTAACGTAACTGACGGAAATCGATTCGGAGCATGTATGCTCCATATTCTAAAATTGCATCATCGTGACGCGCTACGATACTCAAAATAGTCATATTCTACATATGACCTCGGATCGAAACGAAACGAGTTCCGTTGCACTCGTATCAACTATACGAGTCTAACGCAACTGACGGAAGTCGATTCAGAGCACGTATGCTCCATATTCTAAAATTGCATCGTCGTGACGCGCTACGATACTCAAAATAGTCATATTCTACATATGACCTCGGATCGAAACGAAACGAGTTCCGTTGCACTCGTATCAACTATACGAGTCTAACGCAACTGACGGAAGTCGATTCGGAGCACGTATGCTCCATATTCTAAAATTGCATCGTCGTGACGCGCTACGATACTCAAAACAGTCATTTCTCTAAATGCTCATTTATGTGGTGAAGGTCGGGCCGTGGTTGTCCTGTGACCTGACCTAAGTTCTTCCGAGGGTTCAACTAAACCGGCTAGACCCCTTTTTAAAATTGGGATGTTACACTTACTGCCCAAGGATGACCACTTAGCGCTTTCCGGGTGGCAACGTCCCGCCCTCAAAAGCACCGAGCGGCCTCCTTGTCAGGCACAAGAATCACAACATCACATCAGAACGCATAGCGGAAGCAATCGAAAGACAGAAAGTCAAGCACACAGCTTATATTGACAAATTTAAACAGGGCCGAAGCCTAATGTTTACAACTACTGCCCCGGGGGCTACATCGACGAAACAAAAGATTCTAGTCCTAGTCCTATACTCTAGGACTCACGTCGCGGAAGATAGGGGCGAGGCTGGGGTAATCGAACGGGCCATCTCCAAGGCTGGTATCTCATCCTGTGGTGTGAGGGCTCCGCGCTGTCCCATCTCCTGTGATTGGTTATAAGAAATAACCGTTAGTCACAGAGCTAAGTAGAAAATACATCCCCTCCCCGGATCCATATCCAGGGGGCGGCTAAAGGACAGAAATAAATAGCCGAAGCAAGGAAGAGAGTTAGCAACAGGTATGCATATATATATATACAAGGGCTCCGCCCTATTATCCATAACCGCGCCGAATAGTAAATACACAACACTATCTCGCGCGTATACTCACCCAGGTATTCAAACCTGTACACACACAAAACCCATGTGTCTACACAGTTTAGACTGCTTTAGTTCAAGCAGGGGAGCCAACCCCGCGGGCCTCACCGATGTGGCCGTCGGTGACAGTGGCCAGTCTTGCCACTTCTGAGTGTAGTCGTACTGTATCACTCAGGCCCTCCTGTACAACTTGGTGTACTATTTGGATGTGAGCGACATCCGGCGAACCGATTTTTAGGCCGACCAGCGGAGGCAAGATTGCGGGTTCGGAGTGAAGATAACCTGCTGCGCACATCTCCCTGTCGCCATGAGTCGTCAACCCCCCCCCCCCCCCCCACACACACACACCGGTACGAACGGTCTGTGGGTGTGACCAACCCGCCACTTTCAAACAATCTTCAAAGCTTAGTGCAAGTGCTTTAAAAACTTGACGCGACACTCTTACTCAACCGGTCACGCAACTTCTGACCGGGAGGCTGGGCGGTATGAGGGCTCCTTATTTGGGGCTAATTTAGGAGGAGAAACTCAACTCCGGATTTCCCCCAACTGAGGCCTCGCAGGAGGGAGGATAAGCACCGCTTGCCAGCGTAGGTCTGGAGTTAGTACCCCAATACGAATAAGTGCAGCAGCAAAATAGGCCGAAAGCAGATGCCATAATATCAAGCATGAAATTAGGCCGAAAGCAGAGACCATATTAAGTAGAAAAGTAGGTCGAAAGCAGAGGCCATATTAAGTAGAAAAGTAGGCCGAAAGCAGATGCCATATTAAGTAGAAAAGTAGGCCGAAAGCAGATGCCATATTAAGTAGAAAAGTAGGCCGAAAGCAGAGGTCATATTAAGTAGAAAAGTAGGCTGAAAGCAGAGGCCATAATAAGTAGAAAAGTAGGCCGAAAACAGATGCCATATTAAGTAGAAAAGTAGGCCGAAAGCAGAGGCCATATTAAGTAGAAAAGTAGGCCGAAAGCAGAGGCCATAATAGGACCAGTGCGAGACTGGAGAATTGAAAGTACCGAAAGTAAAGGCAGGGGACCAGTGCGAGACTGGATTTAAAGAAAAGTACAAAAAATAAATGCGGGGGACCAGTACGAAACTGGATTTAAAGAAAAGTACATAAAGTAAATGCGGGGGACCAGTACGAGACTAGATTTAAAGAAATACAGAAAGCAGTAAATAAGTAAATGGTTAGTAGTCCAATCACTCCATAAGAGGAGGCTTTAACGTCGACTCTGTTTATAAGAGGAGGTTCTGCTTTCTCCCCGTTCATAGGGGTTCTACTCCGTCTCGGGAGTTTATTTACATTTCATGGTATTTATAGTAATTCCCCCTTTGTCGTGAATTTATTCTTTTATAATTATCCCGGCGTTATTGGGTTGCGGCGTCGCACCGCGATTTCGTCCTGAGTTTCGCACCGATATTCTTAACTTAGTCGATTCCTTAGATCGATACGCGTAATCTTTATTAAACGTTTAAGAATTTTACGTCGCACGGACGCCGACTTTTTCCGATGAGTTTCGCTCCTTTTCGGGCGTTTATTTTGCTTGCAAAATACTTTTGGAGGACCAAAATAAAGGGTCACATCTTCCCACTTTAATAGTAGTTGAAAAATACCTTTAATTAGAGCCCATGATTTTTGGGGATTTTTACGAACTCGTTTGGGCCTTTATTTTCTCAAAATAAACTTTATAGATAGGTTTAAAAATAGTAAACCTACTCCTAAAATTCCCCAAAAAATACAGGGGGTGCCCCTTAGGGTAGGGCACATTTTCCATTTAGGAAAAATTTTCTGAAACTGCCCCATTTTTCCTCAGAAAAATGGGGAAGTAAAGGGGCAGATGGTGTGCGTTTAGGGGAAGGGAGAAGATCTGGGGGCGCCGCACCGGGCGCCCTCCTTGGATCCCCGCAGCGGATCCACAGCGGATCCGCTGTGGGGGCACACAGTTGGAGATAAGGGCGGGAGTTAAGATTAGGGGAGCCGCCCGATTTCCTAGGGGAGATCGGGCGGCTCCCGTTAACCTTAACGGGAGGCGGCCGCTGCCACCGCCGGGCAGCGGCCGGCTGGGCCGGCGCCGCCCCCGGTCGGTGCGCCGGGGGCCGACGACTCCTCCTGTGGTGGTCCGGCGGCCTGGCGCCGCCGGCCACCACCGGGAGAGGGCAAAGAAGGAGGTGGGAGGCGGTGGCGCGGCCTGCATGGGCCATACAGGCTCGTTGCGCCGCCGCCTCCGCTGGGAGGGCACCGGTGCCACCCCCGGTCGGTACGCTGGGGGCTGGCGACCACTCCGGCGGTGGTCCGGCGGTCTGGCGCCGCCGGACTCCACCGGGAAAAGGAGCAGGAGGTGACGGGGTGGCGCGACGCAGCCTGCATGGGCCATGCAGACTCGCTGCGCCGCCGCCACCTCAGCTAGGGCCCTCCCTGCCGCCCCTGGTCGGGGCGCCGGGGAGGGGGCAGACCTCCGGCGGGGGTCCGGCGGCCTGGCGCCGCCGGGGGAGGGGTTTTAACCCCTACAGGAAAAAGGGAAGGGGGAGGCCACGGGTGCCGTCGGGGCTGCGTCCTCCGGCGGCCCGACCGCCTCCCCTACGCCGGCGCCGAGGTCCCCGGGAGGGGACCTACTCCACCCCCCCCCCCCCCCCCCCCCCCCCCCCAGCGCCACCACCGGCGCTGGGGGAGGGGCTTCCACGGCCGAGCCTCCTCCCCGAGCCTTGCAAGGCTCGGGGCGCCGGCTGGCGACGCTCCAGCGACGGGGAGGGGGTTGGCCGTTACTGGGAGGTAGGAAGGAGGAGGGGGGAGGTTCTACCTGTGGTGGAGGTGGGGATCGAGAAGTAGAGAGGCAGTGGCCGGCCATGGAGAAGGAGGTGGCGGCTTGGGCTGGCTGGGCTGGCTCCGGCAGGGTGGAGGAGGAGGAGGCGGCTGATCTGCTGGCAGGGGAGAAGGAAGAGGAGTTGTGGGGGGGGGGGGGGGTGGGGGGGGGGGGGGGGGGGGTTGAGCTTCAGGGAGGGGCCGAGCCCCCCCTTATATAGGGAAGGGAAGGGGGAGACCTCCCCCCCTCTCCTTCTTTCCCCACGTGGGGATAAGGGAAAGTGAGTGGGGGGGGGGAGATATTTTCTCCCCCTCCCCTCCCTTCTCTCTCTCCTGCCCACTTTGCCCCAATAGGGGGCTGCCTATTCATGGGCAGCCCCCTTCCCTTGGGGGAGGGGCTTCTCTCTCCTCCCCCCCCTTTCTTTTCATTTTCCAATAATTTCCAGCTGGGCGGGGGGAGGGGGGAGTTTGACCGAGGTCAACCTAGGACGGGGTCTTCCATAGTCCCGGGGTCCATTATGATTTGTCGGGGCTGATGCCGGGTTCGTGCGCTTTATATTTCGTGCGTTGCATTGAGGTGGTCTGCATAACCCTAAAATGGTATACTCTCCATACGACCTTGAATCGAGGTGCAACGAATTCTGTTGCGCTCGTATCGTACATACGAGTCTAACGGAACCGACAAAGTCAATTCGGGGTTCGTACGGTCACTATTCATAATAATGAGGTAGTGGCGCGCTACGACACCCGAAATGGTCGTTTTCTCCAAACGACCTCAGATCGAAGTGCAACGAATTCCGTTGCGCTCGTATTGTTCATACGAGTTTAACAGAACTCACAGAAGTCAATTCGGGGTTCGTACGGTCACTATTCATAATAATGAGCTAGTGGCGCGCTACGACACCCGAAATGGTCGTTTTCTCCAAACGACCTCGGATCGAAGTGCAACGAATTCCGTTGCGCTCGTATTGTTCATACGAGTTTAACGGAACTGACAGAAGTCAATTCAGGGTTCGTTCACTATTCATAATAATGAGGTAGTGGCGCGCTACGACACCCGAAATGGTCGTTTTCTCCAAACGACCTCGGATCGAAGTGCAACGAATTCCGTTGCGCTCGTATTGTTCATACGAATTTAACGGAACTGACATAAGTTAATTCGGGGTTCGTACGGTCACTATTCATAATAATGAGGTAGTGGCACGCTACGACACCCGAAATGGTCGTTTTCTCCAAACGACCTCGGATCGAAGTGCAACGAATTCCGTTGCGCTCGTATTGTTCATACGAGTTTAACGGAACTGACAGAAGTCTATTCGGGGTTCATTTGGTCACTGTACCCCAATGACTTAGTTGCGGCGCGCAACACCACTTAAAATGGTAGTTTTCTATTGCTCGGGCCCACTTTTATTGGGCTCACTAGGGCCTAGTGGCCCAATAAAAGTCGGGATGTTACAAGTTGATAGTCAAGACTTCACCCGCCGAGTGCCTGGCGAGTGGTACCCTCATGAACCACTCGCCCTCGCCGAGTGAGCCTAGTGCCTGACGAGTGGTGACGGACCACTCGCCCGGTGGAAAGCAACGGGCAGGGAGCCTGGCAAGTGGTGCCTTCACGAACCACTCGCCCAGAAGGCTTTAAGGGAAAATGACCTAGATACCCTTTGTGGGCTGCCAATAGCCCTTTAGAACAGCCTGCAAGGAATTTCATGAGTTAGAAACCTCAATGAATTCATGAACGTATGCAGTAACGTAGAAAGAGAACTAACTCTTACATAAGTGAGCTTAGAACCTGTAGCATTGGTGAAGTAACACTGTCAGCATCTCTATCTGGTCTAGCAGGAACCAGTCTAGTGTTGATTTTGTAAATCAACCGTTATCATATCCATTAGTGATCATTATGTGCCTCATCAACAATAGTTGAATGATATGACACAATAACGTTTGCAACATTATCAGGTGTGGAATAATGTGTTATGATCATCAATGTTAGATAACCGACTACAACGAATTTCTATTCCCAGTTGAATAATTTTTGAATCAACTTACAATGAGAAAAATATTTAGTTATCAAATGTGGAATAACAGGCATCTAACCATGTTGGGTTTTCATCAAGAAATTATTTGAGATTTTCAGTCTGTTATTTAGATGCTTGAATGTTGCGACTATAGGTTCTCACTATCAAAACATAAACTGCGGAGGAAAGTTTCATATTTCTATGAACTTTAGTCTCATTTCTCCCAATATTTTTATTGTGAGAGCTCTATTCAAGCCTTTGGTCAAGGCGTCTGCAACATTATCTTTCGATCTCACATCAATTAGGGTCATTATCCCTTGACTTGTGAGTGAGGTCAACCAGGATTGTTTCAGCATGAGATTCCTTCTTTTGCCATTGAACAAAGTGTTTGTAACAATCATTTTAGTAGCCTGATTATCGCAGTAAACTGCAACAGAACTCATTTTCAGGCTCGACAAAGGAATGTCCATCACCAAATCTCTTAACCACTCCGCTTCTTCGCCTGCTGCAGCAAGATCGTAGAGTTCGGATTCCATAGAAGAGAGTGCAATACAGGATTGCCTCTTGGACTTCCAGGCTACAGCTGCTCCTCCTAGTGTGGAGACAAACCCACTAGTGGACTTGCTGTCGTTTAATTCCGAGCACCATGATGCATCAGAATAACCTTCAAGAACTAAAGGATGACCAGTGTAAACTAAAGCATACTTTTGGGCGTGCTTTAAGTATCTCATTAGCCTATCTAAGGCGTTCCAATGGTCTTGGCCAAGATTACTAGTGCATCTGCACAATATGCCGACCGTAAAGGCTATGTCAGGTCTAGTGCAGACCATAGCATACATGAGGCTACCAAGCAGTTTAGAATAATCTAACTGTCTAACCATAGCTCCTTCATTGGGCTTTAGGCGGTTAGTGTAGTTGTATGGAGTCTCAAATACTCTATTGTCACTGTATCCCCACGTGTCCAACATGGACTTTATATAGTGGCTTTGACTTAGGGAGATGTCATTCTTCCCAAAGCTCACTTGCATGCCTAGTATAGTGTTAGCTACACCTAAGTCTTTTATGCTAAATTCTTTAATTAGATCTGACTTAACGTCATCCACTTCAGATTGATCAGACCCTAGAATGAGTATATCATCTACGTACAAGCATATTATGACGACTTTATTCGATCTATTACGTATGTAAAGACATTTATCCGAGAGACTCGACATGAATCCCATGTTCTTTACACTATAGTCGAACTTCTCATGCCATAATTTCGGTGTTTGCTTTAGTCCGTATAAAGATTTAAGTAATTTACAGACTTCGTTTCGTGACCGTCTACAATGAAACCTTCAGGTTGATTCATGTAGTTCTCTTCGGTCAGATCTCCGTTCAAGAACGCAGTCTTAACATCCATTTGATGAACAATAAAGTTCTCAATAGACACAATAGCAAGGAGTGCCCTAATGGTTGCTAGGTGACACACGAGTGAGTAGACATCAAAGTAATCTACTCCGCTTACTTGTGTGAAACCTTTAGTCACCAGGCGTGCTTTATACTTAGCTACGCTAACATCATGATTTAGTTTCTTTTTCAGAATCCACTTACACCCTACGGTTTTAGCCCCTTTTGGCTTATCAACCAACGTCCAGGTGCTATTCTGAAGTAGAGAATCCATCTCTTCATCAATAACTTCTTTTCAGAGTAGGGAATCCATGGATCTCATCGCGTCCTTATAGGTGGATGAATCAGCCTCAACGTGGCAAGTGACAAAGTCACTACCGAAGGTTCTGGGAATTCGCTCTCTTAGAGAAGTTCTCCTAGACTTTAGGCCAGAGTTATCTAACGGAATAGGAGGTGCTCGGTACTGAAGTAGGATCTTCTTCAGTAATAATTACTTGCATACCTGGGAGAAACAAGTTCTTATCCTTGAGAAACTTATCTTCAAAGAACATTGCGTCCCTAGATTCTATAAGGACGTTATTAGAAATATCTAAGAATCTATCTGCAGAACTATCCTCAGCACAACCTAGGTAGATGCATGTATTGGTCCTAGGTCTAATCTTAGACCGTCTAGGGTCAGGGACCCTGACATAGGCTATGCAGCCCCAGGTCGTAAGCCTAGTAAAAGACAGGGGTCTCTTAAGCCAAAGCTCGTAGGGTGTAACCTCTAACTTGGCATAATGAACTTTATTCAAAATGTGATTTGCAGTTAAGACCGCTTCTCCCCAATAAGCGGAAGGCATGCCTGCAGTCAGGAGCATAGAGTTTAACATTTTTGTTAACGTACGATTTTTATGCTCAACTATGCCATTAGACTGGGGCGAGTAAGGAGCAGTGGTTTCTGCAATGATTCCATGCTGGGCAAGGAAACATTTGAACTCACTGGACATATATTCTCCTCCTCTATCACTTCTAAATCTTTTGATTTTCATGCTTAATTGGTTTTCTACCCTGGTTTTGAAAATACAAAATTTTTCAAACGCTTCATCTTTAGTTTTAAGGAGATAAATGTGGCAAAATCTAGAACAATCATCTATGAAGATGATCAAATACTTCCTGCCTTCTCTAGTGACAAAACTTTTGAAGTCACATATGTCGGAATGTATTAGTTCTAAGGGTGTTATGCTCCTAGTAACCGCACTAAAAGGTTTCCTAGTGATCTTAGTCTGAGCACACACTTCACATTTATTAGGTTTAACCGTAGTGTCTAAAGCAATCTGGTGAGTTATAGCAATTTGGAACATTTTCCTATAGTTTACGTGTCCTAGTCTCTCATGTAGAGTCTTAGGACTAACTAAGTTTGTTTAAACTTGTTGAACTATTTCGTTTGCAGGACTTAATCTGTACATCCTATTTTGGATGTATGCACATCCAAAATAGTGTGAGTTTACTGACAGTGTTACTCTACCGCTACAGAAAGTAAAAGACATATCAGCATCACATAGTAAGCTAATAAACACTAAGTTAGCAGCTAAAGAAGGAATAAACTTAACATTTTTTAAAGTTAAAGTCTTACCTGAGGATATCAGCAAAGTTGTGTTCCCCACCTTCAGCACGTCAGTTGTCTCACCGTTGGCAATGGTCACCGATTCTCTTGCATCAGTAAGTCCTGTCATCAGAGTAGAGTTGTTGCAAACATGGCACGTTGCCCCCGAGTCAAGGAACCACTCTGTACTGGCCTTTCCGTTTCCGACCATGACAACAAAGTCGGATGGCTCAGTGAGACTAACCATGTTAGCATGGTTGCCTTCCTGTGGTGTCTTGCCCTTTTTCTTATGAGGAAGCCTGCAATCAAATGCGATGTGTCCCCACTTGTTGCAGTTATAACACTTGCACTTAAACTTTTTGATTTGTTTACTGGGGCCTGCAACCTGGAGCTACTTTGGTTGGGTTTTGTCTTCCTAGGGTTCGGCGCGCGTCTAGAGTTCGAAATCATGTTAGCAGTAGCCTTCTGCTTGCTAACGACTTCTAGAGCGTGTCGAGTCCTATTTTCGTCCTCAATGCGTATAAGCGCTTGAGTTCGTTCAAACCCACCTGCATCTTCTTACGGTACATTTCAGTTTTAAAATTGTACCACGTGGAAGACAATTTATACACAATTGTGCCAGCAACAAAACTGTCTGGCAACGAAATATTCTCGCTATGCAAGGAATCAACTAAAACTTCAAATTCAGATACCTGCGGGAGAATGGCTGTCTCCTCGTCGAAGCTGAAAGAGTGGAACTTGTCCACTAGGTACGCCTTGGAGAGGTCCTCCTCCTGCCTGAAGTGCTCCTGCAAAGCATCCCAGATCTCCTTTGCTGTGCTCATCTTCATGTAAGTCTTGGCCAGACTGGAGGACAGACAGTTGAGCAGGTAATCTTTGCAGAAGTCCTCATCAAAAACCCACTGTGCCTCATCTTCAGTCCCTACGACCCCAGCACGATCAGACTGAACAGAATAGAACACGTTCAGATACTTCATCCCGAACTGAGTGTTCAACTTCCCGTCGTTGAACTTAGTCGCCGTGAACTTCTCCAGCTTTATCATCGGAACGGGGGACGAGAAGTTGTTCCCCTTCATCATTGTGTGCCCGTCAGAAAACGACACGAAAATAGGGAGGAACAGGGTTCCTGGAGGCTGTCGTCGGGACTGTCGTCGGGCGTTAGCGACAATGGGCTGTCGCTGTCGGCGGACGACAACGTTAGGGCTACACTCGTTTTAGCATGGAGACGGCGGTGGCGGGAGAATGCTGATGGCGGCGGCTGGGGGGATCTGAAGTTGGAGGCGGCGGCGCTGCGACAGATCTGGACGACGGAGGCGGCGACGCTGCGGATCTAAGGCGGGAGGCTTTGGATCCGGCAATTCCGGCGACTGCACATGGCAGAGGCGGCGGCAGATCTGGAACTTCCTCCTTCACGCACGACGGTGACGAGCAGAGGAGGATCGCGAAACCTTTTTAGAACAGTGGCGCAATTTCCTCCTTCGTCGATCGCGAGCGGCAGCGATCTTCTTCGTCGAGCGGCAGCGGCAGCAGAGCTGCTCCGTCGATCGGCAGCGGTCGGACAGCATGATCCCTCCTTCGTCGATCGACAACAGCGGCGGGAGAAGGCTCTACGAACTGCGACGGGAGGGCTCCAGCGAACGTGAGCGCGATCGGCGGCTGGGCACGAAGGCGATTTCCCTTATCGCGCGAGAGCAGCGACAGCTTCCTTCTTGCGAACGGCATCAGCAACGGCGACTGGGAAGACGCGATCTCTCTCGCGTGAACAGCAACCTCACGGACGGGAGGACGGGAGCAAAACCTAGGGGGCTGATTCGAGATTGTGAAGGTTTGCTCGAAGCATCCAGAGGAGGATCAAGGTGGAATCCACTCCTCGTTGCCCCTAGCGGGTATATATAGGGAAAACCCTAGGAGTACCTACGAGGATGGGTATTCGTGTACCCAACTGACCCGTTATACCTTCGAACCCGTTATTTGACCCAATATACATTAACAACTATCACTACATCAGCAGTCAAAGTTTCCTTTCTTATATATAAGTCAATAGTTATTTCTTGTTGAGGATAAAGTAAGATTTCCAGTGTTTGCATATAAAGATATGACTCCATCACATACTACAACATGAGTCGCCGTACATCTTGAAGGTGGATCGAAAGGAGACCATCAGGGGTTGAACCCCATGAAAGCGAAGCCACACTATTCATCGCACTTGAAGGTACAGTTGATTCATGCTACGAACAACTTACCATGCTTGTCATGGCGTCGCCTAACGTCGCCTAGGCGACGGCTAGTCGTCCAGGCGCTCGAATGTGTGCAAGGCGTTGGATGCCTTGTTATAAATTTAAGAAAAAAAATTGAATAGACAACGGTTTTTATAAAAACCGCTGTCTATACATACTTTAGACAGCGGTTTTATAAAAACCGTTGTCTAAAGTCATTTCTAAACATATATATTTTTTCCAGCAAAAAAAATATTCTAATATGACTTTAGAAAACGGTTTTTATAAAAACCGCTGTCAAAAGTGATTTTAAATTTTAAAATATTTTTTTCAGCAAAAAAAATTTAAAAACCGCTCTCTAAAGTCATTAAAAAAATAATTTTTTTTTTGCTGAAAAAAAAATATTTTTTAAATGCCTTTAGACAGCGGTTTTTATAAAAGCCGCTGTCTAAGTTATTAATTTTTAAAACCGCTGTCTAAGTTATTAATTTTTTTTTTGCTGAAAAAAAAGAAAAAAAAAGAGACTCTAGTGTCTAAAGTCATTTTTAAAAATTTTTTCCTAGCCATAATTTTTTTTCCTCGCCTTGCTCGCCTTATTGTCGCCTAGGCGTCCGCCTTATCGCCTAAGCGTCCAGGCGCCCGACGCTCGCCTTGGTTCGCCTTGACGCTATGACAATAATGCAACTTACGCACAAACTATTTAGTCTTAGTTTGTTTGAGCATTTTTTCTAATTTATTTATTCAAAATACAAACGCAATTTTTCTCCTGTTTGAATAACCTCCATTTTGAACCACCGATCGCTCAAAACATTGTTTTACACATGAGAGTCTATTCAAGAACACAGTATTATCCTTATTACCAATCGCTCCACGTTTAACTTCCACCACCAACCCAAATAGACCCTTAATCTAGAAGAGTAAAAGGACTCATTGTGGCATCTATAGTGAAGGTTCATGTGTGAGCGAACATGACTTAAATAGAAAGCTAATTTTTCAATCTTATATGGAGATCTCAACACCATGTTGTTCATGCATTCACTAACGACGATTCATAACACTGCATTTTAGATGTCACCATCGAGCAGACGCCATGTTGTGTGACAGAAGATGACTGAAATTGAGTGTTGATTTTCCAATCTTATATGGAAATCTCGACACTGAGGCTCCGTTTGGCACGACGACAACGGTCTTGAACGTGGTGGTTATGAATCGTCGTTCGTGAACGGCCGACCTCACCCATGGAGCTTCATTCACTTTTATGTTCAATACTAGTTTTCTTTTCTTGGTGGCGGTCATAAACGTCATGCCAAATATACATTGCAAGAAAATGACGTTTTTGTCCAAACTCATCTGAGCAAAAATGTCACGCCAAACGAAGCCTGAGTTGGTGCGTGTAACGCACCTTAAATCATCGTGCGCGACTCCCGATCGCACCGTATATTTCCGCCAGCACGAATTTCCCCGCATGATTATCTAAAATACGATCACTTTTAAATACGATCGTATTACACAAATACATCAGTATATTTTCACAAACAATCTACACAGTTGAAATCACGGATCATACAATTGTACTTACTCTCACACAATGATCTATTATAATCACAGTGTGTTAGCCGACCTAAATATCTCTCTCTACACTGATTTATGAACGACGATTCGAAATACTGTGTTTGCAAAATTTTTTTGTGCGCATGACACATCTTACTATATGCGCACATGAGTGTTATTACAGCTGTAAAAATTCGACTGAAATTTAAAAAATTTTACAACCGTACTAAAACTCATGCGCACATAGAGAAAAGTGTCATGTGCACAAACAAAATTTCTCCAGCGTTTGAGACGGCCACCGCTGTACGGACAGCGCCAAATTTGCATAATTGTGATAAAACACGTATCTAAACGCTGCCGCGCTTGCCATTTGCCACGACATACCTAAACGCTAACGCGATTGCCACGGCCCCAAAACAAAAATGGACCAATGTAAATGTACCACGTGTCCCGCGCCACTTTCGCACGTTGGTAAAACACCGCGGTCAATGGCCATCTGGAAGGAAGACCACTCCCACCCGTTCTCTAGATCCCCACTTCTTCGTCTTCTATCCATCCCTTCAGAGTTTTCTTCTCCTTCTTCCTTTTTCAATCACAAAGAAAGAGCGCAAAGAGGAGCTAAAAAGCGATTCTTCGTTTTCCCTCCTCTCTTTGTTGTATGTCCCCCAACTGCTCGGGCAGTTGAGGACCGACGGGGATCAGTGCTGCTTCGGTGTAGATCGTCGGCGGCGAGTGGTGGCAGGACGAGTTCGAGGGTTAGGGTTTGCAGAGGGGGTGGATCTATGGGGCTGATCTTCGTGGAGACGCTGCCAGGTCCCAAGGTGTTCAAATGTAAGCTCTGCAAGGTCGATTCGGCCTCTCTGGACGCCATTGTCTCCAAGGACTTCCATGGGCGCTACGGCCGGGCGTATCTCTTCAAGAGTGTGTGAGCTCTTTTTCCCTCCCGCCCTCCCCGTCTCATGCTCTTTTCTGCGCATGTTCTTTTAGTGACCGATCTGCTCTTCCCGCCCTCTATTCCCTGCTGCTTTGACGCTTTTAGGATGATTTGCTCGTGGTTATGTTTTCTGTTATGTGTTTTTATTGGAAATTGCATGGTTTAGGGTTTAGGTAATTGAACTGAATTGAATTAGATTACACCTACACATACGTGTGCTAAACTTCTCATAGCGCCATCACACTCCTCAAACTGGGTCATGAAGATTTTGATCATCCAACTTGGAAATGTGTCGAGTGAAATTAATGATGACCTAGAGATTTGATGAACACGTCAGGAAGTCGACGAGGTGATGCTATTATGCATAGTTGAATTAGCCATTCCTGCTGTTTTTATGAACAAGATGACAATCAATTTCGATGTATTTCACTCGCTCATGGAGTACTGAGTTGACAACAATTCGTATAATTGCTTGATTATCACATTACATTCGAATTAACGTTGAATGCAAGAGACCGATGTTACACAACTAACATGTCACCATATCAATTCACAAGCAGCGACCATCATCACTGCGTAGCTGAAGAGTGAGAGATGCTGTACTGTTTTTTTGTCTTCCAATACAGAAGTCTGATACTCAATAAGATGTAATAATAAATAGCAGATCGATGAGTCATTGTCCTACCTATGTTGCAATGAACTCGAAGTGCTAGATTGGCGTTAACTCGATAATAAAACCTGTGGTAGTGTGAATTAAGGTATTTTAAAAACGAAGAGTTGCATCCATTTGTGTTGATGTGCCCGATGCATAATTGTCTAAAAAAGTTCATTGCGTGAGAGATATTATGCCATTGTTAAATTAATTAACGTCCTATCAAACACTGGCACACGATCCATCTTCCAAAATGCTACTGATGTCGTTGGATGATTTTAAATATTCTTCCAAATGTATATCTGTATTGCTTCAATGAAGCTGCAATATGAGAATATCAAGCACATATTTATGCGAACACATGCACAAGCCTTTGGTAGATCCATCCCTTATTTGAGAGGGCAGTAATGATGGTAAAGAGAGTGTTAAATGGAGTCGAAAAATGGAGCATGGGATACTCATGGTGGGAAATAGAGAAAATGTTTGGATGAACTCCGTTTGCAGTGCATACCATTTTAGCTTTTTGGTAAAAAACAACAATGCGGTGTTAGTTTGAATCCAAATAACAAAAATGACAATATGCAGAGTTCTTTATTAAACAATTCTAAGAATATTTTAATTAACCTTCATACGAAGTTCATATATTATCATTGATGATATTAGATACATTTATGATTTAGCCTAGTATATTTGATACTAGAAACATTTTCAGATCCTCCATATATTGGTTACCAAGCTATTATATGCATGCACCTAGTTGTTGTTTTAAGAAAGAACCCAACCTATTGTAAGTTCTATTAATTTTATCTAAACATGGCAAACTAAAAAAATTGAATCTTCTAGCAAGGTATATGTAATACCAAAAACACGATTTATGCTTGTAATACCAGCCATTTCATGAACAAGGCACGTGATATGGAATTAATTATTTTTATAAAAAATAATAAAGGGAAACCTTTTCGATGATGGTGGAAGCAAATCCAAACTCTGGCGTTGAGAAAGTTTGAAACTGTGACATTATGAGTAAATGCAGATGCAGCGGAGGGAGAAGATCACAATTTCACGATAGGACAAAAGAGAACAAAGCTGCAACAACTGAAACAAATTGCATCTTCGATTATTGGATTGAAGGAGATGGAAACAACAGAGGAGTAACGATGGCATGGCAGGAGATCGAAGAAGGGAAATCTTAGGAGACCGTCACAAGAGGAGAGAAGAATGAAAATACCGGTTTTCTAGATCTTGTAAGTAATTTGGTAGTAAACAATGGAGCATATAAGGAGCTGAATGCTAGAACATGGGTAGAAGGGAACGACTTCAAAATGACAGTTTTTGTCCTTTAGTTCTTTGTTTTAGCAATTGGAGATGAGCCAAACATCAGCTGCACACCAGTGTCGTCTAAAAATCTCTCCCAGTCAGGGACCTAGCTACCTAAATGTCTAAGAAAAAACTTTTGTTATTCAAGGTCTTTGATACAAAAGTGATGGTCTTTGATACAAAAGTGATGTTATTCAAGGTCTTTGATCTAATAATGACCACATCATCACAATGCTGTGAATATCGTTCGATATGACCGACAATGTCGTCCGACATAATTACATAAAAGTTTCATGGACAAAATGGTATGCTTTCGATATATTTTTGCAAAATATCATTTTAAAATATTTCGACTGATATATTAGCTATCTGCCAATATATCTCGATGGTATTATCGACTAGATTTTTGTAATTTATTTTATTTAGCATCAATGATTTAATAGACAACAACAACACTCAAGCCTTTATCCCACCATAGTGGGGTCGGCTATATGGATCCTTTGTCGCCATTGCGCCCTATCCTTTAATCATAGCCTCACTAATGCCTATGTACATCATATCTTTCCTTATAGTTTCATTCCAAGTCTTTTTTGGTCTACCCCTCCCCCGTTTAACATGTCTAGTGCCTAAACTCTCACAACGCCTAACAAGTGCCTATAATGGTCTCCTATGTACGTGCCCGAACCATCTTAAACGAGCTTCTCGCATCTTCTCTACAATTGTCGCCACTCCTGTCTTATCCCTGTACATTCATTCCTAATTTTATCCAGTCTCGTGTGACCACACATCCACCTAAGCATTCTTATCTCTGCAACTCCCATTTTTTGCTCGTGTACACCATTCACTGTCCAACACTCAGAACCATAGAGCATTGCTGACCTAATTGCAATATGATAAAACTTGTCTGTAAGTTTTAATGGTACTTTACGATCACATAAGATCCCAGATGCGCCTCTCCACTTCAACCAACCTGGTTGGATTCTATGTATCACATCTTTATCTACACCTCCATCTTTTTGAATTATCGGTCCCAGATATTTAAAGCATCCACTGCGAGAAATATCTTGGTCACCCAATTTAATGAGGGAGTCATCCGACCTTCTTGCACTACTAAATTTAAGCTTTATATACTCCGTCTTTGTCCTGCTCAATCTAAAACCCTTCTTTTCTAAAGTGTCTCGCCAAGATTCAAGTTTCGCATTTACACCTTCGCATGTCTCATCGACCAAAACAATATCATCTACAAAGAATAAACATCAAGGTATTGCTTGTTGGATATGTCCGGTGAGCTTATCTAAGATAAGGGTAAAGAGAATTAATAGACAACAAAACAAAATTATTTCGTTGTCTGAGTTGTTTTGTGTTCTAGCTATCAACTATCTTCTCACTTCCTCTGAATTTCTTGCATGCACCTGTTCGTAATTGATATCGATTCTGCTTGGCCTTTGAATTTCGGACTAAAGATTCCTTATCTTCCATTTTCATCGACGATCTCTTGCTTCCTCTGACATTTTTCTCCGCGTTATGTCATTATTACGTGTGTAACATAAAATGTTTATACTAGTTTGGTAAATTTAGAAGTTCAACATATGTTTAATTGCTTATATATTAATATATATAAATTAAAGAAGTGATTAAAACTATATATAATTATGTATATAAATATTAAATATTAAAACATCATCAACACATAAGGGCAGCCCGGTGCACAATGCATCCCCGCGCAACGAGGGTCTGGGGAAGGGCCCCTCCACAAGGGTGAAATATAGGCAAACCTTACCCTGCATTTTTGCAATAGGCAAAATCAACACATAAAAGAAACAAAAGCATTAATGTTCTGTTGCATAGGATAAATAATGTGGTCCACATGAGAGTGACAAGATCTAGTCACATATGACTGGAAAACTTGTAGTACCATCATGGTATTTCTTGTTTTAATTCCATACTTAGTCTTGTCGAGGAATCATAAAAATATCTCCTCCTTTCAAGAATATCTTTGCGGGGTGCCATATAAACTTATTCATCGAGGTCACATGTAAGAATGCATTATTTATATCCATTTGATGACGAGGCTAACCTTTAGCAACAACGATACACAAAAGTGTTTAACGAGCCTCAATTGATCAAGTAGTCCAATAAAGCCAACCTTATCCAATCAACATTGTTAAAACCCAAAATAGATAGCGGTTTGAGTTTTCACTCGCCTTTAGTGCTTTGAGTTTTCACTCGCCTTTAGTGCTTTGAGTCTTCTATCTCACTCTGCAACTTATATGGCGCCTTGAAGTATCAAGTGCATCTCATGACTATGGAAGACAATTTCTTGTTTCAAGATGCTTTGGGGATCAATCAGTAATTTCCATTTTAAGCACGAGTTGATGGCATTGTTTTCTAGCCCTAAGAGGAGGAAAATTGGACCACAAGCACGCACTGATGGTGTTGTTTTCTAGCTTTAATAAGAGGATAATTGGACCCAATTACATTTTAGGATAAAGCGAGGGCACACCGAATCTCCGCTAGACATCGTGCACTGATTTTAGTAAGCGTCATAGATATCCTATATATAGAGACATATATAGCTCAAGTGGTGCTTATATGTGTATCGAGGGACAAATTAGTCAAATACAAATTGACAATCAATCTGCCTACCTCCTACTTCCAATTTATCCACATAAAAATGTGCATATTGAAGGTGAGGAGATTACAAAGATCTCAGCGCCATCCTTACCATGGAGTCGGAACATGGGAGAATCAAGAAACTTCAATGGAGATAATAATTGCTAACCTCCATTCTTTTCTCCAAGAAGTAGTTGCTTGCGACAACACATTCATCAAGCAAGAGAACGCCCGCAATAACCTCAACATTATTGACTACTACATTATTCATCAAGCAAGAGAGCAAGCGGAGGTTTAAAAACATTGCTTGGTATTTTTCGCTAACATATTTTTCATCTATTCGATGTAAGAATTAAACGAATACACGTGCCTTAACACGTATAGCTAGGGTAGAGTTGGTCCTCAGACACCGTGATTCAAATGTGCTCGACTGCTGACATGAATAAATGGAGTGGCGAACACAGCAGGCACTATTTCTAGCTCATTGAGGCAACCATTGGATCCGATTTGAATAGGAGGATGCACTTTTGGAAAGTGGGTTATTTCTATGGCCCACACTCATAATGTGTTTGCCCACACTCATAATGTGTTTGCCTTGAAAAACACACACACACACACTCATAATGTATTTATAGCTCATTGAGGCAACCATTGGATCCGATTTGAATAGGAGGATGCACTTTTGGAAAGTGGGTTATTTCTATGGCCCACACTCATAATGTGTTTGCCTTGAAACACACACACACACACACACACACGCACGCCCCCCTCCCACACACACACAAGTGACCGGCACGGGCCTTCGGCCCGATCGAAGGCGATATTTGTCGTCGTGGGGGCGACATTTGTCGTGGGGGCGACATTTGTCGTGGGGGCGACATTTGTCGTGGGTGGCGACATTTGTCGTGGGTGGCGACATTTGTCGTGGGGGGCGACATTTGTCGTGGGGGGCGACATTTGTCGTGGGGGGCGACATTTGTCTTGAGGGCGTCATTTGTCGTGGGGTGACGACATTTGTCGTGAGGGCGATATTTGTCTTGGGCGACAACATTTGTCGTGGGGGGCGACAATTATTGTGGGGGCGATATTGGTCGTGGGTGATGCCATTTATCGTGGGGGGCGACAATTGCCTTGGGCGGCGACATTCGTCGGGGCGGTTACATTCGTGTGTGTGTGTGGGAGGGGGGCGACAACATTCGTCGAGTGCAGCGACATTCGTGTGATCGGACCGCCAAAGTACTCTCCATAGCACCAATTTCTTTGAAACGGCACGGGCCTCTGGCCCTACGTTAGTGAAACGGCACGGGCCTCCAGCCCTACGTGAGTGCAGTTCGTGCAATTGCTTAATTATTTAAGTGCAAAACATGATGTTGGGTAATGTAATAAGTTCATTAGCAAAATATAGCCATCCAAATAATAATATTGTTGCCAATTTGTTAGATCAGAGAATTCAAGAAGCCATCCAAATTCATATCCCTAATTGAAGCAAAGGAAGGAATTACCAGGAATCGTTGAAGAGGATGAAATCAAATTCCTGTTTCTTAAGTCAATAAAATCCTCATATAAAGTAATGTCCTCTCAAGGATCACCAATAATGGCAAATATCTTTGAATACTAATATTAAAAAATTAAATACTATTTGATGACAACCCAAAGATTAAGCTATTATTTAAGAGAATATAATCCCAATTTGTAAACTCATGTAGCCTTAGTCATGTAATATAGGCCTTGGACCCTTCCTCCTTCAACCCAGTAGTTTAAAATCAAATGCATACATCTTAAAACAATATTATCAAGGGGATGTTGCTATCGTCAACCCAAGAAGCCATTACAAATACAAAATATGTGAAGATATAGGGCACTCTTTTCAAATTTATAGTTTGATAAATCCAGTTAATATAAAATAACATAATTTTCAAATGACAGAGAAATAAAAAATAAAGTTGTAATTGGATAAAAAGAAGCTTCTTTAGAGATCTCAGATTTGCATAGACTATTAAAAAATGCACACATTATTTGCGTCCATCAGATTACAATTTGTGTTCTCTTGATCTCTAGGGAAAAAAAACACAACCATCATAGCCAGTTATTATTCTCGGCTTGCTGACAAAAATGTGTAGAAATCCCAGTTTTGCTCAAAAGTTGATTGAGAAAATTATTTGATACTCCATGATTTTGCATAGTAATTTGATGTAGGGTTGAGAGACTAAGATAACAAACCTTGAAACATTTTATCTCTGACATTTGAGCTTTATGCATTCTTTTTCTTCCACCAATCTTCACATCCGAGGCCATTATCTTCCTACAAAATAAGCAATACATCATATAAACTTATATAGCGAAGCAAAATGAAGTAATTGAAATCTAAACATCTCAAAACAACTGAAAACAAAGTAGAATATAGAAATACATAGGTTGCTTGAAGGTTTTCCATCCCATCCATTCATGTGCATAATTAAAATCTGGAAATAAAAATGTTGAATGAAAACCAAATCATTTATCAAGATTAAGATCTGAAGTAAGAATTATCTGGAACGTGTACTCAAATTCAATAATAATCAACACTATTTTTTTATTATAAGCTTTAAATACTTTGAGAACTACTAATTTTTCTGCCAGAACACCAATCTGGAATCAAGCACTTCCCAAGCCTCACTTGAGAAGAATATACAAAGAAAATGATAAAATAGAAGATGAAAAAAATAAACCAAAATAACCATTCTTGTTCATTAAGGCAATGCATCGAACATGTTGAAGGCATTCCAATTTAATTCAAAGCCATTCTAATATCCAACAATTTGAAGATGTCAAAGGCACAAATGGCAGTGGATCATTGCTTAACACAAGCTTGCAGATGTCGGATGTCGGGGACACGTCGGTTTGTGTTTTCGTGTCGGTTTTTTATATATCGGGGATATTTCATATATCGGGTTTTAATATTTAATTAATTATATATGTAATTAAATGTTCTTAATTTTTTTATACATGTCACAGTACTACCTATTTTATAACCTATTAAACTTTTAAATATTAAAAGCTATATATAACATTTAATATACAATACTTTAATGATAGAAAATTTGTAAAACTAGTAATTTTAAGCAACTTGCAACTGTATATTATTTTATGAGATCATAATTTTAAAAATTATATTTCAAACATACCTCATTCTTCATCACTTACGGACTCATCTATAGTCGGCAGAGTAGATAGAATATGATCTTCATCTGATGAACCCTCTAGATCTGCCTCGTCCACCTCCAATGTTTTTCTCTTTCCCCTTCTTTGATAACTAATTGCCACTTCTTTGCTTGTAGGTAATCTTGGAGGCCTCCTTTCATCATGATCAGCGTCGACTATATCGCCAATCTGTGCCCATGTCAACCCCTCTCCAGGAAAGACTTCATCATCGTCATCTTCATTTTCATCGTCCTCAGGATGAGCATTTACCATCCACTCTTGTACCTTCCCAGAATCTACATTCTTAGCTGCCAATGGATCTCGAGATGTGTCTGAATATTTCGACTTCAGCAAAGCATTGAACTTTACAAATACTAGATCGTTCAATCTTTTGCTGTCGAGTTTATTCCTCTTCTTAGAATGTATCTGATGAAAATATTAAAAAAGGTTAAATAATGCATACAATCATATATCAAGATATTATGTTTAACTAAATAACTAAAGTAATGCTTACCATCTCGAAGGTGCTCCAGTTCCTCTCGCAGCCAGAGAATGAAGTAGTCAGACTCAAAATCTTCATAGTCATAGTTTTAAGGTGTGGCGTATCAGCACCGTTAAGCCTCCACCAATGTACTGTGAAAATAAAATGACAACACAATTCAATTATACATAAAACATAATACATCATTAAAAAATAATGTTAATAAAAATATATATTAAAATATACCTGGATTTAAGTTGGGATTTTGTAGCTGTCTCTTTGCCATGTCTTTACCAAAAAACCTTTGTTGGTATTGATAAAGATCAAGCTCAGCACTAATGTGATCCTGTGTAGAAGGATCTTTCCTACTCAACAAAACCACTCATAAACCTTCCGTCAGCCTCAATCTCCACTCGATGAGAATAATAAAAATATGGGTTTAAGTTAACCTGCAAAGTGTAGAGGGCTGCTCATCTTCTTCTCCCATCTGCTATCAATCAACTTCCATATAGGAAGATATTTGTTCTCTTGGTGATCGAGAACATCAGCAACCTCTTCCTTAGCTTTTTTAATATCCCCGTATAACCACCCCATGGAAGGTGTATCCCCGTCAACTCGTCTTAAAACCTTCACAAATGGTGTGAATATACCAACAGCCAGCTCGACATTCGCCCAAAATCTAGCGCTCATCACTATCATTGCAGCCTTTCATATGCAAAATAATTAATAAGAAAATAAGAAAATACTATAAAGCCTCAGTTGCAAATATATTTTTTAAATGAAATGAATAAAGATGCAATAGTTTTACATGCTTTCCCCCGGCACTACTGGCCAACTTTGTTGCAGCCCACTTTGCAGATGTGAACAGGCCCCGCAACTGATTCTTCTTCTCTAAGATACTCTATAAAGATAGAAACGCTGTAGCGAATCTAGTCACCCCTGGGCGAATAAGCTCATGAGAATCCAAGTCCTTCGTCGACTCTCTAAACATGTCGAGAGATATAGTATGACCATATATGAAGATAGATAGTTGGCGGCCCAAGGAGATAGCACTCTTTATTGACTTCAATTTCCCAATATCTTGTAACAATAGATTAATTGTGTGAGCTGCACAACTAGTCCAAAAAAGCTTAGGCCTTTTCAAATTCATAAGCTTTGCTGCAGCCATATTATTGGACGCGTTATCCGTCACAATCTGCAAGATACTGTCCTCTCCTGGGCTCCCAGGGATATCAATCGCCTCATCCAAGAAGTCAAAGATGAACTTTCCATCATGTGTGGAGGAGGAGACGTTCTTCGAAAGCCAGAATGCCACTCCAGAACTACAATGTATCATGATGTTCATCACGCTTCTACCCTTCCGATCTGTCCAAGCATTGGTCATGATAGTGCAACCATTCAATTTGCAGGTCTGCGTGAATGTGCCCAACATCTCCTTCGTCCTCTCCACCCCCGTTCGCAAAATCTTCTCCCTCAACTCATAAAATGTCGGGATCTTCATCCCAGGTCCGCATAGCCCAATAGCATGAGCCATCTGCTGGAAGGAGGAATTACATATGGCATTGAACGGGATACCGTTTTCATATGCCCATCTACCTATGTACACGGCAGCATCATCTCTGGCTTTCTTTTTGTACTTGCTCTCTATCGTGCTTTGTTGGGAATCTTTTCCCTTGCTAGACTCCGCAGATGCATGGACAAATTGGTCCATTGGACCCTTGGAACCTGTGCTGCAACGCATGACAGTCTCCTCTACTTCATCTTCATGTACCCGTCCAATTATCACCTCATTCAAGGTGGCTTGTAACTTTGCACTCTTAGCTCTCTTACTCTCCAAATTTGAGTTTAGGGCCGGCTCCGCCTTCGCCCTAACGTCGGTGGGAACCTGAGGGCATGACTTAACATTACCACCCAACCAAGTGATGCTTGAAACGTGTAATTCCACCATTCACTGTTTGCTTGCAGTAGTTGCATTTGATTCGGTTGGTGTCGTTTGCAACCAATTTCTCCCCAAATGCCCAGAACGGATCTCTACCGGTTGGTACCAATGAGATGGGTACCTCACTAGATCCAGCAGAAGAAGCCATTCTATGGAATATGAAATGAAAGAAATATTAGTTATATTAAATGGAATAAATATAAAATTAATTGATTAGTTGAAAAAAATCAACATCAGAAAAGCCCCATAACTTCATTAGATCGTAAGATCTTCAGTCATCTTTCAAATTATCCACGCAATATTTTATTTATCCAACAATATTTTGCATCATAAGTAGACTATTACCCAATTATCATTCAAAGTATCCAACAAAGCATCCATGTAGACTATTACCCAATTATCAGTACTGGTATCAGAACAAAGCATCCAACATTTTATTTATCAAAAGACACAAAGCAGCAAGACAACTAGAAAATGAAGTTGGATATACATGCACCATCGATTGCAAAATGAAGTTGGATAAATAATTAATAATAGGGGTATTTCAAATCATTTGTTGACTAACAAAATTATAAATGAGCCAAATAAAAAGGGTTTTGGCACTTTGCACCTGAAATTGTTAAATATTGCAAGATGCACCCCCAATTACAAAAAGGCTGGCACTTTGCACCCCCCTCCAGGGTGCAAAGTGCCAAGCTTTTTGTAATTAGGGGGGGGGGTGCATTTTTCAATATTTAACAATTTCGGGTGCAAAGTGCCAAAACCCTACATTTATAGGGTGCACGTGCTACAGTCACCAAGCAAGCTAGAGTGCTACAGTCACCAAGCAACCCTACATTTAGAGGGTGCACGTGCTACAGTCACCAAGCAAGCTACAGTTACCAAGCAAGCCACAACAAGGCAGCAGGGCAACAAGTAGCAAGCAACCACCATGCTACAGAACCCACAACCAGGGTCACGGTCAATAAGGCAGCAGAGAGCAAGACAGCAGGGCCGGCCGGCTGGTAGCAGGGCAACCGACGAGCTAGAGTGCCGAGAGAGGGAGAATGAGAGGGGGAAGTAGGGAGAAGAATGCACCAGCCGAGAGAGTGAGAGCACCAACAGATAGAGTCGAGAGCCCGTGAGATTGACAGCAGATAGAGTCGAGAGAGTGAGAGCACCAACCGAGAGAGTGAGAGCACCAGCCGAGAACGACCAGAGTGAGAGCACCAGCGAGCAGACTAACAACCAGATTGAGAGCTAGGGCAGGAGCAGCGAGTGAGATCACCAGCGGAGAGCGCGCGCGAGAGAGATAACAACCAGATTGAGAGCTAGGGCAGGAGCAGCGAGTGAGATCACCAACGGAGAGCGCGCGAGAGAGAGATAACAACCAGAGAGGTAGAGTGTCGATAGCGCGCGAGAGAGATAGCAACCAGCTAGCGCGAGAGAGGCGAGGGAGAGCACCACTGGAGAGCGCGAGCGAGAGCACCAACGGAGAGCGCGAGGGAGAGCAGCAGCGGAGAGCGCGAGGGAGAGTTAGGGCAGGACGAGCAGCGTAATGAACCGCGGGTTGCGAAGCGTTTAATAATAGAAAATAAAAACCACGTCGACGCTGAACAGCCAAAAATCGGTTATATATCCGTTTTAATGGACCGATATATCGGTCCGTTTTTTTCAAAACGCCACAACCAAAATTTAAAACGGTTATGAAACGTTTTACCTCCCAAAACGTTATGTCGGCCGACATGTCGGACATGTCGGCCGATATCCACAACCTTGGCTTAACAATTAGAGGAATTAACTTAGCAAAGCAGATTTAAGGAGTATAAATTAGTGCAGCCGCAATACCTGGAGTTCGATGGTGATGAAGATGTTTGCAAAATCTGAAGTAGTGCCAAATGAATGAGTATGGAATCTTAAATAATATATGAGTAAAAATGAGATGTTAGGAAAATGAGAAGCGGTGAGAGGGAAGTGGGGCTTATAATAGACATGTGCACATATTCCCGTTGTCTACGCCAGCTTGCCCGATGGCTGGGAGAACTTCAATCATCATGAAGGACGGAAGAATCGAGCGGATGAGGTCATCGATCCAGCAAGCATAGAGAGATGTCGCAGTGGAGAACCTTCGCCGTGGAAGAGCTTCGCGTGGGCACTCCCTGCAAGAAAAGAGAGAGATAGAGAGACGACGGTCAAAGAGTTTTTGGGGATGAGCGGATGATTAACATCTTCAAAACTGGGAGGATTAGATTAACATATACAGTTGCGAGTTGCTCATGCTTACCATCTTCATAATCGTGAGGATCAGATTAAAAACCAACACATACAGTCAGCTGGAGGATTAAGTAGCGGAAGAATGTTGTAGGAAATCCCTAGGAGGAAGAGCCTAACCTGATACTATTGGGAAGCCCTAGGACGCATCACACCGCCGCCTGCAGTCGAAGTGATTGAAGTCCACGCAGTGTAAAGAGGGTTTTGGGATGACCGGGATGAGCGTCGACGGAGATGCTAATGTCGGGAGTGGAGTTTCGCTGTGACGGAAGGGCAATGGCGAGGGATGTGGGATTTTGAGATCGATGCAGGAAGGGTTTTCGGGAGGGCTACGCCTACGGGAGGGAAGTGTATCAGGAATGGCTGGGCATCATTTTGTTCGAATATGAAATTCAATACTTCAATCGGATGGACCTTATTAATCAAACTATTATTGTCGGATCAGATTTTTCCAATGAATTTTAATTTCATGCTATTCGCAGGCCTCGGTATTTCTTTTTAGTATATTATTATATATATATTTATCTTTTCTGATGGCTAGTAGAACACTAGATGGGACTGCTATACTTGTGATAAATATATAATAATATGTTGCAAATGTAACACATTGTCTATTCCTCACGAGGATAGTATTTTAACTACTGATATAAGTGAATGTTTAGATTCTGTTTTATGTTATTAAAAGATCTGTACATTCATTTTAGAAAACATGAGTGAAATATAAGTTTTAAATTCTGAGTGGAAGTTAGATTCTTATGCTGAAATTGTTTGATGATATTTCAGGGTCAACATTTCTTTAGGCCCTAATGAAGATCGGGAGTTTTTGACTGGACGTCACACTGTAAATGATATCTACTGCAGTAGTTGCCAACAAATACTTGGATGGAGATATGTAAGATTCAGTTCTGCTTTTTGGTCTTGCCATCGAGTTTTAACGAATTATTTATTATCTGCTGTAGTTATAAGACATAAATCCAATGTTGAAATTATTTGATCCTTGCAAAAATATAATGATCTTGGCCATTATAGTGCCAATTCGAGGTTCACAAATGTCTTCCATCTTGTCTTAGATGTACGCTAGCCCCCTTTAGTCTACCTGCAAATGTCCACATTTTTCATAGGCCTACACCCCAAGCCTAGGAAATTTGATATGCAGAGCTCGTACATCTGCAGAGTTCTGCACTTGCATGTGGGTTTCTAGATTGATGACCCGTGAACTTCCACACTACCCGCTTGTTTGTCAGTGATCTAGTTGGCGCATCCATATTCTTGGATGTTGATTAATTTATCTTATTTTTCATATATGTAGGTGTTTAGGTCCTTATCTTAATTTCTAAAGTAGGGTAAGCTTAAATTTAAATTATAGAATTTCATAGGTTTAGGAGTTTTTTCTTTAATTTAGATTATATAAGGCTATTTAATCCTTTTAGGATGGATGAAACTTGAAGCCTAATTTAATGACTTTATATTTGTTCGCTATCACAGTTTAAGGTGTCGTTTGGTTGGGCGTTCCAAACAAGCGCGGCGTTTCTTCCAAAATTATTTTTATTTCGATTTTCCATTTTGCTGTATGTTCTATTTCCCAAAAATCTCTGTTTTGTTTTTTTGATTTCCGTAGTTTTCGTCTATATTCAGCTTTGGATGATGATTTTGTGCATGAATGGATACCGATCTTGCTGTTACTTCCTATAAAGTTGAGAAAATTGTTGAATACCATGCCAGTTTGTCTTTGTATTATGCATCAAATATTGCTTCAGTTTGTGTTTGAATGTGTGTGTTTGAATGTATGTGTGTGTATATATATGTGTATGTGTGTGTGTGTATATATATGTCTGTGTGTATTCTGGTATTACTCTTTGTGTATATATATGTCGGTGTGTGTGTTCTGGTATTACTCTTTAATGGTATATATATGTGCGTGTGTATATATATGTCTGTGTGTATATATGTCTGTGTGTATATATATGTCTGTGTGTATATATATGTCTGTGTGTATATATATGTCTGTGTGTATATATGTCTGTGTGTATATATATGTCTGTGTGTGATTTGTATTTTAATATCTTGAATTAGATGCTGATACTACTCTTCAATTGTAGTTTTTTCCCCAAAACTCCGTTTTATTACCAAACAGTTATTTCAAAACTCCATCTCTAACAGCTCTGCAAACTCCATTTCATCCAAACAGTTTTTTATTAAAACTCTGTTTTGAAGAAAGAAAACTTTTCTCAAACTCCATTTTCTATCAGTTGCTTTCCATGAGCAACAACCCAACCAAACGCACCCTCTCCTTCTCTCTCCCTTTCCTAATTGATGACTGGGACACATGGGTGCAAGACAAGTTATAATGATAACTTCAAGGAGAATCATAAGCAACACTTTTCTCTTTGCCCTCCCTTTCCTAATTGGCGACTAGGATGTGTGGGCGCAAGACAAGTTATAATGACAACTTCAAGCAGGAGAACCAAAAGCAACTCTTACGGCTAAAAAACATTCTTGCCTACTATTTCACACAAGTGAAGAAGAGGGACATATCTTTCTCATTTATCCTTCCTTCTCTAAACCCAATTCTAATTAAAGGACTATTATATGAAATATATTATGAATTTTGAATCAATTATGATGTCAGAGCGCATCTCCAGTCTGTAATAGGAAGACAATGGACACTCAAAACAATCCCTATCGTGGAAGCAAAATCTTATTATTCATCAGCAAGAAACCCAAGCGGGTTCGAGATGTTGAAAGATTTGTTTCTTGTATTAATGCCCTAGTAGAAGTCAGGGATGATTCCACAACATATATTCCATCAACTCGTCATTGTTGGCATAAGGGAAGAAGAAGAGTCACATGGATATTGTTTTAATTTTGACAGGAGATTCAACTCCCATTCAAGTTTAACACAAATTTAGAGCTACCAATTTGTGATGGCAAAGTCGATATCAAGAAGCTTATTGAGTGGATCGAGCAACTCGAAACATATTTTTTTTGTATGTACAAATGTGAATGCTTAGGTGGATGTGTGGACGCACGAGGCTGGATAAAATTAGGAATGAATGCATCTGAGATAAGACATGAGTGACACCAATTGCAAAGAAGATGCAAGAAACTCGACTAAGATGGTTTGGACACGGACAAAGGAGACTATTAGAGGCACCTGTTAGGCATTGTGAGAGTTTAGTCACTAGGTATGTTAAACGAGGGAGAGGTAGACCAATAAAGACTTGGATTGAAACTATAATGAAGACAATGGACACTCAGAACAATCCTATCGTGGAAGCAGAATCTTATTATTCATCAACAAGAAACTCAAGCGGGTTCGAGATGTTGAAAGTTTTTTTTTTCTTGTATTAATGCCCTAGTAGAGGTCAGGGATGATTCCACAACATATATTCCATCAACTCGTCATTGTTGGCATAAGGGAAGAAGAAGCATCACATGGATACTGTTTTAATTTTGATAGGAGATTCAACTCCCATTCAAGTTTAACACAAATTTAGAGCTACCAATTTATGATGGCAAAGTAGATATCAAGAAGCTTATTGAGTGGATCGAGCAACTCGAAACATATTTTTTTGTATGCACAATCAGGAATGAATAGGTGGATGTGTGGACACACGAGACTGGATAAAATTAGGAATGAATGTATCTGAGATAAGACAGGAGTGACACCAATTGCAAAGAAGATGCGAGAAACTCGACTGAGATGGTTTGGACACGTACAAAGGAGACCATTAGAGGCACCTGTTAGGCGTTGTGAGAGTTTAGTTACTAGGCATGTTAAACGGGGGAGGGGTAGACCAATAAAGACTTGGAAAGAAACTATAAGGAAATATGTTATGAACTAAGAAGAAGAGTAGGGAGATTGGGAGAGATTGGGAGAGAAAGAGAAGTTAGGGTTAGGGTTTGAGAGAGGGAGAAGAAGTACCTGAGATATATCTTTCATAACCCAACTAAGAGAGCCCCGCGGTTATAAATACCCCGGGACTAGAGAGGGCCGACCGACCCCCCCCCCCCCCCCCCCCCCCCCCCCTAGGGGCTGAACTGTGCGGTTCAGCCCCTCTTGGATCTTTTTATTCATTGGGGGCTGAACTGGTTGGTTCAGCCCCGTTGCTCCGTGTGGCCTCCTTCGGTGTTCGAGTGTACCTATGTCCCGAGAACCGCAGCGCGTTCGGGGGCATAACATTCCCCTCCCCATCAAGCACCAGCTTGTCCTCAAAGTGGAAGTCCGAAAACAGCTCACGAAACTCCATTAGATCAACCCAGGTGTTATGTGCCTCAGCCAAATTCTTCCACTTAGCAAGAATTTCAGAACGGTACTCCGCGCCGCGTTTCTTCCACTTAGTCAGCAATATTTCCTCCGGTAAGGGGCGCAGCTCCCCCGTTGTGGTCGCCTCAGGTAGGAGTGGGCTCGCCTGAACTGTGTCACCAATCTTCTTCTTGAGCAAGGACACATGGAAGGTAGGATGTATGCGTGACCCTTCAGGGAGCGCCATAAGTCACTAGACCTACCCGCTGGATAATTCGGAAGGACCATAGCACCGTGGCGCCAATTTCTGGTTTGCTCGCCGGGAGACGGAGAGTTGCCGGCATGGTTGGAGCTTGAGAACAACCTCATCCCCTACATCGAATTTTCGTTCTGTCCGATGTCGATCTGCTTGTACCTTCATGCGGTCTTGAGCTGTCCGGAGGTTGTTGCGTAATAGAGCCAAGGTGCGATCCCGGCCACGCAGCGTTCGGTCTACAGCAGGAAGAGCCGTACTGCCTGGCAAATAAGTACCCAACGAGGGTGGAGGACGACCATAAACGACCTCAAATGGGGTGAGCTTACTGGCTGTATGATAAGAGGTGTTATAGCAGTATTCGGTCCAATGTAACCAACAGGTCCAAGTACGTGGCTCATCCATCACAAAACATCCCAGGTACATCTCAACTCCCCGGTTGAGGACCTCCGTCTAACCATCCGTTTGGGGGTGGTTGGTCGTGCTCATGCGCAACCTTGTACCCTGCAGCCGAAAAAGCTCCCTCCAGAAGTTGCTCACGAAAACTGGATCCCGATCTGAGATGATGACACGGGGTACGCCATGAAGTCGAACAATCTCCCGAACAAATAGCTCGGCGACAGATTCCCCAGTGTAGGGATGGCTCAATGCAAGGAAGTACCCGTATTTCGATAGTTTGTCGACCACAACCAAAATGACGAACTTGCCCTGAGGTTTGGGCAGGCCGTCGATGAAGTCCATGGAGATCGTGTCCCAAATGTGACGTGAGATCTCCAACGGTGTAAGCAAACCCGCAGGAGAAGTCGTTTCATACTTTTGATGCTGGCATACCTCACACTGTCGGACAAACTGCTGAACATCCCGGCGCAGACCCTTCCAAAAGACATTCGCCAGCAATCACTGTAGAGTGCGAAGCACGCCGGCGTGGCCTCCAGTCGGTGAGGAATGGAACTCGTGCATCATGACAGTCTGCCAAGCCGAAGTGGGCGGAATGACCACTCTCTGCATTGGTAGTAAAGTCGTCCGCCTTGTAACTGGAACCCTGGTGGTGTGGTCTGCCCCTGTTGGATCGCGTCCATGATGGCCCGAAGCTCGGGGTGTTGTAATACCTCCTCCTGTATCTCATCCAGTGAGTCGTTCAGGGGCCCCGAGATATGGGAGAGAGTGCTCTCCGGAAACCGTGATAGAGCCTCGACGACCACGTTTTCCTTCCCTTGCTTGTAGATGATCTCATAATCATAGCCCAATAATTTAGTCAACCACTTCTGCTGGAGGGGAGAAGCCAGCCGCAGCTTCAAGAAATGCTTCAGACTCTGGTGATCCGTGCGGACCTTGAAGTGACGTCCCAACAAATATGGTCTCCACATGGTCATTGCGTGTATGATGGCTAATATCTCCTTTTCATAAGTAGACAGTCCCAATGTCCTTGGTGCTAAGGCTTTGCTGAAGAAGGTCAGGGGTCGCCCCTCCTGCATCAGTACCACGCCGATCCTTACACCCGAAGCGTCTGTCTCCAACACGAACTCTTTACTGAAATCCGGGGGAGCCAGGACCAGTGTGGTCGTCATAGCCCCCTTCAGATCCTTGAAGGCCGCCTCTGCTTCCTCCTGCCATAAGAAGACATCCTTCTGAAGTAACAGAGTGAGAGGTCTCTCAATCTTACCGTAGTCCTTCACGAACCATCGATAGTAACCCGTGAGCCCCAAGAATCCCTGCAAAGCCCGGATCGTCGTAGGGTGGGGCCATGTCACCATACTCAATCTTTTTCGGGTCGGCTCAAACTTCTTGTGCTGAAACCAAATGCCCCAGATACTCGACCTCCTCCTGGCCAAAAGAGCATTTGGACCATTTGGCATAAAGCTGATGCTGACGCAACATAGTGAGGACTCGCTCCACGTGCTCCAGATGCTCCTCCCAACTGCTACTGTAGATGAGGATGTCGTCAAAGAATATCAGCACGGAGCGGCGTAGAAGAGGCCGAAAAATCTCGTTCATCACAACTTGGAACGTGGACGGGGCATTTGATAGCCCGAAAGGCATCACGAGGAACTCGTAATGGCCATCATGCGTTCTAAAGGCCGTCTTGTAGATGTCCTCCCGCATCCGAATCTGGTGATAACCAGACCGCAAGTCCAACTTGGTGAAAATACACGCCCCATGTAGCTCATCTAGCAGCTCCTCAGTTATAGAAATATGAAACTTATCCTTGATTGTCGAGCTATTCAGACTCCGGTAGTCTACGCAAAACCTCTATGATCCATCCTTCTTCTTTACTAGGATGATGGGCGAAGAAAAGGAGCTGGTGCTGGGACGAATAATACCGGACGCCAGCATCTCTCGGACACTGCACTCGTTATATGGTCTGATGTTGGTGGGTTCCGTCCCGGTCTTGAGCTGAATCTGGTGGTCACGGAACCTCGGTGGAGGGAGGGTGTGTGGCTCCTGAAAGACATCTTCGTACTGGAACAGTAAAGCCTGCATACGCTCTGGTATCTCTGGTGTTTGTTGTGTGAAGGATGCAAGCCCCATGATCATCACCATCGTACTTCCCTGTTCCTCCAGCTGTTCCAGACTCCTGGTCGAAATTTCCTTCAGGGGAGTGGATTTGAGGCCATGCAGATAGTAATCCTTCCCTTGCTGAGCGAACTATATAGTCATCCGATCCCAATCCATGGCGACTCTCCTCAACTGTCTCAGCCACTGGACACCGAGGACCATGTCGGATCCACTGATCGGCAGAAGGTATATGCCTGTGTGGCAAATGTAGCCCTGTATCTGCAACTCTACTCCTCTCATCACCCCTTCACACTTCAATTTACTCCCATCGGCCACCATGACCTTGAAGCCGACCCCCCGATCGACTGCGTGACCCACCTTCATTGCTACCACGGGGTTGATGAAATTGTGGGTGCTCCCACTATCAATCAGAATTGTTACCCGCTCCTGGACCACCCTCCCGGAAATGCGCATGGTAAGAGGAGCGGTGCACCCTTCCATCGCCTGCAAAGATACTCCGAACTCCGTCAGGTCCAACTCGTCCTCCCTCTCCGCCTCTGAAGCGTCCTCTTCCTCCTCTTCTTCCCTCAGCGTGTAGACTTGGATCTTCTGACACTTGTGTCTGGGCCCGTACTTTTCGTCACAGTTGAAGCACACGCCTTTCTCCTTCCTTTCCTGCAGCTCGGGCCAGGTCAGTCTTGTCACCGTCGGGCGGCCGGCCGCTGGCGGGTCTCTCCTAGTGGGTGTTGGAGTCGTAGCAGCTCTCACGGTGGTGCGGTTCCTCTGTCTGTTGAAGCGCTCTTCCTGTATCCGTGCCAGACTGATGACATAACTCAAGCCACGGGGCATATAAGCATGGACCTCGTCCCTCAGATGATCCTTCAGACCAGAGACGAAACAACTCGACAGTGTTTTCTCCTCCCAGCGGACCCTGTTGGCCAGCCTCTCAAACTTTGTGCGGTATTCCATCATCGTTCCCTTCTGTCGTAGCTTCTGTAGCATAGCCTCGACGTCTTCATACTCCAGAGGACCAAATCGGGCTGAAAATTCCTCTACGAACTCAGTCCATGGCGCGTGACCACGACCCTCAGGAACCACTGTGTCCACTGGTTGGTTCAGCCCCATTGCTCCGTGTGACCTTCTTCGGTCGTCGAGTGTACTTATGTCCCTAGAACCGCAACGCGTCCGGGGGGCATAACAAAATACATGATGTACTTAGGCATTAGTGAGATTATGACTAAAGATAGGGCACAATGGCGACAAAGGATCATATAGCCGACCCTACTTTAGTGGGATAAAGGCTTGAGTGTTGTTGTCGTTGTATGTACAATCATCTCTAGCATCTCATGGATCATCTCGAAACACAACTATACTTTTTTGTAGTGGATAACCTTCATTGTGTTAAACTAGTTAGCCATGCTTTTATGTGGTGGAAGTTGGAGTGTTGGACCACAGTTTGACAAGAATGACCCAGAGTTTGTCCGTCTCTTGAAGAGGAAGTTTGATCCCATCAGTCACAAGCTTCAAGAGTGGTTTCGTTAGCATAGACTTAGATTGGGATTTTAAATTATTACAAGAGTGTACCACTGAGTTCTAGAAGCAAAATATTTCTCTAAGCATCAATCTTTAGGTAACCGCAGTCTTGATAAAATTCTTACTTAAATTGTATGGTAGTCTTTATGGAAAATTGAGATTATTAATTAAACCCTTTGATCAGTTTCTAGAAGAGTCTTAATCAATTTCCTTAGAGCCTGCCACCCAATTTGGGCCTTGTTCTTCGAATATAGATTACACCCCATCTTATATACCGAGAAATTTAACAATTTTTGACGCAAGATGAATCTATAGGTGACCGAAGACGCTCGATGCCCTAACCCTAGATGAAATGCAAGCAAACACGACGAATGTAATGGAACCAACGACGATCCACAAAATGAAGATACAAATGAATGCACACACGCAACTCGATGAACTTATGACGGCTAACCTTAAATTCTAATGCAATGCCCATGAATCACCATGCGAATAATTCCGACGTGCAAGTAATTAAACAACAACATTTAACTCATGTATTTAATCAAAATTAACTATATATGCTCAAATTAAGCAAATAAGAGATTATTTCAAATTAATTGAGTACTGAAATTAAGTGCTAATTGAAGAGGGAGCACACAAGCTGAAATTAAAAGAGTCAAATTAATTAAAAAGCAAGCTTTCACTAAGAATATAACTACATTCACATGATGTGAGAGATGAATCAAACAATACAAATGCACCAATACATCGGCGTCGGGCCCGAAGTAAGGGAAACTATTGTATGGTGACTGCTCAGAGCGGATATGGGTCATATGTGGACTGATTTCTAGATAGGGAGGTTGTTTGGTGGTTGTGGGAGGGCTGGCGGCGGCTGTAGAGGGTGCGGAGAGGCTGTGGGTGCTGCTGTGGAGGGACTGGAAGGGGGCTGGGGGAGGGAAATAGTGAGATCCGATGGCTGGATAGGAAGGGAAGGGAATCCGACAGCTGGTAGGGATTCCCTTGGACGGGAAGGCGACAGAAGGCGCCGAGGAGGACAGGGAAGATGGCAGGAGGCTCGTCCGGAATTGGAGAAAGTTGTAAGAAGCGGTGGCAGGGCTTCCCGTGGTTGGGAGGGTCGGTGACTGTTTGGGAAGGCTCGTCGAAGGCTGGGATTGCAGGAGAATGACTCGTCTGCGACTGGAGAGGCGGTGAACGCGGGAGTCGGCACCCCCGAAGGCAGGATCCTGCGGCGTCGCACCGAGAGCAAGACCAAGCGGCTTTGTTCTTTCCAAACCTAATTTCTCGATCTCCTTACCTGTGAACTATTGAGAATATAAGTAGGAGGGTGTTTTTAGGGCAAATGCCTCTGACAGCTCAGATCGTGCGAGAGGGAAATCTACTTAAAATCTCCAAATACGACTCAAAAAAATTAAATAAATACATCAGACAATGCATAAAAATAAGCCGGATGCGATCATGGTTTTTGATTGCCCATCTGACGATCCAAAATTGTCGACCCGGTCGACTCCCCTAATGTCACGCGAATGATCTTCCCGCTGTCACTACACGCACATACATTCATTAGGATATCGTTAGTGCATAATCACCACGGCCTTCACTTTATCCTGACGTTAGTCTTGCTTTAAAATATAAGAAATATATAGTAAATTTGTTGAATATGAGGATAATGATACGGTGCTTGGAAAAAAGAGATATTTCTTATGAAACTCTTGAACAAATAACAAATCAAAAAGCTATACATTACAAGATATTAAGAAAAAGTAGTGAAAAGAATATTTAATTGGATTTTTGTAGTTAATCTAATTAGGTGTTATGAGGAAGACCTGGAGAACTTAGTTGATACCTATTATTTGCATGATGATATTCTTTACTCTATTTTTTGCTGCAATATCTTTAAATTAAGGTCGTTTCAAATATTATTTCACAACACCACTATCTTGTTAGCTCTTGAGATCCCATGTGAAATGGAAGATGCTTAAGTCACTTATTTGATTAAAGGAGTCTCTGCCACCTGATGATCATGGATAGATTAATGCTGCAACAAAAGCTTCCTTCTGATCTGCTTCATTAGCTTAGGATTTTATTTGACTGTCAAATTCTTCAAAGCTGGGGAGTATGGTGTAGGAGCATAATTTATATTATAAGAGCCATTATATTTTTATTTTATTAATACATTTTCTCTTTAATTTATATGGTTGAAAGTGTATTTTTATTCATGTCAAGTCATATGTATTTAAGCTGTAATTTCGATAGAGTTTGACTTAGCCAAAAGCTTAAATCTCACTGACCCAAAAGCCTAAACTCACCAAATTGGCCACACTCGGGTACACTTTCTCCATTACACATGCCTCAAAAATTCATACCATTAAAACCACCATCATATTTGTCCCGCCTCTTTGACCCCTCTTTGACTTCTTGAAGTTAAACATTGAATCTAGTCATAACCTCTACACTTCTCCTCTGCCACGTAGAGTTGAATTATATGTATGATAAAGTCCAACTGTAAAGGTCCATAAGGGAGCCCATTATAGATTCTCTTTCACTATCTTATTTAGTCCCACAACTCCTATGAGGTACGGTTGTCACCCTCCTTAGTGTGTGTGTATATAGAGGAAACTTCCAACTTTGGTTACTTGGCGAAGTTCTTACCTGAACTTGCTGAGCTATCGCCAAACTCCAGCTTCCGCCGAACTTGCAACTTTGTCCTCTCGATGAAGTTGTTGCATGAACTCCTCGCTGGACTCTAGCTCTTGACGAAATTTTCACAAGAAGCTCTCACCAGGAAACCTTGTCGAGCTCTTGTCAAGCTCTTGTCAAGCTTTTTTTTTTCTTGCAAATTTTTTCTCGTTTCTTCGAGATCAGTTAGGTACTCTATGACAGGCTCCTCAGGGTCAAGTGTTCAGACCCTCTCTTTTAGTGACCCTCTTCGGATTCAGTTACTCTGATTCCTTACGGATTACTTTCATGCCTTTGGGCGATACAAATTATCTTGAATGATCTCGGGTAACACAACATGCCATCCAGAGACTTTCAGTTGTATAGGTACATTGATGAGGCCATTGTCTAGACGCCTTATACCGATTTTCAAGGCAGAAGTGGTACTCAAACAACTTTTTGGTGGTCTCTTGGTTACCCCACTCGATGTCTACCTTAGTCTACTGAAGTACATGCTTGTGGATTTTACTTTTGAGGTCTGGACTCGAGCACGAGAGACTTGCTCTCAGATTGAAAGTTCTGCACAAGTTTATAAGCTCACATGTCGTGTTCTAGAACTAGACATGATTCCGTGAGTGTTGCAACTTATTTCTCTGAATTTGAACGCCTCTACCAAGAGCTTGACTATTTTGAGGACTTTACTTCAATTGTTGACACCCTTGGGTTGAAGAAAAAGGAGGACCGCTAATGTGTGCACGTCTTCCTTATGACTGAATATGAACTTTGACATAATACACATTCATGTATTGCACAGTCAACCTCTTCCCTCCCACTGGGAAGCATTCAACATGATCTTAGGAGATGATGACCGCCGACGCTCTCTTATTTCAGACAGGATGACATATCTTTCTGCTCTCATTGGGATTGGATGTGGATTGCCCACTTCAGGACACCCTACCCACCAGTGTGATTTCTGTGGAAAGAAGGGTCACACCCAGGAGTCTTGCTTCCGCATATATCCTCATCTTCCCTGGTCGGGCGTGGACTGATTATGGACGTGGAGGCACCCCCAAGTAGTCAAGTACTCCTCACAATCCAGTCTTCCCTGGTCGGGCGTGGACTGATTATGGACGTGGAGGCACCTTCAAGAATGCCCCCGTTATGTGATCAATCGCACCAGTGATACTCAGAAGGATACTAAGGGTAACTAACTCATCTTGAGTTTTTTCCATTTAAGAATTTGATGCTTTGAGATGTTTTTACGCACCCAGGGGAATTCTTCCATCGTTGTCTTTGCTACATCAAGTATACCAAGTGCAATCTTTGTATCCACAATCCCGTCTGAATGAGTTATTGATTCTGGTGCGATTGATCACATAACAGGGACATCCTCAAATTTTACTTCATACACTCCCCTTTCTAGTCGTGATAAAGTTATCACTGCTAATGTTTCTTTTTCTTTTATAACTTGCAAAAGGGAATGCCTTGTGGTCCAAGATATTCAATACCCCGCCGGTGATCGTGGACATGGAGGTACCTCCAAGCAATCAAGCACTCCTTGCCCACTAGACTTTGCTCACACCAGGAGGATACTAAGGGTAATTATTCATCTGGAGGTGGAGGTTTTTCCATTAGAATTTGATGCTCTGGGACATCTTTTACGCACCCAGGGGTATTCTTCCATTGTTGTCTTTGCTACATCAGGTATACTAAGCACAAACTTTGCATCCACAATCCAGTCTTAATGAGTTGTTGATTCTGGTGCGATAGATCACATAACGGGGGCATCCTCATGTTTTACTGCATACACTCCCCTTTCTAGTCGTGATAAAGTTATCAATGCTAATGGTTCTTGTTGGAAGGGAAATAATACTTGGGTGCCCTAGAATAAGGGGCCTCTCCTTTATATATAGGAGAGAGCAAAATACAAGATAAATACAATATAAACCAACTTCTAACACCCCCCCTCAAGTTGTGCTTGTGATATTAGTCAAGCCCAACTTGGACATAATATTCCAAAACACCTTATGAGACAAGGCGTTTGTCAGCACATCTGCCTGTTGTTGATCGGAGGGAACAAAAGGAGTGCTAACAACTTCCCTTACAATATTTTCCTTGATGAAATGCCTATCAACTTCAACATGTTTAGTGCGATCATGCTGGACGGGATTGTGAGCGATGCTAATGGCCGCCTTGTTATCACAGTATAGGCAGATGAGTCCTTTGCCGTGAATCCCAAGTTCAAGCAGAAGGGATCAGATCCACATTCCTTCACATATACCTTGGGCCATAGCCCTAAACTCTGCTTCGGTACTGGATCTAGCAACGACATGCTGTTTTTTGCTCCTCCACGTTACTAGATTGCCTCCAACTAAAGTGCAATACCCAGAAGTGGATCTCCGGTCATCGACAGATCCTGCCCAATCTGCATCTGTGAAGATTTCAATGGTTAGATCTTTGTTTGGAGAGAATAGGATCCCACGTCCAGGGGAGGTCTTGAGATATCTGAGGATCCGATTGGCAGCATCCAAGTGATGAGTTTTAGGAGCGTGCATGAATTGGCTAATAACTCCGACAACGTACGAGATATCTGGGCGAGTATGAGATAAGTATATAAGTCTCCCCACTAGCCGTTGAAAAGCATTGATATCAGCCACCGGTTCTCCTTCGTCTCTTCCCAATCTATGGTTTGTTTCTATGGGTGTGTCAGCAGGGCGACACCCACTCATCCCCGTATTTTCCAGAAGGTCAAGAATGTACTTTCTCTGGGAGATGAAGATACCATGCCTGGATCTGGCAACTTCAATGCCAATGAAGTACTTGAGGTTCCCCAGATCCTTAACCTCAAATTTACTAGCCTCTGACCTTCAAGTGTTTTATTTCCTCAATGTCATCGCCAGTTATTACAATAGCATCCACATACACAACCAATGCCGTCACTTTTCCATGTCTGTGCTTTACAAATAGAGTATGATCCGCGTTACTCTGTTTGAATCCAAAGGTCACCATTGCTCGTTGGAATCTTCCAAACCAAGCCTCGGGGATTGCTTAAGGCCATATAAAGCCTTCTTCAGCCTGCAGACTTTCCCTTCAGATCCCTTAACAGTAAGGCCAGGGGGGCAAGACATGTATACTTCCTCTCAAGGTTGTCAGAATCGAGATCCTAAGTGAGATCGTTTCGAGGTTGGATCAGATCGGATCGTAGGATCGGATCGAGGATCGCAAGATCCTACAACATTCATAAATTAAGACTAAAAATATAAAATTGAATTTTGTATCATTCAATTACATGCTCAATTAACAAAAAATCAATAAATTAAGCAGTATGCGAATAATTATATTAAAAAAATTTGAATAACTAAATCAAAAAGATAATATCATACTAAATTCACTTTCAGTTTCAGGTAGGACGCCCAATGTCTACTAACAATAAAAATAAATATGGACTAATGGATTGGTGGAAGCCTAGAAGGAGAAAGACGAACCCAGACTGTTGAATTGCTCGTACGCTGAAAGCAGGAAGCTTGAATTGCTCGTATACTGGATTTCTAACCGCTAGATTACTCGTACACTAGAAAGGAAGAGAAGATGTCGGCCTGAAAGTAGGAAGCAGGAAGCCACTGGATTACTAACCACTGGATTGCTCATACGCAAAAATATAAGATAAGACACTGACACCACTTGAAATGGAACTTGGTAAGGAAGGAAAAGGAAGACATTGTCTGGGCTGGAAGCGACCGAAGACGTCGCTCTTGGCCTCCGCTTGTAGTCGGCAATCGACACTTGGGATACGATAAAGCAGCATGATATGATTCTGTGATGGGGTATGGGGGCGGGATTGGGATAAAGTTAAGAAATGGGTTATGGGCGTTGGACCGGTTGAATGGGGTCGGGATAGGGTTGGACATGTTTCTAGTTCCCTTTATCCGTATCGGTAGAATCAGGTCGGGATCGCGATCCTAAAGATCCTAAGATCCGGATCGTTATCCCATTCGTAGATGTGCCGATTTAGATCCTAGGTAAGATCTGGATCGAATTACAAAATCTGGATCGTAAGATCCTACGATCCGGATCGCGATCCTGATAACCATGCTTCCTCTTCCAGGTCTCCATGGAGGAAGGCATTTTTCACATCAAGCTGACTCAAAGTCCAATTTTTACAGGCGGCACACGAGAGCAGAATCCGAATAGAATTCATCTTTGCAACCGGAGCGAAGGTCTCCTGATAATCAATCCCTGCTGTTTGGGTGTATCCCCTGGCCACCAATCTGGCCTTGTAGCGGTCCACCAACCCTTGAGAGTTTTGTTTAACCGAAAAAATCCACTTACATCCAACCACAGTCTTGCCTTGAGGAAGGGAGACAAGGTCCCAGGTGCAATTCTTCTCAAGGGCACCCATCTCTTCCTCCATAGCCTTTCTCCACTGCTGATGTCTCAGAGCTTCCTGCCACGAGGAAGGGATGGAAAAGGAAGACAGAGAGGTGACAAAGGCTCTATGTCGAGAAGACAAGGAGTCATAAGTCACATACAGAGATAAGGGATGGTGAGTAGAAGCACGGTTACCTTGAGGACCAGTTAACGGGTCAGGCGTGGATTCTGGTACATTGAGCAGGAGCTGACCATTTTTGCCCCCTCGTCGACGACGAGTATATACCTGTAAGGGAGGAGTAATAGACGGCGGAACATCATGGATGGATGGCTGATGAGAAGTGGAGATGGATGGCTGATGAGGAGTGGATGACTGATAAGGAGGAGAGATTGGTAAAGGGGTAGGGAAGCTCTCTTCCACGTTCGCATTCTCCCCCTGAAGAGGGCTCCCGTAATAGGGTTCGAACTCATGGAAGGTAACATCCATGGAGATGAAGGTCTTGCGAGTCTGCGGATGAAAACACTTATACCCTTTGTGAGTGCTTGAGTAGCCAATAAAGACACACCGAAGCGCACGTGGGTCAAGTTTGGATGTGTGGTGCACATGGACAAAACACACACAACCAAAGATACGTGGGGGGAAGCTCAGTATGAGTAATATTGAGAGCTGCAAGCGGGGTTTTATGTTGAAGGATATGAGTGGGGAGACGATTAATGAGATACGTAGCTGTGAGGACAGCCTCACCCCAGTAGTATTTAGAAAGATGCATTTTGAGTAACAACTTAGTTATTAAAGGCGCAAGGCACACCAAGGCGCAAAGGGGTCTTGGCGCCTAGGCGCAAGGCTCAGGCGCGCACCTGACGAACGCAAGGCGCAACCACATTCATTTTAAATAATCAGCATCTAGCATCATTTCATCTTCTAGATCAAAATTTTCATCTATTCTACTAATTAATCATTCATTACTATTGTTTATATCTCTTAAAAAATAGAATCAATGTGGTCACTTACATCATATCTAAGTCCCAACGCACAATTATCGTTCATAAAGACAACCAATAAAAAATTATTGAGTTTTTATATTATTTCATTCTTTATTTTTGAAAAAAAAAAGTTTACAACAAAAATCTCACTCAGGCGTGTCTTTTATGTTCCAAAGGCGCAAATAAGGCGCATGAAGGCGCAAACCTCTGAGCCTTGAGCCTTAGGCGCGCCTGAGGCGCGCCTTTAACAAGATAGAGTAACAGGCAACGAGCAACCTCCAGGAGGTGTCGATTTTTCCGCTCTGCAACTCCATTTTGGGCAGGGGTGTATGCACAAGAAGTTTGGTGGAGGATACCCAAGTCACACAGGTACCGTTGAAATTGAGAGTCAATGTACTCCCGACCATTGTCACTTCGCAAAATTTTTACATTAGCGTTGAATTGAGTGGTAATCATTTTATGAAAACGTTGAAATAAAGGAAAAACCTCAGATTTACTCTTCATGAGAACCCAGGTGCAGCGAGAAGAACAGTCTATAAAAGTAACGAACCATTTGAACCCAGAAATAGAAGCAATAGGGCTAGGGCCCCAAACATCAGAGTGAATAATCTCAAAAGGAGTAGCACACAGGGGAGACATTTGAGGTAGGGAAGCCCTTTTGTGCTTACCCAATTCACATACACCACATGTAAAAGTTTTAAGAGTAGAAATAGACATAGTAGGTAACAATAATTTCATAACAGGGATAGAGGGATGTCCAAGCTGACAGTGCCAGGAATCCAGAGCAGACAGAGAAGCGACATGGAGAGCACGCGGTGGAGGAGATGCTGAACTGGAGGGGTCAAATAGGTACAAGCCATCACGCAATCTACCAGATCCAATCACATTCCCCGTCGTCAGATCCTGAAAAACACAAGAAGAAGGCAAGAAAGTCACGGAGCAATGCATGAAGTTAGTCAACTGACTAATAGAAATCAGGTTTCGAGTAAATTTAGGAACATGAAGGACAGAGGAGAGCGTGAGGGACGAGCAGGGTATGGTTCCTTTGCCAGCAATGGAGGAAAAAGAACCATCAGCAATACTCACCTTGTCACGTCCAGATAGAGGAGAGTAGGAGACAAAACCTGAAGCTGTGTCGGTCATATGATCGGTGGCGTCGCTGTCGATAATCCACTGGGTGGAGGAATGACTGGTCGCAGAGTGAGCTCCAGGAGGCCCCTGATGGGCATAGGAGGAGGAAGCAGGCACCTCTGAGGGCTGTCCATGCATCAGCCGGCGAAACGCAAGAATCTCGTCAGAGGAAAGAGCCGAAGGGGCTGCAAGAGGGGACTGATCATCAGTAGCATCAGAGAGATGGGCCGATGGTCCATGAGAAGCCCGCCCCTGAGAACGGCCATGGCCGCGACCACCACGGGTAGCTGGTCCACCCCTAGGTGGAGGGAAACCGTGAAGCTTGAAACAAGTGTCCCTGGTGTGTCGAGCCTTGCCGCAATAGTCACAGATCATATGATCTTTGTCACCAGACTTAGGCGGGTAGTCCCGAGGAGGTCGCCCACTGGGACGAAAGTGAGCAGCAAGAGCGGAGCCATCGGAAGAAGGCTCAGGATGAAGAGTTTGACGACGATCAAATTCGTGTTGAACAAGACTGTAAACCTCTGGCAAGGACGGGAGAAGCGATCTCCCAAGAATGTGGACACTGATCTAGTCAAAGTCACGGTGCAACCCATGGAGAAACTCAAAGATCCGATTGCGATCGTCACGAGCCCGAACCTGAGCAGCATCCTCAGGCGAGACAAAGGTGATCGCATCGAAGTGATCATATTCTTGATATAACTGGGTGAACTCTAAATAATAGGAGGAAGGGGAGCGATCGCCTTGATGCAGCATAAAGATCCTACGACAAAGCTGAAAGATCTGGGCAGCATTGTTACAGTTGGAATAGGTGGCCGCAGCACGTCCAGATGTCAGCAACAGTGTCAAGGAAGAGATAATTCCGGGCAATGGACTCCTGCATGGAGTTGAGCATCCATGACATCACGAGAGAGTTTTCAGATTCCCACTGAGGCCACTCGGGAGAGGTCGACACCGGAGCAACAGTAGTGCCGGTGACATAGCCATACGACCGCCGACTCTTGAGGGCAAGGGTGATGGAACGAGCCCACGACAAGTAATTGAGGCCGTCAAGTTTCATGGTCGTGATCTGAGGAGTACCATGATCATGAATAGGGCGGTTGGAGCCCATGTTGGAAGCCGGAGAAGAACCAGAGGACAGCGGGGTGGAGTCAACACTTCCCGGCATCAGGACCCGAGGAAAGAAACCACGGGAGGAAGAAACAACACCCACAAAGAGGACTTCAATCCCCGCTCATAGAAAGAGACAAGGACGCGCCAGCCCGACGAAGCGCCGAGCCAAGAGAACCATCAGAAAATGGGCTGGACGCCGAAAGCGGACTCACCGGGACGTACAGCCAGCGTCCAGGGCACACGGACGGAAACCACGGCAGGAGGCCGCTGCTGGAAGACGGGATGAAGACGGGAGACGCCGCTGGAACTAAAGACGGGCTGGTCGCTGCTGGCTGCCGCTGGAAGACGAGTGCTGGACGCCGCTGCAGGAAGACGGACGTCGCTGCTGGAGGACGGACGCCGCTGCTGGAAGATGCCGCTGGAAGATGCGCGCTGGACGGGCTCTGGAAGCGGCGCTGGAAGGCGCAGACGAGGACGACGACGGAACGAGCGAAGACGCGTACGCGGAAGACGCAGGATCGGGAGCGCTAGGTCACCCTCGTCCCTCTGATACCATGTTGGAAGGGAAATAATACTTGGGTGCCCTAGAATAAGGGGCCTCTCCTTTATATATAGGAGATAGCAAAATACAAGATAAATACAATATAAACCAACTTCTAACAGTTCTTTTTCTTCTATAGCTTGCAAAAGGGAATGCCTTATGTTTCCTTGTTATGCCCCTCACATATGTTTTACATGTTCCTTCATTTTCTCAAAATTTACTATCAATTAGACACTTAATTCCTTAAATTGCCCCATAGCATTTCTTCCGGATGGTTTTCTTTTTTCGAATCTGGTAATGAAGCAGTGTACTGACATTGGTAAGAACTGTGGGGTACTGAATATCTTGTGGATCAAAAGACTTCTCATCATGCTCTCTCCGGTACTAGTGTTCCCTCATCTGTCGATGTACGAAGATGACATCAACGTCATGGGCACCCATCTTCCTATTATCTTTTAAAAATGTTCCCTATGTTTATTGTTCCTCTTAAGAATTTTGTTTGTGATGTTTGCATATTATCTAAACATGTACGATATAGTCCAAGTAATCTTTCTTCTCCAAATATCCTTCCTTTCAATATGATTCATATTGATGTTTGAGGGTCTTTCCCTGTACTTTCTTTATCGGTCATCCCTTGTTCGTGACCTTTATTGATTGTTTTCCCGTTCCACTTGAGTTTACTTATTAAAAATGAAGAGCGAAGTCTTTGATTGCTTTAAATTCTTCCACAAAATTGTTGTCATTTAGTTTGGAAGTACTATTCAAGTCCTTCGTAGTGACAATGAGTGTGAGTATGATGACCTTGCTGTTTTTGGAGCCTATCTTGCTGACAATAGTATAATCCAGCAAACCACATGTGTGCGTAGCTCCACCCAAAATAGTATTGTTGAAGGAAAGAACAATTGTCTTCTAAAGGTTGCTTTGTGTCTTCTTGTTACGATATTTCTACCCAAGTCTTATTGGAGTGAAGTTGTTCTCACTGCAACATACCTCATTAACCGTCTTCCTTCTAGCATGCTTCAGTATGCCTCTCCTATCTCTCGTTTAGTCACTAAATGTGCTGTCCACATCTCTCACGTTTCTCCTCTTGTGTTTGGGTGTCTGTTTTGCTCACGTTCATCAAACCAAACGTGACAAATTAGACGCTCGTTCTCAAAAATGTGTTTTTATTGGATTCTCATTTACTACTAAAGGGTATCAATGCTGCCCCTCTTCCTCCCAATGTTTTTTTTTGCACTATGAATGTTACGTTCAGTGAGGAGGAAAAATTCTTCGGCTTTCATCAGTACCTCTACTCTTATTCATGTTGCCAGGAATCTCATCCATCCTCTTCCACGAGTGTATCATCACAAAAATATTGGTGTTGAGATGGTACAACTCCTTGCATTTCAGACGCTACAGATACCTACTTTAGAGTCAGATATTGACCAAGATCTCTATCAATCAATCATACATTTTAAAGATAAGACAAACTCCACTAATCATCCATTGCCAATTATATCTCATCATAATTTAACCCTGACACATGAATCAGTCATTTTCTCTCTCTTCTATCAATATTCCTATAATTTTGCTGGAAACTATTGATATGCTGGAATGGAAGAAGGCAATGGAAGTAGAGATGCGTGCATTGCAAACGAATTAGACTCGGGAAGGATCTCATCTTCCACCTGGGAAAAAACTGTTGGGTCAAAATGGGTCTTCTCGGTCAAACAAAATCAAGAAGGAATAATGGAAAGATACAAGACAAGGTTAATACCCGTGGATATACTCAAACTTCTAGAGTTGACTATCATAAAACTTTTGCGCTTTTAATAAATATGGCCTCAATCCGCATCATTTTATCATGTTTTGCATGTCTTGGATGGGAATTGCATAAATGGATGTGAAGAATGCTTTCCTACACGAGATCTTGAAGAAGAATGTTTTTTGTTAATACCCATTGATGTGAAGAATGCTTTTTGTTATTTGGGGTTTCAAAAGAAAAGATAATAATATATTAGGTTATATCTTAAAAAAATAATTAAATAATTCAAAAATGGACTCCTTGATAGCCATTGAACGCACTATTTTTACCTCCAATGTTTTTCAAAGACATCATACCGAAAATACCTGATTAGAAACAGACAATGATTTGTTCGAATCTTGTTAATCATGTTTGATACAAACTAGCTGCGCCGTATCAAGAACTACGAACACATACGAAAAAATTGCATTGCATGAAAATAGAAGATACAAACTCGAGAGACAAGCCCCCGCCTAACAATCGGAGGCTGGGTCCTCCAAAGCGCGCCCAAAACCTAAATGATCCAAAGATGAAAGACTTCACACCTAAGGGCTCCTTATATAGGTGGAGATCCCACTATAAGACTAACACACTAAAGGACAAAATAATACATAATTAATACAATATTATTTAAAGGTAAACACATCATTGAGAGGCTCTCGTGAGGTGAGGCTGATCGTTCAAGCGCATGCTGGTGACATGTATGCAATGCGTATACGTATCATGTTTGTTGTTGATGCCCACATGGAACTGAAGGACGACCGCGAGGACTCTGATGAGTGTTCTCAGATCACGGGCACAAACATCCGTTGCTTGACTTGGATTTCGTTCTTCTGATGCAGATCAACGATTGTCTATGGTTTTCCACATTCAGGAATAAAGCTTAGAACAAATAACCACTGCTGCCATTTGCAGCGAATTTTCCTTTTTATTGAATTTATTATAATATATTTTTAGGAAAATAAAACTTACCATTGCATGATCCTGAGTTCGTATAAGAGGTCCTAAAGAGAAATAAAACTACAAATTCAGTCCCCGCACAAATGAGCTTGATAACTCTTTGGGTTTTGATTAGTGAGCGCTTATTTCAAGCCCAGAATCGCACGACACATCAATACGATTAGTTGCATCAGGACGTTCAGTACCAAGAAGGGGATCGGGTCTTCGCCCACACACCTATCTACTGACCTGGGGAAGAACTGAATCTATCAACGCGGTTCTATTAGCCCTATCAAATTAAAGAACGCACCGGGCAAGTGGCGTACCGTTTACAGCTCACGGCGGATTAAAATTTTTTACAATGTTGTCCATGTGTCGACACTAAAACCCTTCAAGGTTACCGCACTGGCAGAAATCCCCCAATTGCCAGCGACCACCAACGACAAAGATGCAGCGTGCCGGATCCGCTTCCTTCACAATGCGGTTGTCCAAGGAGTAAAGGAGATGAGGAACACCAACTAGAGGAAGAAGCCATTCTGGGAGATGTGGGAAGGCCTTTAAGAGTGGAACGAACCAAGAGAACAATAGTGGTGAGTGATCGCTTATGAGGGCTGGAATCAGATCTCCAGCGGAATCGGGACCCCGGTTCAAAATCTGGCCCCCGATCGGCTATGAGGCCGGAATCGGGTCTTTGGCTGAATCGGGACCCCGGATCCCTGCCGGGGTCCCGATCTGGCAGGACCCAATCAGGTTATCTTAATTCAATGCCTTGCTGTGCATCTTTAGTTCTTAAGTGAGATTATTTTGTTAATTTGAACCCTCCAATAAGTACTAAGGAGGTAATGAATAGGAGTTTTAATGCCCTAATTTCCTTTCCCCACCCACTCTTTCTCCTCTTGCTCGTGAACTGCTTCCGCTCCCAGCATGCGTCAACCGTGCGGACTCCTGATTCCTAGGTTGAGAACCCCCTTTCCTAGGGCGGAGCTCTCTCTCTTCTTCTTTGTCATCATTGGGGATAGTCAACGAGGTGATCGAGGCAAGAAGTTCTCCATCCTTACCTTGATCCGTCTCTCTCTCGGCTGGCGACACGATCCTTTGCACCCATGTTCGCAACATCTTTCCTAGAGAAGGTTTAACTTCAACGCAACTTGGAGATATTATATAAGGCTTAGAGATTGAATGTTTGAGCTAGTTTTTAAAGGATAGAAAATTTCTTAGCTGATTTCTTCCCCTTTTGCCTCTGTCAGCCGCCATCCGACATATTCCATCAAACTCAATTATATTGCTTGTATACGTTGATGATATCTTATTTACTAAGAAAGTTGAACAAGGTTTCTCCAAAGGAGCACATTGTTTACAGACCTTTTTAATGAAACTAGCCTTCTCGGTTGCAAGCCTGTTAAGACTCCCATGCAGAGACAAGTCGACTTTAATTCGACGGCTAGGATCATCTTTATATATAATATAAATATTCCTATTATTCTGAACTATTCACGAATCTTGCCTGTAGAGGTAATATTATTCAGATTCTGAATTCGAAAAACACAAACCTTAGTCGAATCTTTACGAATCGATTCCCGAATTATTCACGAACTAGTTGGTTTGCGAACAGCCCTAGCGCTGACCTAATAAGTCTTCTATTTAAAAATTGGAATAATTACGAAAAACTCCTCCCTAACTTTGCATAATCACATAGACCCTCCTTTCTCTATCTTTCAAAATTATCAAAACCTTCCGTCTATAAGTTTACATTTGTCAACATGGCATGCACAAAAACCACCCCCAGGAAGTTGACAGTGCAAAATGTAGAGAGGAGGTTTTTTTGGTAATATTGAAAGATAGAGGGGAGGTCTCCGTAATTATGCAAAGTTAGCGAGGGGTTCTTTCGTAATTATTCCTATTTGATATAAATGCGAGTTTAATTTTATTCCTGTAAAATTAAATATATTTTAGGAGAAGGCGTACGATGAAGGCCAGAAATACAAAGAAGGCATGTTCATCCTAGAGAAAGCCATGCTCATGAAAGCCGGGTGGTGACCTGCTTGCAGACTCTCAGTAATGTCAACCTCAAGCCACCGAACCAACTAGACGAATATTCCGGCCGCTAACCGTAAGTTTTTTTTTTAAGTATTTGATTTACATGTGGAGCCTTGGTGCACCGGTCGAGCCATTGCCGTGTGACCTTGAGGTCGGGTTCGAGTCCTGGAAGCAGCCTCTTGCAAAAATGCAGGGTAAGGTTTGCCTGCATTTCACCATTGCTGTGGGACCCTTCCCCGAACCCTCGCTGCGCGGGGATGCTTTGTGCACCGGGCTGCCCCCTTTAGTTGATCTCACGCGATATTTTTAGGGCGATGTTATTAGAGTCCTACAACCGCTATTCGCAGTCCTGAAAGCACTTAAATTCATTGGACTGTGAATATGAATGGACTGCGTTTAGCCGTTATAGGTCTGCTCATAACGTTGCCCTATTTTTAACACAAGAAATGCAACAAAAAAGAGACTTGGGTGATAATAATAAAGATTTCTCAACTGTGGCAGGGAAATGAGTATCAGCTTCAGGCATCATCAGGCACTTATTCTTGTTTGTATATAATATTATCATTTAACCCAAATTACAGATGGTATGTGTCTCTTTATTATACTACAATCAATTTAGGGTTCATTTCTTTCCTGTGATGGTTGTGTCTTGGGCGGAATTTTTGACTCCGGGTGTCGGGCACGAACTTGCGCCCTGGTAGATCGCGAGCGAACGTTTTGTGATTGGGTCTCTTGGGATTTAATTTCCGCGTTTTTAGAACACTCGTATGCGAAACTTGGGTCTCGTTTGGCGGAGCGCTTGGAGGCGCGGCGGCGTTCGGCGAGGTCTGCCGCCGTGCTGTTCGAGCTGCAGGCGGGGTTGCGCCGGGCCCGCGTCCCGCCTCCGGAGGGAATTGGGTTCTCAAACGACGCTTTATATGGATGTATGGGACGTGTGCGCTCCAAAAACTTGCTTTGTGAGGAATGCACTAGGACAAAAACCGTGATTTTGCGTTGTTTCGACCCATCTCCTTTGCCTCGAGCGGTATTCCAAGTCCCGGTTGGCGATGGGGACTCGGGCGAAAGTCTATGGCCTCATACCAAATTTGAACAATCTTAATGAGGTGAATGGCGGGGGGTGTAATTATGAGCGATTTTATAGATTGATTGATTATAAAGAGTATTGCTTCAGGTGTCTTATGAGAGAATTCTCGTAGTCGACAATGAGATCATTTTATTTGTCAATAATCAAGTCTCTGTTTGCGGTGGTTGTGCCGGTTGAAAAGACGTGGTGGGATTAGAGCCGTCTGAAAAGCAGTGGTAGGTAAAATAGTAGGAATGGGAAGGAGATGTGTACCTACGAGAATTAAATCATGAAAAATGCGGAAAGCTCTTTTTATCTTTTCTAAAAGTAGGGTTAACTGATTTTCAGAAAGTCACGAAAACACTTTTTGGCACAAGCACTTTTCTCACATTGTGAAATCAAACATCTCTAAACGGCGGTTACGGCGGGAAAGAATTTTGTGAAAATTTTGTATTTTGAGAGTTTTTGTTCACGCATAACACATCTGCATGAAGCCATGCACCCACACCTATGCCCATGCCTACCCCCATGACATAAAAGAGTTGGCCGCGCAAATTGACGTACACCTCTCTATATACGATCGTTGTTTTTAAAATTATTTCATTTGTTGGTATAATCAAAATTTCTCTCTAAATTTTTTTTACCAACAAAAATTAATCAGTACTCTTTTTCATTAAAAAATAGATTAATCTTAAGAGTGTCTCTAATTAGGATAGCTAATGCAATAGGATGGTTGTGGCGGCCGGAAAGCTATGGTGGGAATTGATGTTTGGATTAGAGCTTTCATAAAAAGTAGCGGCAGGAAAAGCCAAGGGAGGCCAATGTAGATGTAGATCTACGAGGAGAAAAACATAAAAAGTAGGGCGCTTTGCTTTCTAAAATGACTTGATAACACCTTTTGACAAGTGTTTTTTTCAACAACTCAAAAATTGAATGCTTGTATAACAGCGGTGTTCGTTCATGCGATGATGCGAATATAGCTTTTTTCACCACCATCATCGTCACCGCAGTCCCAAACAGGGCTTACATTAGCTTATCTTACACCAAATTGGGTAAACATAAAAGAAATTCAATGGCAAGATTGGAGAATTTAGAAACTTTTTAAGGGTCTTTAAGCCAAGACATCTGGCATTGTGGTTGAATTTGGTAGAAAATGTGTTCATCATGAAAGACAGTAGAAAAGCCACGGACAATGTAGGTCCTTTTCAAGCTAAATGTCACAATTACAAACATTTATTTTGTAATTAATTTGCCAATATATATATATATAATTAATTTGATGTGGAAGGCTTAATTGTTACTATTATTATTTTATAAATATAAAAGCATGGTTATTATAATATAATATTCGATTTTAATTTCTTTGATGAAGTTTGAGTCTCTTTGCTTGAACATATCTTTGATTAGAGTTTTGAATAAATCTTTTTGTTCAATAAAACTCTTCAGCTTTTTTTGCTCTTTTGTTTCCCTTGAGCTCAGATAGCTTCACTTGCCCTTTAAAAGATTTTCTAACTCTTGTGAGTTTTTTTTCCTTCTGTTTCCAGTGGCAGATCCAAGTTATTTTCTCTGCTCGAGCGAAATACTAATTTATTTGAAAAATAATAATAAATAAATGTATAAAAAAATAGGTCTGTTATATTAATATCATGTTTTGTTTTTACATTATGTCAATATATTTTCAATGGATTTTATTATACAATGTCTAAATATTGAAAAAAATATGTTTACATTTTCTAATAATTTTCTTGTACTAAAGTAAGTTTACGAATAAATATAGAAAAAAAAGTCTGTTTCGTCGACACAAGAATCGGAAATCTTTCGTTGCAGAACATTAGCATGAAGCCAAGATCATTATGCCAATCCAATTTTATTGAAAATTTAACAAACATATACAATATGTAATATATATAACATAAGATAAAAAATATGTTAATTTAATTTCTATTACTAAAAAAAAAAATTAAAAATTAATGTGGGTGGTAGCCCACACTGGGCCCTATGTGAATCAGCCCTATGTGCTTGCATATATGTTTTTGTATTCTTCCTCTTGTATAATCACTTTGAAGTGGAGAGGCTCTAAATCCACTTCATTTCAAGGAAATTTTTTTGGTCCGAGACTCAACCAAAAGCATGGTTTGTGTTCCCACCAAAAAATATTTTTACCCTAGCAAAAAAAATATTTTTTTATAAAATAAATTATAAAATATTAATTATGATTTTTTATCGTTATTTTAAGATCCAAATTTCTATAAAAATTATTTTAGAAAAAAATCCGATCAGATATATCGTGCCCTTTGAAATACATCCGGATATCATTTTTTTTTTATTGCGTATTTCACTGGCGGTCTGATAATGGATCACACAGTTAAATTTGACACAGATCAAGTTTAAAGCATCAGCCGGTCATTTGTCCAAGTTATATGGCTTCAATCATTGTTAAAATTTGATAAATTTAAAAAAAAATGCAGCTTTTTAACATTTTTATTATAAAACATTAGGCTCCGTTCGTTTGGTAGGTTTTGTAAGAAGGAATTAGTTTTGGGTAATCCAATTCCATTCACAAGCGTTCGCTTGGTCTTTTACTGGAGGGAATTGGTTTTTCTCCAAAATCTACCGGGTTGGATCCAATAAGAAAATAGCCTATGTTGAAAACCTTTCCATTTTGGCCGATTTTGAGAGAAAATCGTGTTCTTTTCTCTCTTAAAGTAATGATTACTATTTTCTCAGCATTATTTGATAATGATTACTATTTTAGACCATTTAAATATTTTTCCCGATTTAAAAACGTTAATTATCAATGATTAAAATTCTCACAAAAACCTGTGTCTGGAAACTATCCTACAGACGAACATAAAAATTGACAGTTTTCAATTCTTGTGCCTGAAAATCATCCTGCAAACGAACACAAAAATCAAAACCAAAACTTTTTGAGTTTTTGGTTTTAGACCAAAGCAAATTCTTTTCAATCAAAACCTACGAAACGAACGGAGCCTTTATACATAATTTATAAAGGCTCGAACACAATATGAAGGACAGACTCGAACACAACCTCTTGATTCATTTTTATGATAATCTTTATATCAGCAATATGAAGGGCTTTTATACATAATTTATTGGGAAAAATAAATATAATATAATAAAAATGAATCAAGAGGTTGTGTTCGAGTCTGTCATTCTCAGTGTGCAACACAACAACATCACTACTTGACCGCAGTGTTATGACATCATAATGCGTGTGTTGATGACTTCGCACTGACTATGCTCGTGCTCGACTGCTCTTAATTGCGCATGAGTTTCAATAGTTTTGATGTTGCGACAATGCAAGACTGCTTTTGGCATCGAAACGAGCTCCGCCCGTGCACGACTATTGTAACATCGCCAAAAGACTCCTAGCGGAGAAAATACGTGTGTGTTACTCATTGTGCGTGCATTTAATATTTCAAAAAATCCTGCTTCTCTATCGCCGTATATGTCGAGATGTCAGATGCAGGACCTATCATCGTCGAAAAAAATCGTCAATTGCAGCTTGGTGTATTTTTTTACAAGTTTAACTCGTTCTCGACGACATAAACAACAATTATAGAGCAAGATGACAAATGTTCGGTTTAAATAGTGAGTGAGTCTATAAAATTAAGCATGTATGAGCTAAAATAGAATTAAGACATATCTCCCTTTGACCACCACTATCGTATTCAATAATTATTCTGATTTTGCCTTTAAAGGTGTTCAAATACCCTTCAAAAAACGGGAGTTGCGGATATGAGAATGCTTAGGTGGATGTGTGGTCACACGACACTGGATAAAATTAGGAATGAATGTATCAGGGATAAGACATAAGTGACGCCAATTGTAGAGAAGATGTGAGAAGCTCGTTTAAGATGGTTAGGACATGTACATATGAGACCATTAGAGACACCTTTTAGGCGTTGTGAGAGTTTAGTCACTAGACATGTTAATTGGGGGAGGGGTAGAACAAAAAAGACTTGGAATGAAACTACAAGGAAAGACATGATGTACTTAGGCATTACTGAGACTATGATTAAAAATAGGGCGCAATGGCGACAAATGATCCATATAGCCGACCCCACTATGGTGGGATAAAGGCTCGAGTGTTGTACAAGAATTCTCTTATATTAGAAGAATTGTATTTACTTTTAACAATCATGTATCTTTCTTTGAAAAAAAAACGTAGCTTTGTATTTGTGTTGCTCTTGACACGTGAATAAGATTTAATTAGAATTACTCTCGGCACATGAACAAATTTTGTGAATATGTTTTTGAGAGAGATTAATATTTATAACATGATTGATTATACTGCATTAATTAATGGTGAGACAAATGTGTGATTATCCCACTCAGGCTCTGTTTGGTGCACCGGCACGCATGTTGTGTGCCACAGCTTTGCCCACCGCTTCGCCAAATGATTCTTTTTGGATCGAACGGTGCAAAAATCCACCGCATTTACGATTGGCTTCTCTCATCTCCTTCTCCGTCGGTTCCAATTTGCTCTTAACTTGGTTTCGTCGGGCTTCTAACGAGTTCTTTAATGAATATTATGGCATTAGTCATCATCAATTTCGTCCCATCAATTGCATCACGCTTCTAATGAGCTCTGGTTGCTACGTCTCGTTCCAAGTAGTTTCAAGCAGTCAGGGCGGATTCAAGGATTTTGACTAGAGGCGGGGGGCCAGTCATAAGAGGAAGCAAAGCCGAAATACAAATAAATAAAATTGATAAAATTTTAAATATAAAAATAATAAAGATAAGGTCAAATGTATTATAAACTGTAATTGATTTTATAGTATTTGTATTTTAAAAATAATGTACTACACGTTATTTCATGATAGTACGGTTTCGTTTGACACGACTTATTTGCTCCGATGAGTTTGGTCAAAAACGTCATTAACATTGAATGTATGTTTGGCAAGACAGGTTATGACAGCTACCCAAGAAAATTAACTAGTTTTGAGCATAAAATGCATGAATTTTTGTAGTTGAGGTTGAGCGTTCACGAACAACGGTTCATGACCACCACGTTCACGACCGCGACCACCGCGCCAAACGAAGCCTACTAAATGGTGGCAACTAAACACGAGGGTTGCGCTCATTGCGGGACTTAACCCAACACCTTACGACACGAGCTGACGATAGCCATGCACCACCTGTGTCCGCGTTCCCGAAGGCACCCCTCTCTTTCAAGAGGATTCACGACATGTCAAGCCCTGATAAGGTTCTTCTCTTTGCATCGAATTAAACCACATGCTCCACCGCTTGTGCGGCCCCCCGTCAATTCCTTTGAGTTTCATTCTTGCGAACATACTCCCCATACTCCTATGTCTCGTGTAACTGTGTTTTTTTTAATATTTTACACTATATTAAACATTCATATTGAGTTTTATAATGATTATTATATAAAATAGTTGCTTTATTCAAAATTGATTTACTTTAATATACAAAGCCACCATGTAACTATTTTGTCAAACTGGTTAAACAAATTATTCGTTTCAAACAGTACTACAAACATAATTAGGCTTCATTTTGTTTAGCGGTTGCGGTTGTAAAAAGAGTCATTGCAAAGGAAGGTTTGTAAATGGAGCTGGTGGAAACTGGTTGTTGGAAATGAAGATTTGTTTGAGTAGTCTGTATTTGCAGAGCTGTTCGAAACAGAGAACTGTTTGGCGAAACAGCGGTGGCGTTTTGTAAATATTTTTCATTATTTAAATTTTTGTATTATTTTTGTATTTATATATATATTTCAGTTATATATATATTTCTGTTATATATATATATATAAATATATTAAATTATTTATTTTAATATAAATTTGTATTAATGTTACTGTTAGAAGTTATTATAAAATTTTACTGTTCACCTCCTCTCCGCCTCCGCCCCACCTCAGCCCCGCCTCGGCCTTGATTTTTTTAGGTTTGGCGCCGGCAGCTCCGCCGCCGGCCTGCCCGGAGCCCACCGGCGGTGGCCCTGACGGAGTCCCGCCAGGATACCCCTGGCGGGTTCGCCGTGGTCCGGCGAGCCCGCCGGTGGGCTCCGGGCAGGCCGGCGGCGGTGGAGCTGCCGGCGGCAAACCTAAAAAAATCAAGGTGGATACAGGAGGGCGGCGGAACGCGGGGCACGGAAGGCGGGCACACCTCCCTGGCGAAACGCGGCGAACTGGAGGCTGCATGCTACGTTTCGATCCGTGATTTTTTTGAGCGTGAAGAAACGCTGGCGGTTGGAAATATAGGCGGAAAAACAAATAGCGGGAAGCTGCCGAGTCACGTTTTGGGAAAACGCCACCGCCGAAAACGCCCAACCAAATAAAGCCTTAATTTACCATTTTTTTCAATGATTTTGCCATCATTATGCAAAATAATAGCTTTTTGGTCGATATTTTTCTCATCGCTGCACCTTTGCCAAACAGTGCCCCAGTAACGGGGCATTGAACGCTGTGCGTCGAACGGATCATAAACGAATGCGATTTCCGAACACTTTACCTTTGTTTAGAAAAGAAACGCAGATGACTCAAAAGAGAGTTCTTGACTTTTCGCAACTTAATATCAGTTCATGAAACACATTAATTTCTCCGAAAAAGCTTTTATCCCGTCGAAATGGAATGAAAATGTTCAAATAGCCCTAAACTAAATATAAATGTTGCGGATCACTCGGGTGCTCTGGTAGACTGGTCGAATTGAACCGCCTTAGCTCGGAAGCGAATCGAGCGACCAAACAGCCAATGAGTGAATTAGTAAGTGACACAAGGACTTTAACGTGGATAACCCAGAAAGAGTGAAAAACCCAGAAAGAGTGAAAAACCACGCGGCTTGAGCTGTGCCGGCCAACTTTCACTATTTTCTGGGGGGTTACAATTAGAGATTGAGAACTCGAGCGCGACAGACCGCTGCTCGTTACAATGGTAGAGAGAGAGAGAGAACCCCGAGAGTGACAGACCACCTCTCGGAAAAATAGTATTTCACTTCTGAGAACAGTGGTAAGAACAAAAGTGAGAATGTTGAGTCGTCTTTTGCTACCTTCGAAGGCTCGAATGAGATCTTCAAGCGCCGAAATAGAATTCAAAGAAAATCTTCAAGAGAGCTCTCTCGGGCATAGAAGGTAAGGTCCCTTGAAATGAAGGCTCTGAGCTCCTTTTATAGATTTGGCCAGGGGGTAGCCCGGTAATTTCGCCGTTGTAACCACCGTATCACCTGACGGGCGAATCACGTTTTCCGATTCGGAGTACACAGATCACCATTTTTCGTAAATGACTGTCTCGCCCTTCGGGCAGTTCGGGCAGCTTCGTTGATGGCGATAAAGGCGACGGGCGGGTCCTGTAATCTGAGAAATTAGAAAATGTTAACTACGCGCGTGTCGGTTACGTGAAAACATTCTGAGCGCGTGAGGAAGTGTTCTGAGCGCGTGAGGAAGTGTTCTGAGCGCGCAACGAGCGCGGGAGCGCTCTGAGCGCGCAATGAGCGCGGGAGCGCAACGAGCGCGGGAGCGCGCAACGACCACACGAGCATTCTGAGCGCATAATGAGCGCGGGAGCGTTCTGAGCGCGCGACGAGTGCGGGAGCACTCTGAGCGCGTAACAACCACGAGAGCGTTTTGAGCGAACGGAGAGGCGTTCTAAGCGCACAACAAACACTGGAGCGTTCTGAGCACGCAACGACTGCTCTGAGCGCGTAATGAACACGAGAGCGTTTTGAGCACGTAAGGAGCGCGCGCGCGCGCGGGGGGGGGGGGGGGGGGGGGGGGGGGGGGCGTTCTGAGCGCACGCTCTGATCGCGTAACGAACACGGGAGCATTTTGAGCAAACAGAGAGGTGTTCTAAGTGCGCAACGAACACGCGAGTGTTCTGAGCGCACAACAAACACGAGAGCGTTTTGAGCGAACGGAGATTGAGCGAGTGCGATTGGAAAACATTTGCTATGAAAGCGAGGATGTGCCCTCCGAAAGTCGCGCCACTCGAGAAACAGGGAAACACTCCCCCTTGGTAAAAGGGGGCCCCAACCGCATCCCGCTAAAAGGGGGCGGCTTGGCCGCACTCCTGTGGGGGTGCAATTTGATCGCATACCCAAGGCGGGGACGGCTTGGCCGCGCCCCGTATGGGGGTGCGGTTTAGCCGCACCCCCATAGGGGGTGCGGCTTGGCCGCACCCCTTATCAAGGGGGTGCGGGCTATCCGCGCCTCATTAGTGGGGTGCGGTACTAATCGCACCCCAGGTGCAGCTATGACCGCGCCTGGCGCTGATAGAGTGCGAGCTGCGTGTCGGCGGATTCTTCCACTCCTATGATCATGGGTTGGACTTTGACCCCACTAATTCAATTTCTCCTTAGCGGAGCCTCCTCTAAACGCACCCCGACGGGAGTGCCTACGAATCTATGGGTGCACATCAATAAATAATATATATTATTATATAATATTATGTATATACCAATTTTTTATACACTTTTATTTATTACAAGTGATACTGCACGGGGTCTCCTGTGTGGCCGCGACAGTGTCCCGGCTCGATGACAGTCTCGTTGCTCGCCGTCTCGTCGAGTAACGGTCACTTGATTTCTTAATGTTCTCGGGGACTTAGAGCAGCGGGAGTGTCGTCGGACCTTGACACTGTGGCGGACGGACGGGACCCCATCACTCGTTTTAATAATAAGAAAAGTATGTTCTCCCTTTTCGCTCTTCTCTCTTCTCGTTCTCTGCTCTTCTATTTACAACGGTTCATCTCGCTCGCGTCACACATTGCTCACCGAGAACTCCGCTTATACACCACTCCTCTTGTTTCTCCAAGACACAATCTGTTGGAACTGAGATTTGGCCCCAACGAGGAGATCAGACCCCTTTGAGGGGGCAGGTAGCACCTACTGATCCCGAGGAAGAAGCTGACCGGAGACTAAGAGCTTAACACAGACCCTTGGCTACAGCACGGAGGTCCCACTACACACTCAGAAGATCTTAGAGCGCTTCCCCTCCCAAGCCAAAGCTGAAGCTGGACACCTTGGAGAGCCTGAGAAACTAATCAAAGAACCTATGGAGGAAGAAGCCAGAAATTGGACCTCTCTCCAAAGGTGCCCTTCAATGTCTATATATAGCTCTTCTAGTATGGTCTACAAATATCATGAATCTGCCTTTGGGTTTTACTAAACGCACCCCAAATTAGTCTGCTAACAGCCAAACTCCGCTGTTCTGAATGACTATTGGCAGCCCACCAAGGGTATCCAGGTAATTTCATCCCCAAAATCTCCTGGACGAATGGTTCATGAAGGCACCTCTCGGCTACCCTCCTGCGTGCCAGATCTCTCGGCACCCGCGGGGCGAGTGGCCCTTGAGAGCGCACTCGCAGGGTACTTGGTCCTCTAGGCGAGTAGGGTCCCACCCTTCACTCGCCCGATTGCCGTTACATCCGCGCTACTCTCGCGCGAGTGTCCCGCGAGTGCCCTGCGAGAGAGGCTGCACTCGCTCGGAACCACCTTTTTGCCCTTCCCGTCCTGGGCGAATGTCCTCTTTGCTTGCTCTTTTGCCTATCTCCAGCCTGGGGCCCCACTCAACAAATACGGGATTGTACACCATCGGCTAAGTGGAACTTGGTCTTGTTTACACTAAGTCTGCTCTTTCTACTACTTCCAGCTCCATCTCGAGGAAACACAAATCTTTTCCCTAATACCCCCGAGCGTAACCCTCTACCACTATAAATATAGTGCTTGGGTGGCAGACCGGGTTCTGCCAGTGGCGCTGACACGCCAACTTAATCCTGTCACCACTCGACAACATAAGCTCCACTATTCAATAATGACACGATCCCACTTGCTTATATATAAGTAGTTTTGCTTGACAACGTGTATCACCCTCACTTTCGACCCTTCTTTCGTTCTCTTTTTTCGGCTTCCTCCTTCGTTCTCAGCGACCATCAAATAAGGTCATCTCCGGAGAGGCGGGTGACAACATTTTTCGGTTCCAGCATATTGGTCGTGAGGGCAATAGAGTTGCTGATTTTTGTGCGCGTTTTGCCCTTCGGGAAAATTTTGTTTGGCTGGACGTTGATAGCACCCAGACTGAGTTTGCCGAGCTTGTTCGGGTGGACTTAGATGACATGCTGTAGTTTTTTTTGTTTTTTTGGTTTTTAATTACATGCTATTTGCATCTTTCAAAAAAAACACGAGCATTAAAAAAATACCAGATATAGGGAGATGAAGTTCATTTTATAATATTATTTTAATATCACGGTCAATATTAATTTTTTCTTTTAAATAAATATTATAAATCTATATAATATTTTTTGATTACGGGTCGATGGTAACATGAACATGCATAAAGACATAGCAGACAGATAGAACTTCCACGTGGAAATATATTAACAGACATTTAATATATTATATATATATATCGCTGCTCATACAGTTATGCATCGCCTGTATAAATATCGTACCGCGATATGAGAAAGTCCCGATACGCGAAGCCGCGTTTCGATCATTTTCCCGGTTCCCCAAAATACCCCCGTAATTTCCGTAACGTGCCGTTGCCGGCGCTGCAAGGGATTATTAGACCAATAAAAGAATTATTTTTAAAAATAACAGCTTAAGAAGACTCGCCGCACCGCTTCCGGTCACGGCGGTAAAATTAAGCAACCTACACCCCACGTGAACCGATGTTGGAATCCCCATTAGTTCAAACTTCTAGGCCTTAAAACGAGGATTCAATTCCACTCGTGCGCCCTTCTCTCTCTAGATTGTTTTTACTCTCTCTCTATATTTTGCCCTCCCCCACACAGACTACTTTTTAGGTACTTAATGTGCGCGTGCACATCCAGCCGCCCAAAATTACATTAAAAATAGTGCGGCTGATTTGAAGTTTATTTGAACGGCTGGATGTGCACGGGCACGACATTGTTCACGTGTGACATACCTAAAAATCTCTTCCCCGCACGTGCGCAAAATTTGCGTTCACGACACAGTGGATCCCACGGGGACCTGTGTAGTTTGTAACATTTTTGCGTGGGGCCCACCGTATAGTGTATGACCAGCATCCCGAACCCGAACATAAGATTTTTCGGCGCCGTTTTAAGGCTCCATTTGGTAAGGCGGCGGGAGACGATGCATGGGAATCGCCGCGGGGGCTCGAGACAGAGGAGGTGGGGGCGGGGGTTGGAGACGGAGCTTTCAACCCCATTTTTTGCTTCACTGCGGGAGAAAACACTGCCGCCCGGCATTTATTTTTCATCCTTGCGGCGACGGTTGCTCTCGCACCAGCGTGAAAACACCGAACCAATTTAGGCATACATTTCTTTTTTTAAATTGGTCTCACTCAATTTTGCACCATTGGCAATGACAAGACACTCACGGGGATAATGTGAATTTTATCTATATTTATTATTAAAATAAATAAATTAAATTATTATTATTTATATAAAAAAGATTACTCGGCTTTTCTTATTGTTTAGAAAGGGCAACAAGCAGATTTTTTTATAATATTTATTGAAATTTTGAGTAATATATGATGACTAATTTTTTTCCACGACATAAATAAGAAAACATAAGTTTGTTTGAAGATCTTAAATTTCAATCATTTTTTTGTATCTATAAAAAATAATAATTTTTAAAAAATAATAATTGTTGCGGGTCACTCGACGCTCTGGTAGACCGGTCGAATTGAATCACCCTAGCTCACGAGCGAGTCGAGCGTGCAAACAGTCAATGAATGAATCGATAAGTAATATGAGGACTTGTAACGTGGAAAACTCGGAAAGAGTGAAAAAACACACGGCCGGGGCTGTGCCGGCCAAATTTCACTATATGTTGGGGGGTTACAATTGGAGACAGAGAATTCAGGCGCGACAGGTCGCGACTCGTTACAACGGTTGAGAGAGAGAAAACTCCAAGGGTGCCATACCATCTCTCGGAAAGCTAAGTACTTCTTCTTCTGGGAATGAAAGTGAGATCGCTGAGTCGTCTTTCGGCACCCGAAGGATTTTCGAATCGCTTAGGAAGATGATCTTGATCTTCCGGAGCGAAGAAAATCTTCAAGTCCACAAAAGAGATCTTCGAAGGCCGAAAGAGATCTTCGAGCGCCGAAGGAGGACTCAGAGAAAATCTTCAACGGAGCTCTCTCGGATGCAGAAGACAATGTGTCTTGAAATGAAGGCGATGAGCTCCTTTAATAGCCTTGGGCAAGGGTTAGCCCGGTAATTTTGTTGTCGTAACCACCGCGACAACCTGACGGACGAATCGCGTTCGCCAATTCGGAGCACACGAATCATCATTTTTCATAAATGACTGTCTCGCCCTTCAGACAGTATGGGCAGGCTGGGCAATTCGCGTAGCTTCGTTGAAGGTGATGAGGGCGACGAACGAGATCTGCGATCTGAGAAATTAAGAAAGGTTAACTGTGTGCGTCTCGGGGAACGTGGAAGCGTTTTGAGTGCGCAATGAACACAGAAGCGTTTTGAGCGCGCAACGAACGCGAGAGCATTCCGAGCGTGCAACGAACTCGGGAAATGGGAGGTCGCTTCCCCAAAGGGAAAAACGAGCTTCAAACGCACCCACCGAGGGGGTGCGGTTTCGGCCGCATCCCTCGCATGGCGGGAGGGGCCTGGTCGCACCCCACCATGGGGGGTGCGGTTTGGCCGCACCCCCACTATGGGGGGTGCGGGTTGGCCGCACCCCACCATGGGGGGGTGCGGCCTGAGTGGGGTGCTGGCAACCGCTCCCCAATAGTGGGGTGCAATCTTGATTGTGCCTGATGTCAATAAAATGCGAATTGCGAGCGGCGGATTTTTCTACTCCCACGATAATGGATTGGACTTTGACCTCACTAACTCCACCTCTCCTTAATAGAGTTTCCTCTAAACGCACCTCGAGAGTGCATATAATTCTACGGGTGCATATCAATAATAAATATAGTTAATATCCATATGAACGCCACATGAGTGTCTCGTCATCGCCAAGTATGAAACCTTGAGAATCTATTTCAAACAAATTATGAAATTTTATTTAAAAAAAAATAAATCATTATCCCTTCCATTGTTTTTAAGCTTTTTATTTGTGGAAAAATGTATAAGAATAACGAATAACAATTGCACTATCGCGCTGAGATACAGCCCCGTGCGTATATATAAAAGTTATATTATAATTTCAATATCATATATTGTATGTATTCTTATTCTTATGAATAAATACAAGCCTCATATATACTTTTGTGATTACTTTTTTATATTAAAAAAATCAAAATAAGAACCAATAAATCAGAACTGAACTGATCGATCCTGTACAACGCAACCATGCTGTCTTTATATAATTTACAAAGAGCTGAAAATTAAATAATACATGGTTTGAAATAGTTTATATAAAATTATTAATTTTGTTTTGCAGAAAATATTTTTAATATTATCTTTTGTTTTTATATAAATATTTAATCATTTCCACCCAACCTTCTATTTTAAGGACCCTGTCTTCATACACATTTTTTCCAAAGAATAATTTAAAATAAAGTCGCATAAAAATCTCTCCTCTCTCTCTCTCTCTCTCTCTCTCTCTCTCTCTCTCTCTCTCCTCGGTCTCTCTCGTATATAGCTGACAGAAGCTTATGAACATCTCTTCATCACCGTCTTGACCCAATTCAAATGTTTGTCATTTGATCTTCATCTCTCTCATTCAGTTCGCCATTAAAACTCTCTCTGCAACTTACTCTGCTTCACAATTCAATGGACAGCCCTTCAACCGGTCCGAAACCCGGGGACTTGCTCCGAAGAAGAATTCTCTCATGGTGAGATCACCATCTCTCTGTCTCTGTCTCTCTCTCTCTGTCTCTGTCTCTCTCTCTGACATGGTGCAGCAAATTCAGGAGCAAAGAGAACAGCGCGCCGGCATCAGTTCATGTCCATGTCGACGGCAAGATCTTTCATCTTCATGAGGTGATGATGTGTTCGAAAAAGTAGCTAAATTTCCATCAATTTCATGCCCATAACCAATGCTCTGCTTTCCTGCAGGCTCCCCTGGTTTCAAAATCCGGGTTCTTCAAAAAGGCCCTGAGTTCATCGCCGGAGATCGAGCTGCAGGATACTTTTCCGGGAGGATCGCAGGCATTCGAGATGGCGATGCTATTCAGCTACGGCGCCCCGCTGCCCCTCGACCCCTTCAACGTCCTCGCCCTCCGGTGCGCCGCCGGTTTTCTCGAGATGACCGAGGATTACGCCGCCGGGAACCTCTGCGAGCAGTCAGATCTCTATCTGAACCAAGTTGTGCTTCAGAGCTGGAACGACACTCTCATAGTCCTTCAGAAGTGCCGGGCTTTGCTGTCATGGTCGGAAGATCTTCTCGTCACGAGCAGATGCATAGAATCCCTGGCGTTCATGGTTTGTATGGAGATTCTCGATCCAGAGAGGGAGCCGGAGTGCCCCCTCCTCAACCTCCGAGCCATCGCCGGCCGCCCCTGGTGCTGCGACGCCGTGAAGGAGATTTCGCGGCAACATTCATGGGTCAACGAAATCATAGCCCTCCCTTTCGACTTCTTCGACAGGATAATCCGATCTCTGCGAAAGCAGGGGGTGAAGGAGAAGCACGTGTCGCCATTAGTCGTCTTCTACGCCAACAAATGGGTGCTGTCCAAGAAGTCGCACGAGTACTGGGAGAACACCGACGAAGGCAACGGAATCTCTTTAACAGGGATTCTCCGGGGACTGATTGGTCTGCTTCCGCCGGGAGAAAAGAGCGGCAGAGTGATTCCGGCCGGATTCTACTTCGCCATGATCTCGAGATCCTTAAGTCTCGGGCTGAATGATGAATGTATGAAGAGTTTGGAAGAGCAAGCTTCGTCCCTGCTTCCGTTTGCTCGAGCGGAGGACTTTCTGCTGCCGGCGAGCGGCGTCGAATTGAAGGTGATGGAGAGAATCTTCTCGCTCCATGAAGCTTCCAAGAACTGTGGATACTCGATGATGAACGCTGAATCAAGAGTCGCTGAATTGTGGGACCGTTATCTTTCCTCCATTGCCGTCGATTCGAAGATCTTCGGTGTGGAAAGATTTGTGGAGCTGATCGAAAAGGTGCCAATGGCGGATCGAGAAACGCACGATCATCTTTATACAGCAATGAGTGCTTTTCTACAGGTATTCTTCTATCAAATTTACGCCTCTGTTCTCTCCATTTTCATGGCAAGTCTTCAGCTTGCAGGGAGAAGAACAAGAAGAAGAAAAACAAGATCTTAATCCTAATATAAAGACAAATGTCAAAAACAAAAGGTGATTGTTATCCGCACTACAGTTTTGGCTATTCGGACTTTTTTTGTATGAGTTATTACACGCCTTTTAGAAATATGTCTTGTGCGTGCATTTTTAGGAAAAGTGATCAACACGAAAGTTGTAGAGTTCATCGAGATCTACAACTTTCGTGTTGAATACTTTTCCTAAAAATGCACGCACAAGACGTATTGCCGCCCTGATTGAAATATGTGCGTAACTATAGCGAATATTTGGAAATACGCCTTGTACATGCGTTTTTAGAAAATGTGTTCAACACGAAAGTTGTAGATCTCGACGAGATCAACAACTTTCGTGTTGAACGTTTTTCCTAACAATTCATGTACAAGGCGTATTTCCAAAAGACGCGTAATAACTCATTCAAAAAGAGTGCGGATAGCCAAAACTGTAGTGCGGATAACAATCACAAAAAAAAATGAAACTTTTGATATATATTACATTTATTACAGTTGTTCAGAAAAAAAAGTTCAAATCTTTTTATTGACTTGTTCTATGTTTTTGTATAATTAAACGTTTTTCCTCTAATCAGTTTTTCAAAACGCAAAAGCTATTTTTTTCTGTTTGAAACAACTGTAGCCCCTAAAATTTGCTCAACTCGATGATAATGTAACACATAATTTGCGGCGATTTCAGGAACATCCCAATCTATCAAGCGAAGAGAAAGCAGTTCTGTGCAGATATTTGAATTGCCAGAAATTGTCGCAGCCCGTATGCATTCAAGCGGTGCAGAACGAGCTGATGCCTCTTCGGTTGATCGTGAAGGCTCTCTCGGTTCAGCAGCTCCACACGCACCAAGCCTTCAAAGATTTTTCGGAATCGTTCAGATATTCGCAGTTTGTTGATTTTTCGGGGAGTATTCCAAGCTCCAAATCACAAGCTCTGCTAAACCAATATCTGGAGGAGAGCCCGTACCAACTAACAACCGAGGAAGAAGACAACGGAGGGATCGGTCTCGCCTTCAAGGGGATCCCGATCAAGAAGACGCCTGCCCTTTCCAAGAAGGAATACGAATCGGCAAGCTTTCGAATCCAGATTCTCGAGGAGGAGCTCATGACTTTGAAAATAAGCCTCAAGCAGAAGGGTTCGGATCGAAATGATTCGAGAATGCGGAGAATGAGAGCTACTCGGCGTGTTAACAGCTGCGTCGGGTCGATCGTCTGGGCTTCGCAGAGGAAGTACGTTGGCAGATTGTTGAACACGCTTCGAAGGGTGAGGATGTTCGGGAAAGGGAAGAACAAGATAAGGCAGGTGTCTAGTGGGGTTGAAGGCAGCTCAGTTGATTGCAAAAGCAAAACTTTGAATGGAGACTATGTTTGCTGAAAAAGTTGGAATGAGAATTGTAACATCTTTTAAGATAAATTGCTTGTGTATCATAAGGTTAGATTATATTTGTGAAGCGAGATGAACTTCGAATAATAAATGGGGATTTTCCATCGAACCTCACCGTTATAATGGATCGAAATAAGTATCAACGAAGTCGAGCGATGCTCAAACTTTGAAATAATAAGAGGTCGGTCAACATATCAGCCGGATTGTCTGTAAATTGTAATACTAACCTTCTTAGGCTCTGTTTGGGACGAGTGTGGCTGCAGGAAAGGTAGCGTGTGAGAAATCAGTGTTAAGATTAGAGCTGTCAAAAAAATAGCGGTAGGAAAATGGTAGGAGAAGATGGAAGGAGTTGACCTACGGGAAAAGAAACATGAAAATGTGGAAAGTTCATCTTAGCTTTTCTGAAAGTGGGAGGGTTAATGCTTTTCAAGAAGTCATGAAAACACCTTTTGACACACTTTTCCCACCACCGAAAAAATAATCACCTACAAAATGGTGGGGGCGGCAGGAATAGAATTTTTCTACCGCCGTCCAAAAAAAGCCTTAATCTCAGATATGACTCTTGACAATAATACATTAAACCTAAATGCTACAAAATATCGATGCATTTTGACTATCTTAGCATCCCGAGATCCAAACTGACCTCGAAGCCTTAGGCTGCGTTTGGGGGACCGGCGCCATTTGCTTCTTTCCAATTTTAAAATGGGCCAGTTGAAAAGGGGGACTGGTGCCTCTCCGGTCCAGTTGAAAAGGGACTAATCATTCAGGTTTGAAACGGAAACGGAGCCAAAACGAAAATTCTAAACACGCCAAACACTAAAATTTCATTTCGTTTGGACCGAAATGGAGGAAAACGGGAGGCCAAACGCAGCCTTAATAATCATCATGTTGCACCTACATTTTGTAAAGTAAATATACAACGAAAATCACAAAAGATTATAGTAAGCACATGTTACAGATGTGCATGAAGAGACCACATTGTGGATGGTCTACACGCGTAGGAAGACATCGACACCCAGCCCACCGACGTTGGAGGCGACCGCGGGAACTACTGCTGTTTGAATAATTTCATTTGGATGTCATTTATGTTTTTTTATTGTTCACACACCCTAAACTCTCGCTATTTGCAGCCCGCTACTATAAGTAGTTTTATGTCGGATTCAATATGTTCGGGAATATATTGGGGATATTTCAAATATCGAATTTCAATATTTAATTATTTATATATAATTATATATATAAGGACTGTTTATTAAGACATCCCTCGGAGTTTGCCAAATTACATATTGCACCTCTCTTACTTTTGAAATCGCAAAGACCTCCCTTGAAGTTTACATTTCTTAACCATTCATGCACAAAAAGATCCCCCTTAAAATTTACTCTAAGTAAACTTATAGAGAAAATTATTGTAATTTCAAAAGTAAGAAGGATACAACTTGTAATTATGGTAACTTCCAAGGAAAGTTTTGGTAATTTTATTCCTATATAAAAATGAAATCATGTTTTAGAATTTATACATGGACATAAAAAATTAAACATTTATTTAACTTATGGATATACAAAACTAAAATACACATTTTACATTACACAAGCAATAAAAGTGCACAAATCTTATTAAAAATAGTTTTGTAAATATAACATCGTTTCCAAGAAATATTTTGCAATGTAAGAACATTAAAACATAAAAAAAAAATCTTAAAATTTAAACATAGTCTATCCTTAATCCGTCTCGTAATCATCAACGGTTAAAAAAAGTAGACGGAGGCTTGTAAAGAGAATGTAAACCCAACATACTTGGAAGATAGAAAAAGATGAGCTGTAATTCAGGAAATAATTACAGCGGCGATGAGCTGGATTTGAAGTAAATTTGTGGCAAATCTTGAAAAGCTCATATAAAAGCAAGAAGAACTTTTATGCACCCCAACCCTGAAGTACATGATTAATATTCGTGGGACTTGTGATATTTGCATACTCGGCCCAACCAGAGAGCCTTGTCAAGGGCAAGTGCATGATTATTCGTAAAATAATGTAAAAAGGGATAACATAGGAATGTTGGATATATTTTACGAAATATTTCTCTCAACATAATGATATATGCTTTTATGTAACAGTGTTGAACAAGGCAAGACAGATGGAGTCTCTGTTGCTACCACCAACGATAGAAGTTACCGCTCGATGTTAGTGACAGAGACATCCATTTTTGTTTATATTCCAATGATCAGAGATAAGAAGTCTAAGACTAGAGATTGTAAAGCCAACATCTTAAAATTTAAATTTAAGATGTAGGCTTTTATGCACCCCAGCTCATCAAAAAAAGTAAATGGAGGCTTGTTAAGAGAATGTAAACCCAACATCTTACAATTTAAACATAGGCTATCACGGTTCGAAGATAGAAAAAGATTTCCCAGTATAACTCAATATGCTCAATGAAAGAAAACATCAGCAAGCAATTAAAAGCCAATTAATCAAGTCAACAAACAACACAAATAACACTTGATAGTAACAAAAGTAACAGACGCAATCAAGTAAACACAACTATAACATACAACAGAAGAGCGTAGAGAGAGGAGCACCACAACAGTTAAAGTGAAGAACATATAACAGAAGTGCAGAACAATAGAGAATTAGCAGGAGAGTAGCAGAATATGTAGCAGATGAGTAGAAAAATAGCAGAACAACAGATAGAGAAGAAGTACCAATGCATTAATGTGCCCTTGCTTATTATTCAAATTCTAGGCTCCGTTTGGGGGGCTTATTTTCACGGGTCAAACGGTTATGACCGCATGAACCGGACCATACCATGCGGTCGTAACCGCTTGACTGGTGAAAATAACCCCCCCCCCCCCCCCAAAGGAGCCCTAGTGATCAACATAATGTGCCCTTGCTTCATTATGCTTAGCACCTTAGATCACCGCGCGCGACCCCCGATCCCATCATAGATTTCCACCAGCATAATTTTTCGCGCATGATTGATCTAAAATAGGACCATTTTTAAATATGATCGTATTACACAAAGATATTGGAATTGGGCTTGTCAATCGATTCATAACCTTTCGAGCACACCCAATATATATTCGAACTCCCTTTACTTGCAAGAGTACATCTTGGATCTGTCAATTATGTTATGGCCGGAGCCCTACTCATGGTGACCTGGTCGAGTTGGGAGAAGCCGTAGGCATTATTGCGGGTCAATCAATTGGGGAACCGAGGACTCAACTAACACTAAGAACTTTTCATACAGGCGGTACTGGCGAACATGTACGAGCTCCCTCTAATGGAAAAATAAAATTCGATGAGGATTTAGTTCATCCCACACGTACCGGACATGGGCATCCTGCTTTTTAATGTTTTATAGACTTGTATATAACTATTGAGAGTCGAGACAGCCAATCTGCACCATTGAGATCCTGAATCATACGGCTGTAGTTGTTGGAATATTTTCACTATTATATTCCTATATTAATATAAAATATGATAATTTCTTTTTAAAAACTTTTACTGAAACAGCAGAACTTTTAATATGAACAGCAATAATAATAACATTGCATGAAGGGGATGAGAAATAAAGCAGAGTAAATATATAGATCAGAATCGAGTCTGGGTAAGGCGTGTGGTCACTGCCCTAAAGAAGTTGCACCACCCTCCGGCAGGGCTTTCAACCGATGCTCACTCCTCCAAGGTACAACACCCGGCTAGATCCCGAAACTCCGATGTGCGCGGACACCGAAGAAGCACAGAGCACCCGAACCACCACTTGATGAAGCAAACGTAAAGAAAAGGAAGCACGAAGAATATCGTCACAGGAACCGAGAGCATAAGAGCGTATGAGAGCGTATTAGAATTGCAGAAAGAACGAGTATATATAAAACTCGGATCGCAAGATCTCCTCCAAAATAGGATCTCAGAAAACGGCAAGAAAATAAATGTCATAATAAATATTAACGGTTAGAAAAGTAAATATTTTAACCGGGAAGAAATACGTTGAATATTTCCAACGTAAAGAAAGGCGAGAAACATGCATAAAGGAGCGGCAAAGAAAAGCGCGTAAAACGGCAGAACGCGTGAACGCAAATCGACGTTGCGTCGAGTGCATATCGACGCTACGTCGAGTTCTATCGACGCAAGGCTTATTGACGCAAGCGTCGAGTCCTATCGACGCATGCGTCGAATTCCATTCGACGTCACGCCACTCCAGCGGGCAAAACGACGCTACGTCGAAATCTACTCGACGCAGCTCCGAATTCTAATCGACGCAACTCCGGTTAAAATGCTATGAAACTTTTTGGAACAAAAAATACAATTCAATTCAATTATTCCCCAAATCCCAAATCCGAAATCCGGATCCGGTGCGGTGCGGTGCGTGCGCGCGTGTGGTTCATAGTTTCTTCTTATGTTCTTTTGAACAAATAAGAATGTGTGAATTTCTTTATATACACTTAAGGGAAGAAGTAGAATGGCAAGGTGGGACTAAAGAATACCCTTTCATCATGAAAGGCTTCCCTCCAAATATTTGGATTCCGTCCAAATTTGGTTTTGAGCTTTTCCATCACAATGAGGAGCCCAAACACCATTTAGCTCCAATCAAAACATTTAATTTATAATGTTTTATAATTAAAATTTCTAACAATCCCCCACAAAAGCGATAAACCAAAAGCGAACTTCATAAATTTGATATTACTAATAATAAATAAAATCAAATACAAATTTGCTTCAACAAGTTGTATCTAATGCAATGGGTATAGATGGAATGATTACCTTGAATCTATACTTAGTACTTACTTCCTCTACCGAAGAGTATAATGTGTCAGAGGCTTTGGATTATAAACTTTTGACCGGTAAATTAGATAAGCACACAAAAGATTGGTTGTTCTTGGGTTATGGCGGTGGGCGCGTTAATGGCCATGCGCATTCCTTGATTTTTCATGAGAGTTATTTTGGGTTCAGCCCGGATCCCAAAGTTGCGGCCTCACAACAACCCCCACATATGTGGTGCCTCAAGAGATAATCGTAACCAATATCTCGCAAAGAAATATGCCTTTGGCAACCATTAAAAATTTAATTAAGTTCATCCTAACTTGTTACGTAGAGCACAACATCATAAGAATGTGGAGAAGGTTTTCTCAACCTTATATTTTGTGCTCCCAACTACGCTACATCAACGGCTTCGTTTCTACCACATTGCACCCACTTCATGGGATCTCCAATCACATGGGTTGGGTATCCACCGTTGGCAGCAAATCATGTGGGCTTAAGCCCCATTCCCCTCGATGACAATAATATCTCCCTTCGGGACAATCCCTTGGTAAGATTATCAGCCAGATTCAATTCTGACTTTACATAGTTGAGTGATATCATTTCTTTTCTTCTTTGCTTCACGGACTTGTACCTGATTCTCATGAACTTATTCATTTTGGAATTAGTACTATTAGAAGCAGTTAAATCAATAACACTTTTGTTATCACAATGTAAAGAGATAACAGACATGGGATTTTCAATTAAAGGAATTTCACTAAGTAAATTTTTAATCCATTCTGCTTCGGCACATGTAGTGTCCAAAGCTATAAGCTTCGATTCCATGGTGCTTCTAGAAATAACTGTTTGTTTTGTAGAAGCCCATGAAATGGCAGCACCTCCAAGGAGGAATACATAGCCCGTTGTTGACTTAACGTCTAACGAATCAGTTACCCAATTGGCATCTGAATATCCTTCTAGTACTCCGGGAAATCCCGTGTACGCTAAACTATAATCCATAGTTCCACGAAGATATTTAAATATTCTATTTAGTGATATCCAATGTTCATCACTTGGATTACTAGTATATCTACTAAGGCGGCCTACGACATAGGAAATGTCGGGCCTAGTGCGGTTAGCTATGTATAGGAGTGATCCTATCATTTGTGCATACCTATGTTGATCAACGGGTTCATTAGTATTTTTACAAAGTTTTACACTAGCGTCATATGGAGTAGAAGCGGGAATGGAGTCATAAAAGTTGAATTTAATCAACATTTTCTCAATCGAGTGTGAAAGAGATAATGATACGCTAGAATCATTTTAACTAGTTTCATTCCTAATATAATGTTTGCTTCCCCCAAATCTTTCATATCAAAGTTGGATGATAAATTATTTTTGGTTTCATTAATAATTTTAATTGAGTTTCCAAAGATTAAAATGTCATCTACATAGAGACATAACAAGACAATTTCATTTCCGTCTTGTTTGGCATAAATACATTTATCAAATTCATTAGATTTGAAACCAAAAGTTAAGACTACGGAGTCAAACTTTTGATGTCATTGTTTAGGTGCTTGTTTTAAACCGTAAAGAGATTTAATTAATTTACAAACTTTGGTTTCTTGGCCTTTGACCACAAAACCTTCGGGTTGAGACATGTAGACTTCTTCATCTAAGTCTCCATGCAAGAAAGCTGTCTTGACATCCATTTGATGAATGATCATCCTATGGATCGAAGCCAATGCGACTAGAATACGAAGAGAGGTTATTCTAGCTACGTGAGCATATGTGTCTAGATAATCTATTCCTTGTTTTTGGGCATAGCCTTTAGCTACAAAGCGAGCCTTATATTTATCTATGGATCCATCCGGATTTAATTTCTTTCTAAAAATCCATTTACATCCTATGGCTTTGGCACCGGGAGGTAAATCGGTTAGGATCCAAGTTTTATTTTCTAAGATAGAATTAATTTCTAAATTAATTGCTTCTTTCCAAAAGGAATAATCCGATGAGGTCATTGCTTCCTCATATGTATTAGGATCTCCTTCAACTAGATAAGTGAAGTAGTCCTCCCCATAGGATCTTTCGGTTTTAACTCTTTTGCTTCTTCTAGGTTCATCACTTTCTAATGGTTCTATAGAAGAAGTGGAAGGTTGATTTGAGCTAGTTGAATGTTGAGATGAGTTATTTAGTTTATATGGAAATTTACCTTCAAAATAAGCTGCATCTCTAGCTTCTATAATAGTGTTGTTAGATATTTCACTAATTAGGGATTAATGATGAGAAATCTATTAGCACTGGTATCAGATGCATATCCTATGAAAATAGAGTCTAATGTTTTTGGTCCTATTTTCTTTCTCTTAGGTTCAGGATTTGCTACCTTAGCTAAACACCCCCACACTCGAAGAATTTGGAGGTTGAGTTTTCTTAATTTGAATAGTTCAAAAGGTGTCTTATCGCTTTGTTTAGATGGAATCCTATTAAGGATGAAGGAGGAAGTGAGCAACGCTTCTCCCCAGAGATTTTCCGGGGCACCGGACTCGGCTAACATGACATTGACCATGTTCATCAAGGTCCGATTTTTACGTTCAGCTACACCATTCGATTGAGGAGAATATGGAGCAGCCACTTGATGAATAATCCCATGTTCTTGGCAAAATTGGGTTAGTTCATTCGAAGTGTATTCTCCACCTCGATCGGATCTAAGAATTTTAATCGATGATCCTAATTGATTTTCTACTTCCGCTTTGAAAATCTTAAAATATGAAAAGACTTCATCTTTAGTTTTTAATAAATATATGTAACAATATTTAGTAAAGTCATCAATAAAAGTTACAAAATATTTATTTCCACCTCTAGTGGGTTGGCGGTTCGAGTCACACACATCCGAGTGAATTAACTCTAAAGGTTTTGAAGTTCTTTCCACTGTTTTAAAAGGTTTCCTAGAAAATTTAGATTGTACACAAATTTCACATCTAGAACTTGGTGCAATATTAAATTTCGGAATTAAATTTAAAGTCATCATTCTTTTCATTGAATCTGAATTCACATGTCCTAATCTAGCATGCCAAAAATCTGAATTTGAACATGAAATAGAAGAAGATGAAATCTGATTTATTTCTAAATCAGCAACATTTAATTTGAATAAGCCATCACAAATATATCCTTTGCCAATAAAAACGTCATTTAATGTTATTACAACTTTATTTGACTCTAAGACAATTTTGTAACCCTTCTTCACTAGCAAGGACCCGCTCACAAGATTTTTCCCAACTCTCGGCACATAAAGCACATTTTGCAAGGCTAGTGTCTTCCCGGATGTCAACCTAAGATCCACTCGCCCGCGTCCAAGTATTTGTGCCGAAGAAGCATCTCCTAAGATCACGCTTCCTCCACTGATGTCCTGAAAGGTGGCAAAGCAAGAACGATCAAAACAAGTATGAACATTTGCTCCGGAATCAAGCCACCAATCTGATGAACAAGTGAGAAGAAGACTAGGAGTATAATCTAACCTGAAGATAGGTTGAACCGATGCTTGGATCATGTTGGCCCGAGGCTTGTCTCCACGAGACTTGCCAATCACGGGTTCTGTCTTCTTGTAGAAGCAGTTGGTGGACAGATGGTTTGTGCGGCCGCAGATGAAGCACCATTTCCCTTTACCTGGGTTTTGGTTAGAGGGACCAGGCTTGGGATGATTGGGTTTTTGATGGCGGGAACCTTGACGGAAAGGTTTCTTGAAATTCTTTCCTTTCCCTTTGAAGTGATGGTGGGAAGAATGATTGCCTTGCGATTCAGTGAGATTTACTTTAGGAGCAAGGTCTTTGGGGGTTTTAGAATTTTTGCTCTTATGTTCCTCCTCTATGCGGATTGCATTTTGGATTTGAACATAAGTGAGGTTTGATTGGTCATGCCTTATGTACAACCCGTATTCGCCGAGTGGGCCCCTCAAGCCAAGTGGCGAGACCTGCGTCAGCCCGATCATTCGCCCCGGCTAGGAGGAGGAAGTACCCTGGTTTGGTGGGGGTAAGGTGCAGAAGAGAAGGAGCCAGGCGAGTGGTGCTCTCACGGACCACCCGCCCGGAAGCGCGGGCACTCGCCCAGCAAGGCGGGTGCCCAGCGAGTGGTGCCCTCACGGACCACTCGCCCAGGATGATTTGAGGGAGAAATGACCCTAATACCCCTGGTGGGCTGCAAATAGCCCTTCGGAACAGCGGAATTAGGCTGTTAGCAGACCAGTTTGGGGTGCTGTTAGTAAAATTAAAAGGCGGATTCATGTTATTTGCAGACCAGCCTAGAAAAATCTATAAATAGACCCTTAAAGGCACCTTGGAGGAGATCCGATTTTAGAGAATCCTCTCCTCCAGGCTAGTTTTTGGTCGGCTGCTAGTGCCCTCCAAGGTGCCCGGTTGAGCTCTGGTTTGGGAGGGGAAGCTCTCTAAGATCTTCCGGGTGTGTGGCGGGACCTCCTCGCTTCAGCCTTGGGTCTATTCACATTCTCACATCCACCGTCAAGAGAGTCTAGTGAGGGAGAAGTAAGCACCGGCTACACCCCCAGTGGGTCCGAACTCAAGAGACCTGTTGCAGGTTTCAACATTTTTGGTGCGGTGAGCGTGGACCGTAGCCGGTGAAGGAAAATCTTGAATTAGGTTCCAAGGTGTTGAGAAAATGGCCCCGAGCAGACCCGCTGTCCAGGCTCTCATCTAGCTGGCAGGTCCGAAGGCTCACTCGGTGGCAGGTTCCAAGGCGTTGAGAAAATGGCCCCGAGCAGACCCGCTGTCCAGGCTCTCATCTAGCTGGCAGGTCCGAAGGCTCACTCGGTGGCAGGTTCCAAGGTGTTGAGAAAATGGCCCCGAGCAGACCCGCTGTCCAGGCTCTCATCTAGCTGGCAGGTCCGAAGGCTCACTCGGTGGCAGGTTCCAAGGCGTTGAGAAAATGGCCCCGAGCAGACCCGCTGTCCAGGCTCTCATCTAGCTGGCAGGTCCGAAGGCTCACTCGGTGGCAGGTTCCAAGGTGTTGAGAAAATGGCCCCGAGCAGACCCGCTGTCCAGGCTCTCATCTAGCTGGCAGGTCCGAAGGCTCACTCGGCGGCAGGTTCCAAGGTGTTGAGAAAATGGCCCCGAGCAGACCCGCTGTCCAGGCTCTCATCTAGCTGGCAGGTCCGAAGGCTCACTCGGTGGCAGGTTCCAAGGTGTTGAGAAAATGGCCCCGAGCAGACCCGCTGTCCAGGCTCTCATCTAGCTGGCAGGTCCGAAGGCTCACTCGGTGGCAGGTTCCAAGGTGTTGAGAAAATGGCCCCGAGCAGACCCGCTGTCCAGGCTCTCATCTAGCTGGCAGGTCCGAAGGCTCACTCAGTGGCAGGTTCCAAGGTGTTGAGAAAATGGCCCCGAGCAGACCCGCTGTCCAGGCTCTCATCTAGCTGGCAGGTCCGAAGGCTCACTCGGTGGCAGGTTCCAAGGTGTTGAGAAAATGGCCCCGAGCAGACCCGCTGTCCAGGCTCTCACCTAGCTGGCAGGTCCGAAGGCTCACTCAGTGGTAGGTTCCAAGGTGTTGAGAAAATGGCCCCGAGCAGACCCGCTGTCCAGGCTCTCATCTAGCTGGCAGGTCCGAAGGCTCACTCGGAGGCAGGTTCTATGTGAAAGAAAAGAAGGCCCCGAGCAGACCCGATGTCCAGGCTCTCATCTAGCTGGCAGGTCCGAAGGCTCACTCGGAGGCAAGTTCTATGTGAAAGAAAAGAATGCCCCGAGCAGACCCGCTGTCCAGGCTCTCATCTCGCTGGCAGGTCCGAAGGCTCACTCGGTGGCAGGTTCAAAATCCTCAGGGGGTGACCTCAAGAGCACTCACATTGACCACGCGCGGGAGAAACGACCTCACTTCACTTTCATGATTACCTAAGCGAAACCCCGGTTTGGGCGAATGGTAAGGAAGTGCGAGTGGGGGAGGCAGCGGAAAGCGAAAGGGAGAGACACGCCCAGGTCACCCTCGAGCATTCGCTAGGTGGCCGGGGCAGTTGCACTACAGTTTAAACGTCCTAATGAGCCTAGCGAGATATAGCGGCGAATGAGAAAGAATTAACGTCCTAGCGAGCCTAGCGAGACATAACAACAAATGAGAAAAAGTGGAGATAGCACAAAAATGGAGAGCACAAAAATCGTGGCCAATATACATATATTTCAAGGGCACTCGCCCCGCTCATGATTACATTCAAAAGATTTTAAGTAAAAGACTACAAAAAACACGGTCCAGCTCAGGGGTCGGCAGGCTTCTAGCTAGAAGATCTATCACTCTCGCCTGAATCCGGTAGGAGGGCGTCTTCTCGCGGCTCGGCATCCTCATCTTCCGGGAAGGGGATCGGGATGAAGAGCTCAGGGACGACCTGCCGAGCAGAGAGGCATTCAGCCTCTTCCTTCAGGTACCCAGCCTGCCGCAACACCTGCATCGCATGCTTCACGGCGCTCTGGGCGTTCTCCTGCATCAATTGCTCCAGCTCGTGGTGGGGGTAGAAGTGCCCCCCGCTCCCCAAGGCGAGTGCCGAGACCTCGGCTTCTCGCGACCGCTGGGCCTCGGCCTTGGCCAGCCGAACTTCGTCTTCAAGGCCAGCCACCCGAGCACGAAGCATCTCGGCAACGGTGGTGTCCTAAGAATAATAATAAAGGTGGTAAGAAGAAAGTACATCAATCGGCAACAGGCCACTCGCGGTGATGAAGAAAATATATACCTCCGCAACGGGGCGGCGGGCGAGAAGGGTTTCCACAGCTGCCAGCTTCGTCCTGAGCTCCTGCGCCTCGGCAGAAACGACGGCCCTGGACTCCTCAACCTCCGCCAAGCTCCGCGCCAGTTTGATGCTCCGGCGCGAAGACATATGCGCGAGCTCGAGCGCCCGCAGCATGGCCCTGGCGGTCTCATGGGCGAGGACCTGAGTCGTCTCGGCATCATAAACCTCAGCATCCTCCCGACCGTAGAGGGCATACGCGATGGCATAGGCCTCACCACTTGCGAGGTCGCTCTCTATCCACGATGGATGAAGGGTGGAGAGCGAGACCCTGTTGGCGTTCCTGTCCCACTTTACCAAGGGAGCCCCCGAGGGGTCCACGTACTTCTCGCCGTTGGGGAAGTTCCGGTGGTCCCTGGGCAATGGAGGCGGCGGCAACGACGATCCCGCGCGAAGGGTGGTCTCGCCTGGCGCACCCGCCCCCGGGGTCTGAGTCTGAGCACTCGCCCCTAGGGCCTCGTCCAAGAGCCCCTTTCCCTTGGCGGAGGGGGGATTCTTTGATTTCTTGGAAGAAGAGGAGGTCAGCGCCCCATGCTTCCGCTTCTTTCCGCTGGGCTTGGAGGAGGAGGGTTCTTCCCGACAGACATCCGCTGCAGCCTGTGCGAAAGACACAGAAGCCCCAGCGGGACACGGCGGATGCAGGGGAAAGCTACGCACGCCTGCATAATATTGCGAGTGATTTAGCGAATGGTATAAGAGTCACAAGATCGAAACGAACGAAGTTCCGAAAACTTACCCTCGCCCTGCGGAATGAGCGGGAGCGAGTTGACGTTTCGCCGGAGATAGACGAGGTCCATCCCGTGCTCCAAGATGTATTGGTGGAGTTTGGCCTCGTGCCCCCTAGGGTCGGGGGTCGGAAGGTTGACTCCTCCTCCTGCACTGGGGCGAGAAGTGTATTCCCCAGGTTCCCGCTGACGAAAAGGAAGCGCCGAACCCAGTCGTGATTCTTATTCGGGAGCCCGTAATGCTTGAGCGGGTTCAGACCCGAGAAGAACGAGATGCCGTTGGTACAGCGAAAGGTGTAGAGCTTGCGGAAGACGGGGAGCGAGAACTCGATCCCCTCTTCTCGCAGATAGCTCGCGTACCCGACCAGCATGGCGATGGAATTGGGGTTGAGCTGGCCGGGCACGACTCCGTAATATCTGAAGGTCTGACGGAGTTCTGGCCAGATGGGCAGGCGAAACCCCACCTCGAAGTGCTCTAGCGGGATCGCGAGAGCACAGGACGAGATGGAGTTTAGGCGCTCATCCGGCCTGGGCTTTCGCGCCTCAAACCCAGGCGGGATGTAATCCGCGACCGCAGTCAGGTAAGCCTCGTCGGAGAGGTCGCATGAATCGAAGGTGTGGTTGACGAACGCGCTGGCGCACCTGGCTCTGCCTTCCGCATCACCACCCACGACGCGAATGACGAAGGATAAGAAAGCGGCATAGAAGAGAGAAGCGCGAGTGCTAGCGCGAGGAAAGAGAAGGAGCGGATGGTAAGGTATTTAATACGGTGGTTGAAAGGCCTATTTATAGAAGGGCTAAATGTCGTTTGGGCTTTCGAGGTAGCGGGTGTGCAGATAGCAGTCGCGCCTTCCCGACGCCTCGGAACCCGGGCCGACCCCTCTCGCTCAGTAATGACAAATGCCCTGTGGCTATTCGCTCATCGACTACGTGAAAGAGGTTAAGAAAGCATTCGGCAATAATAAAACATTCGACAATACCCAAGCAAGATATAGGAAATAAAAAACGAAGAATAGAGCATTCGCAAAACACAGGACAAGATTATTACAAACGGAAATAAAAGTCCAGCATCCGCGCTACAGAAAGCAGAAAAATTACAAGAGGGGCGAATGAAGACGGCTCAATACTCCTCCCAGACCCACCGACCTCGCTTTCGCGACCCAGCTTCCATGGGCATTCGCGGGCGGTAATATGCGAGTATATTGGTGATCTCATGGGAAGCCAATTGGAGTTGGTCCCGGGCTCGCGCGGCGTGTGTTTCAGGAGACAACTCCTCTCCTTCGCCCCCCAGGCGCTCCACCGTTGTGAGAATGCGCGAGTAGTCCCGATGGAGGTCCTTTAACTCACGCGCGACTCTTAGCCGCACGTCGTCCACCTGGCCGGCTACGTTTCGCTGGATGTGGATGAGCTTCCCCAAAACCTCCGAGATCCGATCCTTCAGGGTCGCGTGATCCGAGGACTCACCCAGAAAGTCAGCGAGATCCCCAGGGGAAGGGAGAGGCGAGAGCATCCCCTCTCCACCCTCGTAGTAGGAGTCAAAGGGGGAGGCTTCCCGATAGCCTGCGGAATCACAACTAGGTCAGTAGTGATAAAATATGCGAGTACGATAGGGGCGGGTGCGTGAACTGACCTGGGTGGGGTCCTGGTGACCTGAAGGACGAGACGAATGGGGGTGCGTTCCAAACAACCAGGCGGGAGGTAAGACCTTTCCCTTTCCTGGACGGTAAGGCTGTGAGGTAGGAGATGGAGCATCCGCAGGACCATTCGCGCGGCCCTGCTGACCGGATCCCTTCTGGGGGGACACCCTCAGCTCGTCCGCAAGCGCGGAGGGGTTCGGTCGAACAGGGGAACTCGGAGGAATAGAGTCCCGCAGCGAAAGGTTGGGGTCGAGGGCTACAAAAAACAGTGGTCAGCAGCGAGCAGCAGGAAGGATGAATCCAAAAGGGGTTACAACTTACCGGACTGAAATGAGGTCTCGCCCGGAGGAGGTGGAGGAGCAAGGTCCCGATCTGGAGGCCTCTCGCCCGGGGGAGGTGGCACCATGACACTGCTCGAGACGGCCCCGTGGCCGGTCTCGGGCATCGAGATCCCCTGCGAATGGTCAGAGCGAAGGCAGGGTAAGGAGAGGAACTAAACAGAGGGACGAGAGGAATCCTCATACCTGCGTCCCGAGGTCCGGAGGGTTCCTTGCCGGAAGAGTATCCGCCGGAGGAGTGCCCGCAGGGGATTCCGAGGTAGTCTCGCCTCTCTGACGATTCAGTCGAATCGCCTTGGCTCGACGCGAGACGTAGGGGGCATTCGGATCCCGTTTAGACAAGACCCAGGGAGCAAATATGGCTGCCTTGGGGGCAGTTACAGCTTGGGCCGCGGCCAGACGCTCGATCATCTCCCGCGAGAGGGGTCTCGCGGAAGGCTTGTGAGAAGACATTGATATCAATGCGGGACTAAGAGAAGGAAGAAGCTCCGAATCAAGGGTTGTCAACGCTCCATGAAGTTCTGACATGAAGAGATATATATAGGACAACGGTGGGACCCACAAAATCTTGTGAAAGTCCAGTCAGCAAGCACTCACCGAATACAGGGTTGGACTGTTCTTTCCGAGCGTAGTAACCACTCGCAAAGAACGGGGATTGTGTACAACCCGTATTCGCCGAGTGGGCCCCTCAAGCCAAGTGGCGAGACCTGGGTCAACCCGATCATTCGCCCCGGCTAGGAGGAGGAAGTACCCCGGTTTGGTGGGGGTAAGGTGCAGAAGAGAAGGAGCCATGCGAGTGGTGCTCTCACGGACCACTCGCCCGGAAGCGCGGGCACTCGCCCAGCAAGGCGGGTGCCCAACGAGTGGTGCCCTCACGGACCACTCGCCCAGGATGATTTGAGGGAGAAATGACCCTAATACCCCTGGTGGGCTGCAAATAGCCCTTCGGAACAGCGGAATTAGGCTGTTAGCAGACCAGTTTGGGGTGCTGTTAGTAAAATTAAAAGGCGGATTCATGTTATTTGCAGACCAGCCTAGAAAAATCTATAAATAGACCCTTAAGGGCACCTTGGAGGAGATCCGATTTTAGAGAATCCTCTCCTCCAGGCTAGTTTTTGGTCGGCTGCTAGTGCCCTCCAAGGTGCCCGGTTGAGCTCTGGTTTTGGGAGGGGAAGCTCTCTAAGATCTTGCGGGTGTGTGGCGGGACCTCCTCGCTTCAGCCTTGGGTCTATTCACATTCTCACATCCACCGTCAAGAGAGTCTAGTGAGGGAGAAGTAAGCACCGGCTACACCCCCAGTGGGTCCGAACTCAAGAGACCTGTTGCAGGTTTCCAAACAACCAGGCGGGAGGTAAGACCTTTCCCTTTCCTGGACGGTAAGGCTGTGAGGTAGGAGCTGGAGCATCCGCAGGACCATTCGCGCGGCCCTGCTGACTGGATCCCTTCCGGGGGGACACCCTCGGCTCGTCCGCAAGCGCGGAGGGGTTCGGTCGAACAGGGGAACTCGGAGGAATAGAGTCCCGCAGCGAAAGGTTGAGGTCGAGGGCTACAAAAAACAGTGGTCAACAACGAGCAGCAGGAAGGATGAATCCAAAAGGGGTTACAACTTACCGGACTGAAATGAGGTCTCGCCCGGAGGAGGTGGAGGAGCAAGGTCCCGATCTAGAGGCCTCTCGCCCGGGGGAGGTGGCACCACGACACTGCTCGAGACGGCCCCGTGGCCGGTCTCGGGCATCGAGATCCCCTGCGAATGGTCAGAGCGAAGGCAGGGTAAGGAGAGGAACTAAACAGAGGGACGAGAGGAATCCTCATACCTGCGTCCCGAGGTCCGGAGGGTTCCTTGCCGGAAGAGTATCCGCCGGCGGAGTCCTCGCCGGAGGAGTGCCCGCAGGGGATTCCGAGGCAGTCTCGCCTCTCTGACGATTCAGTCGAATCGCCTTGGCTCGACGCGAGACGTAGGGGGCATTCGGATCCCGTTTAGACAAGAGCCAGGGAGCAAATCTGGCTGCCTTGGGGGCAGTTACAGCTTGGGCCGCGCCCAGATGCTCGATCATCTCCCGCGAGAGGGGTCTCGCGGAAGGCTTGTGAGAGACATTGATATCAATGCGGGACTAAGAGAAGGAAGAAGCTCCGAATCAAGGGTTGTCAACGCTCCATGAAGTTCTGACATGAAGAGATATATATAGGACAACGGTGGGACCCACAGAATCTTGTGAAAGTCCAGTCAGCAAGCACTCACCGAATACAGGGTTGGACTGTTCTTTCCGAGCGTAGTAACCACTCGCAAAGAGCGGGGATTGTGTACAACCCGTATTCGCCGAGTGGGCCCCTCAAGCCAAGTGGCGAGACCTGGGTCAGCCCGATCATTCGCCCCGGCTAGGAGGAGGAAGTACCCCAGTTTGGTGGGGGTAAGGTGCAGAAGAGAAGGAGCCAGGCGAGTGGTGCTCTCACGGACCACTCGCCCGGAAGCGCGGACACTCGCCCAGCAAGGCGGGTGCCCAGCGAGTGGTGCCCTCACGGACCACTCGCCCAGGATGATTTGAGGGAGAAATGACCCTAATACCCCTGGTGGGCTGCAAATAGCCCTTCGGAACAGCGGAATTAGGCTGTTAGCAGACCAGTTTGGGGTGCTGTTAGTAAAATTAAAAGGCGGATTCATGTTATTTGCAGACCAGCCTAGAAAAATCTATAAATAGACCCTTAAGGGCACCTTGGAGGAGATCCGATTTTAGAGAATCCTCTCCTCCAGGCTAGTTTTTGGTCGGCTGCTAGTGCCCTCCAAGGTGCCCGGTTGAGCTCTGGTTTGGGAGGGGAAGCTTTCTAAGATCTTCCGGGTGTGTGGCGGGACCTCCTCGCTTCAGCCTTGGGTCTATTCACATTCTCACATCCACCGTCAAGAGAGTCTAGTGAGGGAGAAGTAAGCACCGGCTACACCCCCAGTGGGTCCGAACTCAAGAGACCTGTTGCAGGTTTCCAAACAACCAGGCGGGAGGTAAGACCTTTCCCTTTCCTGGACGGTAAGGCTGTGAGGTAGGAGCTGGAGCATCCGCAGGACCATTCGCGCGGCCCTGCTGACTGGATCCCTTCTGGGGGGACACCCTCGGCTCGTCCGCAAGCGCGGAGGGGTTCGGTCGAACAGGGGAACTCGGAGGAATAAAGTCCCGCAGCGAAAGGTTGGGGTCGAGGGCTACAAAAAACAGTGGTCAGCAACGAGCAACAGGAAGGATGAATCCAAAAGGGGTTACAACTTACCGGACTGAAATGAGGTCTCGCCCGGAGGAGGTGGAGGAGCAAGGTCCCGATCTAGAGGCCTCTCGCCCGGGGGAGGTGGCACCACGACACTGCTCGAGACGGCCCCGTGGCCGGTCTCGGGCATCGAGATCCCCTGCGAATGGTCAGAGCGAAGGCAGGGTAAGGAGAGGAACTAAACAGAGGGACGAGAGGAATCCTCATACCTGCGTCCCGAGGTCCGGAGGGTTCCTTGCCGGAAGAGTATCCGCCGGCGGAGTCCTCGCCGGAGGAGTGCCCGCAGGGGATTCCGAGGCAGTCTCGCCTCTCTGACGATTCAGTCGAATCGCCTTGGCTCGACGCGAGACGTAGGGGGCATTCGGATCCCGTTTAGACAAGAGCCAGGGAGCAAATCTGGCTGCCTTGGGGGCAGTTACAGCTTGGGCCGCGGCCAGACGCTCGATCATCTCCCGCGAGAGGGGTCTCGCGGAAGGCTTGTGAGAAGACATTGATATCAATGCGGGACTAAGAGAAGGAAGAAGCTCCGAATCAAGGGTTGTCAACGCTCCATGAAGTTCTGACATGAAGAGATATATATAGGACAACGGTGGGACCCACAGAATCTTGTGAAAGTCCAGTCAGCAAGCACTCACCGAATACAGGGTTTGACTGTTCTTTCCGAGCGTAGTAACCACTCGCAAAGAGCGGGGATTGTGTACAACCCGAATTCGCCGAGTGGGCCCCTCAAGCCAAGTGGCGAGACCTGGGTCAGCCCGATCATTCGCCCCGGCTAGGAGGAGGAAGTACCCCGGTTTGGTGGGGGTAAGGTGCAGAAGAGAAGGAGCCAGGCGAGTGGTGCTCTCACGGACCACTCGCCCGGAAGCGCGGGCACTCGCCCAGCAAGGCGGGTGCCCAGCGAGTGGTGCCCTCACGGACCACTCGCCCAGGATGATTTGAGGGAGAAATGACCCTAATACCCCTGGTGGGCTGCAAATAGCCCTTCGGAACAGCGGAATTAGGCTGTTAGCAGACCAGTTTGGGGTGCTGTTAGTAAAATTAAAAGGCGGATTCATGTTATTTGCAGACCAACCTAGAAAAATCTATAAATAGACCCTTAAGGGCACCTTGGAGGAGATCCGATTTTAGAGAATCCTCTCCTCCAGGCTAGTTTTTGGTCGGCTGCTAGTGCCCTCCAAGGTGCCCGGTTGAGCTCTGGTTTGGGAGGGGAAGCTCTCTAAGATCTTCCGGGTGTGTGGCGGGACCTCCTCGCTTCAGCCTTGAGTCTATTCACATTCTCACATCCACCGTCAAGAGAGTCTAGTGAGGGAGAAGTAAGCACCGGCTACACCCCAGTGGGTCCGAACTCAAGAGTGTTGAAACCGACTACTCGGTCTCTGTGGAGTTCGGGGCCCTCAACGAGGCTGAGGGGCGACCAACCCTTACTTCCCCCAAGGGAGAGCTCTAGGTTGAAGGTGTCGGAACTAAGAACTGGACCAAGGGCTTAGCGGGGAGGTCCCGCCACGTACCCGGAAGTCCCCTTGGAACTTCCCCTCCCAAGCCACTACTAAGCTTGGGCACCACTGGAGCCTCTCCTCACCCCCTAGAGAGACTTGGGGAGGGAGAGGGAGAAGGAGAGAGCTAGCCTAGGATGAGAGATCTCTCCAAATGGTGCCCCCTTGGACCTATTTATAGGATTTTTGAAGTTGGGCTGCAAATAGCCAAAAACTGGTCTGCCAGATTACCAGAATACCCCTGAATTGGGCTGCGGATAGCTGAATCCCGCTGTTCTGAAATGCTAAATGCAGACCACTGGACTGCGAATAGTAAACTGGATGAGTGGGGCCGAGTTGGCCTCTCTGCCGAATGTTGGGCGAGAGGGGGGGTCGAGCTGGCCTCTCCCCTCTCCGCCGAATGCTGGGCGAGAGGGGGGGTCGAGCTGGCCTCTCCCCTCTCCGCCGAATGCTGGGCGAGAGGGGGGGGGGGTCGAGCTGGCCTCTCCCCTCTCCGCCGAATGCTGGGCGAGAGGGGGGGTCGAGCTGGCCTCTCCCCTCTCCGCCGAATGCTGGGCGAGAGGGGGGGTCGAGCTGGCCTCTCCCCTCTCCGCCGAATGCTGGGCGAGAGGGGGGGTCGAGCTGGCCTCTCCCCTCTCCGCCGAATGCTGGGCGAGAGGGGGGGTCGAGCTGGCCTCTCCCCTCTCCGCCGAATGCTGGGCGAGAGGGGGGGTCGAGCTGGCCTCTCCCCTCTCCGCCTTCCTCCGGAGCGGGGGGCGAGAGGAGCTCGCCCCCTTCCTTTGCTCGCTTCCTATATGAGCTGGGCGAGCGGAGGTCTCCGTCTCCTACCGCTCGTCCTCCCTCTCTCTATCCGAGGGAAAAACACTCGACGAATACTGGGTTGTACAAAGAGACCTGTTGCAGGTTTCAACACCTTAGTCTAGTGCTAAAGCCGGACCATGAATCGGGAAGAGAATCAATAAGACATGCCACAAGATAATTTTCGGAAAGGATTGAGCCATCAGCTCGGATCTTGGACAACATCTCATCTAGTTGATGGAGTTGAGGATTGATGGGCTTGGAAGCATCAATCTTGAATTTGTGGAGGTTAGAAACATTGTAACGTTCTATACCCGCATTGTCTAGGTTATAACGTGCTTCAAGAGCATACCACAAATCCTTAGCCGTACGATATTGAAGGAAGACATCGTAAAGGCTATCAGACAAAGCACTTAGAATTCGGTTACGGCAATGATATTCAATATCTACCGGATCTCTATAAGGAACACGTCTTACGTAAGTTCTAGTGGTGTTTGAAGTTGAGGATGAGCTTGAAGGTAAAGTTGAAGCGACTGCATTTGCAGCGCTAGAGATTTCAGTTTCTACGGCAGTAACATCAAAGATTGCAGATAAAAGACCTAAGGTGTTAAGCCAGAATTCTATTTGTGCTTGCCAACGACGAAAACCATTTCCATTGAATTTCTCGAGTTTGATCCCGGCAGAATCCTCAGATCTAGAAGTCATTACTGATTTCTGAAATTTAAAATAAATACAATAAATAACAGTACATGTAAACACTAAAACCAGCCCTGCACATAAGGACCACCGGTCCGGTCCGGGACCGGTCCTCCCTGGGACCGGTCTTTTGGTCTACCGGTCCCGGACCGGTCCGAGGGAAATCGGTCCCGGTCCGGGACCGGTTTTCTACCTCTGCAAGAGGACCGGCTGGGACCGGAGGACCGGTCCTAACCGGTCCCAGACCGGTCCCAGACCGGTCTTTTTTATTTTGATTGGTTTTTGTTTTTTTGAATCCGCCGCCGTCGCCCGTCGCCGAGCAAATAAAACTTAATCCGACATTTGGAATAAAACTTTAGCGCCGAATCCGCCCCCGACGACGCCGAGCAAATATAGAATGAAATAAAATTAAATAAATTGAAATAAAATTTGAATTTTATTAATAATTAAATAACATTACAATATGAAATTATGACAATTACATTTAAAAATGAAATTGAGATAAAATGAAATTACATTAAAATTTAAAAATTAAATTACATTCAAATTTAAAAATGAAATAAAATACATTTTGATTTCTTATTCAGTGGACGCCGACGCACTGCCCAAAGTTAAGTTGCTCATCTCGTCGTCAACTTCAGACTCGCTATCTTCGATTGACGAGACATGTTGTCTTCTCCTTAGAGCGTCCAAATGATCTTTATAGCAAATGCAAATCTCCAAAGATTCTTCGTTCAAACGACTTCTTCGCTCGTTCAGAATCCTGCCACTCAAAGAAAACGCAGATTCCGAAGCTACCGTACTAGCTTGGATAGTTAGTAAATCACGGGCCATTAAGGCCAAAATAGGATATACGTTATTTTTAGATTTCCACCATTTTAAAATATCAAAATTTTCTATTTCGCTTGCGGTCATATAATCTTGAAATTGTGTTTTGCTATATAAACCTAATTCGTTTAAAGTACTCGAAGTTCTTTGTTTTTTCCTAGAAGCTAGTTCTAAAAGTTTATTTTTTAAAATATCTTTTGTTTTAGGTTGAGTGGATTCTTCACGAGGTCGCGATCCATACATTTCATCATAATGATTATAAATGCGAGTAAATTCCGAATTAAATTTTGAAACGCTAGATTGGCTAGAAGATTCGTCTAAATTTAAATTGCGATTAATTTCTTCTAAGAAATTTTCTACCCCATCTACGCCCATTAAAGGGTTTAAAGCAGCGGCGCAAGAGAACATAGATGACATTTCTTTGTAATATTTTAAAAATTTTTCCTCCATTACTAATATTAACGGACGCCACATTTCGTTCGTTTTGTAATTTTTAAACGTTTCCGTAATTAATAAAAAATTTTCAATAACTAATGAGCTAGTGGGATAGTAAACTCCGGATAAAATAGTAGTTGCGCGATAAAAACTTTCTAATAAATTTACGTAATCTTCTAGCACGGCCCAGTCCGTCGCGCCTAAATCATGTGATTCTACACTATTATAAAATTCTATTAGTAGTGTTTTTTGTGACAAAGCTCGTTTTATCATTTTATAAGTCGAGTTCCATCGTATAGGCATATCATACGATGGACCTAAAAATTTCTTACCTTGTGATATTACAAATTTTTTGAATTCTTGTTTTCTTCTTTTTGCACTGTAAATAACTCGCAACATCGTTCGTATTTTACTAACATAGTCGTTCATATAAACTAAACTATCCTGAACAATTAAATTTAAAACATGACATACGCAACGTGTATGAAAAAATATGCCATCTAACATTGGTTGCAAATCTGATTTTAAATATTTAACGGCCATACTATTATTTGAAGCGTTATCGAAAGAAATACTTAAAATTTTTTCTTTTATTTTAAAATCTCTAATACTTTTAATAATAACCTGATAAATAGCTTTACCGGTGTGCGGGAATTCGAAGCCTTCAAAACAAATTATACGTTTATTTAATTCCCAACTATCTGGATCGATCCAGTGACAAGTAATGCAAATATACGAAAATCCGTCTTTTATGCCGCTAGTCCAAACGTCACTCGTTAGACTAACGCGACCGTCGAATGTTTCAAAATAATTTTTTAAATATTCTTTAGATTGCATATACGCTACTAAGGCATCACGCCTAGTTGTAGTACGACTTACCTGATGATATTTTGGCTGAAGTACTTCGTGTATGTACGACGTCATTTCTTCATCGTCGTAGTGGTTGAATGGAAGTCCTTTTTTGATGACGTTCTCCATTTGTCGCTCTCGTTGCCGACCTTGATCATAAGTCCAAATGTGCCCGGTCGATGAGATTTGAGCTTGGGTGGACTCAGGTGCTTGTTTAGAAATGCAAGATTTGACATGCCGGGCAAGCGTTGTGTTGCTGCTGCCAACGGCCATAAGCTTCCCGCAAAGTTTGCACTTCGCCTTAATTTCGCCCTCGATCCGCACCTTATCAAATTTCTCCCATACTACAGCTTTGTGGTGGTGCTCTAGTATCTCGATGGGGACAGACGCGGAGGACGACGCTGGCGCGGACGAAGATGAAGCCATTTGAGAGAGAAATGGAGAGAGAGAGAGAGAGAGAGAGAGAGAGAGAGAGAGAGAGAGAGAGAGAGAGAGAGAGAGAGAGAGAGAGAGAGATGGAGAGAGGAGAGATAAATCAAAAAAAAAAAAAGGAAGGAGGGGGGGATATTTATAGATTTTTTTAAAAAAAATTAGAATTATAAAAAATAAAAAATAATATATTATATATTATATATATTATTATTATATATTAATATAATTATAATATATTATATAATATATTATATAAGTTATATAATATAAATATAACTATATGTGGTGGCAGCCACTTATTAAAGTGGCTGCCACCACAAATCAACGGCTCTTTAAAGAGCCGTTGTTATAAAGAGCCGTTGCTGACCGGGATCGGTCTTTGACCGGTCCCGGTTCCGGTCCTGGTCGAGGACCGGTAAAAGACCGGTCCTGGACCGGTCTTTTACCGGTCCCGGTCCGGGACCGGTCTAGCCTACGGATCCAGGGACCGCAGGGACCCCGAGGACCGGTTCAGGACCGGACCGGTCCTTACCAGGACCGGTCTTCGGCCGGTCCTAACCGGTCCGGTCCCAACCGGACCGGTTAGGACCGGTCTTTTTGTGCAGGACTAACTAAAACAGAGATAATCATTTGATTAATTGATTTTATTTATTCTATTGATGTGGAATTATCAACTTCTTTAGATTGTTGGAATATTTTCACTATTATATTCCTATATTAATATAAAATATGATAATTTCTTTTTAAAAACTTTTACTGAAACAGCAGAACTTTTAATATGAATATCAATAATAATAAAATTGCATGAAGGGGATGAGAAATAAAGCATAGTAAATATATAGATCAGAATCGAGTCTGGGTAAGGCGTGTGGTCACTGCCCTAAAGAAGTTGCACCACCCTCCGGCAGGGCTTTCAACCGATGCTCACTCCTCCAAGGTACAACACCCGGCTAGATCCTGAAACTCCGATGTGCGCGGACACCGAAGAAACACAGAGCACCCGAACCACCACTTGATGAAGCAAACGTAAAGAAAAGGAAGCACGAAGAATATCATCACAGGAACCGAGAGCACAAGAGCGTATGAGAGCGTATTAGAATTGCAGAAAGAACGAGTATATATAAAACTCGGATCGCAAGATCTCCTCCAAAATAGGATCTCAGAAAACGGCAAGAAAATAAATGTCATAATAAATATTAACGGTTAGAAAAGTAAAGATCTTAACTGGGAAGAAATACGTTGAATATTTCCAACGTAAATAAAGGCGAGAAACATGCATAAAGGAGCGGCGAAGAAAAGCGCGTAAAACGGCAGAACGCGTGAACGCAAATCGACGTTGCGTCGAGTGCATATCGACGCTACGTCGAGTTCTATCGACGCAAGGCTTATCGACGCAAGCGTCGAGTCCTATCGACGCATGCGTCGAATTCCATTCGACGCCACGCCACTCCAGCGGGCAAAACGACGCTACGTCGAAATCTATTCGACGCAGCTCCGAATTCTAATCGACGCAACTCCGGTAAAAATGCTATGAAACTTTTTGGAACAAAAAATACAATTCAATTCAATTATTCCCCAAATCCGGATCCGGATCCGGTCCGGTGCGGTGCGTGCGCGCGCGCGCGTGTGGTTCATAGTTTCTTCTTATGTTCTTTTGAACAAATAAGAATGTGTGAATTTCTTTATATACACTTAAGGGAAGAAGTAGAATGACAAGGTGGGACTAAAGAATACCCTTTCATCATGAAAGGCTTCCCTCCAAATATTTGGATTCCCTCCAAATTTGATTTTGAGCTTTTCCATCACAATGAGGAGCCCAAACACCAAACACCATTTAGCTCCAATTAAAACATTTAATTTATAATGTTTTATAATTAAAATTTCTAACAGTAGTTGCTCCCGCACGGTGAATTATTTTGATCACAGTGCGTTACACATACCTAAATATCTCTCCTAAAACGAGGCCTCAAAATGTCTTCCCAAGGACTTGCGTAACGTGACATAGGGTATGCTTGGCACGGCGGCGGCGGTCGTGAACGCACGACCTCACCTAAAGAACTCCGTCTATTTTTATGTTCAAAATTGATTTTTTTCTTGGCGACAGTCATAACCGCTGTCATGTCAAACACATTTCATGACGATGGTGCTTTTGTCCAAACTCACCGGATCAAAACGTAGCACCAAAACGGACGACGGTTCGTCACCACCACGTTCACGACCGTTCACGACGTTCACGACCACCACCGCCGAGCCAAACGGAATCAGTTGATAATCCACAGCGCTTTGAAAATGTTTGCACAATGTGAAAAGCAACATTGCAATAGTTGAGGTTGACCTTAGCTTACATGAAAAACCAAATGACGTCATGCTGGTTGACTTTGGAACAATTATTGCAGTCAACTTATAAAAAAACACAAATTAATTACAGAATCGTTGGCTGATAGACGTTGACTTGGTTGCACGTTTGAAGGGCATGTTCAAGGTCAGTGAGAAGAAAAATGTTCTAAAAATCCGATACGTGCAACAAAACAGTAGATAAAAATAGAGCGTTTATATAAGCAGCTAATGAATGATTATTCGTAGCTTATAGATAATAGCAGTCTAATGAAGTGATATTGACAGCCCACTGGATATATACTGGCAACTCAACTATTCTGCGTCAGTTTAAATAATTGGGACGTTGATGTATTACGTGGTCGGTCGAAGGAGAAAAAAACTTGTTCAAAAAATATAAAACGAACAATAACATTGGTATCCACTAATATCAACATGAAAAAAGAAGTGCAATAACTCATCAGTAAGATATCAGTCTCAATTCATAGTAGAAACACAAACCAATGACTGAACAAATTGGAAACTTCAAAGCGAACCAACAAAACTGCAATTAGAAACTCGGATAGCAGCTTCATAACTCAGTACACGTTCATATGAACCATAATTACTCGCTAATGCAAGAAATACGTGTATCGATTCTTGCTCTTCTAAAAGTATCATCGTCTAAATCATCTTTTTTTTTGAACTTGCATTTTCGTTAGAAAAGAAAAAAACAAAAAAAACACAAGGGTGTTACAACGATCTGTTTTTGCAGGCCGAGGGAGCTTCACTTGAGCGAGCTGTTTTTGCACCAGTGAAAGTGGCATTTTCACAAACACTCTGTGGGCAGTCTTCGATGATTGAGACCAACGCCCGAACAACAGATTTGTCGTTTGAATGGAGTGCACCGCCGCACATCTCCAAAGAATCATCTCCTCCACCGAGCGAAAGATCGCCGCCTCCACCTTTCCTCGGCTCTTCGGCTTGTACGGTGCTACATGAGGGAAGAGGGAGAAAATATTGACTTTTAGGTTTTATTGACTTTTTCAAGGCTACGGTTATCGATTCATGGGCTGCTTACATAAACACCCTAAAAAAGGGCATCCCGGTGCACAAAGCATCCCCGCGTAGCGAGAGTCCAGGGAAGGGTTCAACTGCAAGGGTGAAATGTAGGCAAACCATACCCTGCATTTTTGCAAGAGAAACTCGAACCCGTGACCTCACACCTCAACCGGTGCCTCAAGGCTCCCCTTCCTACAAAATAACACTGGCTAATTTTCTTATTATACTTTATAAAAAAAATGCATGGTAAGGCTTGCCCGCATTTCACCCTTGTGGTGGGACCCTTCCCCGGACCCGGGGCTGCCCTTTATACTTCATAAAAAAAAGTCTCATATCTCATACTTTTTATTATTTTGTCTGTTATGCTGATACAAAACTTATCAGAATATCCTGATACAAATTAAATTTTATTTTATTTTGAACTATCCAGTGGTGTTGGATGAAAGGTTGCATACACATGAAAATATTAATTAATTAGCAAACGCCCATGCTCAGATGTGAGCAGAAGGTTTAAACAGGCTGTTTGTACTTTGTATATATATTTTGTGCTCACTGTTTATTCTATCTTTTGTATTTCATTATACTATAAAAGCTTATGGAGAACAGTCAATTCAATTAGATCGCGCGCATCAGAGAATCGTAAGAGTCTATTTTAGTTGTCGACAACATTAGGGCCCGTCTCGCGGTCAACACAATTTTTCATATTCTTATGTTTTTCAATAGCAGAGAAGATGCGAGATGCGAGAAGCTCGACTAAGATGGTTTGGGCACGTACAAAGGAGACCATTAGAGGCACCTGTTAGGCGTTGTGAGAGTTTAGTCACTAGACATGTTAAACGGGGGATGGGTAGACCAATAAAGACTTGGAATGAGACTATAAGGAAAGACATGATGTACTTAGGCATTAGTGAGATTATGACTAAAGATAGGGCACAAAGGCGACAAAGGATCCATATAGCCGACCCACTATTGTGGGATAAAGGCTTGAGTGTTGTTGTTATGTTTTTTTAATGTTTAAGACAGGAGTGCCACCAATTGCAGAGAAGATGCGAGAAGCTCGACTAAGATGGTTTGGACACGTATAGAGGAGACCATTAGAGGCACCTGTTAGGCGTTGTGGGAGTTTAGTCACTAGGCATGTTAAATGGGGGAGGGGTAGACCAATAAAGACTTGGAATGAGACTATAGGGAAAGACATGATGTACTTAGGCATTAGTGAGATTATGACTGATAGGGCACAATAGCGACAAAGGATCCATATAGCCGACCCACTATAGTGGGATAAAGGCTTGAGTGTTGTTGTTATGTTTTTTTTAATGTTTTTCTGAGTTATAGTATGAGAGTTAGATAAAATCAAGTGATCGGATGTTACCGAAGAAAGATTTACTAATCACCTTATTATCAAGTATGTTTCTTACCCCGATCTTCATTTCTACGTCACAATTGTTCTCTCAGTGCCTGATGATAATCATATACCTCGCAATGCGAGTTCTGCTTTTTCTCATTCGGTATGGAAAATAGCTATCTTTGAGGAATGGAAAGCCCTAACTCATAATAAAACTTGGGGCGGGGAGTCGGTTCCACCGCCCTCTAAGAAGACGGCAATCACTTGACATTGGACATTCAATCGTAAATACCACTTTAACGGCTCTGTGGCTCGGTACAAAGCTCATGAAAACTTTGCTCATATTACAAACTCTGCTTTAGTTCACATGGTCATTGCTTTTGCTGTATCTTTTTAATGGTCTAAGCATCAAATGGAGGTTAAAAATGCATTTTTTTTCGTGGGCTTCATTATGAAGTGATCCATATGACTCCACCTCATGGTATCCTGCTTAAGAGGGTTGATGAAATGCATGCCGTCATCTTGAATCTATCTATGAACTCAAGCAGTCGCCCCCAAGGTCTAGTTTCAACAGTTCAGTGGGGTCATTGGTGAAATGGGATCCACTCAAGTACAACTTCAACATACTATTTACAAATGTTGGGGCCGATAAACAAACTATTACACTGGTATGTGGTCATGTGTTTTTCACAAGCAAAGAAACCATTGAGAATATTTTTTGATATTAAAGACTTGGATGAGATCTAGATCATTAAAGGGATCGTTGTGAATAATGCAAGTACATTTTGGATCTTCACTCTAATGCATACGTAGAAGAACAGAGTCGGAAACCACTCTTTGGAGTATTCAACCTGGAAATATATTGTCTAACTTAATACATGAAGAATAGACCCTGAAATATGACAAGGGAGAAAGAAGAAAAGAGAATAGGCAATGTGAGACTAAATGAGCCTAAAGAGGAAAGGGCCAAAAGGGCTTTTATACATGGGCTTTCTGTACATGGGCTTTTATATGTTCTAACACTCCCCCGCAAGCTGGAGCATACAAGTCGTAGGCACCATGCTTGGAAAGGCACTTATGGTACAGAGAGCGAGGTAGAGCTTTTGTAAGAATATCAGAGACTTGATTAGCAGCAGGAACATGATGAAGACAAATTTTCTGAAGTCAAACCTTTTCCCGGACAAAGTGACAGTCAACCTCGATATGTTTGGTGCGTTCGTGAAACACAGGATTTTCAGCAATATGTATAGCAGCTTGACTATCGCAAAAGAGTATTGCCGGAGCCGGAAGCTGGACTCCTAAATCAGTGAGGAGACTCTCAAGCCAGGTGAGTTCAGAGACGGCAACGGCCATGGAACGATACTCGGCTTCAGCGGAGGAGCGAGCAACCACCGTTTGCTTCTTGCATCGCCAGGTAACTAGATTTTCACCAAAGTATGTGCAGTAACCGCTGGTTGAGCGACGATCATCGAGAGACCCAGCATAATCAGCATCACAGTATACCATAAGGGATAGAGATGTGGAAGGCTTGTATACCAGGCCTTGTTCAGGAGCATTCTTTAAGTATCTAAGAATTCGTTCAACGGCCTGAAGATGGGAAGTCCGGGGAGCATGCATGAAGCGGCTGACCACACCAACCGCAAAGGAAATATCTGGACGTGTGACAGTCAGATAGATAAGTTTGCCTACGAGGCGTCGATAATAATCTGGATTAGGAAGGAGCATATCTGAGTCCAATTCGTGAGAACTCAGTTGATGGTTTGTATCTATGGGTGTGTCCACAGGTTTACACCCAGAGTAGTCAGCATCATGGAGGAGATCAAGACAATACTTTTGCTGAGAGAGAACCAAACCATCCGGTCGTCGAGCGATCTCAATCCCTAGGAAGTACCGTAGTCGACCTAAGTCCTTGGGGTGAAATTGAGAGGCAAGATGCTTCTTGATGTGAACAATGCCAGCAAGGTCATCTCCCGTGACAAGAATGTCATCAACATAGACCAAGAGAATAACAGTGCCGGAGGGACGTCGACGGGTAAACAATGAGAAATCTGCTGAGCTTTGGGTAAAGCCGCACTCACGAACAACTCGACTAAATTTCTCAAACCATGCCCGGGGAGACTGTTTGAGTCCGTATAAGGATTTCTTCAGGTGACACACTAGGGACTCCCCCGTGGTTGCATAACCAGAAGGTTGTTGCATATAAACCGTTTCCAGCAGATCGTCATTGAGGAAGACATTCTTGATGTCCAACTGGTGTAGCGGCCAATGTCGATGAACCGCAAGAGATATGAGCAGGCGAACAGTGTTGAGCTTGGCAACCGGAGAGAAGGTTTCCTCATAATCAATACCATGATGTTGAGTGAATCCACGAGCGACAAGGCGGGCCTTAAGGTGATCAACCCGCCCATCGGGATGATATTTGACAGTGAAGATCCACTTGCAGCTAACCAGGGACTGGTCAGGAGGAGGAGGGACAAGGTCCCATGTGTTGTTCGCCCAGAGGGCCGTCATTTCTTCATCCATGGCGGCCCGCCACCCGGGATGTTCAAGAGCTTCCTGCACAAAAGAGGGAAGGGAAATAGAGGACAAAGAAGCCGCAAACCTCAGTAAATCAGGAGACAACCGGTGTAAGGAGACATAATTGGAAAGAGGATGCGCAGTGGAAGGGGCGGGTGGATCAGCAGGCAGCGAAGCATTCGTGGTCGGCAGGGGCTGTTGCGAGGCACTATTCCGAGGGAAGCGACGGGAATAGACACGGAGAGGAGGAGGTGTTGGGAGAAGTTGTGGTAACGGGGATGTGGTAGGAACAACAGGACGTGGGAGATCACAAGGGGAAGACGGTGTCATGGGGGCAGTGTCATGAAAAGACTGTTGTTCAAGGAAAGTAACGTCCACAGACGTAATCAGTTTTCGGGTAGAGGGAGAATAACAAACGTAGCCTTTTTGAGTCCGGGAGTACCCAACGAACATGGAGTGAGTTGCACGTGGGGCTAATCTGTCAATAGGAGGTCGAAGATGATGGACGAAGCAGATGCAGCCAGAGACCTGTGGAGTTAAGGGAAATGGTTCTCGCTCAGGGAATAAGAGAGAGAAGGGGGGTGGAGAAGTTGAGGACCGAGGAGGGCGTGCGGTTGATAAGGTAGCATGCAGCAGAGATAGCAAAATTCCAGTAGTAAGTAAGGATGTTCATCTGAAAGAGCAGAGATCGGGCCACTTCGAGAAGGTGACGATTGTTTCGTTCCGCGGCGTATAAGAGCAGGAGGTTTGGTGAATAGTCCCCAAGGACCTGCAGAACTGTTGGAAGTCATGACTAGTGTATTCACGGGCATTGTCAGTGCGAAGTATTTTAATATTGCGAGAAAAGTGGGTGGTGGTTTCTGTTGAATTCGAAATTGCGCCTCCGCGACTGACGCTAGAGAAGCAAGGGAAAGTGGAGGTCGCGAGCTATCGGTTACTATTGATTAGAAGAAATTAGACCGTTGGCAGCGGTCGAGAAGCCAGCGGTCGAGACCGGACTTCGCCCGCCACGGCAAATGCCACTCCTGTGATGGGCTTTCCCTTGATTTGAGTAAAGTGATTACAGCGGGTTACAGGGCAAGGAAAAGGAGAAGCCGGCCGGTCAGACAAACCGCAAGACAGTGAACTCGAGACCACAACTCTAACAGGCGAGCTCCAGGATTCGAGTGTGCATGTCTTGGGAACGTCGCCGCCCCCTATTTATAGGCTCGGGCGGCCTTTGACCTGAGACCGCGGCTTGCCTTTTGGACTTGGTCTTGATTGTAACCCTCCTGATGACGGCCTGACGTCGATCATACCGCTTCGACTTTGACTTAGCCCGCGCCATTTGGAAATCGATGAATGAATCTCCGGAATGACTACTACTTATAGAGTCAATGATCTGCATATAGTAAAACCGTACTGCGGCCATATATTCTAGCCGCTCGGTCAGCAACCTGCAGAGTTAGTTTTACAGAAGGAAGCCGCGAACTATATACATAAGTCGTGCGGCATGCAGATATCAAAAATATTTTAAGTATCACACAACAGAAATCAATGGTTTGCATATAGCCGCGCGGCCTTCTGTCAGCAGAACAAACACAGCAGAAAACAAATTTGCTAAAGCCGTGCGACCAGATCGCGCGGTCAACAACCTGCATAAATCATATTATTCTACAAGTACCAAATCACAAACAACAATTTAAGCCGTACGACTTAAAGATCAGTTCAAGGGCATCGAAAAATATTCTAAGTGCTCAAAGGCAGAAACCGTAAGCAAATAATAAAAAGCCGCACGGCTTGTAAATATCCAAACGTTCTTAAAGGCAGTAGCCATGAATTCGCAGATCAAGCCGCACGGTCTACAGAACAATTCGGATATCACAAATATCAAATGACATTAAAAACAAGCAGTCAATGTCTAAAGTTGTCCAAAGGACCGAATAAAAGAATATTATTACAGACATTGTTCTTAAAAAACAAGTTCATAGCTGATGGTGGTCTGGAGGAGCATCTTCCCGGTGAAGTCGTGCGACTTGATCACCGACTTGAAGGATAGTACCATATATCTGATTAAGGCTATGATGGAGGTTGTTGATGGTACTGTGAAGCCGTGCGGCATCTCGCTCTACTCGCGCGGCCGGAATCATGCGAGCAGACAAGGCCGCAGCGGTCTCACCCGTATTAGCAACAGGGTCGGCCATCCTGACCGCTGGGGGAACTGAGGTCTCCGCGGCAGTCTGGCGGTTTGACCCGCGTCGTCCATCATTGGTCATATTAGAAGGTCGCCGGCTCCCGCCGACGTCCCTTGTCAGATGTAGATACTTCTCTCTGTAATAGTTGCAGTCCTCTTCGAGTTTTCGGATTTCTTTTCTCCCTCTTTCAAGCCGAGCGGTCAAAGCAACATTTTGCTCCTGCATCATTCTTTCTTTCTCCGGCCTCGCTTTGTTCTCGGCCTCCAGTGCAGTCCGAGCGGCTTCTTCCCGGTCCTCAAGCTCCTTTACTCTCTCCTTCAAGGTGTCAAGAATGTTCTTAAAGTCGGTCAACTCTTCCTGACCGGAGTTCAAGTTCAGTGCGAGACTTGGCGCCAGAGGAGGAAGCGGAGGGAGGCTGGCCGTCAAGTCGCCCGGTTTCATAGTTTGCTCCGGGTTATCTGCAAATAAAGGCGCGGTTAGCGCAGTCGAAAGAGAATAGCACAACACAAAGTACTGCAAGATTAAATGCCTGAATGCACAGGCCGCTTCGATTGTTCAGGGTCCATTCTCCGATGTTGCTCCTTCCAAAACCGCTCATTCTGCCTTCTCTTGATAGCAGAAGTTTGGACCGCGGATGGGAAATAACCCGGAAGCGGGTTCAGCATCAAGACATTCTTCCGAGGCTGCGGTCTAAAGAAGCGTACATGATGATAATATGCATCATGCTTACCTTTGGCCAGGGGGTTCGACGACTGCGGTTTGTTCAGAGACCGCCTCAGCTCTTCGGCCTTTATTTTCATCAACATCATTCCGCTTTCCTCGAAAGCGGTCTTCTTCGGCGCGGCTTCATCTTCAACAGGATGACTGGCTTGGCTGGTAGCCGCAGGGGTTTCGAGCAGCTTGTTCTGCTTCTCTAAGGTCTCCATGTCCTTCAAGATATCGCTGACCGTGATGCTGTCCGTGAAGTCGGGAGCCAACCCATCCGGCTTGTTCAAAGGAGTGATCTCCCCTTCAGAGACTTCCTTTTTGCGCGGTTTAATCTGGAGGCCGGTCACGGTCGTTTTCTTTGAAGCCGCCCGGTTCTTGGCTTTCAGCTACCCCGTCTTCCTCATGATCCTCTTAGCCGTCGATTCAGCCCTTTTTCTCTTTTTAATAGAAGCCTGATCGACTTGTTGAGGCGGGCTGGAGTTGTCCTCTATCACCACCACTGAAGAGGAAGCTTGTTCGCCCGGCTTAGGCGAATCAACTACCCCCTCCTCTCCATCATTTACCTGCAAGTGGAGAACCCCAGACGGGGAAAATTCCACATTGAAGGGTTTGTCGCTGGCGGTTTTCGAAGAAGCAGGCGGGTTGATCAGGAGATCAGAACGACCCACGTCGGGCTCAGTCGCCTTCTTTTCTGCGACCTTCTCCTCAGCGGCCTTCTCCACAGTCTTCTCCTCAGCGGCACTCTTTCCAGGAGTGGCAGATTCCTCCTTTGCGACTTGGGGGGGGGGGGGGGGGGGGGGGGGGAGGATCTCTGAGACAGTCCGCCCGGGCTTATCAGGACGGCGACTCTTTTTCTTCTTTTTTCGGTCATCTTCCTTCTTGCGGTCATCACCCTTCTCCTCGCGATCTGCAAGCCTTGACATTAGATCCATTCTAATTGAGGGGCTAGCGACTTGAAAAAGCCTGACCGCAAGTGGCGAGTGGCACCCCGTGTTTTCAAAAGAGTTATGCAGAGTGGAGAGTTTTCAAAGCTTCTTATAGACTCCGGAACAAACCGGGCGCAGTCTCCGGCTAGAACTAATATTTTCGAAATTTCCTCGAGATTTGAAAATATGCGGGATTATGTTTACCCAGAAGACCGCTATCAGCATGATGAACTATTTAGACCGGGCGGTCTGCATAATTAACCGCCTGGCTCATGAATTATTCAGGCCGGGCGGTCTGTAACATTAGCCGCCTGGCTCTTCCTCAGTAACTTACGTCTCTCGGCTCACCAGATCAAGCCGAGCGGTCTGATCGACGTCATGCCGTCATCAGGAGGGTTACAATCAAGACCAAGTCCAGAAGGCAAGCCGCGGTCTCAGGTCAAAGGCCGCCCGAGTTGCTTCCTTGCCTTGATCGTAACGCGTTTCAACCCCGGCCAATACAGATCGGAAGCTCAAGCCGCCAAGCCACGCGGCTTCTTTCTTTTTCCTTCTGTATCCCGTCACCTCCTGCCCGATTCTCCTGTATCGGGGCAGGCAGTTATTTTATCCCTGCCCGTTTGGGCAGACCCCTGAGCCTATAAATAGGGGGCGGTGACGTTCCCAAGACACACACACTCGAATCCTGGAGCTCGCCTGTTAGAGCTGCGGTCTCGAGTTCACTGTCTTGCGGTTTGTCTGACCGGCCGGCTTCTCCTTTTCCTTGCCCTGTAACCCGCTGTAATCACTTTACTCAAATCAAGGGAAAGCCCGTCACAGGAGTGACATTTGTCGTGACGGGCGAAGTCCAGTCTCGACCGCTGCCAGCGGTCTAATTTCTTCTAATCAATAGTAACCGATAGCTCGCGGCCTCCACTTTTCCTTCGCTTCTCTAGCGTCGGTCGCGGAGGCTCAATTTCGGATTCAGCAGTTTCAGCGGCAAAAGAACGAAAAATAGACAAGAATTCAGAGCGATAATGTATCATATACAACCATGTCATGCAAGAGTAATCATCAATAAAGGTAACGAAGTAACGATAACCAAAAAGACTTGGAGTTTTGTAAGGTCCACAAATATCAGAATGCACTAAATCAAGTGGGGCAATACTTCGAGTACAACTAGGAGGAAAAACAGAGCGATGTTGTTTTTCATAAATAAAAGATTCACAATCGAAAGAAGAGAAATGATAGTCCGGCAGAGCCTTCTGAAGGATTGGAAGAGGAACATGACCAAGGCGACGGTGCCAGTCAACCGAACTGATGGATGATAGTGCAGAAGCAGGTGGATCCAAGATATAGAGCCTGTTAGACAGCCGCCCGCAATCAATGATATTCCGAGTCTGTCGATCGTGCATAAGAAAAGTAGAGGAAGAAAAAGTAATAAGACAATCATTATCATTGGTGAGACGACTGACAGAAAGCAGATTAAAGTAAGAGCCTGAAACATGTAAAACAGATTTCAACGGGATAGTTGGAGTAAGCATCATATCACCACAACCAGTAACATGAGTAGTGTCACCATTAGCCACAGTAATAAACTTTGGACATGGAGAGTCCAAATACAGAGCCGTCTTCTGAGGAGTTATGTGGTTAGTTGCACCGGAATCCAAAATCCAGGAGGGGTTATGGGTGAAACAGGAGATACCTGTATGGGAGACAGAGGAACCGGAGGAAGATGGCAGGGACATTAGACCACGCAGCTGCTGCAGTTCTCCCCTTACGGCATCAATATCAGGGTGAGAGGAGGTAGTCTCACGAGCAGTGGAGGCATGGGGTAGGGAGGGACCATGTTGTGGTGGAAACCCATGTTTCCTATAACATACTGCTTCAGTGTGACCCTCCCGACCACAAAAGGTGCAAAGATGGGTGTTTGGACCTTTAGGGCGATGACGGTTGTCACGAACACTCCCTCAAGTATTAGAGCGGCCACCCCGAGAGGGAACAGGTGGGGGTTTGTGATCTGAACCGTGATGAAGAAGCACAAGAGACGGGGTCGGAAGGGCAGTAGGTGACGTCACCTTAAGCAACATGGAGCAGACATCAGAGAGAGAGGGTATAGTAGGAGAGGAGAGGATGTTCGCTCGAACACTGTGGAGATGAGGAGGAACGCGGGCCATCATTAAGGCAATACCAACAGCTTCCTTTTGAGCCCGTTGAGTTGCGAGGTCCGTAGTAGAGGGCAGATGTTGTATCCAGGCCTCCACAAGAGTCTTGGACTGGGCAACATAAGAGGTGAGATCCCCATCGAGCCCGGGGTCAAGCTGCTGTAGAGCAAGAAAGATGTCAAACAGGTGTTGGAGACTATCTTTTCCAGAGTATAGGGAATGAAGCTCATCCCACATAGCTTTCGCAGTGTCATGATACATAGTCATCCGGCATGGTTCACCCTCCATGGAATTCAGAAGCCAAGATTGGACGCGGCCATCATCGCGAAGCCAATTCTCGGTAGGGTCAGTAGAAGGGTTGCAGGTAAGATGGTGAAGGAGACCTTTAGTCTAAAGGACCCGGCGAACGGAATGAACCCATACCAAAAGTTCTTCTTCCGGGCAAGGGAGATGGTAGTAATCCTGAGTTCATCCCGAGGATCAGAAACGGGGCGGTAGCAAGAGCCGGAAGAGTGGAAGAAGTGGGGGCAGCAACACTTCCCATTGTCGAGTGGGAGCTATAGCAGGCGAGTGGAGGGGGGTTGTAGCAGGCGAGTGGGGTTGTAGCACGCGAGTGGGGCTGTAACAGGCGAGTGGAGGGGGTTGTAGGCTGGCGAGTGGGTTGTAGATGGCGAGTGGAAGGGGGGGAGGGAGTGGGGCTGTAGCAGGCGAGGGGTGTAGGTTGTCGTAGGCTAGTGGACTGTAGGCTAGCGAGTGGGTTGTAGCAGGTGAGTGGAGGGGGGCTGGCAGGCGAGTGGAGGTAGCAGGCGAGTGGGTTGTAGTAGGCTGTAGGCTGTAGTAGGCGAGTGGGTTGTATAATGTGGGCGAGTGGGGTGGCCGGGAGCAAAGCATCAACCGGAAAGGAGAGCCGGGAGCAAAGCATCAACCGAAAATAACAGGGTCGGAACCTCCCTCTGATACCATGTAGAAGAACAGAGACGGAAACCACTCTTTGGAGTATTCAACCTGGAATTATATTGTCTAACTTAATACATGAAGAATAGACCCTTAAATATGACAAGGGAGAAAGAAGAAAAGAGAATAGGTAATGTGGGACTAAAGGAGCCTAAAGAGGAAAGGGCCAAAAGGGCTTTTATACATGGGCTTTCTGTACATGAGCTTTTATATGTTCTAACAGCATATATGTTGGACTGTTGAATAAAATACAAAGGCCCATAGCAAAGCTCAGCTAGAGCCCATTACCTTTTTAGGATTTAGTCTCACATCTTAGAATGAGATTGTAGCTCCTTCCTCTCTTCCTATATAAGTGTGCAAATACTTGTATGTATGTGAGAAATTAATAAAAATATTTGAGTTTATTTCTCTCATTTGCATGTTTTCCTACAGATTGCAAACCCTCACAGGCTCCTATCGATCAAGATATTTCGATCAATGTTGATGGCATGCACCTCTTTAGTGGAGTGCAAGTGATTGCTTGAGAAGTTGACCTACTTGATCACTCACCCCGTATTGATTTTGCTATGAGTGCAGTGTTAAAAGTTATGGATTCTCCCCGCACTTGCATTCTACCCATGCTATCTCAAGAATATTCGGCACTCTGAAATTGGCTAATCCAACCAAATCAAATACAATGCAGAGTTTAATAGCACAATGACAGCTAAATGGTGATGCAGCAGTTCTTCAATAAAATCATGGATATGAGTAAGAAAATGTATAGACCAGTTAATTAAGGTGGTTGTTATCGCAAATCGCGTTTGTCTATTTGCATATATTTTTGTTATCCGCAGATTAGTAAAGAAAATTAAAAAAAAAAAGAACTTTGATCGTCCTCTTCGCCTTCCTTACCACATGGAGAGAGCATCCCTAGTTATTTAAATCTTCCCAAACAAACCCTAACTATCTAAATCTTCCCAAACAAACCGAAACCGCATGAACAACGAAGAAATCGTCTTTCTTCCTCAACTCGGTCTCTATCCGCGCATTTATTTTATGAATCATGATCCGTCGGCTATCTAAATCTTCCCAAACAAACCGAAATCACATGAACAACGAAGAAATCGTCTTTCTTCCTCAACTATGTCTCCATCCACGCATTTATTTTATGAATCACGATCCGTGCACATATTGAAGTGCTCAAAAGGTCGCCAGAGATGTTCCTTCGTTGTCGGGCCCTGCCCGGTAGAACAAAGATATCGAATGCTCAAATTTAAAATTGGTCTGCGGATAACAATTTGTAAACTTAAATAAAATGAGAAAAAATTGGTCTGCGGATAGACATTTATAGTTTGCGAATAACAAATGCCTTAATTAATTAAGATGTCTGTGCATTCGCAACCTTTATTCAGCATCCAGAACATCATGAATTATATTTCAAATCCGTTTGCTTGTAAATGTTTACTCATCCTTGACAAATCCTTTCAAATGTATTAGATAACAGAAAAAATAATGAAATAAATTTTATGAAAACTTACAATCCTATTGAAAAATATAATGGGATGAACATTTTTTTGAAATATAGCCGCAAAGATGAGTTACCTTACAGCATTGGAACATGGCAAGAACTCCGTGATCTATAGAGGCTGTGAAATCACCCAATCAGCCCATTGATAATGCGCCACACAATCACGCTATAAAAAGTGGCAGCCCGGTTCACAAAGCATCCCCGCGCAGTGAGGGTCCGGGGAAGGGTCCCACCACAGGCGTGAAATGTAGGCAAACCTTACCCTACATTTTTTGCAAGATATGTTGTATCATACTATATAAAGTCAAAATATGTTGCATCAAGAGTATTATAGGTACTTGAGGGTGGTTCCATAGGTTCTATAGAGAACATCAATGAGCTGAATCGGGGGTTCAGCCACCTCTACGGAAGGGACACGACATTGATTGATCCACTGAGCACACAGTGCAACAGAACATCCCAAGTGCGGAAATTGGGCGTAATTCCAACATTCACGGCTCGATGTAGAAGCTTGTTTGCATCATCAAGCAAATTTGCCTTGCAATGCCAGCTAATAAGAACATTATATGTAACTATGTCGGGAAGAATCTGTTCAATATGTAGCCTCTCCAGCAGGTTAAGAGCCGCATGCATCGAGCCCTTCCTACACATGCCATTTATCAGACTATTATAAGTTACGATATCAGGCTTAAAACCAAGCTGAAGCATTTCTCTTAATAGCTCCAGAGCACCCTGCACTCTTTTCTTCTTACATAGCCCATCAATGAGAAGATTGCATGAAATCGTGCTTGGACAGATGCCTTTCTGTTTCATCTTCTCGAAGAGCTCTAATCCGCTCTCAACACCTTCATTTTTGCAAAGCGCCTTTATCAGTCTGTCGAAATCGACGACATCCAAGGAACAACCGTGTAGCACCATGTCGTCGGCGAGTTTCAGAGATTCTTGGATTTTTCCCTTTTGCAGCAACGCTCTAATCAATGTGTTATACGTCACTTTATTAGCAAGAACTCCTTCGAGAACAAGGTTTTTGTAAACATGGAGGGCTTCCTCCATCTGATTAACCTTGCATAGACCATGAATCAGAGAATTAAAAGTAAATATATCAGGCTTACACCCTTCTCCCTTCATTTTTTCGAGAAGCTCCATAGCCTCGTCAATTCTATGGTCCCTGCATAGAGCGCTAACGAGACAATTGTACCCAACTGTATTAAGTGTCAAACCTTTTGAATACATTTCCTCCAAAATGTTCTTGGCCTCTACCAATTGACCATCTTTACAAAATCTATCAATCAAAATAGTGTATGTGATCACATTTGGAATGCAGGCTTTATCCTCCATCTCTTTGAAAAGATTGATAGCTGAACCTAGCTTTCCCTCCTTGCAGAGCCCGCTAATCAGGATGTTGTAAGTGAAAACATCTGGATTACAACCATTTGGTCGCATAGTTTCGTAAAGAACTTTTGCTTCCAACAGCCTACCAGCGCTGACATAACCATTAATCACAGTGTTAAACAAAACAACGTTTGGATCGGGAACTTTGCTCAATACTTCTCTAGCTTCGTCGACTTCACCTTCTTTACACAACCCTTGCAGCCATACCCCGTATGTCAAGGCGATCGGACGGCATCCTCGAAGAACCATTCTTTCAACCAATTTCGCGGCATCATCGACGTGACCAATTCTGCAAAGCCCGTGGATAGCATCGTTAAATGTGTTGACATCCGGGGAACAACCCATGAGCAACATATCTTCCAAAAGCTCTAAAGCATGCTGAATCCCTTTCTCCTTGTAAAACGCGTGTATTAACGTCTGATACACTATCGAGTCCGGCACGCAACCATACCGGCCCATTTTATCGAGAAGCGAGCGTGCGGAGGTTACATCATTCACAGAGCAAAGAGATTTCATCACTATTGAGAAAGTAAAAGTGGTGGGGGGCACCCCTTTATGAAGCATCCTGTGGAATAAATTGGTGGCTATCTTATGGCAATCAGCACCAACCAGAATGTCCAAAACCACATTATAAGATCTGAAAGTTGGTTGGCACCCATTCCTCTCGTGCATTTCATCGAGCATGCGGAGGGCGGCGCCCGGAATGCCGGCTTTTCCATAACATCTCATGATCACGATAAACGAGTACTCTTCCATGACAATCCCTTCCTCTTTCGACTTCTTTAACAGATGTTCGACCATCTTGAACTCTCCGGCTTCAGCTAACTTCTTAAGTAGAACATAGTAGACATCAAATGTATGGGAGTAGCCCTTCTGCAAGCCAGCCCAATCGAAAATTTGCAATGAAGTTGAAATGTCAAGGGGAAGTTCAAGTAGTTTGCAGAGTCTTTGGGGAGTAACCCGGTTGAAAGACTTTCTAAGCTCTTCCAGACCAAAAGGTTTGATGAGTTTTTCCCATTCATTCTCAGGATCTGGCTTCGGGGGCACAAAATTCGTGCCGTTGGTAGAACAAAACAATGCAAATGTTTGTATATGAAAAAGAAACAGTCTTCCTCTAGCGATAACTCGACGGCTGGTTCTTCTATCATGACTCTTAGAGCAATGCGGCCGAGAGAAAAGCATCCCAGGTGGATTCGATCATCAGCTCCGATCAGTCGAAGTGTCCCAGAAGCAAGATTTATTCGAAAAATTCAAACTTGTTTAGCCAAAATAGGCTCTTGAAAATGTTGGAACAAGAAGGTGCAGATCACAAGCATATAAACATGGAAGGTTTAGCAGTTTCAGCGAGTTGAGAGGAAGGAGATTAGCTAATAGCAAATTCTCTAGGAAGACGCCGGCGCTAACGAAAAGACAGGTCCACAGGAGTTGAAAAAGAGGAAATCTGGGTGTGGAACCAACCTATCTGGCTCACCGGTCGATCCCAAGGGAAGGCACTTGCCGAGCTGGCAATCTAGGAAGCCGCCGCCGCCGCCGCCGCCGCCGTTGCTGATAAAAAAATCCACGAGAAAGAGTCGATAAGGAGAAAGGTTAACAAGATTACATTAAAGCCGACGAGCGCAAACAGAGTCGAAGCCCTTAAAAGTCAAGCTCACTCTCAGTCAAAAGTGTTGAAACAACGCTTAAATTTTGCTCCGAAAAATAAAATCAAAGGTAAAAAAGGATCGAAATAATGCGAAAATATAGCCGACAGATATTTTTTAGGTGAGTTCTTCCCTTAAGATCACGGTGCCCACGTCTTTGATTTCTGCAAAAATAACATAATTGATCGAAATACTTACAATACTGACAGTATTTTTATAATACTGCAATATTCCATGAAAACATCTCCGTCGTAGGATATCAGATCGTACGTCTGTATTGTCTCTTGTATAACCTGTAATTCGTCGAGATCAGAAATGCATGAGGACAACACAGAAGACCTCCCCCACATGGGCGAGTATAGAAGACCTCCCCCACCTGGGCGAGTACATAAGACCTCTCCCACCTGAGCGAGTACATGAGACCTCCCCCACCTGGGCGAGTATAGATGACCTCCACCACCTGGGGCGAGTACATGCTTTCACCCCCGTCAAAAGGCGGCAACGACTATCCGCAACCCATTTCAGAAGGCGGGAGCGGCTATCCGCAGCCCATTTCAGAAGGCGGGAGCAGCTATTCACAGTCCATTTGGATTTGCTTATAAATAGGACCCCCAAGACACAAGTAGAATGCACATTCCTCCCCCCCCTATGGTGGGCGAGTACCTTGCCTGCCTCTTTTATGCCGAGCTCAGCATTGGCTTTAGGAGGGGAAGTTCCTATAGACTTCCGGGTATATGGCGGGACCTCCTCGTTGCAACATGCGGGTCTTGTTTATAGGCAGGTTGGAGTGGTTTTGTATGCTCTCTAGCTTCTAATAACCATGTCTCACGTATGTCGATCACTAAACGAGTAGCCCTTGGTCACCCCAAGTCTCAAAAAGTTGGACCGATATCCGGGTTCCAATATTCCAACATCTCTCCTACCCAAAACTAGGTGGGAGAAACACGCCTAAATTTTTTTTCCTATAACACATTCATATTTTTTTGTATTTTTCCTTTAGACTCTCTTTGCGTAGCGGTGGCAGTCGTGAATTCGGTGGTCATGAACCGTCGTCGCTCATGAACCGTCGCTCATGAACATCCCGTTCTCACCTAAGGAACTTCATCCACTTATAAGTTCAAAACTATTTTTCTTTTTTTGATTGCGGTCATAACCGGTTTCATGCCAATCATACATTCTAATACGGTGCCGTTTTATCCAAACTCACCAGAGCAAACACGCCGCGCCAAACAGCGCCTTAGGCTCCATTCGGTTGGGCAAAATTAGGGCTTCGTATTTGAAATTGTAGATTAAAAATTCCGTTCAAACGAACAAAATATTTTCTTATAAGAGTATTGTGATTATAGTAGGCCTTCATTTTGTGATCCATTTGCAGCGAATTACTACTATAACAATTGTTGGTGGCTACAATTTGAAATTTTATAAATTCTCAAAATTAGTGTTATCAATTTGGGCTCCGTTTGTTCCGGCGGTGACGTTTGAATCGTTGAGAATGCGAGCGGTGGGAATGGAGGGAGGGGATAACTTTGACGTTGAAGGTCAAAAATGTCGTTTTGAAGCGTCGGGAATGAAGAAAAGAGTTTTACCAAACAAATTTTTTTAGCGTCGGCGTTTTTTTTCCCACCGCCAATGAAGAAAAAATGCCAAAAAGAACGGAGCCTTGATCACTAGAACTTTGATTCATCGTCTTTGATGAACTCATGGGTATCGACATCTATAATACTACCTCGCATCATATGCATCGCCAACAAGACTTACCACGAGACAATTTTCATATAAGAGGATAACTATCGAGCTGCGAATAATGAATATCCCTTACCTTCAAGTTTTTCAGGTAAAAAATCATTGTCTCATCTTATAAAATATTTGGTTGTTTATTTTGGTATGATCGACCATTAAGACAACCTGAGTTTACATGCTCTTTGCCCACTCAATCCCAATCACCTTCTACTTCCATTTGACAATTCAAAGAACTATCGTCTTATTTAGGCGCAGACCTATATGAGGCCTAGTGCCGCCCACACTGGATTAAAAAAATTACTAAAGAAATTACATTAAAATTATTTTTCGACCTTATAGATATTTTACATAATATCTATTCGAAAAATCTTTAATAATTTCGGATTGACATAGTGGTTCTTGACTTCATGGTAATTAAGGTAAATGAAATTGAGTGAAAGGTCTTGACTTCAAAACCCCGTGATACCAAAAAAAATATTACAAAAAATATATATTTTTTCTATAGTTAGATATATTGTACACAAAAAAACATTAAATATGTAAAATTTTTTATACGTTTAAATATATTTGTTCAAGAAAATCATTATAAATAAAGATATTTTATCTGTATTTAGACAAATTGTACAAATTTTTTATTAAAAATATAGAAATAATTTAAAATAATTGACATTAATATAACATAGATATATTTTTTTAATATTTGCTGATTAAAATTTTCAAATGAATTAGTAATTTTCCCAAACAAAAAAAATATCATACTAAGGCCAAACTGTTATAATATTTATAGAGTAAGTTTCGCTGCGGCGAATTTATATTATCGAAAATTCTACTGAATGCAGCGTCACATAAAGCTCCTAGGATCGTCTTAACCAAATGCTATCAATCTCTAATTGGAGTTTGTGCAAAATTTATTTTTCTCACTTAAACAATTAATTAAATAAAGAACACACACAATGAAATTGAACAAATAGAAATACGACCGAAGTGCGGAAAATTAATTCGTACCATTCTTTGCTTCAAAATCATGTTTCATCGAAGCGGCCATTTCCACGAGCGTTGAAGTGTTTTCCTTATAAAGTCCGCAGCGATGGATGATCTCGCTAGCAGGGAAAATTATCTAAAGTTTTTTTTTGTCTTCAATCCAAAAGAGAGTCAGACATGATATATATAAGCAGCATTGGACATTTGTGAGTTAATCAATAAAATGAAGAACATACAGCCGGCTAATTGGACTGGAGAACTGAAGTGATATGGCTTAATTGTTTCAGATAACCAAATATATATATATATATATGTATATGTAGTTTCAGAAATACCTGAAACTACCTGGAAAGATGCAGCACAGAGATCTGATTAAGCATTCGACCACTTCAACAAAGAACAACAAAGATCCAGTGCCAAAGAGGAAAATCAAATCTTAATGTTATCAGTTGATGCCGATCCTGAGTAGACACCCAACCTGGACCAGTTACAGGAAACTCCAAAGGGAAATAGGAAGCCTGGGAGGTCCCAGACCTTCAGGATGGCTGTTGCCTTTTCCTTGCGTCCAAAGAATGAAGAAAAGTCGTGGTCCTTTTCTCCTGTTCCAGATCTGTAGGAGAGGAGAACTTTTGACCCGCAATTTCAGAGAGAAAAGGAACGCCCCTTTGAGTTTTCCGCTGAAATGAAAACAGAGAGAGAAGAGATCTGCCTCCTTCAAAACGATCCTTCTGGATTTCCTTAGATCTGCCTCCTTCAAAACGATCCTCCTGGATTTCCTTCTTCAGTTCTAGGCGGAAACAACCTAGAAGAGAAAATGAGGCGGACGGCGGTTTTCAAGAAAAGCTAAAAACGGGCGAACGGATTTTTCAGCCCTTGTTCACTCAGACTAGCCATGAGAAAATTGGTTTGTATGGGCTTTAATAGGTAAACCCTTAGGAGTTACAAAAATGAGGGTAATTAATCCTCATTACTCCTAAAATAAAATCAACCAAATAAATTAGATCTCATAACTTAATTAGGATTTAAATCATCATGCTCATTCATATGCCAAGGGTGAGACCGGGTTCGCGACATGAATTGCGAGACGGTCTAACCCACCTATCACAGGCTTCGACCGTTCGCGCGACTAAATTAACGCACGCTCGTAGGAGTCCCAATAGGCTCAAATACTCGCGTACGACTTCACCGGAACGTCTCGATGAATCGAGTCCACCTTACGGGAAATTTCCAACATTCTCCCACTTGGACTTGCATTCATCGTAATTTATGACATTCCGACAAAATCTTCACTAAACTTAAGGGTACCAATTAGCGAACGCGATATCGAGTCTACTCCCACGTCAATCCGGTCCAACCAAAAGTTTCACTCCGAATCATTACGGCAACCACATCATTGAGCGACACGAGACCTTCCATGGTCACAGCAGCTTACAGATTCAATCGACATGGACAAAGCGGGGTTATATAAAAATTTAGAACAACATAATGAAAATGTGCACATGAAGGTTGTTCTAATTTGATGGTCAACCAAACTTCTCAAATGAATGCACTAAACCATGCTACGATAAGTTCTTAAGTGTTCAAAAGAACAAGTATGTCCAATCTTAAGATTCTAAATGCATGTGTCAAAAGACATACTATAAGCCATAATCCAAATGAAGTGTCCTAGGCCTTATGCTCCGACTGACACAAGTCATGAGACTTTTAATGTAGTGTGACGTGTCACATAAATTCTACGAATATCGAAACTTAATGATATTCCTAAATGAATATTCTTTAACTTTAAAAGTGCAATAAAATGACAGATAGATGAAACGAAGCTCCATGCAGCCTCCCACTAATCTAGTACATCAAATGACTCCTTAAGCCCCATATTGAAAGCATGCTTCTGAAACACATTAGGGCGAAGTCCTTTAGTAAGTGGATCGGCTAACATGTCATCTGTCCCTAAATGCTCCACTGTAATGTCACCCTTCTTGACCAATTCCTTAACGGTCAAAAATTTAATTTCCATATGCTTAGACCCTGTGATACTTTTATTGTTCATCGAGAACATAACTGCAGAAATATTATCACAGTACATCCGAATGGGTCCAGCTATAGAGTCGACGACCTTCAACTCAGTAATGAAGTTCTTAAGCCACACCGCATGAGTAGAAGCTCCAAAAAGAGCAACAAACTCTGCATGCATTGTGGATGAAGTGATGAGTGTCTGTTTGACACTCTTCCACGAAATGGCCCCGCCAGCTAACTTAAAAATATAACCTGAGGTAGACTTTCTATCATCCTCACACCCCGCAAAATCAGAATCAGTATACCCCACTAACTCAAGGTTCTGTACTCTATGGTAAACCAATTTCACATCCTTAGTTCCCTTCAAATACCTTAAGACTTTCTTGGCAGCCACCCAATGAGCAGGTCCTGGGTTCGACTGATATCTTCCTTGAAGTCCTACTACGAAGGCAATGTCCGGTCTGGTACAGACTTGGGCATACATTAAGCTGCATACCGCACTAGCGTAAGGTATATCTTTCATACACTCTCTCTCGGTATCGTTCCTGGGGCATTGTGCTAAGCTAAGATTATCACCCTTAATCACAGGTACGTCACCAGGCTTACAATCAAGCATGCTAAATCTCTCAAGTACACGCTCGACGTAGGCTTTCTGAGAGAGTGATAAAGAATGGTGAGATCGGTCCCTAATGATCTCAATTCCTAGAACGAAGGATGCCTCTCCAAGATCTTTCATATCGAAGTGCTTTGACAGAAATTGCTTAGATTCATGCAATAATGACAAATCATACTCGCAAGCAAGATATCATCTACATAAAGAATTAAAAAGATGTACCGACTCCCACTGATCTTGAGATATATGCAGCGGTCTACCTGATTTTTTACAAAACCAAAGAAGTAACCACCTCATCAAATTTCAGATACCATTGTCTAGAAGTTTGCTTCAAACCATATATGGATTTATTAAGTTTAAGCACAAGCTGGTCGGAATGACCAGACTTGAATCCCTCAGGCTGCACCATATAGACTTCTTCGGCAAGATCGTCATTCAGGAATGCGGTCTTTACATCCATCTGGTGTAGCTCCAAATCATAATGAGCTACAAGTACCATTATCACTCTGAAAGAGTCTTTAGAGGAAACGGGAGAAAAATTTTCGTTATAATCGATTCTCTCTCTCTGCGTAAATCCTTTGGCTACCAGTCTGGCCTTAAATTGCTCGACCTTACCTTTAGAGTCTTTCTTGGTCTTAAACACCCATTTAGAACCAATGGGCCTACAACCTTTGGGTAACTCAACTAACTCTCGTACTTTATTCAGCTTCATAGACTCCATCTCGTCTTTCATCGCATCCCACCACAGATCAGTTTGAGGTCCAGACACAGCCTCATCAAATGTCACTGGGTCAACTACATGACATATGTCAAAATCACTCTCGCCTAGATAGACTTCATAGTCTGAGTAAATTGCAGGCCTTCTCTCCCTAATGGATCTCCTAACGGGTGGATGAACCTCCTGAACTTGCGGAGGAACCTCAACTGGGATCGGTGGTAAAACCGGATCCACATCCTCCACACGCTCCGTCACGGGTTCAGGCACCACAGGATCTCTCACTAAGGGCACAGATAAATTAATAGACATGATTTCCTTGACTTCATTAATAGTACGAGAGCAACTCGGTTCGTCAGCGACATCAAACTCAAAAAATTTGGCTGTTTGAGACTCCACAATTTTGGGTCCTCCTGAAGGGGAATAGAACTTAAATCCCTTGGAGTGATCTGGGTAGCCTATGAAATAGCAACGACAAGACCTAGGGGCGATCTTACTTTCCGATGGGTTGTATAAACGGACTTCCGCAGGACAACCCCAAACGCGTAAATGATTAAGGCTAGGTCGTCTACCAGTCCATAACTCAAAAGGGGTTTTGGGTACTGACTTAGACGGGACTCTATTAAGGATGTACACCGCAGTCTTAAGCGCTTCGCCCCACAAAAATTCAGGAAGATTTGTCCTACTCATCATACTCCTCATCATTTCCTTTAGGGTGCGATTCCGCCTTTCGGCCACACCATTTTGCTCAGGACTACCCGGCATGGAGTATTGGGCTACAATGCCACAACTCTCCAAGTATCTGGAAAATGGACATTTATGTTGCCCGGAGGCATCATGTCTACCAAAATACTCGCCACCTCTGTCAGACCTAACTATCTTGATGACTTTCCCTATTTATTTTTCAACTTCAGTCTTGAAAATCTTGAACTTGTCAAGAGATTCAGATTTTTCTTTAATTAAATACAAATATCCGAAACGGGAGTAGTCATCTATGAAGGTAATGAAATAGGTGCTCTTACAGAGTGTAGTGGAATAAGGACCGCTGATGTCCGTATGAATAACCTCTAATAAACTTGAACTACGAGTTGAGCCTTTCTTTTTAATCTTGGTCATTTTGCCTCTACAACAATCCACACATGTCTCTAGGTCACTGAAGTCTAGAGTAGGAAGAATATTTTGCTTAATTAATCTCTCCACTCTTTCCCTAGAGATATGTCCTAATCTTTTATGTCATAGCATGGAAGACTGCTCCTTAATTAGAGGTCTTTTAGTGACAACATTTTCTACATTATAAGAGGTAGCATAGTAATTAATAGGTGCAAGACATATTCTATATAAACGATTAGATAGAGAACATTGGCCAATAAATTGTGATTCATAAAATAACTTAATTAAACCAGCAGAAATATTAAAACCATAATCAAGTCTATCTAATGCAGAAACTGAAATCAAATTCCTTCTAAATGAAGGAATATAAAATATGTCTCTCAATAAAAGTTCATATCCTGAATCAAGGACTAAACAAATGTCCCCGATGAACTCCACCTCCACCTCAGCATTGTTGCCGACTGTGAGCCTGCACTCACCCTTGCTTGGCCTCCTCCTTTTGATGAACCCCTTTATGTGTGAAGCCACGTTTATTCATCCAAGATTTAAATTTGAGGCACTCGCTCTTCACATGCCCTTTCTTTCTGCAAAAGACGCAGCTAAGAGGCTTCTTTCCACCAGTGACGTCCTTAGTCCCTGAAGGTTGTCCAGGGTGCATTTTAGTAGGAGCTTTGGACTTCTTTTTCTTGAAAGGGGACTTGACCACAAGCAGTGCAGTGTTCGTCTTCTCATTCTTCAGTTTCTCCTCCTCAGCAACACAACGCATTATCAGATCATTTATCTTCCACGCCTCGTCCTGGGAATTGTAGGTGGTCTTCAGGATGCTGAACTCTGCAGGGAGAGTGTTGAGTGCCTGGTGCACAATCAACGCTTCAGGGAGAGTAATCTCCATCTCCTGCAGTTTGGTCTGGAAATAGACCATCTTCAGTATGTAATCACGGACTCCGCCTCCCCCCGAATACCTCATGGAGAAGAGGTCCTGAATCAGAGTCCCGATTTCAGCATTTGAAGACTCCTTGTACCTCTGCCCAACGGCAGTCAGAAAATCCCTAGCGACGGTCGTTTCAGGAAGACCACTCAGCAGGTGCTCTGGAATGGAACGCTTCATAGTCAACAAGCAGATCTTGTTGGACTTGTTCCATGCACCGTAAAGATCCTTTTCAGCTTGAGTGCTGGTCGCTGTGAGGACTGCAGGCTGGTCGGTATTCATGACCATCTCTAACGCAAACATGATGTCGGATTTCCACTTCTTAAAGTTTGATCCAGTGAGTTTCTCAATGGTCGTCATATTATTGTGAACTGTAAAGTTGACTGTATAGAGAGAAAAGAAAAATCATAGACAAATAGGGCAATAGTGGCTATAAAACCCTAAATAGCACACTAGGCAGAGAATCCTGGCGTGTCAGCGCGCAACACCTTTGGGCAGACTACACGCCACACAATTAGTGATTCTCAACACACGAACGAGCAACAGTTACGCTTGAGCTTTTCGCGGTTCTACCACCTTTGGGCGAATAGATTGCTAGAGCCCCGCACTACCGTCCAAATGTCCGTGTGTATTCCTATGAACCTATTGCGCAAGCACCTCCTTTGGGAGAATGATTGCGCACTAGTCTCAGAGAACTCCCAAAAATATGTGAAACTGTAATCTCACAAACTGACTCGAAAACGCCACTTTGGCGGCTACAGTTCTTATCAATCTACGAGACCCTTTCACATCGGGATATCTGAATATTGCCCTAACTTAATGTCGTGTTTCTTTGCTTAATGACGTTTGGGCACTTAATCGTCTAAAGAAAATACGACGCGCTTTGTCGGGGATTGATTTAATGAAAGCACTTTTAGTTTCAATCCCAAATATTATTTCTCTCTAATTTACTTAATGTTTTTTTTGTATATTATGTTCTTTAATTGAATTAATTAGAAAAATAATTCACTCCAAAGTTATGAATGAGATCAATAGATTTGAGTTAAGTTCACTCTGATACCAACTGTTATAATATTTATAGAGTAAGTGTCGCTGCGGCGAATTTATATTATCGAAAATTCTACTGAATGCAGCGTCACATAAAGCTCCTAGGATCGTCTTAACCAAACACTATCAATCTCTAATTAGAGTTTGTGCAAAATTTACTTTTCTCACTTAAACAATTAATTAAATAAAGAACACACACAATGAAATTGAACAAATAGAAATACGACCGAAGTGCGGAAAATTAATTCGTACCATTCTTTGCTTCAAAATCATGTTTCATCGAAGCGGCCATTTCCACGAGCGTTGAAGTATTTTCCTTATAAAGTCCGCAGCGATGGATGATCTCGCTAGCAGGGAAAATTATCTAGAGTTTTTTTTTGTCTTCAATCCAAAAGAGAGTCAGACATGATATATATAAGCAACATTGGACATTTGTGAGTTAATCAATAAAATGAAGAACATACAGCCGGCTAAGTGGACTGGAGAACTGAAGTGATATGGCTTAATTGTTTCAGATAACCAAATATATATATATATATGTATATGTAGTTTCAGAAATACCTGAAACTACCTGGAAAGATGCAGCACAGAGATCTGATTAAGCATTCGACCACTTCAACAAAGAACAGCAAAGATCCAGTGCCAAAGAGGAAAATCAAATCTTAATGTTATTAGTTGATGCCGATCCTGAGTAGACGCCCAACCTGGACCGGTTACAGGAAACTCCAAAGGGAAATAGGAAGCCTGGGAGGTCCCAGACCTTCAGGATGTCTGTTGCCTTTTCCTTGCGTCCAAAGAATGAAGAAAAGTCGTGGTCCTTTTCTCCTGTTCCAGATCTGTAGGAGAGGAGAACTTTTGACCCGCAATTTCAGAGAGAAAAGGAACGCCCCTTTGAGTTTTCCGCTGAAATGAAAACAGAGAGAGAAGAGATCTGCCTCCTTCAAAACGATCCTTCTGGATTTCCTTAGATCTGCCTCCTTCAAAACGATCCTCCTGGATTTCCTTCTTCAGTTCTAGGCGGAAACAACCTAGAAGAGAAAATGAGGCGGACGGCGGTTTTCAAGAAAAGCTAAAAACGGGCGAACGGATTTTTCAGCCCTTGTTCACTTAGACTAGCCATGAGAAAATTGGTTTGTATGGGCTTTAATAGGTAAACCCTTAGGAGTTACAAAAATGAGGGTAATTAATCCTCATTACTCCTAAAATAAAATAAACCAAATAAATTAGATCTCATAACTTAATTAGGATTTAAATCATCATGCTCACTCATATGCCAAGGGTGAGACCGGGTTCGCGACATGAATTGCGAGACGGTCTAACCCACCTATCACAGGCTTCGACCGTTCGCGCGACTAAATTAACGCACGCTCGTAGGAGTCCCAATAGGCTCAAATACTCGCGTACGACTTCACCGAACGTCTCGATGAATCGAGTCCACCTTACGGGAAATTTCCAACATTCTCCCACTTGGACTTGCATTCATCGTAATTTATGACATTCCGACAAAATCTTCACTAAACTTAAGGGTACCAATTAGCGAACGTGATATCGAGTCTACTCCCACGTCAATCCGGTCCAACCAAAACTTTCACTCCGAATCATGGCGGCAACCGCATCATTGAGCGACACGAGACCTTCCATGGTCACAGCAGCTTACGGATTCAATCGACATGGACAAAGCGGGGTTATATAAAAATTTAGAACAACATAATGATAATGTGCACATGAAGGTTGTTCTAATTTGATGGTCAACCAAACTTCTTAAGTGTTCAAAAGAACAAGTATGTCCAATCTTAAGATTCTAAATGCATGTGTCAAAAGACATATTATAAGCCATAATCCAAATGAAGTGCCCTAGGCCTTATGCTCCGACTGACACAAATCATGAGACTTTTAATGTAGTGTGACGTGTCACATAAATTCTACGAATATCGAAACTTAATGATATTCCTAAATGAATATTCTTTAACTTTAAAAGTGCAATAAAATGACAGATAGATCAAAACGGAGCTCCATGCAGCCTCTCACTAATCTAGTACATCAAATGACTCCTTAAGCCCCATATTGAAATCATGCTTCTGAAACACATTAGGGCGAAGTCCTTTAGTAAGTGGATCGCCTAACATGTCATCTATCCCTAAATGCTCCACTGTAATGTCACCCTTCTTGACCAATTCCTTAACGGTCAAAAATCTAATTTTCATATGCTTAGACCCTGTGATACTTTTATTGTTCATCGAGAACATAATTGCAGAAATATTATCACAGTACATCCGAATGGGTCCAACTATAGAGTCGACGACCTTCAACTCAGTAATGAAGTTCTTAAGCCACACCGCGTGAGTAGAAGCTCCAAAAAGAGCAACAAACTCTGCATGCATTGTGGATGAAGTGATGAGTGTCTGTTTGACACTCTTCCACGAAATGGCCCCGCCAGCTAACTTAAAAATATAACCTGAGGTAGACTTTCTATCATCCTCACACCCCGAAAAATCAGAATCAGTATACCCCACTAACTCAAGGTTCTGTACTCTATGGTAAACCAATTTCACATCCTTAGTTCCCTTCAAATACCTTAAGACTTTCTTGACAGCCACCCAAAGAGCAGGTCCTGGGTTCGACTGATATCTTCCTAGAAGTCCTACTGCGAAGGCAATGTCCGGTCTGGTACAGACTTGGGCATACATTAAGCTGCCTACCGCACTAGCGTAAGGTATATCTTTCATACACTCTCTCTCGGTATCGTTCCTGGGGCATTGTGCTAAGCTAAGATTATCACCCTTAATCACAGGTACGTCACCAGGCTTACAATCAAGCATGCTAAATCTCTCAAGTACACGCTCGACGTAGGCTTTCTGAGAGAGTGATAAAGAATGGTGAGATCGTGTAAGACCCCCCCTCCCAAATCGATGGTTCCGACTGGGGGATCTTATCGCACACCACCCTTTTTGCACGACGCCGAAGCGATCCCGAAGGGTGGAGGTACTAGCTTCTCCAACCCCCTTCCTTGAATACTTTATTGTCACGCCTAGGGGTGGTGTTAAGCGAAAGTCACTACACACCAACAGAGTAGGGAAGCAGTATTCTAGCGGAAGACATCGTCAAAGAGTGCATATTATAACACTTAGCGGAAGACGTAGTTTTATCACAGAAACCACAATTTCAAGACCTGTAAATAATCTACATATCTCTGCCGCATAAAATCCTAGCCATCAAGGATTTATTGCCATTATACATATACCCCGGGATAGGGCATGGCAAAAGGAGATGCAGCTTAACAAAACTTATACCTGATGTAGCCTGCTCCGTGGCTTCATCCACACATATGTGTTGTCACTCATCCGCACTTGTCACCTGTGCCAAAGATAAGTTATTAGACCCACGAACAAAATCCAACAGACATAATATAACCTTTATAAGGGAGGGGATATCTGGACTCTTATTGGGCCGAGGCAGTCTTCCCATGACCACCGCCTACGTACTCCGTATCGTCCTGCATACAGTCTCAGACCCACGTAGTTTTATAAGTTTCGCACGGGTTGCCCTCCCAGACCATCCGTCGTGCGGGTTGCCTTAGAGTAAAAACTCATCGGTCATCCTATATTTTTGAAGGCAACATTTCATTCCCGTAAGAATTACTTCTCGAAGGCAACATTTCATTCCCGTGGGAACTACTTCTCGAAGGCAACATTTCATTCCTGTAGGAACTACTTCTCGAAGGCAACATTTCATTCCCGTAGGAACTATTTCTCGAAGGCAACATTTCATTCCCGTAGGAACTACTTCTCGAAGGCAACATTTTATTCCCGTAGGAACTACTTCTCGAAGGCAACATTTCATTCCCGTAGGAACTACTTCTCGAAGTCAACATTTCATTCCCGTAGGAACTACTACTCGAAGGCAACATTTCATTCCCGTAGGAGCTACTTCTCGAAGGCAACATTTCATTCCCGTAGGAACTACTTCTCGAAGGCAACATTTCATTCCCGTAGGAACTACTTCTCGAAGGCAACATTTCATTCCCGTGGGAACTATTTCTCGAACGCAACATTTCATTCCCGTCGGAACTACTTCTCGAAGGCAACATTTCATTCCCGTGGAAACTACTTCTCGAAGGCAACATTTCATTCCCGTAGGAACTATTTCTCGAAGGCAACATTTCATTCCCGTAGGAACTACTTCTCGAAGGCAACATTTCATTCCCGTAGGAACTACTTCTCGAAGGCAACATTTCATTCCCGTAGGAACTACTTCTCGAAGGCAACATTTCATTCCGGTAGGAACTACTTCTCGAAGGCAACATTTCATTCCCGTAGGAACTACTTCTCGAAGGCAACATTTCATTCCCGTAGTTTGTAGAAGGAGAGAAGACGAACTCTTTATAATCTTAGCATATATCCCTATCCGAGAAGGTACCACTAATTTAACTCGGCTGGCAATCAAACCCAACCTGCCCACATAAGGCACAATTGCATTCATGTAGACTTTCGTCGATCATTTCGGTGCTTGGCGATCAAGCCCAAGTCATCCACATAAGACACGCTTGTATTTATGTAAACTTCCGTCAATCACTTGGATGCTTGGTAATCAAGCCCAAGACACCCATAAGCTTTATGTTCATTCATAGGCACAAGGAGTAGCACAGTAGTGTGAAGGAGAGAAATAAGATGAAGAGAGATGAGGTGTATATCATCGTAAACCATGGGTGGTCAACTCCCATAGTTATTACGCTCTACCACGAGTTCACAACAAGTCTCTCACTGAAGGGTAAATCCAGTTTTCGCTTGAAGCTAAGGATAAAGAACATAATAACCCATGAGGCATTCTCCAATGAAGGTCCACTTCTTAAAGTTTGATCCAGTGAGTTTCTCAATGGTCGTCATGTTATTGTGAACTGTAAAGTTGACTGTATAGAGAGAAAAGAAATATCAGAGACAAATAGGGCAATAGTAGCTATAAAACCCTAAATAGCACACTAGGCAGAGAATCCTGGCGTGTCAGCGCGCAACACCTTTGGGCAGACTACACGCCACACAATTAGTGATTCTCAACACACGAACGAGCAACAGTTACGCTTGAGCTTTTCGCGGTTCTACCACCTTTGGGCGAATAGATTGCTAGAGCCCCGCACTACCGTCCAAATGTCCGTGTGTATTCCTATGAACCTATTGCGCAAGCACCTCCTTTGGGAGAATGATTGCGCACTAGTCTCAGAGAAATCCCTAAAACATGTGAAACTGTAATCTCACAAACTGACTCGAAAATGCCACTTTGGCAGCTACAGTTCTTATCAATCTACGAGACCCTTTCACATCGGGATATCTGAATATTGCCCTAACTTAATGTCGTGTTTCTTTGCTTAATGACGTTTGGGCACTTAATCGTCTAAAGAAAATACGACGCGCTTTGTCAGGGATTGATTTAATGAAAGCACTTTTAGTTTCAATCCCTAATATTATTTCTCTTTAATTTACTTAATGGTTTTTTTTTATATTATGTTCTTTAATTGAATTAATTAGAAAAATAATTCACTCCAAAGTTATGAATGAGATCAATAGATTTGAGTTAAGTTCGCTCTGATACCAACTGTTATAATATTTATAGAGTAAGTGTCGCTGCGGCGAATTTATATTATCGAAAATTCTACTGAATGCAGCGTCACATAAAGCTCCTAGGATCGTCTTAACCAAACGCTATCAATCTCTAATTAGAGTTTGTGCAAAATTTATTTTTCTCACTTAAACAATTAATTAAATAAAGAACACACAATGAAATTGAACAAATAGAAATACGACCGAAGTGTGGAAAATTAATTCGTACCATTCTTTGCTTCAAAATCATGTTTCATAGAAGCGGCCATTTCCACGAGCGTTGAAGTGTTTTCCTTATAAAGTCCGCAGCGATGGATGATCTCGCTAGCAGGGAAAATTATCTAGAGTTTTTTTTTGTCTTCAATCCAAAAGAGAGTCACACATGATATATATAAGCAGCATTGGACATTTGTGAGTTAATCAATAAAATGAAGAACATACAACCGGCTAATTGGACTGGAGAACTGAAGTGATATGGCTTAATTGTTTCAGATAACCAAATATATATATATATGTATATGTAGTTTCAGAAATACCTGAAACTACCTGGAAAGATGCAGCACATAGATCTGATTAAGCATTCGACCACTTCAACAAAGAACAGCAAAGATCCAGTGTCAAAGAGGAAAATCAAATCTTAATGTTATTAGTTGATGCCGATCCTGAGTAGACACCCAACCTGGACCGGTTACAGGAAACTCCAAAGGGAAATAGGAAGCCTGGGAGGTCCCAGACCTTCAGGATGGCTGTTGCCTTTTCCTTGCGTCCAAAGAATGAGGAAAAGTCGTGGTCCTTTTCTCCTGTTCCAGATCTGTAGGAGAGGAGAACTTTTGACCCACAATTTCAGAGAGAAAAGGAACGCCCCTTTGAGTTTTCCGCTGAAATGAAAACAGAGAGAGAAGAGATCTGCCTCCTTCAAAACGATCCTTTTGGATTTCCTTAGATCTGCCTCCTTCAAAACGATCCTCCTGGATTTCCTTCTTCAGTTCTAGGCGGAAACAACCTAGAAGAGAAAATGAGGCGGACGGCGGTTTTCAAGAAAAGCTAAAAACGGGCGAACGGATTTTTCAGCCCTTGTTCACTCAGACTAGCCATGAGAAAATTGGTTTGTATGGGCTTTAATAGGTAAACCCTTAGGAGTTACAAAAATGAGGGTAATTAATCCTCATTACTCCTAAAATAAAATCAACTAAATAAATTAGATCTCAAAACTTAATTAAGATTTAAGTCATCATGCTCATTCATATGCCAAGGGTGAGACCGGATTCGCGACATGAATTGCGAGACGGTCTAACCCACCTATCACAGGCTTCGACCGTTCGCGCGACTAAATTAACGCACGCTCGTAGGAGTCCCAATAGGCTCAAATACTCGCGTACGACTTCACCGGAACGTCTCGATGAATCGAGTCCACCTTACGGGAAATTTCCAACATTCTCCCACTTGGACTTGCATTCATCGTAATTTATGACATTCCGACAAAATCTTCACTAAACTTAAGGGTACCAATTAGCGAACGCGATATCGAGTCTACTCCCACGTCAATCCGGTCCAACCAAAACTTTCACTCTGAATCATGGCGGCAACCACATCATTGAGCGACACGAGACCTTCCATGGTCACATCAGCTTACGGATTCAATCGACATGGACAAAGCGGGGTTATATAAAAATTTAGAACAACATAAGGAAAATGTGCACATGAAGGTTGTTCTAATTTGATGGTCAACCAAACTTCTTAAGTGTTCAAAAGAACAAGTATGTCCAATCTTAAGATTCTAAATGCATGTGTCAAAAGACATACTATAAGCCATAATCCAAATGAAGTGCCCTAGGCCTTATGCTCCGACTGACACAAATCATGAGACTTTTAATGTAGTGTGACGTGTCACATAAATTCTACGAATATCGAAACTTAATGATATTCCTAAATGAATATTATTTAACTTTAAAAGTGCAATAAAATGACAGATAGATGAAATGGAGCTCCATGCAGCCTCCCACTAATCTAGTACATCAAATGACTCCTTAAGCCCCATATTGAAATCATGCTTCTGAAACACATTAGGGCGAAGTCCTTTAGTAAGTGGATCGGCTAACATGTCATTTGTCCCTAAATGCTCCACTGTAATGTCACCCTTCTTGATCAATTCCTTAACGGTCAAAAATTAATTTTCATATGCTTAGACCCTGTGATACTTTTATTGTTCATCGAGAACATAACTGCAGAAATATTATCACAGTACATCCGAATGGGTCCAACTATAGAGTCGACGACCTTCAACTCAGTAATGAAGTTCTTAAGTCACACCGCGTGAGTAGAAGCTCCAAAAAGAGCAACAAACTCTGCATGCATTGTGGATGAAGTGATGAGTGTCTGTTTGACACTCTTCCACGAAATGGCCCCACCAGCTAACTTAAAAATATAACCTGAGGTAGATTTTCTATCATCCTCACACCCCGAAAAATCAGAATCAGTATACCCCACTAACTCAAGCTTCTGTACTCTATGGTAAACCAATTTCACATCCTTAGTTCCCTTCAAATATCTTAAGACTTTCTTGACAGCCACCCAAAGAGCAGGTCCTGGGTTCGACTGATATCTTCCTAGAAGTCCTACTGCAAAGGCAATGTCCGGTCTGGTACAGACTTGGGCATACATTAAGCTGCCTACCGCACTAGCGTAAGGTATATCTTTCATACACTCTCTCTCGGTATCGTTCCTGGGGCATTGTGCTAAGCTAAGATTATCACCCTTAATCACAGGTGTACAACCCGTATTTGGCGAGTGGGTCCCTCGAGTCAGTTGATGGGACAGGGGTCGGTCAGACCATTCGCCCATACCGAGAGAAGAGAAAGGGTCCTCAGATTAGTGGGGTAGGCTGCAGGCGAGAGGGAGCCCGGCGAGTGGTGCCTCCACGGACCATTCGCTCAGGGGGGCTCGAGCATTCGCCATGTCAAGCGGGAACTCGGCGAGTGGTTCCCTCACGGACCACTCGCCCCAGAAGGCCTTGAGGAGGAAATGACCATGATACCCCTGGTGGGCTGCAAATAGCCCTTCGGAACAGCGGAGTTAGGCTATCAACAGGCCAATTTGGGATGCAGTTAGTAAAATCAAAAGGCGGATTCAGGCTATTTACAGACCAGCCTAGGAAAACTATAAATAGACCCTTAAGGGCACCTTGGAGGAGATCCGATTTTTAGAGAATTCTCTCCTCTAGGCTAGTTTTGGTTGGCAGCCAGTGCCCTCCAAGGTGCCCGGTTGAGCTTTGGTTTGGGAGGGGAAGCTCTCTAAGATCTTCCGGGTGTGTGGCGGGACCTCCTCGCTTCAGCCTTGGGTCTATTCCGTTTCCAGCATCCACCGTCAGGAGAGTCTAGTTAGGGAGAAATAAGCATCGGCTACACCCCCAGTGGGTCCGAACTCAAGAGACCAGTTGCTGGTTTCAACATTTTTGGTGCGGTGAGCGTGGACCGTAGCCGGTGAAAGAAAATCCCAAGCTGGTTTCGATGACAGGAGATGGAGGAAATGGTTCTGACTCAGGTCACTCGCAGCCACCCGCGGCGGGAGAGTGGCTGGAGATGTTTGAGAAGTTCAAGCGAGAGGTCCTGCAGACGGTTCTCGCGGCGAGGACCGAGTGCGAGACCCCGGTGGTTCCAGTGGTCCCGCCTTTGCAGATTGGCGAGAACGCCCCGGGGCAGCGACCGAGAAAGGAGGTGCCAGCAGAAGGCAGTGCGCGAGACCTCCCCGGACGGCAGTTGTTCAGCAGTCCGGCGAGTGCTGAGATGTGTGAGTTGGTCCCGCGCGAGAGGACCACTCGCCGAGCAGGGGAAGGGAGCCCCTTTTGCGAGATGATCCTCTCAGCCCCAGTGCCAGAAGGGTTTCGTGGGCCGGAGATGTCCTACTACACCGGCAAGGAGGACCCAGTTGTGCACCTGCAATGGTTCGAGGACATGACTTCAATCCTTCCCATGTCAGATTCTTTCCAATGCCGACTCTTCGCAACCACCCTGAAGGAAAAAGCAAGGGACTGGTTCCACCAACTTCCCACAGGTTCCATCTATGCGTTCGATGATCTGCGCCGAAGCTTCCGACTACGTTTCTCGACGTCAAAGAAGAGGAAGAAGGATGCGGAGGCTCTCTTCAAGATCCGGCAGAGGGAGGGAGAATCCCTGGCTAAGTACGTGGACAGGTTCCAGGAGGAGATACACCTAGTGCAGGAGGTGCCGGGATTCGCCCTCCAGATGGCATTCATCGTAGGGCTGCGAGAGGGGTTCTTCAAGATGGACCTGAAGAGAAGACCTCCCGTATCCTTCGAGGAGTTGATGGAGAGAGCCGCGGAGGAGATCGAAGGGGAGGCGGCCAACCCCGAATTCTATAAAAGGTTGGCAAAGATGAGCGAGCCCGAGGCGAGGCAGCCAGAAGGAAGAAGGCGAGAGGAGCCCAGGGGCCAGGGGTTCGAAAGACCACCTCGGGTTTGGAGGAACCAGGAACCCAACAACAGGTTGGGCTGGAGGAACCAGGAAGGACCAGCGCGAGGTCAGGATGAAAGGTACCAAGGAAGGGAGGCAGGAGGAGTGAATCAGGGGTGGAGGCAGGGTCCCAGACCCCCTCACCCCCCAAGGGAGCAAGCCATGGCGATAGGCCGAGGGAGAAGAGGTAGAGGAGCGAGAGGAGGAAGAGGAAGAGCTGGAAGAGAAGACAGGGTGGCGTTGCCTTACTGTGACTTCCATCAGGAAGAAGGTCACGCGATCGCCACCTGCCCAGAGTTCTTGGAAATGAGGGGAAGAGGACGGCCACGGCGGCCGCATGCCAGAATTGAGGAAGTGCTTCCAGAGGCAGAAGAGGACCGGTGTGAGGATAGAGCAGATACAGGAACCAGGGGGGGAATCGGGGTGATTCACGGTGGGGTTGGGATAGAGGCCTCTCGCAAGAGGAGCTTCCAGGCCATGTTCCGAAGGGACGTCGCGTCAACTTCCCAGACCCCACCCCCCTCCGAGAAGCTCACCTTCTCCTCAGAGGATATGCCAGACTACGAAGACCCATTCTGCGACGCCCTGGTGATCCAGACGGCAATAGAAAACTTCACGGTCTCTCGGATCCTGGTGGACAACGGGAGCTCGGTGAATGTGATCTTCAAAAAGGCTTTCGACGCGATGGAGGTAGAGAAGAAGAGAGTGCAGGCCTCCGACGGACCACTGTTTGGTTTCTCGGGAGAGCGGAAGGAGGTCGAGGGTGGCGTAGGTCTCCAAGTGACGTTGGGAGGGGTCCCCAGGAACTGTCGGTTCGTCATCGTTGACGCTCCGAGCAGCTACAACGCCATCTTCGGCCGACCCCTCATCAGCGCCTTCCGGTGCGTGCCCTCATCGTACCATCAGTGCTTAAAGCTTCATAGTGGAGGAGTCCAGATCCGCGTCCGAGGAGATGCTAAGGTGGCGAGACAATGCTACGTAACTGCCGTCAACACCATCTCATGGATGGCGGATGCCGAAAAGATGGATGAAGAGATGGAGAGGCCGGAGGGGCCAGGAGAGGAAGAGGAGAAGGAAGAAGAAGGGGGAGAGGGCGATGCCCGAGAGGAGGTGTTGGAGGTCGCTCGTGAGGAGAAGGAGGTCGAGGTGTTGGAGGTCGCTCGCGAGGAGCAGGAGGTCGAGCCGATGAAGGCGGAAGGAGCTGCAGGAGAAAAGGCCCGGGAGGAGGGGCGAGAAGCGAAGGGCCAGTGGGACGAGCCAGCCCAGCTCGAGCCGGCAGAAGAGGTGATAGAGATGGAGGTTACCACCCAGGCAGGAAGGGTGGAGAAGGTGCGGATCAGCGGGGGCCTCGGCCCGGAGGACCAGAAAAGGATGCTGGAGTGCATCCAAAAGAACATGGACATCTTCGCGTGGAGCGCAGCGGACATGCCGGGCATCGAGGCGGACGTGGCTTGCCATCGTCTCAACCTCGATCCAGAAGCCCGCCCCATCCGGCAGAAGAGAAGGGCTGTAGCTGACAAGCTCGAAGGACCAATCCGCGAGGAGGTGACGAAACTCCTCGAGGCAGGTTTTGTAACGGAGATCCAGTATCCAGGCTGGGTCTCCAACGTCGTAATGGTAAAAAAGGCCGATGGCCGCTGGCGTATGTGTGTGGACTTTTCATTGTTAAATAAGGCCTGTCCTAAGGATTGTTATCTCTTGCCTCGGATCGACGCGCTGGTTGACTCAGCCGTCGGTTTTTCTATGATGAGTTTTTTGGATGCTTTTTCAGGTTATCACCAAATAAGAATGCACCCACCAGACGTCAAAGATGTCTCGTTCATCACCAGGGAGGGATGCTACTGCTATAAGATGATGCCCTTCGGGCTGAAAAATGCAGGAGCAACCTACCAGAAGATGATGGATCAGGTATTCAAGAAACAAAGGGGAAGGAACCTGGAGGTCTACGTGGATGACCTTATGATAAAAAGCAAGTGCGTGAGCTCTCACATCCAGGACCTCGAGGAGACCTTCGCCACCCTACGCAAGTACAAGATGCGCCTGAACCCCCTGAAGTGTGTGTTCGGGGCCAGCAAAGGGAAGTTCCTCGGGCACCTTCTCACCCCCTGGGGGGTAGAACCTAACCCGGACAAGGTTAGGGCTATAATGGAGCTGGGGTCGCCTCGGAACGCCAAGGAAGTTCAGCGCTTGACCGGAAGACTCGCCGGGCTGAACAGGTTTCTATCTCGGGCAGGGGAAAAATGCTCTCCCTTCTTTAAGGCGCTAAGAGGCAATCAGAAGTTTGAATGGACGAGAGAATGCGAGGAAGCCTTTCAGGCCTTGAAGAGCCAACTCACCAAGGCTCCGCTACTGCAAAGTCCCAAAGAGGGGGAGGTTCTATATTTATATCTCGGGGTCGGGGCGGAGGCCGTAAGCTCCGTCCTGGTTCGAGAGGAGGGAAAGAAGCAGCTACCAGTCTACTACGTAAGCAGGGTCCTGAGGGAAGCGGAGCTCAGGTACCCAATTTTAGAAAAGTTGGCCTTTGCCCTGGTCATCGCAGCCAGGAAGCTCAGGCCATACTTCCAGGCCCATTCAATCCAAGTAGTGACGGACCATCCACTCCGCCAGATCTTCGAAGGAGTGGAGCACTCGGGAAGACTCGCAAAATGGTCGATCGAGCTAAGTGAATTCGACATTACCTTTGTCCCCCGATTATCTATGAAGGCGCAGGTGGTAGCTGATTTCATGACAGATTTCGTGGCCGAGATGAAGGAAGACGGAGCCCCTCGTCACATTCCGTGGAAGCTGCTGGTGGACGGAGCTTCGGGCAAGAATTCTCTTGGAGGAGGGGTAGTGCTGGAGAGTCCCCACGGAGTAAAGATAGAGCAGACGCTAGTGATACACTTTCCAATCACCAACAACCAAGCAGAGTATGAGGCTGTAGTCGCCGGCCTGCGGTTGGCCCAGGAACTCGGGGTCCATGACGTGGAGGTCCTCACGGATTCCATGATAATAGCTTCTCAGATAAGGGGAGAGTTCGAAACAAGGGAACCTGTGCTCATGAAGTATTTGGCAAAAGTCAAAGGTCTCGTGGGACGTTCAAAACTTTCTCCATCCAGCATGTCCCACGAGAAGAGAGCACTCCGGCAGATCGGTTGGCAAAATCTGGTCCTCGAGCCGGAGGGACCCTGACGGACCTATTCCGTCCTTCGATTGAAGAAGGAGAGCTCATGGAAGTAGAACAACGGCCCTCCTGGAAGGATCCCCTCGTCACCTTCCTTGCAACGGGAAAATTTCCGAAAGAAGTTCCAGACCAGAGGCGCTTCCGGTATAAGTCTGCCTACTATGTGCTCCATGAGGGTGACTTGTATCGGAAGACCCTCTCGGGCCTCCTGGCCCGATGCATCTCGGAGGAAGAGGTCCCAAGGATCTTGGAGGAAGTCCACTCCGGCGAGTGCGGCAGCCACTCGGGGAGCAGGATGTTGGAGGCAAGAATCGTGAGGCAGGGGTACTTCTGGCCAACCCTAAGCAAAGACGCAGCAGCCTTCGCAAAGAGATGCCAGAAGTGTCAAATGTTCGCCCCGCTTCAGCTCGTGCCAGCTCAGAGGCTGAAGAGTATCACGGCGCCCTGGCCATTCGCCATATGGGGAATGGATCTGGTAGGACCCTTCCCCCAGGCCAGCGGGCAGAGGAGGTTTCTCCTAGTCATGATTGACTACTTCACAAAGTGGCTGGAGGTTAAGGCGTTGGCTAAGGTCACCTCCCAGGTAATCCGCAACTTCGTATGGGGGGAAATCATTTGTCGACATGGGCTTCCGCAGGCCATAGTCACGGATAATGGACCGCAGTTCGCAAGCGAGGAATTCATCAGCTTCTGTGGCCAGCTGGGGATAGACCTTAGGTTTGCGTCCGTCCACCATCCCAGGAGCAACGGGCAGGTAGAGGCAGCGAACAAAGTCATCGTGAACTTGCTCAAGAAAAAGGTGGAAAATCTCAAAGGCAATTGGGTGGAACAGCTCCCCTCGGTCCTATGGGCTTTAAGAACCACCCCCAACACCGCCACGGGGGAGACCCCTTTCAAGCTCTCTCACGGCTGCGAGGCGGTCATCCCCATAGAGTTCGAAATTACGACACCACGGGTCACGGTCGCCGCAAACGGAGAGGAAGATTGGAGAGCCGAGAACGAGGAGGAGTTGCGGCTCTCCCTCGACCTCATCGAAGAAGCTCGGGATCGAGCAGCCATCCATCAAGAGGAGGTCAAGCGGCGGATGGCCAAGTATTTTGACAGGCACGTCAGGATCAAGCAGTTCGAGAAGGGGGATCTGGTACTCAAGAAGGTCGATGCGGCTGGGAGATCCGCCGCGGTGGGAAAGCTTAACCCCAATTGGGAAGGCCCCTATGTCGTGGAAGAAGCACTAAAGTCTGGGGGGTATCGCCTTCAGAATGCGGAGGGCCAGCTCCTCAGCCACACATGGAGTGGCGACGACCTTAAACGCTTTTATCCTTAGTACCATGTAATAATGATGTTTTTTGGAATAAAAGCATTTTGTCTAAAACTATGTGAATGAAAATGATGCTGCAGCTCGCAGGGGAGACCTGGAAGCTCAAGAGGTTGGCCCCGAGCAGACCCGCTGTCCAGGCTCTCATCTAGCTGGCAGGTCCGAAGGCTCACTCAGTGGCAGGTCCCCTGTTCCGGAGGTTAGCCCCGAGCAGACCCGCTGTCCAGGCTCTCATCTAGCTGGCAGGTCCGAAGACTCACTCGGTGGCAGGTTCTATGTTCCAGAGGTTGGCCCCGAGAAGACCCGCTGTCCAGGCTCTCATCTAGCTGGCAGGTCCGAAGGCTCACTCGGTGGCAGGTTCTATGTTCCAGAGGTTGGCCCCGAGCAGACCCGCTGTCCAGGCTCTCATCTAGCTGGCAGGTCCGAAGGCTCACTCGGTGGCAGGTTCTATGTTCCAGAGGTTGGCCCCGAGCAGACCCGCTGTCCAGGCTCTCATCTAGCTGGCAGGTCCGAAGGCTCACTCGGTGGCAGGTTCTATGTTCCAGAGGTTGGCCCCGAGCAGACCCGCTGTCCAGGCTCTCATCTAGCTGGCAGGTCCGAAGGCTCACTCGGTGGCAGGTTCTATGATCCAGAGGTTGGCCCCGAGCAGACCCGCTGTCCAGGCTCTCATCTAGCTGGCAGGTCCGAAGGCTCACTCGGTGGCAGGTTCTATGTTCCAGAGGTTGTCCCCGAGCAGACCCGCTGTCCAGGCTCTCATCTAGCTGGCAGGTCCGAAGGCTCACTCGGTGGCAGGTTCTATGTTCCAGAGGTTGGCCCCGAGCAGACCCGCTGTCCAGGCTCTCATCTAGCTGGCAGGTCCGAAGGCTCACTCGGTGGCAGGTTCTATGTTCCGGAGGTTGGCCCCGAGCAGACCCGCTGTCCAGGCTCTCATCTAGCTGGCAGGTCCGAAGGCTCACTCGGTGGCAGGTTCTATGTTCCAGAGGTTGGCCCCGAGCAGACCCACTGTCCAGGCTCTCATCTAGCTGGCAGGTCCGAAGGCTCACTCGGTGGCAGGTTCTATGTTCCAGAGGTTGGCCCCGAGCAGACCCGCTGTCCAGGCTCTCATCTAGCTGGCAGGTCCGAAGGCTCACTCGGTGGCAGGTTCTATGATCCAGAGGTTGGCCCCGAGCAGACCCGCTGTCCAGGCTCTCATCTAGCTGGCAGGTCCGAAGGCTCACTCGGTGGCAGGTTCTATGTTCCAGAGGTTGGCCCCGAGCAGACCCGCTGTCCAGGCTCTCATCTAGCTGGCAGGTCCGAAGGCTCACTCGGTGGCAGGTTCTATGTTCCAGAGGTTGGCCCCGAGCAGACCCGCTGTCCAGGCTCTCATCTAGCTGGCAGGTCCGAAGGCTCACTCGGTGGCAGGTTCTATGTTCCGGAGGTTGGCCCCGAGCAGACCCGCTGTCCAGGCTCTCATCTAGCTGGCAGGTCCGAAGGCTCACTCGGTGGCAGGTTTTATGTTCCAGAGGTTGGCCCCGAGCAGACCCGCTGTCCAGGCTCTCATCTAGCTGGCAGGTCCGAAGGCTCACTCGGTGGCAGGTTCTATGTTCCAGAGGTTGCCCCCGAGCAGACCCGCTGTCCAGGCTCTCATCTAGCTGGCAGGTCCGAAGGCTCACTCGGTGGCAGGTTCTATGTTCCAGAGGTTGGCCCCGAGCAGACCCGCTGTCCAGGCTCTCATCTAGCTGGCAGGTCCGAAGGCTCACTCGGTGGCAGGTTCTATGATCCAGAGGTTGGCCCCGAGCAGACCCGCTGTCCAGGCTCTCATCTAGCTGGCAGGTCTGAAGGCTCACTCGGTGGCAGGTTCTATGTTCCAGAGGTTGGCCCCGAGCAGACCCGCTGTCCAGGCTCTCATCTAGCTGGCAGGTCCGAAGGCTCACTCGGTGGCAGGTTCTATGTTCCAGAGGTTGGCCCCGAGCAGACCCGCTGTCCAGGCTCTCATCTAGCTGGCAGGTCCGAAGGCTCACTCGGTGGCAGGTTCTATGTTCCAGAGGTTGGCCCCGAGCAGACCCGCTGTCCAGGCTCTCATCTAGCTGGCAGGTCCGAAGGCTCACTCGGTGGCAGGTTCTATGTTCCAGAGGTTGGCCCCGAGCAGACCCGCTGTCCAGGCTCTCATCTAGCTGGCAGGTCCGAAGGCTCACTCGGTGGCAGGTTCTATGTTCCAGAGGTTGGCCCCGAGCAGACCCGCTGTCCAGGCTCTCATCTAGCTGGCAGGTCCGAAGGCTCACTCGGTGGCAGGTTCTATGTCCCAGAGGTTGGCCCCGAGCAGACCCGCTGTCCAGGCTCTCATCTAGCCGGCAGGTCCGAAGGCTCACTCGGTGGCAGGGTCCAAGGTGATGAGAAAATGGCCCCGAGCAGACCCACTGTCCGGGCTCTCATCCAGCTGGCAGGTTGGAGGGTCCACTTGGTAGCAGGATCCAAATTCTCTAAGGTGGATCCAGGAGCATTCGCAGGGACCACCCAAGCGAATGATAATCCTACCTCTCTTCCTGATTGCCCGGGCGAAATCCCAGTCCGAGCGAATGGTGAGGGTACGCGAGTGTTTCGGGTAGCGGGAAGTCGAAGAGGGGCAACACACCTAAGTCATCTCCGAACACTCGCTGGGTGGCCGGGGCAGTTACTCTACGACCTAACGTCCTGGTAAGCCTAGCGAGACGTTGCAGCGAATGATAATAAAGTTTGAGATAACATAAAAACTGAGATTACGCAGAAATTGAGATAACACAAAAATTGTAAACCATAGATATATCTTTTAGGGGCATTCGCCCAATTCATGGTTACATCAGAAAAAAGAAAAGGTAAAAACAGAAAAAAAGGGGGGGGGGGAATACAGAGGGCCCCCCTCAAGGGTCACCAGACTCCTCCGAAGAATCTTCGCTCTCATCCTGGTCCGGGGCATCTTCTCGCGGCGCGACGCCGTCGTCCTCCGGGAAAGGAATCGGAATGTAAAGCTCCGGGACTACTTGGCGAGTGGTGAGGCATTCGGCCTCCGGCTTCAAATACCCAGCCCGCCGCAGCACCTGCAACGAGTGCTTGACGGCGCGTTGCGCATTCTCCTGAAGGAGTTGCTCCAGCTCGTGATGGGGGTAAAAGTGCCCCCCATCACCCGGGGCGAGCGCTGTCATTCCAGCTTCTCGCAGTAGCTGGGTCTCGGCCTGGGCGATACGGACTTTCTCCTCGAGGTCGGCCACCCGCACTCGGAGCATCCCAGCACTTGTAGCATCCTGAAAAAATAAAGTGATCATGATGAGAGGAATATGGGACGGTCAGTGATAACCATTCGCGGGAGTAAAAGTAAATGTACCTCTACAACCGGGCGGTTGGCGAGAAGAGCTTCCGCGGTCTTCAGTCTTTCCCTGAGATCACTCACCTCCTGGGATAAAAGAGCCCTGGTCTCCTCGACCTTGGCCAGGTTCCGCGAGACCTCAAGGCTTCGGCGAGAGGACATATGCGAGAGCTCGAGAGCGCGCAGCATAGCCCGGGCGGCTTCGTGGGCGAGAACCTGAGTCTTCTCCAAATCGAAGACCTCGGCGTCCTCCCGGCCATAAAGAGCATACGCCAGGGCATAGGCCTCGCCGCTAGCAATGTTGGTCTCCACCCAAGAGGGATGGAGAGTGGATAGCGAAACCCTGTTCGCGTTCCTGTCCCACTTCAGCAAAGGAGCCCCGGAAGGGTCCACGTACCTCTCGCCGTTCGCAAAGTTACGATGGTCCCGGGGCAACGGAGGCGGCGGCAGCGCCAATTTGTCCGGAGGAGCATTCGCGCCAGGCGCGTCGGTCCCCAGGGTTGAGGGTGGAGCACCCGCCCCAGAGGATTCGCCCATAACCCCCTTGCCCTTCGCCGCGGGAGGACAGGGCGACTTCGAGGGAGGAGGGGAAGAAGCCTTCGCCGACTTTCGCTTCCGGCTACTAGGTTTGGAAGAGGACGGCTCCTCCCGGCAAGCATCCGCGGCGGCTTGCGCGAGAGGTAGGCAAAACCCAGGAGGGCGAGGCGGATGAACGGGAAGATTACGCACACCTGCGTGATGTTGCGAGTGGTTTAGGCGAATGGAGTAAGAATCACAACCAAAATGAATTCAAAAGTCTTGGAATCTTACCCTCGCCCTGCGGAATGAACGGGAGCGTGTTGACGTTTCGCCGGAGATAGACGAGGTCCATCCCGTACTGAAGAATGTATTGATGGAGTTTCGCCTCATGCCCCCCTAGGGTCGGGGGGCGGAAGGTCGACTCCTCCTCCTGCACCGGGGCGAGAAGGGTGTTACCTAGGCTCCTGCTGACGAAGATGAAGCGGCGAACCCATTCGTGGTTCTTGTTCGGGAGCCCGTAGTGTTTGAGAGGGCTTAAACCCGAGAAGAAGGAGATGCCGCCGGAGCAGCGGAAGGTGTAGAGTTTGCGGAAGACAGGCAGCGAGAACTCGATCCCTTCTTCTCGCAAGTAGCTCGCGTACCCGACCAGCATGGCTATGGAGTTGGGGTTGAGCTGGGCGGGCACGACCCCATAGTACCTGAAAGTCCGGCGCAACTCCGGCCAGATGGGGAGGCGAATGCCCACCTCGAAGTGCTCTAGCGGGATCGCGAGAGCACAAGGCGAGATAGAGTTCAGGCGCTCTTCAGGCCTGGGCTTTCGCCCCTCGAACCCCCCGGGGATGTAGTCAGCAACTGCCGTCAAGTAGGCCTCTTCGGAGAGGTCGCAGGAATCGAACACATGATTGACGAATGCGCTGGCACACTTGCCCCTTCCTTCGGCATCGGCACCCATCTCGCGAATGAGGGAAAGGAAAGGAGCAGCAAAGAAGGGAGAGGTGCGAATGCTAGGAGCAAGGAAAGAGAGGGAGCGAATGGTGATGTATTTATTACGGTAGTTGAAGGGCCTATTTATAGAGGCATTAAATGGCGTTTGGGCTTTCGAGGCAACGGGGGGTGCGGATAGCAATCTGCGGCAGTCCGGCGCCTCGAAACCCGGTCCAAATCTCTCTCGCCCATTAATGGCGAGTGACCTATAACTATTTGCTCAACGGCTTTGCGAAAAAGGATTAGGTAAGCATTCGCAAAGCATATCATTCGGCGACAATCAGACAGGCTGAGGAAAGTAAGTAGCGATAAATAGAACATTCTCAGAATCATAATGTACAAAGTTATTACAGACAAATATTAATGTTCGACACTCGCGGTGAGGCGGGTAGGAAAAGAAAGAGATTATGGCATCTGGGTCAGTACTCCACCCAAACCCATCGACCTCGCTTTCGCGACCCGGCTTCTGGGGGCATTCGCTGACAGTAGTATGTCATCATGTTGGTGATCTCGTGGGAAGCCAGTTGGAGCTGGTCCCGGGCTCTCGCCGCGTGCCTTTCAGGCGACAGCTCCCCACCTTCGCCCCCCAGTCGCTCCACTGTCGCGAGAAGCCGCGAGTAGTCCCTCCGGAGTTCCTTCAGCTCGCGCTTGATCTCCAGCTTCTCCTCATCCACCTGGCCGGCAGCATTTCGCTGGAGGTGTATAAGCTTCCCAAAGATCTCCGTGATTCGCTCCTTCAGGGTCACGTGGTCAGATGAGTCACCCAAGAAGTCAGCGAGATCACCTGGGGAGGGAAGGGGCGAGAGCACCCCGTCTTCCCCCTCATAGTAGGACTCAGGGGGGGAAACCTCCCGATACCCTACGAGATTATAAAAGGATCAATACGATGAAGTTAGCGAATGCGGCAAGGACAAGATAGAGGCCTCACCTGGGGCAGGTATCCTGTGGCCTGAGGGGCGAGAAGTATGGGGGTGTACTTCGGAGGGGGGGAAAACCTTCCCTTTTCCGGGGCGGAAAGGCGGGGGAGGAGGAGCCTGATCATCCGCCGGGGGATTCGCGTTATCTTCAGCACGGAGGTGCTGACCCGGCTCCCGCTCGAGGTGGACCCTCTGCTCATTCGCTGTAACAGAAAGGTTCCGCTGGGTTGGGGAAGGTGGAAGAATAGTGTCCCGCAGCGAGACGTCTGGGTTGAGGGCTGCAAAAAGTTGAGGGTCAGAAACAAGCCGTCTCAAAGGTAAATCGGAAGGATTCCAAAACTTACTGGACTGAAGTACGGTCTCGCCCGGAGGAGGGGGAGGAGCCAGGTCCAGATCTGGAGGAGGTCCCTCGGACTCGGGGGGTGGCGCCGCGACACTATTCAAGACGACCGCGTGGTCGTCCTCTGGCACCGAGGTCCCCTGCGAGTGGTCAAAGCAATTTTGGAATAAGGGTCCGAACTAAAAGGTAAGGCGGGAGGAATTCCCATACCTGGGTCCCTAGGTCAACAGGAGTACGCGCCGGAGATTCGGACACGGTCTCGCCTTTCTGACGATTCAGCCGAATCGTCTTGGCTCGCCGCGAGACGTACGGGACGCTCGGGTCTCGCTTAGATGTCAGCCAGGGAGCGAATCTGGCAGTTTTCGGGGCGGTTGCAACCTGGGCCGCGGCCAGGCGCTCGATCATCTCTTGCGAGAGGGGTTTCGCGGAAGGCTTATGAGAAGACATTGGAAGTGGCAAAAGGTCAAGAGAGAGAAGAAATCTTGAGCCGAAATGTGGAAGTGGTCCAGAAAAACCTGACACGGGATGTATATATATAGGACAACGGTGGGACCCACAGAATCTTGCGGGGTCCACTCAACAAGCACTCACCAAATAAGGGGTTGGACTGTTCTTTCCGAGTGGATGAGCCACTCGCAAAGAGCGGGGATTGTGTACAACCCGTATTTGGCGAGTGGGTCCCTCGAGTCAGTTGATGGGACAGGGGTCGGTCAGACCATTCGCCCATACCGAGAGAAGAGAAAGGGTCCTCAGATTAGTGGGGTAGGCTGCAGGCGAGAGGGAGCCCGGCGAGTGGTGCCTCCACGGACCATTCGCTCAGGGGGGCTCGAGCATTCGCCATGTCAAGCGGGAACTCGGCGAGTGGTTCCCTCACGGACCACTCGCCCCAGAAGGCCTTGAGGAGGAAATGACCATGATACCCCTGGTGGGCTGCAAATAGCCCTTCGGAACAGCGGAGTTAGGCTATCAGCAGGCCAATTTGGGGTGCAGTTAGTAAAATCAAAAGGCGGATTCAGGCTATTTACAGACCAGCCTAGGAAAACTATAAATAGACCCTTAAGGGCACCTTGGAGGAGATCCGATTTTTAGAGAATCCTCTCCTCTAGGCTAGTTTTGGTTGGCAGCCAGTGCCCTCCAAGGTGCCCGGTTGAGCTTTGGTTTGGGAGGGGAAGCTCTCTAAGATCTTCCGGGTGTGTGGCGGGACCTCCTCGCTTCAGCCTTGGGTCTATTCCGTTTCCAGCATCCACCGTCAGGAGAGTCTAGTTATGGAGAAATAAGCATCGGCTACACCCCCAGTGGGTCCGAACTCAAGAGACCAGTTGCTGGTTTCAACAACAGGTACGTCACCAGGCTTACAATCAAGCATGCTAAATCTCTCAAGTACACGCTCGACGTAGGCTTTCTGAGAGAGTGATAAAGAATGGTGAGATCGTGTAAGACCCCCCCCCCCCCTCCCAAATCGATGGTTTCGACTGGGGGATCTTATCGCACACCACCCTTTTTGCACGACGCCGAAGCGATCCCGAAGGGTGGAGGTACTAGCTTCTCCAACCCCCTTCCTTGAATACTTTGTTGTCACGCCTAGGGGTGCTGTTAAGCGAAAGTCACTACACACCAACAGAGTAGGGAAGCAGTATTCTAGCGGAAGACATCGTCAAAGAGTGCATATTATAACACTTAGCGGAAGACGTAGTTTTATCACAGAAACCACAATTTCAAGACCTGTAAATAATCTACATATCTCTGCCGCATAAAATCCTAGCCATCAAGGATTTATTGCCATTATACATATACCCCGGGATAGGGCATGGCAAAAGGAGATGCAGCTTAACAAAACTTATACCTGATGTAGCCTGCTCCGTGGCTTCATCCACACATATGTGTTGTCACTCATCCGCACCTGTCACCTGTGCCAAAGATAAGTTATTAGACCCACGAACAAAATCCAACAGACATAATATAACCTTTATAAGGGAGGGGATATCTGAACTCTTATTGGGCCGAGGCAGTCTTCCCATGACCACCGCCTACGTACTCCGTATCGTCCTGCATACGGTCTCAGACCCACGTAGTTCTATAAGTTTCGCACGGGTTGCCCTCCCAGACCATCCGTCGTGCGTGTTGCCTTAGAGTAAAAACTCATCGATCATCCTATATTTTTTGAAGGCAACATTTCATTCCCGTAGGAATTACTTCTCGAAGGCAACATTTCATTCCCGTGGGAACTACTTCTCGAAGGCAACATTTCATTCCTGTAAGAACTACTTCTCGAAGGCAACATTTCATTCCCGTAGGAACTATTTCTCGAAGGCAACATTTCATTCCCGTAGGAACTACTTCTCGAAGGCAACATTTCATTCCCGTAGGAACTACTTCTCGAAGGCAACATTTCATTCCCGTAGGAACTACTTCTCGAAGTCAATATTTCATTCCCGAAGGAACTACTTCTCGAAGGCAACATTTCATTCCCATAGGAACTACTTCTCGAAGGCAACATTTCATTCCCATAGGAACTACTTCTCGAAGGCAACATTTCATTCTCGTAGGAACTACTTCTCGAAGGCAACATTTCATTCCCGTGGGAACTATTTCTCGAAGGCAACATTTCATTCCCGTAGGAACTACTTCTCGAAGGCAACATTTCATTCCCGTAGGAACTACTTCTCGAAGGCAATATTTCATTCCCGTAGGAACTATTTCTCGAAGGCAACATTTTATTCCCGTAGGAACTACTTCTCGAAGGCAACATTTCATTCCCGTAGGAACTACTTCTCGAAGGCAACATTTCATTCCCGTAGGAACTACTTCTCGAAGGCAACATTTCATTCCCGTAGGAACTACTTCTCGAAGGCAACATTTCATTCCCGTAGTTTGTAGAAGGAGAGAAGACGAACTCTTTATAATCTTAGCATATATCCCTATCCGAGACGGTACCACTAATTTAACTCGGCTGGCAATCAAACCCAACCTGCCCACATAAGGCACAATTGCATTCATGTAGACTTTCGTCGATCATTTTGGTGCTTGGCGATCAAGCCCAAGTCATCCACATAAGACACGCTTGTATTTATGTAAACGTCCGTCAATCACTTGGATGCTTGGTAATCAAGCCCAAGACACCCATAAGCTTTATGTTCATTCATAGGCACAAGGAGTAGCACAGTAGTGTGAAGGAGAGAAATAAGATGAAGAGAGATGAGGTGTATATCATCGTAAACCATGGGTGGTCAACTCTCATAGTTATTACGCTCTTCCACGAGTTCACAACAAGTCTCTCACTGAAGGGTAAATCCAGTTTTCGCTTGAAGCTAAGGATAAAGAACATAATAACCCATGAGGCATTCTCCAATGAAGGTCCAAACCTTACTGGCACCAATTTAATTCAAAACAAAAGGGGCACAAAAATAATTTAGATACAAGTGATACTTGCATAATCACACAGAACCAAACTTGACCACCCGCCGAGTATTCGATTATTCAAGTATCGCCAAGACTACATGGAGCGGAGCAGGGACGAGGAAGGAAGAGAACAAAAGTTCCTATACACTGCTTTGTCTCCACAGATCGTTAATCTGGACAGCTCTAGGAGGTCCATGGTCCTCCCCAAGCACATAAGAAGAAATCCCCACCCAATTTCGTCACAATAAACCAACTAACTCGTTCTTGTCCCACACGTAAATTCGACAATGGAAGGAAGGAAGAAGAGAGTGTAAATCATTATTGACTGAATTCAGCCTACCAATATTCCATCCAGTTCTTATATTTCCCGCCTATTTACATGAATTAGAAGAGGTAGGGGAGCTCATGGGTTGCCAGTGTAAGAGGAATAGAAACAAGATAGAAATCCAAAGCTCAGTTAACTTCCACAGTAAAGGCAGAAAACAGAGAGACAAAAAGAAACTCTCGTCTCCCAACCTCCTTCAACAATAAAGGTAGTTTCACGAGTGGTCTGAGAGGCTTCCCTCCAAGCCATCCACAATGCCCTAAACATAGTAGATAAAACTACATCTTCATTTCATGATGTTCTTCTTCATCGCCTTGTAACGGAGCAAATTAATAACAGGATTCTTTATACAGACTTAGCCCGCAAAATTCAACCCCTATACTAAAATTTATATTTTACAAATCACCTCAACCTTCTTATGTAATCCCAAGATAGGGCCTCTCTTGAGCAAGCTTACCCTTCATATCTATAGATATATAAGAACTCGCATAGACACACACACAGAGAGAGGGAGGGGGAGAGAGAGAGAGAGAGAGAGAGAGAGAGAGAGAGAGAGAGAGAGAGAGAGATCAAAATGTGAGTCATGGAACATGACGTTAAAGTAAACATTCTCACTAGCAAATGCAAGAAATGTGTGAGTTAAAACCGCAGAAACCCATTTTAATCAACCCATAAGCGAGTATAACCTGATTATTTCCTCAGAAATACTTTTATGCAAAAAGGAAATCAATAAATTTTGAATCATGAACCAGCTCACTCAATGTTCCATGATGCTGTTAAACTCTATAATCCTCATAAAATCATGAGCTAAGGGAACTTAATAATTTCACAATAGAATTAATTAGGCAAAATGATGAATTCAGTCCCTAACCTTTATGTACTTTAGGATTTCAATCCCAAACCTTTTTACTTTAGGATTTCAGTCCCTAACCTTTTACTACTTTATGATTTAAGTCCTACTTAAGAGTCATTTAACAGAAATAACATATAAATAGTGCGTACAGCATTAAAAAAAAATAACAGCCAAATAAAAACATTCATAGCCCACATATGTGCTCTCATTTCCACGTGTACAACCTTGAACAAATAACATTTAAGGCTCAAACAGCATATAAGACACAAACAACATTTAAACAGTCCTTGCTCAAAAAAAAGTTCAATACATTTTGATTCTGAACAACAAAAAATCAATGGCCTGCTCCAAAATTCAATGGCCTGCTCCAAAATTCTGGATCCATATCCCCTTCATGCTCTTTAATTCCTATTTCAAAAAAATTTATTGGATTATAGACTATATTTAATAACAAATTTGATTCAAAAAGATTTCACATAAAAGTAACGTACTCACCTGCAGCTCTTCTTATTATGTCCACAGCTACCACATTTTGAGCATTTAACTGTGCCAAATTTGCGTGATATTCTACTTTGACTCTTCTCCTCATCAATTTCCAGACGTCTTTTCTTTTTTGGTCTACCCGGAGCTCGTCGACGAATCGGTGGTAGAATCTGAGTATCTCCTTTATTCCCCCAAAAATTTGGTCCATTTGTAGGCCAAATACTATAGTTGTAACATAGAGAATAAACCATTTTTTTGAAACAGTCGGGCACAAAGAGATCGATATTTATATTCAAATAATGCATGCAGCTTATTGAGTGGCGACACGGAAGACCACTAACTCGCCACTTTCCGCAAGAGCAGTACCATTTATCTAAGTCAACAACAAATTTATTTGAAATTTGTACCACCTCAAAAACCTTGTTGTTACTCCACAGAGGCATCCATCCCCACTATGTTTTGCCTCTTCCTCTATCTTCTTGCATATCTTAGGATTAACGTCATTAATTTGTTTATCCACTCTCTCCCTAATAGTCACCCAACGACTCATCATGTAGAGCCGAATGTCCTCACACATAGTCAATATGGGTTTATCTCTCATATCTAATATCACACGATTAAAAGCCTCAGACATGTTGTTTACCACCACATCACAACGTGGAAGACCACTAAAGGCATGCTTACACCATAATGTTTTGTTAATACTAATCAAGTGATCATAAGCACCGTGTGAAATTGAATGGATCTCTTGCATTGCTCTAACCCACTCCTCTTCATATGTTGCATTTGAGGCTCTCCATAACAAACCTTTTAAATTTTTACTTGGAAATTTCTTCCTAAAGTTGTTGTATAGAGATGACGCACACAGAAACGATGATCCACATTGGGCAATAACTCCTTGAAAGTTTGAACTAAGCCCTACAATATATAATTGAAGTTATAATATGAAATATACAATTGTATCTAAAAAGCTTTAAAATTTGATAGAAGTAAAAATTAAATGCAAACCTTTTGTTGATCTGAAATGTAGGTAATGCCAACAAGTCCAATATCTCTTATTAAATTAGATAAGAACCAAGTCCAAGAGTCTTTGTTCTCAACTTCCACCACGACATAAGCAATTGGAAGCATTTGATCATTCGGATCTCTACCAATAGCCGTCAATAATTGTCCACCATAGGGGCCTTTCAAAAAACAACCATCCAATCCAACAAATGGTCGACAACATTTAAAAGACTCCCGACATCCTGATAGACATACATATAACCGTTGGAAACGGGGAAATATAGTTCGGGATGTAGTCGGTGTCTCATAAAAATGCTCGGCCGGCCAAGTGAATTTCATTAAAACTGAACTTCCTCTATTTAATCTTAATAACTCTGCACAATAATGGTTCAAATTATTATATTGATCACCATCATTACCTTCAACTAATGCAGTTGCTTTGGCCTTTGCCCTAATTGCTTTATCTCTAGATATACCTGCAACCCACTTAGTTTTTACCTTATCAACAGTTTTGTTGATTTGAATATTTGGGTTATCACGAACTTTAGATTCGATCTGTTTACTTAACCACTTAGCACTCAATAATTTGTTATTAAATTCTATGTTGCATGTATGCTTATCAATGATAGTTCGCACTTCCCATGTGTCCTTATTTTTCATAGGGGCAGCATATATTTCCCACTCACATCCAGTTTTGCACTTGAACCTTATTCTCTTGTCGTCATTCTTCATCATTTTCAAACCTACACCCACATGAATTGTGTATGTCCTAACTGCATCTTTAAAATGATCCTTTGACTTAAATATTAGTCCAGGTTGCCATTGCATCTCTTTCATATCCTTTAATAATGTGAAGATTGGTTGAACTTGTTTTTTACCGGTACTCAGTTCCTCTTCACTATCACTGTTTATTGATCGAAGAGAATCCGAGGAATACTCAACATAACCCTTATCAGGATTCATAGTTGCATCTATCAGCTTTGTTGTAATTGGGGGATTGGTGCATCGATCAAAATCATCATTGAAAAGATCTTCACCCTCAAAAATTATTTCCAAGGCACTATCACTGCTATCTGAACCACTATAACTGCTATCATCATATCTGATTTCGTCCATTTGAACTAAGATAAACAAAAACAACTAAATTGAATAAGTAAAACATGTGTAGTATAACTGTGCTCTCATTTAGTGCAAGGAATGCATAGAAGCATACATTTATAAAGACATCAAGGAAAAATATACAACAGGAAAAATGGAAAATACGGTGATGATGAGGATTTGGGTCTTCCAAATGACAAGAAATCAGAAGAGCAAAGTTCACAGTGCGAAATGGAAAACACAGCGGAGGAAAAATCACAGATTTCGCATAGACATCAAGGCTAGAAGAACAACGAAGGATGGAAGAAGAACCACAGATTTTGCATAGATCGAAACCTTACCTCCTATCTTGGATCGAAAAACTGCCTGGAAGAAGAACCTCCCCTTCGATTTTTGTCTGAGAGCTGGATCGAAAAGCCCCTTCGATTTTTGCCTGAGAGCTGAATCGAAAAAACCCTAGAACCCCTTCAGTTTTGGCGAGAGACTGGAGGTACAAGCTGGCGGATAAAAACACGGGAGAAGAAATAATAACGGGAAACTAACGCCTCCGTTAATTTAGGGACTGAAATTATATGGAGCTAATTGTTGGGGACTGAAATCTCCAAATAAAAACTTTTAGGACTGAAATCTTAAAGTGTATAAAGGTTGGGGACTAAAATCACCATTTAGCCAATTAATTATTTCAAAATGGAGGGGACTCCAGCCCAATTAGTCTCATTCCCAAAATAAATCAATGAGGAATTGTAAGGTTATATTTATATTAGCACTGACAACTGAAAATAAAATTGAGGAGAAAGAATTAATTCATCAAAACTACCAACCTAAAAGCCCTCTAATTCAAACTATAGGTAGGGCTGCCAATTCACCAGTGATGACCCTGTCCAGAACGAGAGTTCGATGAAGAAGGAGAAGACGAAGAGGCGATCCATATGCTAGTTTGCCCCCATTAATTTCTCCATAACTATTTTACCCCCCCCCCCCCCCCCCCCCCCCCCCCCCCCCTTTTTGTTAAATTCAGTAACCAAAGTGTGGGTTCTTCTTCGTAAATTTTAGGAAAAGTTAACAATAATTATTTCACCATTATCCTGCATCCCAGGATCGCGTCTTAAGACCCATCCATAATCGGCTAATGGATAGAGTTATCAGAAATTTGGAAGAGGCGGAAGAGGGTGTCGAAGAAGAAGATAAACCAGGACGATGGCGCTAGACCCCTGCAGGAATCCATGGAAAAGATGATGTCTATGGTGAGGGTAATACCTGCACTTCTACCAGCCCGGAGAGGATCCTCTTTCAAGCAATCGGCAGCCCCTTGTATAGCCATGGATGACCAATCCGATGCCTCTAACGACGAGTTCGAAGTACCTCCGGTGAGGTTCCTCATCCCGCCCCAGGTTTTCACCCCCGGTTTTCCGCCCACCGCCCATGGTTTCGCTGGTTTTGTTCCTCTGCCTCGTTCTTATGTATATATATTCATATATATAAATCTATATATACACATTTATATAGGTATATAATAATTTACATACATATATATTCATAACTCTGAAATAACCGCGTATATATTCATAACTCTGAAATAAGCGCGGGGAAAAAATGTGCGGAGTGTGTCTTTGTGTTCGTGTCCGCCATACAAAGCTAATGAAAGCATCCGAAGTTGATTCCGAGTCCGTTCACCCGATATTTTAAAATGGCGTTGTTGTGGCGCTCGACGTTACTTCAAATAGTCGTTTTCTCCAAACGACCTCGGATTGGGACGAAATGAGTTTTGTTGCACTCGTATCGACCATACGAGTCTAACGCAACTGTCGGGAGTCAATTCGGAGCATGTATGCTCCGCATTCTAAAATTGCGTCGTCGTGACGCGCTACGCTACTCAAAACGGCCACTTTCACCAAATGACCTCAGATTGGAACGAAACGAGTTTCGTTGCATTCGTATCGACCATACGAGTCTAACGCAACTGACAGAAGTCAATTCGGAGCATGTATGCTCTGTATTCTAAAACTGCGCCGTCGTGACGCGCTACGATACTCAAAATGGTCACTTTCACCAAATGAACTCGGATTGGAACGAAACGAGTTTCGTTGCATTCGTATCGACCATACGAGTCTAACGCAACTGACAGAAGCCAATTCGGAGCATGTATGCTCGGTATTCTAAAACTGCGTCGTCGTGACGCGCTACGATACTAAAAAAAACGGTCACTTTCACCAAATGACCTCGGATCGGAACGAAACGAATTCTGGTGCACTTGTATCAACTATACGAATCTAACACAACTGTCGGAAGTCGATTCGGAGCACGTATGCTCAATAAATAATTTTGACGTTGCGGCGAAGCACAATGCTAACCAAAACAGTTATTTCTCCAAATGACCACCATTAGGAGGTGAAGGTCGAGTCGTGGTTGTCCTATGACCCAGCCTAAGCTCTTCCAAGGGTTCAACCGAACCGGCTAGACCCCTTTTTAAAATTGGGATGTTACAGATCGGTCCCTAATGATCTCAATTCCTAGAACGAAGGATGCCTCTCCAAGATCTTTCATATCGAAGTGTTTTGACAGAAATTGCTTAGATTAATGCAATAACGACAAATCACTACTCGCAAGCAAGATATCATCTACATAAAGAATTAAAAAGATGTATCGACTCCCACGGATCTTGAGATATATGCAGCGGTCTACCTGATTTTCTACAAAACCAAAAGAAGTAACCACCTCATCAAATTTCAGATACCATTGTCTAGAAGCTTGCTTCAAACCATATATGGATTTATTAAGTTTACACACAAGGTGGTCAGAATGACCAGACTTGAATCCCTCAGGCTGCACCATATAGACTTCTTCGACAAGATCGCCATTCAGGAATGCGGTCTTTACATCCATCTGGTGTAGCTCCAAATCATAATGAGCTACAAGTACCATTATCACTCTGAAAGAGTCTTTAGAGGAAACAGGAGAAAATGTTTCGTTATAATCGATTCCCTCTCTCTGCGTAAGTCCTTTGGCTACCAGTCTGGCCTTAAATCGCTCGACCTTACCTTTAGAGTCTTTCTTGGTCTTAAACACCCATTTAGAACCAATGGGCCTACAGCCTTTGGGTAACTCAACTAACTCCCAACTTTATTCAGCATCATAGACTCCATCTCGTCTTTCATCGCATCCCACCACAGATCAGTTTGAGGTTCAAACAGCCTCATCAAATGTCACTGGGTCAACTACATGACCTATGTCAAAATCACTCTCGCCTAGATAGACTTCATAGTCTGAGTAAATTGCAGGCCTTCTCTCCCTAATGGATCTCCTAACGGGTGGATGAACCTCCTGAACTTGCGGAAGAACCTCAACTGGGATCGGTGGTAAAACCGGATCCACATCCTCCACACGCTTCGTCACGGGTTCAGGCACCACATGATCTCCCACTAAGGGCACAGATAAATTAATAGGCATGATTTCCTCGACTTCATTAATAGTACGAGAGCAACTCGGTTCGTCAGCGACATCAAACTCTAAAAATTTGGCTGTTTGAGACTCCACAATTCTTGGTCCTCCTGAAGGGGAATAGAACTTAAATCCCTTGGAGTGATCTGGGTAGCCTATGAAATAGCAACGACAAGACCTAGGGGCGATCTTACTTTCCGATGGGTTGTATAAACGGACTTTCGCAGGACAACCCCAAACGCGTAAATGATTAAGGCTAGGTCGTCTACCAGTCCATAACTCAAAAGGGGTTTTGGATACTGACTTAGACGGGACTCTATTAAGGATGTACACCGCAGTCTTAAGCGCTTCGCCCCACAAAAATTCAGGAAGATTTTTCCTACTCATCATACTCCTCATCATTTCCTTTAGAGTGCGATTCCACCTTTCGGCCACACCATTTTGCTCAGGACTACCCGACATGGAGTATTGGGCTACAATGCCACAACTCTCCAAGTATCTGGCAAATGGACCTTTATGTTGCCCGAAGGCATCATGTCTACCAAAATACTCGCCACCTCTGTCAGACCTAACTATCTTGATGACTTTCCCTATTTATTTTTCAACTTCAGTCTTGAAAATCTTGAACTTGTCAAGAGATTCAGATTTTTCTTTAATTAAATACAAATATCCGAAACGGGAGTAGTCATCTATGAAGGTAATGAAATAGGTGCTCTTACAGAGGGTAGTGGAATAAGGACCGCTGATGTACGTATGAATAACCTCTAATAAACTTGAACTACGAGTTGAGCCTTTCTTTTTAATCTTGGTCATTTTGCCTCTACAACAATCCACACATGTCTCTAGGTCACTGAAGTCTAGAGTAGGAAGAATATTTTGCTTAATTAATCTCTCCACTCTTTCCCTAGAGATATGTCCTAATCTTTTATGTCATAGCATGGAAGACTGTTCCTTAATTAGAGGTCTTTTAGTGGCAATATTTTCTACATTATAAGAGGTAGCATAGTAATTAATAGGTGCAAGACATATTCTATATAAACGATTAGATAGAGAACATTGGCCAATAAACTGTGATTAATAAAATAACTTAATTAAACCAGCAGAAATATTAAAACCATAACCAAGTCTATCTAATGCAGAAACTGAAATCAAATTCCTTCTAAATGAAGGAATATAAAATATGTCTCTCAATAAAAGTTCATATCCTGAATCAAGGACTAAACAAATGTCCCCGATGAACTCCACCTCCACCTCAGCATTGTTGCCGACTGTGAGCCTGCACTCACCCTTGCTCGGCCTCCTCCTTTTGATGAACCCCTTTATGTGCGAAGCCACGTTTATTCATCCAAGATTTAAATTTGAGGCACTCGCTCTTCACATGCCCTTTCTTTCTGCAAAAGAAGCAGCTAAGAGGCTTCTTTCCATCAGTGACGTCCTTAGTCCCTGAAGGTTGTCCAGGGTGCATTTTAGTAGGAGCTTTGGACTTCTTCTTCTTGAAAGGGGACTTGACCACAAGCAGTGCAATGTTCGTCTTCTCATTCTTCAGTTTCTCCTCCTCAGCAACACAACGCGTTATCAGATCATTTATCTTCCACGACTCGTCCTGGGAATTGTAGGTGGTCTTCAGGATGCTGAACTCTGCAGGGAGAGTGTTGAGTGCCTGGTGCACAATCAACGCTTCAGGGAGAGTATTCTCCATCTCCTGCAGTTTGGACTGGAAATAGACCATCTTCAGTATGTAATCACGGACTCCGCCTCCCCCCGAATACCTCATGGAGAAGAGGTCCTGAATCAGAGTCCCGATTTCAGAATTTGAAGACACCTTGTACCTCTGCCCAACGGCAGTCAGAAAATCCCTAGAGACGGTCGTTTCAGGAAGACCACTCAGCAGGTGCTCTGGAATGGAACGCTTCATAGTCAACAAGCAGATCTTGTTGGACTTGTTCCATGCACCGTAAAGATCTTTTTCAGCTTGAGTGCTAGTCGCTGTGAGGACTGCAGGCTGGTCGGTATTCATGACCATCTCTATATCCGCCATCTCTAACGCAAACATGATGTCGGATTTCCACTTCTTAAAGTTTGATCCAGTGAGTTTCTCAATGGTCGTCATATTATTGTGAATTGCAAAGTTGACTGTATAGAGACAAAAGAAATATCAGAGATAAATAGGGCAATACAATTTGGGCAGACTACACGCCACACAATTAGTGATTCTCAACACACGAACGAGCAACAGTTACGCTTGAGCTTTTTGCGGTTCTACCACCTTTGGGCGAATAGATTGCTAGAGCCCCGCACTACCGTCCAAATGTCCATGTGTATTCCTATGAACCTATTGCGCAAGCACCTCCTTTGGGATAATGATTGCGCACTAGTCTCAGAGAACTCCCTAAAACATGTGAAACTGTAATCTCACAAACTGACTCGAAAATGCCACTTTGGCGGCTACAGTTCTTATCAATCTACGAGACCCTTTCACATCGGGATATCTGAATATTGCCCTAACTTAATGTCGTATTTATTTGCTTAATGACGTTTGGGCACTTAATCGTCTAAAGAAAATACGACGCGCTTTGTCGGGGATTGATTTAATGAAAGCACTTTTAGTTTCAATCCCTAATATTATTTCTCTTTAATTTACTTAATGGTTTTTTTTATATTATGTTCTTTAATTGAATTAATTAGAAAAATAATTCACTCCAAAGTTATGAATGATATCAATAGATTTGAGTTAAGTTCGCTCTGATACCAACAATGAAATTGAACAAATAGAAATACGACCGAAGTGTGGAAAATTAATTCGTACCATTCTTTGCTTCAAAATCATGTTTCATCGAAGCGGCCATTTCCACGAGCGTTGAAGTGTTTTCCTTATAAAGTCCGCAGCGATGGATGATCTCGCTAGCAGGGAAAATTATCTAGAGTTTTTTTTTGTCTTCAATCCAAAAGAGAGTCAGACATGATATATATAAGCAGCATTGGACATTTGTGAGTTAATCAATAAAATGAAGAACATACAGCCGGCTAATTGGACTGGAGAACTGAAGTGATATGGCTTAATTGTTTCAGATAACCAAATATATATATATATATGTATATGTAGTTTCAGAAATACCTGAAACTACCTGGAAAGATGCAGCACAGAGATCTGATTAAGCATTCGACCACTTCAACAATGAACAGCAAAGATCCAGTGCCAAAGAGGAAAATCAAATCTTAATGTTATTAGTTGATGCCGATCCTGAGTAGACGCCCAACCTGGACCGGTTACAGGAAACTCCAAAGGGAAATAGGAAGCCTGGGAGGTCCCAGACCTTCAGGATGGCTGTTGCCTTTTCCTTGCGTCCAAAGAATGAAGAAAAGTCGTGGTCCTTTTCTCCTGTTCCAGATCTGTAGGAGAGGAGAACTTTTTGACCCGCAATTTCAGAGAGAAAAGGAACGCCCCTTTGAGTTTTCCGCTGAAATGAAAACAGAGAGAGAAGAGATCTGCCTCCTTCAAAACGATCCTTCTGGATTTCCTTAGATCTGCCTCCTTCAAAACGATCCTCCTGGATTTCCTTCTTCAGTTCTAGGCGGAAACAACCTAGAAGAGAAAATGAGGCGGACGGCGGTTTTCAAGAAAAGCTAAAACGGGCGAACGGATTTTTCAGCACTTGTTCACTCAGACTAGCCATGAGAAAATTGGTTTGTATAAGTGCCCTAGGCCTTATGCTCCGACTGACACAAGTCATGAGACTTTTAATGTAGTGTGACGTGTCACATAAATTCTACGAATATCGAAACTTAGGCTCCGTTTGGGGGGACTTATTTTCACCGGTCAAGCTGTTACGACCGCATGAACCGGACCATATTTAAGGTCCGGTTCATGCGGTTGTAACCGCTTGACCGGTGAAAATAAGTCCCCCCAAACGGAACCTTAATGATATTCCTAAATGAATATTCTTTAACTTTAAAAGTGCAATAAAATGACGGATAGATGAAACGGAGCTCCATGCAGCCTCCCACTAATCTAGTACATCAAATGACTCCTTAAGCCCCATATTGAAATCATGCTTCTGAAACACATTAGGGCGAAGTCCTTTAGTAAGTGGATCGGCTAACATGTCATCTGTCCCTAAATGCTCCACTGTAATGTCACCCTTCTTGACCAATTCCTTAACGGTCAAAAATTTAATTTTCATACGCTTAGATCCTGTGATACTTTTATTGTTCATCGAGAACATAACTGCAGAAATATTATCACAGTACATCCGAATGGGTCCAACTATAGAGTCGACGACCTTCAACTCAGTAATGAAGTTCTTAATCCACACCGCGTGAGTAGAAGCTCCAAAAAGAGCAACAAACTTTGCATGCATTGTGGATGAATTGATGAGTGTCTGTTTGACACTCTTCCACGAAATGACCCCGCCAGCTAACTTAAAAATATAACCTGAGGTAGACTTTCTATCATCCTCACACCCCGCAAAATCAGAATCAGTATACCCCACTAACTCAAGGTTCTGTACTCTATGGTAAACCAATTTCACATCCTTAGTTCCCTTCAAATACCTTAAGACTTTCTTGGCAGCCACCCAATGAGCAGGTCCTGGGTTCGACTGATATCTTCCTAGAAGTCCTACTGCGAAGGCAATGTCCGGTCTGGTACAGACTTGGGCATACATTAAGCTGCCTACCACACTAGCGTAAGGTATATCTTTCATACACTCTCTCTCGGTATCGTTCCTTGGGCATTGTGCTAAGCTAAACTTATCACCTTTAATCACAGGTACGTCACCAGGCTTACAATCAAGCATGCTAAATCTCTCAAGTACACGCTCGACGTAGGCTTTCTGAGAGAGTGCTAAAGAATGGTGAGATCGGTCCCTAATGATCTCAATTCCTAGAATGAAGGATGCCTCTCCAAGATCTTTCATATCGAAGTGCTTTGACAGAAATTGCTTAGATTCATGCAATAACGACAAATCACTAATCGCAATCAAGTTATCATCTACATAAAGAATTAAAAAGATGTATCGACTCCCACGGATCTTGAGATATATGCAGCGGTATACCTGATTTTCTACAAAACCAAAAGAAGTAACCACCTCATAAAATTTCAGATACCATTGTCTAGAAGCTTGCTTCAAACCATATATAGATTTATTAAGTTTACACACAAGCTGGTCGGAATGACCAGACTTCAATCCCTCAGGCTGCACCATATAGACTTCTTCGGCAAGATCGTCATTCAGGAATGCGGTCTTTACATCCATCTGGTGTAGCTCCAAATCATAATGAGCTACAAGTACCATTATCACTCTGAAAGAGTCTTTAGAGGAAACGGGAGAAAAGGTTTCGCTATAATCGATTCTCTCTCTCTGCGTAAATCCTTTGGCTACCAGTCTGGCCTTAAATCGCTCGACCTTACCTTTAGAGTCTTTCTTGGTCTTAAACACCCATTTAGAACCAATGGGCCTATAACCTTTGGGTAACTCAACTAACTCTCATACTTTATACAGCTTCATAGACTCCATCTCGTCTTTCATCGCATCCCACCACAGATCAGTTTGAGGTCCAGACACAGCCTCATCAAATGTCACTGGGTCAACTACATGACCTATGTCAAAATCACTCTCGCCTAGATAGACTTCATAGTCTGAGTAAATTGCAGGCCTTCTCTCCCTAATGGATCTCCTAACGGGTGGATGAACCTCCTGAACTTGCGGAGGAACCTCAACTGGGACCAAACTGAACCGAACCGAATAGCTTGCTTCGGTTCAGTTTGATTTTAGTGGTTTAAAAAAGAAATATGAATACATAATTTTTCAAATTTTTAAAATAAAATCATAGGTGCATACTTACATGCATGATGTTTATTACCGTGACTCACGTGAGAAGAGAAAAATGCGTGACTCCAATTAATAACTTAATGTAATACAAATTAAATTTTATTAAAGTGCTATCGTATCAACCGAGACGCCCAAATAAATCAAACATAATATGATACTAAATTACTAATGTTAATGCAAGTGCTAATACGATTCGGTTCGACTCAGTTTAGTTTGACATTTAAAATCGTGAACTGAACCGAACCACACGACTTTTTTAAAAATTGGAACCGTGACCGAAACGCAATCTACTAAAATCGAAACGCAGCCTACTAAAATCGAACCGAACCGTGCGGTTTGGTTCGGTTCGGCTAAGTTTTGGCTCATATTGTTTAGGTTCGGTCCAACTTTAACTCAAGCTAATTTTCGAGTGGTCTTCGATCTTCGAGCTTGCCACCATAACAACCCCGCCGAAGACTCAATCTGCCCAAGAAGCAGAAGACTTTTGACCATCGACACGACAACATTTGAATCACACAAAAAAGTATCTGCATGTCTGATCAATTTTTGCGAAATAACACGATTAAAATGTGGGAACCGGAGATTTGAAGGGAGAAAAATGATTTCTAGTTACCTCAAGTTGTCATAATTAAGGCCCCAGCAGCCATTAAAATCTTGATCCTCAAATATCATCAGTCCCTATCATATTAAGCTGGAAGAAAACATATAATTAAATTCTAGCTTTTTTTTTAAAGGTGGTGATCAGTAGGAACTTGTCATCAACCAATGCAAATTAAGAAAAAAATTATTAAAAAAAAAGTTTACTGAGCCAATCAGAAAGTGATAGATCCTCTAGGACAATGACATGGGTTTTGTTTGGGATAGTGGTGGCGGTGGAAAAAGTTCTATTCCCACCATTACCGTTATCGTTTTGCAAGCGTTTGGTTTTCTGACGGAGAGAAAAGTGCTTCTGTCAAAAAGAATTTTCAGGTCTTTTTTGAAAGCAATGTGAACTCTCCCAAACTCTTACATTCAGAAAAGTTCAAAGGAGTTTTTACGCTAATGTTTTTCTTGACAGCTTCAATCTCACCACTGATTTCCCACCGCTATTTCTCATACAGCCACAATCGTCCCAAACAAAGTCTCGGTAAAAATAGATTTATTATTTTCACACAATTCTAATATCAAAAATGATATAAGAGCATGCCAAATGACACTTGTTTACTGAAGATAATTTAATATATAAAGAAGATAACTTTGAAAAAGAAAAATGCTAAGTTCTACTAATAAGTCCTCTGTTATTTTTTTTAACCCGTTTTCAATACGTATATGTACCTAATCTGGGAGGTGCGCGACCAAATCCAACCGTAGGATCTCGTGATCAACGGTCAAGATGAAATACATCTGAAATAATCCTCCAAAACATCTGAAATACTCTCGCATTACATTCCAAATATTAATCATTAATCTGCACCGTTGGATCTCGCGATCCTACGGTTGGATTAGCTCGCGCACAATACCTACCCAAAAAATTTCGTATTTTTTTGGTATTTTATTTTTGCGAAAGCATGCCAAAAAAATGGATTAGACTCGCATTTTAAAAATTGAAAAGTTGATAAAACATGAGCATTTAGTGACGAAATTTTTTTGATCACTAAAAGCATTTAATGGCGGGACATTCGTTACCACTTTGTGACCGACTAAATTTGATCATTAAATGTCATTAGTAATATTTAGTGACGAAAAATTTTGTCACTAAAAGTTAATTTTCTAATAGTGAGAGTATATATCTTGAGTTGTTTGCTCACACTTTAGACTTTTGTTCAATGATATTATTTGGGAGTAGTTGCTATTAAGCATTAGCATATTCGGGTTCTTAGCTTTAGTTGACGAAATCGAGTTGATGTCTCCACATCCCTAGCATAGTATGGTTCTTTAGTTATTCAATTTGGGTTGATTGTCATAAAATCAAGTTGATGTCACCGCGTACGTGCTCCAACATGGAGGGGCAGCGCCCCATTGGTGAAGAAATTGGAACGTACTGATACTGACCAATTATGATGTATGATATGTTTAGAACGGTGGTGGTGGCGGGAAAAGTTCTATTCCTGCCGCCATAGTTGTTTTATAGGCGTTTGGTTTCACATTGGTGGGAAAGTGCTTTGTCACAAAAATGTGTTTACGGGATTTTTGTTTGAAAGTAGCGAACCCTCTCATTTCCATAAAAGCTAAAACGAGCTTTCCTATTTCCATGCTTTTGTTCTAGTAGCTAGGTCTACATCTCTTTTCTATTCCTACTGCGGGCTTTTCCTACCACTACTTTTCTGAAGGCTCATCTCACCACCTTTTTTCATACCGCCACAACCGTCCCAAACATGACTGTAATCTCTAAACCTCCACCTTCTACGGATGCTCTGATTTGGTCGGGTGGTTGTCGCTAATGATGAAGCCAATTTTTTTTGTACGACTTTGGATAAAAGGTAAGAAACCACTGCAACACTGTTAACCCATAAACCTTAGGGTCCATTCGTTTGGACGGAATTGACTTTATGGAATTGACATTGGCGATTAGAAATCCAATTCTAATGTTCGGCGCAACGGAATTTATGTGAATATTGACTTTCATGTGAAAACCTATGGCTTTTACTTTGAACTAAAAAATCAAATCGTCAATTCTTACCTCCGCCCATGGGTTTTCCGCATAATGGAGTGTTTTTGCCAGAGTTTTTCGGCCACGCGCGCGTGTTTCGCTCGGGCGTGCGTTTTCCTGCATGGTGTGTTTTTCGGCCGGGCACGTGTTTTTCGGTCAGACGCGTGCTTTTCGAACGGACGTTCATTTTTCGCCCAGGCGGACGTTTTTTCTCCTGGGAGCACGGTTTTTCTCTCGAGCGCGCGTTTTTCATCTGGGCGCGTATTTTTCTCCCGGGTGGGCATTTTTCGGCCGGTCGGGCATTTTTCGCCCGGGCTCGCATTTTTTCGCCCAAGCACACATTTTTCGCCTGTGCGGGCGTTTTTCGCCCGGGCGTGCATTTTTCGCCCGGGCGTGAGTTTTTCGCCCTGAAGCTCGTTTTCCGTGCGGGAACATGTTTTTTGCCCGGGCGCACATTTTTCGTCAAAACTGCATTTATTTCGGGCTGGGCGCTCGTTTTTTTCTCAGGCGCGCATTTTTCTCCCAACCGCGCATTTTTTGCTCGGGCCGCAAAACGCACACCTGGGCCGAAAAACACCCGCTCGGGCGAAAACGCGCGCCAGTGAAAAAAATGTGCGCACGGGCAAAAAATGTGCATCTAGACAAAAAGTGTGCTTCTGTGCCAAAAAATGCACTCACACCCGAAGAACTCGCGATTGGGCGAAAAATGCGGCCATAAGCCAAAAAACACACCTTGGCGAAAATTACACGTCGTGAAGAAAAATGCGCGTCCGGGCAAAAAACGCACACCTGGGTGAAAAATTGCGCTTGGGCGAAAAACACGCGTCTTAAAACATATTATGCAATTTAATGCGTTCGGCGCTGACGCCTATTTTGAGTTTTATAAAATTATTGTACAATGTCAATTCCAATACCAATTCCATCATTCAACTGAACAACTTTTGTGCCTAAATTCAAATTCTGTTGACTGAATTCAATCTTACAGCCGAACAACAAAATTGAAATTATGTACAAAGTCAATTCATGTAGATATTGATTTTCTTCGAAAAGCCAATTCCAAAAAGCAAATTCCGTCCAAACGAACGGACCCTTAGAAAATTATGGATGCTTGACATGGGGTGGTGGCAATGTTCCACTGACAACGATCTATGGTCGTAAACCTAAACCTACAACAAAGTTCACAATGTTCCGCAGCCGATAATCCTTCTACTCCTAATCTACAAATCTAAAACACACAAGTTGATTATACTCAACTTGAGCTTCAAGGGTGTAAACAAACATATTTAGTAGCCATCATATCTCCATCCACAAATGCTCATTAAAGTTAAGTAATATAATCATCACACTGATTATATTACTTATTATATATAAATTCGTGTTCTCTTTAACTTCCATAAATACATTTTTTAAAATAATTTAATATAAAGATTATTCTCTCAGTACCCCACTCACGTTTTTTCATGAGTAAGATAAAGAAGAGCGCAAGATAATATTTTTTTGTACATTTTGTTATCTCTTATATGTGTATACTATATATATAATATAGTTTTAAGAAGAGGTTTATCATTACACCATCAAACTATTTGTAGTCGTTGAATTTTCACTACAAGAAAAACTTTGATTAACAAAGATCTAAATTCTTTGCTAATTAGATAAATTTCTTCCTAATTTTAATTAGCAAGAATTAATTAGAAACACAATTTTCCTAGTTAATATGAGTCTAGCTAATTTTAGCAAGAAAAAATTTTGTTTCTATTTTGCAAGGCTTTTTAGCAAGGTAATTAGTCATTTCTAAATTAGCAAGGTTCATAAAGTTTTTGCTAATGTTTAATATTTTATTAAAATGTTATTTTAAACTAAAATAAATTGTCTATATACAAAAAAAACTGCTTTGCTCAGGATTCAAACAGCTAACCACCTACATTCAATCTACAGAGTATATCCAATTGATCCAAATCACTAATTTGTTTAAAATAGGTGATATTATATATATATACAAATAATTTATAAAATATTATAAATAATTAAATATATTATTAATTATTTCGTTTAATATAATTAATTAATGCTAATGTATTAATATATTTAAACAATAATTCTATTTTATGAGAAGAGGATAAAGAACTAAAAGATATATATTTTTAATAAAGATGGATGAAATTGCCATGGCATGTAGGGGTCGGGGTTGCAATGACCCTGGGTCCGGTTGCCACCCTGCTGGGTCGAACCGTCCCTGCTCCCCCTGAAAGTTCCCTCTCCCTTGGAAATGACCTCTTCCTTGGCCTTGAGGGGGTCCTCTTGGCGGCCTCCAGGTTGGTTAGGCGACTGGTGGTTGAGAACCCCCAGCCTTGCTCCTGCCCAACGGGGGGTCCCTGGTCCCCCTGACTTCTTTCTTCCTCCTTCATCTTCCCTCCTTGCTCCTTCCTCTCCTCCACCTGCACTTCCTTGTCGGGCCGTCCTGCAAGCGCCGTCTCGCCCTGAGCCGGCGCGATGAGCACTGGTCCTATCGGAGTCGAGCACTCGCCCAACGGGGCGAGTGCCAAGCGCAAGGTCTCTAGGATTGACTTCCTGAACTCATCGAAGTCACTCTTCTGCACGTAGTCGCCGGGAGGGGGTGAGTTCCCTAGCTCTTCACTTCCAGCCATTTAACTTACTCAAGATTTTTCCGAACAAACTGCATTCCACGCTCACCGCACCAGAATGTTGAAACCAGTTTCCTGGCTTCAGCGTTCGAAAATAGGGGTAGGCAGCTTGCCCTTACTTATCTCAGGTAAAGTCGAACGGCTAGTCGCTTAGAGCCTAAGAACCTCTCTGCTGGTGGATTCAGGTGAAGACAGACCCCGCGAGCTGCAGCGAGGAGGTCCCGCCACTAACCTGAAAGACCCGAAGATCTTCCCCTCCCAAGCCAATGCTGAGCCTGGGCACCTCGGAGAGCACTCGTAACACCTGACCGTTGGCCTGAAAGACTTGGCGAACGGAAGGCAGGGTCACTAGCTAACCTAACACACTAAGGGGGGTGGGGGTAAGGAGATGCCAACCCTCCCCAAGGTGCCCATGGGGGTCTATTTATAGAATTCTGGAAATGGTCTGCGGATAGCGTAATTCTGCCTTTTTGAATGACTATCCGCAGCTCAAACTGGTCTACCAATAGCGGAATTCCGCTGTTTGAATAGGCTAAACGCAGACCCTGATGAGAAATCCACTAGGCAGGAAAAGAGGGGGGTGAGGAGAAAACACCCGGAAGCAGAGGAGAAGACAAGTGGACGCAGAGGGTAAGTGGACGCGGCTCCTGTGCCATCAGGAGAGGGAGAAAGGAGGAAGGAGGGGGTGAGTGGGCGCTCACCCCTTCTCCACTCGCCCGCGCAGGCGAGTGAACAATCTCCCACTCGCCCAAGCGGGCGAGTGGGCGTCCTCCCACTCGCCCGCATGGGCGAGTGGACAGCCTCCCACTCGCCCAAGCGGGCGAGTGGGCCGTCCCCCCCCCCCCCCCCCCCCCCCCCCACTCGCCCAAGCGGGCGAGTGGGCCGTCCCCCCCACTCGCCCGCGTGGGCGAGTGGGCCGTCCCCCCCACTCGCCCGCGTGGGCGAGTGGGCCGTTCCCCCCCCCCCCCACTCGCCCGCGTGGGCGAGTGGACCTTGCACTCCCTTCCCCTCTCACTCGCCTACACGGGCTAGTGGGGGCCTTCACTACCCGTTCCGCCATTCCTTCTTTCCTCCCTTTCGGATGTGATTTTGCCTTAGCCGATCTCGGGTGCTCCCGAGCGGGCACTTTACTTGTTCACCTTGATCTGCCTGAGTTCGGGCTGATCCGACCAGCTCGGCAAATATGGGGGTTGTACACAAAATGCTATTTAGTTCTTCTACAACCACAACTTTTCAATTTTTGTTGGGATCATGATCCATAAAAACCACACAAAAAGATTAGAATAAAAATCCTATATGAGAAATCTCTTCATGCCTTGTCGGCTGAATTAAACCTAAAAGCAAAAGAAAAGAGAAAAATGGAGGAAGAGAAGACATATGGTATCAAGGGAGATGAAAAATGGATCTCTGAGAGGAATGTCCGGCGTTGGAGGCAGAATAGGGAGCAGGCGAGGCACCTCCGGCGATAATGGGGGTTGGGCGAATCTCCTCCGGCGAGCTGTGGGGCTGGCGAATGCTCCAGGCGCGACTACTCCCGCTCGGCAGGCGGAAGTGGCAGAAAGAAGCTATCAGGGAGGGGGCTGCGATTATGTGAGGATAGGGCATGAGATTTTAAATTTTAGTACTCAAAATAAGATCTGCTAATATCCATTTTTTGATCGGCGTATATCAATCGCCCCAAAAAAAACAGAAGTATAGCAAACCTCTAAACAAACGAACTAACTTTCGGTAGCCTATTTTACGATACTACCCGTCGTGATGTTTTCCTTGCGAGGAATGTTTGCTTACATTTAGCGTAAATTGCATTACTTCCCGGGGCCTTTACTCGTGCCAGCGTCTGTGATTCTGCCACGTATACAAAAACAGCTGTTTCGTGTATTACGATGACAGCTAATTCTCGCACTACCAGATCATCTTCTATTCACACAGATGCCTCCCCAGCTCTTATATATGGTTTCGGCTTCATGTTTTCCTCCACAATCGACTCCAGCGGAGGAAATAAATAAAAAAATATTAAAAAAAGAAGAAGAAAAAATCGATGAGAAATGAAGAGAGCTACGTATAAAGACGGGGGAGAGAGAGAGGTTGGGGTGGAGCTGGAGGTGGAGAAGGCGATGAGGAGCTCCTCTGATCTGCCGGCGCAGACTCGCAGATCTTAGACGCCGGAGGAGGAGGTTCCCTGGAAATCTCATCAGAAGGTGGACAAGATCGACCTGTGGGCGTTTCACGTTCAATTCGATCTGTCTAGATTTCTGTTTGGTTTAACCGATTTGCGTTATTTTTACGGATTTCACTTCGTTTTGTTTGCTTGTGTGAGATTTGATGACGATCTGAGCTTCCGATATTAACTGACATGGTGTTCTTCTTTCTCTAGTTCTATTGCAATGCTTTTGGGGCCTTGGTTTTGTTTATGAGCTACACCGCGGTTTGTGTTGTGTGTGTCGATTTTATCCGTTCTTGTCGGATCCGAAGTATACGTCGGTTGGCTTGATTTGGTTGAAAAGATGAATCGGTTGTGATAAGATCGAGTTTCTTGGTCTGGTTACTGATTCATTTGCTTCATTTGTTCTATGACGGATTGGATCTAGTTGGTTCTAATTTATTGGCGATGACTTTGTTTGGATTGCGGAGTACTCCTCTAATGGTGTCTTGAGATTTTTTTTAGTTATTGAGAATAATGTATTGGATATTGCAGAAGGGAGAATGGAGACGGATCTCGGGAAACTTTTCATTGGGGGGATTTCGTGGGACACCAATGAGGATCGCTTACGGGAGTACTTCAAGAACTATGGGGAAGTTGTGGAGGCGGTGATCATGAAGGATAGGACCACCGGACGTGCACGTGGTTTCGGATTTGTGGTCTTCGCCGACCCAGCTGTTGCAGAGAGGGTTGTCATGGAGAAGCATCTGATTGATGGTCGGATGGTAACTGCCATTGATTGTTGTTTGATTTCTATTTAGGGATTTAAACCTGTTTCTGTAGTTTAAATTGAACTTGCATGAAACAAACAAAATTTCATTTGATCAGCACATGCTAATTCTTTGCTGTTGATTCTCCTTTCTTCTTCAGATTGAGTTTCATTTGCTTACTTTTTATTCACATTATGTGTAATTCTAGTTCTCACAATGATGCAAACAGGTGGAGGCCAAGAAAGCTGTTCCAAGGGATGATCAGCACATACTAATTAACAGAACCAATACCAGCCTTCCAGGTTCTCCCAGTCCCGGCCGCACCAAAAAAATATTTGTAGGAGGCCTTGCTTCTACTGTAACAGATGAAGACTTCAAGAATTATTTCGAACAGTTTGGGACAATTACAGATGTAGTCGTAATGTATGATCATAACACTCAGAGGCCGAGAGGATTCGGATTCATAACCTTCGACTCAGAAGAGGCCGTCGATAAAGTTTTGCACAAAATATTTCATGAACTCAATGGGAAGATGGTGGAGGTGAAGAGAGCTGTTCCGAAGGAGCTCTCTCCGGTACCTAACGCGAGGCTACCGTTGGGAGGCTATAACTACGGTCTGAATAGAGTTAACAACTTGCTCGGTGGATATGGTCCCGTGTACAGTCCAAGTTCTGCAAGCAGCTATGATATGAGAGTGGATGGTCGGTTGGGGCAATTGACTGGCAGTAGAAAGGGTTTCCCTTCTTTTAATCCTGGTTATGGGATTGGAATGAATTTTGAGCCTGGAGCAAGTTTGAGTTATGGTGGAAACTCTAATTTCAACAGCAGCCTTGGGCATAATCGACCCTTAAGCCCGTATTATAGCGGGAATTCGAACAGATTCACCAGTCCTATTGCGTATGGTGCGGGTAGTGGTAATCCTGGTTTATCGTTTAATTCAGCAGCCCGCAATCTATGGGCAAATGGTGTTAACTATAATACAACTCCTCCAAATTCAAATTCTTACTTGAGCTCTGGAAATGGAAACGTTGGTGCTTTCAGCAACAATAGCCTTAACATGGCTGGCTCTTCTTCCCTTGCTTCTCACGGCGTGGGCAACAATTCAGGATTTACTACTGGAAATCTCGGCTACGGAACTGGGGAGAGTAATTTCGGATTGGTTTCGGGTAACTATGGAAGGAGCAGTGGTGTTGGATCTGTCAACACTGCATTTACATCAAGAGGCAACAGATATGAAGGAAACTATGCAGATTCATTTGGTGGTAGTTCAATCTTTGGGGACCGGACTTGGCAGTCAGCTTCATTGGAGTTGGATAGGTCTAGTCCGTTTGCTTATGGGCTTGGCGCTGCAGATTCAGACGTAACTGCCAGAGGTTCGACAGGTTATATTGGTGGCTATAATGCTATGAATCGGCAGATGGATAGAGGTTAGAGAATCCCCCCACTATTGTCATTTTAATTTAGATTGTGCAGCATTAATTATGTCTTTTTGGGAATTAGAATTTAGAAGAAATTTCAATTTAGGTTATTTCATATTATAGCTTTGTTAGCACCAAGCATCTTAAATGATCGCGGAGTTGATATGTGAAGTTGTTTTTTTCAATGTCATATTTTGTTCATATTAAGGCTTCATTTGGTTTAGCGGTTGCGGTTGTAAAGGGAGCTGTTGCAATGCTTTCTGTAACCCAAAGACGACGTTGGCCCTGATCTCGACCTGCGCACTTTGCGGTTGCGGTTGCGATTGCGGTTGTAAGATGTTGGCCCTGATCTCGACCTGCGCACTTTGCCGAAATTTTTCCGGGATAATTATCAGGGGTATTTTGTAAATGTACGGAGTGTTATATAAACTCATTGTCGTTCTAGAATTTGGATTATTCTGAAATCCAAAATCCGACCACTTTCTGTAACCGCCTCTGTTTTTGATCTACTGAAAAACTGACTGTTGCTGGACGTAGCCCATCTTGGGGTGAACCACGTAAATTTGTGTCTTCTGTGTTTTCATTTTCTGTTTGTTTGATCACTCTACTCTCATTTTTGTAACAATATTCCCTTCTCTTTTTTCCGTGCAATCCTTTCTGCTAAAGTGTTGATGCAAGAGTTTAGGAACTTATTATTTTGCCAACTACTATGTGTTGTCAGGTGGCGAATATGGTATGTATACACATTATTATGTTTTTGTCATGTAGTGAAGACTCCGTCTATATAAGGAGCATTAGGTTGTCGAGTTCTCACCATCCTTTAAGTGTTAGTCTTTGGGTCTGTCATTGGAGAGGGGACTGCTTTGGAGGACCCAACCTCTGGGTGCTTGGCGAGAGTTCGTCTCTCGATTGTATCTTTTATTCTATGCAATGCAAGTTCTCAATTTGATTTTAGATCTTGATACGGCCTCCGCGTATCAATTTGTCCGACCTGCCGCTCATTTAGGGTTTCCGACGGAACCCTAATTGGATCTTCCTCCTTTGCTGGTCATTTTCCCCCTCCCGCACGCGTCGACCAGCGCGACCCGAGCCTGCTCGTCTTGGTCCCTGATCGCGACCGATCCCGTGCTCGACGGGTTCTGCGCAGCTCGTCTTACCCGTCCCGCTTCGTCCACTCCGACATCGGCGAGCTAGACTCGTTTTCTGCGGCTCGTCTCAGCAGTCGCATCCCCGATCCAACTATCTGTTGATGCCCCGAGCAGCCCGACCACCTCTTCTTCGTCAATTCCTGCGATCTCCTGCACTCACAGCAACGACTCGACGACAGCTGCAACTCGACGATTCCAGTAACGACCATCTTCTTCGGCTATTCCAGCACCTTCTTTAGATACTCTGACGCTTACTCTGCCACGAGCTCCTTCTCCAGCGCGCCACCTCCTTCTAGCAGTTGTCTTCTGTCGCTGCCGTGTCCGACTGCCCCTCCTGCAACTCCTGCATCATTCTGGAAGCCCTCCTGCAGCATTCTGATAGCCTTCCTGCGACTCCTCCTGCATTCTGGCGGCCCTCCAAAGTCTCCTGCCACTTTCTGTCGGCTCTCACCCCCTTTTCCACCACGGCTCTCCTTTCGGACTCGGTGCATGCTCGTTGCGATCGAGTTGAAGTTGTCCTGGATACTCCCCTTGCCATGGTGCTTGAGATTCTTCATCGACTTCTTCCACATGCCCCCTTACAGCCCTTTCCCGCCTCTCTACTTACCGACGAGCCTCCTCCCTTCATTCCACCGCCACCCCTCAGTGGGTCGTCGATCATGAGAACCGCCGATGCTTCCTCCATTCCCAATACCCCCTTCATTCTCCCACGGCCGACCGCGGCCCCCCCCCCCCCCCCCCCCCCCCCTAATACCCTCTCCCCCATCTTCCGATTTGCACCGGTTGCCCTCAAATCTGCTCGCCTTCTGACAAGTTCGTGACAGAGGATCCACCCGGCAGCTCACCAGCCTTTCACACAAAGCCATATGATTTTTCCGCTCCCCGACGTTTCTTGGAGACCACCGCCCGCCTCTCAGCTCTCTTATCTCCCGACACATCTTTTCCACATCTTTTGAGCCCACTGTTACCCTACCCTCACATTTTTTCACTCTCACTTTGACCAGCCTTCCCATCGGGTCTCCTTCCAAATCATCACTACCTACTCATCGATCTAATGTCCGGCCCTACAACCCTCATTCAAGACCTAGATGGGTTTCCCTCATCAGTCTTCATAGCATCTGACCTCCGACCGCGGCCCTGGCCCAACTGGCGTGTTCCTCGCACGTCCTTGAGGATGAGATATTTTGCGGGCATGACAGTGTTTCACCTCTTAGGCAGTCTCATGCCGAGTTCTGAGCCCGTTTCGGTCGCTTGTCCCACAGATCTGCAGCAACCAGCCCGCCTTGACGCCTCAAAGTTTCTGATGTTTCACCCGATCTGCCCACCGGAGGAGATGCCCGAGTCTCGCCGACACGCCATTGGGACCCTTCCAGGCTCGACCTTGGCGATAAGGTCGCATTTAAAGCCGGGTGTGGTGATACGTATACGCATTGTTATTGTTGAAGTCTTTATTAGTGTTTATGTGTTTAGTCCCACACCGGTTATCGGTGTTATAAGTCTCATTGTAACTCCTATATATTTCCCCTTTGTGGAAGAATAATACGCACTTGATATTTTTCTCTTTCTTTCAACTTGGTATCAGAGGTGGAATTGACTCCTCCCTGTAATTTGGTTGCCCTAATTATGGGCAACGTACATTTCACGGTGGCTTCCTCTCTCGATTCCTCCTAATTTATCCTCTCCCGGGTGCGTGCTCCTGTTTTTATTTCTCGCTTCCGCCGTCTGTGCGTAGCCGTGATCCCGTCCTGCGCTGCTAAAGCCTTTGTCGAGCTGCTCCTCTCCCGCTCCCGTCGACGGAATGGTCGTATGATTCCATCGACGAGAGTGGACACCTTTCCTCTCAACGATCCCGTCGACAAAAGGCCCGATTGGCTCTGATTTCCGTCAACGGTGTGCTTTCCGCTCCCTCTCCCGCTCTCGTGCATTTCTCCCGATCTCCAGCGGCATCCTCGTCTTCGACGACTTCGGCGACTACGTGCGCCGATTCCTGTCGCAGTTCCCGTCGATCCCGTCTGCGTATCCCGACGATCCCGTCGAGCTCCCCTCTGCATCTTGTCAGAGATCCCGATGTCTTCTCTGTCGCTGCTCATCATCAGCAATCCCGCCAGAGCCCGTTGCAACTCCTCTCTGCATCCTCTTCCCTGGCTTGATCGACGATGGCTTCTGTTGTTCTTTTGTGCCGATCTCCCCGCCTAGAGCTTCTTCTGTCAATGCCTGCTGCTGATCCGGATCTTCCACGCCTCTATGGGCTGCTCACTACTGTTGTTCTGGAGCCTCCACCCCTTTCCCTGTATGGAGCTTCCAACTCCAGCCGCTGCTCTCTTTCCCCTTCATTTGTCGGATGATTCCATCCGCTTCCGGCCGCTGCGCTCCTGTCTCTGATGCTACCAGCTGCTGCTACCTCTTCCGAGGTGTTCATCTCTCGTCGATGGAGTTTCTTGCCTTTTTAGTAGTTTTCTTTGTGTTTTGCTTGGTTGTTCATGTTTTTTATGTGTTTCATGCCTATATGTTGTATGTTGTTAGCGTCCACCCATGTTTCTTTCGATTGGTCATGTGCCAGGCACTTTTGATGTTGGTGTTCTAATCTCAGCGGGTTGTGTCGCGTGGGACCGTGTCGTGCGAGACTGTGTCGTGTGGGTCCGCCCTTTGTGCGGATTATCCCCGATAGATTTTCCCCGACGGATTATCCCCGATCACCCTTTGATGATTAGCCCCACATCGTTTGTTCCCTTCCGCATGTTGTGTGTGTAGGTGATGTTGGTTGACCTTTCTATCCAGTGAGTTGTATCGTGTGAGAGTATCCCCGGTCACCCATCTGTTGATTTCCTTCCAACAAGTCCACGCCGTGTGTGGGACCTGCGTCGTGTGTGGGTCTACGTCGTATGTGGGTCTACGTCGTGTGTGGTTATATCCCCGAGTTGATTTTTCGGTCTAGAATTTCCTCCGGTGGCTCATCTGTTATTTTGTCCCACTTAGCCTACCTCCATTTCCTTTCTTTTTTATAGTGACCAAGCTGAAAGTTTCACCTTCAGCTTGAGGGGGAGTGTTGAAGTAAGTCTTTATTAGTGTTTGTGTTTAGTCCCACACTGGCTATCGGTGTTATGAGTCTCCTTGTAACTCATATATATTTTCCCTTTGTGGAAGAATAATATGCACTTGATATTTTCCTCTTTCTTTCAACTGTTATGTATTTTGTCATGTAGTGATGACTCCATCTATATAAGGAGCATTATGTTGTGAGTTCTCATCATCCTTTGAGTGTTAGTCTTTGGGCCTCACATTGGAGAGGGGAGTGCTTTGGAGGACCCAGCTTCCGGATGCTTGGCAAAAACTCGTCTCTCGATTGTATCTTTTATTTTATGCAACGCTTGTTCTCAATCTAATTTTAGATCTTGATACGGCCTTCGCGTATCAGAATATGAAATTATTGTAGTCAACATCAACCTAACCTTCTGTTGCATGTCTTTTTTTGTATCCTTCTATACTTTATAACTTTTTTTCCTTCCTAGTTCCTCATCCTTCCCATAAAACTAATTTAATTCAGGTACCACTTAAAGTGTGATGTTAATTTGATAATTGCTTACGTATGATTGATAAAGTTTAATAATAAGCAGTGATTGCGGAGAACTAACAACCCGCACGTGGACTATGTTGTAAATCTTAGCCTATAGTCACAAAAACATGCAATGCACTCACATTCAAATTGGAATTGTTGACGCCAGAAAAATCCTGACCTCAAGATTCGGACAAATGCAGCCGGAGACTACTTGCCCAGTGGCTCGAAGAGATGACTAAGCTGGCGACTATGAGGAAGCTATGTGAGCAACAACAACAGGACCCCAGGTCGCTGCGGCAGGGAGGTCCCACCACGTACCCAGAAGCTCCGAAGAGACTTCCCCTCCAAGACCAAAAATGGCCGAGCAGGGTACGAGGAAGGCACCAACTTGGCTAGAAAGCAAGGGTGACGGGCTCGAGAGTTCGGGAATCGGGGTCCAAAAGCTCAAGTCCAGGTGCCAATCCAAGTACCCCTGAGGTCCTATTTGTAGGAAAACCAAAGGGTAGGGGGCTTTTTATAGTCCAGCCCCCAACCCGGCGACTATGGGTTACTCGGCGAGTACCATGCCATAGTCGCCCATCTGGCGAGTATTGGGTGCTGCTCGCACAAGCCGGGCCGATACTCGCGCAGGTCTTCTGTGGTTTGACTAGCCCTGGGGCGACATACGGGATACTCGACACGTATCTTCGACCATAGTCGCCCACCTGGCGAGTATTTAGCCAATACTCGCCAACCTTCTACCGCTCCTGCTGGCTGATTTGTCTTGTGTCTTGGACTGCTGGTCTCTGTGCTGACCATTTGACCTTTGACTTCTGCCTACGTGGCCTTGAGTGGGTCCTACCCTCGAAGAATGAGGGTTGTACACAATCCCCGCTCTTTGCGAGTAACGTAGTTGCTCGGAAAGAATCATCCAACCCTTATTCGACGAGCTGTCTTTCTGGCGAGTATCGGGCGATACTCGGCATCTCGCTGGACGACGCCCGGACCCTATATATAGAAGGGGGGGGGGGTCTCTGACGGAACCGCCTTCCTGCACTCGCCTACAATGTCGCTCAACTATGCCGAGGCTGCTAAAAAAGCCATGGCTGGCCTCTCGAGTCTGATTGGCGCTCCAACTCTTCCTTCTCATGATGCCGAACTCGATGCCTTCCTCGCCACTAAGAAGAGGAAGATGGTTGCTAAGAAGAAGAAGAAAGGGAAGAAGGAGGCGACTACAGAGAACGTCGCCGACCCTTTGGGCGAGCAACGCCAGCAGCTGCTGGACGACTTGGGCCTCTCCCATGAGGGGAACTCGCCTGCTTCCGCTCCTCCTCCTCTTTTGGCAGAGGTCGCCCCGGAGGCGAGTAGGGCTGGGGCCCAGACTCAAGCCCAACCGGATCTCCCTCCTGCGCGAGGTGGGCTCTTTACTCGCCTTTTCTTTAGTTCTTGCTATCACTTTGGCGCGATTCTAACGTCTTCGATCTTGCTCGCAGATTTGCCGAATACTGGGGCTCAGGAGGAGCCTTTGGCTGTCCTGGCGCTGCGGTCTTCTTCCATGATCTCGCCTGAAGGGGGATCTCGGAGTGGTCGCTCGGTGAGGATTCTCCACAGCTCCTCCGTGGAGAAGAGGCCGATGAGCGAGCATGGGGCTCCTCTGACGAACATCATTCCTCCGCCGCCACCACCTCCTTTGCGTCCAGAGCCGGTGATCAACTCGCAACTGCCCGAGGGTGGGCTTCCGCCACCTCCTTTTAGACCTCCGCCCTCAACGGCTCTTCCGGGCGACCAGCGCCCATCAACTTCTACTGCTCCCTCCACCCACCAAGGGGAGTCCTCGCGCAGAGGCGGGACTGGAGGGTCTTCGGGCTTCTTTGCTCCAAGGGGTGGAGGGCGACCAGGAGATGGTCGCGGTCGGGGGAGCATGCCTTCTAACCGGGATCATCCTGGGGGGCACACTCCTCGCCGAGATGGCGTTCGTCGCAGCCCCTCCCCGCATCGAGGAAAGGTCTCTCCTCGCCGGCGATCTCGCACCCCTGATCGCCGACATACCCGGAGTCCTCGGCCAGGTACTTGGTCGCTGCTTTTGGATAGTCGCCACTGGCGTTCGCACTGCTTTCTGTTTTTTTGCCGGAGGTCTGACTCTTCATTTTTGTCTTCTGCAGGTCGCGCTCATACTCCCGTGGGAGCACTGATCGACGTCGTCGGGCTCCCCCCTCGCGAGTACCAGGAGAGGGCTACTCGCGCCATCTTGGATTTGGAGTCCAAGATAGAGCGGTTGTCGATCTGCGAGCCTCATCGCCGCCTGACTGATGTGGAGTCGCGGGTTGAGCGCTTGGCGGCTAGTGACCCTCACCGCCGCTTGACTGACTTAGAGGCGCGAGTATCCCTGCTGGAGGAGTTTGATACTCGCCTATCGGGTACTGAAGCTCGCCTCCATTCTATCAGCGATTTGGAGCGCAGGGTGGCAAGGATCGAGCACCGGCAGCAGCTGCACCACGATGAGCTGGTTGGGATGCGCGCGAGCATGGGCTCGGCGGGGAGGCTGGCGAGGATCGAAGACCAGCTGCGACAAGGCGAGGATGCTATGTCCGTGGCCTCCGAGCACTTCAAGCGTGCTCGCAGCATGGGCTGGGTCGGGCGTCACCCTCAGCCTCAGGATCCCCAGGCGAACATCCAAGCACAACCCTAGCTGCTGCCCCTTTTTAGTAGTTTCTTCTTTCTGTAGCTTGTAGCTCCTGGCGAGCATTCTTTGTACTTGCACTTTATTATATTTGAAGATTTATTTATCCGCCGAGTATTTGAATACTCGCTCTTCTCTTTGTCTTGCTTGACTCCACTCGTTCTTGTTGGATTTTTCTATCTTCTTTTTCTTTTTGCCGAGCATTGGTTGAATGTCGTCTGCATTTTGGCGAGCTTCTTCATGTTTCTGTGATGCAGGTACTCGCCAGCTGAAGGTCGGCAGCTTGATGCGCTCTGTGCTTTTGGCGATTTCCTTCGATACTCGCCACCCCTAGTCGTACCCGCGGAGTCGTGCTCGACAAGCCAGGATACCCGACTACTATAAATAGGGGTGGGTGGGTGAGCCTTGAATACGCTTTTGGCGATCTTCATATTCTTGTGCGAGTATCTTCCGAACTTCTACTCTTCGCCCTTCTTCGATACTCGCCTACTTTCCTTCCTTTCGAGATGACTGACGAGGCGACCATCCGGCGAGCTAACCATGCCAAAAACTTCGAGGAGAACTCTTTCAAGAAGCCGATCACGACTCGGAAGGACTTGGACGATTTCAACGCCAAGTTCGCGACGCCAGGCTACGTCGCCAGGCTTCCTCGCGAGTCTGAGTGACTAAATACTTCCTCGCCCTTGGCGATGATCTTCCCCATCCGTCACTTCGAGGTCGGTCTGCGACTTCCCTTGTGGCCGGAGTTCCGTCAGATACTCGGCTTCTTCGGGATAGTCCCCGCCCAGATTAATCTCAACGGGGTGGCGACCATCGCGGGGTTCCTGTGCTACCTTCGGGACCAGAATATCGTCTTCGACCTTTCGGTCTTTAGGCGAGTATTCTCGGTCATGGCGACCGGCGAGGGCGTCATCTTCCTGTGCAGTCACGTCTGCACGCTGGCGGGCACTTCAAATAAGAACCATCGCTGGGTGGAGCGACTAGTCGTCATCGAGGGCGACTTCGCGGGCATCTCCAGCTCGCCCATCCAGCCGTCAGAGAATGTCTTCACCGTCCCTTTTTTGCAGGAGAGTCAGGAGAAACTGCTTGACTCCTTCAGGCATTGCCGCCTGGATGTGATGCACTGGAGGAGGCGAGTAGACGAGCTCACGGAAGTTCACCTAGGGGAAGGTACTTTTCGTGCGAGCATCAGCCATACTCGCCCCTTGGCTTCGATCAGGCGACTAATCTCTGGTCTTCTTTTTACAGGCATGCGAGCTCTACCTCGCGACATTCTTCCTCCTGTGGCGAAGGCGACGACCGCCACCCAAGGGGGTGCGGGAATCTCGACGCGCGAGGTTGGGGGCTCCTCCCCAATCGTCTTATCGCCAGGGGGCGACGAATTTAATGTCGCTGGTGATGGGGCCGGGACTTCAAAGAGGCGAGCGGCCAAGGCTAAGGCCTCCAAGCCCAAGAGGAGCAAGAAGGAGGTCGCTCATAGGGATTTGGGCAAGAAGGCGGATCCCTCGGAGGCTGGCGAGCCGAGCAGCCATCCTTTCTTTAACGAGGGCACCCGAAGCGAGGATGCCTATGGTCGCCCATTGGTGACCTGGGCTGAGCGCGCCCATGAGGTGACCCTCAGCTCCAACCTCCCCGCCTGGTCGGAAGATTGGGAGGACAAGGGGGAGGCCTTCGACGTGACCTACGTCCTGTATGGTCGCGCGGACGCCGAAGTCCTGCAGGACACAACTGCCGAGGATCTGGCTCACCAGACCTCGCGCTCCCTCTTGCGGTCAGCCGAGCTGGATCACGCAACAGCAAGGCGACTACTTGAGCACGAGCAGGCGATCAAGGTGCAGGGTCCAAAGCTGATCGCCCTCGCGCTCCGGATCAAGGAGTTCGAGGTACTCGCCTTTGCGTCTTTGCTTGTTACTAAGATACTCGCCACCTTGCCGACAACTTTTAACTAACTTTTCTTCTTTTTACCTTTCGCAGGCTGCCGAGCTGGAGTCGGCGAAGAGGCTCTCCCAGGCTGAGAAGGAGCTGGAGGATACTCGCGCGGCCTTGGAGGCCGCCCAGGTTCGCATCGCCGAGTTGGAAACTCGGCCTGCCGAGCAACAACCGGCAGAGGCGGGCCCTTCTCGGGCCGGCAAGCGAATAAGGATGCATGGCGACGATATGCCATATATGCGCCGGGAGATCGCGCGAGCAACGGGGGATGCCATCCTGAATCAGCTGAAGGCCGATAATCTCCTAAAGCCGGAAGCAATGGATTTGACGGTGATGGACCTCATCCCGGCACTGCTCGCCGCGGAGTCCACCTCCCCCCTGCGAGCATCTTCGCCGCTACCTAGCGATGTCGAGGACGACGATGACGAGGATGACGATGATGATGATGACGACGATGATGGCGATGATGGTGCTGCTGATGAGGCCGATGTAGATATAGAAGGCGAGGATGTCGCCTAGTCGCCTGGGCTCCCTTTTTGCTCGCCCAGCGATCTTTTTTGTGCAGTTCTTCAGTATACCTGTAACTTGTAGTACACACAAGAATTTTTTGCATATGAAAGGAACTGGATTGATTGCTTGCCTGTTCTTCTTTCTTGTACTTACTTCCTTGCTTGTGTGTTGCTTAGACTCCTAGGCTCGAGGCGAGGTTGAGTGCTCGCTAGGGTCTTAGGATCTCGGCGAGGATGAGTGCTCGCTCCTGCATACTCGCTAATGCATGCTCGCACCATCATACTCGCACCTGCATACTTGTAACCGCCTATTTGCTCCCAAGGCCTTGACTTGCACCTAGTGAAGAGCTCGTTTAGGATTTATGCAATAATCAATGGAGCTTTTCAAGGGAAGGCAGAAGTAGGGTTCAACAGTTGGGGAGGCCCGGGGGGACATATCATCCCGAGGCCTCTCTCCTACTTGAAAGCCTGGTGTCTTCAAAGGATGACGTCAAGTACGGCATGGCAGCCGGACAGGTCCAAGGGACACACCGTCCTTAGGCCACCATCCTACTTGGATGCTTGAAGTCTTCGTTCTTCGGTCGGTCGAATCGATCACCTCTTTGTCCAAGTCGGGATATTGGCGTCCAGACTTCCTCCTGGTAATCCCTCCAGTCGAATGAGAAGCGCAGTCGATAAGAACCGTGACCCACATGCAAGGGGGGAGCTGATCTCGACCGTTAATGCAGAGGCTTGGTCTTAGAGGGTTGCTGAACCGAGGCACTGTCCCATCATCCGTTCTGGGTTTTTACGAGGTACAAGTCGGAGGCTCGTTTCCCAACTGGCGGTGATGGATATTAACAAGCAGATCGTCCGGTAGGGAATGACAGTAGGGGGATTCCAATGGAGCACCTTCCAAGGGATCACAACATCCTAAGTTCCCCATCCTACTCGGGTGCTGAATGTCGACCCAACCTGTTTCCTGTTGCTCAACAATTTGAACGGGGGGTTAAGCACACTTAAGCACATTAACTCACACAATAGGAGGAAGAACTCGGAAACGAACAACCGAGGCACTGTCCCCTGATCAGTTAAGTCGATCATCTCTTCGTCGAGTTGGGAGGTCGGCGTCCAGACTTCTTCCTGATAATCTCACCAGTCGGATGAGAAATGCCGCCGGTGGGAACCGCGGCCAACGTGCAAGGGGGGAGCTGATCTCGGCCGTCATTGCAGAGGCTTGGACTTAGGGGACGTATAACCGAGGCATTGTCCCATCACCCGTTCTGGGCTTTTACGAGAATCAAGTCGGAGGTCAGTTTCCCAACCTAACGCGGAGATCGGCTTTGCCTGCTTTTCTTCTTTTTCTTGAAAACACATTTTTGACGAAGCAGATAAGGGTGAGCACCACCTTTGCCGAAGTCGATTATTCCTTCGTCGGATTTGGAGGTCGGCGTCCAGACTTCTTCCTGATAATCTCACCAGTCGGATGAGAAATACCGCCGGTGGGAACCGCGGCCAACGTGCAAGGGGGGAGTTGATCTCGGCCGTCATTGCAGAGGCTTGGACTTAGGGGGACGTATAACCGAGGCATTGTCCCATCACCCGTTCTGGGCTTTTACGAGAATCAAGTCGGAGGCCAGTTTCCCAACCTAACGCGGAGATCGGCTTTGCCTGCTTTTCTTCTTTTACTTGAAAACACATAGCTGGAAGTGACAAAAGACTCACCATTTCCCATGTTTCAGGGAGGTGATGGTTTTATTTATGGACAATAAATTTACAGGGGTGAGATGTGTACATACTCCCGCTTAGCAGCCAAACCTTTTCAGGTTGTCGCCCTTCCAGGTGTTTTCCAACAGCTCCCCTTCATGATGAAGGGTTCTTCCCGTCTTGGATTGAGCTTCCCAACGGCGGCTGCTCTTCCTGTCGCGTCCGCCTTCTTTCGCTTACCTGAGAAATCAAACAAGGGAACCATCCAAGATCGTCATCCTTCTCGCCTTGATCTCCAGGTTGTCAAACGTGTTCGTAAGAACGACGTAAAGATGACACGGACAGATCCCCCGCTGCACACCAGGATCCGGTTGACGGTGGAGTCTTCGACGATCGCATGAATCACCTGAGCATCATGGAAGGGATTCTCATCCCTGAACATGCCCTCCGAGAAAGTGATTTCCTCTAGCGGGGATGGCGCTTGAGAGGTTGGAGTGACATCTTGGCGGTAGGCTTGGTGGAAATTCGTTTTGCAGAAAGATCCGAGCTCCGCTTCTCCAAAACTCACTCCTACTTCCCCGGCCCTGATCCTTCCTTGACATTCTTGGCTGACCCGATCCTTATTCCTCCTTCGGCTATTTCTCCGGTTACGCCTCTTCCCCCGACGGATAGGGTCGTCTCTCCCCGAGCAATAATTCATAGCGGGATCTTTGAATCCTTCTGGCACTGGCGCGGCAAGGATCTCCTCGCAGAAGGGGCTCCTCCCTCCTACCCGGCGACGATCCTTCACCTGGCGAGTATCACCACCATACTCGCCATATGGGCGAGTATCCTGGTATCTCGCCTGCTCCTCCTCTTCGCGGAATCGGATTCTACCAGCTCCCCGCGAGACTTGCGAGTAGAATTGTGACCTCCTTGGTCGCTCCATCTCCTCTCCATGCTCCTTCCCTGCTCGCCGAGGGTGAGCACCTTCTTCGGTCAGAATCGGGCGATGAGGTGAGGTCGTCGTTCCTTCCGTGCGAGATTGAAGGACTACTCGCAAGGACTCTTCTGTCCGCCGCGCGAATTCCTCGAAGACTGCTAACGTCACAAACTCGCCACCACCGGCCGAGTTGCCGACAGCATCCTCATGGTCGCCTACTATAACCATCTTTTCTTCCCACTAAGCTTTCTTTCTCTGACTACTGTCCACGCTCACCGCACCAAAGTGTTGACGCCAGGAAAATCCTGACCTCAAGATTCGGACAAATGCAGCCGGAGACTACTTGCCCAGTGGCTCGAAGAGATGACTAAGCTGGCGACTATGAGGAAGCTATGTGAGCAACAACAACAGGACCCCAGGTCGCTGCGGCAGGGAGGTCCCACCACGTACCCAGAAGCTCCGAAGAGACTTCCCCTCCAAGACCAAAAATGGCCAAGCAGGGTACGAGGAAGGCACCAACTTGGCTAGAAAGCAAGGGTGACGGGCTCGAGAGTTCGGGAATCGGGGTCCAAAAGCTCAAGTCCAGGTGCCAATCCAAGTACCCCTGGGTCCTATTTATAGGAAAACCAAAGGGTAGGGGGGCTTTTTATAGTCCAGCCCCCAACCCGGCGACTATGGGTTACTCGGCGAGTACCATGCCATAGTCGCCCATCTGACGAGTATTGAGTGCTGCTCGCACAAGCCGGGCCGATACTCGCGCAGGTCTTCTGTGGTTTGACTAGCCCTGGGGCGACATACGGGATACTCGGCACGTATCTTCGACCATAGTCGCCCACCTGGCGAGTATTTAGCCAATACTCGCCAACCTTCTACCGCTCCTGCTGGCTGATTTGTCTTGTGTCTTGGACTGCTGGTCTCTGTGCTGACCCTTTGACCTTTGACTTCTGCCTACGTGGCCTTGAGTGGGTCCTACCCTCGGAGAATGAGGGTTGTATAGGAATGTTCCATGTTTAGTATTGCTCTATATTATTTGTATTACATGGAATGGAATCCTTCCTTGTTAGATCTGTAATTATATTGAATAAATAAAGGAACACATAACCATTATAATATGTTGGGGAGTAATGAGTAGTTGGGTAAAAATTCCAAGATTGGAGTCAGTCCTGAGGTATTATGTCGAATAAAGAACTCATCAAACTAACTTGGCAGGGACAACTCTAGCCAGTAGATCACTAGCAAATGGTTGCATCATCTTGTTCATCATTATCATAAAGGTATCGACACACTTGAGAGACTTAATGACACGAACATCCTTTTGAACAAGTAATCCCGAGCCTTGAATGTTTTTTTTTCTGTCACTTATACGTATGCGTATTTGGTCGTAATCATTTTGCAAATCGATATTCGAAAAGATCTCTACACCACAGTTGGTTGAATATATCATCTAGGCCTGGAATGGGGAATTTGTAGCAGATGGTCAAACATATCATTTAGGCATGGAATGAGGAATTTGTAGCCAATGGTGAACTTATTGATCATTTTATTGTCTATGTACATTCTCCAAATCTTCTTCGGTCGCTTCGGTGTTAACAATGTCATGATTGCTCATGGACTTTTACTTTCTTGGATGCACACCTTCTGTAATAGTTCTTTCACCTTTACCTTGAGAATCTTGCTCTCACATGGACTGATTTGATATTGTGGGAGATTTGGTTAGCTTGCCCCTAGGGATGATGCCGGTGCAATGTAATGTATCCCATTAGCTAAAATCCTCATGGAAACTCGTCTAGAAGAATATCATTGAATTCGCCGAAGATTGATTATACTTCCTCCATGATTACCCCAACATCACAGAGTTCTCGTCCTCAATACTCCCGTTGGCAACTAGTATGTGCACTTCACATATCGAGTTTCTTTCTTATCCGGCTTCTTAATTATTCAATTATCTAGATGATGGTCTTCTTTCTGTCATGCGAGTACTCTATTGGGATATCCTTCTTTGATGGTGTGGGTGTTAATTTTTACCCCTTCCTTTCCACTTGGTTAAGTGTTGAGTTGGCAATCACTTATTAGGTCTGTGTAATATTGCCAATGTCTTCCCATAAATTTGTCACAAACATTAAGAATGTAAATTTCATTGCAATGGATCTCTTGTAATATCGATGGAGAATAATACTAAACATCTTTCAGAGACCTTAATATTCGGAACCTTCCGAATTCAATGGATTTAGAATGGACCAGGTTGCACTTATACTTTGAGATATCAGACTTCACCCATTCGTTGGATTATGATTTTTTTCTTAATTGTTGTTATGATGACTTTGAAATATTTATCGTTAACTGCACATTTGGTTTAAGAGGGACTCTCTTGTGATGAGTCGTCTATCTTGTGTGATAACATAATCTTTTGTACTACCCAAAAGATTTCTCCATGATCTATGTATCCAGCGTTACACACTTTGTCGAAAGAGTTTACCTCTCAACCATCATCCCATGGCTTCTCATAAATGTTATGTTGTTTTTCATCGTTATCATCGAGCCAATTTCTATGATCGTGGAAATAACTCTCCCAATTACCTCTATGTAGATCGCATCCTTTGCCCATGTGTAACTTGGTCATGCATGTTATGAGTGTGAGAGATTGAAATAAAAGAATTTATTATTCCAAAAAATCTAAGTTATTACATGAGAGTTCCTCTCTTTATATAGAGTAGAGGAGGAAGAAGTATGAATAATTTGGAGATGTGAGACTAAATATAAGGAAGAAAAATACATTGGGCCCTTTTGTGGGTTTTGTTCTTGGGCTTTATAACACTCCCCCTCAAGTTAGAGCATATATATCGATCATTCAGTTTGACATAAATATCCGAAAAAGAGGAAGAAACTGATTTGATGAAGACATCAACTAACTCCTTGTATGAACGAACAAACATAGTGCATATTTGTTGTTTGACAATTTCCTCTTTGATGAAGTGACAATCAACTTTAATATATTTTGTTCTGTCATGAAACACTAGATTTTTAGATATGTAGATTGAAACTTTATTATCACAAAACATCGGTAGAGGATAATCGTAGATTTCTCCCAAGTCTTTTAAAAGTGTTCTCAACTACTTCAACTCACAAAAATTTTGGGTCATACTTTTGTATTCAACTTCATCACTTGGCCTGGATACTATTGCATGTTTCTTGCTTTTCCATTTTCTTCTGACATATGTGCAAAATCCAGGAGTGATTTTCTATCTTTTTTTATCTGCATAACTTGCATCAGAATGTCTTAATGCGTAAGTGATTGTTTCTTTGAAACAACAATCCTTTTCCTGGAGACCCTTTTATATATTCTAATTTTTCTCTAATAACTTGCAGATAACACTCTCTGGGAGCCTGCATGAATTGACTGACCCTTCCAGCAACATATAAGATGTCAGGTCTGGCTGCGGTAAGATAGATGAGTTTACCTACTAGTTGTCTTTATCGAGTAACGTCTTGTAGGAGAGGGGGTGTCTCGTCCCAACATTTGTCAGTGTCCATAAGCATGAGATTCCAAAAAATTTTGTTCTAAGGATACCAACTTCATTGAGTAGATCTAGACCATACTTGCGTTGAGAGAGAACTATGCAGTTATTGTGTCGCGATTTTAATTCCCAAGAAGTATTTTGGAGGGTACATATCTTTGGTAACAAAATGCCCCCGAAGATGTTTTTTAGTTTTCTCTATTCTAGAGGAGTCATTTCTGGTAAAGAGGAATGTCGTCAACGTAGACAACGAGACTAACTAGGTCGTGATTCATTTTCTGTATGAAAAGAGAGTGATCGACATTGCTTCTGGAGAAACCAATAGTAGAGACAACCTGATTGAATTTGTCAAACCATGCGCGAGGGCTTTGTTTGAATTGACTGATCCTTCCAACATTATAGGAGATGACAGGTCTAGTTACAACAAGCTAGATGAGTTTACCGATCAGATATTTGTATCGAGTAACATATTGTAGGAGAGGGGATGTCTCGTCCCAAAGTTTGTCAGTGCTCATAGACATGGGTGTTGAAACCAATACTTGGTCTCTTGTGGAGCTCGGGCCCTCAAAAAGGGGGGTGACCTCACACCTACTTCTCTCAAGGGAGAGCGTTAGGCCGAAGACTTAAGGAACTAAGAACAGGACCGAGGGCTCAGCGAGGAGGTCTCACCACACACCCAGAAGATCTTAGAGCGCTTCCCCTCCCAAATCAATGCTGAGCACGGGGCACCTTTGGAGGCACTCTTCCCCCCACCAAAGAAACCTAGGGAGAGAGTAGCCCAAAAGAGAGTGATGCCTCTAAAGGTGCCCCCTTGGTCATATTTATAGATTTCCGAGCTTGGTCTGCCAATAGCCAAATTCTGGCCTAAGAGATTACAAAAATGCCCCCAGGATTGGCCTGCTAACAGCCAAATCCCGTCGTTCTGAGACGCTGAACGCAGACCACCTCTGGGGCGGGGCGAGTGGGGGCCGGATGCCTCCCCGCTCCCCCCCCCCCTTTGGGGCTGGGCGAGCAGGGGGCGGGCCCGCCTCCCTCGCTCGCCCCCTTACTAGGGTTGGGCGAGCAGGGGGCAGGCCGCCTCCCTCGCTCGCCCCTATGCTGGGGCCGGGCGAGCAGAGGGCAGGTGATACGCCCGAAATAGGTATACGTATTACACGCAAGTGCACGTGCCGGATCAAGTAATAATAAGTGAGTAAAGATCATTTCCACGGAGAGGTGGTGAATTTAGTGCTTGCAAATACAAGTTGTGTTTTTTCTTTAAATCCAAGTTAAACAAAACGGTGGTTTGTAGAGCATTCAAATTAGGAATGATAAAAACTACTAATTAAAATAAACTATGGGTAGTGGAGAAAATTACTTGGTTATTAGTTGAGAAAGATAATCTTGTACTGTGATTTCCTAAGCCTAGTGTGATGAATTTATAAAGGTGACTCTATGAGATGTGTGGTGGAACGTCTTGCGACGATTTTAAGGTAGAAGATCCGTATCTCTCGATATCGGAAATCCCTAGCCTCTATTTCCCCCTTGGGAGAGACAAGTACCGCATAAAGATCGAAAACCAAAGTTGCTAATACCAAGGGGAAATGTCTTTCTCCCTTCAAATACTATATCGGATCTATAATACACTTACGCAACTCCTCTCTCGAATTATGGAGCGTAGTAAAAAGACGAAACCTTGGCCAAAAGTTTCAAATAAAGATTATAGATTCAATAAAGATGTCCAACAAACATTCATAAATTAGTTTTCAAGCATTCATCATCACAAAAGGCAAAGTAATCTCACAATACAAGATTAAAGGTAATTAGTTCATGACGGCGGAGAGAACACAAAACATAGTTGGGAAAATCTTACAAAACATGAGGGGATTATCAACTAAATCACGGAGGATGTTTCCGCTGAAGTTCCTCCTTCGATCAACCCGGTGAAAATGCAGCAGCCCTCTTGTCGCCTCCTCCAAGTATATAAAGTCTCCAATGGAAAATGGTGTATGGAATAGAATTGGGGAAGAAGATGAAGAGGAATAGAAATCTCTATATTAATCCTCTACACCCTCTCTCCATAACTGCCATTAATTTCGAAAATTCACTCCCAAAAAAGGTACAACTTCTGCCCAAGAGACACCTCCTTTCAGATTTGCAAACTGCGGTTAATTTGATTTTGAAATTCTGAAATTCGTCCAGAAAAGGTTGCAACCTGTTTCAGGATCCTGCAACTCTTTTCCCAGGACAGCATTTTTGAACAAAAATCCTTCTTCCAACTCGTTCCTTTTGACTTTTCTTGCAACAATACCTAGGAAAAAGACCGATTTAGTTATAAATTAAATAAATATGCATTTACTCATATTATAACTTCAATTAAAATAGTTTTCCCAAAAATGTTAAGCAAATTGTCTAAAACAAAGGCTAAATAACTTCTTTTTTGAGAAGTTATCAGCAGGCCGCCTCCCTCGCTCGCCCCCTTACTGGGGCTGGGCGAGCAGGGGGCAGGCCGCCTCCCTCGCTCCCCCCTGCTGGGGCCGGGCGAGCAGGGGGCAGACCGCCTCCCTCGCTCGCCCCCTTCCTGGGGCCGGGCGAGCCGGGGGCAGGCCGCCTCGGTCTCCCCACTACTGAGGCTGGGCGAGCAGGGGGCAGGCCGCCTCCCTTGCTCCCCCCTCCTGGGTCCGCCCAGAAACTCTCCCGCTCCTCTCCTTGCCTGGGGCGGTGCTAAAAAATATTGGGCCTAAAGACATCTTGGGTCCCAGGGGCCCACTCGGCGAATACAGGGTTGTACACAATCCCCGCTCTTTGCGAGCTTGTCTCAAGCTCGGAAAGAAAGTCCAGCCCTGCATATTCGTCGAGTGCCGCTGAGTGGAGTTGAAAAGACTCCACACCATCCCGGGAAAAATTTACTTAGCCTCCCAGAGAGGTCAACCTGCCCTGCCGGCTAGTGAGAGTCCGGTCAGCGGAACCACCTCGGGGGAAAAATTTACTTAGCCTCCCTGAGAAGTCAACCTGCCTTGCCGACAAGTGAGAGCCCGGTCAGCGGAACCACCTAGGGGGAAAATTTTACTTAGCCTCCCTGAGAGGTCCACCTTCTCGCCACCGAGCGATCCTCGGCCCTGCCAGCTTGGTGGGAGCCTGGTCAGCAGGCCAGCTTCGGGGCTAAGTACTTTGAAAAACTTCCGGCCACCGAGCGATCCTCGGCCCTGCCAGCTTGGTGGGAGCCTGGTCAGCGGGCCAGCATCGGGGCTAAGTACTTTGAAAAACTTCCGGCCACCGAGCGATCCTCAGCCCTACCAGCTTGGTGGGAGCCTGTTCAGCGGGCCAGCATCGGGGCTAAGTACTTTGAAAAACTTCCGGCCACCGAGCGATCCTCGGCCCTGCCAGCTAGGTGGGAGCCTGGTCAGCGGGCCAACATCGGGGCTAAGTACTTTGAAAACTTCCGGCCACCGAGCGATCCTCGGCCCTGCCAGCTTGGTGGGAGCCTGGTCAGTGGGCTAGCATCGGGGCTAAGTACTTTGAAAACTTCCGGCCACCGAGCGATCCTCGGCCCTGCCAGCTTGGTGGGAGCCTGGTCAGCGGGCCAGCATCGGGGCTAAGTACTTTTGAAAAACTTCCGGCCATCGAGCTATCCTCGGCCCTGCCAGCTTGGTGGGAGCCTGGTCAGCGGGCCAGCATCGGGGCTAAGTACTTTGAAAAACTTCCGGCCACCGAGCGATCCTCGGCCTTGCCAGCTTGGTGGGAGCCTGGTCAACGAGCCAGCATCGGGGCTAAGTACTTTGAAAAACTTCGGTCCACCGAGCGATCCTCGGCCCTGCCAGCTTGGTGGGAGCCTGGTCAGCGGGCTAACATCGGGGCTAAGTACTTTGAAAAACTTCCGGCCACCGAGCGATCCTCGACCCTGCCAGCTTGGTGGGAGCCTAGTCAGCGGGCCAGCATCGGGGCTAAGTACTTTGAAAAACTTACGGCCACCGAGCGATCCTCGGCCCTGCCAGCTTGGTGGGAGCTTGGTCAGCGGGCCAGCATCGGGGCTAAGTACTTTTGAAAAACTTCCGGCCACCGAGCGATCCTCGGCCCTGCCAGCTTGGTGGGAGCTTGGTCAGCGGGCCAACATCGGGGCTAAGTACTTTGAAAAACTTCCGGCCACTGAGCGATCCTCGCCCCTGCCAGCTTGGTGAGAGCCTGGTCAGCGAGCCAGCATTGAGGCTAAGTACTTTGAAAAACTTCCGGCCACCGAGCGATCCTCGGCCCTGCCAGCTTGGTGGGAGCCTGGTCAGCGGGTCAGCATCGGGGCTAAGTACTTTGAAAACTTCCGGCCACCGAGCGATCCTCGGCCCTGCCAGCTTGGTGGGAGCCTGGTCAGCGGGCTAGCATCGGGGCTAAGTACTTTGAAAACTTCCGGCCACCGAGCGATCCTCGGCCCTGCCAGCTTGGTGGGAGCCTGGTCAGCGGGCCAGCATCGGGGCTAAGTACTTTTGAAAAACTTTCGGCCATCGAGCTATCCTCGGCCCTGCCAGCTTGGTGAGAGCCTGGTCAGCGGGCCAGCATCGGGGCTAAGTACTTTGAAAAACTTCCGGCCACCGAGCGATCCTCGGCCCTGCCAGCTAGGTGGGAGCCTGGTCAGCGGGCCAACATCGGGGCTAAGTACTTTGAAAACTTCCGGCCACCGAGCGATCCTCGGCCCTGCCAGCTTGGTGGGAGCCTGGTCAGCGGGCTAGCATCGGGGCTAAGTACTTTGAAAACTTCCGGCCACCGAGCGATCCTCGGCCCTGCCAACTTGGTGGGAGCCTGGTCAGCGGGCCAGCATCAGGGCTAAGTACTTTTGAAAAACTTCCGGCCATCGAGCTATCCTCGGCCCTGCCAGCTTGGTGGGAGCCTGGTCAGCGGGCCAGCATCGGGACTAAGTACTTTGAAAAACTTCCGGCCACCGAGCGATCCTCGGCCTTGCCAGCTTGGTGGGAGCCTGGTCAGCGAGCCAGCATCGGGGCTAAGTACTTTGAAAAACTTCCGTCCACCGAGCGATCCTCGGCCCTGCCAGCTTGGTGGGAGCCTGGTCAGCGGGCTAGCATCGGGGCTAAGTACTTTGAAAAACTTCCGGCCACCGAGCGATCCTCGACCCTGCCAGCTTGGTGGGAGCCTAGTCAGCGGGCCAGCATCGGGGCTAAGTACTTTGAAAAACTTACGGCCACCGAGCGATCCTCGACCCTGCCAGCTTGGTGGGAGCTTGGTCAGCGGGCCAGCATCGGGGCTAAGTACTTTTGAAAAACTTCCGGCCACCGAGCGATCCTCGGCCCTGCCAGCTTGGTGGGAGCTTGGTCAGCGGGCCAACATCGGGGCTAAGTACTTTGAAAAACTTCCGGCCACTGAGCGATCCTCGCCCCTGCCAGCTTGGTGAGAGCCTGGTCAGCGAGCCAGCATTGGGGCTAAGTACTTTGAAAAACTTCCGGCCACCGAGCGATCCTCGGCCCTGCCAGCTTGGTGGGAGCCTGGTCAGCGGGTCAGCATCGGGGCTAAGTACTTTGAAAAACTTCCGGCCACCGAGCGATCCTCGGCCCTGCCAGCTTGGTGGGAGCCTGGTCAGCGGGCCAGCATCGGGGCTAAGTACTTTGAAAAACTTTCGGCCACTGAGCGATCATCGGCCCTGGCAGCTTGGTGGGAGCCTGGTCAGCGGGCCAGCATCGGGGCCAAGTACTTTTGAAAAACTTCCGGCCACCGAGCGATCCTCGGCCCTGCCAGCTTGGTGGGAGCCTGGTCAGCGAGCGAGCATCGGGGCTAAGTACTTTGAAAAATTTCCGGACGCCGAGCGATCCTCGACCCTGTCAGCTTGGTGGGAGTCTGGTCAGCGGGCCAGCATCGGGGCTAAGTATTTTGAAAAACTTCCGACCATCGAGCGATCCTCGGCCCTGCCAGCTTGGTGGGAGCCTGGTCAGCGTGCCAGCATCGGGGATAAGTACTTTCGAAAAACTTCCGGCCACCAAGCGATCCTCGACCCCGCCAGCTTGGTGGGAGCCTGGTCAGCGGGCCAGCATCGGGGCTAAGTACTTTGAAAAACTTACGGCCACCGAGCGATCATCGGCCCTGCCAGCTTGGTGGGAGCCTGGTCAGCGGGCCAGCATCGGGGCTAAGTACTTTAAAAACTTCCGGCCACCGAGCGATCATCGGCCCTGCCAACTTGGTGGGAGTCTGGTCAGCGGGCCAGCATCGGGGCTAAGTACTTTGAAAAACTTCCGGCCACCGAGCAATCCTCGGCCCTGCCAGCTTGGTGGGAGCCTGGTCAGCGGGCCAGCATCGGGGCTAAGTACTTTGAAAAACTTTTCATCACATTAGTTATCATATTACATGCAAGAAAAATAAAGCCTGAAAGTAAACAATCGTACTACATGGACTTAAGGGTAGAAACGTTTCTGGTCGTCACCGCTTAGCTCAGGACATCCCTTCTTTGTCTCCTACTCCCAGGCATGGTCCTCCTCGGTCCCTACCGGTTGTCGCTGTTGCTGCATCGGACCCCTTGTCTCCCCTATTTCCAAAAACTCAGGGCAGACGGACGTCGCGTGACCTTCCTCCTGATGGAAGTCACAGTAGGGTAACGCCACCCCATTCCCTCCTCTTCCTCTTCTTTCTGCTTTTCTGGCTCTCCTCCTTCCTCCCCAACCAATCTCCATAGTTTGCTGAGGCGGTGGAGGGGGTGCCCTCGGTCCCTGCCTCCACCTTGGGTGGTCGGGTCTCTCCCCTTGGAAGTTCCCCTCTCCTTGGTCAAACTTTCTTTCGGGATCTTCCATGCTCCCTCTCTGCTGCCTTGCCTCCGACTCACTCAGCTTGGCCAACCTCTTTGCGAACTCCGGGTTGGCTCCTCTCCCCCAATTTCTTCCGCCGCCCTTTCCATCAATTCCTCGAAGGACAGAGGGGCCTTCCGCTTTAGGCCCATTTTGAAGAACCCCTCCCGCAGCCCTACTATGAAGGCCAGTTGGAGGGTGAACCCTGACACCTCCTGGACTTGCAGGACCTCTTCCTGGAACCTGTCCACGTAACGAGCCAACAACTCCCTTGGCTCTTGCCTAATCTTGAAGAGTGCATCGGCATCCTTCTTCATCTTCTTCGACGTCGAGAAGCGCAACAGGAAACCTCGACGCAGATCCTCGAAGGCCCAGATAGACCCCACGACGAGCTGGTGGAACCAGTCCCTTTCCTTCTCCTTCAGGGTGGTGGCAAAGTGATGTAAACTCCACTAGGGTTTTGAAAAATTAAATTCTTTTAATTGAAAATATTTTATTTTGTTATAAAAATAATGAAATTTTGATTTTCAATTAATACGTGGATTTTAAACTTGAAGAGGGCCGAGCGGCCAAAACAAAACTTTCGCGTGCACAACTACTCTTAACGATGAACTTCCCAAAATCCGTTGATCATTATCTGAGAGAAACTCCCTCGAGCATCTAACGAGTTGAACCGTTGCGAGATTCGTACAACCACAAGCACATCACAAACAATAATTTATGGATAACGGTAATTAACATAGCGATAACGTAAAGGCAAGCTCAAAGTTATTTAAGGTTGTCGACCGGCAACTGTAGAGGAACGAAAAATCGTTTCTCTACAAATCCGAGTTGCCTCTTTCTTCACCGTGAGTGGGATTTAATAGGGGGAATTGATGGATTTTTTCTAATATCCCTTTCCTTTTCAATTTGATTATTACCGGCTAATACTTTCCAAATATTTTCTAAATTCAACTTTGCTGGGTAATAACATTCCAAATAAAAAATCTGCTCTGCTTGATTTCCGAATAAGGATGTCTAAGATTTGGGCTTTATTTTATGGTGGATATTTGGCGTCTCATGAAATTAGGATTTGTCATAATTAATTTATGCGTCCCCTCAATATTTTTAAGCTTTCCTTTAGCGTTCTTACTACCTAAATTACCGAACCTTTTTATTTATGGTCTCATCGGCCGGTCAACCCGACGAGCCAAATCAAGAACATGAAATGAGAATGGGTACATGAAAATACAAAAATAAATATATAGGTAAGAACTAGATGCGACGAAGGATGCATCACAAAGAGCCGACACTGGAAGGCATCCGACATAGGCCTGATAGAGACCATGTCCTCGAACCACTGCAGGTGCAGGACTGGGTCATCCTTGCCGGAGTAGTAAGACATCTCCGGCCCCCTGAACCCCTCTGGAACCGGGGCCGAGAGGATCAACTCACAAAAGGGACTCCCCCCCGGCTCGGCGGGTGATTCGTTCTCGCGGAGTAAGCTCGCAAGCCTCTGCGCTCGCCGGGCTACTGGACAGCCGCCGCCTGGGGGGGGGGGGGGGGGGGGTCTTGCCCACCCACATCTGCTCGACCCCCTTTGGGGTGGGGCGAGTGGGGGCCGGATGCCTCCCCGCTCGCCCCCTTTGGGGCTGGGCGAGTGCGGGCCGGATGCCTCCCCACTCGCCCCCTTGGGCCTGGGCGAGTGGGGGAAGGCCGCCTCCCCACTCGCCCCCTTGGGGCTGGGCGAGTGGGAGCAGGCTGCCTCCCCACCAGCCCCCCCTTTGGAGGCCGGGCGAGCGGGGGTCGGATGCCTCCTCACTCGCCTCCGTCGGCACCTCCTTCCCGGATTGCTGTCCGGGAGTGTTCACGCCCATCTGCTGGGGCGGGACCTCCGGACCGCCTCCTCTCTCGCATTCGCTTATCGTGGCAAAAGCTAGCTGCAAGGTCTGCAGGACCTCCCGCTTGAAGTTTTCGAATATCTCCATCGTCACCACAGCCACTAGCGGCTGCGAGTGGCCTGGGTCGGGTCCATCTCCTCCATCTCCAGCCATGGAGCTCAGCTTGAGATTTTCTGTGCTGGTCACTCTCCACGCTCACCGCACCAAAAATGTTGAAACCAATACTTGGTCTCTTGTGGAGCTCGGGCCCCCAAAAGGGGGGTGACCTCACACCTACTTCTCTCAAGGGAGAGCGCTAGGCCGAAGACTTAAGAAACTAAGAACAGGACCGAGGGCTCAGTAAGGAGGTCCCACCACACACCCGAAAGATCTTAGAGCGCTTCCCCTCCCAAGCCAATGCTGAGCTTGGGGCACCTTTGGAGGCACTCTTCCCCCCACCAAAGAAACCTAGGGAGAGAGTAGCCCAAAGAGAGTGATGCCCCTAAAGGTGCCCCCCTTGGTCCTATTTATAAATTTCCGAGCTTGGTCTGCCAATAGCCAGATTCTGGCCTAAGAGATTACAAAAATGCCCCCATGACTGGCCTGCTAACAGCCAAATCCCACCGTTCTGAGACGCTGAGCGCAGACCCCCTCTGGGGCGGGGCGAGTGGGGGCCGGATGCCTCCCCGCTCCCCCCCTTTGGGGCTGGGTGAGCAGGGGGCGGTTCGCCTCCCTCGCTCGCCCCTTTACTGGGGCTGGCCAAGCAGGGGGCAGGCCGCCTCCCTCGCTCGCCCCCCTGCTGGGGCCGGGCGAGCAGGGGGCAGGCTGCCTCCCTCGCTCGCCCCCCTGTTGTGGCTGGGCGAGCAGGGGGCAGGCCGCCTCCCTCGCTCGCCCCCCTGCTGGGGCCGGGCGAGCAGGGGGCAGGCCGCCTCCCTCGCTCGCCCCCTTTCTGGGGTCGGGCGAGCAAGGGGCAGGCCGCCTCCCTCGCTCTCGCCCCCTACTGGGTCTGGGCGAGCAGGGGGCAGGCCGCCTGCCTTGCTCCCCCCCCCCCCCCCCCCCCCCCCCCTCCCTCCTGGGTCCGCCCAGAAACTCTCCCGCTCCTCTCCTTGCCTGGGGCGGTGCTAAAAAATATTGGGCCTAAAGACATCTTGGGTCTCAGGGGCCCACTCGGCGAATACAGGGTTGTACAGTGAGATTTCGAGCAGACTTCGTTCTAAATTGACCGTCATCATTGAGTAGATCTAGAGCATTCTTGCATTGAGAGAGAACTATGGATTTATTGCGGAACGCAATTTCAATTCTCAAGAAGTGTCTTGGAGGACACATATCTTTGGTAACAAAAGACTCTTGAAAATGTTTCTTAGTTTTCTCTATTCTAGAAGAGTCATTTTCGGTAAGAAAAATGTCGTCAATGTAGGCAACGAGAATAACTGGGTCGTTGATGGTTTTCCGTATAAAAAGAGAGTGATCAACATTGCTTCTGGAGAAACCAATAGTATAGACAACCTGACTGAATTTGTCAAGTCATGTGCGGTGGATTTGTTTGAGACCATACTTTCTGATGCTTACACACCCGAGACTCCCCCTGAGTAACATAACTAGGAAATTGCTCCATATGGACTTCTTCGTGTAAGTCATCATAGAGAAAAACATTTTTGACATCAAACCGAGACATTTGTCAATTTCGGTTGACAACAACAAAGAAGAGGACCCATATAATACTAATACGGACAATCGGAGAGAATGTGTCAAAGAAATCAACAACATATGTCTGTGTGAACCCCTTAGCACACAACTGGTCTGATTAATATTACCTTTAGAGATGCAGTAAGATAAGAACTGTTGGCTCATGTATTCTTTCGCATTATTTGTTCGAATAATTTTGAGTGACATACCGAACTAAGTGTGAATTTTGTTATAAAATTTTAAGAAAACGGGAAAAAGGTCAAAACGTTCCTTCAAATGATATACCCAGGTACTCTGATATCGCGTGAGAGTTTGAAATAAAAGAATATACTATCCAAAAAATCTAAGTTGTTACACGAGAGTTTCCTATTTATATAGAGTAGAAGAGAAAGAAGTACGAATAATTTGGAGATGTGGAACTAAATACAAAAAGGAGGAAAAATGCAATGGGCCCTTTTGTGGGCTTTTGTTCATGGGCTTTAACAATCACCATTGTGATATCTACTTTGGCCCCTCCTGGCAAAAACATCCCCCTCTTCCTTGCTCAAGCTAGACAAATTCTGTCTTAGCCCACAATGGTCGATGAACCCGTGGCTATCCTAGATCCTCACCTGGGAGGTCTTGAGCTTAATTTTCCAGTTATACCATATCAATATCTCATAATGGTTATCTTTTTGGGTATTGAGTAAATTCTATGTCAACCAGCTGCACGACAAGGCTACTCAGATCACTTAGAAAGGTCTTGATATGGCGAGCTGCTGCATAGAGTTGATCTTTGCCATGATGTTGCTAATTGCCATTACTGGCATTGGTTTCTGTCATATTTCAAGTATGTCAAAGCTCTAATATCACCTGAAGTGGATTTAGAAACGTCAAATCCTTGAGAACCAAAACCCCACACATGAACTAATGTTAAAAATCCTAGTCGCCACTCACAAACACACACAATTCAGGTTCAAAAGGGATTCGTCCAATGTTTAGCATTGCTTTCCTATGTTATTAAAGGCACAAGGCGTGAAGGGTCCTTGGAGCTTAGGCGTAAGGCGCAGCCGTGTGCCTAGCAAAGGCAAGATGCAAAAAATAAGAAAAATATACTAAAGGTAATATGATAACAATACTAAGTATAACAAAATTCTTAACATAAAACATCTACCATAGTAGCATTAGTGTTTAAAAATGCTGGACAACAATGTTGGACAGAAAACTGCTATATGGAAGTGTTGGACAGCAATTCAACACTTGTAGACTGCTGGAACAGCAGTTTTAAACATGAAAACAGCAGTTTTGGTCCTTAAACCTGTTGGTCTCGGGTTTAAAATGCTGGACAAGAGCTTTGGACAGCTAAACTATCCTGAAGTGCTGAAACTGGTGTGAAATATTGGGGATTGTAGACAAGAGCCAAACCTTGTATATATTTCTCTATGTATAAAATACAATGTATGAATACAAATATATAGGAGGGAGAAAGAGAGAAAAAATCCTTTTACATGATGTGAGACTAAAGAGAAGAGAGAGAAACAATTGGATGAGAAAAGATTGTGTCGTAAATTATTATGGCCCAATTGGGGCAATATATAGAGAATACAAGATGGTAGGATTGTGACACCTCATCAATCCGTGTGATACAAGATGGTAGGATTGTGACACCTCATCAATCCGTGTGCCTCATACAATAAAAGATAATAAACCACTAAAAATAAACCCAATAAACCCAATACTCCCCCTCAAGCTGGCGCGAAGATATCAAGCAAGCTCAGCTTGCCATATGTAGAAAGGAGCCGGGAAGGCCCAACAGCTTTGGTGAAGGCATCAACAATCTGGTCTGCAGACGGGACATAGGACGCTGCAAGAGTCCCTGAACGGATATGCTCCCTGAGAAAGTGAATATCCACCTCAATATGCTTAGTCCTCTCGTGCAGAACTGAGTCAGATGCTAGCATGAGAGCAGACTGGTTGTCACAAACCAGTGTCGAGGAACTAGAAGGAGGAAAACCAAGCTCGGTCAAGAGAGTACGCATCCAAAGAAGCTCGGTGGCGCCATGGGCCATAGCCCTGTACTCAGCTTCAGCAGAGGAGCGAGAAACAACGCTCTGCTTCTTGCTCTTCCAGGAAATAAGATTGCCACCATAGAAAGTGCACATCCCCGAAGTGGAACGACGATCAGTTAGGGAGCCAGCGTAGTCAGAATCCGTGTAGCAGGTAAGATCGGAGGATGGTGATGAACGGTAGAAGAGCCCGAGGCCAGGTGATCCCTTCAAGTAATGAAGGATCCTAAAAGCAGTATCCAGGTGAGAAGTCCGGGGAGCATGAATGAACTGGCTGACCATACTCACAGCAAAGCTAATGTCGGGGCGAGTATTGGTCAGGTAGATAAGTCTTCCAACAAGACGCTGGTATCAGCTCGGATCAGGGAGAGGTTCGCCAGATTCAGCGTGTAATCGGTGGTTCGGGTCCATGGGTGTAGAGACTGGAGAGCACCCAAGAAGGCCAGTATCACTCAGAAGGTCGAGTGTATACTTCCGTTGAGACAAAGAGATCCCCTGGTGAGATCTGACAACCTCAATCCCAAGAAAGTACTTCAGAGGCCCCAAATCTTTGACCTCAAAAGCCTTTTGAAGTTCCCCCTTGATCTGGATTATCCCTGAGCTGTCGTCACCGGTAAGGATGATGTCATCCACATAGACCAAAATAATGACCCTACGACCATCAGCAGAGGTCCGAACAAAGCAGGTATGGTCGGCATGACATCTGGTGAAGCCACTCTGAAGAACAACAGTGTGGCGCAGCGGAAGCGTGGTGGGCCCATAACCCACAGGTCCCAGGATCGGAACCTGGCTCTGATACCAAATTGGATGAGAAAAGATTGTGTCGTATATTATTATGGCCCAATTGGGGCAATATATAGAGAATACAAGATGGTAGGATTGTGACACCTCATCAATCCGTGTGATACAAGATGGTAGGATTGTGACACCTCATCAATCCGTGTGCCTCATACAATAAAAGATAATAAACCACTAAAAATAAACCCAATAGAAACAAATAAAAAGGCTCCAATATGGGCCTTTACATGGGCTTTTCGAACACTCCCCCGCAAGCTGGAGCGTACAAGTCATAGGCACCCAGCTTGGACAGGAATTGATAAAAAAGGGTACTTGGTAGGGCCTTGGTGAGAATATCAGCAACTTGGTCAGTACCCGGAACATGCTTTAATTCGATCTTCTTCATTTGAACTTTCTCCCGGATGAAGTGACAGTCCACTTCAATGTATTTCGTTCTTTCGTGGAAGATCGGATTCATTGCTATGTGTATAGCAGCTTGACTGTCACATAGTAAGATAGCTGGTGAGGAAAGTTTTACTCCTAGATCAGCAAGAAGACTTTCAAGCCATGTGAGTTCAGAAACAACTAATGTTATCGAACGGTACTCTGGCTCAGCTGAAGTTCGAGCAACCACAACTTGTTTCTTACTACACCAGGTAACAAGGTGATCTCCAAAGTAGGTACAAAATCCACTAGTAGACCGCCGATCATCCAGGGAACCCGCATAATCTGCATCAGAATATGCAACCAATGTTGGAGTTGAAGACGAGGTTTTGTATACCAGCCCTTGACCAGGGGCTGTTTTCAGATATCTTAGGATACGTTCGACGGCCTGAAGATGGGAAATTCGAGGGAGATGCATAAATCGGCTGACAACCCCAACAACAAAGGATATGTCTGGTCTCGTGACTGTTAGGTAAATCAGTTTCCCAACAAGTCGTCGATTGTACTCTGGATTTGGAAGAGCAAGATCGTTATCAGAGGCATGCACACACAACTTGTGATTGACATCCATATGAGTGTTAATCGGCTTGCATCCTGAAGAAGATCGAGACAGTACTTTCATTGAGAGATGACAAATCCATCAGGACGCCTTGCGATCTCAAGACCAAGGAAGTATCGAAGGTTCCCCAGATCTTTTGTTTGAAAAACAGAGCTAAGGTGTTGTTTGACCGCTTGTATCCCTTTGAGTCATTTCCAGTGATTAGGATGTCAACAACATATACCAACAAAAGAACTGTTCCTGTCGTTCGATGTCGAGTGAAGGGAGAAGTCTGCCGAGCTGCGAGTAAAGCCAACCTCCCGGACAACCTTACTGAACTTGTCAAACCATGCACGAGAAGATTGTTTGAGACCATAAATTGACTTCTTAAGATGACAAACTCGGGACTCCCCCGTGGTCTCAAACCTGGGAGGTTGTCACATGTAGACTGTTTCCTGTAGATCACCATTTAAAAAAGCATTCTTGATATCCAGTTGATGTAAGGGCCATCGACGATGCACAACTACGGAGAGGACACGAACTGTGTTGAGTTTGGCCACTAGAGAGAATGTTTCCTCATAATCGAGACCTTGTTATGTAAAGCCACGTGCCACCAGTCGGGCTTTCAGCCGGTCAATGGTCCCATCAGGAGCATGCTTGATGACAAAGACTCATTTACATCCAACAGGAGTCTGGTCTGGAGGGAGAGGGACCAGGTTCCATGTCTGGTTAGCCTAGAGGGCCGTCATTTTTTCTTCAATGGCTGCCCGCCAGCCTGGATGTTGGAGAGCCTCCTGCACAGAGTTAAGTATAAAAGTAGAGGATAATGAAGTAGCAAAGGTTTGAAGTTGTGGGGAGAGGCGATGTAAGGATACATAATTTGCCAAGGGATGAGCGGTGGAGGCCGGTACCGGATCAGCAGAGCGCAAAGTGTCAAAGGTTGAAGCCGACTGCATTGGGGCAACAGAGCGAGAAGGGCGACGGGTGTAGACACGGAGAAGAGGTGGTTTGTGGAGAGCAGGAGCAGGGTCAGGAAGGAGTAGTGGTAGAGTGGTGACTGGAACAACAGGTCTTGGGAAGGATGATGGTGGAAGAGGTGTGGTTTGTGTGGAGAAGAAAGGTTGGTCCTCCTGAAAGGTAACATCTGCAGAAACAGTCACTTTTCGGGTAGCAGGAGAGTAGCAGACGTAGTCTTTCTGAGTACGAGAATAGCCGACGAATACGTGTTTGGCTGCTCGGGGATCCAACTTGTCCTTGGACGGGCCAAGTAGGTGGACGTAGCAGGTACAACCAAATATCCGGGGTGTGAGAGAGAATGCCGAAGTGGAAGGAAAAATGAGGCTAAACGGAGTTGCATTTTGGAGAACGGAGAAAGGGAGACGGTTAATGAGATTACATGTTGTAGACAGCGCGAAGTTCCAATAGGCTTTGAGTACCTGCAAGTGGATCATGAGAGACCGAGCAACATCGAGGAGATGTCTATTTTTCCGTTCAGCAATGTCGTTTTGTTGGGGAGTATAGGCACACGACGTCTGATGAATGATCCCAAATTCAGAGCAGAGATTAGCAAATTCGTGACACGTATATTCGCGAGCATTATCTGTCCGGAGAGTTTTTATATTTTCGGAAAATTGCGTGTGAATCTCAAGGACGAAAGCCCGAATTACACGGGGAAGCTCGGAGCGGTCACAAAGTAAATATAACCAAGTTGTGCGAGAATAATCATCAATAAAGGCGATGGAATAGCGATAATCAGAGATACTAGTAAGTTTGTACGGAGCGGTCCCTTACCAATGATACTCTGCGTCCGTCGATCCTGCATCAGAAAAGAAGGTGTGAATGTTACTGAGCAATCCAAATCGACAGTGAGACGATTGACGGAAAGTAAATTAAATGGGGAGCCCGGGACATGAAGGGCCGAGCGAAGAGACAGAGAGGCATTAAGGAGGATATCAGCAGAGCCGGAGACAGGAACGGTTTCGTCATTGACCACTGTGATATACTCAGGATGCGGAGAATTCAAGTATTGATGTGGCTTCATCGAGGTGATATGGTGAGTAGCACCTGAATCCACTATCCAGCGTGGGCTAGTGGAGAGACAAACGATACCTTCATTGGAGATGGAGCTAACGGAGGAGACAAAGGTAGGCGGCCGGCCGAGCATGCCATGGATTTGCTGTAGCTGGAGGAGGACTTCTTCAAGATCAGCACGAGTGGCAGAAGGACTGTCAGCATCAATAGAAGCAATCATACGAGGAGGAAGACCATGTTTGCGGTAGCAAGTCGCCTCAAGGTGTCCATCCCTACCACAGAAGGAACACTTAGGACGTGGCCGGCCACCGCGACCCCTTCCCTGAGACCCTAAACGACGTCCACGAGCAGGAGAAGAGAGAGATAATAATGACTCAAAAGATTGTTGAAGGAGGGCCGGTGAGGGAGGTCCAGTAGTATCAGGAGGTGGTGATACCTTTATCAGCATGGAGCACACATCTGAGAGTGAAGGAATAGTAGCAGACGAGAGGATCTGAGCTCGAATGCTCTGAAGATGAGGCGGGACACGAGCCATCATCATGACAATGCAAACTGCTTCCTTCTGAGCACGTTGGGCAGCGAGATCCGTAGTAGCGGGCTGATGTCGGATCCAGGGTTCAGCCAGAGTCTTAGCCTGAGCAACAAATGAGGTCAAGTCAGCAGCACCGCCAGTGTCAAGAGTCTGAAGATGTCATGTAGGTGCTGGAGACTGTCCTTGCCGGAGTAGAGAGAATGAAGTTCATCCCACATTGCCTTGGCCGTCTCGTGATACATGATCATGCGGTAAGGTTCGCCGTCAAGGGAGTTGAGAAGCCAAGTCTGAACACGACCATCGTCCCGTAGCCAGTCATCCGTAGGAGCAGAAGTAGGATCCTTAGTGAGATGATGCAGAAGTCCCTTAGAATGAAGTACCCTTCGGACATAATGCACCCATTCTACAAAGTTCTTCCCAGTAAGAGAGATGGTGGTGATCCTCAACTCATCACGCACCTCAGAAGCAGGAACCAAGTGGACTGTAGGAGTAGATGCAGGCAGCTCCGAAGACCCCGTCGAGGATCCCATGGACAACAGGCACGGTCGCAGAAGCGAGCAGAGGCAGCGAGCAGAGACAGCAGCGAGCAAGGGAGACCGCGCGAGCAGAGATATTGCTGAGAGGTGGAGACCGCTAAGCAAAAGCAGCGAACAGAGCTCCCAGCGAGCAGTGATCGCGCAAGCAGAGGGAGACGGCGCGAGATCTCGTGAGCAGCGGCAGCTGGGAGACGGCGTGGGATCGCGCGAGCAGCGACAGCGCGGGATCGCGCGAGCAACGACAGCTGGGAGACGGCGCGGAATTGCTCGAGCAGCGGCAGCTGGGAGATCGCTGGAAGAGCTGCAGTTAGATGGAGATCGCGCGAGCAGAGGAGAAGAAGCTGCGGGAAGGAGAGGGAGCCCGTAAGGGAGCTGCAGTCAAAAATTTTGGAGATCGCAGGGAAGGAGCTCGCAGAGGGCTGGCGGTCAGAAATTTTGGAGACCGCAAATTTGAACCTCCCTCTGATACCATGTAGACAAGAGCCAAACCTTGTATATATTTCTCTATGTATAAAATACAATGTATGAATACAAATATATAGGAGGGAGAAAGAGAGAGGAAATCCTTATACATGATGTGAGACTAAAGAGAAGAGAGAGAAACAAATAAAAGGGCTCCAATATGGGCCTTTACATGGGCTTTTCTAACAGGGATCAATGGAGCACCGAGACGAGAACACCAATGACTGAACATGAAACACTTCTCTTCTATTAATTTGCAGAAAGTTACAAGTTACAAATGAACAAGACTGAAAACAAGTCGCATATAACTCGATTTATGACAGCAAAAAAAGAGTAAAGAAATTGGTCGCGGACAGTGTCCGCTTTTCCTCCACAGCACACCACACAAGTGCTACTCGCTACCTCCCGGCGTTAACTCCTAACGCCTCGCGTTATCTCTCAGGTCACTTCTCGCAAGCTCGCAGCTCGCACTCGCAGCTCGCTAGCCGCACTCACAGCTCGCTAACCGCACTCGTGTACACTAATACCTGACGTTATTTTCTTAACGCTCCGCGTTAGCTCACGATTACTCTCTCTCAAAAGACCTTCTTTAGGTCGCTTCCCGAACTCGCTCAGAGTTCTCTGCTATCTCGCTCAAATCAATATCTGTCTTAGAGGGGGGGGGGGAGGGTCTAACCCTCCTATTTATAGGAAGGGGAGAGACCTTTTAGAAGTATAACGCTCTAAAGCCGGGCGTTAGCTCACTTCAGAAATCTAACAACTGGAATCCAGACTTATAGACTGCTGTAACAGTAGTTTTGGATCGAAAAACAGCCGTTCTAAAAGTAAAAATTGTTTTCCACGCTTTTAAAAATGCTGGACAGAATCCGGAAGTGCTGGAACTCCATTACATACTTGTAGACTGGTGAAACAGTAATTTTGGAAAGGAAAACATCAGTTCTAGAAGTAAAAATGGTGTTCACATATTTAAAAATGCTGGGTAGCAGTTTTGGACAGGAAAACTGCTGTCCGGAAGTGTTGGAACTGGAATCCAGTACTTGTAGACTGCTTGAATATCAGTTTTGGAGAGGGAAAACAGTGTTCCACCATTTCCGGAGGAAGACCAAATGAGGGGAGAGGCGTGCCTGGCTATTTGATCCAAGCGCGTGCCTAGGCACGCCTGGACTGTGGCTGGCTTAGGTCGCCCACTTTAGCGCGGCTGGCTATTTGCATGGGAGCCTTCCTAGTCAGTCATGTAATTAATGACATTGAATAGATGAACTAGTAACTATTTATATGTTAAGAGTAATAAGTTCCAAGATAGGAACTATACCCCATTTACTGGGCCGAGTTGAGTGAAGAACTCGTCAAATGATTGTGTATTCCATGTTATTGTAGCCCACATTGTATATCTAGTTAAATCATTTTGAACATCAAATGGTTTGCCTATAAATTTCATGTAAGGGGTCTCCACTATCCGTCGCCGATTAGGTTTGATATGCATTCATACATGACTCTCATCTATCTATATACAAGTTCAAGAGGTGGTTATTCTCAAAACCCACTAAGGTGTTGAGGGAAGAGTGGGAGAGTGGGCAAACCCACAAATTCCACAATCTCCACAACCAACCGCCCATGCAAGACCACGCGCAACCGTGACGCCCACAACCACGCGCGCTACCGCGCGCACTACCGTGCGCGCTCGGCTCGCGTAGCACTACCGCGCGGCGCTACCACGCGGTAGCGCGCGCGGTAGTGCGCAGGCAGGCACCCCCCCACCCCGAGTGAGGTGCGGCCAAGCCGCACCCCATTGGGGGTGCGGCCAATCCGCACCCGCACCCTTTGAGGGGTGCGGCCAAGCCGCACCCCCCTTGGGGTGCGGCAAAGCCGCACCCCTCTCCGCAACGGGGTGCGGCCAAGCCCCCTCCCCCCTTCCGTAGGGGGGCTCGCAGAGGGCTCGGCTGAAGTCACGCCCCTCGTCGGGCGCGACCGGAGCCCAATTCCCCTTTTTGGGGCGCGACTCCTCATTCCTCCGTTCGCTCAGAACGCTCCGTGCTCATAGCACGCCCAGAACACTTCCGTGTTCGTTGCATGCCCAGAACACTTCCGTGTTCGTTGCATGCCCAGAACGCTTCCGTGTTCGTTGCGCGCTCAGAACGCTTCTGAGCGCGCTCAGAGCACTTCCGCACTCCGGGCACGCTCACTTTTTGTCTTTCCTAATTTCTCAGATTGCAGGACTCGCTTGTCGCCTTTCTTACCTTCAACGAAGCTGCCCGAACTACCCGAAATGCTCGAAATGCCCGAACTGCCCGAAGGGCGAGACGGTCATTTACGAAAAATGGCGATCTGTGTGCTCCATATCGACCAGCGTGATTCGCCCATCAGGTGGTTATGGTGGTTACAACGGCAAAATTACTGGGCTACCCCCGACCAAAGCTATAAAAGAAGCCTCAGGCCTTCATTTCAAGACACCTTGCCTTCTGCACCCGAGAGAGCTCCTTTGAAGATTTCCTTGGAATTCTCCTTCGACGCTTGAAGATCTCCTTCGGCGCTTGAAGATCTCCTTCGAATCTTCGAAGATCTCCTTCGAGCCTTCGAAGGTCGCGAAAGGCGACTCAGCCTTCTCACTTTTGTTCTCACCAGCATTCTCACTTTCGTTCTCACTACTGTTCTCAGAAGGAAAGGGACTTAGCTTTCCGAGAAGTGACATGTCACCTTCGGAGATCTTTCTCTCTCTCATTGTAACGAGCAGCGAGCGGCCTGTCGCGCTCGAGCTCTAAGTCTCTAATTGTAATCCCCCAGAAGATAGTGAAAGTTGGCTGGCACAGCTCCAGCCTTGTGGTTTTTCACCATTTCCGGGTTTTTCACATTAAAAGTTCTCGCGTCACTTACTAGCTTACTCTTTGACTGTTAACACGCTCGGTTCGCTTCCGAGCTAAGACGGTTCAAGTCGACCGGTCTACCAAAGCACCCGAGCGACCCGCAACAAGGTTACGCATATTTTATCATGAGTCTTGTAAGTATGTGTTGAGATTATTATTATTAGTATTTCCTGTAAGGTGGTTTAGTCCCACATTGTCAGTCCGTTGTTAGGTCTCTCTTGTAACCCTTTATATAAACCCGCTATGGATGAATAATACACAATTAATCCTTTTCCCCTTTCACATGGTATCAGAGCCGTATGGTTTCTCCCACGGGCTCTCGTTTCCGATCCGCCATCTCCTCTTGCTTCCACTGCCGTCGTTGATCTCTCACAGCCACATCGAGTGTCTTCTGCTAACTGTCCTAGTTGATCGTCTGACCTAATCGATCGCGTCAGCGACTTTTCCTCGCGACGTTTCCTTCCGCCAGCCTCAACACCCGCAGTCCTTCCGCCAGCTTCAGCACTTCCTTCCGCCAGCAGCAGGGCTCCTATTGGCATCGAAAATGCGGCCCTAATCTGATGGCATTTCCGGTGTCGCCCTATCCTGGAGGTTCCTGCATGACCTTGGTTAGTTTCTCACCCTATGAGACAATCCTAGTTTCTATCTAGGTGTTTGTTGTGTTCCTTCCTTGGCTCCTTGATTTTTATTCTTGGACCATTATGTCGGGGACGGACGACTCTACCTCTCTCTCTTTCGGTGTCGGCGTTTCCTCAGCCACTGAGATGTCTAGTGGCTCCACTCGGACCGGTCATGACCACAATACTCCTCAAATCACGACAATACGTTTGGACAACTCCAATTTTCTTCCGCGGTCTCGAGCTATTACTCTCGCCTTGAAGAGTTGGCGGTTGTTCGGTTATGTTCAGGGCACGATTCTGGCACCTGCCCCGGGTTCTCCTGACTGGGCCCAGTGGGAATCTAAGAATTCCCTCGTTATGTCTTTGCTGACTAACTCCATGATTGACTCTATTGCCCGGAACTATCTCTTTTTAGAGACCGCCGCAAATATTTGGAAGAGGGTCGATGCCACTTACTCCTGCCGGGGCAATGCTGCCCAGATTTATCAGCTGCGGCGGAAGATATTTCTTCTTCGTCAGGGTGATCGGCTTCCATGTCTACTACCTGGAGTTCACTCAGTTGTTTCAAGAGTATGATCACTTCGACCATCTCACTCTCGTGTCTCCTGCGGATGAGCTCCTTGTCCGAGCTTGTGAAGACAGGAACTACATTTTTTAGTTTCTTCATGACACGCATCGAGATTTCGATCAGATCAGTGTTTAGATCCTTGGGCGCACTCCTCTGCCCTCTCTTCTGGAGGTTTTCAGTCTTGTTCAACAAGAATTTGATAGGAGATAGACATGGAATCCTGATACTGCTCCAGAAGGTTCTGCCCTGGCTGTTCAGTTTGACAGTAGAGCTCCTCGAGACTCTAGGCCCAAGTCCCTTGACAAAGATCATTTGCTCTGTGATTACTGTGGGAAGTCTCGTCATACCCGGGCCACCTGTTTTTGTCTGCATTGCTTTCCCACGCCCTGGGGGGGGGGGGGGGGGGGTTCTTTACCATGTGGCGGTCGTGGGTCTGGTCGCTCTCAAGGTCACTCTACTCAGTCCCGCTCTGCCCACCTGTCTAATGCATCGGAGGAGACACCAACTCTCCTTGTCCAGCCCGCACCTCCTCTGACACTGTCTGCTGATGAGATCCATGTCTTCTGCCGCCTGGTGCAGGGCCAATCACTGGAGTCTTTTCTGTTCTCGTCTTCGTATGCTCATCAGGGGCTTTCATCCGCTCATCATGCATCTTCTCGTCCCTCTACTCACTGGATTATTGATTATGGAGTCACAGATCATATGACCGGCTCTCCTACAGGTTTTGTGTCTTTCCTTCCTTTGTCTGGTAGGGACAAGGTGAGCATTGCGGATGGTTCCTTATCTTCGATTGCTGAGAAATGAACCATCTCCTGCTCCTCTCTCACTCTTTCTTCTGTCCTTCATGTACCCAAATTTACTCGCAACCTTCTCTCCATTAGTCATTTGACTAACTCTATGAATTGCTCTGTGACATTTTTTCCCTCATCCTGTGTTTTCCAGGACCTGAAGACGGGAACGGTGATTGACTCTGGTAGTCTAGTGGATGGGCTCTACGTGTTTGATTCTTCCACTCCGGCTTCCCCTCCTCAGGCTCTTCATGCTGATCAGGCGGTCACCTTGAAGTATTGACATTGTTGCCTTGGACATCCTTCTATTATATCCATGAAACGTTTATTCCCTGCATTACCTACTTTCTTAGTTGATAATTTTCATTGTGTTGCTTGTGAACTTGAGAAACATCATCATACTTCTTTTAATCATGTTTCTTCTCCTAGTTCTGCACCTTTCCATCTTATACATAGTGATGTTTGGGGGACTTGCCCTGTTGCTTATATTTCTGGTTGTCGTTGGTTTGTTACTTTCATTGACTGTTTTTCCCGCATAACATGGGTATACCTAATGAAGACTAAAGATGTAGTTTTCTCTCTATTTCAGCGTTTTCATAAAATAGTTTCTACGCAATTTGATGTTTCTATCAAAATTCTTCGGACTGATAATGGTCGTGAGTAATTGATTCTCAATTTGAACACTATCTTGCTCATCATGACATTATTCACCAAACATCTTGTGTTTACTCACCTCCTCAAAATGGGGTGGCTGAACGCAAGAATCGTCACATTTTGAAAGTTGACCGGCGTATTCTTCTTCAAATGCACCTTCCCAAGTATTATTAGGGGGATGTCGTTCTCACTGCCGCCTACCTTATTAATCGTATGCCCTCCTATGTCCTCAGGTATAATAATCCCCTTCACACCCTTCAGGTGTCTCCTACAAATCTGCAACCTCGAGTTTTCGGCTGTGTTTGTTTTGTCCATATTTATCACAGGTCTAAACTTGATGCTCGTGCGCACAAGTGTGTCTTTATCGGCTATTCTCCTACCCTAAAGGGTTACAAATATTTTGACCCTGTTCACAGGAAGACTTTCGTAACTAAAGATGTCACGTTCCGTGAATTTGAGAGCTATTACGGGCTCTCACTTCAGGGGGAACTTCTCATGCGTTGGAAGTGAGCTATGTTCCTTCCACTGATTCTCTTTCGACTCCGTCTATCACCCCGTTACCCATTCCTCCATTGTTCCCTTTTCACTCGACCCCGTCTCCTATGTCTCCTGTTCCTACCCTTACTGCTCCTTTGGTCAAACCCCCTACTGCTCCTCTGGTCAAACCCCTACAGGTTTACTCTCGTCGTTCTACTGGAACAAATACATGGGCTCCTATCAGAATCCTAGAGTCGGTCGTGATCCGTCGTTAGGGTCTATTACTCTAAAGGAAGGTACCTCTACTCAACACCCGTTAACCCAGTTCGTCTCTTATTCGTCTCTAACGACTTCCCATAGAGGATTTGTCTCATCCTTGTCTGCTACTTCCATTCCTACATCGTGGCAGGATGTCATTTCTAATGACAGGTGGAAGGAGGCTATGCTTGAAGAAATGCATGCCCTTGATAAAAATCACACATGAGACTTGGTACTGTTGCCCAAAGGGAAAACCGTCGTGGGATGTAAGTGAGTCTTTTCTATCAAGCAGAACACCCTGGGTGTCGTGGAGAGATACAAGGCAAGGTTGGTCGCAAGGGGTTACACTCAGATGGAAGGAATTGATTACCAGGAAACCTTTGCTCCAGTCGCCAAGATGAATTCTATAAGGGTCCGTTCGTTTGGACGGAATTGAGGGGTGGGAATTGGAATTGTCCCAATTCTAATTCCCGTGAGAATCAGAATTGAGACAATTCCAATTCTATTGTTCGGATGCAGTCATGAAGGAGTTGGAATTGACAATTCTTTTGTTCAAGAATTTAATCTATTTTAATAAAGTGTGTTACAAAATATGAAAAACTCATTTTAGGAATAACAATGACAACTCCTCGTGATCTTGCACAGGCAGCACAGACTAACAATGACAACTCCTCGTGATCTTGCATAGGCTAAAACGAAAATGGAATCTGCCAAACTTTCTACAAAATAGTTTTTTTCACAATTCAGGCTGAAACAAAACTGCAGTGGAGGAAAGGATTTACCTTCCACTCAGTCGATTATAAATTTCTTGATAACTTTTATCAGATCCAACTATGCTTCAACAAAATCAAGATATGTGCAAGTTGGCCATAAGAAAACTCCTTGAAAATGGCATGTTTGTTTTTGACGATCTGAAATAGGAAAAAAATGGATCAACAACTCCCAGAATGAGCAATCGACTCTCCAAAGTCTGAAAATTGTTGAAGAAGAATGAAGGGCTGACAGGTTCAATGCTTTGCTGTAGATCGAGCGGCACAGTTTCTCCAAATCGTTGAAGGCAAAAGAACACGCTGAGATCTCTAGATCGAGGAGGAAGAATGACCGGCATTTTTCAGAGATGGAGGAGAAAACTCAACATTGAAGATGATGCCCTAGGGATCTTCCCAATTTTCCTTCTCCAAAACCTAAACAAAGAGAAGAGGGATGGAGGCCGGCAGTTTCAATGGAGAGGAGAAAGGAAAAGGCGGTCGGTGAAGAAGTTACCGGAGAGTGAGGTTGCGAAGCAATTTCATGCCGACAATCGTGCTGAACTTCAGCTCGCCGTATAGACGAAGGCCGCCGAGCGAGATGGAGACGACGATGTTGGAGTCGTCGCAGGAGATGGATGCGGGAGCTAGAACGATGAGCTCGAATAACGGGTGCGAGAATGAAATTGGGAAAGAATAGCTCAGGAGGTAAGAATTCGAGGGGGAGAACTCTAGGCAAAATTGAATTCCTATGGAATTCAGCCGAATTCCAATTCCGCCTGAAAAAAGGCACGCCGAATAGCAGAATTGGAATTGGCGAGCCAATTCCAATTCCTTCCTCCCAATTCTGCCCAAACGAACAGACCCTAGGGTTCTTCTATCCTGTGCGGCTTGTAAGAGATGGAATCTTAGCCAACTTGATTTGAAGAACACGTTTCTTCATGGTGATCTGGAGGAATAGGTATATATGGCCCTACCTCCTGGTCTTTCTCCTAAAGGATCTGAAGGTAAGGTGTGCAAGATGAAAAAGGCATTGTATGGCCTGAAACAATCTCCTAGAGCTTGGTTTGGTCGATTCCACATGGTCATGACATGCTTTGGGTACTCCCAGAGTAATGCGGATCATACCTCTTCATCAAACACAATAAAGGGAAGGTGACAGCTCTGATAGTTTATGTGGATGACATCATTATCACTGGAGATGATCAAGATGCGATTCAGACTCTAAAAGAGAAGCTAACGAAGGAATTTGAATTAAAGACTTGGGGAATCTCAAATATTTTTTAGGCATTGAGGTTGCGAAGTTCAGATATGGGATTTTCATATCGCAGAGAAAATATATACTTGATCTCTTAGAAGCTTCAGGAATGAGTGGGTGTAGACCGGCTGACACCCCGATTAAAGCCAACCACAAACTTTGAAAACTGGGAATGTCTACTTGTCACATACTCGCCCGGACATCTCCTATGCGGTGGGAGTGCTCAGCCAATATATGCACTCTCCAAAGACCCGTCATGTTGATGCTGCTCTTCGTATCCTCAGATACCTCAAGTCCTCACCTGGAAAGGGCATCCTTTTTTCACCAAATAAAGAGCTGACTGTTGAGATTTACACTGACGCAGATTGAGCAGGATCAATTAAGGATTAACGATCCACGTCAGGATATTGCACTATGTTGGGTGGAAATTTAGTTATCTGGAGGAGCAAAAAACAGCATGTGGTGGCCAGATCCAACGCTGAGGCAGAGTTTAAGGCCATGGCTCTTGGGATCTGTGAAGGGCTTTGGATCTTAACCATCATGAAAGATCTTGGCCTTAAAAGAAGGGAGTCTATCAAACTGTACTGTGATAACAAGGCTGCCATCAACATTGCTCACAACCTAGTGCAACACGACCGAACAAAACACATTGAGATCGACAGACACTTCATCAAGGAAAATATAGTCAGGGGCATTGTGGTCACTCCGTTCGTGCCATCCGAACAACAATTGACAGACATCCTCACCAAAGGATTATGTACAAGTGTCTTTAGAGAGCTTGTTGGCAAGTTAGGCATGTTCGACATCACACGCCCAACTGGGGGGGGGGGGGGGTGTTGAGATTATTATTATTAGTATTATTTTCTGTAAGGTGCTTTGGTCCCACATTGTCAGTCCGTTGTTATGTCTCTCTTGTAACCCTTTATATAAATCCGCTATGGATGAATAATACACAATTAATCTTTTTTCCCTTTCATCAGTATGTTATTTTGAGTTGTATGCATCAAATCATTATTATCGAGTCAAGTTATTGTTATCAAATCAAGTCATCATGAGTCATTATGAGTCGAGTCTTGTTAAGTCATTTTGTAATATTATATATAGACACCTTGGATCATGAGAAGAGTATGAAATGAATTAATCTAACTTTCTCTTTATCTCTTTACGTTTTTTTCCTCTTTCTCTCTCTCTAGTTCTCTCTTCTTTCCCATTTATTTCTAGGGTTAGGGTTGAGCACGGCTCCCCTTCTTCCTCTCCCCTTGTATCTCCGCCACCATCGACGACATTACGGGCTAGGCTCGTAACACATACTTGTATCAAAGTAATAATCAAACAAAATATCAAGTTTGTCCATTATTTTAGAGTCCTCATGCTAAATTTTAAATGACGCCAGCTACAAGATGGAACTTTAGAACGTACAGAAGTATTTTCTGCAAAGAAGGCTTTGTCAATTATAGATCTTTATGATATCACTATTACTTTTTTTTCCCAACCAAGTACACATGCATGTATGCCTTCCTATGATGAAAAACGTGTGACTAATTTCTGAATAATGTAGACTATGAAGAAATGGCGATACATCTAATTTCGAACAATATGTATTATTTTGAATCTGATGCTGTTGATGGAAGGAAATGACTTTGGGATAATAAATCTTAGGCAAAGGATGCTCTTGACAGACCTCTATGATGGTAAACTTTGTTGGAAACGATACGTACGAGCACCCTCCGACTAATACTTCTCCTTCGCGAACACTTTCCACGGCGAACACCCGAGCACTGCCTTCCGCTGCGCGAGCACTACTTCTCGCGAGCTCCGCCTTCTACTCCGGCGGGAACCTTCAACACACGGCAAGATGCACCCCACCCTACTCGGGCGAGCTCTTCCCACTACTCTAGCGAGATGCCCCTACTTCCTTCCACACCGACGAGCACAACTCCACGCGAGCACCGTCCCACGCGAATGCCTTCCGCAGCGAGACACACTCCACGCGAGCACGCACACACGGGGAACACTCCACACTCAAACACCCCCTCCCTTCACTCCGGCGAGATGGGAGAGCACTGCAGGCGAGCCGGCGAGAACCTCCAGCGAGGGGTTATATCGCGAGATGGCTGGCTTGGCAGGGCTGTGGCGGCGAGCTCTACTCACGCGAGATGTCGGGCTGGCGAGAGGGAAAAATTCCTGCGGGAATTATATTTCTCTCTCTCCCTACACTCTCTCTCTCTCTATTAATTCTGCCAAAAAACTTCCAAATTCTTCTATCTATTCAACCCCAACTTTCAAAACAAATACAAGGGCCTATTTATAGGCAAAACAAAAAACCTTTCTACCTCTCTCCGCAATAAATGCGGTTCTTCTCTCTCCTCCTTTTCAATTAATACAAAAACATATAAACTTAAATAAGATAAAATAAGTTGACCCGGTCAACAAAGTCAAGATCCAACAAACTCCCCCTCAAACTTGGCAGCACATGTCAAGTTTGCCTTTGAGCTTCTCGAACGTCTCCACCTTCAAAGCCTTAGTGAAAATATCCGCGACCTGCTCTCCGGTAGGGCAATACACAACTTCCACGGTCTTCAGCTCCACCTGCTCACGAAGGAAATGATACCTCGTCTCTATGTGTTTGCTGCGCCCATGCAACACAGGGTTCTTCGCGAGTTGAATGGTGGACATGTTGTCAACATACATGGTCACCGGGCCATCCGGTGGATAGTGCAGTTCTCATAAGAGATTCCTTAACCAAATAGCCTGGCAAGTACCAGCCGCGGCTGCTATGTACTCCACCTCACAGGAAGATAAGGCTATCGTAGCCTGCTTCTTTGAACTCCATGAGAACGCGCCGGTCCCCATGTGAAAAACATACCCGGAAGTGCTCTTCCGATCATTCACGTCTCCCACGTAATCGCTGTCTGAGTATCCGACCAACTTCAACTCCTCTCCAGTGGAGTACATCAGGTCATGACCTCTCGTCTCGTTCACATATCTCAGGATCCTCTTCGCAGCCGTGAAGTGATCCTGCTTTGGCTCCTCCATGTACCTGCTCACTACTCCAACAGCGTACATAATGTCTGGTCGGGTAAAGATCAGGTAGCGTAGGCTTCCCACCAAACTTTTGAATAGCGTGGAGTCGACCGCTCCTTCCTTGGAGTCCTTCCTCAGCTTCAGCCCTGCATCAGCGGGAGTGGAGATAGCCTTGCTATCCTCCATCCGGAACTTTTTCAAAATTTCCTCCGCGTACTTCTTCTGCAAGATGAAGATGTCGTCTTCATCCTGTTTCACCTCGACACCCAAAAAATAGGTCAACTCTCCCAAGTCCGTCATCTCGAACTCTCTCTTCATCATCTTCTTGAACTCCTCGAACATAGCCGGGTTGTTCCCGGTGAATATCATATCGTCTACGTACAAGCATACGATCATGATATCACCGTTTTCTTCCACCTTGGTGTAAAGAGCATACTCGTAGGGACACTTCTTGTAGCCGTGCTTATGAAGGTATGCATCTATCCTTCCATTCCATGCGCGAGCCCCTTGCTTTAAGCCATATAGCGCCTTGTTCAACTTGCCACCTTCCTGTCTTGGCCCCTCACTTCATATCCAGGAGGCTGCTCGATGTACACATCTTCCTCCAAGTAGCCATTGAGGTAGGCCGACACCACATCCATCTGCGAGACCTTCCACCCATGGTGAGCTGCGAGCGCGATGATCAACCTGATGGTGTCGATCCTTGCCACTGGGGCGTAGACCTCGTCATAGTCCACTCCTTGGACTTGCCTATAGCCCTTTACGACGAGTCTCGCCTTGTGCTTCTCTACAGCTCCTTCCTTGTTCTTCTTCACCTTGTAGACCCACTTCACCCCGAGGGGTTTGTGGCCTGCGGGTGGATCGACCAACCTCAAAGTATGATTCTTCTTTATGGAAGCTATCTCAGCATCCATCGCCATCCTCCAAGATTTCTCCTGGGCAGCTTCGTCATAGGAGTGTGGTTTACAATCTGCTAAGAGGCAAAATAGAGAAAAATTAGAATGCATCGGTGCCGTCTCCTCATAGAGCTCCCCCAACCCCTTCATCTTAGGCTGTGGACTCTCAGAGTCACTCCGGCTCCCGCTTCCTCTACCAGAACTGCTTCCGCTCGTGCTAGCTCCTCTTGAGTAGGGAGTGGAAGCTCCCCCTGAATTTCCACTTGGTGGTGATGGTGGCTCAGCCCCACCATCCTCAACTCCTGCTTCATGACCACCTTCCTCCTCATCTTCAAAGAACATCCCCTTCATGCTCTTTGTCTCCTCATCCCAACTCCAGCAGCTGTCTTCTTCAAACGCCACATCTCTTGAGATTATGGCCTTCTCCGTCATCGGGTTGTATAGCTTGTAAGCCTTGCTCTCTGGAGCGTAGCCCACAAAAATGCACTTCTCGCTCCTATCATCGAGCTTCTTCCTTCTCTGGTCCGGGACGTGAGCATGAGCTACACACCCAAAGACCCTCAAGTGCTTCACACTTGGCTTCCAGCCGCTCCAAGCCTCGAACGGGGTCATGAACTTCACACTCTTCGTGGGGCATCTATTCAGTAGATACACCGCACACTGCACTGCCTCTGCCCAGAACATCTTCGGCAATCCTTTGCCCTTCACCATACTCCTCGCCATGTTCATGATGGTGAGATTCTTCCTCTCCGCGACTCCGTTTTGTTGTGGTGAGTATACCGTCGTCAATTGGTGTGAGATCTCATTCTCCTTGCAGAAAACATCAAACAGCCTCGAGGTGTACTCCCCACCCTGATCTGTCCTCAGCACTTTCAGTGGCTGACCACTCTCCTTCTCCGCCATCGCCTTGAACTCCATGAACTTGTCAAGGGCCTCAGATTTTTCCTTCAAAAAATACACCCAACACTTCCGACTGAAGGCATCCGTGAAGGTGATATAGTATTTGCTTCCGCCCACTGAGGTGGTCTCAAACAGACCCGCAATGTCCGAATGAACCAGTTCAAGTTGTCTCCTCGCTCTCCGAGACTTCCCTCCTTCAAACGTCAGCCTCTTCTGCTTCCCCTTCGTGCACGCCTCGCAGACTTTCTCCGGAGGTGAGATCATTGGCAGATCCTCCGCCATCCTGGAGTGGGATAGCAGCTTCAAGCCCGTGAAGCCCAAGTGGCCCATCCGATGGTGCCACAGCCATGCTTCCTCTTCTTCCTCCGTCCTCGCGAGACATGCCGTCTCCTGAGTATCCATCTTCAATGTAAATAGACGGTTCGCCGTCATCTTCACCTTCACCACCTCTTTCCCTTGATGGTTCTTCATCGCCAAAGACCCATCCTTCAACTGGACGCAGTAGCCTCTCTCCACCAACTGCCCCAGGCTCAAGATGTTAGTCTTCAAGCCTGGCACATAAAACACATCATTCAGATGCACCTTCTCTCCATTCAGCTTCACAACCACCAAACCTTTTCCTTCCAGCGAGATCTTCGACGCATCACCAAAACTAACCTCACCCCCACTGGGCTCAAGGTTAGTGAACATCTCCTTATCTCCGCACATGTGGTTACTCGCACCTGGTCCAGGTACCACACTTCATTTCTTCCTTCCTCCGCTCCTCGGTAGGTTAGGAACATCATCGGATCTCCAGCGCCAGCATTGTTCCCGTTGTTCCTAGCCTCGGCATAGTGGTTTTCCTCTTCTCTCTTCCTCGGAGCCCAGCAATCATAGCTCATATGCCCGAACTTGTTGCAGTTGTAACATTGGACTTGGGACATATCTCCTCGGCCTCTTCCTCTTCCTTCTTGCCAACCTCCTTGAGGTTGCTCTGCCTCTCTCTAGAAATTTTGGTTTCTTCCTTGATCTCTACCTCCTCTTCTACCTCTGCCTCTGCCTTGGTGACCTCGGCCACGCTGGCCGCCTCCTCTTTCGGAGCTCTCTCCAAAATTTAGCTGAGTCTGGAGTGCTTTTCCCAAGCCACTCACTTCTTCATCATCTTGCAGCATCCTATACTCATGAGCTTGCAAAGAGCCTACAAGCTCGTCAACGGCCATCTCGGTGAGGTCCTTCGACTCTTCGATCGCCACCACTATATGACGGAACTTCTTGGACATAGATCTCAACAACTTCTCCATGAAGCTCACATCATCGATCGTCTCCCCGTTGCGCTTCATCTCATTTGTGAGCGTCCGCAGACGGGTCACATAGTCACCGACCTTCTCGGTGCTCTGCATCTTTGTTACTTCATATTCCGCACGGAGGGACTGCAGATTCACCTTCTTAGCCTTGTCTACCCCTTGCATGGAGCGTTGCAACACCTCCCATGCCTCCTTAGAAGTCTTCGCGTCTGAGATCTTCTCGAAGGTCGCTTCGTCGACCCCTTGATACAACAAGAACAATGCTTTCTTGTCAGTCTTCCTTGCTTCTCTAAGTGTTGTCTTCTGGGCATTAGTCAACGCCGCCTCTGCTGCAGCAGTACGCTCCTCATAGCCATTCTCAACAATATCCCATAGTTCTTTAGAGGCTAGTAACACTCGCATTTGTATGCTCCAATTCTCATAATTTGTCTTTGTCAACTTGGGGACTTGCCCCGGCATTGCTCCACCCGTCTCCATCGCTTCTACTCCTCAAACCTTCCGAGTCACCGCAAAGGTTTCCAACCTCCCTCTGATACCACTTGTTGGAAACGATACGTGCGAGCACCCTCCGACTAATACTTCTCCTTCGCGAACACTTTCCACGGCGAACACCCGAGCACTGCCTTCCGCTGCGCGAGCACTACTTCTCGCGAGCTCCGCCTTCTACTCCGGCGGGCACCTTCAACACACGGCAAGATGCACCCCACCCTACTCGGGCGAGCTCCTCCCACTGTAGCGAGATGCCCCTACTTCCTTCTACACCGACGAGCACAACTCCACGCGAGCACCGTCCCACGCGAATGCCTTCCGCAGCGAGACACACTCCACGCGAGCTCGCACACACGGGGAACACTCCACACTCAAACACCCCCTCCCTTCACTCCGGCGAGATGGGCGAGCACTGCAGGCGAGCCGGCGAGAACCTCCAGCGAGGGGTTATATCGCGAGATGGCTGGCTTGGCAGGGCTGTGGCGGCGAGCTCTACTCACGCGAGATGTCGGGCTGGCGAGAGGGAAAAATTCCTGCGGGAATTATATTTCTCTCTCTCCCTACACTCTCTCTCTCTCTCTATTAATTCTGCCAAAAAACTTCCAAATTTTTCTATCTATTCAACCCCAACTTTCAAAACAAATACAAGGGCCTATTTATAGGCAAAACCTCTACCTCTCTCCTCAATAAATGCGGTTCTTCTCTCTCCTCCTTTTTAATTAATACAAAAACATATAAACTTTAATAAGATAAAAATAAGTTGACCCGGTCAACAAAGTCAAGATCCAACAAACTTATGGGTAAAATGATGCGCAGGAATGAACTGATATATTCATATATGAATTGAAAGAAAAGTTACTGAGTTCAATTAATAATTTATGATAAAACTGACGTTAGTATGTGATGAGATGAACCAAAGCTGACGTACAATCCCTTCACAAATTTTGATAGCTTCCTATTAAATGTTTGCATGCCAAGTGTATTTTGAGATAGCAACATTGCCTTTTCATTGTTTTTCTAATATACCAAACTTCGTGTTGGCAGATGGATGACATTCTTGCGTGCATTTTTTATCATTAGATACATGTCCTTATCGCCGTTGAGCTGAGTTAGCGTGAAAATGTATGAATCTTCCATCCCTTTTTTCTTAAATCAATAAACCTCCATCTTCTTCATTCTCAATCTAAGCTAACATTTCACCATGTTCTCTTTGTTTGTTTTTTTCTTCTGCAGGAATTTGCTGCCTGGGGGAGGTTTGGCAGATATCATTCTTTTGGTGTCAGATCTCACAGCATGCAGAGGGTTCAGTGAGAACAGATGCATGTTTGTGAATTCATAAGCGGTTGGTTAATTATTTAGATCTAACCAGCGAGTCGGTCGGTCCGTTAAAATTCGAAACTTTAGGTTCCCAAATATATAGGATTTTGTATTGAGGTTCGAGATATTTGAGTCATTTTCTATAGTTGTTGGGCTTAGGCTTTTCTTTCTTGAGATTGTGTAGAGATGTAGAACCAGAGTGCGGGATACTTTCGAACAAGTGTTTGATTTGCGACATCGATGAGAGTGATATACATTTTCCATTTTAATAGCGGAAAACTTCCTAGTGTCGAGCAAATTGTCGGGTTTTGTTAGGTATTTTTAAATTTCTTCTTTCTTTCATTTATATATATATATATATATAAATCTTATGCAGATGCTCAAGAGTTGTGGGATTGATGTACAAGTGTTAAACTTGATCCTTAAGAATAAAATAGTATTACGTTTGATTTATTAAAGGAAGTTCGCCTTTATTTTGTTGCTTGAAGTTGTGAATATAGAGTCTCGCATCGAGAAAATCTTGCAGTTTTGTGCTCTTAATATAGACCATAGGTCCCTCCACCTACACCGATTGGTTTTGTTAGTGCTGGATTACACCAAAAAGACGAAATTCATGCCGTAATTTAAGAGAAAAATTCACGTGTTTAGTGGCCAACCAAAGACCATGTATGATGGGGGTGGTATTGAGAATATAGTTTCACATCGTGAAATGTGTTGGTGTCGCTCGAAGCATCCGGGTGTGGATCAAAGTGAAATTCACTAACTGTTGCCCTCAACTAGGTATTTATAGTGAAACCCTAGGTTTCATATGGGTATCGGATGTCTCGGTATCTGACCCGACCCGTTAAGCCTCCAAGCCCGTTATAAGTCCAAATATACATTAACAAAATGCATGTAGTCTTATGCACTTGAATATAAATTGTGGGCTCCTCCACCTATAATCCATTGGGTTTGGGGGTGAAATGCATAGAATATACCACGATACAACTGGAGCTATCATTATCTCGCTTTCAGTTTTTGAATCACAAAACTAACTTTTGTGTAATGTTTCTCATTAGCGGATCGGAATCTCTTTGCGTCTTCGTGGTAGCCACTCATGTTGCACTTGTCTTAGAGTCTCTTTGGCACGGCGGTAGCGATCGTGAACACGGTGATTATGAGCTGTCGTTCGTGAACGCCCGACCTCACCTAAGGAACTGCATCCATATTTATGTTCAAAATTAGTTTTTTTTTCTTGGTTGCGGTCATAATTGTTGTGATTGTAAGAATTATCCTAAAATGATTCAACCCGAGGGAACCCGATAGGGTGACCGGTATTCGGGGTGACTCAATAAACTCAAAGCGGCGTGCGTTATTACATTAGATCGGATTTTAAACTCGATCCTCTAGATGGGAGGATCGACGGCCCCGATCGATTAGGGCTTTGCTCAAGGCCCTGAATGGGGGGTATAAATGGAGTGTTAAAACCCATCTTATTTTTCACTCATCCGGTTCACCCTCTCCACCATTTGGAAGCCGAGCAAGAAGAGGCGCACCGTTCCTTATCTCCCAGATCGCGACATTAGGGTAGCGCCGTTCTCCTCTTCGATCGCGGTTTTAGGGTTTCCTCGTGCGGAGCCTTTTCTTCTCACGAGAGCAGCGAGTGCGCCTCTCCTTCCCCGTTGTTCTAGGTTTCGTGATCTCACCGTAGGAGCCGCACGCGCCCTCCCTCCTCTCCGGCGACACCAAGCATACGGAGCAAGCTCACCCCTCTTCCTCTCGGGCTTAGGGTTCTCAGAGGCGATCTCCCGTGCGGTGATTTCTTCTCGTCCTGCAGTTTCAGTCGACCTCCAGATCTACGGCTTCCGTCGACCTCCAAGCTGCTACAGCCAATCCTAAACAGCGGTGCCGATCTCCAACTTCGGGGCTTCAGAGCTACCTTCTCCTTGCTTTCCGGATTGAAGCCGATCGTCCAAAAGTGGTCGTAATGGCCGGAGGTATAACCCCTCTATACACGATCCCCTCATTCCGCTGCGCTCTAGGGATTGCTCTAGATTCGGTAGTTTTCACATTTGGTATCAGAGCTTATATAGAGAGGAATACCTAGATCGGTTTCAAAAATTTCTGTGACGATTTCATCCCAAAAATTTTTTATTATTGTTTTCAAAACTGTGAAGATTTCTTCCCAAAAATATTGTTTTGGTTTTTCAAACAAAGATTTGTGGTGATTTCTTCAAAAAATGCGCGTTGCTATTTTTGGATGCTCACTATTGTCTGTTCGAGAATGTCATGGTTGCCCGTTGCCCATTGGTCTGTGAATGTTGTAATATTTTTTCAATTCGGAAATGTAAATTATTATTAATTTTCTGGAATGTATTTGGTGGCAACGGCAACTCCGACATTTTCGACCCGAATCCGATCTCCGTGACCGTTTCTTGGTGAAGACCTCATTTTCCAATCGAGTGTTCATGGAAGTTATCCGATGCGGCGGTGGAGGTGCAAACGACGGAAAAACTCCTTTGACTTCACATTTGGCGGGATGGAGTCACGTGTCATCCGGCTTTTGACGCGTTGCAGCTAAAGGTGGTTGGAAATCGGATTCGGGTCCTCCTTGTGGTTTTATGAGCTCCAAAATATTTATTTGCCTTAAGTGCAATAATTAATATAAAGGTTTATCGAGTTTACCAAGAATAGCCAAAGCATCTTGATAAACCCGATAATGTGATTATTCTAGATCACATCATGGGGTGTGCTTAATAAATCACAAAATTTAATTATTGCCCGTTGCAATTATTTTCCAAGGTTGTTAAAAATTACTCGGCCCCACAGGGAAGTAATTGATAACAACGAAGGTTTTTAATTGGCTTATAGTGGTAAGTGTGTACCTCGATTAATGAGTCTCCATACCCACAGGTACGAGATTTCATTACTCCTGATATATTTCTTACTAGCTATATAATTAAATAAAGTGAGATAAAATCCTATGCGATAGCAGTCTTTGCCCAAAGGGAGACTGGATTTTATCGTTAACAATTAATATGGGTTAATTGTTAAATAAAGTTTTCTACCACAATGCATAATAAGTTACTACTTTTTTTTTCGTTGCTCAAAAATTCTAAAGTAAGCGTGTATGTTTTCATGATTTTTGCAGTTTTTAATACTGTAATCGACCCAACACAGTTCATCCCCACTCTCTCCGGGGATAATTATAAAATATGGAAAGATAAAGTGCTTCTTGCCTTAGGGTGCATGGACCTTGATTTGGCTCTTCGCACGGAGGAGCCAGCTGTGCCTACGGCCGACAACTCTCCAACTGACCGCACCTTATACGAGCGATGGGAGAGATCCAATCGTCTCAGTATAATGGTAATCAAGACTCACGTCAGTCAGAGCATAAGGGGATCTATCCCTGAATGCAAAACTGCTAAAGAACTGATGGGGGCCATTGATAAGCAGTTTGTCAGTTCTGATAAAGCTCAGGCCAGCACCCTAATGGCAAAACTCTGCTCCATGAAGCTCAAAGGAACAGAGAGTGTACGATGACATATAATGGAAATGAGAGACATAGTTGCTCAGCTGAAGACCTTGGACGTTGACTTTTCGGAGTCATTTTTAGTCCACTTTATCTTAACTTCATTACCTGCCGACTACACTGCCTTCAAGGTGTCTTACATGACACATAAGGAAAAATGGTCAGTAAACGAGCTGTTGAACATGTGTGTTCAAGAGCAAGGCAGGCTGAAGCAAGAAAAGTTGGAATCTGTGAATTTTGTGCATCACAAGAAAGGCCAATCAAGCAAGTCCAAGGGTGACCCAAAGGGCAAAGTCAAGGCGATAGCTGTTTCCATCAAGAAACCGGATAACATAAAGCTACCAACTTGTTTCTTCTGCCACAAGAAGGGTCACATGAAAAAGGATTGCAACAAGTATAAGACTTGGCGCGCAAAGCATGAAGGTACGACGTCATTAGTGTGTTATGAATCAAATTTTGTTAATTCACATAATTTTCATAACACATGGTGGAATGATTCAGGCTCTACAATCCATGTTTCTACTGTCATGCAGGGGTTTCAAACTCTAAGGAAACCAAATGATGGGGAACTATGCGTCTATTCAGGGAACAAGATGTCGTCTTCTGTTGAAGGTGTGGGGACATACAGGCTCGTCCTTCAGACCGGATACATTTTGGACTTAGAGAAGACCTTCTTTATTCCTAGCTTTTCTAAGAATTTAGTATCTGTATCAAGACTATCGCCTAAGGGCTTTGATTTTCAGTTTAAGAACTCTATCTTTCTGATTATTAAAGATGCAGTAACTATTGGATCTGGCAAATTAACTGATGGTTTATATAGTCTTGATCTAGATTTAAATTATATGCAATCATTTAACACGACACATGAAAATAGCAGCAATACAAGTGTAAAAAATAATCACTCATCTAGCTTATGGCATCGGAGATTAGGTCATATCTCCATAGAGCGCCTTAAAAGATTAGTGAAGGAAGGTGTCATTCAGGCACTCGACTTCACTGACTATGGGACTTGCATAGCATGCATAAAGGGAAAGCACACTAGCAAGTCCAGCAAAGGAGCTAGAAGAAGCGATGCTAAATTAGTAATTATTCACACTGATATCTGTGGACCGTTTACCACCCCATGTTTGAATGGTCAAAAGTATTTTATTACTTTTATTGATGATTTCACAAGATATATGTATCTCTACCTTCTAAATGACAAATCTGAAGCACTAGATGCTTTCAAAGTCTATAAGGCAGAAGTAGAGAAACAATCTGGTTTGAATATAAAAATTGTGAGATCTGATAGGGGTGGTGAATATTACGGTAGGTTCATAGATGGAAGCCAAAGGCCTGGTCCATTTGCTAGATTCCTTCAGGAAAATGGAATCATAGCCCAATATACAACTTCTGGCACCCCACAACAAAATGGTGTAGCCGAAATGAGGAATCGTACTCTGATGGACATGGTCAGAAGCATGACAAGTGTCTCCAATCTACCTCCTAACATGTGGAGTGAAGCCTTGAAAACAGCTGTGTATGTATTAAACAGGGTTCCATCCAAGTCGGTTCCTAAAACACCCTTTGAATTATGGAATGGATGGAAGCCTAGTTTGAATCATGTGCACATATGGGGCTGTCAGGTAGAGGTTCGGGTGTACAACCCACATGAAAAGAAGCTAGACTCAAGGACAGTCAGTGGTTTTTTCATTGGCTATGCAGAAAAGCCCAAGGGTTACCGTTTTTACTGTCCCTCTCACACATTAAAAATAGTTGAAGCAAGAAATGCCAGATTTTTGGAGGAATTTAATATTGGTGAGAGTAGTTCTCATCGAGTTGTGATAGAAGAAGTGCAGGAGACTGCACCTTCAGGCAGTGGTGTTGAACCTGGGGGGCTCATACCTCCTGTGGCTCAACACCTACCTATTCAGATCCCAACATATGATGGAGTGATCGATGATCCTCCTATCCAGAGCTCTCATGAAGATATGGTTAGTGAAGCGGTCATTCAGGAACCACCACCAGTGGAGACCACCCCACAACCACTTGGTCAACCAGATCTACGGAGATCCTCAAGAGTCAAAAGGTCGGCAATTCCGGCTGATTATGTTGTATACTTACAAGAGACCGACTGCATGTCTGGACTCAATCATGATCCCATCACTTTTTCAGAGGCTATGAGCCGTACGGATTCTGAAAAATGGCACGAATCCATGAAGGAGGAATTAAACTCGATGGCAAACAATCAAGTATGGACTCTAGTAGAATTACCAGAAGGCTATCGTGTGATTGGCTGTAAATGGGTCTATAAGACAAAAATCGATGCCTCTGGTAATATCGAAAGATATAAAGCACGACTTGTTGCCAAAGGGTTCCTTCAACGGGAGGGCATAGATTACCATGACACCTTCTCTCCGGTTTCTAAGAAGGATTCACTAAGAATCATCATGGCCCTCGTAGCTCACTTTGATTTAGAGCTACATCAGATGGATGTCAAAACGGCATTCCTAAATGTGGATCTTGAAGAGGAAGTATACATGAGTCAGCCTGAAGGCTTCGTTTCAGAGAGTCATCTTGGACTCGTATGCAAATTAAGGAAATCACTATATGGACTAAAGCAGTCCTCACGACAATGGTATACAAAATTTCACAATGTTGTTATCTTATTCGGCTTTGAAGAAAACATTGTGGATCAGTGCATATACATCAAGGTCCGTGGGAGCTCTTTCATTATATTAGTCCTATATGTTGATGATATCTTGCTGGCGAGTAACAGTCGGGCTATGATATGGGAGACTAAACAGTTTCTCTCTAAGAATTTTGATATGAAAGATTTAGGGGAGGCTTCCTATGTTATAGGAATTGAGATACATAGAGATAGATCTCGAAAGATCTTGGGGTTATCTCAGAAGGCCTATATCAACAAAATTCTAGAGAGATTTAATATGAAAAACTGTTCCAGCTCCATAGCTCCCATAGTGAAGGGTGACAAATTCAGTTTGTCACAATGCCCCAAAACCTCTCTGGAACTTGAATCCATGAAAAATATTCCATATGCATCTGCGGTTGGCAGTTTGGTCTATCTAGATGTTTGCACCAGACCAGACATTGCATTCGTAGTAGGGATGTTGGGAAGATATCAAAGTAATCCTGGGATAGAGCATTGGACAGCTGCCAAGAAAGTCATGCGATATCTCCAAGGAACAAAAGATTACATGCTTACATATAGAGAATCCGACAATCTGGACCTGGTCGGATACACAGATGCAGACTTTGCAGGCTGCCAAGACTCGAGGAAATCCACATCAGGCTACATTTTCATGTTAGCCGGTGGTGCAGTAGCATGGAAGAGTGTCAAACAGACTCTCGTCGCATCCTCGACTATGGAGGCAGAGTTCATTGCATGTTATGAAGCAACAAAACAAGCATTGTGGTTGAGGAACTTCACCTCAGGGCTTAGGGTGATGGATACAGTTCCTAAGCCAATGAAGCTTCTATGTGATAATGCTGCAGCAGTGTTCTTTGCAAAGAACAATAAAAGCGGGAGCCGCAGCAAACACATAGATATAAAGTTTTTGGTGGTCAGAGAAAATGTGCAGGAGGAGAAAGTCATCATCGAGCATATAGGCACACTGCTTATGGTAGCAGATCCCATGACTAAGGGGCTCCCACCTAAGTTATTTAAAACTCATGTCGAAAGAATGAGACTTATGGACTCGTTTGATGCTTAAGTTGTCATGACATTTTATGTTATTCTCCTGTTGTTATTGATTAATGCAGTATTTCAGTTTATTATTTTTTATGCGCATACTAAAGTATTATTAGAGATTAAATATTGCATTAAAGAGTGGGAGCGTCCACTCATAAGGAGTTAATGCCGCATAAAGCGCTTGATAGGGTTTAACAACTACATTGTGATTGCGGAAGGGAAGTACCTACTATCAAGGCACAACCGCTGCAGTTCATGTGGTAGTGATATCCTATGCAAGTATAAAGCCGTCGCATAAAGTTTTGAGCCAAGAGTCACTGTAGTTATAATTATTTAGTATGGCCATACGTGAAGTTTCATAGTTTACCGTCACCCTATGAGTCTAGAGTTATTTTCCTCTTATAAAGTAAAACAATTATTTTTCAAATAATAGGTGGGTTTTTCCCTGTGTCGAATCAAGTGGGAGAATGTAAGAATTATCCTAAAATGATTCAACCCGAGGGAACCCGATAGGGTGACCGGTATTCGAGGTGACTCAATAAACTCAAAGCGGCGCGCGTTATTACATTAGATCGGATTTTAAACTCGATCCTCTAGATGGGAGGATCGACGGCCCCGATCGATTAGGGCTTTGCTCAAGGCCCTGAATGGGGGGTATAAATGGAGTGTTAAAACCCATCTTATTTTTCACTCATTCGGTTCACCCTCTCCACCATTCGGAAGCCGAGCAAGAAGAGGCGCACTGTTCCTTATCTCCCAGATCGCGACATTAGGGTAGCGCCGTTCTCCTCTTCGATCGCGGTTTTAGGGTTTCCTCGTGCGGAGCCTTTTCTTCTCACGAGAGCAGCGAGTGCGCCTCTCCTTCCCCGTTGTTCTAGGTTTCGTGATCTCACCGTAGGAGCCGCACGCGCCCTCCCTCCTCTCCGGCGACACCAAGCATACGGAGCAAGCTCACCCCTCTTCCTCTCGGGCTTAGGGTTCTCAGAGGCGATCTCCCGTGCGGTGATTTCTTCTCGTCCTGCAGTTTCAGTCGACCTCCAGATCTACGGCTTCCGTCGACCTCCAAGCTGCTACAGCCAATCCTAAACAGTGGTGCCGATCTCCAACTTCGGGGCTTCAGAGCTACCTTCTCCTTGCTTTCCGGATTGAAGCCGATCGTCCAAAAGTGGTCGTAATGGCCGGAGGTATAACCCCTCTATACACGATCCCCTCATTCCGCTGCGCTCTAGGGATTGCTCTAGATTCGGTAGTTTTCACAGTGATGTCAAACATTTATTTTATGATGATAGCGTCTTTTGTCCAAACTCACCGGAGTAAAAACTTCGCGCCGAACAGACCTTGAGTTGTGCATATCGCTATAGATGTTTGAAATGCGTTAAAAACCACTACAATTTTAAAAACTAGATGGAATCAATCCTCGACATTTATCGCGCATTGCACCATTGATATTTGGTCATTCGAAAAATAAGAGAGAACTAAAGAATCCCTTATTAGTGATAATCTCAATGCCCCTTCCCCTCCCCCCTCCCCTTAACTTTTGTCAAGGCACTAGAGATTGTTGAGTTTGGTTTCACACTCTATTCTATACTTGAATTTTGTGGGGTTGCTATATATAATTTTTTTTCGTTTATGGAGAGAGGACATAGGATCCATTGGGCGCGGTGGTGGCGATCCTGAACGCGGTGGTTATGAACTCATTCGTGAACGCTCAACCTCCCCTAAGGAACTCCATCCATTTATATGTTTAAAAATGATTTTTTTTTCTTGATGACCCTCAATAACCGTTGTTATTTCATACACACATTCATGATGACTGTCTTTTTTTTCAAACTCACCAGAGCAAAAAAAAAAACACATACCAAATAAATAATGGTTCGTAGCCACTAGCCACCGCCTTTACGACCGCCACCGCCGGGCCAAACGGACCCATAGTCGTTTCGGGCAACCTAATATTTTCTTAGTATGGAATTGCCAATTAAAAAAATGTTTCAATCACCGAAAGTGGATTCTTCTCTCAGCCCATGCAGCGATGCATGCGCTGAAGCCCAATCTATATTTTAAAGTTGTGGCAAGACCTTTGAGCATAAAAAACGAACATAACCGTTGACGGTTTTTACGTAAATTATTTTGTCCTGAAATCCTAGCCAGCAATTGCCAGCCTGGCTTGGGCATAAAACCGTCAGCGTCGGGTGCAGATAGTGGAAATTATTTTGATACGTAGACCACATCACGAGCATGACGTGCTATAAGTACTAAATTGTATTTTTTTTTTATATCTAAGGAAAATTTACAAAATATAAATCAGAGTATTGTTATAATATCCATTTATCCACATTCTGATTATTTCTAAAAAAATCGGTCCGAATATAATATTTTGGGTGTAGTATCATTCCGGGATAAATTTTTATAAGAAATAATTATTTTAATTAATATTATCTTTTACTATATCTTATATTAATAAGCGGATTCTTCATTCTTGAGTCGCGTCGTCGGTCACGCTAGCTATTTCCCGAAATCGCCCTTCCGCCGCTCTTCCGCCCGATCGACCTCCGTCACGCCTCGACGCGCTGGCACCGATTCACTGCGGCATCCTCTGCGTCGGGCTCTGTCGTTGCCGCGTGTGCTCCCACCGCTGTTCTCGCCGCTAGCCGCTTCCTAATGGAATCCCTCGCTCGCTTCTCTGCCTCATTTCCGCGGCATCGCCCTCTGCCTCTCCCCGCGCTGTGCGTCTTCTACGTTTGCTTCAGGTCAGCCGATCCTCGACTCCCACTCCTCTTCGATTTCGATTTCGTTTAATCCGCCGCTTTATCTCTCGCCGCTGCCCGCTTACTAATGGACCCAGTGCCTCGCTTCTATTCTTCATTTCCGCAAGATTTGCTGTCTTTCTCTCTGATTTTCCGCAAACCTCTGCGTCGCCGGGAAGCTCTTCAGCGCCGCTTCCTCAACCTGCGAGGGTTCGTCGCCTGCCAGGGTTCGTCGCTTGCCAGGGTTCGTCGCCTGCCAGGGTTCGTCGCCCGGATCGTCGGTAGGTTATCCATTCCATCATTTCGTTTTCTTCTCCTCCGGCTCTGCTCGCTAGAGGGTTCTCATTCGCGTCGCACCTCGCCGACGGGGTTCTATGCTCTCCATCTCCGGCGAGTGTTTTGATTTCTGTTTTCTGCTGCAGGGGCCGTCGCTTGAAATCGCCAGCGAGGGTGTCGTGGTTCTCCTTGCCATCTCTCCTCTCCCGTCTCTATTTCGAGCAACCACGTCTCCTTCCCTCATCGTCGCTGTCGGAGGAACCTGCTCCCATCGAAGCGCAGGAGCCACTTCGCCTGTACAGATCTCCATCGAAAGGGAAGGGCCCTGCTCAAATCTGACCTCATCTCCTCTCACGATCTCAGGCAAGGATTTCGTGATTTATGTTTTGTTCTATCATGTTAGGATTTACTGAATTTTTGCTTAAACCTATTGTTTGCAATTTAACTGCGAGTTATATTTATGGTTTCCCTTATCTGTTTTGTTGTATCCCTAATGTAAGGTATAACTATATATGGTTAAACATCCTATGTATAGATTCTCAATAATCTCAGCTATTCACGTTAGCTACGATGCCTGTGAAAGATAACTGGTAATGATGTGATCAGCCTGATACTTAAAGAAAATAATTTAATCTCTTTGCTACATACACAAAACAGGAAATCTCCGAGGTTGCTATACATATCTGATTTCAGGATCTGAACTCCGATCTAAGAGTTAACTATGAGTTTTCTTTTTTATTTATCTTCTCTGCTTTGTTTGTGTTGTACCATTTGCTGATGTTTTTTTTAAATGGCTGTTATGTCTCAGAGACGAAAGTATCCTCCACAACATACAACGAGAAGCTTTGTTTTGATCTGTAAATTTCAGCTTGCTCTCATTGTAAGCTCCTTCCCGATCAATTCTTCAGTTTAAAATTTAAAACTTTGTTTATGTTTGATCAATTCTTCAGTTTAAAATTTAAAACATTGTTTATGTTTGATCAATTATGCTCGTAGGTTAAAAAAATTTGGTTATCTTGCGCGACAATTACCGACCCTACCTATTTTGTTTAGCATGACCTCTCCATGTGTCATCGGCTTGGACATTAGAGTCTAATCAACAAATTATTATATTTTAGAGTGCTTTTATAGGGTTTTATTGAAAGAATACATTTAGTTGATTCTACTAGCTTGCGATTTTACTTTCTATTGGCTTACCCTGTGAATTATAATCTTCTACATAATTCTGCTATATAATTCTGTGAGCTTTCTCATTTGGCCAAGTATTTAAGGTTGTTTATTTTACATAGGTTGGATTTAACCAGTCCGGTGGAGCTTCTTCCCGCAGAGTATATGCAAATGTTGGTGAGGGCTTGCTTTTTGGCGCTCAAAATCGGTACCAATCATCGACTCCAGTTCCGTTCATTTAAGGGTACTTCTCCTTCCCTTTAATAATCGTGCGAGCGACCTATTTTTGAACAACTCTATTGTGTTGTTTCGCTATTTTTGAAATATCAATTTCATTTTACAGTCTCAAAGTGGACAGATGCAGCACATTGATAAATAGCTAAGATAAAACCATGACTATCCTTATCTATGCACTTGAAATGTTTGCAAACAGTTCCTGTGATTTAGAAATGTCATTCACAACATGATACATGATCTTGCCTCTATTGCTTCTATGGAGAGCATTTTTATTTGTTGCAGAGCATTTAAATTTCTTCCTCAATCTTGAAGAAGTTTGTTGTATCCATTTCATAGGTTGCTAAGAGTTTCAGAATACTTATTGCGAACTATGCAAACCTTGATTGATGACTGGATTACATCTTCCTTTAAAAGTACTTCTACCTATATACTCGCAGTGGCTTCTAATACATAATTTTCAAGGTACCTCATGTGAAGTTATGATATTGTCCCCCAATCTACTCCATGGAGCAATTATTTGGCAGATTTCGTGGTGGACTTTCGCTTCTGTGAGTTCGCTTGGGAGACTACTACATTTGCAAATGACCGGTATGTTTTAAAATTATTTTGAATTGGTCTATTTCCCTTCTTTCAAATTCCGCTCCGACAATTCCGCGTTATTCTCTATTGGTTATGTATAAAAATATGATCAAGTGTGTATATTTCAATTGAGCATATTAGTTTCATTTACCCTTTGTAAAATAAATATCATGCTAATCAGCCTGTTTCATTTTCATGGCAGCTCACCCACTCCATTGGCATTGTCATGCCACTTCGCCCTCCCTGCTTATACATCGCTCACTTATTCTGCCTCTTCTGGTGATCGTCAAAGTGTTATTTCTTACCGCTGCTTTTATCTTCTCATTCTCATTGCAGCTCACCCACTCCATTGGCATTGTCATGCCACTTCTTTATATACAACTCCAAGATTTCGGTATAAAACTGTGTATATTTCATTATTTATATTACGAAATTAAGAAGCTATATCGATCTACTCAACATCATATGAAAATACCAACTTACAACAGTTATATTACCATTTATTTTTCAGGTATGTGACAGAATCGAAGAAGGCTGAACATCCAATTACTTATCAGTTTCTACGAGGGATGCCTGCAGCTGGGAGATGGCCATCCAACTGTGCTGCTATAATAATATTCCTGATTATGACAAGGTTGGAACTGGGCTGTGGCTGCTCTCCCAGGCGAGTGCAGTTTTTTTTACAGTTATTTGTAATCATTGGCTTTATTACATTTGTAAAATTTCTAGGGTTGAGCGGAGGATTAGCGGTTTTGTTATTTGCACACATTATGATTCATATAATCTAAGTTCATCTTTCGTAGTGTTGATTCTTGGACTTCTGTGTGCTTCAATGTGATTTTAGTTTGTTGATTCACAGTTTTTTTTACTTCGTGCTCTTGCGTTTCTGTTATTATGTTCACTGAGATGAGTGGGTTTCAATAAAGCACTTGATCCAAACCTACATAACCAAGTCCATTGTATAGTGTCTATTTGTTCTCTCCTTCTGAAACCATTTTTTGGTTTTTCTATTCTTTTAGATATATACAGACTTCATTTACTACGCATGGAATTAGGGGGAAGGAGATATAATTTGTAATATAAACATAACAATTAATAACCAGTGCAACTATATTTTATGTCTCGATTTGTGGATGGTTTCTTATCTAATGTGCTTGAAAATTCGAACTCCTACATCGAGTTGATGTCATCATTCATGTCGTGAGTGTACTGGACATCTTTTGGACATTTGTTTAAGTAGTTGTTTAGGAATTTTATGTTGTTTAAGAATTTGTTGTTGGATAACTTCATGTTTGTGGCCTTGGTTTTGGGTTACACATTTGAATGTATCTACTTCTCTTTTTATCCTCTCATCTTTAGTTTATAATATGTTAAACTTTTTATATGAGATAGAGTTATGTGCATAGTCATACAACTTCATTTCAAATATGACCTTTTCTGCTTTGACTTCCAGATTCCGTGCATAATCAAACTAAAACCTTTACATTTACAAGTGCTATGACCTTAAAACTAAATTATTTCTCCATTGTCCAAGCAAGAATTCACTTTCTTCTACATTTCCTCATATTAAGCTCAACAAAATTATTTCTATTACCGGTTGTGACAAACCTGACAGACCAAAAATGCTAGCGATGAGCTGGAGGTCTCGGGAATGCGCCAGGTTGCTACAGAAGATGATGCTTTCACAGGCGCGGGATGTTTTTTTTTAAAGTTTATGGCATATAGATGTAATGAGAAGTTTTTCGTTGAGAGCTTTTTTTGTTTTTGAGAAGTTTATGGCATTGTTAATTTTTGACCTCTCTTACTTTACCCATTTACTTCCCGATTTCTAAATGCACTCACATTCAAGTTCATGTGTTAACATATATGTATGATAGAATTCTTGAGCAATAAAACCACAACATTGCTTCGACGTTGTAGACATACGATCATGTCATTTTATTCTTATAAGAAGCATACTAACTGTGAACTAGGGTGTTCATCATTGCAACTGTCACTGTTTAAATTTTAAAATGTATATCAAATTTCGTGATGGAGTTGTGAGTTCCTCTTTGAGGCTGCCCCCCTCCCCTTCAGCGACATGAAATAGTGCATCCATCCATGAATTTGATGAGAAAAAAAAAAGCTACTTGAGAGGTATTTCTACTGATTATTTCATCCTAATTACAATGAATTTTTTTTGCAAATTATTTATATGATTTGTACTAAGCACCTTCTCTATGAAGACCATATAGACTTGGTCTCTACATCCGGGAACTCCGCCACCGCAGGTTTTCGCACGTTAAGCTTCATGTTCTGTATGATTTACTTTTTTAGTTCTACCTTTCATCTCTAGGTCGCGCATTTCCTGCAGTTGTGATTGCAGAGGCAAATATTGAGTGAGGGAGATGGATGGGTGGCATTTGCCCGAGCGGTGGATCTTTGTTGCATTCCACACCCATGAGCACTGTTAGAATGCCATTATGGACCAAATGCTGAGCTTTGTCTGACCACGGAGAGCATGGTGGAGCAGTGTTCATGTCAAGCGGTTGACGGTAGAATATCCACCCCTCTTCACTTTGTATTGGTTTGGGTTTCAGATTTTCGCTTCCCTATAAGTGTGTGGGGAAACACTGCCCCTTTCCATTATTACTATCATTGCATTACTATTAATATGCGACAGTAATGAAATCTATTCAAGATAATCTCTCAATTGCAGTTATTACGACTCCACTTGAAATATTTGATTAAAATTTCTTCAAAATAATCTCTCCTTTTCCACGCCATTTGATTTCTACTTCTATGTTGGAATTTATTTTTATACATTTCATTTTGATGTTTCTGTTAAAATTTTCACCGCAAAATTAAATTTTGATTACATTTATCTCCTCCTACGATTTGTTAGCTTTATGATTTGCTCTCACCGCGACCTGTGCTAAAAGTGAGCATTGACTGTGAAGGTTGTATGAGAAAAAACATCAAGAAGCTGCTTTAGAAGATAGATGCATCAAAACAAATTTGCAATCAGCTCCCAACATTTCCTGCAATCGACTCATGCTGCCTGCAATCGATTTATCTGATCATATGTTTCTTTCAGATTGAAGGACATCGTCTCCAATTGCGTAACACAATCAATTATTTGCTTACTTTTCAGTCAATAATGTTATGCGCATGTTTTCCCAATGGCTATTGCTTATCATCCATGCATATGCAGCATTAGCACAAGTTTCATGGTGGTGGCTCTTCAGATGGTGAGGGAGAGTTCCTCCAAACTTCCTCTCGGAGAAGACATGCCCGGTGGCAAAAAATGTGTGTGCAGCATCGTGGCAATCTCAAACAACATCACTAATCTCTACGGTACAACTTTCATTTCCAAAAAATTGTAGTTTAACACGATTTATGAATGAAGAAATGTAAACTCTGTCGTGTGATTTGGTTTTGCTTTCTGTATTGTGAAACCACGGTTTTTGGTCAGTTTTGGACACCGGACTCGCTGACGGCGGAGAAGAAGGTTATGTGGAGGAGAGAGATGGATGGCCTTATGTGTGTTTGCGATTACATTGTGGCGTTTTATCGCTTGGTACAAAGCTTGCACGGTGGATCTACTTTGGAGGTAGCTTTTCTTAATTAATTTAAGACAGAGTTAGATAATATTTTTCAAAATTTTCTAAATATCCACGAAATCTATTTCTAATTGCAATAACTTAAATGATGTCATTTCACACATTGATTACTCTTTATTTGCACATTGGATTTTTAAATTTTAAATTTTAGAATTTAAACCCTGATTATTTTGATAAGAAGCATTACATAGGTCTTCAAAATTCAGTTCTTTGCATTAAAATTTTCATTATTTTGAACATATACGATTGAGCATCCCATTAATCTAAGGAAAATCGCAGATTTGCGCTCCCACGGATGGCGGCTGCCCGTCCTCGACCCCCACCAAATGGGGGCAGCACTTTGCGCCTTCTCCAAAAAGTGGATTTGCCTAATACAATGGTGAGCGCCACATTCCATCGTCATCTCCATCATTTAAGCTTTGATCTCCATCATTCAAGGACATCATTACTTCTATGCAATGTTTCCTGTTTTTCTTTCTGTATCAGAACATATGAATTTTTACAGGATCCATTTTTGCAGCTAAAGGTATCTGAAGCAGGTCCTTCGCGCCATTTCCTCTAAGTTGGTGAAGTCCGCTTTGTAGGGTAGGTCTTCGTGGAAATGCTTATAAGGATGTATTTATTTTATTTATGCGTACAAAGTGTCTGTTCCATAATGACAGAGTGCTGAAGAGCTTCGAGCGACCGACAAGCAAGATGAAGACAAACACTGCTTATTACTGTACCGTAGAATGATAGTGTTTATCCTTTGCCATGGTTTTGGGAGGGACGCATGTATGTGGTGTTATCTCACTTCTCTTAGTTTACTTTACTGTAACATAGAAAAGGAAGTTGGATCTCTGTTGTACAGAAAGTTATAATTGTCATTTGGTTTCCTGTTTTTATATGAAATTGCCTTCATATACTCTTTAATTCAATTCCTATTTTGTTTAAATCTTTGTATACTTCTACGAGCATCTTCGCACGGGCTACGCCCGTGCTCGATGCTCTCCGCTTCGACAGTACTCCATCAGTGACAGTACTCCCGCCTCGACATTGCCTCGGCGCAACGACACTCCCGCCGCTCGCGAACCCCCGTGCGTACGACGAAATCGAGAGGCGGGAACAAAACCGGGGGTTCGCGAGCGGCGGGAGTGCCGTTGCGCCGGGGCAATGTCGAGGCGGGAGTACTGTCACTGCTGGAGTACTGTCGAAGCGGAGAGCATCGAGCACGGGCGTAGCCTGTGCGAAGATGCTCGTATATATATAAGGAAATACATTTGAGACTATTTTGAAGCTCCAAATAACCACTCAAGTAATCTCAGACGTCCGATCTGATTTCATCACAACATCTCAGTCGTTCGATCAACCTGGAACGTTGATTCCATCTTGACCGTCCATTTTTTTCTCTAGATCTCCTAAACCTACCTTGATAGGATGTCTTAAACCTATAAATTTTATAGGACCCCTACCTTACAAAGTGAAATTACTATTTTGCCCCTATTATTTTGAAAAAAGAGTATTGGCTCACGCGGGCCAACCAGCCCACAGACCAATCATGATCCTACCCGTAGCCAGCCCTTAAAAAGCACGCCCGACACAGCAAGCCAGTGACGAGCCTGTAGCCCGTAGGCTCACTGCAAGGAACAGTTCATCAAGCTGAATGGTGAAAAAGTTAATATACTAAATATTACAAAAAATTAAGCGGTGTGGGACTATTCAAAAAGGCGTGTGAACAGTACGCGTGCACAGTTTAGGTAATATACGCAGAACACGCGCTTTTTGAAAATAGACCTCCTATATGACATTTTTAGGAAACGTGTTCAACATGAAAGTTGTAGATCTTGACGAGATCTACAACTTTCATGTTGAACACGTTTCCTAAAAATGTCATATAGGAGGTCTGTTTTCAAAAGGCGCGACACTGGGCAGAACAATTTGCATAGTTCCGCCCGGGTTCCGCCCCTTTTGAAAATAGACGTCCTATATGACATTTTTAGGAAAAGTGTTCAACATCAAAGTTGTAGATCTCGACGAGATCTACAAATTTCATGTTGAATACGTTTCCTAAAAATGCAATATATGAGGTCTATTTTCTAAAGGCGCGACACTGGGCAGAACAATTGCGAATCGCATAGTTCCGCCCGGGTTCCGCTCCTTTGGTCTCCTATATGACATTTTTAGGAAAAATGTTCGAGAGTTGTACACTTTCCCTAAAAATGTAATATAGAAGACTTATTTTCAGAAGGCGTGTGTTTCGAGTTTTTCTCTATATGAGGGTTTCGCGGACAAACAGTAACTCATATAATATATATTATCTAATCTAATATAAATATTATTAACTACAAAATTTTAACCGCCAATAAATTAGCAGGCGGTTCACCCGCAGCATTTAATTCATTTTACTAGGTGTTAAATTTTAAAAAATTTATATTCTTTTCTTATAAAATACAGTATAAATAATTTAAAAAAATAAAAAAAAAATGCAAAAACTGAAATAGATTTAAAAAATAAAATTATTTAAAAAATAAAATAAGCCCGTCGATCAGGTGTGGACGAAGCACGCGGCCGTGGTGCGGGTACCGTCATGCGGGGCACGGGGGCCCCCCGTGCACTGTCACTCATATATTAGTACATATAAACTCACCGTACATACTAAGAAATTACTAGCAGAGTAGCAGGGAATAAAGCTTCCAAGTCTATTTTCTGCATGCAAAAGAACACACGAGTACTTTTTAGCGCACTGAAAACATGCATTAAAGCGGCAAAAAGATCCTTTCTTTTTGGGAGTTGTTAAAGGCAAACCAGAATTGGCTATTGGCAAACCAATTTCTATGAGTTATTACACGGCTTTTGAAAATACGTTTTGTACGTGCATTTTTAGGAAAAGTGTTCAACACGAAAATTTTAGATCTCGTCGATATCTACAACTTTCGTGTTGAACTCTTTTCCTAAAAATGAATGTACAAGGCGTATTTTCTTGTTTTTTTAAAAACTTCACTATAGTAACGATCAGTGCGATTTTAGGGTCTTGTGCGTGCATTTTTAGGAAAAGTGTTCAACACGAAAGTTGTAGATCTCGACGAGATCTACAATTTTCGTGTTGAACACTTTTCCTAAAAATGCATGTACAAAACGTATTTTCAAAAGGAGCATAATAACTCATAGAAATTTATTTGGCAATAGACAATTCTGGTTTGCCTTTAACAATGCCCTTCTTTTTCTCCCTTCTTTTTATATTTTGATAAAATGATTTTTTTAACTGTACAGATAATATGGTAAGTATTTAATTCACATATTTTACGTAATTAAAATAATATTTTTTTTATATTAAAATAAGACCAACCTATGTTAAATAATTATTTTTCAATGTTCTCATATATTTAAGAAAGCGTGTTGTAATTAGAATTTGCAATTGGAGTAGGAGCGCCATTGGAACCGGGCATGATAATGAACCATTGGAGTATGAGCGTGCTGTAATTAAAATTTGAACCATTTTAGGCTACTGCTTGAACCGGGCATGATAATGAACCATTTTAGGCTACAATAGGCTCATGAGCATAAAGCTCGTGAGCAGCTCGAGCTAAATATACTAGTCTCGAGCTCGAGCTAAATATACTAGTCTCGAGCTCGAGCTTGATTCAAGCAGGATGAGCTCGTCGAGCTCGAAATATTTAGCTCGAGCTTGGCTAGTTTACACCCTAAACCAAACAGAGTTCCCGGGGTAAAATTGGCAACTCGCTTTTGTGAATAACTCGACCCTGCCCTCTTCGTAAGAATATTAAAATTAGAAGTTAAATTATATAATAAAATATTAAAGGCAAAATAATCATTTCAGTCCCTAACCTTTAGCTCATTTAATATTTCAGTCCATAACCTTTATTTTTGAACAAATCAGTCTCCAACCTTTCATGATTTTTCATTTCAGTCCTAAACTAAATGGCAAGAGGGTTAAACCATTAAAGTTAACGAATATTATTTGAGGAATTGATTATTAAAATTGTAAAAGCTGAACTTTTGCCAAAAACCGAAACTAATAATCAAAGTTATATTATTCAGGAATCTGAGCATTGCAAAAAATTCTGAACATTAGAAGAACACTCAGAACTTAATAGAGACAAGAAAAAAAGCTTAAAGCCTCCCTGCAGCGATATGAAAAATGCTTAAAACACTCAAAATCCTAAATCGCTGATAAAACGTTGAAATAAGCATATAAAAAAGGCTCCTTGCAGTGGCTCGCCGGTGGAAAAGCCTCCCTGGTGGTAGAACCATCTCGAATCGTGGAGTAGTCTACGTGGAGTCGTCGCCGGAGCAGTTGCCGTGGAGTCATCGCCGGAGTAGTCACCGTGGAGTAGTCGGCGTCGAGCAGTCGTGTGGGAGAAGTGCGAAATCGACTCTCGTTTTCTGGTTGAACCGAAAAAGCGAAGACCCTTTCCCCCAATATTTCTGTTAACTTTAATGGTTTAGTTTATGACTGAAATGAAAAAGTATGAAAAGTTGGGGACTGATTTGTTCAAAATAAATGGTTAGGGACTGAAATATTAAAGCGACTAAAGGTTGAAGACTGAAATGTGTATTTTGTCAATATTAAAACAAAAGATTACTGGAAATACATTATTACATATAATCAGGAGTTTCCGAATCAGCCGTACGTACTGCCCGTGAAGAGGTAAAGAGTAGCGATAGGGGAGAAGAGAGCGAGAGGCGGAAATGGCGATGGCAGCGGGAACAAACCCTGACCTGGAGTCTGACGCCGACGAGGGAATTGGAAACCCTAACCCTATCATTCCTCCGGCAGCCCCCCTCGTCTGCCTCCTCAGGTTCGCCGGCGACTCCGCCGCCGGAGCCTTGATGGGTTCCATCTTCGGCTACGGTACACGCATCTCGTCTCCCTCTAATTTTTTACCGACTCGATAATATTATGAACTATGATTCAGCCTTGGTTACGTCGGATGCGTTTGGGCTGGGAAGTTGAGTCGATCAAATTAGTGATCGTAGACTCATAATCAACCGATACTTTGGTGAAGATTGATTTCATTTCCTTAGCTTCTGTCAATTTGAACGAAGCTTTCATGTATGGGTTTCATATCTCTTAATTTGGTTTTGTTTATCATTCTATTTTTTCTTTTCTTTTGAGGATTTCTGTTCTGGAGCTTATCCTATCACACTTGATTCGGAGCTAAGTCTTGGATTGGAAGATTTACGCTCCATTTGGCGTGTCGGTGGCAGTCATGAACACGGTGGTTATGAACCGTTGTTCGTGAACGCCCGACCTCACCTAAGGAACTTCATCCACTTTTATGTTCAAAACTAGGTTTCTTTTTTGATGGCGGTCATAAACCGTTGTCATACCAAACATATATTCTATGGCGAAACATATATTCTACGACCGTGGAGTTTTTGTCCAAACTCACCAGAGCAAAAAAACCGCGCCAAACGGAGCCTTAATTCCTCCCCAGTTACATCTGATTCAATGTAGATTGGTAAAAATGCATGGTTTTCTTGTAACTATAGTATGTTTTTTAAAATGAGAATCAATATATATCGAAACTATTTCCATAATAATGTGTTTTAAGGCTTGAAAGCGCAAAATATGAATATTAAGCGAAATTTGAAACGACTTGCCATTTTTATCTCGTTAAGAAGAATAAAAGAAAATTGAATCCTATGGGCTAAACTGCTTGAATTTTTCACATTTTCGCATGTATTGTGTTGGAACCGAGAAATTCGATTCACAAAGTCCGGACCAAGAGGAGTGACCAAAGGTTACTGGTCTCCCGAGCAAAACACAATAAAGGAAGTTGAAGAATAAGAAACATGCCTTGGATTGCCTAAAAATAAGACTCATGTGCTACAACGAGGAGGTGTCGCCACACACTCGGATTTCTTTTTGAACTTCCCCTCCGAAAGACAAAACTGAGCTAGGCACAGGAGAGGCGAAACCTGAAGATTAGAGGAACCTTGGGGTGGGGTGGGGGGTTCAACATGCTTTGTGTTTATGCCCCGGGGTCCTATTTATAGGCAATCCAGGGGAGTGTCTGCAAATAGCCACCCCACTAATTATAGCTGGTGAGAAGGAGATTGCTTCGGCGGCTGAGCAGAGAACCACCTCGGCCAGGCCCTAATTGCTGCCAACCTCCGATCTCATTCAAAGGGAGGTCCTTCTCGAAGCAACCTCAAGCGCGAGAGGAGGGGAAAAAGGGAAAAAAGGAAGAGGACCGAGGTCATGGTCTCAAAAGAATAGGGCTCGGGCAATGTTTAGCCCTCCGGAGAGGGGATCGAGCCCCCTGCCAAGAAGATCACCCCTTCCACTACTTTTGACCCACACAAGGACCAACGTTCGGAGCGGGTTAACGAGGTAACTTTGAGGCCGCAATTTATAACAAGCGATTTGATTTGACCTCATTTCTGACCCATTTCTTCTTTGTTGACAATCCCTTCGGCGCAGCTTTGGGTCCATAATGGACCTAACAGTGGCCGATTATGGCATCACCACTCCCTCGCGAGGAGGGGACGAGGAGGCTCCCTCGGACGAGCTGGGGACTTACCTCGTTACTTCGCCTGGTGAGCAATGTTTTGATAATATGGAAATTACTTGTTTATACCTTTGCTGACCGAACTTTCTTACAGCTCGCGGCTCTGGCGAGGTGACCAAGACCCCCCCTCTCAAATGTTCCTTCGGGGACTCCTCCTGATGCGAGGTCGACCTCACCTCACGCTACTGTTGGGGCAGGGGAGCTTACTCCGGAGGATAGTCATGCCCGCTTCTGCGGGACCTTGCAGATACAACCATCTCGCCTACTGTGGGCGAGCAACTCCCCTTAGTGCTGCAATAACCTGCACTGTTAGGCTGTCAGCGACGACCAACATTACACACGATCTCGATAGGCGATCCATCCATGATCCAAACCCGCATCTCTGCGGTTCTTGGTTCGCTAAATGATGACCACGCCTACTCCCTTTATATTTGTATTATTTTATGTATTATAAACTTATGAACATTGTTGCGACCTGTTTTTGTTTAAAATAATGTTCGTAGAATTTCATTGTAGTTGTGTTTTCGTGATGTTCAAATTTCGGTTCGCTTTAGCGAGGACGTTTTCTTGGCGACATATTTTTAGTTTCTCGAAGTGAGCTCGCGTCATTAGAGTCCCCTCGCTAGCTCGTCGGACTGAAAAGGGCAAGTTTCCATTTTTCGTAGGAGACCTCGCCGACAGGTGAGTTCGCGATACCTTGCTCACATGCGGTGGCCTTGCCTTGCTGAGTAGGCCTTCAACCCGACCGCGCTATGTTGGTGGCCCGCGTCTATAAATAGGGGACCCCTCTCGCTAGCGACACGAGTGAGTGAGCTTGAGTTCGGACCGCTGCTCTTCCCTTTGTTTACTTCTTGACGAGATGAACTCTTCTGGAGGCAAGTCAAAGCTAGGTCGCCTTCAATGCACGATCAAATTTAGCCCGCATAATTTCTCGGAGTCAACCACTATGGTTGCCGAGATCGTAACCTTCACCATGAAATACTTACCGCCCGAGTTCAGGGCGCGACGAGTCAAGATGGGAGAGCACATCAACATTTTCACCCTGGTGAGCTCGTCTTCCCGTTAGCCCACTTCAAGATGGTGTTTCGCCTCCCTATATGGCCATAGGTTTGATAGATTCTCGTCCACTATGGCCTCATTCCCGCTCAGATCAACCCGAATGGGATCGCGACCATTATGTCCTTAATCTTCTTCTTGTGCGAGGCCGCGGTGGTCTTCGACTTCGCCGTCTTCAGGAAGCTTTTGATCATGATGGCGGCCGCAGATGGGGTCGCCTACTTCAGTAGCGGCTCCATCAAAATCAAGGAGACACAGAACAAGGTCCACAAGTGGACTCAAAAGTTTGTCGTCGTGCGAGGTGACTTCAGCTCGCTTCTCCTCCGGCCGATTCAGCTGGAACCAATGATCTGTAAGTCACTTCGCCTACCAGAGGCATCGGGGTTGTTGTACACCTTGCTCTTCGGGAGGCATCTTGACGTCGTCCAACTACGGTAACGTGTCGACGAGTTGCCTTCTGTAAACCCGAAAGAAGATATATGTGAGCTTCTTTCCATCTCGCCTATTTGTTGACGATCCAATTGCCTTACTGATTTCTCAATGCTTTTCACAGGACTTCGCTCCCTTCCTGCCGGGCTTGCTGGGGGCGAGGTCACCAGAGCCGAGAGCTGGACTAGAGGTCGCCCGAGAATAGAACTCGCAGATGAGTTGGAGATTGCTGAGCTCGCTCGCTAGCGAGCTCTGAAGGTGCTCGATGGCGGGCTGATGAGCAAAACTGACGAGCTTCGGATGAGATCCACGTGTTCTCGATGACGTTCTTCCTTCTGGTCAATGGTCAGCCTTCTGAGGTCTAGAGGGCCTATAATTAGTCATAGACCCCTCCTTGAATATGGGTTGTACATATTGCATAACTACCTGCAATGAAAATGTTTTACATCAATCCTCATTCTCCTCAATTGATGAGCGAGGGAGCGATTAATAGTTGAAATTAGAAAGACAACGATGAGGTTTTTTGAACCAGAAAAGGGTAAGGGATCGGGCTTAGAGAGCGCATAGAGAGAAAGAGAGAAAAAAAGGAGGGAAGAGGGGAGGGAGACAAGAGTGTAGTCCTCCAAGGGAGGAGAGGAATGTTGGTTTTCTTGATATGCTTGTAAATTCGTATATAATGTGCTTGCTTTCAAGCCTAAGATGCTTCTATTTGTTTAAAGTGTGATTTATAGGCGATAAGGATGTAAAATAAAAGAAATAATTGATGTAGCACCTTAAAGGAAGTATAATAGAAAATAGAAAGAATGGAATTACCATTACTAAGGAGGAAGCACATGAAATTAAAAAAGGATTTTATCATCCAAAACTCCATAGACTCACACATCGATTACATGTTGAGAATTGCTCACCCAAGAGGTGTCACTCATACCATGACCCAGAGGAGAAACTACATTGAGGCACACCCGGGCATGTGCCCGGGTCAGATTTTGAAAATTTAAACCTATAGCTATGCTACAATTTGTGGCATTGCTTTACCTTGTCTTTTGTCTCACTCTTCCAGGCTATGCTAGCTAAAGCCTTGTTTTGTCTCATTATGCAGTTTTAGCTTTTTGTACATCAGCCTTCCCTGCAGAAATCAGCTACTACTGCGGCAAGCTTTAACTTGTCTCTTGCCAGTTTCAGCTTTTTGCTCATCCAATATTGTGAAAAAAATTGAAGTCTCGGGTAGCCTCTCTCCCTCCAAAAATCGGAACTGCCCCGGATCATTCCTCGGCGGTTTGCATTTCTCTAGCTTCTCCAAGCTCTGGTCCCGTTCGTGGACGGCCTCCTACTTTGGGATCAATTTAATGCAACCCAAAAAAAAGTCGAATAGAAAATCAAAAGTATACATTACAAAGGAGGGAAAGATGTACGGTTTATCGAAAAACTATGTGATTATGTATGATTTACCAAAAACCATGGGGTCTAAATTTATGTGAAGGAACGGCTTGCCCAAGGGGACTCAATCACCTATTACATGCAGTGCATTACTCGAACCAAATAAGATGTATCTTTCACTCATACGATAAGTTTGCTTCTCTCCTATAAGTATATACTAATTATTAAATCAAGCATGACGCAAATGGATAGTTGATTTTTTTGAATTAAAGTGTTTGATAGGAAGTTGTTGGTGCTTGAGAAGCACAAGTAATCTGATGGGGATCAATGTTCTCGGGTGGGCCAACTCATATTGGAGCCCGCTTGGGTGCACATTCCTAAAAGGAGGAGTTATGATCGTCGTATGAAAGATCCGAGTCCGTATTCATGTTCTAAGCGTCGACAACGCATTCCCTATATATTTTCGTATTTTTCCGTTCATTATTTATGTACCTTTTGTGTGTTTTCGTGTCGTTCAATCATAGTCGTCTGTCGTTTCCCTCTTGGCCTATAAATATGGGATATGAGGTTCATTTCATTGCAGAATTTTGATGAGACTTCCTATTTGTGATCCCCTACGGTGCGACGTCGTGGAACCTAGATGCGACGCCTAGCCCCGACTCTTCCCATGCAACCACCGGCCATCTCCCTCCCTTCCGCCCTCCAAACCGCCGAAACTCATCCCCCTTAGGGCCGGCCAGCCACCTCCATTCAACTCCACTCTCTCACAAATAACTACCTATAACCGCTTGTAACCACCAAAAAATTCGCTCGTAACCGCTGTAACCACCCACTACATAGGTAGTTATTGACGGTTATTCCTCCCCGAAGCCGAACCGACACTCCCCACTTCAATTCCAGCTCAGCCGGAAACCTTCCTCTTCCAATAGTAGTGTTTGTTGCAAACAAGCAGAGAATAACTCCCAGGCTATGAAGCACCGATATCTCCTTGAGGGTCACGTACCCGTACCAAATACGTATCTGATACTGGTACGTACCTGATACTCACGGATACACCTGTTATTCTAGTCTGTAGATACATTTGGACTTGGTAGATTGTTCTACATATTGTAATAAGAGTATGTTTTTCTAAAGTAAACTAAATACATTTGCGTGTCTCTTAGAAAAGAAAAATTGTGACCCAGAAATGCAACTAGCGATGTTTGTTTATTATAGTAACAAAATGTACTTCAGATTTAAGTATCTTTTTTCGTTTAAACTATAAAAATTTTGATTTACATTTTATTATTTTGTTTTTTTACTATATATTTAAATATTAGATGTTTCAAATTGGTATTGTTTTTACTTGTTCAACATGAATTTTTCTATGTTTAATGTTTTGCTAATTGTCTCTAGACGAACCAGAAGTTGCAGATGTGTTAATCTTCAATAATGGGGAAGAAGAGGAAGAAAATGACTGATAAACATCTTTAAATTTGAAATGATTATGAATATTTTTTGTTTGAGAACTTCATATTATATTGCATTAACTATGAATTTGTACTTTAATTAGTGATTTATGCAATTTCGCTTGATGTTTTATTATTTTGAGGAATTTTAATTACATTTTTGAGATTATACATATATATTTATTATATTTAATATAACGTATCCCGCCGCGCCCGTATCCTTATTTTTTAAAATTTGTCGTACCGCTGTACCAGATACGTATCGTATCCGGTACTCGTACCCGTATCGGTGCTTCCTAGCTCCCAGGCTGCTTCTAGGATCTTCCTTTATCATGATTTTGGCTGGACTTCATATCCAGCCTTGGACGGTACTTTCAGGGCAGAATAACGGGGCCTCTAAAGCCGATCAACATTCCCAGGATAATTTCAGAGTCTTCCTCTATCAGAATATTAATTGGTCCTCTGTTTCAACCTTGGAAGACATTACCCGGGCAGAATTTCTGCCCCTATTCAGCAACAATTTGCGACCACTTGCAGCACTAAATTCCAGTGTGTCCCTGGGTGCAAGTTTTGTACCAGTCCAGCCCTCCAGATCAACCAGTAGACAGCCCCTTCAGAATCCTGCGTCGTTCCAGCAACCCAGCCCCTGAATTCTGCTGAACAGCCCAGCCTGCAACTTTTAACTTCTGCGTTTCAGCCCTCCAAACTCACATCTGGCAGTCCCCTTTTGGAATTCCTCTACCCAGCAGCACCCGTCACCACAAGAACTTCCGGGAACCAAAAGAGGAACCCAGAATTCAGCAACAAACGACTTCAAATTTTATGCCCCAAACCTGAACTTGCCGCAATTGGTCTTGAGTGCTTGTGTAAGTTCTACGTTTGGGAGTTTATTTTTCTTTGTGATGAACGTATGTTGAAAATCATATGAATTGGGATATTATTTTGCAATAGTTTGCTCGATTCTCTCGCATTTACTTAAAAGACTTATTCGCCAAACGTTTAGCCCAAGCAATCTTACTTTAGCTATCACTAGAACTCGTTCATTACCTTAAAGTCTGATTTCAATCATGAATGTTTGCACTGTCTAAATTAATTTAGTAATTTTGTTGCAATTACTTATCGGACAATCACATGTGCATTGCATTGTTTTTAAAATTCCCTACATCATATAATTGCATTCACTCATTAGAGTTCCGTTGGGCCGCACACACACCCTTTCACACCCGTCTTGCGTCATAATCACTAATGAGTAATGTAATAATTGCTCCTACATATAATGACCACTACATCATTAAAATTGTTACATCAAAAATGACTATTACTTCATAATGGATGCTACATCATAAGTTATACTTCATAGAAACTCTGAATAAGAAAATAATTATGGTTTATGCAAGTATTTCATTACATTTTACTACATATTAATGTAACATCAAGCAGTGAATCCGAGTTGTGTTGACGAGTCTTTTGTTGATGGTGCATTTCATCATCTCTCTCATGGGCCAAGAAAAACTCTTGGCAAGGTATCCATCCATATGATGGGCACTAATACAATTCAATTCCTCACGAGTCATCCAAGTATTAGACCTTTCCAACCAATCATATACCATTGCTGGCCATGTTTCAAATTGTGACGCCTTAAGGTAAAATATGCTAGACAAAAGCTCTAAATGGAGTTGTTTGCAAGAAAAAAATAATGGAAATATTCACATGCATGGAAACTTACCCGTAGAAATACTAACGGGCAACATACAAATCTCGAAACTGCCTTCAGAAGGTAATGAATCTTGAAGGCTAAAATCAGGATTTACATTTTATTTTAAGGCATATCAATTAAGTTCACATCTGGTCAGATTATATTTAATATTTTGAATGGTCCAAATGACTTAGTAGCGTTTCTTAGAGGAGTTTATGGGGAAACATGGAGCGATTATGAACTATAGTTTGATTATTTCATTAAATTCGTAAAAAAACAATTTTTGTTAGCATATAATTTTTGCTTTTCAATTTGATTCATAACTTGAGTTTAAATATCATTTTTAGTTTGCACCTCGATGTTTAATATGAGGATGGAGTGTAAAGCCTCTTCAACGAATACTGATGATATATAGTTCTTAATGCAATAGGAAAGTATGGGCTCTTGCAATGGATTATCTAAGAGATGATTGCCAACTATTTGATTAGGGAAATTATTATTTGCCAATTCTACAATTGGTAAATTATTTCTCTTTTTTGTAACTCGCGACACTCTAGGAATTTCTAGAAGTTTTCTGCTCTCTACCCGTTCAACGTGACACTCAGTCTATTTTTGTAAAGAAAAATAATCTTTAAGGGGATACCAAAAGGTTTCGACTAGGCATGCGAGAATTCTGGACAAATCATGTACTACAATATGAAAATATTGAAGTGGGTGACTCAATGTAGGCCCATTTACTCTTCTAAAGAAAATAAATTTTACTCCATAAGCAATGACCATTTTTGTGCATGACAAGAAGTATGCAACCTTTATGTACTTATCGATTATTGCAACTATGGAGTTCTAACATGTGACAATAAAAAAACTTAAAGTTCAAGCTTAGGGGAAAAGAAAAAACTTCACTCAGGTTTTGCCTTGGAAAATCAATATATTCCAACTAGTTGTCTGCTTTCTCGACTAGCTTACAACATCAACAAGTTTGAGATTGGCCAATTATGCAAGGTAATCCTCCTAGATGTAGGGACAAAAGACAATTTTTTATTAGTTGGGAGAATCCCAACACTAAAATTGATATTATGTTTAGGCAAGAGCGTATTCAACTAAGTAAATCAACCGCATTGTTGTTTGCTCCTACATGATCTTCCTTATTCTTGAAGGAAGACACTCCATTTAGTATGACTCGTGTAAATTTATTTTTGGTAATAAGCGTTAGTCTGTTACGCCCCCGCTACGTTTCACGGGGCGTCATTACGTACGGAGGAGCAAAGGCGCGCCAAACAACGGGGCTGAACCTTCTGGTTCAGCCCCCATGCAGTGAACCGGCCGGCCGAGGGCTGAACCAGGCGGGTTCAGCCCTCTTTGGAGGGGCCGGCCGGCCCCCTCCTTGCCCGGGTATTTATATACCGGGCAGCCCCCCTTGTGGGGTTATGCAAGGATTATTCATGGTTAGTTTTCTCCCTCTTTAGACCTAATTTCCCCTCTCTTCCTCTAGATCTCTTTCTCTCTCAATCTCTCTAGTAGTTGTGCCCTAACATTTGGTATCAGAGGAGTTCATCTCTCGGACATGGTGACCACTCGCAATCAAGAAGAGTCCTCACGGATTGAAGCCCTAGAGGAGAACGTGGTTGGCCTTACCGACTCTATGGCGGCCATGGAAGGACGGATGGACGCCCGGATGGAGGAATTGAAGGCCTTGCTGAAAGGGAAGGCATTGGTGAGTGAGGATTCGGCCGGATCGGGCGCCAATATGGGCGCTGCGGACGCACGAGTCGCGGAAGACGATCGGCGGCGTGCGACGATCGCGCAAGGGGCCGATCCCGTGCAACTAATGGACGACGATCGCGCAAGGGGCGGGGGGTTTCCGCCTGGCACGGGCTGGCAGGGGAGCTCGTCGGCCTATGGCGTGGCAGGGGGTGGCTCGGCAGCGGTTTTTGGGGGTACAGCAGGGCCGATCCCTCCTGGAGCAGCAGCGGCGGGGTTCGCCGACCCCGGAACGGCCCGGGGACAGGGCCGGCAGGGCTGGGCGGAGCCGGTAGGGCCTCGTCTAGGCTGGGAGGAGCCGGCTGGGCTCCGGCGACCTCCCGATCCAGCGGGATACCAAAGGGGGGGCTTCTTCCTCCTCCCCGTGGGTTTGGGCCGCCGGGCATGGCCGGATTTGGCCAAGCGTGGGCCGGACAGCAGCAACCTCCTCCTTGGGGTAACATTCCGCATCAAGGCTACGTCGGATTCGAGCAGGGTGAGCCTGCAAGATGGGAAGAAGGTTATGGGGTACAACGCTTGACTCCCGGATTACCTCGCATGTACTTTCCGGAGTTCGAAGGAGGCGACGCATTGGAATGGGTTCAAAAGGCTGAACTTTTCTTCCAGTACCAGGAGGTGCCAGAAGGTCAGTGGGTGCGGCTAGCGTCCTTCCACTTGAAGGAGGACGCTTTCCAGTGGACGCAGTGGTTCCTACGGGGACGGGAGTACGTTCCATGGGGCGAATTTGTGGATGGATTTACGGCCAGATTTGGGCCATTAGAGTATGAGAACTTTGAGGCCCTCCTTCAGAAGCTTCGTCAGAAAGGCTCGGTGCTGGAGTATCGCACTGAGTTTGAAAAGTTGGCAAATCGGGTTCAGTGGCCGGAGCGGACACTCTACAGCTGTTTCATATCTGGCCTCAAGGAGCACATTCGTGACGAAGTACAGGCACTCATGCCTCGGTCATTGAACCACGCCATTACTTTGGCGCGCATTCAGGAGGAGCGGTTCAACAGGCAGCGAGCACGCATCACGAGTAGACCGCCTGCGGCCCCTACCACAGCAGCACGACGGGAGCAGCCCACGGGTAGCAAACCGACGGTGACCCGGTTATCGTGGAGTGAGTTGGCCGCTCGAAAGGAGAAGGAGTTGTGCTTTAATTGCGACGAGAAGTTTGTACCTGGCCATAAATGCCAGAAGATACAGGTCTTCATGTTGCATCAGGATGTGGACGACGAGCCGGCTCCAGATGAGGAGTTGGAGGTGGACTTGGACGAGACGGAGTTCGGGGTTTTTCTTCATGCTCTTGAGGGTTGCGCTCCCCCGCTTACTATGCGGCTGGCGGGCCGGATCGCCCAAGAGAAGGTTACTATTCTGGTGGACAGTGGGAGCACCCACAACTTCATACATCCCGACGTGGCACGGCGAGTTGGGCACGTGGTTGACAAGGGGGCTGCCTTTCATGTTATGGTGGCGGATGACAGCAAGCTTCGATGCGAAGGGGTACTGAAGGGCGTGGAGCTGCGGCTACACGGCTATGTGGGACGGACTGACGTCTACCTGTTGCCTATTCGGGGCTCAGACGTGGTGCTGGGAGTTCAGTGGCTGCGCCAGTTGCAGCGGGTGACTTTCGACTGGGAGCACATGACGATGGAGTTTGTGCATGGCGACAGGCAGTTTTGCTTGCAGGGTCTCATGTCCTCTCCTATTAAGGAGGTTTCTCTTCGCAGCATGCAGCGGTTGAGCGGGGGTGGTCAGATGATGGCCGTCCTGCCGGAGGTCCCGACCGGCGAGCCGACGCCTTCAGAGGTACCGGTTCAGTTACAGTTACTTCTGACAGATTATGCTGATGTTTTTCAGGAACCACGCACTCTGCCTCCGTCGAGGTTCCGTGATCACCGCATTCCGCTCAAGGCGGGTGCTGAGCCCACGAATGTTCGTCCGTACCGCTACCCACACGTTCAGAAGGCGGAGATCGAGCGCAGTGTCCGTGAGATGCTGGAGGCCGGCATCATTCGGCCAAGTACAAGCTCCTTCTCGGCTCCCATTATTCTGGTCAAGAAAAAGGACGGGTCCTGGCGTTTCTGTGTGGACTATCGTGCCTTGAACGGCGTTACGGTCAAGGATAACTTCCCGATTCCCCATATCGAAGAGTTGTTAGACGAGTTGCATGGGGCCCAGCGGTTCACCAAGCTGGATCTTCGCTCCGGCTATTACCAGATCTTGATGGCACAGGAGGACATCCATAAGACGGCTTTCCGGACTCATGACGGCCACTATGAGTTCTTGGTTATGGCCAATGGGCTGACCGGAGGGCCCTCTACTTTCCAGGCCAACATGAACGAGATGTTTAGAGATTTCCTGCGGGTGTTTGTGTTGATCTTCTTCGATGATATACTCATCTACAGCGCGAACTGGGAGGACCACGTGGGCCATGTAGAGCAGGTCCTTGCCATACTACGTCAGCACAACCTTTATGCCAACCGTTCCAAGTGCTCCTTCGGTCAGGAGGAGGTGGAGTATTTGGGCCACTTGGTTTCCGGTCAGGGCGTCAAGGCCGACCCACGGAAGATTCAGAGTATGCAGTCTTGGCCGCGACCGGTTACAGTCCGCGCCTTGCGGGGTTTTCTGGGGCTCACGGGGTATTACCGGCGGTTTGTCCAGGACTATGGCAAGATAGCTCGGCCACTGACACAGCTACTGCAGAAGGACTCCTTTTCTTGGAATGAGGAGGCGGAGGAGGCATTTCAGGCCCTCAAACGGGCCATGACCACTACGCCAGTCTTGGCTTTACCGGATTTCACACAGGAGTTCGTTCTGGAGACGGATGCCTCAGGTGTCGGCATCGGGGCGGTTTTGATGCAGGCAGGACGGCCGATCGCCTTTTACAGCAAGGCCTTGGCCCCTCGTACTTTGGGCCTCTCGGCCTACGAGAAGGAGATGTTGGCAATTATTCACGCCGTGGCTGTTTGGCGGTCATATCTCTTGGGTCGACACTTTAAGATCCGGACGGATCACCAGAGCTTGAAGCATTTCCTGGACCAACGGGTCTCCTCGCCGCTACAGCAGAAGTGGGTGACTAAGCTTCTCGGTTAGGACTACGAGATTGTGTATCGCCGTGGCAAAGAGAATGTTGTCGCCGATGCCCTCTCTCGTCTTCCGGAGGCTGCTATCGCTCATATTTCGGGGCCGTTGGTCGATTCAGTGGAGGATATTCAGGAAGAGGTCCGGCGATCAGACACGCTGCGTCCGTTGGTGGAGGCTTTACAGCGGGGAGAGACCGTCGCAGCTGGCTATCACTTGTGTAATGGCCGGCTTTACTATCGGGGGCGGGTGGTCGTGCCTGCCGATTCGGCTTGGAAGACTGTGTTGATGCATGAGTTCCATTCTTCGCCTACAGGAGGGCATGCAGGGGTGCTCCGGACACTTCAGAGGGCACGAGCCAACGTGTTTTGGACAGGCATGCGCCGGGACATTCAGCAGTTCGTTCGCCACTGTGAGATCTGCCAGCGGCAGAAATATGAGACCTCTTCTCCGGCAGGGCTGCTTGTACCGTTGGAGATTCCGCAGCAGATTTGGGACACGGTGTCCATGGACTTCATTGATGGGCTGCCAAAGTCTAAAGGGAAGTCTGTGATCCTTGTGGTGGTGGACAAGCTGTCCAAATATGGCCATTTTCTGGCGCTCAGCCATCCCTACACCGGCGAGTCTGTGGCCGCCCTCTTTGCTATAGAGATCGTTCGCCTCCATGGCCTCCCCCGCGCCATTATCTCTGATCGGGACCCTACCTTCGTCAGTGGGTTCTGGAAGGAGCTGTTCCGGCTGCAGGGCACCCGCTTACATTTCAGCACGGCTAACCACCCGCAGTCGGATGGTCAGACGGAGGTGCTTAATCGTGGGGTCGAGACTTATTTGCGTTGCTTTGTGGTGGATGAGCCGCGGAGCTGGCCGGACTGGTTACATTGGGCCGAATACTGTTACAACACGGCCTACCACTCCGCCAGCAGGATGACACCATTTGAGGTGGTGTATGGCCGGCCTCCTCCTACTTTGGGCAGCTATGAGCCCGGGAGCACCCCTCTTCCGGCGGTGGATCGCGCTCTGCTGGATCGTGATCGCATGTTGGTCACACTTCGGGAGAATCTCCGTCTAACCCAGGATCGCATGAAGGCCCAGGCGGACAAGCACCGCACTGAGCGGGAGTTCGCTGTTGGTGACGAGGTGTTCCTCAAGCTCCAGCCGTACCGGCAGTTGTCCGTTGCTCGTCGTGGCAACCAGAAACTGTCCCCCCGCTACTACGGTCCCTTTCAGATTGTCAGCAGGGTGGGACCGGTGGCTTATACCCTGGCATTACCGGAGGGTTCGCGCATCCATCCTACATTCCATGTCTCTTTGCTCAAGCGGAAGATAGGGCCACACGTCCAGTCGAGCACTTTGTTACCTGAGGTCACTTCGGCAGGTGAGCTGCGGCCACTTCCTGCAGATATTTTGATGCTCAAGTGGAAGAAGCGGGGCGCGGAATACCGGCCCGAGCTCTTGGTCAAATGGAAGAACCTGACTCCGGCACATAATTCTTGGGTGGACTTCTTCGACTTCAAGGAGCTCTACCCCGACTACCACCTTGAGGACAAGTTGGTTCTTGATGGGGAGGGGAATGTTACGCCCCCGCTACGTTTCACGGGGCGTCATTACGTACGGAGGAGCAAAGGCGCGCCAAACAACGGGGCTGAACCTTCCGGTTCAGCCCCCATGCAGTGAACCGGCCGGCCGAGGGCTGAACCAGGCGGGTTCAGCCCTCTTTGGAGGGGCCGGCCGGCCCCCTCCTTGCCCGGGTATTTATATACCCGGGCATCCCCCCTTGTGGGGTTATGCAAGGATTATTCATGGTTAGTTTTCTCCCTCTTTAGACCTAATTTCCCCTCTCTTCCTCTATATCTCTTTCTCTCTCAATCTCTCTAGTAGTTGTGCCCTAACATAGTCGAAGTGAAGTGTGCTCATAATGGAAATAGGCAACGTTTTTGTTGTTGAAGGGCATGCATGATTGTAGGATATCTGCCATTGTAGGTAGAATATTGTTGTTTTGCCACAAGTAATTTTTCATTGTAATATGAGAGGTACTAAAATCTCATCTAAGGTGTAGAAAAGGGTAAATACTTTTTCTTTACCTACATTCTGGCCCCGGTGGTAGATAAATACAACTCACATGACATTTTTCAATGTTCAAAAAATTCGAACTAATTGTAAAATATTCAAAATAAAAATCCTAAGTAAAAGACTTAACATGATTAACCCTTTAACTAAAGGACTTGTAACAAAGACACAACTAAAAAAACATAACTAGAGCTGCCACGGTTTCGGTTTGGTTCCGATTTGGTTCCGGTTCTCCTAAGACCGTTAACTGAACCGCTGAAGGTAACAATTCTTCATATTAGAACCAAAACCTTATTTGGTTTGACCTTTGTATTTCATTACTCGTTCAGTCTGCATTTACTTTCAAGCTCATTACATTATATGGATGTACCTTTGTATTTTTTGTAATATCGGGCTTAATTAATGTTAGCTGAATTTTCTCTCAGTTGACTTGTATTTCTTATTTGTTGGTGCCAAAAATGGTACCAACTCCACGATCGCTCAAACTGAAGGATGGGGGGTAAGACTGTTGAATGGCTGGTTACTTTGAGCTGAAGGAAAGGCTATTTTTATTGATATAAAGCTTGAGTTACAGCTGAGATTACAACAGGAAAGAATGAAAAAACATCATAAGACTTGAAGAAAAAGGGCCTGGAGGGAGACGGGGAGGTCTCCGGAAAGAGTGACGGGCGGTCTCGGCGGTCTCCAAAAACTGAGACCGCTCAAGTCCACGACTAGAGCTGGGAACTCTCCAAAGATCCTCCAACCGGTACCCCTACCCCTCTATTTATAGGCACGGGGTCTGCCCGAATGGGCAGATCTGAAAGGCAACGGGCTGTCCGGAACTGCTGAGATCGCCTGAGACCGCTGCTGAGACCACCGAGATCGTCTGGACCAACTGAGACCGCCTGAGACAAGCTGAGATCGCTGAGATCGCCCGGGACATGCTGAGATCGCTGAGATCGCCCGGGACAAGCTGAGACCGCCTGGGACAAGCTGAGATCGCTGAGATCGCCCGGGACAAGCTGAGACCGCCTGGGACAAGCTGAGATCGCTGAGATCGCCCGGGATATTCTGAGATCGCTGAGATCGTCTGAGCCTGCATCACCTGAACAGATCACACAAAACAGAATCAGTTCGGGATCGAGAACCTCCGAATTGAGGTTGCCGAGGAGAAGCGATCTCCCCTTTTGAGATCGCCCAGGAGGGGCGATCTTCTCCCTGCGAGGTCGCCCGGGAGGGGCGGCCTGCCCTGCTCGAGGTCGCCCGGAAGGGGCGACCTGCTCCTTTTGAGACCGCCCAGGAGGGGCGATCTCCTCCCTGCGAGGTCGCCCGGGAGGGGCGGCCTGCTCTGCTCGAGGTCGCCCGGGAGGGGCGACCTGCTCCTTCTTGAGGTCGCCCAGGAAGGGGCGACCTCCCTCTGCTTGAGGTCGCCCAGGAAGGGGCGACCTCCCTCTTGCGCGAGACCGCTCGGGCTCGACGAGACCCCCCCGGAGGAGCGAGATCGGCCCGGATCTCCAAACATACCAGGATAGCTGAAAAATGTTTGCTCGGAGGGGATCGCCGATTTCTGGGTAAACATAATCCCCGCATTTTTTTAAGTTTTTCGAAAAAACTTCGAAAAAATAAAACTTACCCACGAGAATCGTGATCCACCTTTTCTGCCTTAGTAGAGCATGTGTGATAGAAAAAATGTAAATACCAGTGCAAACTTACTAGCACCAGGAATGCTTGCGAATAATTTCCCTCTTCTTAAGAAAACTTGTGAACACTGACTTTTATGCTAGTACCTAAAGAGAAAAAGCAAGCACCTGCCTATTTCTGCGAAAGAACGGTCAGAGCAGGTATAAAAGTAACATATGTTATCTGAGTACCTGAAGTGAACAAGCGAATACCTGCTAATCTCTGCAAAAGAGAACTCAAAGCAGGTATGAAAGAATATAACGCGAGTACCTGAAAAGACCTCGTGAATATCTGCTAAACTCTGCAAAAGAGAACTCAAAGCAGGTATAAAGCATAACGCGAGTACCTGAAGAGAACTCGCGAATACCTGCTAAACTCTGCAAAAGAGAACTCAAAGCAGGTATGAAAGAATATAACGCGAGTACCTGAAGAGACCTCGCGAATACCTGCTAAACTCTGCAAAAGAGAACTCAAAGCAGGTATGAAAGAATATAACGCGAGTACCTGAAGAAAACTCGCGAAAACCTGCTAATCTCTGCAAAAGGGAACTCAAAGCAGGTATAGAAGAATATAACGCGAGTACCTGAAGAGACCTCGCGAATACCTGCTAAACTCTGCAAAAGAGAACTCAAAGCAGGTATGAAAGAATATAACGCGAGTACCTGAAGAAAACTCGCGAATACCTGCTAAACTCTGCAAAAGAGAACTCAAAGCAGGTATAAAGCATAACGCGAGTACCTGAAGAGAACTCGCGAATACCTGCTAATCTCTGCAAAAGAGAACTCAAAGCAGGTATGAAAAAGTATAACGCGAGTACCTGAAGAAAACTCGCGAATACCTGCTAAACTCTGCAAAAGAGAACTCAAAGCAGGTATGAAAGAATATAACGCGAGTACCTGAAGAAAACTCGCGAATACCTGCTAAACTCTGCAAAAGAGAACTCAAAGCAGGTATGAAAGAATATAACGCGAGTACCTGAAGAGACCTCGCGAATACCTGCTAAGCTCTGCAAAAGAGAACTCAAAGCAGGTATAAAGCATAACGCGAGTACCTGAAGAGAACTCGCGAATACCTGTTAATATCTGCAAAAGAGAACTCAAAGCAGGTATGAAAGAATATAACGCGAGTACCTGAAGAAAACTCGCGAATACCTGCTAATATCTGCAAAAGAGAACTCAAAGCAGGTATGAAAGAATATAACGCGAGTACCTGAAGAGACCTCGCGAATACCTGCTAATATCTGCAAAAGAGAACTCAAAGCAGGTATGAAAGAATATAACGCGAGTACCTGAAGAAAACTCGCGAATACCTGCTAAACTCTGCAAAAGAGAACTCAAAGCAGGTATGAAAGAATACAACGCGAGTACCTGAAGAAAACTTGCGAATACCTGCTAAACTCTGCAAAAGAGAACTCAAAGCAGGTATGAAAGAATATAACACGAGTACCTGAAGAGGACTCGCGAATACTTGCTAAACTCTGCAAAAGAGAACTCAAAGAAGGTATGAAAGAATATAACGCGAGTACCTGAAGAAAACTCGCGAATACCTGCTAAACTCTGCAAAATCGAACTCAAAGCAGGTATGAAAGAATATAACGCGAGTACCTGAAGAAAACTCGCGAATACCTGCTAAACTCTGCAAAAGAGAACTCAAAGCAGGTTTGAAGAATATAACACGAGTACCTGAAGAGAACTCGCGAATACCTGCTAAACTCTGCAAAAGAGAACTCAAAGTAGGTATGAAAGAATAAAACACGAGTACCTGAAGAAAACTCGCGAATACCTGCTAAACTCTGCAAAAGAGAACTCAAAGCAGGTATGAAAGAATATAACGCGAGTACCTGAAGAAAACTCGCGAATACCTGCTAAACTCTGCAAAAGAGAACTCAAAGCAGGTATGAAAGAATATAACGCGAGTACCTGAAGAGACCTCGCGAATACCTGCTAAGCTCTGCAAAAGAGAACTCAAAGCAGGTATAAAGCATAACGCGAGTACCTGAAGAGAACTCGCGAATACCTGTTAATATCTGCAAAAGAGAACTCAAAGCAGGTATTAAAGAATATAACGCGAGTACCTGAAGAAAACTCGCGAATACCTGCTAATATCTGCAAAAGAGAACTCAAAGCAGGTATGAAAGAATATAACGCGAGTACCTGAAGAGGCCTCGCGAATACCTGCTAATATCTGCAAAAGAGAACTCAAAGCAGGTATGAAAGAATATAACGCGAGTACCTGAAGAAAACTCGCGAATACCTGCTAAACTCTGCAAAAGAGAACTCAAAGCAGGTATGAAAGAATATAACGCGAGTACGTGAAGAAAACTCGCGAATACCTGCTAAACTCTGCAAAAGAGAACTCAAAGCAGGTATGAAAGAATATAACACGAGTACCTGAAGAGGACTCGCGAATACCTGCTAAACTCTGCAAAAGAGAACTCAAAGCAGGTATGAAAGAATATAACGCGAGTACCTGAAGAAAACTCGCGGATACCTGCTAAACTCTGCAAAAGAGAACTCAAAGCAGGTATGAAAGAATATAACGCGAGTACCTGAAGAAAACTCGCGAATACCTGCTAAACTCTGCAAAAGAGAACTCAAAGCAGGTATAAAAGAATATAACGCGAGTACCTGAAGAGACCTCGCGAATACCTGCTAAGCTCTGCAAAAGAGAACTCAAAGCAGGTATAAAGCATAACGCGAGTACCTGAAGAGAACTCGCGAATACCTGCTAATATCTGCAAAAGAGAACTCAAAGCAGGTATAAAGCATAATGCGAGTACCTGAAGAGAACTCGTGAATACCTGCTAAACTCTGCAAAAGAGAACTCAAAGCAGGTATGAAAGAATATAACGCGAGTACCTGAAGAAAACTCGCGAATACCTGCTAAACTCTGCAAAAGAGAACTCAAAGCAGGTATAAAGCATAACGCGAGTACCTGAAGAGAACTCGCGAATACCTGCTAATCTCTGCAAAAGAGAACTCAAAGCAGGTATGAAAGAATATAACGCGAGTACCTGAAGAAAACTCGCGAATACCTGCTAAACTCTGCAAAAGAGAACTCAAAGCAGTATAAAGCATAACGCGAGTACCTGAAGAGAACTCGCGAATACCTGCTAAACTCTGCAAAAGAGAACTCAAAGCAGGTATGAAAGAATATAACGCGAGTACCTGAAGAAAACTCGCGGATACCTGCTAAACTCTACAAAAGAGAACTCAAAGCAGGTATAAAGCATAACGCGAGTACCTGAAGAGAACTCGCGAATACCTGCTAATCTCTGCAAAAGAGAACTCAAAGCAGGTATGAAAGAATATAACGCGAGTACCTGAAGAGACCTCGCGAATACCTGCTAATATCTGCAAAAGAGAACTCAAAGCAGGTATGGAAGAATATAACGCGAGTACCTGAAGAAAACTCGCGAATACCTGCTAAACTCTACAAAAGAGAACTCAAAGCAGATATGAAAGAATATAACGCGAGTACCTGAAGAAAACTCGCGAATACCTGTTAAACTCTGCAAAAGAGAACTCAAAGCAGGTATGAAAGAATATAACACGAGTACCTGAAGAGGACTCGCGAATACCTGCTAAACTCTGCAAAAGAGAACTCAAAGCAGGTATGAAAGAATATAACGCGAGTACCTGAAGAAAACTCGCGAATACCTGCTAAACTCTGCAAAAGAGAACTCAAAGCAGGTATGAAAGAATATAACGCGAGTACCTGAAGAAAACTCGCGAATACCTGCTAAACTCTGCAAAAGAGAACTCAAAGCAGGTATGAAAGAATATAACGCGAGTACCTGAAGAGACCTCGCGAATACCTGCTAAGTTCTGCAAAAGAGAACTCAAAGCAGGTATAAAGCATAACGCGAGTACCTGAAGAGAACTCGCGAATACCTGCTAATATCTGCAAAAGAGAACTCAAAGCAGGTATGAAAGAATATAACGCGAGTACCTGAAGAAAACTCGCGGATACCTGCTAAACTCTACAAAAGAGAACTCAAAGCAGGTATGAAAGAAACTTCATAATGCGAGTATCTGAGGAAAACTCGCAACCACCTATTCATCTTTTAATATAAACCTTTATAGAAAAGAAGTTTTTGGGTGTCTCGATACAATATGGTGATATTCACCTCATTTGTAAGCAAGAAGCTAGCATAGCATCTGTATCATATGCAAAAGAAGCAGTAATGCTCAATTGGAGCAACCACTATAATGTGAATATAAAGATGAAACTGTAATGGGGCGACCATCAAAAGATGGGTTCGATTGCTTTTAAAGATTTGGGCGACCATCGAAAGATGGGTTTGATTGCCTTTAAAGATTTGGGCGACCATCGAAAGATGGGTTTGATTGCCTTTAAAGATTTGGGCGACCATCGAAAGATGGGTTTGATTGCCTTTAAAGATTTGGGCGACCATCGAAAGATGGGTTTGATTGCCTTTAAAGATTTGGGCGACCATCGAAAGATGGGTTTGATTGCCTTTAAAGATTTGGGCGACCATCGAAAGATGGGTTTGATTGCCTTTAAAGATACTCGGGTAACCACCAAAAAGGTGGGTTTGATTGCCACAACATTCACAAGCCATATTCAGCCATGTACGCATTTGAAGGGAAGAATTAATGCCAATCATAACTGAAAAAGCTTTAGCCTTAAGACAAACCTTTTTGCCAATGAAAGTAGATCTAGCATCGAGTGAATGGTCAATATTGCTAGAAAAGACTTTACAATCATATTTTTAAGCAACATATTCCCGCAGTTTGCCTTCTTTCAATAACTTCTCTACAAGCTTATGTAGAGCGCGACACTTTCTGTATCATGACCCACACACATGTGGTATTGACAAAACAAATCTTTGTGACAATTCCTATGATCAGGTCGCATGAGAGAAGGTCTCGTAAAACCAGGTTCTTGCTGGATAATCTGAAGAACTTCTTTCATTGAAATAGTCAAACTTGTATACCTTCCTCGGAACTTATCTTGCTTATTTGAGCGAGGAGAATTACATGACTTGTAATCATAAGCCTGAGTTGAGATATGAGGGTTGACAAGGCATATCTCTGATTGATTTAGCTGCAGGATACTTGGAGAAGCAGATAGATGCTCATAATCATAGCATATTTCATGTTGAGATGATAAGTTGGGACCTTGCTCATATTCTAACAAATAGCCACGACGATTGATAGGAAGATGACCATGAGAAGAATAATCCTTCTGTTGTTGTTGAGGCCTCTGAATTAAAGAAGCAAAATAACTGGGGTTCGCATCCTCACCCTTAATGAACTGATTTGCTATTTTAATAAGATGAGCATAGGATTCTGGCTCATTCATGGTGACTTTAAACATGAGAGGACCTTCTTGGAGACCATTAATTAAGGCATGTTTATAGAGACTTTGATCAGCATTAACAACATCAAGGATTTCTTTTTGAAAGCGATCGATGAAGTGAGCAGTAGATTCGTTGTCCATTTGCTTGATCTGAAAAAGAGCTGGGAGACCTCTCTTACGCTTCCTTAAAGTACTGAACCTTAAGTAAAATTCTCTTCGAAGATCCCCGAAGCAATTGATCGATTGAGGCGGTAAATGATAGAACCAATCCAGAACTTGACCATCAAAAGTCATGATGAGAAGTTTACACTTGATACCATCTGATAGAATTCTTAGTGAAGTAGCCGCCTCAAAGGCTTGCAGATGAAAAACCGGATCACTTATTCCAGAATAGACTGGTAGACGAGGCTCTTTGAAATCATTTGGAACTACTTCCCAACGAATTTTGTGTGATAATGGGGAAGGCTCTTGTTCTTCTCCTGCAGGAACTATTAGTCTATCAACTAGGTAAGGGGGATCACCCATACTAACCTTATGAGACTCATGATAAGGAATAGAGAGTCCTGCTGCTTCAGGTTGTAACAAATGTTCTAGATGATTGCTGGAAGGCTTGTCATTGATAGCTTGGACAGGAACTTCAGGATGATTGGAAGGGTGCTCGAGGCCTTCTGACGGATGATCCATGAAAACAAGAATTGCCGAAAGAGAAAAAACTGAAATAACTTTCAAACGGAGCCGAATTTTTGAAAACTGAGGGCTGAAAAGTGGCTGAACGGGGACCCAGTTCAATTTTAGGATAGTTCAGGCTGAGCCGGTCGCGACAGGCTTTGAATTTCTGAATTCTGACACCCGGATCAAAAGTTATGACCGTTTGAAGTTTTGAAGAATTTTTGGTCGAAATCCTCGCAACCGCTGTTCACCAACCACTCAAAATCTGAAGGTCGCGTGTTCGTTCTGTTGGTGCCAAAAATGGTACCAACTCCACGATCGCTCAAACTGAAGGATGGGGGGTAAGACTGTTGAATGGCTGGTTACTTTGAGCTGAAGGAAAGGCTATTTTTATTGATATAAAGCTTGAGTTACAGCTGAGATTACAACAGGAAAGAATGAAAAAACATCATAAAACTTCAAGAAAAAGGGCCTGGAGGGAGACGGGGAGGTCTCCGGAAAGAGTGACGGGCGGTCTCGGCGGTCTCCAAAAACTGAGACCGCTCAAGTCCACGACTAGAGCTGGGAACTCTCCAAAGATCCTCCAACCGGTACCCCTACCCCTCTATTTATAGGCACGGGGTCTGCCCGAATGGGCAGATCTGAAAGGCAACGGGCTGCCCGGAACTGCTGAGATCGCCTGAGACCGCTGCTGAGACCGCCGAGATCGTCTGGACCAACTGAGACCGCCTGAGACAAGCTGAGATCGCTGAGATCGCCCGGGACATGCTGAGATCGCTGAGATCGCCCGGGACAAGCTGAGACCGCCTGGGACAAGCTGAGATCGCTGAGATCGCCCGGGACAAGCTGAGACCGCCTGGGACAAGCTGAGATCGCTGAGATCGCCCGGGACAAGCTGAGACCGCCTGGGACAAGCTGAGATCGCTGAGATCGCCCGGGATATTCTGAGATCGCTGAGATCGTCTGAGCCTGCATCACCTGAACAGATCACACAAAACAGAATCAGTTCGGGACCGAGAACCTCCGAATTGAGGTCGCCGAGGAGAAGCGATCTCCCCTTTTGAGATCGCCCAGGAGGGGCGATCTCCTCCCTGCGAGGTCGCCCGGGAGGGGCGGCCTGCCCTGCTCGAGGTCGCCCGGAAGGGGCGACCTGCTCCTTTTGAGACCGCCCAGGAGGGGCGATCTCCTCCCTGCGAGGTCGCCCGGGAGGGGCGGCCTGCTCTGCTCGAGGTCGCCCGGGAGGGGCGACCTGCTCCTTCTTGAGGTCGCCCAGGAAGGGGCGACCTCCCTCTGCTTGAGGTCGCCCAGGAAGGGGCGACCTCCCTCTTGCGCGAGACCGCTCGGGCTCGACGAGACCCCCCCCCCCCCCCCCCGGAGGAGCGAGATCGGCCCGGATCTCCAAACATACCAGGATAGCTGAAAAATGTTAGCTCGGAGGGGATCGCCGATTTCTGGGTAAACATTATTATCTCTACATTTTAATTTCGGTCCACTCTCATTTAGTTGCAATTATTATCTGCTTACTGAAATTGCGATATTTGTGATCAATTGTGACACTTGCACATATTTTAAAATTAATATTATTTAATTAATTGCACATTAGAAGTAATTGCATGATTGAGATATTGCATTCAAATTAGGGTTAGGGTTTATGTTGTGAGCTTTCAATTCATTGGTCGAGTGGTGTATGCTTGCTCGCATCGACGTTATCATTTTAGGGTTTGTCGTGAATCTTTCAATTTGTTTGTGGTTGCTTGCATATCATATAAGGTTAGGGCATCGTGCATTTGTCACCTGTAGATTCGTCCCTCATCACTGAGTACCGAATTAGAGTAAGGGCAATGACTCATACTACATGTGAACTCCTAGAGCTCAAACAACTAACGATGGAAGTACGATATAATGTGGAATCTCCAAACAAATGAATGTGTAAAAATAAGACAATTATTTATTTTGCCTCCAACACCATGTTTCCTGAACTCTTAAAAACATTGAGGTTGACTATCACTTTGTAGTGAGAAGCCTATGAAAAGACTTTTTCACTAAAACCTTAACAACATTTGCATCAAGTACATCAAAGAAAGCTGAAAGCTTCAAGTTTATTGGCTTCAACTTAAAGAGCAACGTAAGAATGTTATACCCTAAGTGCCAGGAATTAAAGAATAGATATATGTACACCAAATGCCATAAGCAGCTATGTTACATGGAATGTGAAGCCACCACACGTACCACATGTTTCATTGGATTGGTGCTAGAAGTAGCAATGATATGCAATGTTTTTTTCTTCTGATAATAGGACCAAATGCTTTGCAAAAAAATAAATATTTGGTCATCTATACATGCAAAATTGAATATTATCAGCACTTATAATGCTTGTAAGAAAACAAAATATGATCAAAACAAAAGCTACAACTTTGGACAGTTTATATAATAGATTTGATACTGAGAAAAGAAAATTGAGATGTGCAGAAGAGTTAATGCAAGCGACAAATATAAAGGACTAATGAGATACTAATAATAAAGGAAATATTCTCTGTCCTAATGGTGGATGAATTGATACGTAAGTTTCTTGCTGAAAAATTATTCACCATGCTCAATCTTCGATCAGACTGTTATCAAATCCAGATGCTACCGGAAGACGGAGAAGACAACTTTCCGAACTCATTATGATCACTTTGAGTTTTTTGTTATGCACTTTGGGTTAAGCAACGCCCCTTCCACATTCAAGCATTAATGAATGAGGTATTTCTTTCCTATTTCTACAAGTTCATTTTATATCTATTTGACGACATTGTTCTATACAATAAGACGGGTCAAATTTTTTTTAAATGTCCGCCTGGTTCTGGAAGTGGTTTGGCAACACAAATTATTCCTTAAAAGATCTAAGTAATGTTTGGTTGAGATATATAGTCCACGATACAGGAGTCTCTGCTGATCAAAGTAAAATTGGAAGTCTTAGTAGAGTAGCCTCAACTGTATTCAACCATTTCCTTGATCACTAATTATCAAATATTTAGTAAAAAGATTATGAGGCTACAGCAACACCACTCACCATATTTATATGTAATCTTTTGGAAAAAATCATTATGTTGGTCTTCATAAGCTAATGGAGCATTCTTCGCTCTAAAGATGACAATGTCAGCGATACCATTTTTACACCTACTAGATCTCTCTAAAGAATTCTTCGTGAAGTGTGTTGCCTTTGGGAAAGGATTGGAGCAGTGTTACAACAAGGTCACTTAATAGCCATCTTTGGTACGTCATTTTAAATTACTATTTAAATTACTAGCATACGAGTGGGAGTAATAGATTCAACCATATTTATCTGGACACAAATTTATTATCTATACAAATATTACAACTTGAAATATCTTTTGGAGACTAACTCACCACATATATTCAGCAACATTGCATAGGTAGTGATGAGGATCACAACGCACGTCGGCCTACACGGCGATCGGAGCCGTCCATTTTATGTGGATCGACGATCCGAGATTTTTTATTATTTTCTGTATTTTTTTTGAATTTTTATTTCATGTATTTTGAGGACCATCATGATCGAAGAACCATGACTGTCCATGATGAGCCGTAGTCTATAAGTAGGGATAGAGGGTTCCATGATTGCCGAAGCCAGAAAATCCAAGTGCCGAAGCTTGGAAGTTATCCCCTCCCTCCCCTCTCCATCTAGCCGACCACCTCTTTCCCCCTCCACCCCCATTGGCCGGCCCCCTTCCTCCCCATCTCCACTAGCCGACCCCCTACCACTACCTCAAACTCCCCTCCAAAAATCCCTCCACCACTTCCTCCCAATTCCATCCACTTTCAGTTTTCCGGCGATCGCCGGAAAATATCTCCGGGCACCACCATCAAGTCTCCAACAACAACACTAGAAATCCCCTCCATTTTCCATTTTTCGGTGATCGCCGGAAATCACCTCCGGCCACCACCACCACTGGCGTTCCCATCCGGCTACCTCTGGTCGGCCTCCACGCTCCCTCCACCATCCCACTTCCTAGTCAACTCCCCACCACTCCACCTCCTCACTACCTCCAGTTCCACAATTTTAGTACACAACCCCTAAAATCCCTCTCCTTCACCTCCCCACTACCTTCAGTTCCACAATTTTAGGACAACTCCTAAAATCCCTCTCCACCCATTCACCCACTGCCCCCACTTCTCACCACCCCCTACACTCTAAGGCCCCACCTCTCAGCCTAACTGAGCCTCTCGTACTTTCCCCTCTCCCACCGAGCCCCCCCCCCCCCCCCCCCCCCCCCCCCCCCCCCCCCCCACACACACACACACACACACACACAACTCCCCACACCCAAATCAAACACCACCCTCTCACGTGGATCCACCTCTAGCTCTCCCAACCGAACCTCACTATTCCCATCTCCCAAACCGAGCCTCTCTTCAAGTCCCACAACGAGCCTCGGCTTCCCCCGCCTCTACAGGTTTTTCCCTCATCTGGTTCCTGTCTGGGAAGCTCCAAAACTACTGCAGCTGCTGGAATCTCCCTCCAAACATCCTAGTGTACTCCTGGAATTGAGGTTCCAGCCGTCCATTGGTTTCTCCCAGTTCCCACGGTCAACTTGCACCTGAAATTTCCCTCTTCTCCTGCTTCCAGCCCTTGTCTAGCAGCCCTTCCAGACTCCCAACATGATGCGCCCTGCGACGCATCCTAGCTTCGTTACCTTACATCTACTTACTTTATTTCATGTATTTCTTTCGCGCAACCGTTTTTATTTTGCGGCTTTTCGGGTTGACCGTCCGATGAGACCTTAAATAAAAAGATCCGGTAATTTAGGTAAGTAGGATGGAAAGGGCAAGTTTAAGTTATTTAAGGAGCAATAAAGTTAAATAAAATATGTATTAACAATTAGGAGATAATTGATGAAGTTAATTTGGAAATATGCAAATTGAAATCAACCTGTTTTGGAAGGAAATACAAGAAGAATTAAAATCAACTTGTTTTGGAAGGAAATACAAGAGGAATTGAAATCCACCTGTTTTTGGAAGGAGGCAAAAGGAAAAAGAAAGCTATTAAAAGCCCTCCTTACTGTGGAAGAAGGCAATCGGGCGTACAGGAGAACGATAAAATTCGTTCCTCCTGTAATACCGGAAGAAGCCCTCTGCCCTAACTATTTTCCCCCACTGGAATCCTCAGCCGTCTGCTCCCTGCTTCCCGCGACACACCAGACGCCAGGATTGGCGACGGAAGCTCCGTCTCGTCTCCTCCTCCGACCCGCAGTTCAGCTCTGGGGACGCCGTCGACTCCACCTCCCATTTCTGGCGTCCGTCGTTCAATCGCGTGAGGTGCGCTGTCGATTTCAGCGATCTATTCCAGCGTCCTCCTTATTCGGGCATCCCGCCATTTGGAGTATATCGAGAAGCATATCATTGTTCTCTCCCGCTCGACTTGATTTGGATTGGACCGCCCTTCCTCAGTCGTAGCTTTCGGTACTCTTGCTCCAATTATTTAGTTTATTTTTATGTGCTCCGCCAAATAATCTTAAGCTTGCTCTAACCAGCCTCCAAAAGTTTATCGCAAATTGAGTTTTTCCGAGGGTCCAAATTGTGACTATTACCATCTATCCAGCCTCCAAAAGTTTGTTGGAGACCCACCCAACTCGTTACGACTTATTTGTGTAAGCTCATTTAGTTTAGGTCATTTATTACGTTTTGAATGTGTCAAATTTCTACTTAAGGTGTATCTACTAGTAAACTTTGTTAGTGAGTTTTGTAGCCTTATATATTCCCGAATGATTGAACTATTTGATTATGGCACTCTTACCCTAAACTTTGTCAGCTTCCTTATTTGCTAAGCTTAAACTGCTGTGGCTTATCATGTATTTGTTTGATTTATAAAAAAATTACTTTTGCAAGTTAAACGTCGTTGGATTTGAGTTTGCATTTAATAATCATTCATTATTCCCCCGTCATAGGACCGTCCTGCATCATTTTGTTATCACAGCCCGTGTTCAGGCTTAGTTTAAAGTGCGCATGACTAGAATATATATGTTTCACCCATGTCATATCATAGTTAGCAATTGCTACCCTAATCCTCTATTTGAAGGACCAGAGTCCACCCATGTTCAAGCTCATAGAGTTCCCTCGGGAAGATCCTCATACTATTATGATTATCCTGTCCCCTTCCCGTCACTCATAGAGGTCGTGTTGACCCATCGACACGACACGATTATCGTAGGAAAATTTACTATGATGAATGTTAAATGTTGTATGGTTATTTACCTTATTTTCATATATATATATATATATGACTTGGTCCATAATGGACATCAAGTCATTCATTTTCTCTCTGTAACATGGTATCAGAGGACTGATACGCTCCGCTAGGGTTCTCTCGCATCAGCCGCCGCGTTCATTCGTTCGCCCGCATCCGCCGCAGCGTTCGCTCGCCCGTATCACCCGCAGCGTTCGCTCGCCCGTCTCGCCCGTATCTCCCGTCGCTCTCCACTGGTCCCTCCCGTGCCCTAGACGGAGGCGCATCGCGTGAAGATGCCGCCTGCCGTCGCTACTGCTGCCTGATGCCGACGCCTACCGCTGGCCGCCGATCCCTGCTGCTACTATAGAAGCCGCCGCCGCCGATCCCATTGCACTGCTGCTACTATTGAAGCCGCCGATCCCTGCTGCGACTGTTGCTCTGATGTCGAGCGTCGAGTGCTGCCCTGCTGATGCCGATCTCCTCTCCTCTGCTCTGCTGCACTGAGGTCGCCCGCTGTTGTGAGGCTGTCTTCAGGTACTGTTTGTTGATGCCTCCTGCAGTCTATTGAAGGTTCATGTCCAAGACCATGGGAGACTCGGCTACAAGCATCACTCAGACACCTGTTCCCTCAGGGGATTCTACCAATACTTTTCCTTCCAATGCAAGGCTGGCTACCACTATTCTTACCTCCTCCAACTTTCAGTTGTGGAAAAAGGGGGTTACTATGTCTCTAGCAGGCATCCGACGTACTCACCACCTTACTAGACTACCTACTCATGCCGTGGGAAGTGCCGAATACGACGATTGGTACAGTGATGATTGTCGTATCTTTGCGCTCCTTTTGAGTTCCATGGATCCATCAGTTCAGCAAATGTGCAAGAATTGTGATAGCACTAAGGAGCTGTGGGACACCCTGCATATGATGTTTTCTCAAGCTAACAACCTCTCTCGTCTTGGTGAACTCTTTCCCAAGATGGCTGAGCTACGACAAGGAGCTCGTCCTGTCACTGAGTACTTCGCCGAATGGAAGGTTCTTGCCGATGAAATCCTGGATCTTTGGGAGATCCCCTCTACCCGTGAAGGACATCAGGTTCAACGTGAGCATCTGGTTCTCATCTGGCTTTTGAACGGACTTGATCCAAACTTCTCAACAACAAGAACAGAAATGTTTGCGAGTCCTTCTACTTTGCAGACTGCTAGTGTGTACCATCGTCTGACTAAAGCGGGCTCTGCCGCTTCTCCAGCTGCTCTACATGTTTCCTCCAGCGAGTCAATTGCGCTGGCCTCTCGAGGGGGAAGGGGCACTAGCCGAGGTGGTCGGTCTGGTTCTGGACGTGGTCGAGAGACTGATACGCGACATTGTACTCATTGCGGACGTCGTGGTCACACAAGGGATACGTGTTGGCTCGTGCATGGGAAGCCAAACTGGGCGGCCAAAACCTCGTCAGCTTCACCTCGATCTGCTCACGTTGCCGACTCGACACCGGCTCCTCCGGGTCCCCTCACTGTCCAGATCTCTGAGGAGGATTATCGTCGCCTGCAGGCACTTCCAATTTCCTCTCCACCTCATAGTGCTGCTGTGGCCCAGACTATTCAGCCTGCCTGCACTTCCCAGACCACCCAGCGTCCAGTTCAGTGGCTGGCAGATTCTGGAGCTTCTGACCACCTGACTAGTTCTTCAGGTATCTTGCATTCGTATCATCCCCATTGTGGGTCTTCCATTACTGTTGCAGATGGATCCACTATTCTTATTGTTGGCTTTGGAAGCTGCAATGTGACACCGGATATGCCTCTATCCTCGGTTGCTCATGTTGCTCAATCTGCTTACAACCTATTGTCCATTAGTAAGCTTACTCGTGATTTAAACTGTACTGCTATCTTCACATCTTCTGGTTGCATTTTTCAGGAACAGTCGACGAGCCGTATTATTGGTAGAGGAAAGCTGCGTGGTGGTGTTTATGTTCTGGATGAAGTTTCTCACATTGCCTGTTCTGCTGCTTCGGCCAAACTCTTGGACCTCCACTACCGTCATGGTCATCCTTCTATGCAGGTCATGCGTCGTTTATATCCTGAGTTTGGGAACGTTTCCCATCTCAGCTGTGAGTCGTGTTTGTTTGCTAAACTCCATAGAGTTAGTTATGTACCTCGTGTAGATGTTCGTGCTTCTGCACCTTTTGATTTACTTCATTCTGATGTCTGGGGACCGTGTCCTGTCCCTACGTTGTTAGGACACAGATATTATGTTACCTTTATTGATGATTTTTCTCGCATGACTTGGGTTTGCTTAATGAAAAATCGCTCTGAATTACTATCTATTTTTCAACATTTGTGGAATGAAATTTTCACTCAATTTTCTGTTCGTCTGAAATGTCTTCGTACTGATAATGGGAGGGAATACATGTCCCAGTCCATGTCTAGCTTTCTTTCCGACAAGGGTATCATACATCAAACCAGTTGCCCTGATACCCCCCAACAAAACGGGGTTGCCGAACGAAAAAATCGCCACCTTCTTAAGGTTACCCGGGCTATCCTCCATCATACGCATGTTCCCAAACACTTTTGGGGAGATGCTGTTCTTACCGCTGCCCATCTCATTAATCATCTTCCTACTCATATACTTTAGGGGGAGACACCTTATCACATCCTTTATCCCGACCACTCGGGGCCTCCTCTACCCTTCAAGGTCTTTGGGTGTGTTTGCTATGTCCGGGATGCTCGTCCCTCCGTTTCTAAACTTGATCCTCGCTCTTTGAAGTGTATCTTCCTTGGATACTCTCGGACTACCAAGGGATATCGCTGTTATTCTCCAGAACTTCACAAATATATCATTTCTTCAGATGTTGTCTTCCTCGAATCTGACTCTTATCGTACCATTGGCTCTCGCCTTCCCACTTCATCTTCTGATCTCTCTCTCGATGAGATGCTAGTTCCTCGTCCTGATTCTGCTCTCGTCTCTCCGACCGACATATTGTGCCCCCTTTGGGGACAAGTCTACTCTCGTCGCACTTCTGACAGAACTGAAATACCACCATCTCAGCCTACCTCAACCATTGATGGCACAACTACTGTTCCTCAGATTGCACCTGCAAGTGAGGACCTGAACCAAACTGAAGTGCCTGCCGCTCCACCTCTGGCTAGTACCGAGCTTCCTATTGCTCTCCGAACGGGCAGTCGGACTTGCCAGAATAGACCTCTCTATGTGAGCTCTTATCAGGGGTTGTCTGCTTCTCATACCGCACTTCACTTGATGTTGGATCAGTACACCATTCCCTCAACGGTTGGGGAGGCCAAAACTCATCCTGGCTGGATGGTTGCTATGCAAGAGGAATTGACGGCACTTCAACTGAATAATACTTGGGAACTTGTGTCTTTGCCTCCTGGAAAGCGCGCTATTGGTTGCAAATGGATCTATTATGTTAAAGCCAATGCTGATGGCTCTCTTGCTCGCTTGAAAGCCCGCCTAGTTGCCAAAGGTTATGCCCAAACTTATGGCGTGGATTATGAGGAAACGTTTGCACCTGTTGCCAAGATGTCCTCTATTCGGATCATGATCTCTCTTGCAGCCACTCACCGGTGGCCTCTCCATCAGTTGGATATCAAGAATGCGTTCCTTCATGGGTCCTTGGAGGAAGAGGTGTATATGGAACAACCACCTGGGTTCGTTGCTGAGGGGGAGCGTAACAAGGTGTGTCGTCTCCTTGCCTCTTTATATGGGTTGAAACAATCCCCGCGCCAGTGGTTTGCTCGCTTTCGGTCTGTTGTCACCAAATTCGGACTTACCAAGAGTATCAAAGACTCATCTCTCTTTTATCGGAACTCCTCAGCTGGTACTGTGCTCCTAATTGTGTATGTTGATGATATTGTCATCACGGGTAGTGATCCTAAAGGGATAACCGATCTCAAAGCGTTCTTACACTCCAACTTCCAAACCAAAGATCTAGGGCTGTTGCGATACTTCCTTGGGATTGAAGTTACTGATCATGACGACTCTATCTTGTTTCTCAACGTAAATATGCCCTTGATCTGTTATCTGATCTTGGAATGTCTGACTGCCGCCCTATGGATTCTCCCCTTGAACCAGGAGAAAAGAGCCTTCATGCCGAGAGCAAATCTTTTGATTCGCCAGAGAAGTATCGTAGAGTAGTTGGAAAACTTAACTACCTTACTATGACTCGCCCAGATATTGCCTGTGCTGTGAGTAAGGTCAGTCAGTTCATGGCCACCCCAACTATCTCTCAACGGGACTCTGTTCTCCGCATTGTTAGGTACATAAAGAAGGATCCTGGTCTAGGAATATCATACAAGAATCGTGGTCATTCCAATATAGAGGCTTACTGTGACTCCGACTGGGCAGGTTGTTTAGCCACTCGGAAGTCTACCACAGGATTTACTATTTTTATGGGAGGAAATCTTGTCTCCTGGAAGAGCAAGAAACAGACCACTGTCGTCAGATCTAGTGCTGAGGCAGAGTATCGTGCTATGTCACACACCGTTGCTGAGATCATGTGGATTAGACAAACCCTTTGTGAAATCGGATACCCTGTCCATGACCCAACTCTGTTATGGTGTGATAATCAAGCTGCAATACAGATAACAACCAATCCTGTGTTTCATGAACGCACAAAGCACATCGAGGTTGACTGTCACTTCGTACGAGAGAAGTATGAAGAAGGTCTTATTTCCTTGAGCCATGTGAAGACTGGAGACCAAGTTGCTGATATTCTCACAAAGGGAGTTACTGGGGTCAGAATGAACTTCATATGTAACAAGTTAGGTCTTGGAAGTTCCCATGACCCAACTTGAGGGGGAGTGTTAAATGTTGTATGGTTATTTACCTTATTTTCATATATATATATATATATATGACTTGGTCCATAATGGACATCAAGTCATTCATTTTCTCTCCGTAACAATGAACATCATTTTGAGGAGAGTCTCGAATTTAGGTTCTGTAGAGTCGTCCCACCGTTTGATGGTTTGTCAAGTCCCGGGGCCTTTAGCTATTGGCTCGTTAACATAGGTCATTATCTTGTTCACTTTGAGTCATTCGATGTATGGCACATCAGATTTATGAAGCTTAGGTTGTGTAACACCCCACCTTAGTTTTACCACAAATCAACAGTCCGGTCGGGCCCCGTGATAAGAAGCAAACTAAGAAACGGTAATAAAAATTGGTACATAGCTGGTATAAATTAAAAGTGCTAAAGAGTACTTACAGCGGAAGTAGTAAAAGAAACTAAGGGGTAAAAGTGTACCTCAAACTTGATTCCACAGAGCCACTAAAAACGAAAAAGTCCAAATACTTGAAATACTGAAAACTTAATATAGTCTGATACATGGAAACATTAGATCATCCTGGTACATGACCAACATAATAACATTGTACTGAAAGGAAAACTGCTGAATGAAAACAGACTGAACAAGGTACAACGGCAAACGCGCTCATCCTAGGCGCAACACCCCACCTGTGACTCCTGTAATGAGAAGCCCAAAAATGGGTCAGCCCAACTGAAGAGTAAGAAAAACCATTCTTCTTAGTGACACTAAAAATAATTTATAAAGAACATGATTTCTTGTTTTTCTCTTTTGAACACGATACAGTTATTCCACAAAATAAACTATTTATACAATGCTATAATGTGCATACATTTCTATAAAATACTTAACATAAATGTCTGTTCTAGTTTGTGAACAACTTCAACATAATTATTCAAGCTCCAAAGAAAGAAAGGTTAGCTATAATACCATTTCTAAATTTTGTCGTATGTTGAGTGATGTTTGTCTAGTGATTAATCTTCTTAAAGTCTTATGCTGAGAAACTCTTTATGCGCATTCTAACGATTCGAGTCCCAACTAGCGAACGCAGAGGTTCTAATGTCTCACGGATATAGACTCGCATCTTCTGAATTTCTATTGGAGAAAACGTCTCCCTGCATTTGAGGCTCATAGGGTCTACTACGCCCCATGAGTAAGATAATGCGCCTCTATCTTTCACGATGGAGAGAATCTCAATCATGCCTCCTAATTATCTTCCTTTGACAGTTGGAATTTCTTTAAAATTGTTAGACTGACTAATCATATGTCGTAATTCATTAACGTGTTGAACATTAATGTCTAGATATAGGTGGTTGTACACTGTAATAATTATCCTCCTTCTATACAAGGAATACAAACTATGCATATAATTATCTGGTATGTCTAACCAAAAAGAATAGAATTTCTTACAGTAGTATTGCAGCGCTCGTACACAAGGCGCGGCGGCATAGTTCCCTTTGAGAAGTACTCTTAGACCCTAATCTGATCTCCGATTGGCAAGGAGGCTTACTTACCCAAAGAATCTAAAAGAGCATCTAATAATTTTATAACCCTCCCCAAACTGAAGGAAAATCGTGCCAAAATAAAGGAAGGCACTTACCACTCCTCTAATAGTGGCGGTCGCTACTTCTGATCCGGAAACGTCTCCGCCCACGCTTGGTATTTGTCGCACCAATCCTAATCAAAATTTCACATATCATATTAGGGGCTCTTTTAAACAAACGCTAACTGAAACGAGGAGGGACAACACCAAAACCTGAGTGAAAACGGCAGCGAAGGGTCAATCTGACCACCGGTCTCGAACGAGAAGCCTTGGTGAGCGCTTCAGAATTTTCTGAGAGCTACGATTTCTGGAGGAAGGGAGGGGAAACTCCAGGCGGCAGACCAAGGATCCTGGACTCGCCGACACACTAGGGCATAGAAGGAGCAGCCCCTGCGGCTTGCTGCTGCTGTTCCCACACGAGAAGCAGGATGTCGCTCGATTGAAGGTGCACAGGAAGGAGTCGGCGGCTGGGGTTTCTGAAGAAGGAAAGAGGAGCGTCGGCAGGGAAGAGGAGTGTCGCCGTTCTCTGGAAGGATCGAGGATGTCTACTCCTGCGGTCGACGATGAGGCCACACTTACAGAGACGCACCGTAAGTGTAACGGATGCCGACGACTAGGGTTTCTGGAGGGATCGAGGAGTCGAGCGGGAGAGGATCGGCGCTGGGAGGAGGAATGTACGGGCAGTTGCGTCGATCGGCTGTGAGAGGAGATGCGGTTATGCAGGTGAGCGGAAGATGAAATAAGCGCGCGTCTGAGAGGAAAACTGAAGGGGCGCGTTTGTGCAGGCTGTCGGTTACGGGAAATAAATCATGGCTTGCGATTTTCCTATAATGAACAGTAATTGATGAGGGGAAAACACATGGCTGGATTCCGTATAAGAGAAAATTCAAAACTTGAATCACATTTCAATTTGGCCAAACCTCCAAAAACTGCTAAGTCTACGCGCTACGCTCGCATAAGTATTAAACTATGTCAAATAAAATTCCAAAAGCTTCCGCTAAGAAAATTTATTGATGTGCATCCATTGATCGTAGTAAACTCGTACCTCGGCCCGACGCTGGCTTAGGTCAATCTTGCTCGAGCTCGGGCCCTGCGATAAAATTTAATTTTGCATATTAAATTACGGTTGTTACAGGTTGTTAGGTCAGGCGAGACATTCTTAGGATAACATAAAGCAGGCCCTTGAGCGAGATCATTTTCGCCCCATCATTAGTTGAGTGGAGATAAAGCGGAGGTTGTGTCTTAGGTATTTTCCAATGGCATATAGGAGTCGTTTCCTTGAGAAAGTATTTTCCCTCCAACAAGGATCCATGTTTGTTGTTGAGTATAAACTTATTTTGACGAGTTAGCAATGAGGAGCGATAAGCCAATCACAGCCGTTCCGGATTTTGGTCCGCAATCTACGTTTCACTGTATGGTCATAAGTTAGATTTTGTTGAGCAAACATTTCAGCTCGCCCTCCACTACGAGTAGTTCTTGATATCCGCTAGAGTTAATCGAGTATACCCACACCACGGCTGACCCATCACGAGGAGTCCTCCCCAGTCCGAGTCCACCACCATACCTACCTGTGTCCCCATGGACACAAAAGATTGGACACCTGCTATAAATTTCTCCAGTGAGGATCGGTGTCCGATGAGTGGTCTATCACTTGTGTCTGATCATCTAGTTATCCATTCAATCATATGCTCACCTTCAAGTACAGACTCCCCGGAGTCTCTCCATATTATAGTGTTGAGTCGTGTTCGAAATAAGAATCAGGAGCCTAGTACTGACCCTGTATTGGTTCTCATCTGTTACTGAGGACACTTGCACTGTATCGGGGCTCCATTTCAGTACTCATCGCAACTGCGATGATTTTTATATACCTCTGCCAGTGAGCCACCTGATGAGTTTTCCCTTTGTAGAAACATTCAATAAATCATAGAGGGGTTATTCCAGTGTCAATGTCTCACGCAGTCTCTTAGATGTTTATCACACACTTGACGAATATTACTACTCACTTCCTAATGAACCTTCTGAAAAGTCACCACTCATTAAAGACATGTTCACTATTTATGAGTCAATCGTGAGTGAGAGTGCTCTCGATGGACAGGAGATCGATCTCATCATCATTAGTACTAACACTGCGGGTAATTATTTAGATGAGCATCATACTCACGCTGTTTTTTTTACAGCCCACCCACTGAACCCCCTAACCATGCCTCTCTGGAATGAAACCTGAAGAGATGTAGAGCCTTTGCATAGGAGATCTGTTGAGTCTGTCGATCGCCATTACGTAGCATGCATGAGTTTGTCCGACGTGGGCTTACTTGCAATAATGATATTTATAAATCTTGTGTTGATAGCCACAGAAAATTGCAAAGCTTCAAAGAAGGAGAACAAGTGTTGATCCATATATGTGCTGAGAGGTTCCCCGAGGAAACTACTTGAAAATTAAATGTCAAGTGAATGAGTCTTTACACGGTTATCAAAATAATTATAGTAAATGCTTATGAACTAGATATTCCGCGTAGTATGAGAATTTCACCCGTATTTAACATAGAAGATTTGATTCTATTCTTCGAGCCACATGACTACATGTATTTTTCGCCTCCTACTGCTTCAGCTCCACAACCCTGGCTTTTACCTACTACTTGACTACAACTCCAGTCGTTGTTTACTACCTCACTACAGCCTCAACTTTCATCTGCTACCTCAGTAAAGCCCCAGGCTTCGCCTACTACACTATAGCTCCAGTCTTCAGAACCGATTGATCATCCGGCTTCTTCCACAACAACACCAAATTCTTCGACACATGCATCATTTCAGCTTCTTCCACTGCAGTACCATCGTCAGTACCTTCTTCAACATTGATGTACATTGCTCCGACTCCAACATCTTCAACACCATATCCAATAGCAACAACACAACCTTCAGCAGTATCATCCACAGTTCCATCGTCAGCACCAGCTTCAGGACACCGTCTCCAGCCTCCGCAACAGTTGTACCCTCGAGCCTGGTCCACGAGTTTAGAACACCATTAGAGCTTGAGAGATTCACCTCGCCTTCAAAGCGAGCTCGAGGGTACAACTGTTGCGGAGGTAATTAGATCCATCCAGGCTTATAATAGTAATTTGTGGCGTATTGTGACCATGACTTGACCGTATAGACCCTTTGGAAATCAAGCTAGAGGAAGAAGCCCCGAATCCGGAAGAGATAGTAGGAGATTTGTTGTTTCCTGACATGATGATCCAAGAATAGAAATCAAGGAAAGATCCATGAAGAATCTACGAGGAAAAAAAGAGATAGCGATGCCGAAAATAGGTCTAGGACTTCATCTGCAGCACTGGTAGAAGACTCGACAAATAGCTGTCGGAAGGTTGTCGGAAAGCGCGCAGGATGGGCACGCGAGAAGCGACGACGCCTACTGGAGTTGAGCGGGAGGATGGATGTGGAGGCGGAGTCTAGTCGAGTTGATGCGAGAGATGGAGTCGAATTGTCGACGCTTGCAGGAGCGGTATGTGGGACAGTGAAGTCGAACGTGTGCGGGAGACGAGGGTTTCACCATAAACCTGACTCTTATACCATGTTGAAACTTCCAATTACTTGCATATGGCTGGCCAATTTCTTTAGCTTCGTTTGGGAGGGCATTTTAGCTCCATTGCGGTGGGGAGAAAACTCCACCGCTGCAGGAGTGAGTGTTTGGCTTTTTTGCATTTCCAATCGTGTTGCTTGAATTTCTCATTTTTTTCCAAAGTGACAACATGCCTCAATTGAATCTCATTTTTTTCCAAAGTGACAACATGCCTCAATCCCCGCAGTCAAGCTTTCACACTTCTACTACTTCTCACACTTCTACTTGTCGATCATGCTCTTAAACTGCCTCTCTCCATATTTTCTTCGTCGATACAGTTTCGTGAATCCTGTCATTTTCTCTGTCATTCTTGATCCCAGTTTAGCTTGGCGTGTTGATCACCGTCAACAATGATAAGCTCCCATAGCAGGCATTCTCAATACTGCAAGCCACAATTTTTCTTGCCATATTGATGACCCTCAGTGAAAGTGAACATTTATGATTTTTGCATTCAATTTAGGTATTTCTTGTTGATTCTTGTTCTTGATCAATGTTACCAATTTGCTTTTCATTTTTGTTTTTGACGCATTGCTTTCATTTTCTAGCAATTTCGTTTCATTTTAAAATGGTTTTTAAATTGTTAAATTCAGCACTCTCCGTAGGAGAATTTTGGTTATTTAAATTTAAACAACCACCACACCATTGTTTTATCAAATAATTAAATTTTGTCCTCTGTTCTGAAAGACTATACAAACGAAGTCATCCAAATAGTTTACTCCATTTACCACCAACGGTTGCCAATGATTCTTTTTCAACCTCTCCCTTTGAGACCAAATGGAGAGGGTCAATTTCATAGTCAGGCCATGTATATATCCATTACTGGCTCAAAACTGAATCAAGTAGACTCAGATCCAAGCTTTTGGCTTATGGATTGGATCGTTCTGAATCCTATTCAAAATTTTGATTCGATTTTCGAACAATTTTCAACACATTAACAGCCTTAGTTTAAGGGGGTTGTTATAAGCAAACCATGTATGGTTATTAGCAACCCAAAATAAACCTGTTTTTTTTGGAATAGGCCTATTTTATTACTCTTCTATTTATTATATTAGCAATCCAGAAGACCAGAACCCAATGCCCACTTTTGGAATAACTCTATAAATTAATATGAAGCGCGTCGTTCCGCTAGGTTCTTCACAAGAAAACTCCTTCCAGCCCACTTATGTGCCTCCCCATCGCTGCTCTTCACATGAAAACTCCTTCCGCCAGGTTCTTCACGAGATAAGGAGGACTGGTTTGGCGTGCTTGGCAATCCTGGGTTCGGAGGTATGCGTGGTTGAAGAAGGATGAGGACATGGACGACTCGCTGCTGTGGTCGCGGGGCATTGGGCAGCACTCGGCTATGAGTTCTCCATGGCAGTCGTGCAGGCGAATTAATGCATCGAGGACCATAGTCAGGTTGAGCCCGGCCGTAGCGCCACCTTCGTTGGTGTGTACGACGGCCACGGCGGCCCTGACGCCGCCCGATTCATCTCCGATAATATTTTCCCCCATCTGTAAGTTTAGCAAATAGATCAGTAGTTTAATATTATATGATTTATCTTTCTTTCTTTCTTTCTTTCTTTTTCAGATGTAGTGTTTACTGATTTTGTTATTGTAACACTGTTAATTACTATTTAGACCGTTAAAGAAGGGTATGATTGTGTTACTATTGCAGTCGAGGGGATGATGCATGAATGAATATTAAGTATCTTGTAGTTCGTCTTTTATCCTCTCCATTTTATTACTATTTCGACTGCATTTCTGCAATATTGTTTCCATTAAGGTCTGGAGCTCTTGCTACTCCATTTTGTGTATATCAACGATATAGTTATTCTTTTGCATCTTAGATTTTTTTTTTAATTTTGCTCATGGTTTACTAATAACAAAAAGGTTTGCTTATAGCCATTTGCAAAAAAGGTGGTTTGCTAATAGCCAAAAAGTGATTTGCTTATAACTACCCCTAGTTTAAAGCCTTCATAGTTGATGGTCATTGTCCTGATATTAGGTTGCTTAAATCTTTTCAGGCACAGGCTTGGTTAAGAAGAAAGGCTTCAAAGGTTCTTTTGCAGAAGCAGGAGCTTCTGCCAAGGTATTTCACTATAGTTATATTTGGTCCCTGTTATGAATTTCCTACTTCATTATCTAATTTAAATATATTTTGCAGACATTTGCAGTTTTGTCTGGAGTTCATAGTCTTGTTATATGCTTTCTCAAGAGAATGCGAGGAAAAGATGATGGTATGAAACCTATATTCATTATTAATAGCCTAAACATAGAAATAATTCTTATATCACTAACTAATATGCATAGCATTTTTTTTATGGCAGTCATTAATGCTGGTGTTGCAGGATGTTGCACTGGCCTTGCTTTAAGTTTTCCAGGTATTTCTTATTTTTTGGACCACTTTTTACATAAGACCGTGGATACTTTCGTGCAGAATTGCCTGATGATTTTTAAAGTTAGACCTTGATTAGGTTCAAGATTTTTTTTTGATGGGGTTATGAGGCTGCAAATTCTAATTTTTATTTACATTTACAATTGTGTTGTTTGATTTTAAGCAAGGTTTTACGAATCGGACCTGAGATCTAACTGGTGAGACCAAAGGTTCAAGGTCCGACCGGTCGGACTGGGGTTGAACCGTAATATTATAATAAATAATAAAAACATATAAAAATTATTTATAACTATATAATAATACTAAGTTACATAGTTTTATACATATTTTTATAGTTTTATAGTTGTATATATACTTTTATGGGTGAGTATTTTTATATATTAATTTATATTTATTGTTTTGTTACTTTATATATATTATTATTATTTTTATTTTAAATTTTAAATTTATATATGTTAATTACTTAATTTAAGAAAAAGTCAAATTAAATATGATTTGATAAATATCAAAATTAAATATATACATATATATATATAAGTACAATATAAAACTATACACACAAATAAATATAATAAATATGACATGTTATATATATTGACATCGCAACTATTGTGTATAAGTAAAAACTATTTGACATGATATCATAAATGGTTTCTTGGCTGGTTGGGTTGAGCTCTTCCTCTTATCTTTGAGGTCACAGGTTCGAAACCTGCCAACCACGTTTTAAAATAAATAAATTTTAAACTGCTATTCCAACCGGGCGGGTTTCCAAAACCCGCTCCGGTTCGCCGGTCCGCCCGCCCGGTTCCGCGGTTCCCAGGCGGTCCGCGGAAGAAGCGGGATGCTTATCTGGACCGGACCGGCTGGGCGTCCGGTCAGTGGTTCGACTGGTCGGACTGCCCGGTCCGGTCCGGTTTTCAAAAGCTTGATTTTATGCATGTGTTCTATGCTCCTGATGGTTGTTTCTTTATTATGCAGTTTCAGTAGTTCGGTTTCTTTTGAAGATGTAATTTGCTTGATTTCAGATATGGACATGGTTTATTATATAGGATAATTTAATCTTAAATTTTGTTGTTGTTGTAATAATTTGTACAAATGATTAACTTTGGTAGCAAAACAATCTGGAATTCATAAAGGTGCTTTATTAGAGGCCATCTCCAAACTATCATGCTTCCCTTATTGAGAAAATGAGCCTAAATTACCTGAACCAAAACAAAAATAACATAAAATTCCTAAATAACCAGAAATCCCTAATAACTTAACATCCCAAAATATCAGGAAAAAACCAACAATACACACACACACAGATATATATATATATATATATAGTGCCATTTACCCGGAGCTCCCCTCTAACTTTGCTAAATTACAGGTTGCACCCCTCTTACTTTTGAAATTACAAAAACCTCCCCTATTGATTACATTTCATAACATCCATGCACAAAAAGACCCCCCTGAAAATGAAAATTTACTCCAAGGATGTATTTTTGTGCATAGATGTTAATATGTTATGGTATGTAAACTTAGATAGAAGGTTTTTGTAATTTCAAAAGAGGGGTGCAACCTGTAATTATGCAAACTTCCGGGGAAGTTTTTGTAAATTTTCCTATATATATATATATATATATAAAATATCAATAAAAGAATGATAAACGGCCCCCCTAATTGTGTATGCTGTTCATTGTCAAAATTCAAATGGACCTTAGTTGCAGAGCTGTATTGACCTGTCTCATTCCATCATGATTCCTGTTAAACATTTGTATTGAATTATATTTTATGAAGATGTATGTTATGGGCCTAGCCCTTAGCACCGGTGGGGATGCCCAGAGGCGGAGATGACGGCGGCGGAAGATACAGTGGAGCTGGAACTGCGGATGCCAAAGCGGGACTTGCTCAAGAGAGAGCTTTCAAGATCTCATAAGGGGACTAGGAATTAGATATTCTTCATTCATAAACATACAAGACGTCAATGGTCCTTTCAATGAGCCTTCAAGGGTATTTGTGTAGATAACCTAACACAACCTAATAAAACCTCATACAACAATAAATCCTAATACAACCTAAAGATCGGACTACGTACATAACACATATAATAAAACATAATAGAAGACGCGACATAGTAATTGGGCCCGAAGCCCATAACATCTCCGACCTTCAAGTTGAGCTTGTTCTCAAGCTTGAACGAAGCTTGCATAGCTTGATTGTTTGGTTCTTCGATTTCCCACCAAAACAATTCCCGATATCGTGTTGCTGTAGCGGAGGCTGCATCGAGCGGCGGGACGTCCACGATGGCAGAAAAGATGACGATTAATGGGCGGAACGCGGGTGCCCGACCTCTGAGGATAGTCGAAGGTGACAGTATCTCGGGCGGAGAAACAGTAGCGGCGATCAGAATCAGCGGTGTCGACTTGGGTGATGGTCGGTTGAAGAAATGGATCTAGAGGGTCCGGCAGAACAAGTGGCCATAGAAGAAGCAGTGAGGTGGCGGGCGGGGCCGACGGGGCAAGGGCCGGCATGGCAGTCGGTGGAATGGACGGAGGCGCCAATATAGTTGGGGCCGACAGAGGTAAGGCTGTCGCGGCGCAATCAGCGGACCCGTTGGAGCAATCAGAGGTGGTGGTGGTGGAACCTGCCAAGCAATGATGGTGTCGAGGCGAGACATGGAGGCCTGAAATGAAGCCAGCAGTGAACGGAGGATAACCGTCTCGACACCACTGAGCTTCATATTCAACATAAATAGTTAATCGGTTAATTAATTAATCAAAGTTAAGAATTAATTAATGCTCGATTATCAGTTTGTCCACGAGTAATTAATTATTGGATTAACAGGCTGTCCAATTAATTACTCGATTTGGAGGTAGCAGGATGATAGGAAGAAAGGTACATGAGTCGAGGGACATGCCTGTTGCTTGGAGGCTCGAAATAGAAGTGTGGCGAGGCTATTTTTCCCGTGTGGGCTTAGCAGGGCAAGACGTTGTGGTGTTGGGCTCGAAGAGAGGCACAAAATGTGCGCTCGTCGAATCAGAGAGACGCATGGTTGTCGATGAAGTAGGAGAGGCGTGGAGGCAGAACGCGTGGTTGCTGGAGGGTCTCGACGCAGGAGGCCGAGGAAGCAGTGATCAAGATGTCGAGAAAGTAGAACACCCATAGCTTCGAAGAGCACTGACGAGAAGCCAGGATGTCCGCAATTATGCTGCAGGAAGCGGCAAGGCCGCATGATCGACGGAGCTTCAATTGACGATGGAGGCGTCGTCCGACAATGGAGGCGGAACAACTGCTTCTGCAGTCAACGGGGGTTTCGGTTGCTGTTTTAGGAAGTGCTGCACTGGAAATTGCTGCAACAGTGGTTGTGGTGGAAGTGGGGAGGAGGAATGAACGACTCTGATACCAAGTTGTTATGTGTCTAGCCCTTAACATCGGTAGGGATGCTCGAAGGCGTAGATAACGGCTGCGGAAGATACAGTGGAGCCAAAACTGCGGCAACCTAAGTGGGGCTTGCTCAAGAGAGAGAGCTTCCAAGATCTCATAAGGGGACTAGGAATTGGATATTCTTCATTCATAAACATGCAAGACCTCAAGTGTCCTTTAAATAGAGCCTACAAGGATATTTATTGAAATAACCTGACATAGACCTAATAAAATCTCATACAACAATAAATACTAATACACAACCTAAAAGATCGGGCTTCGGGCATAACACATATAATAAAACATAATAGAAGATGCAATATAGTAATTGGGCCCGAAGCCCCATAACAATGTAATGATTCTATTCTTAAAATAAAATAAAATTAATTAATCTTTATTTCTATTTTCCCACTTTTTTCCTGAAATAAACAACCCACTTCTTTCATCTCTGTTTGTACTCCTTCTACAAATGCTCAGAGCATTCTACAATCCTGTTTACTGCTCATTTTTTTGCATCCTCTATCATTCATGGCTTTTTTATTATTAGTAGGACAAACTTATTTATTGTATAATCCTCACTTCTGGGACTGTCATAAATATTATGCGACAAGAGGATATTATGAAGACCAAAATTTTAAATTTTAGAAAGCCACTACGAATCGTCACATTAATCAATGCTTACATTTATGAATGATTGACTTTCATGGAAGGCAACCCAAAATTCATGTTGGGAATGAACACTTAATGTTTCTAGAGTTAGTGTAGGAAATCATTCGTGTATTCTATGTTTTTCTCTTGGAGAGGAAACCGGCCTAAGGTTCGGCGGAAGTTCCGTCCCGATCTTTTTCCTCGTTATTAGTGATATGCGAGTGCATCCTCGTCTTTCTCTACCTCTCAACTTCTCCACTTGGTAGCAACCACAATTGGGCCTATGTATGAATTCAAATGTTGGGTAGTAAAAAAAAATGATATCTAAGTTGTCATTTTATAGTTAATCTGGATGTATGAACAATTAAGAATGATAAAAAAAATTGATATCTAAGTTGTGATTTTATAGGTATTATGGATGTATGAACAATTAAGAATGATATATTAATGAATGTTTATATTAAGAAACAGTTGGAATAACAGCTATTAATAAGATAATTGGAAGTAGATATTAGGCGTTTTTGACATGTAAAAATGGTAGAAAATTTACCCATTTGATAAAGGGCCGCCTGGTGCACAAAGCATCCCCGCGCAACGAGGGTCCGGGGAAGGGTCAAACCTTACCGTGCATTTTTGCAAGAGGCTGCTTCCACGACTCGAACCCGTGACCTCAAGGTCACACGGCAACACCTCAACCCCATTTGACAATGAATAAAAATAGTTCAAATTTATCTATCAAGAAAATGAGGAGTAGGAGTCCCCAAATTGTTCCGTAAGGCTAATGATTATTATTATTCGCAGGCGCGCCGCAAGCTCTCCTTCAGAGCTGCGTCACCTTCGGAGCATTCTCGTGCATCATGGAAGGCCTCAACAAGCAGCAGCCGGCATTAGCCGGCACCTCTTTGAGCACGGACGGACCCATTAATGTTCTTCCCCCCTTCACTCTCCCCCTTCCCGTTCTTGAAGGCTTCTCTTCGTTGTGCAAATCTCTGCCCAAATCCAGGCGGGCTGCTTCCCCTTGACTCTCCCACGAACATTTTTCGCCCCTTTCACCGTGAACTTTTTGTAAAAATTGAGAGGTAATGGTGAAATTTTCTGATTTTTTTTACCTTTCCAAGAATCTAAATGACTTTGTTGTAGTTTTGGCGAAAATTTTCATGATTTGAAGCCTTTTTAAGTCTATCAGAGTAGTGATTAGTCCTCTTTTTTTTTTCCATTTAAAATGTCTTATTTCAATTTTCTTTACCTTTGTTGTATAATAATCTACTGGAGCAGGATTGGTGTACAAGTGTCATCATGTGCTAATATGCTAATATTCTGAGAATATAAGCAAGAGTTAAGAATATGAAGTCTTAAGCAATACAAATTCCTATAAAGTGAAACTTTTGTGGCAAATTATTCCTTCTGATTATAACTTTCTTATCGCTTTTTAGAAATTTTTATGATAGAAATAATTTTCTCGCACTTATATATAGCTAGAGGTGCAAATTAAGCATGGGTCTGGAATGCTTGCCCGAGGCTGCCCGACAAATTCTTGTTAGGCCAGGGTTTGACGGACTTTTTTTTCGCCTCTAAATTTTTCGGGGTGCTGAAAATCTTAATGTTGAAGCCAGGAAAATCCTAGGCTCCAAAATTTGGATCAATGCACCCGGAGGCTACTCGCCCAGCAGTCCAACGAGATGACTTGGCTGACAACAACAAAGAAGCTAAAAGAGCAACAAACAGGACCCCAGGTGCTGTGGCAGGGAGGTCCCATCACGTACCCGGTAGCTCAAGGGAGTCTTCCCCTCCAAAACCAAAAATGGCCGAGCTTGGTACAAGGAAGGCAGGGACCTGGCGAGTATCTCGCCTGAGGGGGTCAACCTCGTCCAAAAGTGTCCTCTTTCTTGTACCCATGGGGGTCTATTTATAGACAAATCCTGCGGGGGTAGTTACCTGACCATACTCGCCCATACTCGCCTCTGCTCGCCCAGCTCGCCCTTTGCTCTCCCAACTCGCCCAGCTCGCCCCTTGCTCGCCCTTTGCTCACCCAGCTCGCCCCTTGCTCGCCCCTTGCTCGCCCAGCTCGCCCCTTGCTCGCCCAGCTCGCCCCTTGCTCGCCAAGCTCGGTCTGCGAATAGGCGTCTCCTTAGGATTTTCTGATCTCGACGAATTACGGGTGGTACACTTAACATTTATATGATTTATGATTCTCTGCACCTCCAATTAAAGTGATTTAAGGATTTTATTTTTCTTTATTCTATCAACAACATAATTAAATTATTTGTTTTGGTTGTGTATATAATTGTTGAGATATTTTATTGTTTATTATTATTAAAATTTTATATTATAGTCTTCACAACTATCATCATGATGATTCAAACATTTAAAAGATTTTCAATTTAAGAGAGTTTAAAAAAAATTTGTGGCATAAAGGTGTAATTTTAGATTTGTCATTGTTTGATAAAATGTTTGGTGCTTTTGTAGTATTTATATCATTATTTGCCAATATTTAAAGGAAGTTGAACTTCTAATATTAACTATGAAAATATAAATATTATTATATATCCAAATTATTTTTCAATATAATATGTTTAATGCATTTCAACATCTCTTTGAGAATATTGTGCTAATTTATTTCATATATATAGAGTGGTTTTAAAGGCACACCAAAAAGAACTGTGCACATCAATTTAAAGAAAAAAGACCTAAATGTGTTATGTGCACATCAACTTTAAGAGAAAATGACCTAATAATTTTCTGGCGTGCCTTTAACACCATAGAGAGAAATATTTACTAAAACTTCTCTAGAAGTTTGCATATGCACACCAACTTTAAGAGAAAATGACCTAATAATTTTCTGGCGTGCCTTTAACACCATAGAGAGAAATATTTACTAAAACTTCTCTAGAAGTTTGCATAATTATAGGTTGCACCCTCTTACTTCTGAAATTGCAAAAACCTCCCATGAAGTTTACATTTCGTAGCATTAACTTCCCTTGAAGTTTACATTTCATAACATCCATTTACCAAAATATCCCCTGAAAATGTACTCGGAGGGGTGGTGTTTTTGTGCATGAATTTTATAAAATGTAAGCTTTATGAAAGGCTAATGTTATGAAATGTAAACTTTTGGGGGTGTTTTTGTAATTTCAAAAGTAAGAGAGGTGCTAACTATAATTTAGCAAAATTTAGATAGCTCCCAGTAAATGACTATATCACTATATATATACATATATACACATATATACATAGTCTATTTTGGTGTATAAATATAATGTTTATGAAAATATTGATTGTTATCTCCCTTAAAATGAAACATGGACATTTATTGTACTGTAAAAAGCATTACATAGCCTTTTTTGGTGCATTTTAGAAGAGCTTTCTGGCAGTACAATAATAATTTTTTTTATTTTTTTAAATAAATTTAAATAATGTTGCTTTTAAAAGCACAAGAGAGAAAGCTAGAGAAAGAAGAGCTCTGAAGAAAACTATAAAGATAGAACGTGGTTTGTTACTTTATGTGCAAAGCTGGGTTTTTAAAAGCTATTATAATGAAAGGTGTTTTTATATTATTTATAAAGTTTGTGTATGCATGTCCTAATAAAACTTTGCGCGGGCGCACAATGCACATGCGCACGCACCCACACCCACCCGCCCCCGGAATTTTTTTTATAAATGTTTGTATAAAAACACGCCCCCACATGCACAACGCACATGCGCGTTCGACATTCACTTCTTTATGCGCTCGTAAAGGTGATTTTTATGCACTAAATCACATTTTTTTGACTTCAAAATATTTTTTTAAAACAAAATCACAAAATATTAATGTTTGTATTTTTGCGCTCATTTTAAATACCATATTACTCATATTGTGATTCTCTACATTTGGGACCTCAAATGAAGTTTCATTTCATGGTGTGGATGCATTCTCACCTGATCCAACCATGTATAGTTTTTTATATAAAAAGATGGTATTAGTGAACCTGCACACACAAACACGCACACACGTACACGCATGCACACATGCACACAAACACACACTCACAAACACACACACAATACACTAAGGCTTTGTTTGGGGCGACGTTTGAGCGCCGGTGCCGCGGTGCGGAAAATCAAACGGCCCTTGAGGGCGCGCGGCGGCGTTTGCTCCCACAGCTCTTCGCAAAAGCTGCCCCACCGCTCCGTCTCCAATCCTCCGGTCCCAGCCCTCCGGTCCTAGCCGTCGGTGGTTCTGCACGCCGCCGCCGCCCCCAAACGAACCCTAAAGACAGACCGTCTGATTTTACAATAGTAATAATAATAAAGCACAGTTGATGATCCAGCCATCCACCAACTTACCAGTAATGCATGCATTGAAATTCTAGCAGCCAACCAGATTTGACTGTCACGTGTGAAAGCGGAGATTTATAGAAGCTGCTGCCAGTTCTCAAACTTATTAATTGCATATCGGATTCCAAGTCCTCCATATCGGATTCCAATTTCCCGTGTTTTTAGGATTATGTTATATGCATGTCAGTTTCGGCTAAATGTAGGTCAAATTATAAACCTATCGGAAGTGTGAACTCGTTCAAAAATTGGCTTGCATATATCCATTTTCAAATTGCACGACCTACACATAGCTGAAGCCGGTCTGCATATAATTATTGTCTGTTATCGCAAAAATGGCTACGGCTAAACCCCATGGTTTAGGGTTTTAGGGAAAATGCATGCCCTTCTCTCAACTAGTTTTTTCGCCCAAACAATACGGTGCGAATTTTCGAAACCACAATCAAAGCCTGAAGCTCAAATTTGAGTTCAAGCCGGGTGAACTTGTTGTTTCCCGACCACAACAGCTGGAGCATGGGCGGATCCAGAGGGGGGCCCTAGGGACACTGGCCCCCCACATTATTTTTCGAAAATTGCTTTAAGGCCACAAAAATTTGGATATCCGCACATATAATTTTGGCTAATCGCACATCAATCATAGCCTAATATCTAATTTCTCCCGACTCTGGCCCCCCCATTATTTCTCATTCTTATTTCCGATTCGCCTTCCGCCTTTCGTCAGTTTCGTGACCTTGCCGACCTCGACGGCTCAACCTATAGAGGTTTTCGATCCGGAAGCGCCGAAGCGGGAAGCTTGCCGACCTCGACGGCTCGACCTGCAGGCTGCAGAGGTTTTCGATCCGGAAGCGGGAAGCCGACCTAGTCTCTTTCTCCTTTTCAAGTTCGACGACGAACGGAGAAGATTTGACCTTGCCGACACTTGGAGGTTCAGATCTGAGCGAACCAAGGATCAAATGTTGTCTTGTTGAGAAGATTTGGAGAAGATTTGACCTTGCCGACCAACTGTTGCCGACCCGCAGACGCAGAGGTTTTCGATCCGGTTTTTCTTGTGGTGGGCTCCCATCTTCAACATCAGGTTACAGGTATATGATGTATTCTTCAATCTTCATGGATAGAAATAGACAGATTAATCTATATCTTATTTCATTGAAATATTGAATCCGAACTGTACACATCTCTTACTGTGGAATGGGCAGGGAATGTGGATGATCATCTCCACTTGTTTCTAACATATAGTTTTGATCAAGTATCAAATTGGTTTTTTAGCTTCGGATTAAGTGGTTAATTTATACATACATTTATTTGCTATTTCCTGCCCACTCTTAAGAATCCCCTGCATCCTCAATGGTTAGAGTGTGAATGGATATACACTAATTATTCCTTATGTTATTATGTATTTATGCAGGCAGTAGAATGAGTCTCAACTCTCAAGAAGGATAATATAGCTGAGATCCAGTTTGTAATCAGAGGGCTTTGAGGTATATTTCTTGGTTTTGTTCTATGCATTTTATTTCCTTTTATACTCATGTATTTAGGCGTGCTTTGAGGTATTAGTCAAATAGTGGCTAAGCAAAGCATAGTAGACTCTGTGATGCATGTTTGTAGGGGTGCTTCGTAGTATTGGTCGGTAGAGGATCAAGCGAAACATGTAGAAATTTTTGGTTTTGTTCTATGAATGTTTTTTTTCTAATCTTTATTTATCTTACATAATTGATGTAGCTTTAGTGAAAATTTAAATATGGACGGACAGAAGAAAAAGTCTAGTCTCATCGCATCCATGTTTCAGAAGAAGTTAAAATCGCAATCGCAAGAGTCGTCCTCAACATGTAAAACTCCAACTCAAGAGAGTGAGAATGAGGAGTTTTCCCCTTCTCCACCCGATTATAGTGAAAATGTATTTCCTTCAACCAATGAGGTGTTTTCCCCTTCTCCAACCGATGATATTGTAATGAGGTCTGTATTTGATGTGGAGTTGCTTCCACATGATCCTGGAAAGAGAAGAAGTATAACCACATATCCTTTAAATGAGCAAGATGCAGTGAGGAAAGCTTATATATTAAGAGGTCCGTGTCAGCCTAAATTTCATTCTTTTCCACCAAGAAAAATGGGAGAACGGTATCGTCGGTTTGCAGTCACATGGTTTGATATGTTCAATTGGCTTGAATATAGCGTTGAAAAAGATGCTACATTTTGTTTTGTATGCTACCTGTTCAACAGTTCAAGAATGATACTGTAACTAGTGCTACTGGGGGGATTCTTTTGTTAGTGGTGGAGGATATAGGTCTTGGAATAAACCTGAAGGGCTCACAAAACATGTCGGAAAGAGTAATAGTGCATATCAGTTTTATCCGAATGACTTTTCAAGTTTGGAGTTATTTAATTTTGAATTTCAACTTGACAACTACATTGTCGATATGAAAAGTGATGAGAGTTTTTCTAATTTGAAGGACCTTGGTCATCTATCTACGAAGCTTGTTGAAACTGGTAAATATGTTGCTTATCAACAAATCTACAAGCTTTTGAAGTTTGTATTGATTCTTCCCGTGGCTACTGCAAGTGTGGAAAGAGTTTTCTCAGGCATGAATTATGTGAAGAACAAGTTGCGCAATAGTATGGGCGATCAAATGTTAAATGATTGTCTAGTCACTTTTATTGAGCGAGAGACATTTTTGAAAGTAACTGATGATGATGTTATCGATCGTTTTCAAAAAATGAGAACTCGTCGTGGACAATTATAATTTTTCATGTAGTTTGTAATTTTCAGTGTTATGTAGTTTTGTATCACTTTATAGTGCAAAAATTTTAATATTTACTTGTCATTTTATTTAAAAAAAATTTGTGCCCCTCTATTATCAATTTCCTGGATCCGCCACTGAGCTGGAGGAATTTTTGGAACGGGCTTCGTATCCAATTTTTTGTCCAGTCAGGAGATCGCTTCGATCCCTAATTCGTTCACGCGCAGAAGAGAGAAAGTGAGCGAATTAGGAGATCAAAAAGAGATCATTTCGATCTCTTATGGAAACAGAAGTTTAGATCCGGAGCCCGATTTCAAGAAATTTACTAACAGTTGGGTGTAGGAATTCAAATTTTCTATTCTAGTGGAGTGCAAACAACCAAAACATTCTAGTCCAGAGAAAAAAAAAGATCGCTTTTTTATCGCCTTTTATTGACTCCACTCAAATTTTTGTGCTGGGGCCTGATTTCAAATCAGCGTTCGGGACCCATTGATTGTGACACGTGGAAAAATTAAAATAGGAAAATAAAGTCGCATTTAAAATCAAAAAATAATGTTTCACAGTGTTATGAGCATAATCTTGCACGATGTCATGTTCTCTCCAATATATTCGAAGTATAGAATCATATCATAAATATAATTCAGAATGCTTATAATATTTATATTTTTTACTTAGTTTTCTATATGTTCTTTTATGTTTTAACAATAAATGTATAGAATATTGTTAGAAACTATGTTTTTATTGCATTATACAGCGAAAATAAAATAAGATTATATTATTTTTCTTAATATTTATGCGAAAAGTTTAGACATTTCAATTCTCAAAGTACCAAACCGTGTTCTTGCCTATTCTAGAATCATTTCCAAACAGAAAACCATTAGTCAGTTCATAGTCGGTTCTTGATTATTAGGTTTTTTTTTCACACCCCAAAAAATAATATATTTACAAGATAAAATGATCTCTCTTAAATAATAAAATAACCAACCTAAGATTTAAACCATCTATTGAGATTATAAAAAATTATTTGATCTCTGCCAAAAAATTAATTTATCTAAAACTATTATTTTTTTTTCATCGTTTTTTTCTTTAAAAAAAACGCAATTTTTATCTCAGAAGAGATTGCTCCTATCCTCGGCTCCTCCTTTAAGAAACCCACCCCCATCTAAAAGAAAAAAAATTTGGTGCGTATCTCTCACCTAATAATAGGTGAGAGGGAGCCCATCTAAGCCGTTGATCAGAGATCATACGGTTGTATTTTCTTGTATTTTCCTAAATACTTTTGTATTTATAAATAATCAATAATGTCAGTATTTTATATACCGTCCGATCTAAGATCATACGGCTGTATTTCTCACCCACCTATTATTAGGTGAGAGTTGCGTACCTAAATTTCTTATATTATTTTTTTCTCAAAAAAATCGTTTTTTTTCTTGAAAAAACGCATTTTTCCATCTCAGCAGAGATTGCTCCTGTCATCTCCTCCTCGGCTCCTCCTTTAAGAAACCCACCCCCATCTTTATTCCTCCCATCTAAAGTTTCTTTCTCGCCGGCAGACTCCCTTCTTCTAAAATGCCCTCCGCCGCCTCCCTGACCCCCTCCATCCTCCTCCTCGCCGTCTTCCTGTGCCTCCTCCACCCCTCCTTCTCCCAAAAAATCTGCACCCTCGACACCTTCTCCCAAAACAGACTCTACTCTCTCTGCAACTCCCTCCCCCAGCTCTCCGCCAACCTCCACTGGACCTACCACCCACTAAACTCCACCGTCGACGTCGCCTACCGCGCGCCGCAGACCGCCGACGGCTGGATCGCGTGGGCTCTCAATCCCAAGGGCACCGGCATGGACGGCGCCCAAACCATCTTCGCCTTCCACGATTCCAGGAACGCGATGACCGCCGTCTCCTCCCCCATCACTTACGCTAATCCAACCGTTAAGAACTCCAGTCTCAGCTTCAAGGTTTACAGCATGTCTTCCGAGTTTATCAGCAACACGATGACCATCTATGCGATCATCGAGCTTCCGAAAAACAGGACGAAGGTGAATCATGTCTGGCAGGCCTCCAATACTTTCAGTAACGGATTACCTTCTGGACATGCCATGACTGGGCCGAATATCCATTCGTCGCTGACGCTGGATTTTCTCTCCGGCCAGTCGTCTGTCTCAGTGAACTCCGGGCTTCGCCGGAAGAATGTAAGCTCTGTTTTTTTTAATCTCTTTTTAAGTGTTTGGGGACGGAGAGGGAAGATCTCAGCTTTTCTACTGTATGATTCATAGTTTTCCCTGGGGATAGAGAAGAAGCATTCTTCAGATCTGAGGAAAATTGATCAAATTATTCTATAAAGTTTTTTGTTTGATTAACATTCTTTGCCCAACAAGGCTGCAAGATGATGAGGAACAATAAAAATATGAACAATAAAAAGAAGAAGAAGAAGAAGAAAAACGATTCCTTACAAATCGGCGCCAAAGATTTCAGCTTTAAAATTCATCCAATATTGTGTTTGGAAGCTTATGTTGACTCTATATGAATAAAAATTAAGCTCAATCACCTTGCTATTATTTTCTTCCATGTAGATTTTTCCTCTTAGTCTATCAGATCTGATAGGAACCACAAATAATATATAATGCTGTTATATGTTGCAGTATCTTCTTACATGCAGGAAAATATTTCTGTGTTTTTGTTTTTGCAGGACTTTTGGCACTAAGCACCCCCCCCCCCTATTAGGAGGTTTATGCACATTGCACCCTAAATATTTAATTTTGGCGCTTTGCACCCTCCTAAATTGAATATTTAGGTTGCAAAATACCAATAGTAAAGTCTTTGGGGCGTGGAGAGTGTCAAAATTAAATATTTATGGTGCAATGTGCAAAAATCTCCTAATTGAAAGATGCTTGTGTCAAAGTCCTTGTTTTTGCCTGATAGGAACCAAGATACCATATAAAGGCTGAGATTTTATCACATGTTTGCTTTCATAATATTTGTATACCTAACAAAGTACTTATAAATTGCAGATTCATGGAGTCCTAAACTCAGTGAGTTGGGGCATTTTGATGCCCATGGGAGCTATTATTGCAAGGTACATGAGAGTGTTTGGGTCTGCAGACCCAGCATGGTTCTATCTCCACGTCGCCTGCCAGTGCTCGGCGTACATCGTCGGAGTTGCCGGGTGGGGGACCGGCCTTAAACTCGGGAGCGACTCGAAAGGAATAACGTACAGCTCTCACCGAAACATCGGGATAACTCTCTTCTGCCTTGCTACACTTCAAGTATGCTCTCACCTCACACTTTTTTTGTTAGAAATCTAAAATCTTTCTTGGACAAATATGCTTTAGTGTATATATATGATCTTCATCCTTTGATGAAGTAATAGTTTATGTATCTTCATCCTTTGATGAAGTAATAGTTTAAGTTGTGTAACGGGATGTGGACGAGTCGAGCTCGTGCGGGCCTGTGCTAGTTCAGATTCTACGAGTTCGAGCTCATATTCAAATTCTACGGGTTAGAACCGGCTTGTGGAAGGTAGAAGATGATGTCAACCCAATGATTGCGGAGAAAAGATCATGATCAAATAAGAAAATTTGAGAAATAATGAGAAAATTAAGTGAAGGGTGAGAACTATGATTATTTTTATTTGGTTGTTTGCAAAATAAAATAAATGAGAAGTGATTTCATTATTTGGTTGTTTGGCTCTCATGTGGGCTTCCGGTGCGGGCGGAGCGTCTCAGACCCCGCCCCCTTCCCTCCAGTCGCAAACTCCGGTGAGTTGGCTCCCTCGCCGGAATGCCGCCGGAGAGCCAAACGGACCCTAATTTCAACAAGGCTCACTTCCAAAATTGAGTTACAAACATTTACAATAAAATGAAATTGGTTCATTTGCCGTCTACATTCATATATGCTAATTTTTTATGCAATTAAAGTGAAGCAAATGAAATGAAAAGGATATAACATTGAGGAACTCGTGTAGCATTGTGCTCTTAATGTAGATTTTCGGCCCCTCTTATTTGTTAACAAAAATCCTACACCGTGTTGGTCGCGCATGAGGAATCTAATGTTGGCTCCTCCTCTTAGACCCCGTTTGTTATTTCATTTTCGCTCCGATGTGTTTGACCTCGTTGGAGAAACGAAGCGTCTGTGTGACCTCCATTTTGAGCTTCATTTTCCATCGAAAAAGCAAAAAAAAAAACATTTTGAGCTCCATTTCTCCTCGGAGCCCTTCACATAGAGGCTATAACCGATTGATTTTGAGTTGGATGCTCAGATTCTATTCTTCGACGTAAGAATTTTATTAAAAATCTTCTTTTGAGTATGTTTTTGTAATAGTGGTTTGTTTCCATGGCCGAGCTTAGACCTTTGTGAGGACCCGCTCTGCATATATACGAGCGGTCTTGCACGAACCCCGCCACTCGCCGTTCCCATTTCGCACGGGAGAAGACGAGTAACTTTGACTAAATGCTTTCATGAGGGGGAGAAATCAGAATACCTAACATTGAAATCAAACCTAGATCAGAAGAGCAGCAACAACTTCTGATTCAACTTGATCTCAATCATGCAGGTGTTTGCATTGCTTCTAAGACCCAACAAGGATCACAAATACCGCCTTTATTGGAACATTTACCACCACGCCATCGGCTACACGGTCATAATCCTCAGCGTCGTCAACGTCTTCAAGGGATTCGACATCCTCGACCCCGACCGCAGATGGAAGAACGCGTACGTGGCGATCATCGCGACTTTGGGAGGCATCGCCGTCGTTCTCGAGGCCGTCACCTGGGGCGTTGTCTTGAAGAGGAAGGGTTCGGGCGGCTCTGACAAGCCGTATCGAAGCTCCAACGGCGCCGTCGGCGTCAATAGTTATGCCTGAGGATTGTTTTCTTTCTGTTTGATTACATGCTTAAGAAATAGAAATATAGTTGGTGGTAGGATTGTAATTTCTTATAGGTTTTAGGGTATATCTTCTTTCTGCTCTTACCCTTTATGAATATATGAACCTTATTTTTGCCATTAATGAGATATTGAAATTTATGTTGGAAATGTGGAGTCTTGATGGGTACATTAGCTGCATGGCTATCCTCTCAATTTGCAGCAATAATTTGGTACGTTCAATGTACCTGAGCATGGTACGTTCCACGTTCGTGCTGCATACATCAAAGAAAATCACAATTTGATCGACGGTCGTGATGCAACCCGCGTACCATGCGGCATGTACGTTCAACGTACCTTCAAATTATCCCTCAATTTGGGATCAAATGGAGGCGAAATTCCCGCGTCCGGGCCCCGGACCCCGATTTCCCTCTTGCCAAAAAATTGAAGAGGTTCATTTTTTCTCTCCGATTTTTTATTTTTGATCTCCACCGTTCAGTCCGCCGAGAGTCATAAAAGGATTCCTCCTTGACTGGGATCTTGGAACGGGACTCGATTCAATAATCCCTCCAAATGAATCACAGTCTTGAATGATACTTATTTATCTAGAAAAAAAACAATGTGCGAATCCGTTTTGGCTATGTGCAAACCGTGATTTGAAAAAAGTTGTGTGCAGACCGCCCTTTTACGGGTTCACATGACCTTATGGTTTTTTTTTAGTTTGGTTTGCACTTAACCAGGTTTGCACATAACAGACTCGCTCCTTTATCTAAGGCTTCGTTTGGCGCGGTGGCGGCGGTCGTGAACGCTGTGGTCATGAACCGTCGTTCGTGAACCCTTAATGCAAGTTTTCTTTACGTCTTCTGCTTGTATGATGTAGTCTTAGACTCGGCCTACATTAAAGGTTACCTCCTTTTTTAGCATGAAAAAGATGAGAAATTATGAAACCCTAGAGGCTGTGGATGGAGAAAAAAATATCGAATAGTGTGAATTTTGCGTGTTTTTGTGATAAATTTTTTGGGGCGGGTCTTCGTGCCTATGAGACGGACTTCTGTCTGCAACTCCTCGCCAAAAAATTTCAGAGCTCTTTCTCTCTCTCTCTCTCTCTCTCTCTCTCTCTCTCTCTCTCTCTCTCTCTCTCTCTCTCAAATGAAGGCTTAGGTCTCCTTTTATAGTTGCGCTCTCTTGACTATTGAACGAGCGAATGAGAACGCACGATTTGGATCCCTCAGATCACCAATTTTAAGGATATAACGATCTTGTCCCCCGGACAGCCATGATAGCTTGGGCGGCCTGTTATCGGAAGGACGGCGGTGGCGGAGGGACGCTTGCGTGCACACGAACAGGGGGGGCATGGCCTAAGCGCATGCGGCCTATGCGAGCGCGTCTTCCGACGTGACGTGCGCGATTTGGGTGTCACTTTGAGGGGTCAAACTTATACGGAATCGCACGAGAAAAGGCCCACCGAAATCATCACGACGAGTCGATCGAAGTTGCAGGCAAAAACTACTGTTTGATCCGTTGAAATTTAGAAAAAAAAAACCATCAGGTATGATGGTGTAATGTCATACAATTAGTGCGAGTCATTTGATCGGATAATTTTTTTTTTTTACAGTTTTCTTGGAAGAATAAAAATTTAAGGGTGGTGTTACAAGCAAACCCATTTTGACTTTTAACAAACCATTACTACTAGCAAACCTTCTTTTTTGAGAATGGCTAATTGAAAACCATTTTGTTACTAGCAAACCATCATGAAAATTTAAAAAAAAAAATACATTGTTGAATTGGAGATTGGCTTTAATTCAAAGTAAACAATAAACATGTTTTAGCATTACAAATGAATAAAAAGTTAATATTTTAGCAATGCTACAAAAATTCTTCAAAATGTAGTGCCCAAACAGATGTTCATATTTTTCCCGCAAAAATCAAGCACCCCAAAATTTGGTGACCATCATCTGCACACAAAAAAGTCAATCATTAGCAAATATATTGTGAATGAATTAAATAGAGATTTTAAAAAATTTATTAGGCACTTACTATTCATTCTTTTTTGTTGATAATGCATTCCCATGAGCTTGCAACTTGTGTGTGATATCTCCTCCAAGGAGTGTAGATTGGTGGAAGTGGGCATCCTTCTTTCATGTGTAGTCTCACAAAGTGATTGCCATTGACGAATCCAATAAAAATAATACTTGGTACTTGAGGAAGTGGTGCGTCCAATGGTAAGAAAGTTAGACTCTGATTTTTTGAAATTAGAGCTACACCAATATTGTAGCAAGTTGAAATCACCAAACCCATATCCGGCATCGACATCCATTTATCAAAAGACGCATGTGTGCTTTTGCAATCAAGACTATTGAGTATTTCCTCCTTTTTAGTGCTTCCAAAAATTGAGTCATACAAATTTTTTTTTCTTTCCAACTCATTCATTAGATCAACTCTAACTTGTAGCCACTTATCACCCATCATTAATGTTTCACTAATCACTCGGAATCCACAATGTCCATCCGATGGGACATTAAAAACATCAACTAATTGATCCGAAATACAAGTAGGTAGTTGTCGCCGAACGCTATCAAAGAATTTATTCATTCGCTTGCTTTGTTCTCTTGATGGTTTTGATAACTTCTTGAAATCTGTAATCTTTTCACCAATGACATGCTCGAAAAGGGAAGGAGCACGTTTTGTACTTTTATGACCATCTTTGAACCATTTGGTACTCCCCTTTGGCCGACCTCTTAGAGAAGTTGGCATAGTTGGTTCCTTTGTTTGAGTACTTGTTGGATCCATGATCTCACGCAATTTATTTCTAATCTCACTTTTTTGATGCTCGTTTGTGCTTGTATATCTTTGTATGATCCCCTCCAACTGAACTACTAAATCAACTTCCCCCGTATTAACTGTTTCTTGTGTATTTGATGTTTCAACGCCCTCCATCGGGATAGACAGTTGCTTCCAATGTTTGTGAACTAACCATAGTGGACAAGGTTTATTTTGAGAGATAAACTGTGCTAACTCATGAGCACATGGTAACCCAAGCGTAGAGCGATTTGTATGCGGACAATTTGTACTAGCAACAAAATTTAACTTACGACACTTATCTTCCTCTATTTTAATCAACTGTAGTGCATGTATACATCGTGGTTTAACATTGGAGGCAAACATGTCATGAACAATTCTCTTCTCTACACAATCCAATCGACCCACTGTGGGGTGTGCTTCTAAATGTACCATCTCATGATTATGCGTACCGCATTTAACTTCAAGTGTCCATTCATCCGAGTGGGCATTTTTTTCCCAATCAATGTAAATGGGCAACCACAACGCTTACTAGTGGTCTTACGTATATTCTGTTTAACCCAACCCTTTTTACATTGTTTTTTCCGATAAAATCCTCCTCTATCACATCCAAGAAATACCCGTGGTCGTGCTCTTCCACCTTCCAATTTATCTGAACCTTTAACAGTTACTGCGAAACTAAGACCTTTGCCGACATTTCTAGCCCATTCAATTAACACTTCACGACAAGGAAATTGATTCTCAGTTTGAAAATTAGAACCAACATCCACTTTAACCTCATTTTCACTACAATATAAATGATAAACACATAACAAATTTCAAATCAATATCTAATTCATTACTTCATTGTATAGTATTAGGGTTTAGAGTACCTTTGAGACGATGCGTTCATGAGTACCATTTCCATTTAGGAATCTGAAATCACAAATATTAGGGCAACATTAGATATGTTTTGATAGGTTTGAGTGCTCTTAGATATCACTCAAAAAAGGGAGTAAAAATCGTAGATGAAGAAACTCTTACCGGAGATGAAGAAACACAACCGGAAGGAAGTAAAAAACGAGGTCAGGAACGCTGGATGGGGGAGGAGAAAAATACGCTGGATGGGGGGAGGAGAAAAATCGAGTTCTCTTTGCTCTCTCCTGCGCCAGTCGATGAGAGGGGGCCGGACGGCGGGAATGACAGAGGGCTTCGCCTGCGCCGGATGACGGGAATGAGAGAGGGCTTCGCCTGCGCCCTACCTGCTCGCGGGAGAGGGGGACGGACGGCGGGAATGAGAGAGGGCTTCGCCTGCGCCGGGGGGGGGGGGGGGGGGGGGGGGGGGGGACTTCGCCTGCGCCCTACCTGCTCGCGGGAGAGAGCGAATCCGACGGGAACGGGAACCCCTGCCCTAGCTGCTCGCGGAAGAAAGTAAAGCGTGAACCGGATGGGAGGGGGTTTATGGAGCGGTTTGCTAGTAGCCACTTTAGGGCTTTGAAAAAACTAGAAAATAATAACTTTAATGGTTTGCTAACAGCTATATTAGGTTTGCTTATGACATTTAACTCCATTTTTAGAGCCGATTTGAGGTCAAATAAAATATGACATTTGACATTTAAGTCCATTTTTAGAGCCGATTGTATTCTTGAAAATTAAATACAATTGTTTAATTGAAAGCAAGCGGTGGCTTCAAAATTCAAAAAAAGTTGACTATGAAGAGGTGAACGCTGACTCTTGCTAGCCTTAAGTCAAGGTGAAGTAAAGTCATGCACATGGAGTCAATGAGCCGCGTTTAGGGTTACATTTGACCCCACCGCCTTTTATTAACGGTTTTGATTTTGGGCTAAACTGCATAAATTAAATGTTGACAATTTATTTTTGCAAGGCAGGAGATGAGGAGAACCATGTGGAAATCTAGGAAGCTCTTTCAAACATGCGTCTAGGGGTGCAGAAGAGTCGAGCTCGAGTCGAGTTTGGCAAAATTTTCAAGCTCAAACTTGAGCTAATCATTTCAAGTTCGAGTCGAGCCTGAGCTACTCACGAGCTTTTTAGCTCATGAGCCTTATTTTCCTTACTTTAAATTTTTTTTTTAATGTATAGCTAAAAAACTCGCGAGCTCATGAACAATAATAGTTGAGCTCGAGCTCGACTCGTAATCGAACTCGAGCTTCACAGGTTCGAGCTCGAGTCGAGCTTTTTTCGAGCCGGCTCAACTCAACTCGCACACGCGACTAGTTCACAACCCAGTTCACCATAAGTAACCAAACTTTTAATCCGGGGGAGATTCACACACACATCGACAACCCAGTTCACAACCCGGTATCTTGAACAATGATGTTCTTCCCATAGCCAATTTTTTTTGAACCTCTCTTTCTTATTAGTGTCGGCTCTCCTTCATTCGGCCAGTTGCGGATCCAGAAAATTATAAATGGGGGTGCACAAAATATTTCTAAACACAAATGCTAGCGGGGTGAGTAGGAGGGTCGTGTCATGTTGGAAATTAATTTTGGGGGCGCACATAGCTGAACTTGGTCTGTGAATAGCCAGGTTTGGTTTGCGAATAGCCAACTTTGGTCCGCGAATGACCAATATTTGTCCCAAAACAAACTGGTTACATGACCTGAGAACGCTTACGTCTTATCAGAGCAGTTTCTCCCTCATCTGGTCACCGTTTTTGACATATAAGTAGTCAAAATTCATTGCCTCGACGAGAGGAATCCAAATCCACTAACAATTTTGAAAAATAATGGGGGTGTCAGTGTCCCTCGAGCCTCCCTCTCGATCCGCCCCTTCATTCGCCGGTCACTGTTTTTTACGTGTAAGTAATCGGAACTTTATACACTTTGCAAAATTTTGAGGAGGGGGTGCGGGCCCAGCCCACCAGCCCGCCAGCCCGCCAGCCCGCCAGCCCGCCAGCCCTTAGATCCGCCTCAACTGTCACCGACTTAGAATGATGAAAATAATACACCAGTAGTCCTAAAGCATGTGCACTTTAAATCAAACATATATAAATACATTAAAAAACATAATAAAATTATATATTTTCATCCATTTTTTATTCTCAATTTTACCCTCCATTATATATGAGCCAACCTGCTAGTTCTTTTTCTGAGGCACAAGCAGGGGGTATTACCAGTGGTGAATCCTATTTTAATAAGTTTCATAGCAAAAAAAATGATTTTCCTGTGGTTGATGATGAGTCACAAAGTGTCAAAATGAGTCGAATTAATTTGTTAATAAGATAGCAAATCTTTAATAAGATATTATAAGGAGGGGAGATTTGTCACGATCTAATTTTTATGTTCGATTAATTTCGCGAATTCGGAATTTGCACGAAATTTTGGATTTGGTTTGTATGATTTTATTTTATTTGACGAAGTTCGTTATTTATAATCTCCGAAGACGAACACAAAATGATGAAGTTCGTTATTCATAATTTCGTGAACCTCGCCCGCGCAGCCTCTCCTGCGAGACCTAGCACTCATCTGCACTACCTCTCCCACGCGACTTTGCTAGCATTACCCGCGAGACCTCACCTGTAGTTCTCGCGAATCCTTGCTCTCTGGAGCACGCCAACACTTTGTTCTTGATCTCGTGACTTCCTGACTTTAAACGGCCATAACTCTTGATCCGACCCTCAGATTTGTGCTTATAATTTCTTTTCGGAAAGAGCACAAAAATTTTCTATCCACCTATTTGGCTACTCTGCTTATTCGGGATAACTTGAAACACTTAGATCCTGATTGGCTTTTGCTACGAATTTTTCAGGGTGGGTTCCGGTGAGGAGAGTCATTTACCTATACTCGATTATAATACCGCTAAATGTCAAGTTCGCCGGGCGAATTTCCCGGGGGAGATAAATATGATTGCTTAAATAGATTCTCTAATCGTACAACTGAGACGAATAGCCCGCGTGCAAAAGAAATAATCAACGCACGAAAGGAGGAAATACATAAAAAGTGTATATGGAAGCGAAATATTAAGCATTTCATATGCCATTCATTCTTTAAAGCCCTTCAGCTCCACTTCGCTCAATGATAGGTAACGAAAAACATGAGTTAGCTGCAGGCTTGCCAACAATAGCGTAATAATCTTACTCCTCTCGGCTATCCTAGCGGACCCGAGAAACTGCGTTAACTTAAAAGACAGCATTTGGTATATCATAATAAGCATCATGTTTGTTTATTTAAAAATATATCTTCTATTTGCACCAAGATGAAGGGCTACGTTGTGTAAAATTGTAACTAATAATTATAGATTTTAAAATATTTGTTTCTCCATTTTTTATTGACAACAATTATGAAAATAATAATAATAACGAAAACAAATGTAAAAATAAATTTTCAATATTTATTTTCCTCCAAAAAGACAAGTTAAAGTTGTATAGAGCAATGTTATACGCAGTCCTGTTTTGGCTGCCGCATTTAAAAAAAATCATTTTCTTTTTTCAACATACAGGCCATGGATGACAACCATCTCCGCCGCATCCGCCGGCGATCATCTCCCGCCTTCATCGGTGACCATCTCCCGCCTCCGGTGAAGGGGGCGTCGCCACCACCCTACCTGGAGAATCACTCCTTTTATGCTCAAATCCGGATCTGCTGCAGCAAAAGAGCCTTCAGTTCATCCTTGAAGCCTGATCTATTCATCCTTCAGTTCATCCTTCTTCTCCACGGTCAGATCTGCTCCCTGAACTTCGCTATGAAGAGATCCGGCTCAAATCCTTCAGTTCATCCTTGATGCTCTTCTTCATTTCCCTCCTTCCTGAGGAAAGTGATGCATGACTGAACGGCGGCGGCGGCAGCGGCGGAGGAGGCACTGGCGGAGAAGTTTTGGGCATGAAAATTAGTGACATGTATGTATTAATTTTGATCTGCATGAAATAATTGACGGCCTGCATATATCATTGACATGTATAACATTGCTCTTTTGTTTATTGCCCAGATTAAAGTTGGGCCTCCGATATCATTATTTCATAGAAGGGTATTTACTTATTTGCCACGGGATGTACGGTCAGCTACATTGGAGACGGGCTGAATCGCCGGAGACAGCAGTAATCAGTTTTAGGACAAATAAAAAATAGTCGGGCCCACATATAATATTTGTACACTCCTAAGGCCCATGGAAGAGGATAAAGAGAAATATTTAAGTCCGAAATTTGATTTTTTTTTTTTCATTTGCAAATTTAATCTAACAATTATTATTTTTAATCAAACATTATGTCACATATATTGACATTAATTATAGCATAATGCATTCAATAACAACCTAACATTTTTATTTCATGCATGCATTAATAGTATAGCCATAAACTGCGTTCACCAGATAATACATAATTTGCTCGGCGACAAGCGCCTCTTGATCGACCTCGCTCCCCCTGACACTGCTGGTCGTGTCGCCAGAAGAGATGCACGACATGCCCTCGCATGGGCTTCCATCCTTGCTTCCATGCTGAATTTAACGGAAGAAAACTTGTGTTTTCAATCAACAATCTACTTGTTAGTAGGGGGCATGTGATTCGGTGTGGAATCGGAACCAGACCGATACTAAACCGACATGCTTCAGTTTTCGGTAGGTTCAAATCGACCCAAACTTAACCCGTTTGGTTCGGTTTGTAGTCGGTTAGATGTTTGTATCGGTTTATGGCAATTCGATTCGATTTTTGTACGTGCTTACTTTTTACCAAACTAATCAATGGAAGCACATAGCAAGCGTCAGACGAGCAGCGGTCTGTGGATCACCTAAACATCCTCCTAATTAAGGACCTAAACGCTGACAAATTTACAATAAAAAGCTCAATAAAATCATAAATATTTGCATATAATTTACCATGATTTCACTTTCACATGAGCAAGATTTTGTAAAATCTCATGATGAACTATAAGAAGTGGTAAATAGTAATTAAAAAAAACTATCAAAAAAGATCGAAAAGAACATGAAATCATGATGACGAAAGTTGATAACGATATCCAATGTCAAAGGCTCCTACAAGGAGGGTCGGAATCCTGAACATGAGAAAAGCAGAATGCAGATTTGTAGGTGAATGGCGGTGTCGATCAAGCAGGGAGGGTTGGTATCCTGAAAAGGAGAGGAGTCTTACGATAAGGAGAAAAGAAGAGACAATGACGTCTTCGGGCAAGCAGCTCGGAGATGTCGTCGTCGTCGAGCAGGCACCAGGTAGGGAGAAAAGGAAAGGGGACGTTGTCGAGCAAGCACTCAAGCAACGAGATCTTTGTGTTAGGGTTTTGGATTTTGGCTCTGGCGGGCCTTAAAGCTTTGCCCTCTTTCGATCATAGACCACTCAGACTGACCACTGCAAGTGACAAGCGTGAGTCATGATGAGTAGACCAGAGACGAGACGGGCCAGACAACTCATTAACATAACCTGATATTAATATGTTATGTTAAAATTTAAATAAAAATCAATTAGCTAATTTGAATATCGATCCAAACTGATATGGACTCGGTTTTCACAAGCTCCAATTCGAACCGACATCAGACCGATCGGTTCAGTTTCAAATTCTGCGTGGTTTGGTCAGTTGGTCTGTTTTATCGGTTTTCGATTTTCGCTCCTCACCCATGCTTGTTATTAGAGAATGGATTCTCAGAATCATCAGCAATTAACATTAGTATAATGGTGAAAATGGTGGAGAAAGATCTTCAAATTACCATATTTCCGGTATACTTTCTTTGAACTTCAATCCTATTTTCAGGTCCTTCATGGAGTTTTCTAATTCTGTACCAACACAGGAACCAAAATAATCCAATAAAAAGATCAACATGTACTAACAAAATTCAATTCAAATTTAAAATTTGCCATTAATCATGTAGATCTATCTATATCTAAAATTGTATCATTCTGCGAGACTCTCTCGGACAAAGCCAAAACTGAAACATGATAGGATGTTCCAGAGAAAAAAACTAGCGGTTGAAAACCTTACAGTTCAAATCTATGAAAACCAGTGCAAACAGGAGTTCGAGAAGACGATAAACCGCTAATTATGAACCAAATGTTATGAAGAACCAAACCTCGAAGCACAAATAATGCATGCAGAAAATACAAAGAACATGAATCTTCAGCTATATTATACATCATATGAAATGCACGCCAATATCTAGTAAGAGCTTAAGAACTAAGTTTTTGGGGAGAACACAACAGTTAAAAGTTTATACAAGACCAAATAATGAAAAACATATATAGTATTTAAAAGTTGAAGTAACCAAGTTTACTATGCGAGTGAAGTAACAAAATTAAAAGATGTGTTTACAAACACTTATCAATCCTTGAATTGCCTAAGTAATCATGTTTTCCGCATGTCACTAAGAATTGTCAGAAAAACATCATATTTTAGTGGATCATTGATTAAGAGATTCATAGTTTTAAGCTTCTATGTAATTGCAAGCTCTGGCATCATCAAGAGTTCATCCCATACTTTTGTGGTGGTCTCCGTGGAAGTTGGAGTTGGGGTTGGTGCAGTTGATGTATTTGTTGAGGTTGAGTTAGATTCATATGTTTTACTAAGACTTCTAGCGATTGAAGAAACAACATCTACAAATATATCATCTGAAGTGATTTTTTTTCTTAAATGTTGGCTACCCGTGGAATATTTAACATGTTTCCCGCATGAATAACTTTCCTCAACACCATAGTCATCTAAACCAATCACATTAGTTGTTTCGTTTCCAATTCCTGCATTAGATCTAGTTGCCTTATCAATTGAGAATAATCATTGAACATATTAATTAATGATACTAATAAATTATCATTAATTAATTAATGATACTGATAAAGAGACACGATGAATTGAGAATAATCATTGAACATATTAATTGCAATAAGAAATAAACAATAAAGTCTCATAATTGCAATTGACTAATCTCGTTGAGTTTGATTATCATTGAACATATTAATTGCCAAAGTATTCCTACAATTTGACCAATCAGCTGTTTTATGCACTGGTCCGCAAATATTATCATATTCATAATTATCCCCACCAACAACTTGAGTTGATAGTTCGGCATCAACCTCTTACTATACAACAATCCAAAATTATTCTCTAATTTCTTTTCAACTAAAAAATTATGTAAAAGACAACAAATATTTATAATTTGTACCAATCATTGAACAACACTCAAATATTAGATATTTTAAACTTATTTTCAACATAAATAGATGAATGTACAAAAATACATTTCAAGGAAATACCTGAATTTTGATATTTTAAAAAAAGGTTGACATAAAATTGTCCACCGCTTCTTCAACAAGCCAAAAGTTTATTCGATTACATTTCTTTCCTTAGAATGATAGAGATTATTTCTTGTAATTTGTGGGATTATTTCTTTGTGCGGACCACTCCTTACATGGGAGCATGTAGACCAATATGGAGCAAGATATCCGTGAGTTTGTTTGGCAAGGTGTTGGCGGTCGTGAACCCATTAGTTATGAACTATCATCTGTTTGATGCGACGTTTTTTGCTTCAGTGAGTTTGGACAAAAACTCCACTGCCATGAGATATATTTTTGACACCAAGAAAAAAAGCCTAATTTGGAACATAAAAATGGATGGAGTTCCTTAGGTGAGGTTGGGCGTTCACGAACCACAACTCGTAATCATTGCGTACACGACCGCCACTACCGTGTCGTACGTACCCTGTGTTTATTTGTGTATATGAGCAATTGTGAAAGGTTCCTTCGGCTATGACAGTTGTGGGGCCCGCTCGGAGCAGTTCCTCCTGTCCAACCATTTCAACTGCACACACATCTATACTATATATATAAGAGAAAACTGTTAATAACAACTAAAGGTGCGTGTCGCTACGAAATTGTATTATCGAAAATTAAGGATAATTGATTTTACTGAATGCAGTGACAACACAATACACGAGGATCGTTCTTATTCACAATAATTTATCTCAAGTGGAATTTTTAAGAACGCAGGCAATATTTCCTAATTGAGAACGCAAAATTGAGAAGCACACAAATATTGTAAAACTAAATAGAACGGTGAAATAACTGAAGAGCGGAAGCTTAATTTGTACCGTTCTTGGATTCCTGCTCGTGCTTCATGATCGCGGATATACGCAGCAGTTGAGACGTATTATTCCTTATGAAATTAGTTGCGCTCGAAGACTCCGCCAACATGCACAAGATCCTACTGTTTTAGTTTCTTCAAGCAAGAAATATTAGTGCAAACATTCATACATATAGATTGAAACACAATCTGAAAATGAAGTGTTAGGTGAGCAGATCCAAAAGCTAAATAATATGCATAGATCCAGAGCAACCTAATAATATATATATATATATATATAAACCGAAGGATGCAGATTATTGCTTGAAGAGAATGCAGATTTTACTTAGGCACTGTACCGAGGTCTGAAGGTGATTGATCTTGCACCTTTGAAAGCTTTAGATTGGTTTGCGATGAAGAGAAAAACTCCAGATCTCAACCAAAGAAACAGGGAACTTCTGCGATCTGGATCGAAAAGGCGACTTGACTGCCGATCCTCTTTCGTTGTTGGTGAGTCCAACTGCGGCGTGAAGGTCCGAAACCGAAAACGCCAAGGACTCCCGACGATCTCCTGTTCTTCTCTGGATCCGGCAGGGACGTCGATTCCTAGATCTCCTTGCTTGCCGGTGGTCGGAGATGTAGGGAGATGCGGATCCTAGCGGAGATGCCCTAGCCGGTGGTGAAGAAGAAACTGCAACCCGCCGGCGGTGAAGAGGAAGCTGCAACCCCTTCCTTGCTCGCGAGAAACTCTGACCTGCCCTAGCCCCCTGTACGCGTGAAGATGGGAGAGCAGAGAAAAGAAAACCAAAAGAGCAGTTTCCAAAAGGGCAGAGGAAAAATAAAGAACACGGGATTTCACGCCTTGTTCACGCCAAATACCAAGTAGAGCCATGGGAGTTTCAGTTCAACCTTTTAATAGGAGAAAGGCTCCAAAGAGGAGTTACACAATATTAATGGACACACTAAATTCCATTAAAACTCCAAATTTAATAAAATATGAAACCCCATCAAACTGAATTAGTCAAGCCCAACACGTGCCAAGGGTGAGACCGAGTTCGCGACTGAATTTACGAGACGGTATGGCCCACCTATCACAGGCTTCGACCGTTCGCGCGACTGAATTAACGCCGCTCGTGAGAGTCTGAATAGGCTCTAATTTTCGCGCACGACTTCGTCGGAACGTCTCGGCGAACCTAGTCCACCTCACGGAAAAATTTCTAACATTCTCCCACTTGGACTTGGATTCACCGTACCTCATGACGTTCCATATGAAGTCTTCACTAGACTTAAGAGTACCACTAGCGAACGCGACATTAAGAGTCTACTCTCACGTCAATCCGGTCCAACCAAATCCTTCACTCCGAATCATGGCGGCAACCGCATCATTGAGCGACACGGGGCCTTCCATGGTCACAGTAGCTTCCAGATTCAATTGACATGGACAAAGCGCGGTTAGGATTTATGATAACATTATGAAGAATGTGTGCACACGTAATTGTTATCCTAGTTTGGTGGTCAACCAATTTCTCGAATGAATGCACTAAACCATGCTTTGAGAAATTCTTTATGTGCTCAAAAGAACACGTATGTCTCTTTCTTAAGAATTCACTTAATGTGTCATAATGGACATACAAAGGCTTAATGAAAATAAATGAAGTGTTCATAAGCCTTATGCTCAGACTGACACTCGTCCGAGTCTTTTGAATGAAGTGTGATATATCACAATGCGTTATGAGTATCGCTACTTAATGATACTCAACACGAATATCTTTCTTAATGTTTGATATCAAACTATCAAATGCAAAGTGCTTAATTAAACGACAGATGTATGAATCGGAGCTTTACATAGCCTCCCACTAATCTAGCATATCAATCGACTCCTTAAGCCCCATACTGCAGACATGTTTTTGAAACACGTTGGGGCGAAGTCCCTTAGTAAGTGGATCGGCTATCATGTCATCTGTTCCTATATGCTCCACCGTAATGTCACCTTTTTTAACCATTTCCTTAACGGTCAGAAACTTAATTTCCATATGTTTGGACCCTGTGATGCTTTTATTGTTCATTGAGAACAAAACTGCGGAAAGGTTATCACAGTACAACCGGATGGGTCCTTCTATAGAATCGACGACCTTTAGCTCAGTAATAAAGTGCTTAAGCCACACAGCATGAGTAGAAGCTCCAAAAAGGGCGACAAACTCCGCGTGCATGGTGGATGATGTAATGAGTGTCTGATTGACACTCTTCCATGAAATGGCTCCGCCAGCAAACTTAAATTCTAACCCGAAGTAGACTTTCTATCATCCTCACACCCAGCAAAATCAGAGTCTGTATACCCCACCAATTCGAGATTCTGAACCTTATGGTAGACCAACTTAAAATCTTTCGTCCCCTTCAGATACCTTAGGACCTTCTTGGCAGCCACCCAATGACAAAGCCCTGGGTTCGACTGATATCTGCCTAGAAGTCCTACTGCGAAGGCAATGTCCGGTCTTGTACAGACCTGGGCATACATCAAACTGCCTACCGCACTAGCATAAGGAATGTCCATCATAGACTCTCTCTCAGTGTCGTTCCTGGGGCATTGTGACAAGCTAAGCTTGTCACCCTTAATCACAGGCACGTCACCAGGCTTACAATCGAGCATGCTAAATCTCTCAAGTACACGCTCTATATAGGCTCTCTGAGAGAGTGCTAATGTATGGTGAGATCGATCCCTAATGATCTCAATCCCTAAGACGAAAGATGCTTCACCAAGATCCTTCATATCAAAATGTTTTGACAAAAATTGCTTTGATTCATGCAACAATGCCAAATCACTGCTCGCAAGCAAAATGTCATCTACATATAAAATTAAGAAGATGAATTTACTCTCACTGATCTTGAGATATATACAGCGGTCTACCTTGTTCTCTTCAAAACCAAATGAAGTGACTACCTCATCGAATTTCAAATACCACTGTCTAGAAGCCTGCTTCAGACCATATAGGGACTTGTTAAGCTTACATACAAGTTGGTCACTATGACCGGACTTGAATCCCTCGGGCTGCACCATATAGACTTCTTCGGCAAGATCGCCATTCAAGAATGCGGTCTTAACATCCATCTGGTGTAGCTCCAAATCATAATGAGCTACAAGCGCCATTATCACTCTAAAAGAGTCTTTAGAGGAAACAGGGGAAAAGGTCTCGTTGTAATCGATACCTTCTCTCTGTGTAAATCCCTTGGCAACCAGTCTGGCCTTAAACCACTCGATCTTCCCTTTGGAGTCCTTTTTGGTCTTATATACCCATTTAGAACCAATGGGTCTGCAACCTTTAGGTAACTCAACCAACTCCCAAACTTTATTCAGCTTCATAGACTCCATCTCGTTTTTCATCGCTTCCCACCACAGATCAGTTTGAGGTCTAGAGACAGCCTCATTAAATGTCATTGGGTCAACCACATGACCAATATCAAAATCACTCTCACCTAAGTAAACTTCATAGTCAGAGGAAATCGCCGACCTTCTTTGCCTAATGGATCTCCTAGCAGGCGGATGATCCTCCTGAATCTGTGGAGGAATCTCAATTGGAATCGGTGGTAAACCGGCTCCACTTCCTCTACAGGTTCTATCCTAGGTTCAGGCACCACCAAGTTCTCCAATAAAGGCACAGATAGATTAATGGGCACAATTTCCTCGACTTCACTAACTGGGTGAGAGCAACTCGGTTCGTCAGCAACATCTAATTCCAAGAATTTGGCTGTTTGTGACTCTACTATTCTGGATCCTCCCAGAGGGGAATAAAACCTAAATCTCTTCGAATGATCTGGGTAGCCTATGAAGTAGCAACGACAAGACCTAGGGGCAATTTTACTCTCCGATGGATTATAAAGACGGACTTCTGCAGGACAACCCCAGACACGCAAATGATTAAGGCTGGGTCGCCTACCAGTCCACAACTCGAACGGTGTTTTGGGTATTGACTTTGAAGGTACTCTATTGAGGATATACACTGCAGTCTTAAGCGCCTCACCCCACAAAAACTCAGGAAGATTCGTCCTACTCATCATGCTCCTCATCATTTCCTTAAGGGTGCGATTGCGTCTTTCGGCCACACCATTTTGCTCAGGACTACCCGGCATGGAGTACTGGGCAACAATGCCGCAGCTCTCCAAGTATCTGCCAAACGGACCTTTATGTTGCCCGGAGGCATCATGTCTACCAAAATACTCGCCACCTCTATCAGACCTAACAATCTTGATGACTTTCCCTATTTGCTTTTCAACTTCAGTCTTGAAAATCTTGAACTTGTCAAGAGATTCAGATTTTTCTTTAATCAAGTACAAATATCCGAAACGGGAGTAGTCATCAATGAAGGTAATGAAGTAAGTGTTCTTACAGAGGGTAGATGAATACGGGCCGCTAATGTCTGTATGAATAACCTCCAATAAGTCTGAACTACGAGTTGAGCCTTTCTTTTTAATCTTGGTCATCTTACCTCTACAACAGTCAATACACGTCTCTAGGTCACTGAAGTCAAGGGTAGGGAGAATATTTTCCTTAATTAATCTCTCTACTCTTTCCCTAGAGATATGACCTAATCTTGTATGTCATAACATGAATGACTGTTCCTTAATTAGAGGTCTTTTACTGGCAATATTTTCTACATTATAGGAAGTAGCACAAAAGTTCATAGGAGATAGACATAAACTATATAATCCACCAGATAATAAACATTGGCTTATAACTCGCGATTCAAAAGAAATATCAATAGAACCAGCATTAATGTTAAAGCCAAAATGAAGTTTATCTAAAGCAGATACAAAAATCAAGTTCCTTCTAAACGAAGGAATATAGAAAATGTCTCTTAACAAAAGTTCAAATCCAGAAGAAAGAACTAAACGAACATCTCCTATGAACTCCACCTCCACCTCAGCGTTATTGCCAACTGTCAGTCTGCACTCACCCCTGCTTGGCATCCTCCTTTTGATGAACCCCTATAATGTGTAAGCAACATGATTAGTTGCTCCACTATCAAGCCACCAGGAACTTGATGGGGCTTCAATTAAATTGGATTCACAAAGGACATAGGCTGAGGGATTACCTGAAAGTGCAAAACCGCGCTTTTCCATCCAAGACTTAAACTTTCGGCACTCGTTCTTCACGTGTCCCTTCTTCCTGCAGAAGAAACAACTCAGAGGCTTCTTTTCATCAGCGCCCTTGCTGGAGGAAGCGGGCGTGTCAGGAGCTTTAACGGGAGCTTTGAACTTCTTCTTCTTGGCTTTCTTGAATGCGGGCTTGGAGACAAGAAGAGCAGTATGAGTCTTCTCATTCTTGAGCTTTTCCTCTTCAGCAACACAGCGGGTGATTAAGTCGTTTATCTTCCACGCCTCGTCCTGGGAATTGTAGGTGGTCTTTAGTATGCTGAATTCTGCAGGGAGGGTGTTGAGTGCTTGATGCACTATCAACGCTTCAGGGAGACAGATCTCCATCTCCTGCAACTTGGTCTGAAAGTAGACCATCTTCAGAATATAATCACGGACACCTCCTCCTCCCGAATACCTCATGGAGAAGAGGTCCTGTATCAGCGTCCCGATCTCAGCATTCGAAGACACCTTATATCTCTGCCCAACGGCAGTCAGGAAATCCCTAGCGACGATCGTGTCAGGCAAACCACTCAGTAAATGCTCCGGGATGGAACGCTTCATAGTCAACAAGCATATCTTGTTGGACTTGTTCCAGGCAGCATAAAGGTCTTTATCAGCTTGAGTGCTGGTCGCTGTGAGCTCTGCAGGCTGGTCGGTACTCATGGCCATCTCAATATCAGCCATCTGAAGAGCGAACATTATGTCGGACTTCCATCTCTTGAAGTTCGACCCAGTGAGCTTCTCTATGGTCGCCATGTTATTATGGACTGTAAAGGTGACTGGAAGTAAAGAGAAAGTAAAACGGATCAGACTAATAGAGCAACAGTGGCTAAAAACCCTAAATAGCACACTAGGCGAAGAATCCAGGCGCGTCAGCGGGCAACACCTTTGGGCAGACTACGCGCCACGCAATTAGTAATTCTTCACACACGAACTAGCAACAGTTACACTTAAGCTTTTCGTAAATCTACCACCTTTGGGCGAATAGAATACTAGAGCCCGTGCTACCGTCCAAATGTCCGAGTGTATCCCTCCGAACCTATTGCGCAAGCACCTCCTTTGGGAGAATGATTGCGCACTAGTCTCAGAGAACTCCCTAACACATGTGAAACCGTAATCTCACAAATTGACTCGAAAAGGCCACTTTGGCGGCTACAGTTCTTATCAATCCACGAGACCCTTTCACACCGGGATATCTGAATATTGCTCTAAACTTAATGTCGTGTTTTCTTATGAATGGCGTGTGGGCACTTAATCGCCTCAAGTAAACACGACGACTATCTTTGACTGTTTTGCTAAACGCACTTTTAAAACAGTTCCGAATTTTATTTCTCTTAAAATAAATAGGGTTTTATATTTGGTGTTCTCACTTAATTCAATTAGAAAAGATTTAAAATTCCAAATAATTAAGGAGACAAATAATTTTGAAATAAGTTCGCTCTGATACCAACTGTTAATAACAACTAAAGGTGCGTGTCGCTACGAAATTGTATTATCGAAAATTAAGGATAATTGATTTTACTGAATGCAGTGACAACACAATACACGAGGATCGTTCTTATTCACAATAATTTATCTCAAGTGAAATTTTTAAGAACGCATGCAATATTTCCTAATTGAGAACGCAAAATTGAGAAGCACACAAATATTGTAAAACTAAATAGAACGGTGAAATAACTGAAGAGCGGAAGCTTAATTTGTACCGTTCTTGGATTCCTGCTCGTGCTTCATGATCGCGGATATACGCAGCAGTTGAGACGTATTATTCCTTATGAAATTAGTTGCGCTCGAAGACTCCGCCAACATGCACAAGATCCTACTGTTTTAGTTTCTTCAAGCAAGAAATATTAGTGCAAACATTCATACATATAGATTGAAACACAATCTGAAAATGAAGTGTTAGGTGAGCAGATCCAAAAGCTAAATAATATGCATAGATCCAGAGCAACCTAATAATATGAATATATATATATATGAACCGAAGGATGCAGATTATTGCTTGAAGAGAATGCAGATTTTACCTAGGCACTGTACCGAGGTCTGAAGGTGATTGATCTTGCACCTTTGAAAGCTTTAGATTGGTTTGCGATGAAGAGAAAAACTCCAGATCTCAACCAAAGAAACATGGAACTTCTGCGATCTGGATCGAAAAGGCGACTTGACTGCCGATCCTCTTTCGCTGTTGGTGAGTCCAACTGCGGCGTGAAGGTCCGAAACCGAAAACGCCAAGGACTCCCGACGATCTCCTGTTCTTCTCTGGATCCGGCAGGGACGTCGATTCCTAGATCTCCTTGCTTGCCGGTGGTCGGAGATGTAGGGAGATGCGGATCCTAGCGGAGATGCCCTAGCCGGTGGTGAAGAAGAAACTGCAACCCGCCGGCGGTGAAGAGGAAGCTGCAACCCCTTCCTTGCTCGCGAGAAACTCCGACCTGCCCTAGCCCCCTGTACGCGTGAAGATGGGAGAGCAGAGAAAAGAAAACCAAAAGAGCAGTTTCCAAAAGGGCAGAGGAAAAATAAAGCACGGGATTTCACGCCTTGTTCACGCCAAAAACCAAGTAGAGCCATGGGAGTTTCAGTTCACCTTTTAATAGGAGAAAGGCTCCAAAGAGGAGTTACACAATATTAATGGACACACTAAATTCCATTAAAACTCCAAATTTAATAAAATATGAAACCCCATCAAACTGAATTAGTCAAGCCCAACACGTGCCAAGGGTGAGACCGAGTTCGCGACTGAATTTACGAGACGGTCTGGCCCACCTATCACAGGCTTCGACCGTTCGCGCGACTGAATTAACGCGCGCTCGTGAGAGTCTGAATAGGCTCTAATTTTCGCGCACGACTTCGTCGGAACGTCTCGGCGAACCTAGTCCACCTCACGGAAAAATTTCTAACAAAAACACAATTTGATCAAACATTTATCTTTCTAATTTTGATAAAAAATATAATTTTTTTCTCATCAATTTCGAAGGGGAAAACCTAAAATGAAAGAGTGAATTTCATTAACTGGTTCTGGGTCGGTTTTCAGATGCACGAGCATAAGATCCGAGAACCGAACCGAAGTGCTAGGATTTATTTATTTGGATCCGCAACCGAGCTGAAATGTCAACTACGAAGAATATTAAATTGGACGCCATGACATCATCCATGATTTGAGTTGGTCCTGTGACTAACAGAAGGAACGACTTGAGAAGGAGGTCAATCGGCGAACACTTACTGTTATGTTATAAGAAAACAATAAGAATATATTGTCCGTTCGTAAAAAAATTGGCTTTATATCCAATAATGTCCAACTGAACAACAAAATTGATTTTCTTACTCCAGAACCATTTTCAGAAAGTCAATTTCATTTAGCCGAACGTACCACTTATTTCTTTTTTATACTTACTAGTTAAGTATACACTATTTATTATAGAAGTTTGAAGTCTCAATGACACACCTATCTCAATATAAGCCCCATGTGTGATGTCACTTGTTTCCCATATTGTGAGGCAATCTCGCACGGGTTGCCTCACAACGGCAGTGCCCCCACAACTCGCTGATTCCCACGCATAGTATGCTCCGACAACAACAATGAAACACGGCTCGATATCACCCGTACGCAGTGTGTAGCAACGACAATATCTAGTTTACGCTCGCACAACGGTTTGCTCTTGATCCCGGCCGTCATTGCCATTGTATATTTTATCCAAGAGTCAAAGCGGTTAAAATCGGTTATCTGTCGAGATTAAATAACTTATAAAAATATCAAAAATAAGAAATCAGTTAATCAACCCTACTTTGAATATCTTAATAGCCCACCTACCAAACATTTTGTAGATATAAGTTTAGGTGAACATTTGCTGAAATGTTAGGCACTAAAAATGAAATTAAGTACTTGTCTTTCTTCGTATGCATGATTTATGTGTTTTCTTAAAATTATATTTGCTGTGGGTCGCTTAGCGCTCTCCCTATCTAGAGAATCAAACCGTCTTAGCTCGAGAATGAGACAATCACGCAAACAGTTTAAAGAGAACCAACAATATAGACGACAGACTTTTTACGTGGAAAAACCTGGAAATGAAAAAAACCACGGGGTTGGTTCGGTGCCAACCAAATCCACTAATTTGCTTGAGATTACAAGTGTTAGAATATTCGAGATGGAGACAAACCACCGCTCCGATTACAAGTTCTTGAGGATGAAAAAGAAGCAAAGCCTCCCTTCGCGCCCGTAGGAGCGGCCTCACGGGCAGGCACTTGAGAAGACACTGTGAGGAGCAAAGTCCACCTTTGAGCAAGAGAGTAAGCAGAGTGAACACTTGAGCAAAGCAAACACTCGAGCCGCAGATTAGGGGAATTCCAATCTTCGTCGGAAAATCGTCATAGCTCCATGTCTTCGCCGGAAAAACTTCAGAGCTTTCTCTTCTCTTCTTCGTTGCTTGTCTTCAAATGAAGGCTTATGAGTCTTTTATAGCTTTTCCGAGGAGCGCCTTGCTAATTGCGCCGTCTTGGAGTTTGAGCCGACGAATGAGGTTTCACGATTATGGTCATCTGGATCACCAATTTTTGGAAAATGACGAACATGCCCCCGGGCGCTTCAGGCAGGTTCGCCGGCGGCGGAGGCCAGAGACAACGGGTGGTGGCGGCGTTGCACGTGGGGCGCGTGCGTGGGCGGCAAGGGGATGTCACATGTGCGCGCGCCTAAAGAGAGCTCGCGCGCGGGGCCTGCATGAGTGTGTCTGCCGCGCACGGGCGCGCAACCCCGATTCCGTTGCATTGTGGGTCCTTTATTTGGGGGAGTTTTCGCTTGATGACCTCGGCTCTCTCTTTGACGATCTGGTCGAGCCCTAGACTTATATAAAACTGGCTTGACCCGAAGCAGAATTTAGGGGAACCCCATCAATATTTTATGTATAAATGAATTTGACTATTAGGTTGATCAAATATATTCCCTCAACTATCACAGATTCATCTCTTTACAAACTCATGAGTGCGGCCTTAGCTTCTCTATTCCAAAACTCTCTTGTATTGAAAAATTAGCTACATTATATACATTTGTGCTCCTATTTACAAATTTGTTCTTCTGTCAACAAGTTCACAAACTTTTTCGGGATAACAATCATACTTTATTGTGATTTTTGCAACAAATTTCACAACGAATTTTTCGTCTCCAAAGAAGTACAAAATGTATCTGATGATTAAAAAAATGGGCGGTGTTAAAGGCAAACCAGAATTGGCTATTGGCAAATCAATTTCTATGAGTTATTACGCGCCTTTTGAAAATACGCTTTTTACATGCATTTTAGGAAAAGTGTTCAACACGATAATTGTAGATCTCGTCGAGATCTACAACTTTTGTGTTGAACACTTTTCCTAAAAATGCATGTACAAGGCGTATTTTCAAAAAAATCGCTATAATTACGATCAGGGCGACAATACGTCTTGTGCGTGCATTTTTAGGAAAAGTGTTCAACACGAAAATTGTAGATCACTTTTCCTAAAAATCCATGTACTCTATAAGCAGTGACAGATCCAAGAAATAATAAATGAGGATGCACATAAAAATTTCAAAATGAAATAGTACATAAAATGTTAACTGCTGTCACTAAAAATTAGTACAAAATTACATACAATTATCTAAATTGAAAAATATAAAATAAACAAAAAAATTTACAATTGCCCATGATGATTTTTTATTTTTTTTGAAAACGTTTGATCACATCATTATCGTAAACTTAAAAAAAACATCTCTCTCAATAAAAGAAATCAGACAAATCGCAAAAAATGGTGCGATGGAACCGTGAGAGTGGTTGGTAAAGTGGGGCACTATTTATTTGTCGTGGATGCACGAATAGCCAGATTTGGTGTGTGAATAGCGAATATTGATCACAGATTGCCCAAAAATTGGGGTCAGTGTCCCTTTGGCCTCCTTCTAAATCCACTAATGTCTAACAGAACGATAAAAGTGACGATCGACGTCAGTTGAAAGAACGATGGAGTCATGAATAGAATTAAAAATCACATTGCAAAAAAAATAAATTTCTTTAAAACATAAAGAAAATATCCTAAGTTAAGCCATCATTACCACACATGAGATCAAATAGAGCCACAACTAATATGTATTTATATATTTATATATTTTTAGATATTGAGCTAATTCAAGATAAATGATATTTTAAGGCTCTAAATAGAGCCTTATCTCCATATTATTTAACATGTATGAAATTAATTTTTTCCCTCTTGAACCCCAAAGTCTCTCTCTATCCCTTTCCTAATTTTCTATACAAAAAAAATCTCAAATCACATTTCTCTCTCCACCCACATTTCTCTCTCTCAATCCTCACCTAATCCCAATAATTTCTTTTCTATCCCAATATTAGTAGTGTTGTAAATACCTTAGTAACTGATTTCTTTCCTATATTTATCACAACTAATAAGATATGTGTTTATTATACATCACATTAATTATAATAATCAATATATTAATATTTTAATTGCATAAAAATCATCACAAGAATATATAATTTGAGGTTAGGAAAGTGGGACGACTAAGATTTTGTTTGGGACGGCTGTGGGTCGACGACAAACAATTGTTAGAAATCAATAGCGAGATTAAAGATGTTGGAAAAAAGTGATTGTAAAAGCAGTAGGAGGATAATTAAGATGCATAGAAGATCCGCGAAAATGAGAAGTTTGACCTCTTTAGATCGGAATTGAGAGGGAGGAAATTTAGCCTATTAGTAATTACTATAGAATCGAGATGAATTTCGATTCATATTAATAAGCACGTCGAACATATTTAGGCTTCGTTTGGAGTGGTTTTTTGCTCCGGTGAGTTTGATCAAAAACGTCATTATCATAGAATGTATGTTTGACAAGACAAAGGTTATGACCGCTATAAAGAAAAGAAACTAGGATTGAGCATAAAATGCATGAAATTTTTAGGTGAGGTCAGGCGATCACGAACGTCAGTTTATGACCACTGCGTTCACGACCTCCACCACCACGCCAAACGAAGCCTTAGTGTTGAAATTGAGATATTTTTAGGTGTGTTTATCTCACCTAAGATTACGGTGCCTGCGCACTTCAAATCATTGATTCTTACAAAAATAACATGATTGATCGAAAACCCTAAATCAATACTGACAGTTTTTTTAGAATAATATATTATTCCGCAAAAAACAACTTCGTCGTGGGATATCAGATCGTACGACTGTATTATTTCTCGCACCTAAAATTAGATAACAGAAACACACCTAAATTTTTTTTGTTGAAATTAGAGGCGTGCCGAATAATCAGAATTGAAATTAGAGAGCCTAATTCCAAATCCAATGCTTTCCACGAATATATTTAGTATTAGCTTAAACAGGCCAATCGAAGAACGTCACGTGGCGATTTTAACCTGCGACTCTGCGAGGAGGAGCCGCTTTCGTACCGGAGCGACTGTTGGCCTGCTCGCCGTGGTCGGGTGTCTTCTCGGCGATATATCGCGCGCGATATCTCTTCACGTGATCGAGAGAGGCGGGCCCTACAGACACTGATGGCCGTCCGATTGTCATCGGGCGATCACAAGCTCTTCGTCGTATATCGCGAGACGTGGCGCGGGCCTAGTGGTTGCGCGCGTGCTCCCCCAACTGATATAAATTTGCAGCGGCGACGGGACTCGGTCCCCGAAATCCCTTGCTGCGCTACGCTGCGCAGTGTGCAGAGAGGAAGCCGGGCCACCGGCATTGCCATTAAAGCCCTGTTGTCGGAGAATTTATTCCTCCGCCGAGTCGAAGCCGCCGGCATTGGACGGATCGGCGCAGGGATTGTTGAGCGGCAGAGGAAGGACGAAGATGGTGAGGTGTTTCCGCCGATCGTTCGTTCTAGAATGAGGTGCGACTCTGCTCGGTGCCAATATCCTACTGGAATTTCCTTGTGGTTTTCTCGTCTTCTTTGGAGATCGCGCTGTTTCAGGGAACAATCGGTGGATAGAGTTTGTCGAAATTAATGTGCGGGTGCAGAGGATATTTTGGGCCTAGGGGATTTGCAGGAAGTTTAATTAGAGTATTCGTCTTGATGGCTATGAATAGTGGTTCGTAATTTGGATTTTAGTAACCCTAATGGATTGATTTGCAGAAATATTACTCGTTTAGGTTTTGCATTGGCGTGTTTTTGTGAGAAATAGTTTCCGGGTAAATGTGATTCCAAGAATATTGGAAAGGAGTACTTATTGCCAGATCTTGTTTTCGTACATGCTAACGACAATTTGGTTGAATTGAGTGTACTTTCCTGGGTATTGGATCAAGTTATTAGTTCCTGTTCGTTTTTTTTCAATCGCAGGTGCTAATTTGTTTTCTTTGCCAGCTGATTGATGAAGGTTTCCTTTGGGTGTTTTTTTTTCTGAAAGGATGTTCCGGAGCGAACGGTAACAGAGGGGTTGAAGCTCATTACCGCAGCACAGGATTTGCATACACAATCACTGAAAACTTCATGGATTTGTTCGATGGCCTTTCGTATACTCAGGCAGATATGTTTCTTGCTGAAGCCTTGCAGGACCAGGTATCCTCTGAAATTTAAATCTCCGTGTTATTCTTTTTCTCTATATTGAACAAAGTCCCCACTCTCAAATTTTGTACTATTGCCAAATTAGCTTGTATCTACAAACAACACATACATTTTATTTGATTTTATGCTGGCCATATGTATTAAAAGAAATCACATGTTGTGTTCAGTTAGATTAGGGAGATAAAAATTGAAGTGCACGTATTCATTTGATGCTCCAATTTCTGGACCATGGCCGAAGAGAAGTTAATAGCACATTGAAGAAGGGGAAGACTGGAAAATGAGGTTGCCGCAGACTGTGGCGGGAATGAGACGTGAATCGTCTGGGAGAACAAGGATGATGTTGGAGAGTGTTAGGGAGGAATAGCCGAGAGCGCGAGTGGGGGAGCTGAGAGTTCAAAATAAAGTGAAATCCTGATTAAATCTTAGATGGAATGGATGGCCAAGATCAAAAGGTCTTAGATGGAATGGATGGCCAAGATCAAAAGGGCGAACCCTTTGCTGGATGGATAAGATTCAATAATTGGGTCATTAGAAAGCCATGATGGGCCTAAATGTATTTCTTTTTATAATAGTATAGATATAGAAGATTAGGTTTTGAAATGCTATGGGAGGTACTTCCTTTCTCTCATGTTTTCTCCAATCTTGTTTGTGTTTTTGCGATTCTTTAATTATTCTCTCTTTTCTTGATCTTTGCTAGTTAGTAGGATTAGTTTGTTTGAAGTCATGCGACAGCGTATAGCCCTTAGAGAAACTTCAATGATATATATTGGTGGCTTTCGTAGAACAGCTTATTCCAATGTGTAGACTACCTTTTTATCTTGCTTTCTTTATATGCGTTATCCTCTTTGTTTTTTTCTTAAATGAAGCAGTCATGCACATATTTGCAATATGTATTTTGATTTTGTAACATTCGTCTTTTTAGTTAGAGAAAATATTTGTTAGTCGTCCTAAGAAAGACTTCTCGTAGTCACCAATAGTAGCATTAACAACAATGCCATAAAAAATTTGTGGGGTTTTTATGCTTGGATTTCGTATATGCTCATTTTTCAACTTAAATCTTCTTAAAAAATTTCAACAAAAGTTATGAAATATTTTTGTGAATATTTTGCATATTTTTTCATTTTGTAATAATTTTTTCGCTCTTATGTGCACACATACGCCCAGCTACGCCCATAAGAGAAGACTCTCGGGACGACTAACGCAACGATTTCTCTATGTGCATGATATTAAGATCAATGAATATTCATATATTCAACAACTTTTTTCTGCTATCTGCAGGGAAATTCATATTGGTCAATGATGCATGCAAACCCATATAAATATGGATTTTCTGGTTCGATTGGAAACTCCTACTACAACTTCAGCCAGTTGTATGACTTAAATGAGTATGCACTAAGACTGGATGGAGGAAGGAGGCCGTGGGATAACTCTGTACCTTCAAGTAGTGTAGAGCCGCCACAGTTAGTCCCTGATGGGCCCGGGGAAGCTGAGGCTAGTAATACTTCCTACACCGATGAACGTAAGTAGATTTATAGAAGTAGTATCCGCTGAAAGGATGAAATTATCTATGAACCATGTTTTGCCATGAGATCTCTAAATGTTGTGCTCTCATTTATAGGAACAGCACGATAACAACCTAAAGTGATATGATTAAAGACTGAGAATTATGTTTCTTAGATCACTTGAATTTTTTATATGTTATTCTTTTTAAAATTGTAGTGTGTCTGGAGATGCTGGACCACCTCATGTTAGATAAATTTTCCATTGTGATTATCTAAATGCTCCTTTTTGTTGTTATTTTTCTACCCTAAATTCCATATATGTAAAATATCATTTTAAATATAACTTTGAGAAGTAGATTATAGAAGTTTGGAGCGGCTGCAACACTACAAAAGCAGTAGTGTGAAACTATGGTGGGAAAATGAGGGCTGTTTGTATGAATATCGTTTTTAGAGCAATGCAGATTAGAGAAGTCTTATTATCTATTTGAAGAACAAACAATGTGGCGTATGTTTAAACAATGTGGTGTATACTAATTGAAGACTCGAACAGCGAATCATGGAGCAATTCAAATCGCAGAACGTTGAGGAGGCTTCCCTGTGGCATTGTGCAGCATATCATGGTGTTCTTTATGCAATACGACGACCATTGAAAGCCTTTAACGGGGAGTGGTGGTTCAGAAAGGGGCGGTACACTACTCCAAAAAATCTGCCTCAAAACAGGGCCTATGTGTGTCTTAGAAAATTTACACATGCATAAATTGGCAATCACAATCACTTGAAGTGTAAAATTATCCTCGCACATACTAGTTAGTTCGCCTCAACACAAGTTTTGGGGAGGGGTTGATGTCTACACCATTACTCGAGAGGTTGTTTCCATGATGTGGATCATTTACCTATAGCTTATAATGGATCACTAACCACTTCTCCAGGCACGCCTTCTCTATAAACATCAGTGAACATATCCTATATGACCTCTTACACTTGGGAACGTATCACCTTTGTCATAGGTTGTCCTATGGATATGCCTTCTATATGTTTTAAGGTCCTAAGTGTTTAATTTCATGATTCTACCGCTTCAATAACATCTCCATCTATTCAGCTTCCTCTAAGCTCTAGGCATTCATGATATGAGATCAAACCTTTTAAGATACAAATTTGCTTTTTGTTACGTCCCCGGACGAGGCGAGGCTATTTGGGCAACATTACAAGCGGCGGCAAAGGCGTATTAAAGGCGACAACGGGGCTGAACCAACCCTCGTCTTAAAAGCTCGGCCCAAGGGGGCTGAACCACATTTGGTTCAGCCCCATAGGGGTCGGCCGGCCCCCTTGGTTGGCCGGCCTTGGGTCCGGGGTTATATATAACCCGGACCCCTCTCTATTATGGTTATGCAAGAATTATTCCAAGGTATTTCCCTCTCCCTCTTCTCTTTCAAACCCTAGCCGTCTTCTTTCTTCTTCTTCTAGATTTCTTCTCGTTCTCTAGTTCGTTCATAACATTTGGTATTAGAGGATTCCTTCCTCCATCATGGTGTGACTACACGCTTGCAAGACGAGAATGGCCGTTTGGAAACCCTAGAGGAGAATGTGGTGGGGCTTACCGATTCGGTGGCCTCCATCGAAGAAAATGTCAAAACCTCCAATCAAAGGTTGGAAGAGCGAATCGATGGCCGCTTGAACGATATCATGGCCCTATTGACGCAAAATTTGAAGGGGAAGGCTGTGGCGGAGGAGGAAATACCCTGGAATGGCGGATCGGGTGCGGGCAGCGCCGGATCGGGTGCTGGAGGGGTCGGATCGGCCATTGACGGCTGCGGCTTGGCCGGATCGGGGTGGCAAATACCGTGAGGGCGGGATCGGCCACTGGAGGCGGCGGTTGGGCCGGATCAGGGGCGGCGAACACCGGAGGGGCCGGATCTGGCGCGGCAGGCTACGGAGGGGGCGGACCCTTCACAGGCGGCTACGACGGGGTCGGAATGGGAGCAGCGGCTTCCGTGGGGCTCGGTCTGGAGCGGCGAGCCACGGGGTGGCCGGATTTGGCACGGGTGGCTTCGGCATGGTCGGGGGTGGCGTCGGAATGGCGGAACCTCTTCCGGCAAGCATGGTGAGGGCTGGATTTGTGCCGGCAAGTATGGGGATGGCCGGCAATGGTGCCTTCGCGGGAAGTGGTGGCATGGGTGGAATTGGTGTTGATGGAAGTGGTGTGGCTTTTACCGAGCACGTTCCTTGGAGGCAAGGTCGGGATGGGTTGTTACCTCCACCGATAGGACGAGGGCAGCCACCGGGCTTGGGGAGAGGGGTGCAATGGGGAGAAGGGGTACCTCTCCATCACGGTGCTCAGATGGCGGGATAGTTCCAACAGTTCCCAGGCGTGGCGGAGGAACGCGCGGATCCACGAAGACAAGAGGCCGGGTGGCGTGGACAGGCCGGCTACAGGCCGTACATGCCTCCAAAATTGACTCGGATGAATTTCCCTCGGTACAATGGGGGCAACGCTTTGGAATGGGTACAAAAAGCTGAGTTGTTTTTCAGCTATCAGGAGGTGCCGGAAGCTCAGTGGGTGCAGCTCGCATCCTTCCATCTGGAGGATGACGCTTTTCAGTGGACACAGTGGTTTCTGCGGGGACGGGATTATGTGCCGTGGGAGGAATTTGTTGAAGGGTTCACGGCCCGGTTCGGGCCTCTTGAATTTGAGGACTTTGAGGCTCTTTTGCAGAAGCTGCGTCAAAGAGGTGCGGTGATGGAGTACAGGACGGAATTTGAGAAGTTGGCAAACCGGGTGCAGTGGGAAGAGAAGACACTCCTCAGTTGTTTTGTATCAGGACTGAAGGAACACTTACGCGATGAGGTTCATGCCTACATGCCCCGTAGTCTGAACCACACGATCAGTTTGGCGCGCATCCAAGAAGAACGGTTTAACAGGCAACGAGCCCGCAGTACAGCGAAGCATAGTACGACACCGACCGCTCCCAGGAGGGACCCTCCAGTGGCCGGCCGACCGACGGTGACACAGTTGTCTTGGAACGAGTTACAAGCAAGGAAGGAGAAGGGCCTTTGCTTTAATTGTGACGAGAAATTCACGCTAGGTCACAAGTGCCAAAAGGTTCAGGTCTTTATGTTGCACCAGGAGGATCAGCTTGAGGAGGACGTGCGTCTGGAGGAGGAGTTGGAGTTTGTGGGGGACTTAGACTTGACGGAGTTGGGTGTGTCCCTACATGCCATAGAAGGGTCAAGGGTGCAATCCCCCTCCGCTCACTATGCGGTTGGCGGGACGGATTCGGCAGGAGAGGGTGACTATTCTGGTAGACAGCGGGAGTACTCACAATTTTATTCATCCAGATGTGGCACAGAAGGTGGGGCACGTGATTGATACAGGAGCTGCGTTCCAGGTTATGGTCGCGGACGGCAGCAAATTACAATTCCAGGGCGTGCTGAAGGCGGTGGAGCTTCGGATGCAGGGCTATGTGGGGTGCACGGATGTCTATCTCTTACCGATCCGGGGCTCAGATATGGTGCTGTGAGTGCAGTGGTTGCAGCAGTTGAGGAGGGTTACTTTTGATTGGGACCAGATGACGATGGAGTTCTTACAGGGGGAGCGACAGTTCTGTTTGAAAGGGCTCCGATCTTCTCCGGTCAAAGAGATTTCCCTTCGCAGCTTACAGCAGCTTGAGGAGTCCAGTAGTCTGATAGCAGTTCTGTTGGGAGTGAGGTCGGATGAGGAAGGACCGACTGAGGTCCCTGTCCAGATGCGCGCGTTGGTCGAGGAGTATGATGACATCTTTCAGGAGCCGAGCACACTTCCACCGTCACGATTCCGTGATCATCAGATTGTGCTAAAGACCGGGGCGGAACCGCCCAATATTCGTCCCTACAGATATCCCCACACGCAGAAGGCGGAGATCGAGCGCAGTGTGAAGGAGATGCTTGATGCAGGCATCATACGCCCTAGTGCCAGTTCCTTTTCGGCACCGATTATTCTGGTTAAAAAGGACGGATCCTGGCGATTTTGTGTGGATTACCGTGCCTTGAACAGCGTTACCGTGAAGGACAAGTTTCCGATTCCCGTGATTGAGGAGCTGTTGGACGAGTTGAATGGGGCGACTCGGTTCACGAAGCTGGATTTGCGATCTGGCTATTATCAGATTCTTATGAAGGGGGAGGACGTTCATAAGACCGCTTTCAGGACTCATGACGGCCACTATGAGTTCTTAGTGATGGCGAATGGGTTGACGGGTGGACCGTCTACTTTTCAGGCCAACATGAACGAGATCTTTCGCCCACTTCTGCGGCACTTCGTCTTGATCTTCTTTGATGACATTCTGATCTACAGCGCCACGTGAGAGGATCATTTACGTCATGTGGCTCAGGTCTTTTCTATTCTTCGACACCATAAGCTATATGCTAAGAGGTCCGAGTGTTCTTTTGGACAACAGGAAGTGGAGTGTACTTGGGGCATCTGGTTTCAGCTGAGGGGGTGAAGGCCGACCCACGGAAGATTGAGAGCATGGTTTCTTGGCCACGACCTCAGACCATTCGGGCGCTGAGGGGGTTCTTGGGCCTCACTGGTTACTACCGGCGCTTTGTACGGGATTATGGGAAGATTGCTCGGCCACTTACACAGCTGCTACAGAAGGATGCTTTCTCGTGGCAGGATGAGACAGACCGCTTTTCAGGCGCTGAAGCGGGCGTGACGGCGACTCCAGTGCTGGCACTTCCGGATTTCACTAAGGAGTTTGTGGTGGAAACGGATGCCTCAGGAGTGGGATTGGGTGCGGTCTTGATGCAGGACGGACGTCCGATCGCCTTCTACAGTAAGGCTTTGGCCCCATGGACGCTAGGGCTTTCGTTGTATGAAAAGGAAATGCTGGCCGTTGTTCATGCGGTGGCTTTATGGCGCCCATACCTGCTGGGACGTCATTTTAAATACGGACAGATCATCAAAGCTTGAAACATTTTCTGGAGCAGCGGATCTCTTCTCCCCTTCAACAGAAGTGGGTCACAAAGTTGTTGGGATATGATTATGAGATTGTGTATCGTCCTGGGAAGGACAATCGGGTGGCTGACGCCCTCTCCCGCTTACCTGAGGGTGCCTTGGCGCATATTTCTATGCCACAGTTGGAGTCGTTGGATGAGATTCAGGACGAGGTGCAGCGAGATCCCGAGTTACAGTTATTGTGGAGAACCTGCGGCAGGCTCGTGAGGTAGCCCCAGGTTATCACTTACAAAATGACCGGCTATATTATCAGGGACGCGTGGTCATTCCTGCTCAGTCAGCTTGGAGGACAATGATGATGCATGAGTTCCATTCGTCGCCGACGGGAGGTCACGCCGGTATTCTTCGCACTCTCCAGCGGGCCAGGGCAAATGTATTTTGGAAGGGGATGCGCCGCGACATTCAGGACTTTGTGCAGAAATGTGATGTGTGCCAGCGGCAGAAATATGAGACTACTTCTCCAGCCGGGCTACTCACCCCCTTGGAGATTCCGCAGCAGATCTGGGATACGGTTCCTATGGACTTCATCGATGGGTTGCCAAAGTCGAAGGGTAAAACAGTTATCATGGTAGTGGTGGACAAGTTGTCCAAGTATGGGCACTTTCTTGCTCTGAGCCACCCTTACACCGGCGAGTCTGTGGCGGCTTTGTTTGTTCGGGAGATTGTTCGATTACATGGGATTCCCCGGGCGATCATTTCCGATCGGGACCCTACATTTGTTGGTAGATTTTGGAAGGAACTCTTTCGATTGCAAGGGACTTCCTTACGTTTCAGCACGACTCACCATCCTCAGACTGATGGACAGACGGAGGTCTTAAATCGAGGCGTGGAAACTTACCTGCGTTGCTTTGTCATGGATGAGCCGAGGACGTGGACCAGCTGGCTACATTGGGCTGAGTACTACTTCAACACTTCGTATCACTCAGCTAGCAAGCTCACTCCTTTTGAGGTCGTGTATGGTCGGCCACCTCCTTCCTTGAGCAGTTATGAACCAGGCAGCACCGCAGTGGCAGCCGTGGATAGAGCACTCCGTGATCGTGACCGAACCCTCGCCACCTTGCTCAAGAATCTTCGAGCGGCACAGGATCGTATAAAGGCACAGGCAGATCGGCATCGGACTGAGAGAGAGTTTCAGGTGGGGGATGAGGTTTTCCTCAAACTTCGCCCTTATCGGCAGTTGTCTGTGGCGCAGAGGACCAATCAGAAGCTGGCACCCCGCTACTATGGGCCATTTCGGATCACGCGGCGGGTCGGGCCAGTTGCTTATACTTTGGCGTTACCCGAGGGTTCACGGATTCATCCTACCTTTCATGTCTCTTTGTTAAAGCGGAAGCTTGGTGATGCTGTTCAAGTCTTTCCCGTTCTGCCAGAGGCTACTAGTGGAGGCGAACTGCGCCCTATTCCGGAAGAGATACTGTTGATCAAGTGGAAACGTCGTGGCACGACGTACTGTCCAAAGCTGTTGGTCAAATGGAAGGATCTCTCAGCAGAGCACAATACTTGGGTGGATTTGCTGGAGTTTCGGGAGCTTTACCCCGATTACCACCTTGAGGACAACCTGGCTTTTGATGAGGAAGGGAATGTTACGCCCCCGGACGAGGCGAGGCTATTTGGGCAACATTACAAGCGGCGGCAAAGGCGTATTAAAGGCGACAACGGGGCTGAACCAATTGGTTCAGCCCCCTCGTCTTAAAAGCTCGGCCCAAGGGGGCTGAACCACATTTGGTTCAGCCCCATAGGGGCCGGCCGGCCCCCTTGGTTGGCCGGTCTTGGGTCCGGGGTTATATATAACCCGGACCCCTCTCTATTATGGTTATGCAAGAATTATTCCAAGGTATTTTCCCTCTCCCTCTTCTCTTTCAAACCCTAGCCGTCTTCTTTCCTCTTCTTCTAGATTTCTTCTCGTTCTCTAGTTCGTTCATAACACTTTTCTTCTCTAGAATGCTTGTTTTATTAGCTGTTTCTCTAGATTTACATTTTAGTGTCTATTCATGTGGCTGTGCCTTATCTGAGCTGGTTCCTTTACCTATTTATTGTCGTTGTTTATCCCTTGGTTGGTTATATCTTTGTTTTTTTCCACTCTCGTTCAGTGCCTCAATGGGGGATGACTTGGTTATCGTGTTTTAATTGAGATTCGTCACGTAAGGTAGTTGGCAGTAGCTGTTTGAGTGTCTTATGGATGGCTGATATATGCCTTCCATAGGGAGTTTTGGCTGGCTAGCATTATCTTTTTCGTTCTATTGCTTGCAGGAATTCCTCCTGCTATATCCTATATGCATTGTAGAGAAGCTATAGTGACTTTTTTAATGAAAATAGAAACCATGTTGATTGTGGTTGTGTGAGACCCACGGCTCCTTCTTCCCTTCGGATTCTCTCCACTGTTTCTTCTAGTACCTCCACATTTTTTTACTTCTACGATTTTCCTTTTCAACTTGTATCATCTTTTTCGACTACCTTGTTGACTCCTATTGTTGTTAGTTGTTGAGGACTTTTTTGACTTTTGTTAGTGCTGATTTAATTGTTGTTCATATGGATTTCTGAAGTTTTGAGCGATTTCTTTATGGCTTATATTTGAGGCCAATTCCAATTCCGTTGATTGGCTGCCAACAAGAATTCAATCACAGGAGTTGGAATTGACAATTCTGTTGATCAGCTGCAAGCAGAATTCAGCGAACTCACATATGAGATCAATTAATGTACGCACACAAAATCTTATATGGGCACAACAAATGGGAACTTGTTTCCGGCTGCAAGCAGGAATTCAGCGAACTCGCATATGAGATCAATTCATGTACGCACACAAAATCTTATATGGGCACAACAAATGGGAACTTGTTTCCGGATGCTCTCTTTAGTTGATCGAATGTTCAAAATTCAGACCGACTACTCTGATTACACGATGTCAGGAACATGAGACGAGCGATATAATAATTACACCAATTATATATCAAACATATCCCAGTAAACAAAATCAGAAAAACCTATTGAGAAGAAAATATTTAGCCAGTGGGTATGATAAGGACCATTAATTTTTCGTTAAAAAGAGTAAAAACCAGAACCAAAGCACAGACTCGACATAAACGACTTTCACCAACAATACTCCTATTTATAGACCAAAGTTTTCTCAAAATCCTTCTTTCCCTACTGGGAATTACGAACAGAGCTCTTTACCTTGAAGGTGAACTCATCATCGATAGCGAGACCTTCGTCGTCTTCGTCTGACGTTCCAATCTTTCCGCATTACTTGGGAGTGGAAGCCGATGACTGTAGGGGGTTAAAGTCATCGGAGGGGAGGAATGAAGTTGTCGAAGGGCTTTGAGTGGCGCCCATTACACTTCGACGGGAGAAGTCGGTTGGGCAAGGAAATGGGAAGTCTGACAAGGGAAATGTAACACCCCAACCTAGTTTTACCACAAATCAGCAGTCCGCCCGGGCCCCGTGATAAGAAGCAAACCAAGTAGCGGTAATAAAAATGGTACATAGCCGACATAAATGAAAAGTGCTAAAAAAAATACTTACAGCGGAAGTAATAAAAGAAGCTAAAGTTAAAAGTGTACCTCGAACTTATTCACAGAGCCACTAAAATTGAAAGAGCCAAAATTCATGAAATGCTGAAAGTCTTATACACAGTCTGATACAAGAAACATTAGTGAGTCTGGATACATGCCCAATATCACAAAACAGTACTGAAGGAATAAACTACTGAATGAAAACCAACTATAAGGGGAACATCGACAAACACGCTCATCCTAGGCGCAACACCCCACCTGTGACCCCTGTAATAATAAACCCAAAAAATGGGTCAGCCCAACTGGAGAGTAAGAAAGACCATTCTTCTTAGTGACACTAAAAACATTTGGAAGAAACATGAGTGCATGCTTTTGTTTAAAAATAATATTTTCATGCTAAAGAATATTTTTTGTTATACTATGCGTGCTTTTCAAGAAAAATTTAATATAAATGTCTATTCTAGTTTCTGTTTATCTAGTGATTATCCTTCATAATATCTTATGCTGAGAATCTGTTTATGCGCATTCTAACGATTCGAGTCCCAACTAACGAACGCAGAGGTTCTAGTGTCTCACGGACATAGACTCGCATCTTCTGAATTTCTAATGGAGAAAACGTCTCCCTGCATTTGAGGCCCATAGGGTCTACTACGCCCCATGAGTAAGGTAGTGCGCCTCTATCTATCACGATGGAGAGGGTCTCAATCATGCCTCCTAATTAATTTAAATAATCGTCGGTTCTCTTATTTATTCAATTAAATGACGCGGGTCGTATTTTACGCTAAAGAACTGCCCCATATACATTTTCTGGAGTTTAATATATAATTGTACGTCTAAAGAAATGCATGGTTAAATGTACTATACAAATCCATATATTTCATACGAGTATAATCTCATCTCTTAACATTATAACTTGTGCATACTACTATGCAATATATCTAGCCAAAAAGAATAGAATTTCTTACATTGGGATTACGACGTTCGTACACCAGTCTCAGCGGCATGGTTCCTTTCTAAATTACTTGCACGCTTGATTCTTGCTCCGATCTAAGCAGTTTCAAGCCATAAATCTGAAGAAAACAAAACCCTAATTACTTTGTTTTCCATCTTCTAAGATTTGACAACACATTAACGTTTCAAGAGTTACCAAAAGAGTGAACAACGATAATTCTATGAAGTAGAAACAAAGGGTTTGAAAGCGTCTCCAAATTAAAATAGGGATTAATAATTTCTAGTATTAATCTAGGATTACGAATTCATGGCTACTAACAGGTCAGCGGAAAGTGCCTTAACTAACCAAATTGAAAGGAAGTAATTTGTCGAGAGGGACTGCCCTAGTTTCTTGACGAGGAGGAAGTTCCACCGCTGCTATCGAACACGGAGAGATGCTGGAACGGGTCCTCACTGCTCTTGGATTCAAAAGGCTGCTAGGGCATGGAAAGGAGAGTCAATCGAGGCCTGGAGTCGAAGGACTTAACCGGAAAAACTGTCGAACTGCGACAGGCTCACCGTCTCCTGCGCCTACCGTCGCTTCTGCGTCTGGACGTTGCGGCAGAGGGGAGGAAATTGGCGATCGATTGAGAAGACGCTAGGATCGGGAGAGAGAGAGATCGTGAGGGAACAGTTACGAGAGGGGGAGTGCGGGGCCTTTATCGGAATGGTAAACGCGTGAGGGGAAAAGACAATACATCGTTTGGCTGCAGAAATTCTTAAATGAGACCGTCTGGGCTTTTATGAGGGAAAAGACAAGCAAATATTTCTTTTTATTACCAAGATTCGCAACTCGCCCTTTCTTTCTCTCTTAAAATTTTTGTGCATTACGATCTCGCATCAGTACTAGGACGCGTCGAAAATTAATGTGGCTAGAGTTTATTTCTTTAACAACGCGTGATACATAGCCAAAACATCGACGTACCTCTACAAGACATTTGCTCGATCAGAATTGCTCGCGGTCGGACCCTGAAAAATTAAATATTCTTCGCATTAAAATACGGGTGTTACGGGAAATTAGGCATTAATGATAATTTAATTACTATTTGCTTTTTTCTGTTTTTGTCTCCATCTAATTTAGTTTGATTTGTAGATATTAATTTCTTTCTTTAAATGTTTCCCCAATTTAATTTAACTCAGACAACTAGTGCCATATCGAAGTGGTATCATAGTATCTCTATACAACTATGATATCAACGTCTATCCCTCAAACCTTACTGTATTCTAAACTAAAAAATTTGTGTTGACTGATAAGGCCCCCTTAAGAAACTCTTTCTTTCGCTCCGCAATTTCTAACTTTTGTCAGAAAATTACATATTCTTACCTCCATTTTGTTTCTGAAGAAACTTATGCACTTATGCCTTGTGGCCAGCAAAGGAGTCTCTTTAATTTTAATTAATTTATTTTTTCTTGTTGTTCATCTAATAGCAAATTTCTAATATAATTTTAATTGTTTTGTTTACTTCCATTTGGTTTCTCAAGAAAATTATTTCATTTTACCAGTAAATGGGCCTTTCTATCTAATTTCGTAGGATTTACTGGTTCTTCAATTAATGCCTGGTGTCTCATATGCTTTTGCAGGCATTCGGACTAGCAGCAGCACAAGCAGTCCTCAGGTAGCAACTTCTTTCCAATATAAAAGTAATGCAGCCTACCACTCAATCATGAAGCCTTCCAATTTCTATGTTGGAAATCTCTGATGAACTTCAACTATAATTTATGCTGGTTAAAATAGGACTTCTTTATATTAATATCGTAAAATTAAAGAAATTAATTAAAATATCTTCTTAGTAAGATGCATTATGCATGCATAGGTCTAATTTCCGTCTGAGATTCAGTTGAATGATGCCTATTACCCAGGTGGAGCCATTTTTACTGCTTAAGTTGACAAGTGTATTAAACTATCTTTACCCCCTTCGAGGATTGGAAGATGATCTTTTAGATGAAATTGCCCATATCGAGAAACAAAATTATTGATGCCAACTTTGCAACACTTCTCCTTTTGACAAAGTGCAGCATATAATGTAGACATTATATACAGACCACAACAATCTATCCAGAGGATTACAATTTTGAGGTGTTTGACTTTTTTGAAGTCCTAGCTTTTTCAAAACTACGGTTGAAATTCTATGCAAATAGAAAGCCACATATACTTGTACTATCTTGTACTCCACTCAAAGCCCCTTTTAGGCCCATCAATAAATATTGACCCATATAAATTGTTTCAAAAAAATATTTTCTATTGTAGAAAAACTGCATTAGGCGGATCCTAAATATAGAAAACAAATAATCATATTTTTATTCTAACAATATCATAGGACTGCATATTTTGTCAAAGTCAAGCTTGACTGTGAGAATATCTTTGGATTCAATATTGAAGTGGCAATCGACCTTGATGTGCTCAATGCATTCATGAAATACAAAGTTATATGCAATATCTACTTCCATGATACATGAAGTTTAATGAACCTAGTTCTATACAAAGTCGGAACTAGGCTACAAATAAGTATTTTTTATAATAAACAAGCTACATAAGGAGTGTTTGGTCTTATGCGTCCCATATATGGGATCCAACAACAACGCGCCACGTGTATCCCATCATGCCCGCCTTTTCCTAGAGAGATCTCGACACGTGTCCCCCGCAGGATAGGCCTTGCGCGTGGAATGCATTCCTTGCGTCACAAGCTTTTCACTCAATTCTCGCCCCAAGCCCCAAGACAAGTCCTCGCTCACAAGACGTAGTCTTTAGTACGTGCATGTGGGACAACACTCATACCATAAAGTCTATTCTACTTGTGTAGGACTAAACAATAGCTTGCGATGTAGAGACCGTTCATAATGTATATAAGGTATTTATATACAATATGACAATGTCTTTGCGAAGATTGAGGGGTATCACCAAGTGTCAACCACTCCTTCAGCTTGTTTTACACGCGGCGATCACTTTCTTCAGACACACACACACACATATATCCTCTTGGAGGAAGGAATTAGGGTTCACAATTCGGGAGAGAAGAGCAATATAGAGAGGAGGATGAGAGAAGGAATCCCTAGGTTCTTGGGTCAGTGGTGGGTTCTCTATGCTCTCTGGTTGCGCTCTGAGTAATGTTCTACTCAATCTCTCCAAAGACAATTCATCGTTCAACAAGGAGAATCCAAATTAAAGAAAAATATATCATTCTTTTCATTCTAACAATATTCTAATATAAGTAATTTGTGCATCTAGAGCAAATATTCAACATCCAATTGTCTACGGAGTATGTAGCAAAGGGAGACCAAAGATGTCTTATATGCCGGTGAAGAAACATTATTTTACCCTCATAGAAGGGACAATCGTTTGATATGTCTATATCTATTTTTCATCTAACGGATGTTGGTATTTAATCCAACAATCTCACGTACCTCAACATTTTTATTAAATCCAACAATCTCACGTACCTCAACATTTTTTTACAACAGTTTTATACTTCACGATGTACTCTATACATTAACTATCACCCATTTTAAATGATAACTTGATAAGTTTCAATATCTAAGTGTCATGCACCAAGAGCTCACTCATTAAATCTTTCTTAACCACAATAAAATCATTAGATACCCTTAAGAGACACAAACTGTGTGAACCACTTAACTTTATGTACTCTCAGTTACAATTTGTTAGGAAGCATGGCTCAAAAGGCAACCAAAGTTTTTTCTAGTACATTCTTGTTCAAACCAACTTCCAATCAAACATTTAAATCTCTAGGAGATACCAATCAATCATATCTTCTCATTCTTGCCCATCTCTAGACATTCTAGTCATGCTCGTTAAGTCGTTGAATGAATTATAAATACCCATGACTGCTTAGCTTAAGTTCTAACACTCCCTTAAATTGAAGGGATGATGTTAGATGAATCCAACTTGCTATAAATATATTTTATATTACGTCACATTAGAGCGTTCTTGAATGTATCTGCTAAATAATTATTTATTATCACATATTGAGTAACAATAGTCTCATCCGCTATCTTTTCCCGCACAAAGTGATAGTGTACTTCTATGTGTTTTAAACATTCATGGAAGATTGGATTATAAGGTATATACATAGTTATTTAAAAAAACATGCATTGGTATGTCTAAAATATACCGGATTCTTTTCAGAAATTGTTTGATCCATACTAGCTCGCAAGTTGAATCATCCACGACCAAATACATTAACTCCCGCTTTAGATCTTGCTATTTGTGCTGCTTCTTACTCTTCCATGAGACAAATTTCCTTGAATAAAGACACAATACCCAATAGTAGATCATTTATCAAAAGGATAATTGACCCAATCTGCAATAGAGAAGCCTACCATTTTTCCATGTCTAAAGTTTTTGTATACCACCCTACTCATGGAGTCCTTTGAGATATCTCAATGTTAGTGTCACATCCTCAATTGAGAAGTATGTTGTTACGAAGGAGAAAACACTTGCACTAAATGGAATAACTGGATACAATCACGAGGTATGCTCGTGCCCAACTTCAGGAGGCTGGTTCCTCCTAGAAGCTCCTCTCCAAATGAGAGTTCTCAAACATAATGATCCCAAAAGATGAACCTAACTCGTAAACCACCTCCTTATATAGGGAGAGGGGGCTCACATGTCAAAACCATAACGCAAACGATTTAAAATATGAAATACAATAATAATACGTGCATGCGTAACAATCTATCCCTTCAGAAAATCGACCTTGACCCCAAGGTCGAAGTGCTGCCCGTCATCTAGTAGTGATGTGCCCGCGGGTGGGCTGCCGCCGAGGTGCCCGAAGCTCCGTTCGGCGGTACATCCGCGAGCATAAGGGCGTCCAAGTCAGCCATGCCACTCTCGTCCAAATCATCCCCGATGAGGGCCCAAAACTCCTTGGCAGGACAATTATGATTAGGCGAGTAGGGTTGCTTGCAGCGGTAGCACAGACCCTTGCTCCGCAAGTCATTGTACTATTGGTTGGAAAAGCGGTGAGTGGGGATATGACGGTTGTTGCGTGGGCCCATAATGATTGGCCGAGGAGGATGAGGTGGCAATGGTGGAGGTTTAGACGGGGGAGGAAAATATGGTTGGTAGGGAGGTTTGGAAGGAGGCAACGGGAAAGGAGGGTCCCCGGACGTCACCATGAATTCGGCTTCCACTAGTGGGGAGAGGTCCATGGCTCGGTGGACAGTTAACAGTTGCAGGGTGCGGAGGCGGGCTCAGATGTGGGGTTGTAAGCCGTGCATAAAGTAGGCCAAGTAATGGTCGGTTGGAAGACCAGGAACATGGGTGACCAACTCTATGAATGCATCAGCGTACGGATCAATGGGGCCGGTCTAACGGAGTCCGCAAAGGCGGTCGATCATGGAGGGTAGCGATGATCATGCCGCCGTATAAGGGCTTCTGTGAGAGCTGTCCAGGTGAGGACGGGAGAGGATTGGTGGAGCTAGCGAACCCAGTAGAGGGCGGAGCCCTCCATGCTGATCAAGGCCGTGCTGACCTTCTGTGGCTTCGAAATTTGCTTTTTCTCGAAGAACTGTTCGACCCGAGTAATCCATCCCATGGGATCGGTGTCGTTGAAAGAGGGGACATCGAAGGAATGAGGGCACGGTGAGCACACCCCGGGCAGGGGGACTGTTGCATGGAAGAGTTTCGGGGGAGCCTCTGAGTAGGGGCGGCGGGTCCGCCGCCGACGTCGCGGATGTGGTAGGGCGGCCGACCAGGAGGGAGTCGATCTTAGTCTACATGCGTAGCATGAGGGCCTGCAGCGACGCGATTGCACCGTCGTGGTCATCCAAACGACGAGGAATGGCGGGATCCGTAGGTGGGGGCGGCGGTGTCGTGTCGGTGTTGGCCATCGATCGCAGCCGAGTGGGCATGCACGCGAGCGGTGGAGAGAGAGGATCTGGAATCGTCTGGAAGTGTCAGGAGGAGAGGTCGAGGTCGTTGGAGCAGCGTTTGGGGCAGGAGGAAACGGGAGGGGTTGCGGATCGTGGATGATCGCCGATGTCCAGGCTCCAGCGCGGCGAACCGCGTCCGGTTCGAATCGTGGAGGAGCAGCGTCGATTGATAGTGTGGCTACGGACCGCACCGTGCGACGGGATGCAGCAAAGCGGAAGCGAGGCGCTAGGGAAGCTGGGGCTGCAAGGCCAACGACGTGACGGAGGAGCCAAAGGATGCGCCGACGGGGGATCGCTTAGGCACTGGTACTTCAGGCGGCGAAGACCTCGACTGGAAGGCGGCAGGTCACCAAATGTTACGAAGGAGAAAACACTTGCTCTAAACGGAATAACTGGATACAATCACGAGGTATGCTCGTGCCCAACTTCAGGAGGCTGGTTCCTCCTAGAAGCTCCTCTCCAAATGAGAGATCTCAAACCTAATGATCCCAAAAGATGAACCTAACTCCCAAACCTCCCCTTATATAGGGAGGGTGACTCACATGTCAAAACCCTAACACAAATGATTTAAAATATGAAATACAATAATAATACGCGCATGCATAACATATGTGGTGTGGCCTTAAGTTGGCCAACAATGCTTACCGGGAAGTATGTCCGGTGGAGTGAGCGTGAAGCATATCATTTTTAGCATAAAATATATAGCCTTTAGGGTCAGCAATCTCAAATACCAAGAAGTATTTCAGTTTACCCAAATCCTTGTATGAAAATGAGATCAAAGAAATTCTTTAACTCATGAATTCCCTTACTATCGCCTTTTGTAAGAAAATATCACCAACATATGTAACAAGTAAATTTCCAATAGCTGAATGGTGATACAACACAGTTAAATCCTTTTGCAATCAAATTGGCCTTCAAATGATCTGAAGAACCATCAAGATCTATTTTGACAGTATAAATCTATCGAATATCAGCAACCTTGTTCCCTTTAGGACCAAAAAAAATATCGTAGTTACTGTTATCCTCAAAAACATCCATTTTGTTCATCACTGTGAGGCATCTTCCTACACTAGGATTGCTTCTGCATACATGGAAAGCAAAAATGTGCAGTGTGGGATGATAAAGCTAAACATGTCATATGTTCGGTTGCCATGCTTAGGAACATACTTATTAGAAAATTTTGAAATGTAGTGTATTTGTCGACAATAAAAGTGATCTGAGATGATGCAGAACGATTATGTGATGCAGATACACAAATGAGTGAATCAATTACCATTGAAGCCTGATGTACATAAGGACGATAGAGTCGTCTACATGTTTTATAAATGTGATTCATTCCCTGATATTTGGTGCAATACTTGGTGTTACTTCAATAAACAATGCTATGAGAAGTGGATGTACTATTATGACCATGACTGCGATAGGTCGATCCATGGTCACTACCACTACGAGATGATTGGTCACGACCATGATGAGATGGAAGTGTTTTAGGTGATGGTGTAGGATCTATTGTTGATGTAGGAGGTATTTTTACTCTGCGAAAATGCATGGCGAGATCACCTAGAGTTGGGCTAGAGAGAGTTTTCAAGAGATGATACCGAACACCTAGATATGGGTGAACATTTCACGCCCATAGATAATAAGTAAAGTGAGTGTACGGCATTTGATTATTTTTCATCGCAGATGAGCTTAGCCAAGAAAGTTTAATACAAACTGAATGAAATTGCATTAATCGAAGAAGAACACGGATACAATCCGGATCGAAGTCCGTCCAAGATCAAGAAGGCTGGTTCCTCCAATGATCCCTCTCTCAAAAAGAGAGCCTAAATTCCTAATGATCCAAAAGATGAAAATAACACTCTCATACCTCCTCCTTATATAGGGGGGAGGGGGCTCACATCAAACCAAAACTATTTAAAGGAAAACAGTAATGATAAATGGGATGGCGCGTGCGCGTAACAATACATCCCGTCAGAAAAGCGACCTTGTCCCCAAGGTCGGAGCGCCGCCCGCCGGTCAGTAGTGGGATGCCGTCGAGGTGCCCGGGGCGTCGTGCGGTTGTCCGTCCGCGATCAGCAGGGCGTCGAAGTCGGCGGCGGAGAGCGCGGCCACGTCGTCGCCGATGAGGACACGACACTCCTTCACGGAGCACTCATGACCAGGAGAGTAGGGGTGCTTGCAGCGGAAGCACAGACCCTTGCTGCGTAAGTCGTTGTACTCCTGGTTGGAGAGGCGGTGGGTAGGGACAGGCCGGTTGTTGCGAGGACCCATCATTGGTGGCCGAGGCAGAGGAGGTGGCGGAGGTGTAGGTTTCGGATGGGTCGAGAAATATGTGTAGGGGGGATGCCGAGAGGGGGCTGATGGGGAAGGAATGTCGCCGGACGTCGCGAGAAATTCTGCCTCCACCAGGGGGGCGAGGTCAATGGCGTGGTGAACCATTAATGGTTGGAGAGTGCGGAGACGGGAGCGGAAGTGGGGTTGCAAGCCGTTCATGAAGAACCCCAAGTAATGGTCTGGGGGAAGACCGGGGACATGGGTGACTAATTCCACGAAGGCATCAATGTATGAGTCAATGGAGCCAGTGTGACGGACCCCGCAAAGTCGCTCGATCATGGGGCCGGAGTAGCGGGCATCATACCGCTGAATGAGGGCCTCAGAGAGAGCTGGCCAGGTGAGGTCGGGGGAGGTCTGCCGGAGCCAACGGACCCAATGGAGGGCCGACCCTTCCATGCCGATGATTGCGGTGGAGACCCGTTGTGTCGGCGCGGTCTGGTGAATGTCGAAGAACTGCTCGGCGCGGGCAATCCACCCGAGGGGGTCAGCCCCGTTGAAGGTGGGCATGTCAGGTCCACGGTACGGTGGAGTAGGCACTTCCATCGCTGCGGAAGCATCGGGAAGCACGGTGCTGGGGGATCCCACAACAAAGGTGGTAGAGGGGCCGGAGTGCTGGGTGGGCTGCAATTTCTGGAGCATGGCCAGAATCGAGGTGAACTGCTCGTTCTGTGCCTCGAGACGAGAGTTGATGGTGGCGAGGGAGTGTTCGAGGGATTCGACGCGGGCTTCCATCCGGCTCTTTGGCATATGAGGACGATTGTGCCGAGTGGGAGATTGGCCCGGGGCAGATCTGGCCCGCAGGGGTCCGGGGCGGCGATGGGGAGTGCTGGCGGAAGGCGGAGTACGCACGGACCGGACGAACGATCTGGACGCACTGGCGTCGTCGAGCGGCTGGAACGGCTGGAACGATCGTCGTCGAGCAGGCTGGAACGATCGTCGTCGAGCAGGCTGGAACGATCGTCGACGCCGAGCAGGCTGGAACGAGCGTCGTCGTCGAGGAGGCTGGAACGATCGTCGTCGAGGAGGCTGGAACGATCGTCGTCGAGGAGGCTGGAACGATCGTCGTCGAGCAGGCTGGAGATCGGGACGGACTGGCGTCGTCGAGCGGCTGGAACGGCTGGACGAACGATCGGCTGAACGATCTGGACGAACGATCGTCGAACGGCTTGAGGTCGGACCAAATAATACAAACTGAATGAAATTGCATTAATCGAAGAAGAACACGGATACAATCCGGATCGAAGTCCGGCCAAGATCAAGAAGGCTGATTCCTCCAATGATCCCTCTCTCAAAAAGAGAGCCTAAATTCCTAATGATCCAAAAGATGAAAATAACACTCCCATACTCCTTATATAGGGGGGAGGGGGCTCACATCATACCAAAACTATTTAAAGGAAAACAGTAATGATAAATGGGATGGCGCCTGCGCATAACAAAGTCTTACTCAAGACAATGCATTAGAATCAAAGGATAGTTACAAGGACACACTTCTACTTCTTACATACTTCTACTTCTTACATGTCTCTTTCACACAACTCTAGAATACTCTAGACTTGCCCACACACTTCTACTCGATTCTAGAAGACTCCACACACTCATAAAGTTCTCTAGAATATTCTACACAACCCCACTACAAGTTAGAGACTTATTTTTCTATGCCACAAAATATTGTGGTTGCTTTTTAATTAAGACATAGAAAGGAAGATATGCATGGGAATAAGGTAGGCAGTGATTTGTGGTATCGAAGGCTTGTTGCTGTTCGAGAAAGTAAGATGGGGCGGTATGGACTATAATTGGACAAAGTTGTTGAAGGTTGCTAGAGTCGGAAGATGTTTAGAGAGAGAGAGACAGAGTAAATGGGCAATTAGGGCTGTGACTTTGATACCATGGTTGAGAGAGAATAATCACTAACCTCTATCAATGGCCTTAAAGAGATTATTAAATGAAGAACACGTATATGATGTTCAAATGAATCATGAACTTGAGAAGATATTAACTATCCTACAAAATAGATTATTATTTATTATAGTGATGCTACATAAGGAGGATCCTAGATATAAAAAATATTAATCTTTCCGTTCTAATAATATTCTAACAAGTTTAACTCATTTTAGCTTATATGATTACATACACTTATGCACTTTGGGTAGAAAATGGTTTTATTGCTTGCCCATTGAAGTGCTATCAATCATTTTTTCTAATCATGATGGTTTATTTGCTTGCCCATTGAAGTGCTATCAATTATTTTGATTGGCTAATCATGGTATTGCATGCATTACAGCAATACGTTTGGCAAGACAATATTGATCCTGACAGTATGACATATGAGGTAAGTCTGTTTTTTCTTAATTTTTTGTGTTTAAGAAAAATGTTTGCATATTTAATTAAAATGTTGGGTTTTAGTAGAGATTGTATTGACCACAACTTGGAAAGGTGAATTTTTTGTGCAATTTTTTCTGCAATGTGTATTTACTGCTTCTAAGCCGCTAAAGAAAGTTAAATGATAGAATAATTAGTTTTTGATGATTTAATGTAGTTAAGTTAAAAGCGTGCATGCTGACAAGCCATGTATTTAAGATCTGCTAGAGAAAATGATAGGAAAAATAGTGTTTTGGGGAGTGTTTGGGAAATGAGCAATTGAGTGCAACTGCTAAACTAAAATGGGAAGTAAGCTGCAAGAAAGAGAGCTAAAGAATACAAGATAATATTTGCGTGGTTCGACAATGTTTGCCTACATCCATGACCACAGAGAGAGATACCTATTGGATCTAAGGTAAGTACATGGATGCAATTTTGCCTACGAATATGAGAATATGTAGTGCAAGAGAGATTTTCACGAGTAATTGTAAGCGATAATCAACCACGATTTTGTAAACATGCATATGAGCCAAACAAGTTAACAAATAACGAACATGAGTAACGCTCCACAGGTACGCAATCAAACAAATCAAATTGCGTGCATATCACAAATTGACGACAAATAGGTTTTAAGTTAATTAATGGAAAGCATGCTCTTAATTTTTAAGAATCAAATAAAATAAGCATATTATTATTCTAACACATCACGAGCGGGAGAACGGGCAAAGATATACCTTTAGATCGAGAGTGAAACGAAGGAATCATCATGGGTGGCAGATGGCTGGACTGAGAAGTTTTTAAATAGGTTCCTTGTGATTGAAGTTCGGGGAAGGCAACTGGATGAAACAAAATGACGTGGATGTTCAGTTGGTCGAATTTGGCTTTCGAAGATTTGATGCCGCCGCGGAAAGCCAGGGGTGGTTGAACCATGGGAGTCAAGGCTTGATGGAGGTGGAAGAGGCCTTTGGAGGTGTCCTGAACGAGAATCCGTCGGACCTGGACAGGAGATTTGGAGACGAGCGTATCTGGCCTTCCGTTGACGAACAAAACCAGCGGAAATGTGTCGCCGGACCTGGACAGAGGATCACTGGGGGAACGAAGCTCTGAAGAGGGTAGCGGGGCGACGACAAGGAGATCAATTGCATGTGTCGGGGAGGAGAGACGTGGGCTTTCGGGCTGGATTTTCCAAGAAAACAGAGAAGGCTCGGTTTCCCGATATATTCCATGCTGCTTGGGAAGGAGGAGACCACTTTGCTTTAAATGCACAAGAAACAAATAATTAAGGAAACACGGGTATAATTGTTATTAAAGGGGGCCCTTTTATAAAGGGAATTTTTTTCTTTTTGGCATTCAATAACAATTCGACTATAAAAGGGAGGTTGGATATAATGAAATATTCTTATTTGGGCTTTTGATATGTGACCGACAAGAGGGATGGGCTTTGAAAGAATTAAATTTAAGGCTCTTTCTCCTTTTGTTTGTCGTGCGAATATGCGCAGTTGACATACGCAAAATAAAACATACACATGCTAATGACTTGCAAAAAATACAAGAGATAAATGTGCGCGATATATATATGAATAAGATAAAATTAAAGTGCAATGATGCAACACATGTCGCATCACCATTGAAGACCTTTGTGGTTCAATTCCTGTTGCACGCAAAGTCCGTTAGCCCCTTGCTGAACATAATCAACTTTACTTGAGTGCTCCCGCACTCAAGCCCTTGCTGAACAATCAGCTTTTTGCCCCGTGCTTTGCTTCACTGCTTGCCTTATAACTTCCTCGGCCCATAGTCACACTGTGTTCATTGCTTGCTTCTCCTAGCTGCAGTGCACACGAAATAATCTCATCATCATCATTGAATTATTGATCAATCACTCTGATCTGCTCGTATTTGTGCACCTAGCAGTTGTCTCTCAAAAGTTCTCTCAATATCTCTATGGCTTTATATAGATGGAAGATTTTCTCTCTCAATATCTCTATGACTTTATATAGATGCAAATCTTCAGTCATGCCATCTCTAGCAGCCTTGCAAAACTTGAGAAGATGTTCTTTTGTGAGAACCCCCACCCCCAACCTATTATGCAGCATGAGGGCTGCCTATGTATGACCTACATTTGTTTCGTTGACTTGCCTCAAAGCTATCAGATGAGGTTCCTGCAGTAGGGCCTACCACGCTCAATAGAGTGACCATGGTCCCCATTGGAGACCCTACTTGACTCTTTGCTTAACTAGTGGAACTATGGGGTCCAACGTAAATTAGATATACCATAGCAATTTGAATCACTTTTTTACCACCTTTGACCTGTTGTCCCTCCACTTCCTTATGGATTTCTTCCACTTGCTCATTGATTGCTCCAATCGGTTCATAGAGCATATGCACCTGTATAACATCAGTATCGATGACCAGTCACCTGGTTTACTCAAATATATTCACCTTGTGACGATTAATAAAATCAAACACCTTTGGCTTGATAGAATATCCCATTTGCAGTTTCATAAGACTGTTCCTCCACGATTAACGCCAGTACTGTAGGTTGACAACTCCCGTTGTAGACCATGTCACACTTATTATAATGACTCTAGGTCCTTGTGGAACCCCATTGCATTTCGTCCTAGAGCATCCACAAGCATGCTTTATCATGCGTCTAAGCCCAATATTGATTGCTCCAATCACATCACCTCCTACCATCGTACCTACTGATAACCCTCCTTGTCAGCTGTTTCGTCAATTTTGGCTTAGACCGGCTAGCTATAATTCACTTAAAGTGCCAACCAAAGATGTCCAAGGTAATTTTTTAAATTTATGATCCTGGAACCCGCCTTTATTTATAAAAATAATCATTAGTGATCAATATTTAGGTAAAAACAAATTTTATGGGCTTAATTTGAGTAACAAAATTCTTCAATCATTTAAATATAAAAATGCAAGATCTAATTAATTAAGTAATAAGAGATAAATTCAAAATTAAATGTAATATGAGTTAAACAAATTCAATTCTATTCCAATGGGATATTCTCCAATTCTCGATGAAAAAAATATGGTAGACACGGTAATGCTATTGAGGTAACACCAAAAAAACCAATGTGTTGAACGTTTATTAAGCAAGTAGAATTGACATACATTCTTATGTTTTGAAGTTGTCAAAATGATTTGAGATACTTATTCCTAACTATATATCTTAAATAGAATTGATTTAATTGAACAAAGCTTCTTATAACCAACCACAAAAATGCGAGACAAAAGATAATTATGTGGACGTAAGTTTATGAAGCATCAACTTTGAAGAATGACAACGAGAAGAAATGGTGATCACTTAGAACCAACATTCCACACACGAATTAGAAAAGGTGCAAATGCCAAACAAACATGATAGTGTTATGTTTCAAAAGTGCTCCTCAATTTCTTATTGTAACGAGTATTTATCAAGGTTTTAAAAGTCGGATGTCGGAGACATGCCAGATTGAGTTTTTAGATGTCGGATGTCGGAGACATGTCGGGGACATTTTAATATGTCGGATTCCTAAAAAATATTTATATTATTAGTTATATCATATTATCTTAGCTCTATAAACTACATTAATTTGTTCTACTCAATGGACATATTTTCTACTTAGTTGTATTATTTCCAAAATACTCAAATCTATCTTCAATCATCATTATCTTCTAACCATGTGTCTATTTTCATTGTATGTATATCTCCATTTATTATTTTCATTTTTAAGCACTTAAACGTTGGAAATGATTTTATCATTCTTCCTCGTTGTTGGAAACGGAAATGACAAACACTATTTAGATATCAACCTGCATTAAATAATGGTTTTTTTTTACTTTCATATAAACATGCAAATTAACTGTACAATACTAAGAATAAATGTGGCAGGCTTGGTGACAATGACAAAACTTGATGGAATAAATTTCAACAATCAAATACGCAATTGATACTCCATACATAAAGCATGCAAGAAGAAAGCATTGGAAGGAGACAAGTGAAAATCAAGTATAATCCATGTGCTCGGAAATGTGCAATCAATAAAATGGGAAAAAAACCTAGCAAAAAACCCTTCCCGCGGCGAGGACGGAGAATAAGCGGAGAGAAATCTCTGATCGTGCGACATTTAGAAATGTCGGCGGCAGCCGATATATCGGATTTAATCGGTTATGTCGGCCGACATAATGAAAAACGCCATAACCTTTAAATTTTCATTATGCAAGTCGTTTTTGGTTCAAACAGGACATATCGGACGACATGTCGGACATGTCGGACGACATGTCGGACATGTCGGACGACATGTCGGACATGTCGGACGACATGTCGGACATGTCGGACGACATGTCGGACATGTCGGACGACATGTCGGACATGTCGACGACATGTCGGACATGTCGGACGACATGTCGGACATGTCGGACGACATTTAAAACATTGGTATTTATAATACAAAGACTTGCCTTGATGGGATTTTAAATAATTATGAAATAAGTACTTTATATCAGTCATACCTAATAAAGTAAAAGCTATTGGTAGATGCTCTGTCCTAAACAAGTTTATGGACACATGACTCTGTGTAGTATGTATGAAAAGGGATTCATGCTATCACAAAGATGATGGTCATAGTCTTCAGTTTTCAAGAAGTGTTCCCTATTCAAAGTATCACCTTGACACATCTCTTCAGCCGAAGTTGTCAACAAGAAGCCTACTCACAAGTTATTTATTTGATGATGTAGTTCATACTAAAGTCACTCCCGCTATCACACACCCTTATCCCTTTCTTTTGGGGATAACTCGACTTTGAGTTCAATCGAGTTTTCTTCATCATTTTTAGGGTTGAAAGTTCAAAACTGAAACCACAAATAACCCTCAAACTACATTGCACCGCATCGATTTCGAACAAATACTGAATGGTTCAGTTGCGGTGCAGTTTTGTTGATTGCAAAACCGCGCATTACAATACAGTTTGGTGTTTACCTATGAAAAACCCATGAAACTGTACATCACTGCAAATACAAACGTTCATCTATTTTTCTAGTTTTACTTCCGAATTTGTGCTCAAATATTTGGTAGTCTAAGTAGTATCTTATACAAAATTTAGATATGTTTCTGTTTTTCATGATTATTACTTACTACTAATTGCATCCCTCTATATTTTTTAGCACCAAAGATTTCAGGAAACCGTGAGAGTAAAATTGTAAATACATATTTCACTTGAAGACCTTTGGCGATGTCATAATTGACCTCATCTTAATGCATGTTGTTGGAGAAAGACACCTGCCATTTTTCGCTCACCATTGCAGGTTCCTTGCTCAACCTACCCGATATAGTACATGCTGTGGTGGGGTTTGATAGATAGCTTGACAACTTCGACCTCTATTTTTTCGAGCAATACACCGAACGTTTTGCCCTCATTGCATTTTCTGAAGAGATTCCTCCCCTATGATGGGTCATCGACTTGGGGCGAAAAATGAGCGACCTAACCACCTCAAAGAATGACTCCCCTTGGAGTCTGTTATGGCCCCACTATCCGTTATCCGTTAATTTTATGTATTTCTATTTAGAGTTGGCAGTTTTATGTTATTATATTTCTTTTCTTGGTAATGATAGTAACATTTGTCATGCCAAACATACATTCTATGACAATGACGATTTTGTCCAAACTCGCCGGAGCAAATAAGCCGAGCCAAACGAACCATTAATCATGAAGTATCTTTGTTAGTTTTCTTAGTTTCTCTTCTTCTCTTTCCTCAAGTTAGGGTTAGTGTTGAGCAATGCTCCCATGTTCCTCTTTCTCTCCTTAGGTTGAGCTCAGCTTCCTTCCTCTTCTCCTCTCTTTAGATTGATTTCTCTTCTTCTCTTTCCTTAAGTTAGGGTTAGTGTTGAGCAAGGTCCCCTTCTTTCTCTTTCTCTCCTTTGGTTGAGCTTGAATTCCTCTTTTTCTCTTTTCAGGTTGAGCTCAGCTCCCCCTGTATCTCCTGGTATTAGAGTCAACGCCTCCCCCCCCCTCATATTACACTGCCTACCAAATCAGCCTTTCCACCCGATTTTTTTTTCATCAACCATAATCATGAGAATAAACACAAGCCATATCATCGTGTTTCTGACCTCCAGCTCGATAGAATTCTCAACAACGTACGTCAACCTCAACAACCACAACCGACGAACTCTTCAAAGCCAGATTTTTTTCCATGGCATCATAAACACTCATCGAAATGCTTGACGATCACTAACGAGCCCAAACTGTCGGTGTTGTTTCTTTCCTCCATCGATCGACCACCTCTTTTTCATCATCCGCCCGACCCGAGCTTCCTCCAATGAATTACCTCCAAACGATCGTCTTCTTCCAGCGCATTAGCGGGCCGCAACTGCACCTTTGAAGCCTCCCAGCCTATGTTGCACCGACACGGGACACGCGACACGCGGCACGACACGACACGACATGCGATTCGTCAATTCTCAAAAAATACCATATTCCGACACGCTCGGACACGTATATTAAATATTAATTTTTTATAATTATGAAAATCCTAAAACATTTAACAAAAAATAAAAAAAAATGAACAATTAACAAATATTCAAATAAACTAAGTCATGTTTAAATATTACTCATTAAATATTCAAATGCAAAACTTAACAAAATGTCAAAAAATGATAGAACATTAACACATTATCATTATATATCATCAGTAAAAATAATGGATTCTTAAGCAAACCTTTTATCCCACTTTCAATCTTCCTTTTTCTAGAGAAATATCCACCTCACTAGTAGATCCACGGCACCATCACTATTTGAAAGTTTAGAAGGGGGCAAAGACATTTTTTTAGGAGCAAGACTCGCTATTCTAGCATTCACCTCTTCTTCTAGTTTTTTCACCTCAAATAAATCACTCCTTGAACTTTTACACATTTTCCAATATCTTTTCCACCAATCATTAACAAATGTGCTCTCACACTTGTATATGAACTTATAAAACATTTTTCACAAAGATTGCACTTCCAAGACAAATTGCCTCCCGCCTTACCATGAGTAGCTAGCTTAGGGACACGCATGTTCGATTGAGCGGGACACGCATGTTCGATTGAGCGGGACACGCGAGTCCCGTGTGAGCCATCGTGTCAGACTTCCGACACGAGTGTCGGAGAGTGTCGGAGAGTCGGACGAGTGTCGGAGAGTCCGACACCGACACGCTGGGCATTTTGAAGTGTCGGTGCATCAACCCGAGCTTCCTTCTATCCGACATTTCCCACTAGAGCTTCCTTGATCAAAACTCTAGCCTCGAGCTACACATCCTTCTTCAGTTTCGCCCACCTTTCCAGCACTACTGCACTAACATGTCGTTTTAGCCTCACGCCAGTCCCCGCGATCCTCACGCCAACTAGCAGTCATCATTCTGTCTTTTTCCTGCCGAGACAGGTGCTCCACATTGAGTCCAACACCATAATTACCTCCCAAGTAAAGTATTGATTAATTAATTGACTAGTTCACCAAATGAGAAGTCTCCACTACATCGCCAAAGTCAAGGGCCTTTAAGTTGCATTGACAGCTTCCCTACCACCCATTACACAATCCGAAGTCGTGCTCGACACGCAGTAGGATACCCTCGATGCTCCTTTATCAGTTCATGTAGTCTCCATCCAGCCCCTCCTCTCCAACCAAAAATTTCGTTGACTTCGAGCTCCGCGCCACCTGTCTCGCGGTCATTCTCGAGCCATTCCTTTAGGCAATTTTACGTAAACCAACACCGCCAATCCCGATCACTGCGGTTCCCATTCCGCAGGTTCCTCAGTCTCCGAATCCAACTGTTACTGCCTGTGGTTTCCCTTAGCAAGCTCCTCTGCTGTGTCAGATCCTTGCAGTCCTTAATCCTTGAACACACTTATCTAAAAAAGGCATCCTTCGGATGAAGCATCACTTATCTAAATATGAGGTGATCTTCTAGAAAGAGGCGAACACTTTTTGACGAGTCGAGGGTCAATGGAATTGGAAGTCAATGTCAATGGGTTCTACTTGAATGTTTGAAGCATCAGCATATCACTAGCTCATTGAATATGAAACTCTTTTCTCTTTGAGAGTTTCTCTTTGATCTTTCTTTGTGAACTCTTCTGCCCTCCGAGACTGAGCGAATGGAAGAGAAGCCGACGTGATTATTTCTCTTGTAAATAATATGTATTAATTAAGATGATTCTAATCAAGTTTCTAAAGGTTGATGCTCAAGCCTAATACTCCACTTGTGAGGTCACGATCTTGTTTTTTTTGTAGTTCTTTACGTGGTGATAACAATCCGTCATGTTTTTTTTTTTTCAATTTTAGTCAACAGATTCGTTTTGTTTTGGCTTATTAGAAATAATATTTTTTTGTCCAAAGGAACTGCTGGATCTTGGTGAAGCAGTTGGAACTCAAAGCCGAGGTCTTTCTCAAGAGCATATATCTTCACTTCCTGTGAAAAAGTACAAATGCAGCTTCTTTTCGAGAAAGAAGAAACAAAAAGATAGGTAGCTTTATTTCCCTTTGTATCGTGCACTGTTAAAAATTTTATTCTTTCTAAATATTTATTTTCTGAACAGTCTACCTTCATACGCCAAATATATTTTCATCCTTTAATCTATTTTGCTTGGGGGACCCTGCAATTGGTTACACGGACGTTGAGCTGTTGTTGTCCTTTGTGTGCTGCCCTCATTCACTGTTCATAAATATATTTGGTTACACAACCCGCTCTCCACCCGGGACACCATGGCCATAACTCCGGGGGCGGGCAGGACGAGGGTTAACACACCTCCTCATGCCCAAGTGTGTTGTGCTACCACCTTCAACAATTTTAACCACTTTTCTCCCCTCCGCAACCATCTGACATCCACCATGGAACGACTCCACCCTACCCTACTACACCCACGCTACCTATATAGTTCTGCTATCTCCGACACTTCCATTACCTCCCTTACTACGATCACCCTTTTCAAACCCTAAACCTTCGCTCTAGCCTAAGTTTCCTCATCAGGTCGCCCTCATTGTATTTAGAAAGAACATCAATATTATAAACCCCTCAATTCACAATTGTTGATGCTAGCTCTCACGACATTATCATATTGAAGCAGGTGCGTAATATGCCAGATGGAGTATAAAAGAGGGGAGCGGCAGATGACTCTGCCGTGCCAGCATGTCTACCACTCTGAATGTGTTAGTACATGGCTGACTCTAAATAAGGTTCGCTTGTTCGCTTGTTTGTTCATTGATCTTTTTTTTTGTATTTTTGGCGCGTAATTAATTTCTTTATTACTAATCAGGCCTGCCCGGTCTGCGCTGCGGAGGTCCCCAGCGGCAAAAAGTAGGTACAGATCATCTGAGTTAGGGTTCATAATGTTTTAATTTTGCTTCCACATGTTATATTTTGCTCTGCTTTTTTTTTTTCTCTTTTTAAAAAGATGAAATGGTAGTTTGAACTGAAAACATTCGTGTGTGGTTTTGAAGTTTAATTACTTGTCTTTGGGGAAAAGGAGGGTTATATTATATATACATCACTGAGTGTCATGGTTTGCAGAGTGATGTTTGCTGTTTGTAAATGAAACTTTTATTATTATTATTATTATTATTATTATTATTTGGGGGAGAAAATTGGGGGTGGGGTGGTGTTTGGAGATTTATTATTCGGATTTGGATTGCGTGTTGTTACATTATTCTGTCATATTCTTTACAATGCTTGAATTTTGTTGGGGCCATTAAATTGAAATTGGATGCTGCAGAGACTAAATTGGAATGAGCGATGTTAAATGCAGGCCGGTTTTGGCTACATGCAGGCCGCGGATATATGCAGGCCAAAAAATTTATTCATGCAGGCCAAATTTCATATTTACATATCATATTCAAAAATCAAATTAATATTTATAAAATAATAAAATAAGTAACACCAAGCAAAATAACATTCATAAAATAAGTAACTACCTGAAGTATGACCATCGCCGTCATGGACGGAATCTCCGCCATCGCCGCCATCGCCGCCATCGCCGATGATGTCGCGATCGTCGCCATCGCCGCCCTCGCCATCGTCGTAGCAAATACCCATGAATAGCTTTAGGCCAGTTGTAATTTAAAAACACATCGGACTCGGACAAACGAGTAAACTCTTTGGGGACACATTTGCATGGAAGGAAAAAACACATAATACGTGAAGTATTAAACTATTTGAATCATTTTTCCTAAAGTTTTAAAAGGAAAAATGTTATTTTTTTTTTAAAACTGTGGCCTGCATATAGCTAAAATTGGTCTGCGTTTAACAATGCTCTTTTTAAAAATTTGTGGCCTGCATATAGCCAAAACTGGCCTGCGTTTAACATCGCTCAATTGGAATTACAATATTAGTTTCCCTTTTTTTTGCAATTGTAATTGTAATTTTCTCTGAAGAAGATTTGAGGCTTGGTTGAACTTGGGGCTCATTTGGCGCGGCGTTTTTGCTTTGGCTTAGCATAAATGTTATGGGATTGGGATCCTCTCTACCCCAAATAGAGGTCTCTAGTGTCGTGCCAAATGGACCGTGTATTACCAAATTCAATTCTCTCATAAAGAAAAACTTTTTTACCTATATCATTTGTCTAAAGTTCTAGCTTTGCTAAAAACTTTTTAAATTTTCAACGAATTTAAAGTTAATTTCAAATCATTTATGTGAAACATTAAAAGAAAATTTGAATGCCTAGGCCCAATGTATTTTGATGAGCTACTCATCAGTGGCACGTCACCGTAAAAGTACTGCAGCTCTCCATTAATTATTCAGTTTATAAAATGACTTGAAAAGATTTTTAATCTTTCACCAACATTTAAATATCAGTTAATCTTGTTTTAGGGTTAATACTAGGTTCTTGAGGGGAAATTTGTGTCTTGAGCCGCCCGGACCTTTCTCGGTTTTGTGATTTTGATATAAAGTTGACGTCAAAAATGATATCTCAAATGTCCTTGCGGGTAATATCTGAGATGTTGTAAATGACATCTCTCAAATGTCGAAAATAATAAAAAAGTTTGGGTCCGGCCATAGAAATTTTCCTTTTTGAGAGCTTGATTAATTAAATTATAAAAAAAAAATTAAGTGGCTGATTTATGCTTCAATTGCACATATTCAATCACAGCTGTATAGACCCTCATGTTTTAGAAATACAAGGAAAGTAAATCTCACAAATAATGTTTTCTTGATCATTTTGAAGCTATACTTAATATTTTCAATTGATATTTTATTGGTAATATTAAAAGAGAGATTAATCAATCTAGCAATTTTAAAGGACCAAGCTAATCAAATTGATAATTCAATCGTAAAATTCAGATGATCCGTTAATATATTAGAAATTATGAAACAAAAAATCTATATTATAAAACAAATAGAAATTTAATTTAATTTATCCTTTTATATTATAACTATTTGTTAAATTTTCAATAAAATAGAATTGAGAGTTATAATGATCTTATTATTTTGAGTAAAAAGTTATAACTCAATTCTTCATGTAATAAAAATTCTCTAAAAAATATAACATTCATATAATATAAATATTCCACATATACTTCAGTATTATAGAAATATATCATTCATTTGCTAAGAATAATCAGCTGATTAAAATCAATTATCTCTCCTTTCTTTTTCTTACATCTCTCTAGTGTAACTTAAATGAGTAAAACTTGCAGAATTACTGGGAGAAGCAGCAGAGTGAATAGAAAAACAATCAATGAGAAAACAAAGCATGCTGATGCAGATAGTATATTGTTTTTTTAACAGGATTTGGCTTACTAAAGTCCAAAATATCTAAACTAGAAAATTGATAAATAATACAACAATCATCAACCTGTCCATAAATAAAATAAAATAACAATATACAAATATATATATATATATATATAGATAGCGTAATGAATTTGGTGAAACTACTTGTGAGCCAGCTATGATTTCTTTACTCTAGCCTGTGCAGCTTTGGCAGATCTGGAGCGCTCTGCCTGCGAAAATTGAACGAAAACGTGCATAACCACGGTGACCAGAAACAAAGCCAGGGACGCGATTCCGATTCCTTTCCATGTAGACAGCAGCGCTAACCCTCGGAAGACTCTAAATGAGGTGTATGACAGCAAAACAGCCCACGACATCACCACCTAACATCATCATCATCATCATCATTATTATTAAGAGACGTAATATGACATAGGATGAGTATGAATCACGAGGAATAATGTTAGGACTCGTAGAAGTGGTTATCGGATTTCCTTCATCTGCGAATCAACCTAATTCCTCTCTCCCCACCAAAATTTCTCTTGCTTAAGCCTCACTCATCTCAAGTATTCGCTCTCTTCCCCTTATATCCAAGTATAGTAGTGTTTCACACACTTTTTGTTTGCACAAATTTCCTATATTTTAGTTTTTGATTTGTGGACAAACTATTTGCACGATTCTTCTCTTTTCATCTTCCCTCCCTAAACTCCACCGTGATTTATTTACGAACATTATTTATCTTTCCAAATTTAGTAGGGCATCATGAATCAAAAGAATAGACCAAAGTTAGATTTTCTACACCAGTGATTAAATTCTGTGCTCAACCCAAAATATTTAGTATATGATAGAGGGCCAACTAAACTCTGTGCTCAACCCAAAAGATTTAGTATATGATAGAGGGCCAACCACTTGATAATTTTATATCAAGATGATTTCACGAAGGTTGGCGCAAGTTCGTAATAATTGTTCATGGGAATTTTTGTTTTTGAAATGTGATGTCTTACCAGCATAGACTTTAGAGGACGACCAATTGGTTTATAATCTACTTCCCCATAAGTACCTTCAAGTATGTGCTTGTCGAGCAAAGCATCCTGTTGGAAAGGAAATAAACAGCATGTTAAAAAACAAAATATAAGCGAGCATGTCTTACCAGCGGATCGAAGGATAAATTTTTTTTTTTTTTAATTTAAGAGGTGTAGTTCATGTAATTAAGAGATTTGTTGGGAAAAACTTAAACAACAACACTAAATTTCTTTAAACCAGCAGAGAGAAGTGGGTGACCACCTTTGCCACAAACATGTCTCTGCACCACTGTGATATTTCTTCATCTGTCCGAGGCAATTCATTCATCAGATGCCGCTTTATGTGAACATGAACCTGTCGGAGCAACATAGATTTAGAGAAATGTCACAAAATGACGAATTGGCAATGCAAATTACACGGCATGAAGATGTCACTAAGTCTTATAGAAGAAATGGCACAAAATGACTAATTGCCAATGTAAATTTCATGGTGAGAATGTGACCACAAGTCTAGAGTCTTAGAGAAATGTCACAGAATGACTGATTGGGAACGTAAGTACATAGTGAGAAGATGACAATTGTAAGCAGTGATAGGAGGTCGCACAATGATTTCCGAAGAATGGGCAGCCCGGTGCACAAATCATCCCCGCGCAGCGAGGGTCCGGGAAGGGTCCCACCACAAGGGTGAAATGCTGGCAAAACCTTACCCTGCATTTTTGCAAGAGGTTGCTTCCAGGACTCGAAGAATAAACTTCAAAAATCCGACTTCAAATAGTGTAGCATAAGGCTAAAGATGCTCATAATGACATTGATAGGGTTTACGAAAAATAGGCTTTTGATAGTTATACCTCTTTCTTCAATCACTAATGGTTGTGAATCATCATGTAAAGCAAATTTAACTAATATAAACACATCTGAGTGCTTTGCCAGCTGTTTCCTCAACAAGTTCACAAGACCAACTGATAAAAAAGCCATTTTCCTCCCCCGCCTAAACCACTACCAACCAATAAAATATGACAAATATTACCACATAGGGCTGGCCTTTGAAAATTCCGAGCATGGTTGGGGAGGGTTTTCCTTTGGGGATTGACACCGTCACATCATATATTGCGGGAACAAACTTGCGCATGTGGTTTACAGCTGAAACAAATCCCTGAAATATACAACCATTAGATAAACGATCGAACGATTCCAACTAATCATGAAAGGTCAAATTTTTTAAGTCAGGAAGCAGTAATAATCTGTAGAATTCAACTATAATTTGAATCTTCAGAAAGCCCAGGAAAGAGTGCCATTCTGTAGAATACAACCATATTCTGAACCTTCATTAAGTCCAAGAAAATGACATCAATTCATGAATCACAGAAACATAATTATCAACGCAGTGAGAGGACGAAATAAATATTGAAGATTCATTTTTCTTTTATTTTCGCAGGGAATAGTAGTCATTAGGTTTATCAGCAATTATTGAGATGTTGAGTAATTGGTCACCAATTCATTAACAGGTTATAATAGTTTCTTAGTGTTTTCGTATCTATAAATAATATTTTTTGCTAAGGATATAGAAGAGCATTCTTCTTTATATTATGAGATTTTGACTATCGCTATTAAGTTATCTCTAAGATTGATTGATGAATGAGCACTATGGTCACCTATGATTAGAGTTGGACAACATGCAAGAGAATCCAACCATGCTTAAACCTTAAGAAATACGACTTCTACATACAAAAGTAAAAAAATCTACTCTATCTTGGGTACGACGTCAGCAATGGTTATGTTAAAATTGACGCCTCAAGGGTTAGAAGAATCCAGGTCTAGCTGTGCTCGACTACGGTCACAGAAGTTAAAAGTGACTATGGAACCGATCACCATGTTGTTGTCCGCGAGGTTCACGCCCTCCTCTGTTGTCATCAAGCTCAGAATCCGTCCATGCCCGTGACTATGGAACCGATCACCGTCGGCACGCCGCCTTCCAATGTGACTTCCGCACCGACCACCTTCCACACCACCGTTGATGTTCAAACCTTACACCTACGTCGCTTTGACATTCCAGTGTTTGATGACAGATCCCCTTGGGTGGATTGCTTATTCAGAAGGTTCCTCTCTCCACCATTACATGGAGGGTTCCGCTTTACATTGGCTCAGTCGGACCCGACAAACCAACCTCACGTAGGCACTGTTCAAAGAGGAACTTATTCGCCGCTATGACATTTTTCATGCTACTAACACTTTCGAGCGTCTTCAAACTGTTCGCCAGATAGAGACCTTCACCACCGACATTGACGTTTTCATTGAGGTCGCCACACAAGTTTCAGACCTCTATGTGGAGCACAACTTGGGCTACCTCCTTTCGAGACTCCAACCTCACATTCTAGCGCACCTCCGCATCCTCAACCCGAACTCGCTTCCACGGGCGATGGAACAAATCACTTTTATCGAAAAATAGTCTTATGCCCTCTCGGGTACCACCCCACCCCACTACCTACCTCTAAAACTAAAGAAGAAGCCATCATCATTGTTGAGTTTGAAACCCTCAGTTCAATGAAGGCCCCTCCGAGATTCGAACTTGAGGACTAGGTCGATTTTGAAAAGGAGAAAATTTATACGATACTACATTTTGTAGTCGCTTAGTATGACTTTCCAAGTGGGATAATTGCAAGATTAGCTACGTAAGCACTCCCACTTAAATAAGGGAATGATTGAGGAATATTAAGGATCTTTTGAGTAGTCTTTTGGAAGCTCTCTTTGGAGAGAAACCGTTAGAGGGAATCAGCCCTCAAGAGGAGGCGCGAGCATACCTCGCGATTGCATCCTTTGTTTATTGTATTTCAAGGCAAGGGTTATCAGCATTACTCAGTACAAAAGGAATCAAAATATCTAGGTATTTACGTGGGTATACATCAGCAAGCCAACATTGACATCTAATCTAGTGCATACTGCTACAAAATAATATACAGTAGCCAATAATTGGATACACTAACCTCTGCATGCAGGATGGTTAACTCTGACTTGCCTTTTAGTAACACACTCTAATTTTTAACATTATAACATTATTAAGGTCCGCACAACTCTCATGGAAGGCCATGCATTTCTCGATGATTGTGTGTGATATTACCAATCCCAACACTTTTTGTGCATTAGACTTCTCATTGTTGAGAAGATAAAGAATCTCAAGCGAGGCATTTCATGAAATAAGTCAGGTGCCGATCAAACAAAATGATTGACGGAGAGCACAAGCTTAGTGAGACCGTGGCAATTGAACAAAATCTGAGGTAGCATCCCAGAAGGCAAGTTCCAATGAAGGTAAAGCAAGGTGAGTGGGGATATCCGGGATGACCTAGGTGAGTTATTCTAGTTGAGATAAAGGTATCTAGGATTTGGCAACCGAGAAAGATCTAGCGAAATCCGGTCTGACAGCAGAGCAACTGAGCACGTGCACGGAATAGGAGAGGTACGGTGGACGATGGATGAGGGTCAATGGGCAACACTAGGGCAGGCTGCTATTTTACGAATCATGTGAGGTGCATGATGTCGTTTTAATTTTTGGTAATCCTACTTCTCTTGCACGTCTATGCATGTGTTATGTGGTTAGACGGTTATATACCTAGTGGAATTGAACTTGAATGAACCTGAATTAAGTAACCTATATTTTAACCCTAACATTGAACATGAGCACATGCTCGGGTGTGCACATAAAAAATCTTGCTCTTGTCTAGGGGTAGTACAGTCATTTGATTTAAACAATCATTGAATCATTGGTCCCTTGAACATATAATATCCATCTTTGTTCTGAACAACACTGTAAATTATTCTCCCAAACAGTTCTCTATTTCTTATCATGGTTTCCCACCACTCCATTTCACAACACACTGTCCAACGGCACTATTTGCCACCACTATTGTTCTTGTTAGTATTATTGTATACACTAATATATTATTATATATAGAGTAGTATCCCACATTTCATCATTTTATTAATGAATTATGGTTCTAACATGCTATCGGAGTGAGGTTAGGGTCCCGTTGTTATGACTCACACCTGGATGCCGCTTATTGAGCAGATCGACCCTCCGCCGCAACTCAACACTCGGTAACATCCTTCCGGCCGATGCAGAGGCCTCCTCCAGCGAGAAGACCGCCTGTCAACTACGTTCATGCCTGATGCGGATCAAAATGAGGTGTTGAGCCCATTCCGACCAGGATCCACTCAAGATTTCATCCACTACTTCGTATCTCTCCTCCATATTCCATACTAAGATTTATTGGTTGGATCTTCCTAGATTTAAGATCTAGGTTTTGGGGATTCTTCCCTCCTGCTTGAGAAAAAAGTCTCTACAGCACAACTGGCTCTTCCATGGCTCTCAAACCTTTAAAGTTATGTGTTCTCGGGACTTGACCGGTCCTAATGAGGGGTTTATCACTCTCTTCCATCTTCGTGGATTCTTCGACCTATTTTCCAGTGACCGATCAATGTGTATTCTGTGCGTTGATTTAATCCCAAGTTTCTCTTGTCCCCTATCGGCGAAGTCCATGTTTGTAGTGGGCGCCGAGGTGGTCCAAGGAGTACGGCTGAGTACATGATGCAAATGGCGACGATGATGCGAGAGCAATAAAGACAATTATTGGATATGTTCGATTAGTAGAAGACCTTGATGGAAGATATGAATAGAAACCAACAACAACAAAAATAATGGAACAGTGAAGAGCAAGCCAAAGCATGTGGATGACTCTGATCTTAGCTAAAACAAATCCTATTGTGGTTGAAAACATCAAAGGAATGTTGAGGTGGCAAAGGCGTAAAGAGAGAGAAACTCATGTTAAACGAAAGCAACTAAAAATCAATTCAGTTACATGACAAAAGGCTTCAATAGACAACAAAAGCAGGGATCTACCCGGGTTAGTCATGATCATAATGTCCCTCGGATTACGACTATTCACCTCGACAATACGAATTACTTGTCTTGGTTGAGGTTCATTACTTTGGCACTTAAGAGTCAGAAGATGTTTGACTACGTAACTGAGAGCATAAGAGCACCCGCACAGGATACTGCTACCTAGGGGCAATGGAACTCCAAGAACTCATTAGTCATATCCTGGCTTATAAACTCTATGCATGAATCAATAGCTTGCAGCTACTTGTTCCTTGACACCGCAACCGATATTTGGAGGAAGGTTGAATCCACTTACTCTAGAAAAGGGAATTCTGCACAAATATTTTAACTCAGAAAGAAAGAAGATCTTTCTCCTTCGTCAAGGCAACCGTCCTCCATCTACCTATTATTTTGAGCTCACTCAATTATATCAAGAATATAACCACTTTGATTCCCTTGCCTGATTTTGCCATGGTGATGAGCTTCTCTTCAGGGCACGAGAAGATCGCAAACGCGTGTTTGAGTTCTTACACGGTCTTCATAGGGATTTTGATCAGATCATTATGCAGATTCTAGGTTGCATGCATCACTGTTCCTTCCTTACCAAAGGTTTATATTCTTGTTCAATAGAAATATGATCATAGACAGTCATGGCTATGTTACGGACCCACGTTGGGGGTTAACCTACAAGCGTCGCGCCCCGGCACGATCCGATTAGTCGCTCATTTTGGGTGGCTTGTATCTTTTATGTGTTGTTTTTTTTATGCTTAGTTTGTGAACTTGGGTTTGGTTTTGGGCTCACCCATATATGGGTTTGAGGGTTTGAGGAAATGGCAAGCAAGAATTTATCCTCTCTCTCTTTCTCTCTCTACTCTCTCTCTCTCTTTCTAAAACCCTTCGTAACTCTCCCAAGCCGCTCGCCCGACCCCGACCCGCGTAACACACGCCGCCGCTGCTTCCTGCACCATCCCGCGCCCGCATACCGCGCTCGATCGGCCTCCTCCTTCCCCATCTGGCCTCCTCCTTCCCCGTGGAATCCCTTCCGGCATCATTGGATCTCGCAAGCACAACGCCAACCCTCTACGGGACTTCCCTCTTCTTCCCGGACGAACTAGGTCACAGACGAAGGGTCGTATCATCTTGGTATCAGAGCTCTCCTCTACCTCGGCGCCTCCTCCACCATCGCCACCGCCCGTCTCCGCTGTCCTAGCTCCGACAGCCCCCTCGCAGCCCCGTACAGCGTGTCCGCAGCCCGGATCCGACCGCCCCAGCCGCTGTCCTCCCTCACCGATCCTATTGGGGGCATCCTCCTCCGGTTTTCCACTCCTTTCGGACAGCACGGGTATTTTGCCCAACCCCCCCCCCCCCCCCCCCCCCGGTCCTCCACACTAACTTTCAGCCCGCTCCCATGGACGACGACAACTCGGGAGGGCTTACCTTGGCCCAAATCGTGGAATCCTTTCAGCAAATGATGGTGGCCAACAATAGGGCCCTCATCGAAGTCCTTAGGCCGGATGCGTCCCCGCCGGCCCCGCCGGCCCCGCCGGCCCCGCGTGCCGCTTCGGGCTCCTCCCAAACGGTACACGAATCCTCGGCACCGAGAAATGAAGGAGGCGGATTTCCTCGTTTTGTGAAGTTGGATTTCCCTCTGTTTGATGGTCGGGAGGATCCACTAACGTGGCTCACTCGTTGCGAGCAGTTCTATGAAACCCAGCGCACTCCGGAAGAGGACTGGATTGGGATCGCATCGTTTCATCTCCTCGGATCGGCACAGATGTGGTTCTCACAACTACGACGAGAGCAGCCCCAATTGGGTTGTGAGGATTTCAAGACTCAGTGCACCTTGCGTTTTGGACCCCCGCTTCTCGGCAATCCCATGGGTGACCTTATTTCTCTCCGACAGACTGGCTCCATTGAGCAGTATATCGATCAGTTTCAGGTGCTCCTCGCTCGCGCCCCGACCGTTCTTACATCCCAGCAGGTACCAGTCTTTCTGGCTGGCCTCCATGAGCGTTTGCGGATGGACGTTCAGTTGCAGTCCCCCGTAGACCTGTCCACTGCTATGAGCTTATCCCGCATCTTTGAGCGACGCCTGTTGATGGACCGGCAGTCCATGGGTCGTCGATCTGGTGAGGGACCCCCCAGGAGCTTGGGCCCGTCGCCTGTTACTTTTAGTCCGGGAGCTGGCAGAGGCAAGGAAGGCGACCGACAGTCTACATTTCGACGGCTCTCCGCTCAGGAGATGGCGGATCGGCGTGCCAAAGGCCTTTGTTTCAACTGTGACGAGCCTTTCACCCGTGGACATCGGTGCAAGCGTCTGTTTTGGTTAGAGGTGGAGGATCCCTCTGATGAGGACCCCGGGGATGAGGACACGGGCGAACCAGAGATTTCCGTCCATGCTATGATTGGATCCCAGACTGGGGACACGATTCAGCTACCGATTTTGGTGGCGGATCACCCTCTAGTCGCTCTTATGGACTCGGGCAGTACACAGTTTTCTCAGCGATATCACCGCACAGCAGCTTCATTTACCTATTACTGCCCGTCCGAGCCTCCGAGTTTCTGTTGCTAATGGCATGGCTATGTTGTGCACGGGCGTCTGCAGAGCGGTGCCGATTAGCGTGGAGGGCTATCAGTCCCACGTTGACTTCTACGTGATAGCTTTGCGAGGCTTTGAGGTAGTGTTGGGAGTCCGTTGGCTCCGCACGTTGGGGCCTCTTCTGTGGGATTTCGATGCTCTGACGATGACTTGGGGGCGACATCCGCAGCAGACGGTGTGGCAGGGCCGCATGCCCACTACCTCCCGACAGGTTTTCCTCGCCTGCGGGGACCATACAGAATCCTCTGATCTGGAGGCTCTTCTACAGGAGTATGGCGACACGACGACAGCCCCGACCGGTCTTCCTCCCGTTCGACGGTGGGATCACCGTATTTGTCTCCTTCCCGGAACGGCCCCGGTGGTGGTACGCCCCTACCGCTACCCATTCAGGCAGAAGGATGAGATCGAGCGTCAGTGCGACGCCATGCTGCAGCAGGGCATCATCCGCCACAGTGTATCCCCTTTCTCCTCTCCGGTCTTATTGGTCAGCAAGAAGGACGACACATGGCGCTTCTGTGTCGATTACCGCGAGTTGAATGCGCGGACGGTGAAGGACAAGTTCCCCATTCCGGTCGTGGAGGAGCTCCTGGACGAGCTACATGGCTCTCGCTTTTTCTCCAAGCTGGATTTGTGCTCCGGGTACCATCAGGTGCGCATGGCTCCCGAGGATGTGGAAAAGACGGCGTTTCGCACCCATCACGGCCACTTCGAGTTTTTGGTGATGCCGTTCGGGCTCACCAATGCCCCCTCCACTTACCAGGCATTGATGAACGAGGTATTCTATGGCCTTTTGCGTCGCTTTGTACTTGTTTTCTTTGACGACATTTTGGTGTACAGCGCGACTTGGGAGGAACATCTTGGTCACCTCCGAGCCGTTCTCCAATTAGACAGCACAGACTCTTCTTGAAGCGTGCCAAGTGTTCCTTTGGCACTGAACGGGTGTCCTACTTGGGGCATTTGGTGGATAGCACAGGGGTATCGGCAGACCCCATCAAGATCCAGGGCGTGATGGAGTGGCCTACCCCCCAGACTTTGCGGGAACTGCGGGGTTTCCTCAGACTGGCGGGCTATTAGCCTATTACAGACGCTTCATCCAGGGATACAGCATCATTGCCGCGCCACTATTCGCTCTTCTGCGGAAGCATTCTTTTGTGTGGGAAGACAGCGCGACGGGGGCCTTTCACGCTCTCCAGCAGGCCCTGGTGTCAGCCCCGGTGCTGCGTTTACCAGACTTTGACCAGGAGTTCCAAATAGAGTGCGATGCCTCAGGCCAGGGATACGGGGCGGTGCTCCAACAGGGGGGCCACCCAGTGGCTTATTTCAGCCAGCGCACGGCCGTGCATCATCAGAAGCTGCAGGCTTATGAGCAGGAGCTTATCGGATTGGCAAAGGCCGTCCAACACTGGCGACCGTACTTATGGGGGCGACCGTTCACTATTCGCACCGACCATTTCAGCCTCAACTACCTCTTAGAGCAACGCCTCATCACTACACCGTAACAGCGTTGGATCAGCAAGCTGTTGGGATTTGATTTCCGTGTGCAATACAAGGCGGGCACTTTGAACCGCGCCGCAGACGCACTTTCCCGACGCGGTCATCAGGAGGGGGCTGTCTTGGCCATTTCTTGCCCGATATCGACCATCCACCACCGCCTTCAGCAGGAGATCCGAGACACACCGGCTCTCTACGAGCTATTACACCGTATTGAGGAGGGAAGTGCTCCTTCCCACTGGACAGCTTGGGACAGCCTCATCTGGTACAAGGGCCGCCTCTACCTGTCGAACACCTCGCCTTTGATATCGGACATTCTGACAGGCTTACATGGCACCACACATGAAGGGGTTCATAAGACCCTTCAGCGGGTTCGAGCCGAGTTCTTTTGGAAGGGAATAAAAAGGGGGGTACAAGACTTCATAGCACTCTGCCCCGTCTGCCAGCGCAGCAAGACAGACAACCTCTCACCCGCCGGTTTACTTCAGCCCCTTCCCGTTCCGACACAGATTTGGGCCGACATATCGATGGACTTTATTGAGGGACTACCCAAGTCAAGGGGGCGATCAGTTATTTTTGTGGTGGTCGATCGTCTGTCCAAGGGCGCTCACTTCATGGCGATGAGCCGCCCCGTAGAGGCGGATGTGGTAGCCCGCATCTTTTTCGACCAGGTGTTCCGTCTGCATGGCATTCCAGAGAGCATCGTGTCCGACAGGGACAAGGTGTTTACGTCCCTATTTTGGCAGGAGTTGTTTGCACTGTGCGGTACCAAGTTGGCGATGTCGTCCGCCTACCACCCGCAGTCGGATGGCCAGACGGAGGTGGTCAACCGGACCCTAGAGATGTATTTGTGTTGTATCACGGGGGACCGCCCCAAGGATTGGGTCCGATGGCTCCCTTGGGTGGAGTATTGTTACAACACATCCTACCATTCCGCTTTGCAGACTACGCCATTCCGTCTGATCTACGGTCGTGAACCGCCGCACCTCTTTACTTACACTTGTGCCTCCGCTCGTTCTCAGACGGTCGACATCGAGCTGGCCATGCGTGACTAGGTCCTAGCGATGGCCCGGGAGAGGCTGCTCCAGGCTCAGGTCCGTATGGAGACGGCCTACAACAGGGGGCACCGTGAGTTGTTCTTTGCCCCAGATGATTGGGTATGGCTGAAACGCCGCCCATACAGGCAGACGTCCATCGCACAGAGAGCCTACAACAAGTTGGGGCCCAAGTTCTATGGGCCATTCCCGATTGCAGAGCGCATTGGAGAGGTGGCATACCGTCTCCACCTACCAGTCGAGGCCAAGATCCATGATGTCTTCCATGTATCCCAGTTGAAACCGTTCGTGGGTGAGCCCCCCAGGAGCCATTGGTCGACATACCACCACAGCTGCAGGACAAGCTTAAGGACAAGCTTGATGAAGACGACGGCGGAGATGTTACGGACCCACGTTGGGGGTTAACCTACAAGCGCCGCGCCCCGGCACGATCCGATTAGTCGCTCATTTTGGGTGGCTTGTATCCTTTGTGTTGTTTTTTTTATGCTTAGTTTGTGAACTTGGGTTTGGTTTTGGGCTCACCCATATATGGGTTTGAGGGTTTGATGAAATGGCAAGCAAGAATTTATCCTCTCTCTCTTTCTCTCTCTACTCTCTCTCTCTCTCTTTCTAAAACCCTTCGTAACTCTCCCAAGCCGCTCGCCCGACCCCGACCCGCGTAACACACGCCGCCGCTGCTTCCTGCGCCATCCCGCGCACGCATACCGCGCTCGATCGGCCTCCTCCTTCCCCATCCGGCCTCCTCCTTCCCCATCCGGCCTCCTCCTTCCCCGTGGAATCCCTTCCGGCATCATTGGATCTCGCAAGCACAACGCCAACCCTCTACGGGACTTCCCTCTTCTTCCCGGCCGAACTAGGTCACAGACGAAGGGCCGTATCAGGCTACCCGAACATGCACAAGAAGGCTCTGCTCTTATTACATACTCGAACTCAGGAGAACACTCCTTACGAGATCATCTAGTTTGTGACCACTGTGGTAAAACTCGACATACCCGGGAGACCTGCTTTAAGCTCCATGGGTTTCCCCCTTCTCGAGGAGGACCTACCCTATGTAGAGGTCGTGGCCATGTGAGATGATCCCAGGGGAGGGACCTTCTCCCCACCGTGCTCATCTGACCGAAAGCTTTGAAGATCATAATGTGCGGAGTTCTAGTTCTGAACCCATCTCAATGCCTAGCTCTCTCCGCTGAGAAAATAAAGGTCTTCCGCAGGATGATGCAAGACCTCTCTACTGAGTCTTCTTCTGAACCCTCCTCCTTTGCCCACATAGGTATTCCGAGTGCTCACTCCGCTACTGTCCACTTACTTTCTCACTGGATTATTGATTTCGGTGCTACAGATCACATGGTTGGCTCTTCATCAGGTTTTGTTTCTTACTTCCCACTATCTGGACGAAAGTACGCATTGTGAATGGATCTACTCCATTACAAGGAAAGGATCCATACATCATTCTTATCTTAATTTAACATGTCCTTCATGTACCAAGCTTCACTCAAAATGTTTTGTTCGTTAGTCACTTCGACGAACTCCATGCAATGCTCAATTACCTTTTTCCCTTCTCATTGTGTCTTTTAGGACCTGCAGACGAAGGTGATTGGCTCTGGTAGGATGCAAGACGGTCTATATGTGTTCGATCCTACTACTTCTGCCCAACCTCAGCATGTCTCTCAGACTCCATGTTTGGATCGTTGGCATCGCCGCCTGGGCTAACCATCCTCTGCCTCTATAAGAATTTTATCTCCTAATTTCCCTTCTCATGTCTTACAGAACTTACACTTTGATGTCGGTGAATTAGCTAAACATACTCGTGTTTCTTTATGCATTCTTCATTAACATATAATATTCAATTTGTTGTCATTCACTCTGATGTGTGAGGGTCTCTGTTGCTTCTATTTTTGGGTTTGTTACCTTCATTCTATTTTTGAATTAGGTCAATTTATCTTAACAACAATTCATTTACTAAACCTGAAACCTTTTTGAACCAATTCATCATTTTTTTATATTACATTTTAAGTTCTTTATAGCAGTCCTATGTCATCATGTCTTCCTAGCTGGTGGCTAAGCAATAACTTGCTCAACTGGTCAAGGTTTTAAGTCACTCATTTCAATGAGGACGGCATAAGTTTAACTTTACCATAAATAAAGGATGATATAGGTGAAGTAACAAGATCACCTTGTTAAATTAAAGAGAACATCAGCAAGTTTTAGGACTATAAACATATCGACTTGGTATAAGAAGTGAACTATAGATCTATTGCATAAAAAGAGAACAACAGATCTATTGCATAAAAAGAGAACAACGTTACATTTTAGGAGTATAATCATATGGCCTTGGTATAAACATTAGTAATCAGCCACCTGAATAGGCTATAATGTAAGGAATAAAAGTGCAACAGCTACAAAATTTAGTTTGCATAAGATATTTGTTTAAGTAAAAGGAGAAAGCAAAGAAGAAGCCGCCTCCTTGAAAAGAATTAAAATATATATATATATATATATATACTCACCTTAGTGCGGGGAATAAGCACATTTCTAGGAATTGGTAAACCTTGTGAAGCTGCATATTCTTGAGCTGCAAGAAGTTTTGCTGGTGTGAAACGGGTACCTTCGACGAAAAGGGCCAACCAAAATGGCTGGGGGAAATCTTTCAGCCTTTCGAGACCTGACTGTAGAATACAAAAAACATAAATCTAGAAAATAGAAAGAAATTGGTATAATTATTAGTCGTGATCAGAAGATTATGCCTTCAAAGTTTGTTCATCCTTGGCCCAACTTCTCTCCAGAAAGAGATATTCAGCAAACCACATTGACCAACCAATGACCTAAATAAATGACAATAGGGTAATGTAAATCTAATAGGAAAGGAAATTCTGTATACAGCTATTCTTTACAAAGCTAGCTAAAACTTATAACAACCTCCAACAAATGATAGCCCTAAAACAATAAAGCAATTTGAGCGTTTAAAAAGTAAAGAGAATCAAATTACAGAAAGCGTTACAAAAAAAAATCAACATATAAAAGATCTCATTCAAACAATCCCTCTTATTAAAAACTCACAACACATGCTTTCGACAATGAGAAGTCACATCATGCCTAATAGTATATGGGAATAAAAGCATGTGATGGACAACCAATCATATCGCACTTATTGAGGAACCTTGTATATGGGCATGAAAGCATGTGATGGACCAGTCATATAGTAATTGCCCTATTCATCATGAATACCCTCTATATATAATAGAGTGATTCAAATTGCCTAAGGTAGAATGAAATGCAGAAATCCATACATCGAATAAAATAAACTTTCCTAAAATATCAATACCGACCTCAAAGTGGAGCGCATATTTGAATTAACTCCAACTATACATAAACACAGGAAAAAATAATGTCTCAAGGCTTTGGTGAAGATATTAGCTATCTATTCTGAACTCGAGACATGATGAGTGATGATTTTTAGGAAAAATCATCTCGAATAAACTGGCAGTCAACCCAAATATGTATAGTCATCTCATATATGACCAGATTCTGGACAATATCATGGTTATCAGAACACAGAATCATGAGCAGAGTAATAGGAGGTAGAATAATATGTAGATCACAACATGATCAAAGTCATGCAACGATAGTACAATGTGTCCTAACAGATGGACAAATTATAGGATTATAAATTGAGCAAAATCATCAGCAGAATCCCAACCATCATGACCAGCCGATCATATTCATAATGGCTCACATAGATACCACGGCGAGTATCATGATTCATGTTGCCTTTGAAATTCCACATCGACAACTGATGTCTGAAAATCTCTAGCAAGGTATCTGTTACGGTTGCGCATACCGCACACGCCGACGAGACGCCGTGGCGAGTCCGCACGCGAGGGTAGACGTTGATGAGTCCGTCTGGAGAAGGAGAGACCGAAGACGCGCCGCCGACATGATCATTTTGCATTTGTTATGTTATTTTCATTATGTGTACGCTTTATTATTATCCGCACTGCTTTTCGTTATCCGCACCCCACACCTATAAGGGGTTGCGTTGTAATCTTTTTGATTATGCTTGGATGTTGGAAACTAGGGTTGCTCTCTAGCTTTTCTTCTATTTCCCTCCTCCTTCCTCTTCCTCACCCCCGCTGGCCCTTCCCCTTGCCGAATTCCTCTTCGGAATCGTACCAAACTGGTCTGACCTGCCTCACCCTATGTTATCAAGGCGCGCCTGAGGCGCCGGGCACACCAGGCGCACCGGCCAGCGCCTCGGCAAGGCCGAGGAGGGCGAGGTGCCTCAGGCGCGCCTAGGCGCGCGCCTTACCAACTCCCAGGCGCACCAAAGGCGCGCCTGGGCTTTTCAAGCTGTTTTCTTCAACCTGTTTTTTTGGGAGGGGGGCAAAAACATGATCTCAGACGCACCCGAGGCACACCTAGGCGCACTTGGGCATCCAATTCACCGATTTTCAGTGAATTGGGTGCCCTATTCACTGAAAATCAGCGAATTGGGCATCCAATTCGCTGATATCAGCGAATTGGGCACCCAATTCACTGAAAATCAATGAATTGGATGCAAAATTCGTTAATTTTCAGTGAATTGGGTACCCAATTCACTGTTTTTTCAGTGAATTAGGCGCCCAATTCATTTTTGCGCCTCACGTGCCCCAGGCGCGCAGCTGCGCCTTGCACCTAGGCTCCAGGGCCCCTTTGCGCCTCGGTGCGCCTTGCGCCTTTGATAACTTAGGCCTCACCGCCCATTGCCTTAGCCGTCGGTGCCCGCTGCCCTTGTTTACGCGCCAGATCCATTTCCCCTACCGGTGCCCGCTGCCTCTGGACCGGGTCGGGTCATCTTCCGCTTGCGTCGACCATGTCTGTGCCGCTCCCAACTCCGTCTGCGTCCAGCAACCACTCCACTCAATTCATCCGCCGATCGCCTGTCCAATGCCAGAGCCGTCGTTGATCGCATGCCCAACGTCAGATCTGTCGCCGCTCGCGTGTCCAGTGCCGGATCGGCCTTCTTCCGCTCGTCCAGCTCCCGGTTCCGCCCAGCAACGCCGCATCTCCGTCGATCCAGCCCAGATCCACCTCCTCCATCCATCTTTCGCCGATCCAGTTCCCATGGCTCCCAATCTCCGCTCCTCTGGAGACCCCGCTTCCGATACCGCCTCTGCCGCCTTGAGCCGCCGCGTGGAGGCTCAGGAACAACTTGTCGCCTCCATGAACGCCTCCCTCCTCGCCCTCCACTCCAAGATTGACTTCATCTAGGTGTCCGCCACCGCCGTTTCCGCCGCGTCCGGATCGGGCTCGCCCACAGACGACGACTCTCTCCTCCGCGCCGGGCCGCCGCCCATTTCTGTCGGGGCCACTCCTCCGCCCATTCTGTGTCGGTGCGCCCTCTCGCTCGACATTCCCTCCTTTGTTGGCGTTGACCCGATGGGTTGGATCGCTAAAGCGAAGCAATATTTCGACCTCAACTACACACCGGAGCACGACAAGGTGTCTAGGGCTGTGGTTGGCCTGGACGGCTCGGCCCTGCACTAGGTGCGGTAGCTCCGCCAATCCAACTCGTGCCTCTCCTGGCCCGAGCTCAAGCAGGAGATGATCCGGCGGTATGACACCCGCTACTCCGGCTCCTCCAATATCGAGCGTCTTTGCGGCGTCTGCCAGACAGTCGTCCTGGACGAATATGTCGATGAGTTTGTCGCCCTGGTCTCCCACGTCCCCGGGCTACCTCCCGATCATTACCTGGGCTTCTTCATGCAGGGTCTACTGTCACATATCCGCTCTCGTCTCCGCACGCACCACCCTCACACAGTCTCTGACGTCATGGACTTGGCACGTCTGGTGGAAGACGACCTCTCCCCCCGGCCACCTGCCCTTACGACTGACCACCACCAGTCTCGGCTGCCTTGGCGACCGCCAGCCACGACTCCTCCACCGCGGCCTCCGCCTTGGGGAAACCAGCCGGGCCGCCCATCGGCCCATCATCGCCTCTCGAACAGTGAATACAATGAGCTTAGCAGCAAGGGTCTCTGCTTTCGGTGCCGCCAACGGTACTCCCACAAACATGAGTGCTCCGTGAAGAAGTTCCACGCCATCTTCGGAGACGTCGACCCTGAGGTTACCCTAGTGGACTTTGAGGCCCTGGAGCTCTCAGCGGGGGATACACCTCTCGACTCCACCGCAGCTACGTTCCACCGATTGGAGTTATCTTGCGCCTCGGCGGGCGAGATCTTCGACCAGCAGACCATGCAGCTCTCGGGTCCCCTACGGGATCGTCCGATCATCATCATGGTGGACAACGGCGCAAGACACAACCTCATCTCTGAGCGTCTTGTGCAGCAGCTCCGTTCCCCTCAATTCCCTCTCTGAATGTCGCAGTCCGCCTAGGCGATGGTCGCCGCCAACCGACTCAGGGTCGTTGCACTGCCGTGCCTATTTCCGCGGGGTCCTGTTCCGTGACCGCTGACTTCTACGCATTCGGCCTAGGCGGTATCGGTGCCATTTTAAGGGTGGCTTGGCTCCGCACGCTCGGCAATGTATGCGTCAATTGGGCGACTATGACCATACAGTTCCTCCACGGGGGCCAGCCATGTCGCCTTAACGGTGATTTTCCTCTCCTCCGCTCTCCGGTATCCCTCTGCACGATCCAGCGGTCCACGGATGTCAGCCTCTCTGCGGGGCTGTGGGCCTTCTCGGGTCCGGACGACGTGTCTTTCCCTTCCCCGACGAACAACCAGGAGCTTTCTACTGCGCTCGCCTATGTCATCCAGCCTCCGACAGGATTGCCACCAGCCCAGCTTTCTGTGGTCCGGAAGAAAGACAGCAGTTGGCGCCGTACTACCCAGCCAAGCTACTTGATTGCTGCTACCACCTTCAAGGGGACTCCGGCCCGCAGGAGGTCCCTGTTGCGGGGTCTTACCGTCTAGAGTCTGAAGCTACGTGGCTGCCCCAGGATCACTTCTGCCGCCACCCCTCCAACTACTGCCTTGGGGACAAGGCATATTTTCCAGACGGCGGCATTATTACAGTTGCGCATGCCGACGAGACACGCCCAGACCGACGAGACACCGTGGCGAGTCCGCACGCGGGGGGAGACAATGGCGGGTCCGTCTGGAGGAAGAGAGACCAAAGATGCGCCGTCGACGTGATCATTTTGCATTTATTAAGTTATTTTCATTATGTGTACGCTTTATTATTATCCGCACTGCTTTTCGTTATCCGCACTCCGCACCTATAAGGGTTGTGTTGTACTCTTTTTGATTATGCTTGGATGTATGGAAATTAGGGTTGCTCCCTAGATTTTCTTCTCTTTCCCTCCTCTTCCTCTTCCTCACCCCCGCCGGACCTTCCCCTTGTCGGATTCCTCTCCGGAATCGGACCAGTCTCTTTGCTGCTTGCATCATGATCATCATAGCCACCTCAACCTCCTCATTGACCCTTACATCTTCCTTCGTTTGGGCCAGAGAAGGCAACCCTTATGTCCACCAGAAGTTTGCAAGTCAAAGATGACAATTTGAGGTCCAATGATGATGTGGTAGTCAACATTGGCCGCCAACATGTTCAAGGGTAGGTCATGGAAAGGAATTTAGATAGTTTGATTTAAGCTCAACATTACATATTGTTGAAATATTTTAATTACCGGCTTAACCAATTACAATGAGTCTCACACCAATATATAGGAGTGAGAAGAAATGAGAATAAATGCATAAAGTAGAGAATACATGGAAAATAAATAATAAATGGTAACACCCCCCTCAAGATAGGCGTGTAATATTGACCATGACCAACTTGGTAATGATCCTTCCAAAAGCACCAATACTCAATCCTTTCGTGAGAATGTCGTCTAGTTGTTGTTCAGATGGAACGAACGGAGTACATACGATTCATCTCACTATGTTTTCTTTAATGAAGTGTCTGTCAACCTCAATGTGTTTGGTGCGATCGTGTTGAACAGTGTTATGAATAATACTAATGATCGCCTTGCTATCACAATATAGTCAGATTGACTCATTTTCTCAAGGTCTTTCATAATAGTTTGAATCCACAATCCTCCACAGATTCCATTGGTCATAGCTCTGAATTCAGCTTCAACACTGGATCTGGCCACCGCATTTTATTTTTTGCTCAATGTAACCAAATTCACTCCAACCGACGTGCAATATCCTGAAGTGGATTGTCGATCACCAACCGATCCAGCTCAGTCTGCGTTCGTGTAGACTTCAATATTTAGGTCATCATTAGATGAGAATAGGATACCGCTCCCAGGAGAATACTTGAGATATTTGAGAATACGGTGGACAACATCAAGATGGCGAGTCTTTGGAGAGAGCATGTACTGGCTGATCACACCAACCGCATACGAGATATCTAAGCGAGTATGTGACAAGTAAATCAGTTTTCTCACTAACCTCTGAAAACTAGTGATGTCAACAGTTTCTCCGACATCTCTCCCTAGTCAGTGGTTTGCTTCGATAGGGGTGTCGGCAGGTCTACACTCACTCATCTCTGATGTCTCAAGTAAATCGAGAATATACTTACTCTACGAGATGAAAATCCCATGTTTGGACCCGTCTACTTCAATGCCCAGGAAGTACTTGAGGTTCCCTAAATCCTTTACCTCAAATTTTCTAGCCAGTCTTTTATTTAGAGTTTGAACTTCTTTCAGATCATCCCCTGTTAGAACAGTATCGTCTACATAAACTATAAGGGATGTCAATTTACCTTCCATATGCTTGATGAATAGAGTATGATCTGCATTACTCTGAGCATATCCAAAGGTTGTCATGGACTTAAGAAATCTCACAAACCAAGCTCTAGGAGATTGTTTGAGGTCGTATAAAATCTTTTTAAGCTTGCAGACCTTTCCTTTAAATCCTTCAAGATTAAGTCCAGGAGGTAGACTGAAACATATATACTTCCTCTTCTAGGTCCTGATGAAGAAACCCGTTCTTAACATCCAGCTGACTAAGGTTTCATCCCTTACAGAATGCGCATAGTAGGAGAACTCTTATGGAGTTCACCTTTGAGCAAAAGTCTCTTGATAATAAATCTCTGTAGTCTGGGTGTATCCTCTGACCACCAGTCTTTTCTTGTATCTTTCAACAATTTCTTGGGTGTTTTGCTTGACAGAGAACACCCACTTACATCCAGCAGCTGTCTTGCTATGGGGAAGATGCACCAGATCCTCATGCAAAGTTCTTTTCAATAGCACATATTTCCTTAAGCATGGCTTCTTGCAATGACTAAGAGTTCCTTCCAAGATGTCGGAATAGATATAGAGGACAAAGAGAAAACAAAAGGCTCTATGTGAAGCAGTTAGAGAGACATAAGACACAAGCTGAGACAAGGATGTTGTGTAGAAGTACCTTCTCTTAGAGTGATAGTCTCTGAAGATGGATCAGTGGCTAGCTTTGGTCTCCTAAGAGAGGCTTGCGTGTTTATATTCTTATTTCGCTGAGAGTAAACCAGTAAAGGGGGAGCACAAGATCTATCCTTGTTGTTAGAGGCAACATGAGGTAACTGTAGGAAGTTGGAATGAAGGAGGAATGGGTAAAGACATAGGTGAGGACACCTCTTGAAGTAAAGGGTAATTGTAAGAAGTTGGAATGGAGGAGGAATGAGTAAAGGTGTAGGTGAGGACTCCCCTGAAGTAGTAAGGATCTTACTTCCATCATGGGAGAGGACCCCACCTGAAGTGAGGTCTTGTAGTAGCTTTCATATTTGCGGAAGGTAACATCCATTATAACAAAACCTTCTTGGTTACATGATCAAAACATTTGTAACCCTTTTGAGTTAGGAAATACTTAATGAACACACATTTCAGGGCACGAGAGTCAGTTTTAGTTTGTTGATGTATATGAACGAAGCACACACGCCCAAAGATACGAGGATGAAGGTTAGTGGGAGGAACCTGAAGAGTAATAAGGGGTGTTTTATACCCAAAAACATGTGTAAGGATACAATTGATGAGGAAAGTTGTTGTGAGTACAACATCCCCCAGTAGTATTTTGGAAGGTGCATCTTAAATAAGATGCATCGGGCCACATCCAGAAGATGACAATTTTTGTGCTGTCACACCGTTTTGAGCGGGTGAGTAGACACAAGATGTTTGGTAAACAATATCAAAATCATTGAGGTATTGTTCAAATTAAGAATCAATATACTCACGGACGTTATCACTACAAAAAATCCCGGTATTGAATTGATTCGCTATCATTTTTTGAAAATGCTGAAATATAGGGAACACTTCATTTTTAGTTTTCATTAAATACGCACAGGTAGTACGGGAAAAACAATCAATGAAAGTAACAACCAAGAGTATCCAGAGATAGAAGTAACAAGACACGGTCCCCAAACATCAGTATGGATAACATCAAAGTGCGTAGAGCTAAGGGAAGAAACATGATTAAAAGAAGTACGACGATGCTTGCTTAGTTCACATACATCACATTGAAAATTGGCAAATAACAAGGAAGACATAGTAGGAAATAAAAGTTTCATAGAATGGATAAAGGGATGTCCGAGACGGCAGTGCTAGGAATCAAACACATAAGACTAGTCTGCATGTAAGGCTTGCGACGGAGAAGCGGGACTGGAGGAGTCAAATGTAACGCCCCGGTCTACTGTGGGTGCGCTACAGGTTTGCAGACCAGTGATCCCAACCCATCTCCACGGATCTGATCGGTCGCAGCCGCTAATTCCAGTGGCGGGTTGTTGAGGCCGGGATTTGAACCCCAGACCTCGTGGATAAGGGAGCTCTAAACCGGTCCTCATCACCAACTGAGTTGCAGCTCAATTGGTGATGAGGACCAGTTTAGAACTTCCTTATCTAGGAGGTCTGGGGTTCAAGCTACTTTATGTAACGCCCCGATCTACTGTGGATGCGCTACAGGTCTGCAGATTAGTGACCCCAACCCATCTCCACGGATCTGAATGACCGCGTCTGTTAATTCCAGTGGCCAGTTGTTGAGGTCGGGGATTGAACCCCAGACCTCCTGGATAAGGGAGTTCTAAACTGGTCCTCATCACCAACTGTGGGTGCGCTACAAGTCTGCAGGTCAGTGACCCCAACCCATCTCCACGGATCTGAATGACCGTGGCCGCTAATTCCATGTTGGTGATGAGGACCAGTTTAGAACTCCCTAATCCAGAAGGTCTGGGGTTCAAGCCCCGACCCCAACAACCCATCACTGGAATTAGCGGCTGCGACCATTCAGATCCGTGGAGATGGGTTGGGGTCACTGGTCTGCAGACCTGTAGCGCACTCACAGTAGATCGGGCGTTACATCAAATACGTAGAGGTCATCACATAGTCTACCAGAGCCAATCACTTTCCCCGCCTTCAGGCTTTGAAACACACAAGAAGTTGGAAGAAAGGTCGTTGTGAAGTTTATAGAATTAGTTAGGTAACTAATGGAGAGAAGGTTGCGAGTAAACTTAGGAACATGAAGAACAAAAGATAGAGTGAGAGAAGAGCACGAGATGAATCATTTCCCAGCAATAGAGGAGACAGATCAATCTGCAATACTCACCTTGTCTCTACCAGACAAGGGAAGGTAGGACACAAAACCTGTAGCATAGCAAGCCATATGGTTGGTGGCTCCAGAATCAATAATCCAGTGGGTAGAAGGGTGAGTAGACGCAACATGGGAACCTGGTAATCCCTGATATGCATATGAGGAGGACGAAGAGGTGGAAAGCTCAGTAGAGTATCCCTGCATCAAGCAGTGGAATGCATGTATCTTATCAGTAGAAAGGGTCACTAGAAGACCCACAATATCAGGACCAACACAAGGCGAGGCCTACTCCGAGGAACCAAAAAGTGAGCAGACCTAAGCTGGGATGAACGACCCTAAGAATGACCATAGCCACAACCCCCTCTCGGTGTAGAACCTCCTCTTGAAGGTGGGAAGCCATGAAGCATGTGTCTCAAGAGTGACGGGACTTTCCGCAGTAGTCACAAATCAGATGATCTTTGTCAGTGAGCTTCGATCTGGGGTCACGGGGAGCACGACTACCAGAACCATACTTAGCAGCAAGGGCAGATCCCTCGGGAATTGAGTCAGGCAGCCAAGCTTGTCGTTGATCAAACTCTTGATGAACAAGGCTATACACTTCTGGAAGATTAGGAGAGCGTTCAAGGATCTGAACACAGATCTGATCAAAATCACGATGTAGTCCATGTAGAAATTTAAAGACCTTGTTGCGTTCTTCCCAGGCTCAAACAAGAACCTCATCCTCAAGAGATACTAGGGTGAGAGAATCAAAGTGATCATACTCCTGATAAAGTTGAGTGAACTCTAAGTAGTAGACGGAAGGAGGGTGATTCCCCCGTCTCAGAAAGAATATCTTTTGTCGTAGTTGGTAGATCTGAGCAACATTTCCTCTTGCATGAATAAGTGGTTTCAACTCTCTTCCAAATATATGTTTTTTTATCCAAGAACAAATAGTTATGATATGAACAAAGAGTTTTCAAACCTCCACTGCATCCAATCTGGGGAGGTCTAGGCAAGCTCCATTGAAGTGCCTTGAACATAACCGAACATCTGTCGGCTCTTCAAGGCAAGAGTAATAGAAGAGATAGAAGAGGAATAATCACCTCCTCGAGAAAGAAGAGAAAACGACACCGAAAATAGGTTTTGATCCTCATTTCCGGCGCTTGTGGATGGGTCGGTCGACAACCGGCTAGACGCTTGCTGGCCGCGCGCTGAATCCGCTGCGGGACAAAGGCGCGGGATACGGAGTCAGAGCAGAATCAAGTGTCGGAGCGGGAGGCGAAGTAGGCACGAAATGCGGAGAAGACGAGTCGACGCGAGCGGGATGCAGGAAGACGAACGCGCGCGGGAGACAAGGTTTTCTCCCTTAAGACAGCTTTGTTACCACGTTGAAATGTTTCAATTACGCGTTTAATCAAATACAAGGAGTCTCACACCAATATATAGTGAGGAGAAATACATAAAGTAGACAATACATGAAAAATAAATAATAAATGCTAACATATATGATACTTCAAGTGACCTAAAAAATCATATACATGATTGCATTTAAATAAATGACTCAATGACATACAGTAAAACATATGGCATAGTAAGAAAATACACTACATTGACTCACAATACATTTATAACAAAATGACCTAAAGGAAATAAAAAACACGCCGTATTTTTAATTCACCATACTTTTCATTTTCCCTACATCATAAGGAGTTGTAGAGAGTAAGGAGAGTGTTTGCAATCCGATGGAAGTGTTGTAATATGGATGAAGGGTGTAGGTTTGTAGGAGCAGAGCTCATGCACGTTGAAGTGTTGGTGGTTGTGGGCAAATAAGTGAGGATGACCATAGCAGATCGGGAGAGTTTTGGAGGAGGGGAGGGGATGAGTAGGCAGCTAGAGTAGGTTAGTGAGAAGGGTGGTCGTCGACAGCTATGGGGAAAATATCTGTGGAGTGGAGGAAAAGGGATGGTATGGTTAGGGCTCCTTGTCTGATATAATATCTAGGGAAACATGTATGCATGGTGGTAGCTGATTTCGCCTACCCGTACCTGAATCGGGCAGTAGCTGAAATTGCAAGCAATAACAGAATTAATACCGCATGCGTGGCAGCAGACGGTTTTGCCTCGAGGTACTAGGCAGAAAACAGTGACATAATTAATACCACCAGCATGGAGGTAGCCACTTCGGCCTGGTGGTACTGGACATAAAAGCAGTATCTGACCCCTTACCACCTACAGGGTAGTTCATATCATTTTTATGATTAGATTTGAGTAGGTGTACTATGCTCTAGTTGTCACTTGTATGGCCTGGCGGCAGACGGTTTTGCCTCGAGGTACTAGGCAGAAAACAGTAACATAATTAATACCACCAGCATGGAGGTAGCCACTTCGGCCTGGCGGTACTGGACATAAAAGCAGTATCTGACCCCTTACCACCTACAGGGTAGTTCATATCATTTTTATGATTAGATTTGAGTAGGTGTACTATGCTCTAGTTGTCACTTGTATGGCCTGGGTGACATTTGCATTGTAATGTTGCACCGCATCAACATATTATAATAAAATATACATATATTTCATAAAAAAGGAATACTTGTGTCCTATTCATCGAAAATACTCTATATCTACTAGAGAAGTGAATACAATGTCCAAGGGTATAATAGAATAAACGAAATCCATAAACCAAAAATAGTACTACTTCCTAATACACGAATATTTTAATATATCTACATCACTAATATAGACCATCCAAGTAACAAGAAGTAATTTTTCAACAAAGACCGCTTTGCAAAGATTGTTTCAGACCAATTATGTAACTCACCCTTCCATTACAAAAGAGATTGGTTTCTGTGATTCAAATCCCTTGTACAGTACTGTGAATAAAAGTGTATAAAGAACAAATAACCTACAAAATTTCATGGTCAATAATTGCAATTGAAAATATATTAAGTGAACTTAGTAAAAATGGATTAGCCGTAAATTTTTGACAAGACTGATAGTTAGATCCAGACATCAATTATAAGTAATATCAGAAAATAACAATATTTCATCAAACAGAAAAACTTACAGGAAGAAATTTTGATGATTTCTTCATGACTGCTAACGCGCTACCAAGACAACCGGAGCGCTGAGGTAAGAAAATAGAATAAGAAACTGCAGAAGTTAAAAAAAAAGATAGAACTAATTGAACAGCATCAACCTTTCTACTCTGGTGCACATCATGATTAATTAAATTATCTAACGAAGCCAACTGATGACACAGAGAGACATGAAAATTTTTGTAAAGAATTATATACCTGGGCTAAAATCCAACCAATGACCCAATCAATGTCACTTCTGTGATTAGAAACAACAAGAGCATGTTCTTTTCCTGTGAAACCATTGAATATCAAGCCAAAAATACAAGTTTACACCATCAATAGTAGGTCCGACAATCTAAGTTGGGATGGTAAAAAGCTTTAGTTGGTACCCATTGACTGAAAAGTTTCAGAATCTGCATAAACTCGTATCTGCAGTCAGACGGAAGCATGAGCATCTTGTTTAGAAATCAAATGGTGAACTAATCATTTATCAACAGAAATTACCTCACATAATAAATTCTACAGTATTAGTTAAGTGCTCGTGTTTATACCGGTTGAGCAAATATAATAGCACAAACAAACAAACAAAAAAACTCCAACAGGTAAATAGAACTTGTGAAACATTCTAATACAAGTAAAACAGCTTGGCTCACACGTCTGGCTGGTTATTATATTTTCAATAGAATAAACTAAATCATGCAATAACTGTTGAGAAGATTCTAATGAAAAAGCTTTGAATCATTCGTGATAGTTTTCTTCCTTCCCAAAGACGATAAAAAATCATTCCAAGCAGCCATCTTTCAATACCATTACTGTAACTTCTACGAGTCAACTATGTATCCCTTTTCCAATTTACTTAACAGTACATTATTTCCATTAAGAAACTTAAAAATAGATAATTATAAGTTTATTACTTTCAGCAAAAAAAAAAAATCTTCCACAATTTGAATTATTAAAATTAAAATAAACACTTTCATGTGAGCATGAGATAAGAAAAATCCCTCAAAGTTCAGGTTAATCAAAATAAACACGGAAGTACACCACCATGTTCAAGATGTACCACCCTATGACATTGAATGAGCTCAGCAAAAAACAAGGGCTTAGTTTTAGTAGGACAAACTTTCACATTCATCATTATTAATAACCTATCCCAACTGTTTGGGGCCGACAGTTTCAAAAGATGGACAATTTATTCATGCTCTACGATAAATATGAGCTAGGGTTTTAGAGGTAGAAACAAAAATGGTAAAATAGAATGTTGAATGCAGATTGTATGGTCTATGCCTAAACGTATGACCTCAAGTGTTTAAGAATAGATAAAAAGCACAATGAAGGTTACTCGTAGAAGCAATGAACCATCACAAAATCTAATTTTATATACAGACTAACAATGAGTTTTTTTTTGCTTGCTTTTTTATGAAGAAAATAAAACTAGTATTGTTCAACCAGAACCCTATCTAATGAGAGAATATTTGCTCAGACGTCTCACAGAATGTGCACACGTGCGCTCAAAATTTAGCACACTACTCAGCATAGAGCGCATACGTGCACATTCCGTTAAAAGTCAAGTTAACTTAATATCACCAAGAGATGACCATAAGATAATAAGTGGCTAGGATTTTGTTACGGGGCTATCCGGCAAGACATCGATATCTCGTTGAAGGTGGTGGTGATGGCGGAGATACAAGGGACCCGAGCTTGACCTGCGGAGAATGTAAAGCGAAGGAAGAAGAGGGAGTAGCGCTCAACACTAACACTATAAGGGGGAGAGGAAGAAAAGAATTAAGAGAGACGAAGAAACTTGAACTTTCATAATTTCTTTGATGTATTTCTTCATGACCCAAGGGGTCTTTAAATAGACTTGCATGATGGCAAAAAATGTAATAAGTTTGAACATTTGGACTCATATAAATTACTCACAATAAAAGCCACTAACGACTCATAACATAACTACTTAATACAACACATAAAATATTTAAAGGATAACTTGTCGTGTAGGACCATGACATCTCACTCGCCCTTCAAATCGATCTTGCCCTCAAGCTCCAACGAGGCACGACCTGATCATCTGGCTCTTTGATTTCCCGCCAAAACAAGTCCGTGTAGCGCGTCGCTATCACGGAGGTTGCATCGAGCGGCAAGCCTTCATCGTGCTCACATATGTTACGAATGATGGTGGCGTTGTAGGAGGGGCATAGCTTGTATGGCAAGGTGATCAAAAAAGAGACCGCAACGCGACCGTTAAGTGATTGAAGTAGTGGCAGGGTCCTTCGTACGAGGTCAAGTGAGGTTCGTTGTGGGAACGATAGGAGAAGATGTGCCCGACTGTCCAGAGGAGGAATAACTGAGAGTGTTGGATGGAAGAAAACCGTAGGGGTCAGCAGCAACTGCACGGATTGTTGTAGTGTTACCGTCAGGCTCAGTGACGAAGGTGTCCATTGTGTGAATTGCGGGGAGGGAACTACCGAAGGTGATGGTGGGGCGACGAGCACTGCGAAGATTGGTGGGGATTCTTTGGGTTCTGGTTGGATAAATGGCTGATTCGGAAATTTCGGTTTCCCAAATTGTTCGATCATTGCAAGTCTGTCAATGCTGGCGGTGAGTCGCGAAATTACGACTTGGTGCGATGTCAACATCTCTAATAACTTTCAGAACATCGAACAGAGGACAATTTGCTTGTTGGAGCTCATCTACATGCCAACATAAATGAATAATCACTAATTAATCAATATATTAATCCAATTGTAAGGAATAATCAACTAATTAATAATGGAAAAGGGGCCTAATTTCTGCAGGTGCATGGCTCAATGTGGACCCAATAGTTGTATGATTGGAATATATATATATAGACACTAGGGAAGACAATCACAATGGGTTGGGGGAATTTTGTTGTCGATGGTGTTCGCTGGAAAGGAGTGGGGGTTGATCGATCAAAGGGGAAGGTGACCTGGAAAGCTGATGGGGTCGAAAACGAGTCGAGATCGAAGCAAGGATCCCTCGATGTCGTGCGCTGTCGAGGTGTGTACTGTGAGGATGCGACATAAACGCTAAAGTGTACTGTGAGGAGGCGACATAAACGCTAAAGTTGGCTGACAAGGATGTCTACGAGGATTGCGCCCCCTTCTTCTATGGAAGCGGACGAGGGTTGAGCCCATTTCACTGGACGCAGATGAGGACACTGAAATCCTTTCTCTGGAATCGTTTTAGCAAGGGAGGACGACGAGGATCTGTGGAAGTCCTAGGAGCAGACCTACGTTATTGCAGTCGTAAGAGCCAAGGTGGGGTGACTCTGATATCAAGTTGTTACGAGGCTATCCCGTAAGGCGTCGATATCTTGTCAAAGGTGGTGGTGGTGGTGGCAGAGATACAAGAGAGACGAACTCAACTTGTAAATAGAAGAAAGAATAGGGAGTGGCGCTCAACAATAACCGTAGAAGGGGGAAAGGAAGAAAATAACTGAGAGAGATGAAGAGACTTGTGTACAACCCGTATTCTTCGAGGGTGAGACCCGATTCAGGCCACGTAGGCACAGGTCAAAGTTAAAGGTCAAAACAGAAGCCAGGAGTCAGAGATAAAAGACAAATCAGCCAGCAGGACAGTAGAAGGCCTAGGCGAGTATAGGTGAGCATATGCGAGCAGCCCCTCATACTCGCCACGGTGAGCAACCATAGGAGATGCTCGCTGAAGACAGGCGAGATCCCCTCAAATGTCGCATAGTTGCCGGGTTGGTCTGAGATATAAATAAGAACCCCCTCCCCTTTGGTTTTCCTATAAATAGGACCCCGGGGGTACCAGGAACCGAACCTTTGGATGAGCTTTCGGAACCCCATTTTCGAATACTTGGACCCGTCATCCTTGGTCGTCACTCTTGATACTCGTCAAGTCGGTGTCTTCCTCGTACCCTGTTCGGTCATCTTTGGTTGTGGAGGGGAAGTCTCTTCTGAGCTTCTGGGTACGTGGTGGGATCTCTCTGCCGCAGCACCTGAGGTCCTGTTGTTGCTCATTTAGTCCCTTCATCATTGCCCGTCAAGCTGTCGAGCCGGATCGCTAGACGAGTAGCCTTTGACTGCATTGATCTGAATATTTGGAGGAAGGATTTTTCTGGCTTCAACACTTTGGTGCGGTGAGCGTGGATCGTAGTCAAAGGAAGAAAGCCTAGCAAGAAAGCGAGATGGTCGAAGTTGGTGATCATGCAGGAGGTCGCCAGCAACTCGGCAGAAAGAGGCGAGTATGTGACGAAGGCGGATTTCGAGGAATTCGTGTGGCGCATGGAGGGGAGCTTGCGAGCAGTTCTGCTTCCTCGCACGGAGTGCACGGCGACCTCGCCTCGTCGCGTGACTCCGTCAGAAGACGGTGGTCCCTCTCAGCGATCAGGGAAGGAGCATGCGGAGGAGGAGCCAGAGCGACCAAGGAGGCCGCAATTCTACCAGCCGAGCTCGCAGGGAATCCAGTTCCGCGATGTAGAGAATCCGGCGAGATTCCATGATCCTCGCCCATATGACGAGTATGATGGGGTTTCTCGCCAGGCCGAGGATCGTCGCCAGCAAGGTGGGAGGAGCCCATTCTGTGAGGAGATCCTCTCTGCCCCTGTTCCGGAGGGGTTCAGGGAGCCAGTAATGAGTTATTACTCTGGGAGGGATGATCCTGTCCGCCACCTTCAGTGGTTTGAAGATGATGTCTCCATCCGAACCATGTTGGATGCCTTCAAGTGCAGGCTCTTCGCCATCACCTTTTGGGGAAAGGCCAGAGATTGGTTTCACCAGCTAGCGGCAGGTTCCATCTACTGCTTTGAAGATCTGCGTCGGGGAGTGGCGATGCGGTTCGCACGACGAAGAAAAGGAAGGAGGCGACGACCCTCTTCTATCTAGTGCAAGGAGCGCGGGAGACATTAAGAAACTACATCGACCGCTTTCAAGAAGTTCTGGACATCCAGGAGGTGGATGGCTTCACCTTGCAGTTAGCCCTGACGTTTGGCTTAAGAGAGGGCCTCTTCAAGCTAGAGATCAGCAAATATCCACCCATGTCCTACGAAGAGCTTATTGAACGGGCGAATAAGTTCGTTCAAGGGGAGGCCTCGAATCGCAGTTTCCTGGCCAAGCTCACCAAACTGACCAGGGAGGAGGAAGAGGCGGAGAAGGTCCTCGTTCGTGGGAAGGATGAGCCCCAAAGGCAAGACGGGAGGAAGCAGGAAGAGCGAAGGAAGGAGGAGCCCAAGAGAGAAGAGCCGAGGAGGCATGACGTACAGAGGCCCATGGTGGCTCCGGAACGTCGTGAAGAGGAAAAGAGGTACCAGATCCCTGTCAATAGGCCACCGTGGAGGCCTGCAGGCAGACTCCAGCGTCAAGGTCCGAGAAGGAGATTCTCCCCGGAAAGAAGAAATTTCAAGCAGCCAGAGAGGCGTCAAGAAAGGAGGAGAGAGGAAGTGATGGTCGTTGCCTAGCGGGGTAATAGGTCGGCCCGAAGGAACCAGTGAAGAAGGTCGCAGGCAGAGGAGATTCCCCTTTATTGTGAGCCACAACAAGTAGAGGGGCATGGGACGATGACTTGCCCTGACTTCTGGGAAGCCAAGAGAAGGCTAGCTGTCAGAGAAGGAGGAGTGGAGCAGCGAAGGCAGGAAGCCCATGTCGAGCCAATGGCAGTACAAGTCATCACTCGAAGGAGGAATGAAGACCGAATCGACCAAGGAGGTCGAGGAGAAGTGGCACAAGGAGGAGGGGAGCAGCAGTGAGGTTGATCCACGGGGGAGCAGGGCTAGGAGCTTCCCACAATGGGGGATCTCCATCAGATCTACCGCAAGAGTGTCGGCTCGACCTCACAGGCACCACCCCCGTTGGAGGAGATAACTTTCTCGAAGGAGGACATACTAGGGAATGAGAATCCCTTCCATTATGCCCTCGTAATCCAGGCAGCAGTGGAGGACTACACTGTCGATCGAATCTTGGTTGATAACGGGAGCTCCGTGAAAGTTATGCAGCTCCCCTGTGTGAACAGCTCCAGCACAGACCATTGGGTGGATATGTTTCCTTATTTTTGCTCCCCTATGTGAACAACTCCAGCACAGGCCATTGGGTGGGACGGCTCTTCCAAAGGGATCAAGAAGAAGTTATGCAGTTGTTTTTAATCGTTCATGCTCATGTTTTTTTATCTTTCTATTTTCTTACAGCAAGGGTGATAAATCGAAGAATGTCGATCGCTCTGAAGGGTCTAGTAATTCTTCTAAATATTATGGTGGGAACCATTCTAATATGGATTCCTCCCTTATGACGTTACTCAGATTAAGTTGAATGGTAGAAAACATCTTCTCTAGGCTCAGTCCCTTTGGATATTCATTGGAATTCAGAGGATCCTTGGGTTTATCACGGGATTTAAACCCACACCTGTTGTGACTTGTGACGTATCCATCTTACGAAGAATGGGAGAGAGAAAACATGACATTGATAAATTGGCTTATCAATTCTATTCGTCTAGTATTGTCAGACATTTCTTGTTCTGTCGAACGCCCAAAGAGATGTGTGATTTAATTGAAAGAAACTATTAAAAAAAGATTTGGCTAGGATATATCAACTTTAAACTGAGCAGACCTCTATGACTGATATGAAGGACTTTGAAGGGTACTGCAGTCTACAGTAAAAGATACAATGAGAAACAAAAGTGGTGGACAGTCTAACGATCTAGATTTTGTAAATCGATCTGTATCTTACCTAAGATCTAAATCGGCACATCTACGACTGGGATCGCGATCCGGATCTTAGGATCTTTAGGATCGCGATCCCGATCCGATTCTACCGGTCCGGCCAAAGGGAACTAAAAACATGTTCAACCATATCCCGACCCTATTCAACCGGTCCAACGCCCATAACTCATTAACCTTATCCCAATCCCGCCCCCATACCCCCATCACAGAATCATATCATGCTGCTTTAACGTATCCCAAGTGTCGATTGCCGACTGCAAACGGAGGCCAAGAGCGACGTTTTCGGTCGCTTCCAGTTCAGACAATGTTTTCCTTTTCCTTCCTTACCAGGTTTCATTTCAAGTGGTGTAAGTGTCTTATCTTATATTTTTGCGTATGAGCAATCCAATAATTGGTAATCCAGTGGCTTCCTGCTTCCTACTTTCAGGTCGACGTCTTCTCTTCATTTCTAGCGTATGAGTAATCTAGCGGTTAGAAATCCAGTATACGAGCAATTCAAGCTTCCTTTTCCAGCGTACGAGCAATCCAGCAGTCTGGGTTCGTCTTCCTGCTTCTAGGCTTCCACCTATCCATCAGTACAGATTTATTTTTATTATTTGTAGACATTTGGTGACCTACCTGAAACTGAAAGTGAACTTAGTATGATATTATCATATTGATTTAGTTATTCAAAATTTTTAAATATAATTTTTCACATACTGCTCAATTTATTGATTTTTTATTAATTGAGCATGTAATTGGATGATACGAAATTCAATTTTATATTTTTAATCTTAATTTATGAATGTTGTAGGATCTTACGATCCTCGATCCGATTCGATCCAAGCTCGAAATGATCTCACCTAGGATCTCGATCCTGACAACCTTGGTCGAGAGGAATCTATGTGATGGATACTAGACAGGCTTTTGAGACAAGGACAGTTACTGATAGTGACCGCTTGATGATGTGGCATAAGAGATTGAGCGTACGAGTATGAAGACCTTGAAATTTTTCCTAATCATTTTGCAAAATTTACTAAGAAGATTGACGGTCAAGCTTGTGAACTTGGAAAACACTATAGAATTACTTATTCTTCTAACTACATTTTGAGTGCTAAATGTTTTGATATGATTCATAATGTTTGGATCTATCATGTTTGACTTATTAATGAATTTCATTACTTTGTATTATTTAGGACGATTATTTCCGCTTTACTTGGATTTATTTTATGACCAAGAAAAATAAAGTGAGTAACATTTAAATTATTTCATCATTATGTGGAAACTAAATTTGATGTATTCGTTGTGATAATGGTGGAGAATCTAGTTGTGGTGAACTCCAAAGGTTTTTGAGACAAATCGATTGTTTTTTAATCTCTTGTCCAAGAACACTTCAACAAAGTGGAGAGGTTCAAAGGAAGAATCATCATATTATTGAAACCACTAGATGTATATTATAAGAGATGAACGTTCCAAAAGTATTGTGGGATGAAAGTGTGCTAACTGCCATATATATGATTAACAGAATGCCATCAGACACCTTGGAGGGGATGTACTCTTTGAAGCCTATCCTTCCAAGTGTTCCATTATTCAATCTGCCTCCAAAAGTATTTGGATGCGTTGCATTTGTGCATGTTGTTGGACCTAAAAAAATTAAGTTGGGGCCCCAAGTTATTAAATGCGTGTTTGTAGGATATGCTGCCAACCAGAAATAATATAAGTGTTACTGTCCACATCTTCATTGGAGAATTATCTCCAAAGATGTCAAACTCTTTGAACACAATCTTTTTTACTCTGAAGAAGGAAAGAATATCAAGTTTCAAGTAGAATGAGAAACTAAGAGTGATGTAGTATGCCTTCCCTACCTTCTCTTGTGGATGTCCTCCCTGCTAATGATTAGAGATTTGAGTGGTAAAGAAGTTGAAAAGCCTAATATGTTAGTTTATAATAGAAGGAGAAAATTTCAAATTTATCAGATAAAACAAATCAAAAGTTCTGATCAGGTTGTTGACACTCATGATTCACCGTCCATTCCCACTCCACCAGATCCAGGTGCATAGATGACTTCTAGAGATACTTCTGATGTACCCCAGATTCATAATGGGTGTACTAAATATCTATTGAAAAATATGTTGGGTATTATTTTATCTCTCCCTAAATCCTATGTTGTTATTTCCTCCATTGCTATTCCTAATAACTTTTTTAATGCTTACTCTAATCCAACATTAGAGGAGAGCCATGGATGTTAACATGGAAGTGAAAATGGAAGTACTTAAGAAGCAAGGTATTTGGGATATCGTTCCTATTCCTAAAGGGTGTCATATTGTGGGATGTGAGTGGGTATATATTATTAAATTTTTACAAGATGAGACTCTTGATTGTTACAAAATATGTCTAGTTGCCAAAGGATTCACCAAGGTTGATGGCAGTGATTTTCAAGAAACATATGCTCTTGTTGCTAAGCTCAATTCAATACGGATTCTCTTGTCTATAGCAGCTCGCAAGAATTGGCAACTTCATCAATTGAATGTGAAGAATGTGTTTCTGCACGGTGATTTATCAAGTTACCTAAAGGACATGATTGCCTCCTTAAGAAACCCCTACATGATGTAAAACAATCTCCTCATACCAAATTTGAGAAAATGAGTACCAAATTTATAAGTATGGGATTCTCCAAATGTACTTATGATCACTTTGTTTTCATTCATAGGTCAATTAGTTGTACTACTATCTTGATTACATATGTCGATGATATTATTGTTAATGGGACTGATGAACGTCACATTACCCAAGTTAAATGGGAGTTAACTTCTGCCTTTGAGGTTAAATATTTGGGCCTTCTCCGTTACTTTCTTGGAATTTAGATAGTTAGATTTGTAAGGAATATCATGATTTCTCAATGGAAATATATCTTAGATCTTCTAGCTGAAACCAAGTATCATGTAGTTAAACTATGGATGACCCAGTTGATCATAACTACAACATTCATGAAGATGATTCGCCTGAACTTGAGAAGAAGTTAACCTTCAAAAGACTTGTTGGGAAGTAAAATTACTTAACTATAACCCGGCCAGATATTTCCTTTGATGTTGGACTTGTTAGTCAATTCACGCATAGTCATACAAGTGCAACATTATGAAGTTGCTATTAGGATTCTTAAATTTCTTAAAAAAGACCAGGGAAAATGTATCAAATATTAAAATCATGGTCATCTTGAGGTCCATGGTTATTGTGATGCAGATTGAGCCGAATTTTCATCTGATCAAAGATCCACTAGTGGATACTGGATACTCCATATTTGTTTGACAAAATTTACTCTCTTGCAAAAGTTTAAAAAAAAAGGTGTTGCTCAATCGTCTACCAAAGCGTAGGGATATTACCTTTACTACTTGTGAGTTGATCTTGATCAAATCTATCCAGGAATATTTGGGATTAAGTGTCCAAGAAGCCATGAAGTTGTATTGTGATAATCAAGTCGTCATTCACATCTCCTCAAATGCAGTCCTTCACAAATGAATCAAACATATAGAGAATGCGAGAGAAAATTCAGAACAAAATTATCTCGACTATTTTTTGTTCCAAGTGACGCTCAATTAGCGGACATGTTTACCAAGACAATGTCCAGAAAAAGTCTTCATCGGAGCTCTCTCGGACTTGGAATGGTGGAAGCTTGTGGAGTTCACTTGAGGTTGTGTTAAAAGTCAAGCCAATTTAATGTCACTGGTAGGTGACCATAAGATAATAAGTGGTTGGAGTTCCCTAGTATGATATTTATGGATTGAGGAGAAAATGAAAACAACGAAAGATAGACCGACAGAATGCAACGGCAGAGAGGATCGACTATCTACCTGAAGGTATTCCTCATTACGAATACATTCTATGATGCCGAAGTATCTACCTGAAAAATATTGTCTAAGTTGTCGTATTAATGTCAAGGACACAATTTCTTGATTCTTTTACATGATATTTCATAGCTTAAAGAAGAGCAAGCAACAAGGGAAGGTTGCAATCAATGCCCTCTCCTCATTATCATCAACACACTTGAGCCCAATTTGGGGCCGCAAATTTCAAGTGTCACGGATTAGGCAAAACACTGACGTGGCCCTACTACGGCCAGGCGTTCCGCCGCCTGCATGCGCAGGAAATCCTCATGATTAATCAAGGACACTGGACCATGACGTCCACAAATTTAAGACATCAGCTTCCACAGAGAAAAAAGTTAAATCAGTACATTTTCTCGGTTAACATCAGAAAATAAAAATTAAAACAATGAAATTTAAATTTTGCTGCGAATAAATACCTGCACTCCCGCCCACCAATCAACGAGCCAAACAAGTTGAAGCCACAGCAATTCGGCAATCCTGCGATTGACCCTTCTATAGGTATTCTTAGAAAGTGGTCTTATTATAGCATAACAAGCAGCCTGCCCCAAGACAAGAGAAATAAAAAAGCAAATAAAAAATCATCTCCAAACAAATGCCAAGCCAGAAAACCAAGTTAACCTGTCAAAAATTAACGATAAAAGAACAAGTTCAGCAAAGATCAGAAAGAGGGAAGAGAATTTTTGGCAGATATTCCCAAAATAAATCTGCACATCACAAGGAAATGAAAAATAGGTTCTAAATTCCGAATCAATGGCCGTTGATTCATAATCAAAGCGTGAGTTGCATGTACTTCATTCATTTTCATTCGGCATCCTTCAATCCAAAAAAACATGAATAACAGCCCAAGGACCATAGTAATCAGCATTACGTTACAAAACCGCAGCATGTACCACCAAGAAAAACACCAAAAAGTTGAATCAAACAGTGGAGTGATCGTCAAGTCCGCTACCTGAATGAAATTAACAATCAACCCAGAGAGGAGGAAGAGAAGTCCGAGAGGGACCACCACCAGTGTCGCCGGGATTGCCATTTTGGGATAACGACGATCCGTTTCAGTTGTCGCTTGGATTTCAAGTTAGGGCGCAGTCAGATTCAGGAATCTGAAGGCTCCTCGGAACTCTGCATTCAGAAAACAGGATTGATACACCAGATGCTTCTATCCAAGGATCGTGCGGACGCAAGATTCAAGAAGAATTGAGGTCCATCTAGGTTTTGAACACCGGCGTCGAGAGCTTGAAGAAGAGGATTCGCGGAGAAGAAGGAATGGCCGTCTCTTCCTCGCCGGGTAAATATATGGTAAACTCGAGGCGGGGGCGGTGCTCCCCCGTAAAATATAAATAATAATAATAATTATTATTATTATTAACAATTAATAATACTTTTATTATTACTATTATAATATTATTATAAATAAATAAATAAATAAGTTTAAGCCGTCCGATTATCAATCATAAATCGTATTTTTTTTTTTGCTGATGGGAATCATAATTCGTGTGTAGCCACGAGACAAAGCAGGTTATAATCACGCCTCGCTGTTCATGTACCGCCAACTCATGACCTATTTATTTCAATGCATCGGGGGGGGATCCAGAGGGGGCCCAAGGGACACTGGCATTCTCATTATTTTTCAAAATTGTCAGTGGATTTGGATTCCTCTCGTCGAGACAATGAATTTTGACTACTTATATGTCAAAAACGGTGGTCAGATGAGGGAGAAACAGCTCCGATAAGATGAAAGCGTTCCCACGTCACGTAACTAATTTATTTTGGGACAAATATTGGCTATTCGCAGACTAAATTTGGTTATTCACAAACCAAGTTCAGCCATGTGCACTCCCAAAATTAATTTCCAACATTTGACCCACGACTCTCCTACTCACCCCGCTAGCATTTGTGTTTAGAAATTTTTTGTGCACTCCCATTTATAATTTTCTGGATCCGTCACTGCTGTGTACGTAGTTGTGTTTTGTGAATGTTTACTGTTAATTGCAATCCGTCTTTGACTAATCGCACCTCAGAATTTAAATAAACACAGTTTTTCTATGGTTAATCGTAACCCGAACGCCTCCTGCCTCCTTCCCCCGCTGAAACTTGTTTGTTTCTTCAGCATTTTTTTCCGATCGTCTTTACCAAAGGAAAAAAAAGGCAAGTTCGAATCCATCTTGAAAATCTCAAAGACGACCTTCAGCTGTATATATGCTCCTTTAGTGATCAAAGACTTCCAATGTAGTCTTCAAGATCTCTTTGAAGGATGAGCTTCGGTGATTCCATCCTGAGCATAGATCTGTCCTTCGGTCTGAACCACTCTACTGTCACACAGGTGCATGGCGATTTTATTGAGGCCATGGAAGAGAGAGGCACGCATCATCTCCACTGGCCCACCGACTCCGACCAGGAACTGAAATCCATTAAATGCAAGTTCGAGCGGCTTCGTGGGCCGTGGCCTCCCAACTGCTGTGGCACCATTTACACCACACCCACATCATGTTGTGTTTGTCGTCCGCCGATTCTTCCAACAAGGTTGTTCTGGATCGATCCGGAGAAGAACCACAGCATGCTGTTGCAAGCGGTCGTCGATCAGAGAAGAGATTTTGGGACATCGTGAAGAGAAGCAGCTCGAGTCCGGCAAGCTGGAGGATAGAGGTGGCGAGGACCCGGTTGTGAAGTCCACCGGTTTGCGACAAGCCAAAATTTGGTTTGCGGATAATATTAATTTTAGGTTACGATTAACATTGGGGTGGGACAAGTCAAATTTAGACTGCGGTTAAGTTGTAATGTGTAATTGCTGGTTCAGCCTGACCCTAAACCCTAAAGCCCCGGTACTTTTCGACCCGTGCTTTTCTCCGTCTCCGTTCTCCTCCCTAGCAGATCCCGCGGTCTCGCCTCCCTCGACGACGGAAGAAGGTTTTACGGCTCCAGATCTGCTCGCCGATCGGCCTCCACCTTTCTTTCGCAAGGTGAGTTTCTTCCTCCACTTCCTTCTCTTCTGCGGTGTTTCGTGTGGCCCTGAGTAACTCGTGCTGGTTTAGCCGGGAGGAGGAGATGCGTGCAAGGGCATTCCCGGAGGCGGCGGGATCCTGACCACCGCATGTTGTCCTATGTTTTGCCATTTCGGCGGAGATGGCCCGTTGAGTAATCGCCTCCTAGATATTTGGCGTCTGGGCCCGAGTAATCGTCTCCGTTGAGCAGTCTGTTACCATTTCTTAGGGTCAGTTTTGTTTGATGCTTTTCCACCACTGAAATCGGAAAAAAAAATACAATTTTAAGAGGAGGAATTAACAGAGCAAATTCCCTATAGAACCAGAGTATTCTCAAAAAAATGTACAGCCTTTAGATCCATTCAGTCTCTGTTTTTTCAAAAAAGTCCTACTTCATTGTTGAGTACAGGCTTCTATAACTTATAAATAATTTGAGCTCAGGAATTTTCTTCCTATAAACATCATCAATAATTTCATGATAATGGTAGCTTGAATTGTAATGCATCAAACTATCAGAACAATGGTAAGCTTCCTTTGCCCCCCTGATCTAGATTGTAATGCATCAAACTATGAGATCATTTGGAAATATTCATTGTTAATTTCATTGTTTGGTTGTTAAAAATTAGCATTGCATGGGGAGGGTTATATTAGCATTGACTTGAGTCCAATTATATTAATTTCCATATACTTCTGTTTCTTAGCTTTTATTTTGTCAGATGGGAAAAAACTAGTTTACAATTTTCTGTTTTTCACAAACAGTTTTTATGCACTGTTTTTCGAACAGCTCTGCAAACTCCATTTTACACAAACAGATTTTTGCTGCAAACTATATTTTCTAAAAACAGTTTCTTTTTCAAACTCCATTTCTAACAGCTCCTTTTGGATCAGCAACAACCGAAACAAGCGAAGCCGAAGTTTTCGTCGAAGAGAGCGGGGAGAGGGAGCCGGAGGGAAGTGACGGAGGAAGATGAGGCCGATATTGATGAAAGGGCACGAGAGGCCCTTGACTTTCTTGAAGTACAACCGCGAGGGCGATCTCCTCTTTTCCTGCGCCAAAGATCACAACCCTACCGTTTGGTTTGCCGACAACGGCGAGCGCCTCGGCACTTACCGTGGTCACAACGGAGCTGTCTGGTGTTGTGATGTTTCTCGTAGGTCCTTTTGTATTTCAACTCCTGCTATTTGCATCAGATCTGAGAATTTGGTGCTGTAATTTTTATTGTTTTTTATGGTGCATGATTGACCTGAGCTGATTTAGGGATTATTTTTTGAGTAAATGTACCAACAACATTACATGAGAAATATTAAGCACCAATTGCTACAGAAAGTATTACATTTAGAAGATAAAGCATTAATTGGCATCCAAAGCAATCAACCAACTACTACATAAGTAGACAAAATGCTCATAGCATGGTTAGAATTGAACCCATAACCTCCATGTCATGGGGCCTCAACTTAGACAATTGCATCAAGCCTCATTGGCCGCTGATTTAGGGGTTTAAGTTGTAACTTCCATGAAATTGTGACTTGCCTCTCATGATTTCCATGATTTGCCTACCACCAAATTGTTCGAGAGGGTCGCTAACAATTTTATAGACATGGTATTTGAAGAAGTTTGACAATGAAAGCATAAAAACAATTTTTTTCCTTTACTAATTTTTTCTGTCCAGATCACTCTTCTAGTTTTTTATTCTATTTATCTTCAGTATTTATTAAGTTATCTTATGCATCTGACATGACATGTTTGAAGAAAGTTATTGTTAAGAAAATACATTTTCCTTTAGAATACTTGTTTGGCCCTCTTATTGTGGGAGTCTGTTCTTAGATGGTTGCTTATGAGTCATGTCAAGCCATTAATTTCTTGTTTGTGTGTGGTGTGCAGGGGATTCGAGACTTCTCATTACTGGAAGTGCAGATCAAAGCGTTAAGTTATGGGACATTCAGTCTGGCACCCAACTTTATTCATTTAACTTTGAAGCTCCTGCACGTGCTGTTGAATTTTCAGTTGGGGATAAACTCGTTGTTATAACGACAGACCCTTTTATGGAACAAACGCCAACTATTCAAGTGAAGAGGATTGCAAGAGATCCCAGTGACCGTATGATTTGTCTATAGAATTTCCAATTTCATTAATACGATTAGTTACGTTAAATTGTATTCTTCTGAAGTAATTGTACATTACTATTCCTAAATTTATGTTAATTCAGAGTTTTGCAAGTTTAGAATAAAATTCATTGATGGGGTATCTCAAAGTCACGTAAAAAATTTGTAAAAATGTGAATATCTCATTTCATTAGGTTGTACTTTTTATCTCTTTTCTAATATTCCATCCACCAACATGGCAACATGTTATTATAAATTGTGCTAACTTTATTGTAAAAAGTCGTGCTTAACAAATGACTTACTTTTGCAATATTTTGAAGTTTTTTAAAATTTAAAATACAGAAGTGATATAATTCAGATTGCATATTCATTGCAATCTTATATATCATCTTAGATATTACCATGTAACTGTGGCTATGGTTGGGCTTATGTGATCCTCCAGTTACCAATTGAACCGACACAAGTTATAGACTTGCTAACTAGATCAATGCACCATTCGATGAGTATATAAAGAGTGTTAAAAGATTAGACACGAGAAGGTGTTTATCCATGATAATATGTAAGAAGGCTGTAAGATAATTTGCACAAGATATGCTTAACACATTGGGCAATGCTCAACATGAACAAATGGAAGATGAAGATTCATCAAGTTGACCCTAAAATTGTTAGAATACGAGTTTCCATGGTGTTAATGATTTAATCATAGTCTTAAAAATTATTTTTCATTTTATATAAATGTTAGAATGATATTTTTTTTTATAAGAATGATTTTTTGAAAAAGAAGAATTCATAGAATTTAAGAAAATGATACTTGCTACAAAAATGATTTATTGATCATGAATTTCAACTTTATTTAAACTATTACATAACAACTGGCCATTACCTTCACTATTTACATAAGCCACCGTCACTATCTCGATAACTTTCTCTGCATCTAAGTTACATTAACTATTTTACTTTATAACTATCCACTTACTCTATTCATAATTGCACACAATTACATTTGATTTCAACAATAACCACACACTAACAAGACCTAAATAATCATTAAAACATAATAATATTAAATTTAATAATATATTATAACTAATATTTAATAAAACATAACAATTGTGATGATTGTTGTTGTAATTTTAACACGCTCCTTTAACACTAACTATAATTCATTTTACCATGCTTATATGATAACAAAAAAATTCCAAACATGCCAATGTTCGATCTAAAGAACAACTTCCCATTGATGCATCCTCATTTGCATATTGGTTATTGATATGCAAGTAGTCATATGGAAATGCATATAGTTGACTAGCTGCATTCTGGAAATATTAATTTCCATATTCCCAAATTCCAAATACGTAGGTTCATGATATCTCATAACTTTTTGGACTAGACAAGGATAAACTTCATGCACCTATTGTATACCCCATATTTGACTTGTGCCTAGAAAGAGTAGTTTCAAAAGTTGGCATATTTACTGAAGCGTGGATCTGCTGTTATTTCCTTAATCTCTTCGTTGGCGATGATTATGTTTTGGCTTTGTTGGGAGATTTTTTCTTATATATTGAGCTGTCTTGGATTATGGCGTCGACAACCTTAGATTTCGTGAGGACTCATCGAATTATCTTTGATTTCCTTGGATTACTCAGAGATTGTGTACCACGTTCGCAGTGGATTAGGTAGCCGATTAAATTTGGATTTGGGTTCTGACTTTTTTGGATTATGTTAACATATTTGATTTTCCTCGATCTGTGTGAGATATTACAATGCGTCAACGGCTTATTTTATTTGCTCCAGGGTCGTTGTGTGTTCTCTTTCAATTATCGAATTCTAAGACCCAACCGCAAGCATGTACTTGGCCGCTGCTTTCTGAGAATACCCAACCGATTATGCTTTCTGAGATCTGCAAGCATGTACTTGGCCTTTGCTTTACTTTCTTGAGATTTTCTTTCCCCTCCTTACCCTTTTTTCCATTATAACGCAATACTTAGTGAGAAAAGTATGTTTTTGTCACTTATGTTTAAGCACTGATCCTAAAACTCTAATGATTTTATTAAAATACCTAACTTTTCCATGAATGTGAAATTATGTTTTCTCTTGCTCTCTTGAGACAGGTACTCAATTAAAAGACCCAGGTTGAGTTTACTGATTGCAACTCTACAACTCCTTATCGTTAACTTTCAACTTTGGTTGATGGCAAGTTGGCAACTCTTGTGAGCTTTTCTTTTGCTTAGCTTCACACATACTCTTCCACCTTTTCAGCCTATACTTCAGCTTTCTTTTTCTTTGCCCTTTTTATCTTCATCTCCTTCAAAATCACATACTTCTCAACTGTGGATTGCGTTGCTTTTCTAAGCATGACATAAACAATCTCCCTTTTCTGATTGGCGTCCTTCTCAAGTTTAGAGATCTACAGACTAGTTCTCCACCATGGACATCAACTCTTCACTTTACTCGAAAATCTCCCCACCATAAATCATCATGAATCATCTTCTCGTCGTACTCAACAATTGGTTCTTCAACCTCATATTCTGAATCATTTTCATTCAACTGTAGCCACTCATCTTTATCACCTGATTTGAACATACAGAGTAAACGATCAAGTCATTCTCATGATATGTTGTTCAGATGTTACTATTGCGCGAGCTAACTCATCTTCATCTTCACTTTTCTCCTTTGTATTGAAATGATAGCATTGCTCTCTCGGAATTTTCTTTGTCCAACAAACCTTTGTCGATATGATCCTTCTTCTCACAGTTGTAACACTTCCCTTCAAACATTTACGGTTGATGTTATTCTTTGAGGTTCCCTTAAATGAGAGCCACTCCTTGCTGACTTTTCATTTTGTGATCATTTCTTTTGGATCCATAATCTGCTTGTTACTTGGAATTCCCTCTGCTGTTGTAGGCCTAGAGCTACCTCAGTATCATCATGTCACTTTGTACTATGTTGTTCAGATGTTAGTACTGCACTATCGTCATGTCACTTTGTACTATTGCCAACAACTCAGTATTTAAAAGTTGCATTAATATGTCTGTTTTCTTTTAGAAAATTACCCAAGCATCTTTTGATGTTTTAGAATTTTGTACGTGCTCCAAGATGTCTTTTTCGATTGTCATTTTAAAGCAAACATTGGTTTCCTTCTTTAATCTTTCACTTTTGCGAAGTACCAATTAGTTGTATGCTTTGGTACATGTTACGCCACTCCTCTTCCATTCAAATCCTCTCAAAGGTGTTTGCCTTGCATGTAAAACATTATACATGTTGCCCATGTATTGTAATCTTGTTTTTGAGGGTTTTTTTATTCATCCAACGATTTGAATATCGCTCTTCATGTCACCAAGGAGAACTCACGCCACTTGAAGATCGCCAACTTAGTACCATAATGCTAAAAAAGGAGTTCAAGGGACTAAAGTAAGTGGATATTTGGGCAAAAAAAATTACTTCATTGTTTACCCGGAATACAACGAACACAAATTTAACCCACAAGGTTTCTTTCTTCTGTATGGGCGAACACCTTGTGAAAGATCGCACGAACTTCGATTTCCATAAACAGTATGCACGAAGCCACGAACACTCTTTGCGTATACACCCAACCTTTCTTGCTCTCATTGTAATGACTCTTCATCATCTATATCTCCCTACTCCTGTTGTCTTCTCATGTACCCGTGCAGCCTTTTCTTTTGAGCATTCCTTCTTGGGAAGCTCCTCACTAGTATAAATAGGGTGAACAGTACCATGAAAGACATCTGAATGATCCGCCATCGCTGTCCGGAAGTTCTGGCGAGCTCGATTCTCTGATCCTCGTCTAGCCGTCTACGGCATCTCTTCTCTCACTTATACATTCTAACCCAAAGTAGTCTTGCACCCACAATGTCCAATTCGCCCCATCTCTTCTTGGGTGTGAAGTTGAGGCACTTTCAGCCCCAATGTTCATGATCATGAAATTCTAACCTTATTTAAATTTTAAACTATTACATAAACAATCTCACTATCTTCACTACTTAAACTACATCAAGTCATATCCACTACTTTATAACTACTTACTCCACTATTGACTGCACAAATCCATTTGGTTAAATGCTAACATGAGTACTTGCTAAGACAAGAAAAAAAAACTTATTTATTAACCAATAATAACTAACTATTACTGAAACAAAACCAAGTTGATGATTGGTGTTGTAATTTTTAACATTACTATATATGAAAATGTTGTTTGGTGCATGAAATTTTGAACTAAATATTATGACTCTTTGATATATTGAAACTCTTAATTGAAATGCTTAGAGGTATCTGGAGCAATTTTTGTTTACTTTCTATTCAATTGTCAATTTTTAAAATTGAAAATTTTATTGACGATAAATTATTGACTTTTTTTGTCTGCCAGAGGTTGGTGAGACTGTCCTTACAATTAAGGGCCCTCAAGGGAGAATCAATAGGGCAGTCTGGGGACCTTTAAATAAAACTATTATAAGTGCTGGTGAAGATGCAGTAGTCCGAATATGGGATTCTGAGGTGTGTATTTTTTTGTCGGTTTGGGGGTTATCATGTTACATTGAGTTTCTATCTTGAAGAGTTAATATCACATGCCAGCATTGCCATGTGCCATTATTATGTTTTTGAATTAAGATAGGTATTTAAATATCATCCATAATTTTCTTTCCGTGCTAAACTGCATGTTTGAAGCTGGATGTATTTGGGATTGAGATGCGAAAATCACCTTGCCAAGAACCAATGAAAATTATGCTACTCCAATTCTATTACATTGTGAACTTATTTTTATTCAATTGTTCATGTTGCTGGCACATACATTGGTTAAGACTATATCCATTTTCTGTAAGATTACCAAATGTTATTTTGTATTTGCCCATCCTTTAGACCATAACTATAGCTCTATGTCAGTTGAAGTGATTCTCATTACCTTACACCTCTGTACTTTTATATAGAAAAATGCTTATTGGAATGGTTTTGATTAATTGCCACCATGTTCTACCTGTGTTGTCTTTAAAGATTATTATGCACAAAAATTGGCTTTCTGGATTTGTTAATGCTATGCATTCCCACTTGAATTCAGTGGGAAGAGCATGGGTCCCCATGCACATTTTTTTTGGTGGGGTAGAGATCCTAAAATGTGAAATCACAACTGAGTTTTAACTTTATGCAATTGATAGCTGTGATGAATTTTATAGTGTCACACAGACATTATGTTTTATCTTTTAAATTACATTTGATTGCATATATATGATGGAGTTGTCTTTCTTGTTCCTTTCAGATTTGCTTAATACTTGATTTTCTCCATGTTTGTAGACTGGGCAGTTGTTGAAGGAGTCGGACAAGGAATTGGGTCATAAAAAATCAGTTACCTCGCTAGCAAAATCTGCTGATGGGTCTCATTTCCTCACTGGTTCCTTGGATAAATCAGCCAAGGTTTGTTTCTATAACTCATTGTTTTAATGTTATATATTCACTCTGTTTTAATTGTCTTACTGATTTTGTTTATTTTTGTCCTAAGTTATGGGACTCAAGAACGTTGACTCTCATCAAGACTTATGTGACAGAGCGTCCAGTAAATGCATGTGCTATATCTCCGCTTCTTGATCATGTAAGCAATCATTATTTATTTTATGTATTCAAATCATTTTTTGAAGCATCCTGTTAGGGACCTATTCAAGCGGTGGCTGGAGTAGTTGTCGGAGGTGGAGACGATGGTGGTGGAGGATACAACGGAGCCTTAATCGCGGCTGCTCGTTAGAGGAGAGAGCCACCAATGATCTCACACAATAGATTGAGAATAGACTTCTTCTTACTTACCCATACAACTCACCACATGCCTTTATATAGACTTACAACATATAAAGAGACAAGCAACAATAATGACGCCTAATACTAGGCCCGGTGCTCGAGGCCCCTACATAATGATAACACCTAGACACCTAGATAATAGAGATAATCATAATAGACGATACACAGCCCATAACACATCCCTGTGTTAATATTGTAATATTGTGCATGAAGCTCCCAATAAAGCAAGGCTCAGAAGGATTTTATACTTGTGACTTTATTAGGATTCAAACCCCGACATCTATATTATAATGAAGGGTATTAACCAGCGCTCTCAGCAGCATCACTATGTTGATCTTAACATCATATTCTTTTCCATGTTATAGCTCACCTTTTTGCAATCAAATGTAATTACTATTGAAAATAATGGTTGGGGGAAAAGAAAGAATGGATGTAGTTACTTTGTAAGTCTAATGGGATGCTGTAGACCTGTAGGAAAGGAAGCTTATGGTAGGAAAATTAGTACTCATGCAAAACAAGAATTGTGCATGATTTTATTTTGATCCTTGTTGATTTTTTTAATTACTATTGAATTCTTTATTGGGGGATTTTATTATTTTTGCGACCGATCATTTAGAACAGTATTTTAGCTGGAAATTCCTTGTAAAAAGTGTTTTGGTTTACTAACATAATAGATTCGCGATCCCTTCGAGCTTGTAGGTGGTTATTGGTGGTGGTCAGGATGCATCAGCTGTTACAAGAACTGATCATCGGGCTGGGAAGTTTGAGGCGAAATTCTTCCACAAGGTTAGCTTCTAATTACTAAAAGAGGAATTACCAAACCATTTGGCAATTTACTCTTTAGAGTATTTCATACTGATTTTATAATATGGGCTATTTAAAATACTTGATGCCCCTTGTCACTTTTTTATGGAGACTTTTTTCCACTCCTTTTGGTTATTTGCTGCAGATTCTTCAAGAAGAGATTGGGGGTGTAAAAGGTCATTTTGGACCAATAAATGCCTTGGCATTCAATCCCGATGGAAGAAGGTATATTTTCTCTCTCCATTTCATGTTTTTTGCCATTTTTCCTTTTTAGCTTCTGAGGATTTTAGGAGCCTAATACTGAAGGACATAAATTGTTAGAACTCAGCCTTTTAGTTAGTAGTTACTTTCAGCAGCATTTTAAATAGTGATTGTTGTATTGGAAATTATATTTTGTTCTTCCTCTTTTTTTTGAGTTGATGCTTTTTTTCTATTTGCTCCATAGAACATTTCTAATTTTCAGGGCCAATGTTTGTAGGAAATATCAGATGAAAACATAAAATTAATTCTTCTGGTAGCATCAACTGAATGCCAAATTTGGACTTAAATCTACTGTTTAGGATATATTTGTGGAAGAGCTTTTTCAAATAAGCTGTTTGGAAGAAGAACAGTTGTTCAAAAGCTATTTTTGAGCTCAGCTTTTAGTGTAACAGCGGTCACTATTGCTGTTATCTAAGATGACAATAAAATAATAAAGAGTAGTTTGATTGAAATCCATTCGTGAGAATCTTGAAGAAAATTTTTGTGGAAGACAGGCCGTGAAATAGTGAGGTTTATTGTAGATTGATAAAAGAAGTTCATGTTAGCTTTGAAGAAAAAATGAATAGTAAATCTTTTGTGAGTAATATTTAAATGGTTTGGCTAACTGATGTTTGAGCGAAAATTAGAAGACTGATGTTAAGCGATTGAATTGAGGCTTCATATGGCACGGCAGTAACGGTCGTGAGCGTGGTGGTTATGAACAATCGTTCATGAACGCCTTGATTGTGGTCAAAACTAGTTTTCTTTTCTTTTATGTTCAAAACTAGTTTTCTTTTCTTTTCTTTTATGTTCAAAACTAGTTTTCTTTTCTTTTTTTTTATGTTCAAAACTAGTTTTCTTTTCTTGATTGCGGTTATAACGGTTGTCATGCCAGTCATACATTCTATGACGGCGATGTTTTTGTCCAAACTCACCAGAGTAAAAACGCTGTGCCAAACGGAGCCTAATTTTGCACAGGATTGGGGTAATTATAATGAAGACGATCTTTATACTTGCGGTGGATCAATTTGATTTTGTGCCTCGTGGATTCGTTATATGAGATATATTATAAATCGATCACTAATTATTAAGTAATATTTCTATAAGCAATGTTTAACTTGATAAGTTGCAGTATTTTTCTTGTGCTGATTAATGTTGGGGTTCATTATTGTTTTGATTAGCTTTACGAGCGGCGGAGAAGATGGTTATATCAGACTGCACCACTTCGACCCCGAGTATTTCAACATTAAAATGTAGATCCAGCAATGCTGCCATCTTCCTTCTCCCGCGGACTCGATCTTTGTAAGCTAAGCAAGTTTTGATTCTCGCCTCAGTTGTGATCGGATATGGCTTAGTTTTGCCTTGTAAAGAATCTTTAACTCTAAGATTTGGTATTTTAATCAGGTGATTGCTATGTTTACTATTATTTCTGTTATAGAAACAGTCTTTAGAGCATGCACAGCTTCGATTCTGTGGTTTCAGTTCATACTTCTTCTTTTTTCGCCTTTCAGAAGTCGGTTTAAAATGAGGCGCTTGAATGTTTGTGGATTTAACTTGGGTTTGTAGCTTCTTGAAACTCTATGGGTAGTTGTAGTAGAAGAAGATATAATTGGTGATAAAAATAAGGCAATTGCTATTCGCAGGCCATTAATGTCTATCTGCAGATCAATTTTTTCTAGTTTACAAATTGTTATCTGCAGATCAATTTTAGACTTGAGCATTCGATATCTTTGTTCTCCTGAGCAGGGCCCGATAACGAAGGAACATCTCTGACGACCTTCTAAGCACTTCAATGTGTGCACGAATCGTGATTCGTAAAATAAATGTGTGGATAGAGACCGAGTTGAGGAAGAAAGATGATTTCTTCACCATTCATGCGATTTCGGTTTGTTTGGGAGAGCGCAACCCTAGCTATATAAATCTTCACAAATAAACCCTAGCTATCTAAATATTTTTTACAAAAAAAATAACAAAATATTAATGTTGGTATTTTTACAATTATTTTAAGTAACAAATTATCTATATTTTGATTAATGCTAAAAATAATACGACCGTAAAATCATGCCGTAAAATGATAATCCGATCGGAAAATAATAATCCGACCGCAATGCATGATTTTACGGCTGTATTATTTTCAGCAATAATCAGACTATAGATAATTTGATACTTAAAATGATTGTAAAAATACTAACATTAATATTTTGTGATTTTTTTATACCAAAAAATTATTTAAATGTCGAAAAACGTGATTTAGTGCATATAATGGACCATGGTGCACACAGAGCTACATGCGTCGAACGCACCGAAAAATTTCTCGCCAAACCGAGCTTGTCTCCAAGGTTTTTGATGGAAAACTCTTTGAAGCCCCCCTGGCCTAGTCCTATGACTTAGCAGTTGGACCAATTGGATTAGCTCTAGCCAATCTAGGCCCAGCTAAGCCCCAATTAGCGGGAGTTGAAATACAAAAAGACCTACAAGAAAAATCACAGCACCAGCTCCATTGTGACCCCGGTAAGTGCCGAGGCTCTTGCCATTGTCGGTAACCAAACGGTAGGGTTGCGATCTTTGGCGCAGGAGAAGTGGAGATCGCCCTCGTAGTTGTACTTCAAGAAAGTCAAGGGCCTCCCGTGCCCTTTCATCAATATCAGATTCATCTTTCTCCGTCACTTCCCTGCGGCTCCCTCTCCCCGCTCAAAACCGATGCTCTTCCAAGAAAAAAACTTGGTCATTGATTTAAAATAAAAATTAGTATCGCTCTTATTTTTTCCCAGGCAACGAGAGTACCTTCGCCCGCACGATGGTGTAATGGTGTGCACGGGCAGATGTACCGTCGTGATCGGGATACTGTCGCGGCTGCACAATGTGCCCATGTGCACTGTCAGTCGCAAGCGTGTGTGTGCATGCGTGTGCGACCAAGCCAAAACTCAAATCAGACCAATATAATTCAGTCCGATTTTAAGTAGTTCCGGTTCAATTCCGGCGCAATTTACAATTCTAATTCCTAAGTGGCAAGCTTGATGCATCGCAAAAAAGACTACTAGTGGAAAAAAAATGAACAAGAAAACTAGTGATAATATTAGATATTAAAATAAAGTATACTTTAATTTTTAAAAAAATATGAAGAAAGCCATTATATGTAACATTTGAAAGCACGATAAGCAACTCCTAAAAATATTCATAATCATCAGAATGTCATGATATTTCAATTTTTATTAGGGTCCGTTCGTTTGGACGGAATTGGAATTAAATATTGGTGGCAAATTCCAATTCCAACGTTCGCCTAATAAACAATATTGTTGAATATTGTGAAATTAATCAATACTTTTGTTCATTTGTTAAATAAAATTCAATTTAAGAATTGAAAAATATTACGAAAAAGCTAATATTTATCACATATATCATAAACAAATGTATGTCATGATGACGATTTTTTCGCCCGGGAGCAATTTTTTCGCACAACCGCGATTTTTTCGCCTGAGCGCATATTTTTTGCCCGGGCTCATTTTTTCGCCCGGGCGCGATTTTGTGTCACGGGCACAATTTTTTTGCCCGGGCGTAATTTTTTCCCAGGGTGCGATTTTCCACCCGCCCAGCCGAAAAAAGCTCGCATAGACGATAAAAGCGCGTCCCGGCAAAAAATCGCTCTCCGGTGAAAAAATAGCGCCTGAAAAATAGCCCCCGAGCAAAAAAATCTCGTAGGGTGAAAATAACTCGCCCGAGCAAAAAATTGCTCCCAGCCAAAAAAATCTTGCTCGAGCGAAAAAATTGCGCTCGGGCAAAAAAATCGCAACCTCACGAAAAATCGCGTATGAGCGAAAAAATCGCGCAGGGGCGAAAAACTCTCCCCTGGGAGAAAAATTCGCGCCCGGGCGAAAAATTCGCGCCCAGGCGAAAAATTCGCACCCAGCCGAAAAAATCGCGCCCGGGCGAAAAAACGCTCTCGTGGGAAAAAATCGCGCCCGGGTGAAAAAATTGCGCCCGGGCGAAAAAATCGCACCCGGGCGAAAAAACGCGCGCCCCGTCAAAAAATGCGCACCCGGGCAAAAAACGCTCGCCGGGGCGAAAAACGCGCGCCAGGGCGAAAAATTTCCGCCCGGCCAAAATTTGGGCGTCCGGGCGAAAAACGCGTGTCCGGGCGAAAAACTCGCGTCTGTGCGAAAAACTCGCGCCCGGGCGAAAAGTTGTGCACCCGGGCGCATAAAGACGCGCCCGGGCGAAAAATGCGCGCCAGGGCGAAAAACGCGCGCTAGGACAGAAAATTTCCGCCCGGGCAAAATTTGGGCGTCCGGGCGAAAAACACGATGTTCGGGCGAAAAATGCGCGTTCGGGCGAAAAACACGCGTCCGTGCGAAAAACTCGCGCCCGGGCAAAAAATTGTGCGCCCAGGCGCATAAACGCTCGCCCGGGCAAAAAACGCGATAAATCGAGCGTGCCAGACTCGCCCAATTTCGATATGTCTAGCTTGATGTTGTGCTTAGGCTAAAATTAATTCCATGATATTCAACTCAAATTTCAATTGTTAAAGGTACCTAACAAGCGAACGACATAATTGGAATTCGACGTCAAATTTTTATTCCAAGTCTTCAATTCCGTCCAAACGAACGGGGCCTTAGAGATTCTAAAGTTAGACAAATATATACCTCACAATTCACATACTTTAAATTAAAGAATATATTATTATTGGCAAATTTATATCATATTATGCTTTTTTATCAATACATGCATAGAAACTACGCTCATAAAAATGCCTTAACGCTGGGCAATGTTTTCTATGGCTTCAGGCCGAATTTTTTGTGCACAAGCTTGTTTCCAGATTTAGAGACAAACCTGCTGCAATGATGACACGTGGCAACCTTCAAATTAAATATCGCGCGATTATTTGGTAAAAAATGTGTCCGTCTGTCTCTACAGACGCTAAAAGAACAAAAGATCTCATGTTTGTTCTTTTTGAACCCTACCCTACTTCTCGACAGTATCGAACTACATACATAGGCTTTTTTGTTTCAATAACGAAGGATCGTGTTCCGAAAAATGAGGTAAGCTCTAACACTCATCTCAACCTTCTTCGTCGGCATTGAATATCACGATGCCATGACAATTGGTTCTGCAATCCAAATGTCAAAAATTATCTTCAGAATCTGAGGCCAAGAACTAGTGGGCGTGTACAGATCATGCATGCGCTGTGTAATGGGAGCAATATTCGATCGTTGCTCGAGCAAAAGCAACTGTTGAGCACTATTACTATCACATATTACACACAAGAGACCAAATGTAAAACCCTTATGCAAACTCACATAAATGCACATACAAGCCGTTCGGCACGGCGGTGGCGATGGTGAACGCAGGGTTAAGAACCGTCGTTCGTGACATGCCTTCGCCTACGAAAATCCATCCATTTTATGTTCAGAATTAGTTGATTTTCTTACGGGCAATCATAACCCGTCGTGTCAAACACATTTTTCATGACAATTTTGTCCCAACTCACCGAATCAAAACGACACGTCAAACGGACGACATTTCGTAACCACGTTCACGACTGCCGCCTCCGTGCAAAACCGACCCTTAACCAGGAGATATTAGAAGAACTGAGAACATATTTTGAAATCATACAGAGGCCTACAGGATGCCAATCAACTAACAGCAAAAAAAATTAATTAGAACTATTGCTAATAAATATATCCAGAGAGTCACAAGCTGGTCCATCTTGAAAATGTTTCTTTAGATTGGATGAACCAATCCCATTTTTTTAATCTATAAATCCCAATGAATTGTTAATCTCCAGTTGCGTCGTCCAAGAAGCTTCCGGAAGCAGAAATTTGCCGTAAAAATTGTAGAAGAATTCCTCTCAGAAAGGAATGCTCCCTTCGTGGAGCGGGGGCGGGTAGGGAGTCAATGGCAGCAGCTCCTTCCTAATTGCAGCATTTAGAGGTTTCGTTACAGGATGTTCGGAGTTAAACATACTAAAGATTGATCTTATTAGCCCTGGCGGCCTGAACCTGGTGGTCCGATTGGACCACAGAATTTCAAGCCGCGCGGTTGACTCTCCAATTGGTCAACTGGGCTCTTTAGCGCCGCCTCATTTGAATCACGGCCGTGTAACGGCCCGGATGATGCAAAGCCCGCTTTGGGCCTTGAGGATAAAGCTAAAGCCGTGCGTGCGGGTCAAGACGTAAAGAGGACAATTCCCCGCTACCTAGGTTCACCCATGGAGGCTAATTGCAACCCCCTAGAGATGTAGCCTAGATATTCAGCTTGCCTTAAATCAACTTGAAGCTAGCTCAAATTTAATAAAGATGACTAAAAATCAAATTATTTTCTTTTTCACTTTTTATAATGTTTTAGCTTGAAACTAGGGTAGAACAATTTTGTACCTGCTTAAAATTGACAGGTGGGCGTAATTCCCATGATCTTGAGCTGTCTTGGAGAGAACTCTTTTTTTTCAACTGCTCAAAATCACCATTTTTTTCGTGGAATCAAATGTACTTCGATAGCCATGGGATTTCTGAGCAGTCCTTCAGTGCAAAGGTAACATCTTCGCTGCAGAAGACAACATTGAATGCAGAATAAGCTCAAAGAACATGGCGGCAATTATTAAGAAAACCAAGTATATATGACTGACTAGCATTTGTAAATATTTGTGAAATCAATAGAGGAAAAGTCGGGAGGCGCTTTTGCGTCCGAGCATCGGATTAAGAGGAGCCGTGAGATTACTTTCAAGTGCAATACATTTTTGCGTGGGAATTCGGGCTGGCCACGTGGCCTGATAGCACTAGTCCGGGTTCTTCTCTCTCCATCGGACGCAATAACTTATCCAAATTCGGCATGCAACATATGCCCAGCTCACATGAGTAACATCTTTTGGCTCAAGAACATAGTATATTGTGAGGAAAGAAGAAAAAGATTTCATTGAAAATTTGTCAAATAAAGGAAACTACTACACATATGACTGATGGAAAGAGTATCTACCTACTCTTCGAAAATTACTCGTTGCTTCACAATTTTTTTTTACTCGTTACTAAATCCCCAAAGTAGATTCAAGGTTAAAACCCATAACATTCAGAGCTATAGGGTAAATTACTTCAGAAATATTACCTGAATTCCACAGAACTATGCTGCATACAATTTAAATTTCTCAATCTACACATTAAGCTAAAATCTTAGTTGTAGAACTACGTTTCTGGTATAATTGCTCACGTCCTTGAACCAAATACGATAAAGTTCTGTTCATTTGGAGGGAACTGGGAACTAGGTACTTGCAATTAAAATCTTTGAGGGTTCTGTTGGGCGTGGTTCCCATCCTATGTGGAAAAGACCACTCATTTTGAACGCCGCAAAAGTGACTTCAATTTGGGTTCCCTCGTAGGTGGAGCAATTCGCGATGATGACGTCAAGTAGTCTAATTGGATGAATAAGGAATGAAACCTTAACTCCATCCCACGTGAATCCTTCGTCAGCTGAAAGAAGGAAATTAATGGACTCCGATTTTCCCGCAGTTTTCTCGGAATTGGGATTTCCACGTAAAAATTTATCATCACTTCTCATTTTTGTGCTCATTTTTTTGTGTTGCATCCCGCAAAGCGTTCGGGCAGATACTCTCGCTTGAATTAATTGCGGGTGCTTAGGTTGGGTTTGCGCTCTTAAACCCAGAAAGTGGTATCAAAGCCAGATTCAGTTGGCAAAGCAAATATCGAGTTGTTCTATCATAGATTTTAAGACGACTTCATCAGATATTTCGGTCTTGTAATTTGGTGCAGTAGTTTACAATTATTGGTCCTCTAGCTATCCTCTCTAGTTACATTCCCAGCAAGTGTTATGCTCAGGTTAGATTTGCGCTCTTAAACCCAACAAGTGGTATCAAAGTCAGATTCAGTTGGCAAAGCAAATATCGGGCTGATCTATCAGAAATTTTAAGACGAGTTGATCGGATATTTTGGGCTTGTAATTTGGTGTCGTAGTTTACAACCGTTGGTCCTCTAGCTATCCTCTCTAGTTACATTCTTTGAAATAGTCGGTTCAAAGAACTGAGGTTAGTCCGACTAATTGACTGAGCACGATGGATTCAAGTTCGGATTCAGAGCAAATTATGAATTAAATGGCGTGAATTATCATCAGTGGAACTTACTTATAGATGGTCACATTTACATGAAGGGTTGGCATGCTCTAATCTTCAAGAAGATGCCAAAGGATATGGATTCAAATAAGTGAAAGGTGGAGAATCGAAAACTGTGGTCATCAGACGGTTCGTCAAACAAAATGTTTATAACCACGTGGCCAGCATCGCATATACGAAAACTCTCTCGAAGACCCTAAGATGTTGTATGCCAAGAGTACTAGTATTAACAAATTGTATTTGTTGAAGAAGCTATGAGAATTCAGATATAGAGAGGGATCATATATCCTAGATCATGTGAATTTCCAAGGGATCATTGATTCATTGGTAGCCTCACTGCAATGAAGATGACGTTCAAGAAGGAAAAATCAATGTATTGCGGTTGTTGAAGTCCCTTCTAGATTCATGGGAGATTTTTAGAGTTTTTTAATCAATTCTTCTCCCCAAGGCATTATCACAACGGAGATTACCGAGAGTAACATCATGAATAAAGTAAGAAAAAAAGTCTCCAAGGCACATCAAGCTCTTCATCACGAACTGATGTCCTCTACATTGAGCCCGGGGAGAGAAGTAGAAGAAAGAGAGAGAATGGGTCATATTCAGATATTCCGTTATTCCCTCAAGAATGATTAGAAGAAGGGAGCGGCTACAAATGAGAAGGATGATACCCACACTATAGCTACTACATCTATAGAGGAGGACATCATTGTTGGAGATGGTGTCATCGTTGCCTCTCTATGATGACAACATTTGGATTGTGGATACATGTGCATATGCACATGTCACACACACCAGAGAGTTATTTGTTACCTACACCGTCACAACTACGGGGTGCTTAGAATGAGCAATGGAGACACCTCAAAGGTTATTGGGAGATGAGACACGCATCTGAAAACCAGCACTGGAGGACTACTTATCTTGAGGGATGTGCGGCACATTCCTGACATCTGCTTCAACTTAGTCTTAGTTGGGAGACTAAGTGATGAAGAACACCATAGTGTCTTTGGTGGAGATTTTTAAAAATTGATTAGAGGTTCTAATGATAAAAGGAAAGTTAAATCTAAAGCTCATTTTGTTATTATAATAAACAAATAATGTTAGTTGCATTTAGGAGTTATAATTTTTTCTTTTTAAAAAAACGTGGGAAAGTCTTTTGTATTTTAGAAAAGCTGACTCTTATCACAATATGCAGAACGATCTGTCAAGTCCAAGCATATCTACAAACTAGAGTAGCATATGTATTTCCCAAGTATCAGGAATGTGTCGGTACTTGAAACATACCTGGTATGGGTGCGCAGCTCTTATGGAAGCAACAATGCTTCATAGCCTAAAGATATTCAGGCCAACACCGTTAGGAACGGGGCATCCACTTCCCTATGGCACGGGAGATTGGGCTATATCAACCATATGGGATTCAGATGTCTCGCCTCGAAGAAGATGAGCATTGATCTATTTGTGGATCAGTTGGAGAGGTGCGACCATTGCATGGCAAAGAAATAAAATCGAGTATCTTTCCAAAGTCACACTTCCACTAGGAGATCCGAGCATAACAACTGTTGCAAAACTGCCAAGTGGTCGCGCAAGTACTCTCGCTTGAATTAATTCTAGGTGCTCAAGTCAAATTTGCGCTCTCAAACCCAACTGGTGCAATTCTAATGTCATTGTTCGGTGACAAAATAAAGGAAAATTTTGAAAATCATACTGTTTCTAATGACGTCGGAATTAGGCTAATCTTAATTGCAATATCTAATTCTAATTCGGTCCAAACGAATGGAGCCTAAGAGATAAGGGACAAGTTTTAGCACCTTGGATTTGTCCCGGCGTTGATAAGGGAACATTGCGGTCACAACCACAACCCGTTTGATGCCCAACCAATCCCTGGCATTATCCACTCACATAGGGTAATTTGAAAACTCCACGGGCTCATGCACCAATATTATCCTCAATTAATATTGATAGTACCTCAATTTACTATATTGATAGTACCTCAATTTCGACACACATTTGTTATATGCTCCACATGTACGTGTTATGCGCAATTTTTTAGACATTGTCAAATTTTGGACCATATCTACTATTATGGATTAGCTCGACAAGAAGGAGACACATATGGCACGTCTACACAAGGCGTGCGAAGGTGACTCACTAAGCATGCATCGGTTATTTTCAACTTTTAACTTCCTAGTTTATATGTATTTTTCTATTATGGTACTTCTCTAATTTCGGCTTGCAACTACTTATGCATTGAGTAAAGAACTCATGTAACGGGATGCAGGAACAAGTCTAGAAATTGAGCCCTACGCTGAATTAGTCCCTCCTCTTTTCCCTGTCATTTTTCCCGAAGCTCAATTCTATCGTTATGGAAGATCCCTCGGAATTGGTCCAACTCTGTCTATCCAACCAATCTTTGAGCCCCCAGTAAACCCACACTAACGCCTCGGTCTCCATTTCCTCTGAGCTTTCCTAGGCCTGTACTGACAAGGCACGACCATCACTTCCCGGCAGCAGCTCGTCGCATCCACCTAATCACAACCTTGTCTCTGCATTTTTATCGGCGCATACCTAACTAAGCAGTTTCTTCTGACGGCCAGAACCAATCGCTTCCATCCAGGATTAGACCCGATGATGCGCCCTCTGCACGTCCAAGCCCGCCTCTGCACCCAACACCCTTCCACCATCAACCAAGCCACGAATCTAGCCCTTCTCGTGAGGGTGGGGTTCACCACTAGAGCCTTGAACGCCTACCCTTCATTTATGTAAGGGCATATCAGGATTCAGGACCACGTATGATGAAACTGCGCAACGAGCTACCCTCCCAGCCCATACTCGGGGCAATCGACAACAGAGAGTCAAAAAAAATTCTACCAAGAGTTAGTGATTTGACTCCAATTCTCAATTAACCCAGCATCAAGCTTCGGAGCGCGAGGCGACCCCGTACATCAACCCAACAACACTACATGAGCATACAGTGTACAATGACTCCTCTAGTTTTCCTTACTTTTCACTCCATGTGGCTTACCTCCTCAGCGAAGGAACCATAACATTCACCAACAACAAAAAGTTAGCGTCGTGTCGGTGCGACCGTACCAATATTAACATGTTCAGGAAGATGGATGAAATGACAATTTTATGTGAATTACTGAAAGGAGGACTTAATTGTGCATCATCGTGCATAAGTAGCTCATTCTAATAATCCAAGAGCTGCTCGATAAGCTGAGGAGATATTCACTATATTGGACCTCCATTCAGGATACCATCAAATACATGTTCAACCAGGAGACCACCGGCGGACCCATGTACAGGCACACCCGGGCACGTGCCCGGGTCTTAAATTTCGCGGAATGCTACAGAAGCCGCTGCCTTCTCGTTTTTTATCGCGAAATAGGGCTTTCTCGCTACTCCACCGCGCCCCTTCCACATCGACGACGCAGCGTGCCCTAATTCCTCGCTACTCCACCGCGCCCCTTCCACAGCAACGACGCCGACAAGAAAGGGAAACCTTATCGGCTTCTCCTCTCCTGGTCCGGGCGGCTGCGACTGAGTCTTCCTCGTTCTAACTTCCACAGCGCCGACGACTGCGACTGCGAGAGTGCGATTTTTCCTCCGTTCCTCGTTCTGACTTCCACAGCGCCGACGACGACTGCGTGTACCCACCTGCGTCTTCCTCCAACTTCTGGTGATTTGGATTTTGCTCATTTGGATTTTGATTTCAGATTTTCAGGAGTTCTCAAATTTTGATTTCAGGAGTTCTCAAATTTCTATTTCACAGGTTCCTTGTCTTCGCAGTGTTCAGGCGATTTTGGTTTAGGGTTCCTCCTCCAACTTCGCAGTGTTCTGCGAGTCTTCCTCCTCCAACTTCTGTGATTTTTTATTCAGGTGATTTTGATTTTGATTTTGTATACACCGGCACCGGTTCAGTGAATCAGTGTTCAGGTGATTTTGATTTTGTATACACCGATGAGGTGCTCGGTGAGGCGGTGATTTTCAGGAAATTATATAAATCAGTTGTGATTTTGATTTCAGGTGTAGTGTTCAGGTGACAGTTCATAACATTATGAAATCAAGCCAGATCATTCCAAGTTCCAACATTCTGAAAATTCAGGTGACTGATAATTCCATGTTTATTTGTTAGTTGATGCAGTTCATTCCAAGTTTTGGCAAGTGTTGTATTAAGTTGTGCACAAATTCTCAATATGATTTCTTATTCCGTGTTTGCTTATGTTGTCAATTGTTAGGGATTCAGTTGTTGTTGTGATTCTGTGAATTGTGATGGAGAAGTTTTTTTCAAAATCCACATCAAAAAATTTAGAGTGCAAGAGACCTCAAATTGAGTTTAACTTAGAGAACTTACCCACAGATCCAGGTTTACGGCCACCAATATCAAATTATGAGGTCAATGTTCAAGATTCAGTAAGAAGATATTACTTACAAAATGGTCCATGTCAACCACGTTTAGCTCAATTTCCACAAACTGTAATGGGTCAAAAAGCTCGAAGATTTAATAAAGATTGGTTTACTGAATTTAAGGGTTGGTTGGAGTATAACGAAGCTAAAGATGCAGGATTCTGTTTGTATTGTTACATCTTTCCCCAAATGGTTGTGATCTAACTTTTATTACTCGTGGATTTAGATATTGGAAAGATAAAACTATACTTGAAAAACATGCTGGAAAACACAACAGTGCACATAATGATTCTAAAAGGATGTGTGACAATTTTATGGATCAAAAACAAAGTATTCAAATTGCATTTGCTAGACAGAAGGAAACACAAATTGTAGAATATCGTGCTCGTTTATGTGCATCCATTGATTGCATTCGTTTTCTGTTATGCCAAGGATGGTCTTTCCGTGGGCATGATGAGTCAAAGGAATCACTAAACAAAGGAAACTTTCTACAATTACTAGATTTTCTTGCTACACATAATGATGATGTTAAAGCGGTTGTGAAAGAAAATGCTCCAAGTAACTGTCAATTAATAGCACCGAAGATTCAGAAAGAAATAGTTTCCGCAATTTCAAGTGAAACAACAAAAACAATTATTACGGATATTGGAGAAGAGTGTTTTGCCATTTTAGTTGATGAATCTCGTGATATTTCAACTAAAGAGCAAATGACAATTGTTTTACGGTATATTGATACAAAGGGGTCTATTGTTGAACGACTTCTTGGTTTTGTTCATGTATTAGATACCACTGCATTATCATTAAAAGGAGCTATTGATCAGCTTTTTATGAAGCACGGGCTTAGTTTCTCAAAATTGCGTGGTCAGGGTTATGATGGGGCAAGCAACATGAATGGAGAGTTTAGAGGTCTTAAAACATTGATTATGCGAGAAAATGCATCTGCATTTTATATTCATTGTTTTGCTCATCAGTTACAGTTAGTGTTAGTAGCTGTTGCAGAAGGTCATTCTCAAGTAGCAGAAATGTTTTTCTTAATTAACAATGCATTGAATGTTGTGGGTGGCTCTTGCAAACGTCGCGACAATCTCAGAGCAGCAGAAATTGATAGAGTTGTCGGGGAACTTGATTGTGGAAATCTAGAGACAGGCCGGGGTTTAAATCAACCATTGGAAATTAAAAGGGCGGGAGACACGCGATGGAGTTCTCACTATGGTACTGTGTTGAATTTTATTCGAATGTTCTCATCTATTATAGATGTTCTTGAAATTATTGTAGTAGATGGAGTAGATGGAAATCAAAGAGGAGCAGCCAGCAATATAATCAAAAGTATATTGACGTTTGATTTCGTATTTATTCTGCATTTAATGAATTGTATTTTGGCAAAGACACATGAATTGTCACAAGCATTACAGAAAAAAGATCAAGATATTATTAATGCAATGAACTTTGTGCAATTGTCAAAACAATTGTTATTCAATTTCAGAAACATTGAACTAGAATGGAAGTCATTTCTTCTTGAAGTTACTATTTTTTGTGGAAAACATGTTATTGAAGTTCCCAACATGGATAGTAAATACGTTCAAGCTGGAAGATCAAGAAGAAATGCAAGAGATGCCACAAATTTTCATCATTATCGAATTGAGATTTTCAATACAGTAATCGATTGGATATTAAGCGAGTTGAATGATCGTTTTAACGAAGTAAACACTGAGTTACTTCTTTGTATTACTTGTCTTGATCCAACTGAACAATTTGCTAGATTTGATAAGCACAGATTGATTTGTCTTGCAGAGCTATATCCGTATGATTTTGATCAATTAGATTTGTAGTTGCTTGAAAGTCAGCTTGACATGTACATTCTTGATATGCGATCAAGTAGCGCATTTTCTCATGTCGAAGGTCTTAGTGGACTTGTTTAAAAATTTGTGGAGCTAAAAAAGCATGATCATATTCAGCTGGTTTATCGACTTCTGAAGTTAGCATGTCTACTACCTGTTGCAACTGCTACAGTTGAGAGGATGTTCTCGGCAATGAAGATAATAAAGACTCATTTACGGAACAGAATGGGAGATGAGTGGATGAACGATTGCTTAATTGCTTATATCGAGAAGGATATTGTGAAAAATATTAGCAATGAGACAATCATCGCACGCTTCCAAAATATGGGTCCACGAAAAGTAGTTTGGATGGTATGTACTTTGATTATTAATATTGTTCTATGCATATATTTAAATTTTTGTTGTTTCCTTTTGTTTTTTTGGGGTCTTTAAATATTAATTTTAATAATTTGGAATCAAAAAATTTATCAAAAATTTATATATTTTACATGGTGCCCGGGTTGGATGAAAATCCTGGGTCCGCCGCTGCAGGAGACATCCACAAAACCTGGACTTATGATGGACTAAGTGTTCCTTGTCAAGTCTTTCGGTCTTACAAACGCCATAACAAAGTTCCAATTGACAAGGAACAATGCCTTTCGCCCAATAGTTTTCATTGATGACATGTAGTCAGTGTTGGTAAGATCATCCAAAGCACCTCTTTGCCACCCTAGAGACACCACAGCGATATTGTTTCTATGTCAACCCAAAGAAAACGTGAGTTCAAACATGCTCAGATTAGTTATTTGGGTCACGCCACCTCAACCCACAGAGTGGCCATGAATTAGGAAAAAGGTGACACTTGTGCTACAATGGCCTACACCTTGACTCAGAGGGCGGTACAATGCTTGGGACTCGCAGAATACTACTGACGGTTCATTCAACATAGTGATGGACAGCTAGACATCTAACCATTCTCCTTCTAAAGGAGGTATGAATAACCTTCACTTGAACTCTTGAGGTCGAGTTAGTATTCTGACAGTTGAAGCAGACCTCGGTCGCTACAACAGCCCTAGCCAACACGATTTCGCAAAACCCTTTGTCGTGGGATTAGATGTTTCTGGCTCTAGTTGGGGTTGTTCTGATGCAGAAGTATCGCCTTCTGACATACTTCAATAACCCTTTCTACCACCACTTGTGCTCAATCGACATATGAGAACGAGCTCTTGGCCTTAGTCTTGGCCATCCAACATTGATGACTATACCATCTGGGAAGATGATTTTTAGTGCGGACGAACCATCACAACCTGACTTACACCAAAATATCTCCACACCAACACATTATCTTTGAGTGACCAAGTTGTTGGGTTATGACATTACATGGAATTTTGCTGTGGTAAACATTGCTGCAGACATAGAGCGGAGGCTTCGTCACTCGTGCTAATCTCACATCTCATATGGGAGGAGGCAAATTCAATTGCACGGTCGTGTCGAGATCCTATCGCAGCTAAAATACCACCTCCACAGGGCCCAACAAAGGATGGCGTGGCACGCGAAGCAACGACACCATTCATTTCAGCATGGGTGACGCAATGCTTGTGAAGTTGAGGGCATACCGACAAACTTTAGTAGCCTCCAGAATGTATCCCAAGTTAGTGGCAGCCGCTCAGGCACCGCTTTGCAGCAACCACATGTGATGCTCTTGTGAATGTTCGCACACCACAATTGTTGCTACCGTCCAGTATACGTTCACATTTAAGATACCGTTGCTTGGGAATACTTAATTGGATTGTAAATCCCCATTTAGCTTTTTTTGTAAAAATAAAACATCTAACAACGCATAAAAACAATAAATTTGAGATTTATTTGACTAATTTTATGCAACAAATTTTGACCTTATTTTTGGGCTTATATTTTTTCACAATAGTTCAACTAAACAATATTCAAAACAATTTTGAGATTTATTTCACTTATTTTGTGCAACAAAGTTTAATTTATTTTTTAGCTGACTTTTTCCATTAGTTAAATAGACAAAAATTAAACCAATTTAACTCTTAGTTAATCTCTTGTTGATTTAAATCAATATGTAGTGTGTTGAGATTTGTAATAATTTTTCTTATTCCATTCAAGGGCTAACAGCTCTACCCAACAATATATACATCTAAAAAGGTATTCTCATTAACAAAAATTACAAATCTCTAAACTGTATTAATAAGTGTGCTTCAAGATGGATAATTGAGATGGGGTCCATGTTATCCAGGATGGATAACTGAGATGTTGATCTGGATGCTCTAGGATAGATGATTGAGATGGTGATATGTGGCAATGATCAAAGGAAATAAGCATGTAACACTTCTCTCGAGTTGGCGAATGGATATCTCTCATTGCCACCTTGCCCAGTATTCCTTGAAATCTTCTTATTGATAATCCTTTGGTAAGAACATTGATTTACTGATACTTTGCTAGCATATATGGACTGCTACAATCCAACACTCTAGTTTCTCTTTTATGAAATGTATGCCAATTTCAAAGTGATTAACTTTGTCATGTTAAATCAGATTTATGCGATATTGATATCTAATTTATTATTGCAAAAAGAGATTCATAGTTCCTACTCATAGAATTTGAAGATCGTCTAAGGCTTCATTTGGCGCGGCGTTTTCGCCGGCCGTTTGGACCAAACGCCGCCGGACAGCGGGAAAACAAACGGCCTCCGGCGGCGTTTGCTCCGTCTGCTCCCACCGCGCCCTGAGGAACGGAGCAAAAAGCTCCGTCTGGAACCCCTCCTCCCCACCTCCAGTTCGAATTCTCCGGCTCCACCCGCCGCTTGCTCCCGCCACCGCCGAATCAAACGAAGCCTAAGATAATTTTTACCTGTAGTAGTTCACAAGTCAAGGTGTCACCCGTCTTTGAAGGTAAGAATTAGCAGCAATGAAGACACTAAAGAAGCGGTGATAAAGGATGCAGCAGTGGAGTAGCAACAATGAAGTGTGCAGCAATGGAGAAGAGCAAGTAATGACAAAGTAAGTAAAAGATAGTCTTATCTCACATAACAAAACTCTAATATCATAAGAAATGTGTTATTATTTTTCTTATTTCATTGGGCAACTAGCCCACTGATATACAACAGTTTAAATCTAAAAAGATAATTTCATTACTAATAAATCTACAAAATTGAATTGATCAGTCTGATCTATAATGGAAAACTGAGATAGCAATTTGTGGGCTTCAGGATTAATGGGATGGTGACCCGCATGCTCCATGATGAATAATTGAGATAGCCATTCATGAAAGAAGGATCAATGAAAAAAGCAAGCTAACACAGTGTCTCGCAGGTGAAAAGTTCATTTAAATGGGCCTTGACAGATTAGTAGAAAAGATCAATGTTGTCTATCGCATATTTAAAAAATTCAAATAAGAATCAAAAGAAGAATGCACATTTGATTTAGTTTGTTTTAGTAAACTTATGACAATCCATTAATTAACCTGGGGAAATTGAGCTGCAGCTTCTGCAGTCTATGTTTTGCACCTTCCTCGGAAAGAATGATTCTGCACTCACCAAGCTTGCAACTGTAAGAAGAGGCAAAAAAAAACACAAATCTTAGTTCATACAAACATCATATTCACCTGCAAATACATGAAGTAATTCCAATAAAAGAAACAGCAAAATTAAATAGTAACCGGAAAATTGCAATGGCAAACCAAAACACAAAATTTGCACTCCCCAAAGCAGATGAATATGGATCAGACATAGACAGCACAAAGTGCATAAGATAACACACCAACCACAGAAAAAGAAAAAAGAAGAGGAAAAGAAGATTTATCTTGCACCTTAGCATATTCCTTTTTTAAAGTATTTGTTCTAATGATCCTGCTACACATCCTAAGGATAACATAATACGAATTTCATGCTTCAGAAACAAGTGGTATCAAGTTGGATTTAAGGACGGGTAGAATTTGAAATAGCCTATAAGCTAATCAATATGAAAATAAGAAACAGAATTCAAACCTTCACATTAAAAACAACATTGGAAATAATGTCAAACAACATATATAGCCATTATCAAATAGAAAAGAAAATCATATTTATATCATTATCATGATAGAGTTGTATCATAATTCCTGTCAAGAGCATATCAATGGAACATTTATGCAATCAATTTCTTTCCAAACAACAAAATACTATCAATGAACCTACTAACAAAAAATAGACAACAAATTCAATGAAACATTTATGAAATCAGTTAACCACTTACCCAACTTTCACGAGGGTATCCCATCCAGGTAGCAGTTCCCTGTTGCTTGAACAAATAGAGCAAATAGTAGTTGCCAACTGAAAAAAAAATTTTTGAACCAAGTATAAATGTACACATGCATGTGTATGAGGGGAAAGGGTAATGACTATTAGTGAACTAACATACATTATCTGAATAGCTTCCACCATTTTGCAAATCTAAGTAATTAAAGATCAATGTTGGATATAGTTTCTTAGCGCAAATCAATGGTGCAAGAAATTAAGGAGAAAGATATTAAAAGGTAACAACAACAACAACAACAACAACAACAACAACAACAGAACCCATATAGTCCCCAATCATTGGGGGTATGGGCGGGGGAAGATTGGAAACAGACCTAACCTTTGGCCCTATGCACAAAGTGGCTTCTCTCAGAGGAGAAAGGCCGAACCTTCGACAATAAATGCACAAAGTGGCTGCTCACAGATTACCACTGAAATAGTGGCCCCCTATACCGAAAGATATTAAAAGGCAATTACAAAAAAAACTTATCCTAAGATTACTCTATGTTTGCTAAAAGACAGATAACAAAAATAAGCTTGCAGCCACAATTAATGACTTGAATGGGAAATTCAATAACTATATTAATACATAAAAAGCTGAAAGCTGACAAGTTGCTTGCATAAGAAACAAGCCATCTGCAAAACTCAAGAAATAGCTTCAACCGTATGGTGATTGATGACAGCATTGTTGTAATGTAATTGCAAATTACATTGTCATATGATGTCCCACCACTATGCTAACAAGTTTTCGCTTTTGTAATTTACAAGAGCAGGCAAACTAAAAGGAGGAATAAAAAAATTAACCTTTTGGAAGGTGACCTCGCCGAGCCCACTGCGGTAGAGTTCGTGGACCATAGCTGCCAACATAATTTTGCTCAATCTCGAAGAGGTTTTCATTATCTGAGATTATAAGACTCTGCATTAGCTCCCAGAAAAAAATTGTTAAAACAGAAAGATGCAAAAATATGTGCAAAAATCATGAAAATAAAATATCTAATAACTATATTAATCTAAGTCGTACTATATGTATGTGTACTATCACTTATCAGCAGACAAATACTCATATAAGTTTTGACCTCCTCTAAGAACACAAGCCAAAAAGTGCATCCTCTAACATCAGAGAAAGTTACGCCAGGTTTATTCCCATAACTGTTAGGGCTAGGGAAAAGAGAGAGAGAAAGGGGGGGGGGGGGGGGGGGGGGGGGAGATTTAGAGAGGACGAGAGGGAAAATCCAGAAATTCCAAATATCATCCGGCATGCCAAAAAACAATAGGTCTCTGGCTTATATACTCGCCGGGCTCAACATAACGAAACCGAAACATAAATGATACTCCAAATGTAACGGACACAATAACTCCACTCGACACCTGTCGGCTAGGCAGACATAATATGTGTGCCGTGCTCGCAACGTCAATACACCCGCCACACTGGCGGTCGCCCCTCGCCTTCGTTCTCTCCGTCGGGGTCCGTAACAAATACCCTTAAAAAAATTTAGAAGTTTATAAAGCCACCCATTTTCTAACCAGATTAATCCTATTCTAGTTGGTTGTTTAGAACATTTCACAAAGTTATTTATAACTCACCTGAATATGTGGTGCTTGAAATACCTCGTGTATGGCGGATTCAATGTCATCCATACCAACAAGATGTTTCCCTGTGAAACAATTGCAAATTAAGCCTTAGATTTTACCACTTTCATTGGAGAAAATGTACTAAAAGAGGTTTAAAAAGAAAGTTAGAAGAAAATGCTAGGTGAAGATTCACAGATAACTGTAAACCTCGCTTATCAAAGGCGCAAGGCGCACCGAGGCGCAAAGGGCTCCTGGAGCCTAGGCGCAAGGCGCAGGCGCGCGCCTGAGGCACGTTAGGCGCAAAAATGAATTGGGTGCCCAATTCAATGAAAATCAGCCAATTGGGCACCCAATTCACTGAAAATCAGTTAATTTGGCATCCAATTCATTGATTTTCAGTGAATTGGGTGCCCAATTCGTTGATTTTCAATGAATTGGGTGCCCAATTCGCAGATTTTCAGTGAATTGGGTGCCCAATTCACTGAAAATCAGAGAATTGGGTGTCAAATTCACTGAAAATCAGCGAGTTGGATGCCCAATTCGCTGATTTTCAGTGAATTGACACCCAATTCACTGAAAATCAGCGAATTGGGCATCCAATTCGGTGATTTTCAGTGAATTTGGCACTCAATTCACTGAAAATCGGTGAATTGGATGCCCAAGTGCGCCTAGGTGTGCCTCAGGTGTCTGAGATCATGTTTTTGCCCCCTCCCAAAAAAACAGGTTGAAGAATACAGCTTGAAAAGCCCAGGCGCGCCTTTAGTGCGCCTGGGAGTTGGTAAGGCGCGCGCCTGAGGCGCGCGCCTGGGCGCGCCTGAGGCGCGCGCCTGGGCGCGCCTGAGGCGCGCGCCTGGGCGCGCCTGAGGCGCGCGCCTCGGCGCGCCTGATGTAACGGCCCGTAGACCGCCACAATTAAAAGTACTATCATAACCTGTTCTCATTAATCCATATGCGCATCAAAAAGGAATAGAAAAACATTTCCAACAGTTATACACAATGAGTATGCACATATAAGCCACAAAATACACTATTACATTTTTGTACACAAGTCCAAAGAAGTCCAAAAGTAATTATACATGGCTAAACATGAGTTTCTATAACGATAACATTATAAAAACTAAGTACAAAACTCCTAAGGAAAGGAGTTATTCTTCGCATCTCTAACGGTGACTGGCTTGCGACTTCCCTGTACCTAAAAATTTAGCATTTGAAACCGTTAGTCTTTCATAAAGACTAAGCGAGGCGCTATTTCTTTAACCTGCTATACAGTCAAGCATGCATAATATTATGTATAACATTTCTATAAACATTTCTATAAACAGGTAAAAGCAGTACTAAACAATGTGTACTATTCTAGCAATTGTATAACATGTACAGTAATCTTAAACATGTGTAGATACAAGAGTAAAGGAGTATTCCATACAATTATCATTCATAAATTCTACTCATTAGGAATTATTAGGGGCGAGTGAATCCATTTCATTTTTCATATACATGGTTCATTCATGTTTCATGCTTTGGGCCCACCCCGAAGGGTCTTCATGTTCCAAAACGAGTTTGGACTTTAACATATTTGTTACGCGTATTGAGGAGAAAATACTTGATACCTCCATAGAGGTCTCCTTGTCTATATATATTACTAAGGAACATCATAAGGAAATGATACACGATGTGGGACTAATGTGACATGCGCCTCATAACACTCCCCCTCAAGTTGGATCGTGGGAACTTCCCAGACCCAACTTCTTACATATAAAGTTCATTCTAGTCCCCGTAACCCCTTTCGTAAGAATATCTGCAACTTGATCTCCGGTCTTCACATGGGTGAGAGAAATAAGGCCTTCTTCGTACTTCTCCCTCACAAAGTGGCAGTCGACCTCTATGTGTTTTGTGCGTTCATGGAACACAGGATTGGTGGCTATCTGGATTGCAGCTTGATTGTCGCACCATAGAGGAGTAGGATCCTGAACTGGGTACCCGATTTCACAGAGGATTTGCCTTACCCACATGATCTCAGCAACAGTGTGAGACATAGCCCGATATTCAGCCTCAACACTAGATCTAGCAACTGTAGTTTGTTTCTTGCTCTTCCAGGAGACAAGATTTCCACCCATAAAGACTGTGAATCCCGTGGTTGATTTTCGAGTAGCTAAGCATCCTGCCCAGTCAGAGTCACTGTATGCTTCTAAATTGGAATGACCTCTATCCTTGTATGAGATTCCCAGACCTGGATCTTTCTTCACGTATCTGACAATCCGGAGAACAGACTCCCATTGGGACACCGTTGGAGCAGCCATGAATTGACTGACTTTACTTACTGCACATGCAATGTCCGGACGAGTCATGGTAAGATAGTTTAATTTTCCAACTATCCTACGGTACTTCTCGGGTGAATCAAAAGGTTTGCTTTCGGCATGAAGGCTCTTTTCCCCAGGTTCAAGTGGGGAATCCACATGGCCACAGTTAGACATTCCAAGATCGGATAGAAGATCAAGAGTATATTTCCATTGACAAATAAAGAGAGAGTGATCATCATGAGTAACCTCAATCCCAAGGAAATACCGCAAAGGACCCAGATCTTTTGTTTGGAAATTGGAGTGTAAGAATGCTTTGAGATTTGATATTCCTTCAATGTTGCTGCCTGTGATAACAATATCGTCGACATAAACCAGTAGAAGAATAGTACCGGCCGAGGAGTTCTGATAAAAGAGGGACGAGTCTTTAGTACTCTTGATAAGTCCAAACTGAGTAACCACAGCACGGAACCGGGCAAACCAAGCCCGAGGGGATTGTTTCAATTCATATAATGACGCTAGGAGACGACACACCTTGTTACGCTCCCCCTCAGCAACGAACCCAGGTGGTTGCTCCATGTAAACCTCTTCCTCCAAGAGCCCGTGAAGAAAAGCATTCTTGATATCCAACTGGTGTAAAGCCCACTGGCGGGAGGTGGCCAGAGAAAGAAGAATACGAAGAGAGGACATCTTGGCAACCGGTGCAAATGTTTCATCATAATCCACACCATAAGTCTGAGCATAGCCTTTGGCTACCAAGCGAGCTTTCAAGCGGTCAAGAGAACCATCTGCATTCACCTTTAGAGAATAGATCCATTTGCATCCAATCGCCCGCTTGCCGGCAGGTAAGGGGACCAGGTCCCAGGTGTTGTTGAGCTGAAGAGCTGTCAATTCGTCCTGCATGGCTGCCGCCCAGCCAGGATGAGCTTTGGCCTCTGCCACAGTAGAGGGAAGACAATATCGATCCAGAGTCGAGTGCAGGGCCGTATGAGAAGCAGACAAGCCCTTGTAAGAGCTAACATAAAGGGGATTCTCCCGACAAGTTCGACTGCCTTTCCGGACGGCAATAGGAACATCTGGACTGGCTGGCGTGAGGGTAGTAGGTACATTTTCAGGTGCTTCCGTAGGAACAGTCGTTGTATCATTTGAGGCAGAGGTAGGCTGAGATGGTGGCATCCCTGTACTATCAGAAGAGCGACGAGAGTAAACTTGCCCCCACAGGGGGGCCAACAGGTCAGTCGGCGAAATGATAGCAGGTTCATGCCGAGGGACTAAAAGAGCATCAAGAGAGGGGTCAGGACTGGGTGATCCATGAAAGGGGTAATTGTCCGACTCCAGGAAGACAATATCGGAGGAAATAATGTATCGTCGGAGATCAGGAGAGTAGCACCGATACCCTTTAGTCGTCCGAGAATACCCAAGAAAGATACATTTCAAAGCACGGGGATCAAGTTTGGAGACAGAGGGACGAGCATCCCGAACATAGCAAACACACCCAAACACCCGCAAAGGGAGGCGGGAGCCATCATGTTCAGGATACAGAGTTTGATATGGTGTCTCCCCCTGGAGGATGTGAGTGGGAAGATGATTAATAAGATGTGCAGCAGTAAGTACTGCATCACCTCAGAAGTGTTTGGGTACGTGCTTGTGGTGAAGGATGGCCCGGGTGACTTCAAGGAGATGTCGATTTTTTCGCTCGGCAACACCATTTTGTTGAGGGGTATCTGGGCAACTGGTTTGGTGGAGGATGCCTTTCTCGGAAAGAAAATTAGACATAGACTGAGACAAGTATTCCCGGCCATTATCAGTACGAAGACATTTGATACGAATAGAAAATTGAGTAAATATTGCATTCCAAAATGTTTGAAAAATAGAAGGCAACTCAGAACGATTTTTCATTAAATATACCCAAGTCATACGAGAAAAATCATCGATAAAAGTGACATAATATTTGTGTCCTAACAACGTAGGGACAGGACACGGCCCCCAAACATCTGAATGAAGTAAATCAAAAGGTGCAGAGACACGAACATCAAGACGAGGACTGTAGCTAACTCTGTGGAGTTTAGCAAATAAACAAGACTCACAATTGAGATGGGAGACTTTCCCAAACTCAGGATACAGACGACTCATGACCTGCATAGATGGATGACTATGACGATAATGAAGATCCAAGAATTTTGTGGAGGCAGCAGAACAAGCAAGGTGGGAGACTTCATCCAGCACATAGACGCCACCCCGCAGCTTTCCTCTACCAATAATACGGCTCGTCGACTGTTCCTGAAAAATGCAACCAGAAGATGTGAAAATAGCAATACAATTCAAATCATTTGTAAGCTTACTAATAGATAAGAGATTGTAAGCAGATTGAGGGACATGAGCCACAGAGGAGAGTGTCATGTCAGGGGTCACACTGCAACTACCAAAACCAACAATAGGAACTGAGGAGCCATCCGCAACTGTAATTGAAGCTCCACTATGGGGTTTGTATGAGTGTAAGATACCTGAGGAACTAGTCAGGTGATCAGAAGCGCCAGAATCAGCCAACCACTGGACCGGACGCTGTGAAGTACACACTGGCTGAATGGTTTGAGCCACAGCCGCATTATGAGTCGGGGAGTCAATCTGGAGAGCCTGCAGTCGACGGTACTCATCCTCAGATATTTCAACAGTTCTTGGACCCGGAGAGATAGAAGTGGCGTCGGCCAGGTGCGCCGACCGAGATGGAGCAGAAGGTTTGGAGGCCCAGTCCGGCTTCCCATGAATCAACCAACATGTATCTTTTGTGTGTCCCCGACGCCCGCAATGGGCACAATGTCTCGTGTCAGTGTCACGACCACGCCCAGATCGGCTCCCCCTACCAGACCCCCTGCCACCCCGAGATGCAAGAGCCATCGACTCTCCGGAGGAAGTATGTAGAGCAGAGGAAGAAGTACCAATGGATCCAGCTTTAGTAAGGCGATGGTACACACCAGCAGTTTGTAGAGTCGTAGGACTCGCCAGCATTTCAGTCTTCGTTGTTGAGAAGTGTGGGTCCAATCCATTTAAAAGCCAGAGGAGTACGAGGTGTTCACGTTGGGCCTGATGCCCTTCCCTGGTAGAGGGTATCTCCCACAGATCCAAGATCTCATCAGCTAGAACCTTCCATTCGGCGAAGTACTCGGTAATAGGACGCGACCCTTGCCTCAGCTCGGCTATTTTTGGGAAGAGTTCACCAAGACGAGAGAGGTTGTTCGCTTGAGAGAACATCATGTGTAGGGTATCCCAGAGTTCTTTGGTGCAGTCGCAGTTCTTGCACATTTGCTGGACAGATGGGTCCATAGAACTCAGGAGAAGAGCAAAGATGCGGCAATCATCACTATACCAATCATCGTATTATGTACTTCCCACGGCATGAGTTGGAAGTCGAGTAAGGTGGTGTGTGCGTCGGATACCTGACAGAGACATAGTAACCCCCTTCTTCCACAGTTGGAAATTGGAGGAGGTAAGGATGGTAGTAGCAAGCCTCGCGTTGGGAGGAAAAGTATTAGTAGAATCCCCGGAGGGAACGGTCGTCGGAGGAACCGACGACAGAGTGGTACTTGCCTCAGTGGAACCCATGGCCAAACTCAATGGAGAGAAAAACGGAGGAGGAACCGGTAGAGGCAGCGACTGAAGCTAGCACGAGGAAGCAGCCGGTACACGCAGGAAGGAGCCGCAGAAAGCAGCGGCTGGCACTAGAAGGGGCCGCAGAAACAGCAGCAGTAGGCAGTGGGAACAGTCGGCATCGCGATCGACTGCAGCAGAAGGAACGACGACGACATTACTGTTGGCGGAGGGGCGGCATCACGGAAGCATCGACGGAACAGGGACGGAACGGCGGCAGGCAGCGATCGGCGACATCAACGATCGGCCATGCCTCCGTCCCTTTCGGCGTGCAGCGGCGGGGTTTCAAACCAGGGGATCGGACGAGGCCGCAAGGGCGAGGCGAGAGAGAGAGAGCGGCGGATCGGGCGAGGCCGCAAGGGCGAGGCGAGAGAGAGAGCGGCGGGATCGAGCCCTTGAGCAGCGGGATTACGCGAGAGAGAGAGAGCGGAAACCCTAAACTTGCTCTGATACCATGTTACGCGTATTGAGGAGAAAATACTTGATACCTCCATAGAGGTCTCCTTGTCTATATATATTACTAAGGAACATCATAAGGAAATGATACACGATGTGAGACTAATGTGACATGCGCCTCATAACAATATTCATATATTCATTCATGTGCTAGCCGTTCATTCGCTCGTAATAAGACCTCGTGTCGACACGTTTACGTAACAGTGATTTATTTACTTTTATAATCCCCTCAGAATTTTCATTCGCCTGTTTGCCTTTTACAAGGCCATACATTCTAGCGAGAAGTAGTTTCAGTGATTTATAAGCATGCTTCATATCATCACATACCATAAACATATTTTTCCCTTTTTACATAAAAGTGCGTTTAGAAGAAAATATTTGAAAACTATGCATAGATTAAACAAATAGGTCTCACCGTTCCTTTTTCCCTTCCATTGTCATGCCCCACTTCATCGTCATGTCTATTGTGGGATGTCATCCTCTGATATCTGTTTAGCAATCGTATTAATAAAATGTTTACACTATTGGGGTTGCATCACATAATAGTTATAACGATGATTCCTAGGGTTGACGTAGACGAAACTATGGGACTTAAATGCAAACAACCCTCCCTGAATATAAGATAGACACATTTATAAGGGGCAGCATAAGGGACAATTATAATTACAGAAATGCTGGAGTAACATAAGGGACAGCAGCTGACCAAGGAACTAGCAGCTATTAGAGTATAACAATACTAACAGCAGTATAAAAAGTATACTACAGTAGTATTAAAACTATACTACAGTAGTATTAAAACTATACTAACAGCAGTATACAAAGTAAACTACAGCAGTATTAGAAAACAGCAGATATCTGAACCAGAAACAGCCGGCCAGCATAAGGGACATCAAAACAACAAAGTCTGCAACCTGTTGCAGGTACCAAAATTACAACAGCAAAGCTGATAAGAGCAGGAGTCGGCCAGCTCATAAAACAAAAGACCCAAACAAATTTACACTAGCATAGAAACAGGACTGCATAATGGGGGACTGTCTAAAAGAATTTTAACAGCAGTCACCAAAACTGCACATATGGACTGCATGGCCAGCATAACAAGACAACCGGGGAAAAACATCAAAAGAACAAACAGCAGCATCAGTTCTGAACTAGGGCAGACATCAACATTGAAATACATAAATAAATTTCCCCCACCTGGAACCTAAAAGAGCAGCAGTCATGCAGATCTGAGGGTAGAAGAAATTTCCCCTGAGTTCAACAATAAAAGAAATCCCCAATACAAAAATCTTAGAGCTCCTTCAACATAGCTAAAACTTACAGTGGATCTGAAACACAAGCCCCGACGAACAGAGTTAAAATCAGTCCCAGCAACAGCGCTTTCCAAACCCAGCAGTACACGCAGACGATATCAAAATCGAAGGGGGAGAGGAGTAGAGGTTCCGTGAACCCTAGCTGCGAAAAGTCGAGACCGAGAATAGAAGAATCGGCATTATCAAAGGTATAGATATATCCTCCACCGCCTAAACCAGCCAATCCCAAATAATCCACCCAAATGCTATCAGCACACCATCACAGCTGATATTAAAAATACCAATTGGTACTAGCCATCAGCACATCAACAATAAGAAAGCTGAATGGGTAATTGATATCAGCACATCCATAATCAGTATACCATCACAGCTAATAGCAATTGCTATTAGCACCTATATCATCACATGTTCCATAAGGAAGTCTAGTAATTCACCCTTAGGCCACAGGACAAGCCTAACTCAAAGTCCCAATAACATACTCACTTGAGGAAGCAACCTTATTAGCACATTAGTTCGTTTCACTGTTTTACGCTTCATCATAGGGGATAATTCGATTTAGTAACACATAAGAGATCATTAATGTAATGAAATGACTTAAAACTAAGAAAATCAATAAACACGAATATAAAACTTACGAGGAAATGTTGTGCGTCACAAATCTTCCCTCCTTGAAGCTTTTCGTCCCCGAAAATATTAGTCGTCATGTTCTTGAAATAGTAAAGGAAAGAGATTCAGCATATTATCTTCTCGCTCTCAAGTAGCTTCGTCGCGGGGATGACCTTTCCACCATATTTGCACAAAATTGACGTCGCGATTACGTAACTTTTTGCTTTGACGATCAAGGATTTGATACGGTTCTGTTGGGCTGGATAAATCATTGTTGATTTGCACATTTTCAATCGGAATAATCTTCTCTGGATCCTGTATGTATTTCCGCAGTGCCGAAACATGAAATACATTATGTAACCGTTGCAATTCTTCCGGTAGCTCCAGACGATAAGCTACTTCACCAACTTGCTCGATGATAGGAAATGGTCCGATGTATCGTGGACTCAATTTTCCAAGTCGTCGTATTCGCGTAGCTCCTTTACAGGGATTTATTGTAAGACATACTTGATCACCCACCTGAAATTTTACGAGGCGGTGGCGAGCATTAAAATACTTTTGCTGACGATCTTGAGCCACTTTCATTCTTTGCTGGATGAGTGCAATTTTCTCGTGCCACTTGTCTACCTTCTCTTTATTATATAATCGTCTTTCACCATCTTCAGCCCAGCTTAAGGGTGTTCGACATCGACGACCATACAACGCTTCAAACGGAGCCATCTGAATAGAAGACTGGTAGCTATTATTGTACGAAAATTCTACCAGTGCTAAGTATTTTTCCCATGAGCCCTTAAGGTCAAGCACCACCATTCGTAATAAATCTTCTAAGAATTGAATCATTCGTTCCTACTGTCCATCTGTTTGGGGATGAAACGCTGTACTGAATAATAGCTTCGTTCCCAAACGTTTATGAATTTGTCTCCAGTTATCTGACGTGAACCGACCATCACGATCAGATATAATTGTTCGAGGAATGCCATGCAGTTTAATAATTACATCCATATATAGCTCGTTTAATTTTTCAGGTGGTCCATCTTGACGCACAGCTATGAAGTGAGCGTTCTTCGTAAGCCGATCAATAATTACCCATATGCCGTCATGACCTTGTTTACTACGAGGCAATGCAAAAACGAAGTCCATTGCAATGTCCTCCCATTTCCATTCTGGTATTGGTAGCGGATGAAGGTAACCTCCAGGCTTTTGATGTTCAGCTTTCACAATTTGGCACGTATGGCACGACGCAATATACTTGATCACATCTTTCTTCATTCCAGGCCACCAGAAGTCATCTTTCAAATCGTGATACATTTTCGTTCGGCCAGGATGAATTGAGTAAGGCGTGTTATGAGCCTCATATAGAATATCTTTTCGCAGATTGTCTACATCCGGCACGCACAATCTCCCATTCATCATCAATAAGCCATCCTGTTCTGCAAAACTTTGGGTTTCTCCTTTCTTTACCTTTTCCACTATTTCCTGGAAATACACATCCTTTGGTATGGCGTCTACAATTTTATCCTTGAGTGAATACCTAATCTGTATCTGAAATAGTTGTGCCTGCTTATCCTCCACTGTAAAAATAGGAACTATCTCAATCTTCTCCAATTCACGTAAGAGATTTCTATTGTGCACTTTCACAGTTGAGAACGCAACAATAGTCTTACGGCTTAATGCATCAGCAACCACATTTGCTTTTCCCGGATGATATTGAATATCCACTTCGTAATCTTTAATAAACTCTAACCATCGCCGTTGACGAAGATTTAGTTCTTTCTGCGTGAATATGTAGTTTAAACTTTTGTGGTCTGTAAATATTTCACATCGCACACCGTACAGATAGTGACGCCAGATTTTCAATGCAAAAATCACTGCGGCCAATTCTAGATCATGCGTTGGATAATCTCTCTGCATCTTTCAATTGACGAGAAGCATACGCAATCACCTTTCCGTGCTGCATCAACACACAGCCTAAACCTTTGTACGAAGCATCACTATAAATTTGGAACCCGTCTGTTCCGGACGGTAAGGTTAACACCGGAGCTGTAGTTAATTTTTCTTTTAGTGTCTCAAAGGCCAACTGGCAGTTTTCATTCCACTGAAAGGGCACATTCTTCCGCGTTAACTGTGTCAACGGTAATGGGACTTTTGAAAAATCTTTCACAAATCTTCTATAATATCCCGCCAACCCGAGGAAACTCCGCATCTCTGTCACATTTGTCGGTTGCGGCCAGTTAAGAACTGCATCAATCTTTGCAGGATCAACTGCTAAACCCTGTGCAGTTACCACATGCCATAAAAACGATACTTCATTGAGCCAAAACTCACATTTTGAAAACTTGGCGTATAATTGATGTTCCTTTAATCGCTGCAGGGCTAAACGTAGATGTTGTGCGTGCTCTTCCTCAGATGTCGAATAGATGAGTATATCATCGATGAACACAATAATAAATTTGTCCAAATAGTCCGTAAACACGCGATTCATCAAGTCCATAAAAGCCGTTGGGGCATTTGTTAGCCCAAAAGGCATTACTATGAACTCATAATGTCCATACCTTGTGCTGAACGCAGTTTTAAAAATATCTTCCGCCTTAATTTGGAGTTGGTGATACCCCGATCGTAAGTCCATCTTCGAGAACACCTTCGCATTCACAAGTTGGTCAAATAAATCATCTATGCGTGGTAGTGGATACTTATTCTTTACCGTTAATTTGTTCAATTCACGATAGTCCACGCACAGTCGCATCGTTCCATCTTTCTTCTTAACAAATAACACCGGCGCTCCCCACGGTGATGTACTTGGCCGAATAAAGTTTTTGTCCATTAACTCCTGTAATTGATACTTTAATTCTACCAGTTCTTTCGGTGTCATACGATACGGCGTCTTTGCGACCGGTCTTGCTCCTTCCTCTAACTGAATTTCAAATTCGACTTCTCGCTCTGGAGGGAGTCCCGGCAGTTCTTCCGGAAACAGCTCCTGGAATTCACATACGACTGCTCAATCTTTCTGACTTGCTCCTACGGAACCAAGGTCGAAAGGATTGATTCAGTCATTCACAACCACTGATGAAGGATTCCTCGAAAAGTGAAGGATTAGGAGATTAGCATTTTCGATACCTCGTTTAACCCTCGGAATACAATAATCTGCTGATTTGCACACGTCACTGTGACTTCCTTTCGTTTGCAGTGAATAATGACTTCATGCTGGACTAACCAGTCCATGCCCAATATGAGATCAAACTCGGTTAGTGGTAAAACCACTGCATCTACCGTAAAGTTTTTAGCATTCAAGTCAAATGAAACTACCGTCCGCTGTTGTGAGGGAATTATTTGATTATTTGGCAGGGTAACATGCAGAATGTCTTGTATAACATAAGGCTTAACCGATATTGCAGTTAATATTGCAGTTGATATAAATGAATGGCTGACACCAGTATCAAATAAAACTCGAACTAAATGACCATTTGAATAAATCACACCAGTCACTACAGTGTCATCTGCTGTAGCCTCCTGCTGACTGGGATTGAAAACACGAGGTTGAACGCGACGTTCTTCCTCTGCAAGGCCCCCTGGGACTGAAGAAGAAGCGCGAGATTCAGTCTCCTTTGCCACACCCAGCTGATACACTTTCTGACTTGGAGGACCTGGAAATCTTTTCGCACTGTTTTCCCCTTCTTTTCGTTTTGGACATGCCCACTGACGATGCCCAGGCTGACGACAGACGTAGCACACATCACTGCCCACCAAACACTGCCCTTTGTGGGCTTTTCCGCATTTTCCACATTTCTGCTCCTGCCCCTGAGACGGCCTCTGTGGCTGCATTACACTACTACTCTCTGCTGGGCGGGACCGCTTCCCATAATCACCAGATTTCCATGAGGTACTTGGCTTAGCTGAGGATTCCTTACTTGATGTCCACTGAGATCTCTTTTTCCCGAATTCCCTTCTTCTCTGAACCTTTTCCGCATCGATCTCCATCAAACGCGCTTTCTGCACTAAGGCTCCATATTCCTGGATCTCTAAAGGAATCAAAATAGAGCGAATATTATCCCGTAAGCCATCCTGAAATCTTCTACACCTTTCTTTCTCATTTGGCACGAATGCTTCTGCATAGAATGCTAAGTTGGCGAACTCCGTCTCATACTCCAGCACTGATCGAGAACCCTGTACCAGTCGTAAGAACTTATCTTGTAGCAATTTCTTCTCGGACTCAGGTACGAACCATCCTGTAAATTCTCGTACAAACGTAGTCCAGGAAACACTTACTTGTCCTCGGCCTGCCAACCGTCCTCGGACATTTAACCACCATCGCTTTGCCTCCCCTTCCAGGAGGAACGTAGCCAAACCCACCTTTCGCTCGTCAGGACAAAGCATCACTTCAAAGATCGTCTCAACGCGAGAGATCCAATCCTCTGTCTCTAACGGAGACAAACCACCTCGGAAAGTTGGCGGCTTCAGCTCCAGGAATTGCTTCAAGTCTATATCCAGATGTCTTTGCTGTACTGGCACGACAGTCTCTGTGGAAGGTCCCGCTGGAGGGACTTCTCGTGCCATCTTAATTGCTTCAGCCAACAAACGAGCAATATCAGTCAACTGAGGCTGCGCCTGCTGTAGTTGCTCCATTGATAAATGTTCCTGCTGCGGTTGTTCTTGAGGCGCAGACTCATTACTTCCAGGCATCGCGTCCTGGACATTCCTCCGAGGATCCTTAACACCAAAACACGAACCAATTAATTGTCATAATGACGATTAAGTTCACGACCTAATAACATCATAACATCCTATTATAGACCTTTTGACGTATACACATACTCATTGCGGCCAGGCTTATTGAAAACCGGGCTCTGATACCACTAAATTGTAACGGCCCGTAGACCGCCACAATTAAAAGTACTATCATAACATGTTCTCATTAATCCATATGCGCATCAAAAAGGAATAGAAAAACATTTCCAACAGTTATACACAATGAGTATGCACATATAAGCCACAAAATACACTATTACATTTTTGTACACAAGTCCAAAGAAGTCCAAAAGTAATTATACATGGCTAAACATGAGTTTCTATAACGATAACACTATAAAAACTAAGTACAAAACTCCTAAGGAAATGATTTATTCTTCGCATCTCTAACGGTGACTGGCTTGCGACTTCCCTGTACCTAAAAATTTAGCATTTGAAACCGTTAATCTTTCATAAAGACTAAGCGAGGCGCTATTTCTTTAACCTGCTATACAGTCAAGCATGCATAATATTATGTATAACATTTCTATAAACATTTCTATAAACAGGTAAAAGCAGTACTAAACAATGTGTACTATTCTAGCAATTGTATAACATGTACAGTAATCTTAAACATGTGTAGATACAAGAGTAAAGGAGTATTCCATACAATTATCATTCATAAATTCTACTCATTAGGAATTATTAGGGGCGAGTGAATCTATTTCATTTTTCATATACATGGTTCATTCATGTTTCATGCTTTGGGCCCACCCCGAAGGGTCTTCATGTTCCAAAACGAGTTTGGACTTTAACATATTCATATATTCATTCATGTGCTAGCCATTCATTCGCCCGTAATAAGACCTCGTGTCGACACGTTTACGTAACAGTGATTTATTTACTTTTATAATCCCCTCAGAATTTTCATTCGCCTGTTTGCCTTTTACAAGGCCATACATTCTAGCGAGAAGTAGTTTCAGTGATTTATAAGCATGCTTCATATCATCACATACCATAAACATATTTTTCCCTTTTTACATAAAAGTGCGTTTAGAAGAAAATATTTGAAAACTATGCATAGATTAAACAAATAGGTCTCACCGTTCCTTTTTCCCTTCCATTGTCATGCCCCACTTCATCGTCATGTCTATTGTGGGATGTCATCCTCCGATATCTGTTTAGCAATCGTATTAATAAAATGTTTACACTATTGGGGTTGCATCACATAATAGTTATAACGATGATTCCTAGGGTTGACGTAGACGAAACTATGGGACTTAAATGCAAACAACCCTCCCTGAATATAAGATAGACACATTTATAAGGGGCAGCATAAGGGGCAATTATAATTACAGAAATGCTGGAGTAACATAAGGGACAGCAGCTGACCAAGGAACTAGCAGCTATTAGAGTATAACAATACTAACAGCAGTATAAAAAGTATACTACAGTAGTATTAAAACTATACTAACAGCAGTATACAAAGTAAACTACAGCAGTATTAGAAAACAGCAGATATCTGAACCAGAAACAGCCGGCCAGCATAAGGGACATCAAAACAACAAAGTCTGCAACCTGTTGCAGGTACCAAAATTACAACAGCAAAGCTGATAAGAGCAGGAGTCGGCCAGCTCATAAAACAAAAGACCCAAACAAATTTACACTAGCATAGAAACAGGACTGCATAATGGGGGACTGTCTAAAAGAATTTTAACAGCAGTCACCAAAACTGCACATATGGACTGCATGGCCAGCATAACAAGACAACCGGGGAAAAACATCAAAAGAACAAACAGCAGCATCAGTTCTGAACTAGGGCAGACATCAACATTGAAATACATAAATAAATTTCCCCCACCTGGAACCTAAAAGAGCAGCAGTCATGCAGATCTGAGGGTAGAAGAAATTTCCCCTGAGTTCAACAATAAAAGAAATCCCCAATACAAAAATCTTAGAGCTCCTTCAACATAGCTAAAACTTACAGTGGATCTGAAACACAAGCCCCGACGAACAGAGTTAAAATCAGTCCCAGCAACAGCGCTTTCCAAACCTAGCAGTACACGCAGACGATATCAAAATCGAAGGGGGAGAGGAGTAGAGGTTCCGTGAACCCTAGCTGCGAAAAGTCGAGACCGAGAATAGAAGAATCGGCATTATCAAAGGTATAGATATATCCTCCACCGCCTAAACCAGCCAATCCCAAATAATCCACCCAAATGCTATCAGCACACCATCACAGCTGATATTAAAAATACCAATTGGTACTAGCCATCAGCACATCAACAATAAGAAAGCTGAATGGGTAATTGATATCAGCACATCCATAATCAGTATACCATCACAGCTAATAGCAATTGCTATTAGCACCTATATCATCACATGTTCCATAAGGAAGTCTAGTAATTCACCCTTAGGCCACAGGACAAGCCTAACTCAAAGTCCCAATAACATACTCACTTGAGGAAGCAACCTTATTAGCACATTAGTTCGTTTCACTGTTTTAAACTTCATCATAGGGGATAATTCGATTTAGTAACACATAAGAGATCATTAATGTAATGAAATGACTTAAAACTAAGAAAATCAATAAACACGAATATAAAACTTACGAGGAAATGTTGTGTGTCACACCTGAGGCGCGCGCCTGGGCGCGCCTGAGGCACGTCGCCCGCCTCTGCCTTGCAGAGGCGCTGGCCGGTGCGCCTGGTGCGCCCGGCGCCTCAGACGCGCCTTGATAACGTAGCTGTAAACTCCACAACATCCCAGTAAAGTTCATGTACTGGTACTAAGCAAAACTGAATATGCAAAGAACTAATTATGGTTGGAATACTATTTATGGTGTTGAGATAACAATAAATTCAAGCCAGCTACCAGTTTATGTTATGACAATTCAAGATGAAGCATATTAACAATTACTGTTCAAAAGAGCTTCATGTCAGAAACCTTCAGTTGACGACTTTGAAGATAGTGATGTTTGCTTGAGTCGATAGTCTGCCACCTCTGCAGCACGTCGACATATTTCCAAGGCACGTCTAGCATCACCAGACATAGCTGCAACCTGCAGGTTGATATAATAATGCAACAGAGAGGAAAAACAAATTACAATAGCATATGCTTTCAAAGATCATTAGTGCTTCTAGAAGAATTAATGATAGCAATTATATAGAGTTTAACATATTTTGGCACAATCAGGTCGACCATAACTAAGTTAAGCAATAATCGTCATGGGTGCTAGGAGTAGTTGCCCCTTAAAATAAACAACAAAAATGGTGATTAGCCACCTAAAATATATCTTCATGTTATTTTTAGAGAATATGTATAGATACAACAAGAGTGCACGTGACCATTGTGCACATCACACAGATATGCCGCAACTTCCTTGAGAACCCAGAAAAAGAAATTTGGACAACAATAGGCTGCCGGACCATCATGCAACTCTCTAGCTATTTTCGCTCGGTCGCCGACCATCACCATTATTCGAAGAACTTTTCCATAAAGGATTGGTCAAATGCTGCAACGGCCGACTGCTGAAACATGGCTGGCCCTACTAAGGGAAGGGGATAATCTGTGTAGTTGTCCCCACCCTAGGCGTGCAAAAAAGGCATGAGCCTGATTGCCCGGCTGGGGTCGCAGGATTCCGGGTTAACAGTAACATCGACGCCTTTTTATAAAAAAATTACCAATATAATAAGTTCAAATAAAATAAAATATACTCATGTAGCTAGTCTTTTCCGCTTTGAAATTTCAAGACATCCCTCCAAAGTGGAACTGGATCCTCAATGTTAGCTTCATGGGGATAGGGTCAAATTAACACTTCAAAATCTTTGAATCTCTTCAGACGTAAAGTTAAGGAAACAACCACAGAACCATACCTTTCTTGATGCAAATTCAATAGCCTGTTCTTCAAATACATCAATTCCTTTAAGGCGGCTTGATATGATTTCCTTTAGTTGTTGATGGTTGTAAGGGCCAAAGCACAGCCTTTGAATCCCCATTCTGCTTGATATTCTGGGAAGGAACTTCTCTGGAAGATCCATAGTGTTCGCTATCCCTAAAAATCATTAAACAGAGACTAAAACTTGAAATTATGATACAAGCGGAAAAAGCATGTCAAACAATAAATTCTTTCTACATACCTATAACGATCAGCTTTGACTCTGATTTTGTGGGCCAGTCAAAAATGTTGTACAAAACCTGAAATAAACGAAACCAAATATAAGAAACATAAAACTAATGCTAATAGATGATGATCCATAAAATCATAGACATCTTCATGGAGCATTGAAGTATAGCACTAACAACTGAAGAAAAAAGTCAGACAAATAATCACCGATTGGTTTCTGGTTAACAACAGATCAAGCTCATCTACAAGCAGAATACAGGGCCGGTTCTCTTCCTTGCTAATTTTGGTTCCCTCAGAAAACCGCTCATTGAGAATGCTAAGAGCTTTCTTCCATCCAACTCTGTGTCCACTCAGAGCTTCATAAATAACCTGCACGATAATTTGATTAATACAGAGATAAGAGACCAATTGGAGGACAATAAGCCGTAACAAACATTCTAATACCCTGTAAATATTCTCAGGCGAGGCCAGTTTCAGTCCATTAACCTCCACAAAGTTGTAAGCCCTCATTCTTCCAATATCAACTTCAGCTCTTAGGTTTTTCAAAACTGTATGTACAGTCATAGTCTGCAATTGACACAGAACAGTATTATAAAGTTGAAGAGTTGTTAAATTTATTATGTACAAAAAGATGCCAAGTGAGAATACAAAGGAAATTGCTTTGTCAATTGTAAAGTATTTTTTTTTAGAAATAACAGTAGAGAAATACCACATACCTTGCCAGTTCCAGGAACACCGTGAATATAAAGACAGCGACCTAAACAATAATCTTTGCAAATGGCGCCTTTGATAAATGAAGTAATCTCCTCCATTTCCCTGAAATGTATTAGTAGAAGTTCAGAAACAATATCGGTGGAATGAACATAAACCATCCAAACATGAAGCACATACTTGGTTCTGCAAGGTAACGTTTTGGGTAAAGTTGCCAGCAACAACAATGATTTTGCACGTTCCAAATCTGTAGGCTTATGAAGCCTGATATGTTCTGGGATTTTCTTCAATCCTATCTTGTGAAGACCAAATATCCTCCCTCGGCGTGAGTTCTGACCGAAATTTCAATCATAAGCATGTCAACTCAATAAACTACATCAAACTAGTATAAAAAACATACTGCAGCTAATTCATGAGTCGGAATGTCTTGAGAAGAAAATTTTCCGGATGTATCATCATCAAAATCTGAATCATCTTCTGTGTCCCAATCTGGATCATTCGGGTATTTCCAATCTTCATCATTTCCAGCTTCTTCATCCTATCATAAAGAATGGGAAAACTATAGAGCATATTCTAAAAGGTAGATCAAGTAAATATGATAGTCACAAAATGCCTACATTTTCACCATCAACATTAACAAGGCGCTTGAAACTGTGCCAGTGAACATCATATTCATATTCACAATAGAACACATCATCACCATCATTATTTGCCTCGCCAAATTCTCTAGGCTTCATGACATAGCAATGCCTAAGGACAGATTCCATCTGCAGATAAAACATGGAATAAAAGTTAACACCAAAGTAGAAAAGGTATAGTAATTACATTAAGCTAAATACATCATTATCATCCCTTATCCCAACTATTTGGGTTGGCTTAATGAATCTTTATTTTCTATTTGTTTCTACAAAATGTTAAACTTAACATATGAACTTCCCAGAGGTTGCCTTCAATCTCCTTCATAATTCTTCGATACTAATTATATCTACTCGTTTAATTGGCATATTTTTGTATTCTTCATTATACATGTCCAAACCACCTAGGACAATGTTCAATCATATCAATTATCATCAATACATCAAACTCTCGATATTCTTCAAATATATTCATAACCATTATTGAATTTATACTTCTTAATTTGCCACACATTCAAATTAGTATTATCATTTTTTCACTCAACTAAGATAAATGACCTTTTTATTGTTTACACATGGATGAATACAACATTATCAACCTAATTAAGAATTTAACTTTACTTCTAAGTCTCCATGATATCATCTTATCACATAGTACTCCCAAACCACTCAAAAATTAACTAGAAACCATATATAGTGAGAGAAAATCTTTGATTGAACAAAATAGAAATCACACGCCAAATACAATTTGCTTTCTGAATAAGCTAACATTTTAATATTCTCACTCTTACTTAAGCTGAATCATATAACTGTCAGCATCAACTTGTTATATAGTTGAGATAGAAGAAGAGGATCTTGAGCATTTATGAAATAGTGAACTACATACTTTGAAGCGGAGAGATGAGAAGTGAAAACCTTCTTAAGAAGTACATCACATGTGAAATTGCGATAAACCCCAATATACCTGATTTGCTCATAGACTAAGGAATTGTTGGCAATTACATGGCGATACGATTGTCACAATACAAAAATATAAGTTAAGCAAAGAAAACTAAAACTTTCATGAGAAATTTTTTACCAACATTATTTCACATTCAAAATAGGTCAGTCTTATATTAAATCACAACCTCAATCTAGACACAACAATTTTTTTCAAGTGATTAGGTTACCTCCAACAAGAGTATAATAGTCAAAATTTGACTTCTTGTACAATAGACATTTCCAAAAGCTTACTTGACATATCAACGAACGCATAGAACAACCTTACACTATTTTCGTTTAGAAAATGAAACATAATGCCTAGTGACACTCAAATAAGTTTTACAACCCATACTTGATACCAAGTGGGATCATCAAAGATTTCATCATTGTCAGAGGTTGTTCGAGTATCCATAGGAGTATGAACAAGCTTATAACATAAAAGATCGGTCTCCTCAAGGTCAGTAGGATATTTCCTATGAGATATACCAATTTTCTGTTGTCAAAAATTTAACTCCAAAAAAGTACAACGGGAATCCATAAAAATTAGTAACAAAGTACTTCTGCAAATAGTGTGTTACATCAGAAATACCTTAATGATTACTCAATCGGATATCATCAAAAATTCAAAATACACAACCAGTACAACTAAATCCAATGGTGCATGTCAGATGAAGATGAAATGATATGTGGTGCTACAGTCCATTTTAGAGGGAACATTGCAGAACTTGCCAAACCAAACTCAAGGGCTTTGTTAGAGACTGTGGATGGTCTTTTTGAATAGGTATGTGTGAGTCCCTCCCTGAGCACGAGCATAGGTGATTACTCCATATGTTTGTCGCATGCAGGCCTCGATAAAGAATGACATTACTCACTTCCATTTATAGCATAGAACATTAATTGACCGACAGAGAAGAATTCAAACATAGTAAGTATGACAAAGTAGGGAAAAAATCGAAGTTATATAGCGCATATATCTAGGTAAGCCCTTCAGTAATCAGACGAGCATCAACCGGTGGAGCCATCATTATGGAAATCTACATTGAATACTCATCGACGGGTAATTGATTTAAAATGAACGAGGGCAACAACAAAACCTAATGTATGGAGTTTGGGTAAAGCATTCACTCAATGTCCATAGACTATTCATTAAAGGGTTATGGAGTGTGGACTAATATGTGCTAAGAATAAATATAGAAGATAAGGGCACATTGATGTACAAAAATATTATGTGACAACTTTATAAATATTTTGGCACTTCGATGTTAGTCAAGTTTTTTTTTGTGTTTCAGCTAGTTTGAAGTAAAATGCCATATGACAAAGAAAGGAAAAAAAGATAAAGGAGAGCATTTTTTAGGAATTCTAAACATGGATCCCAACATAGCGCACAGGGCAACATCATTGAGCACCATGGTCAAAACTATATACTTAAGATTCTAGTTAACACAGGAAGGATGCAGTGAATGTAATCGTGCCCAAAAATCTCTAATAAGTGGGTGCTCATAGTGTCATGAGTGGATCTAAATGATGTGATGATCATACAATTATCCGACGAACAATTACAATAATTTCTGAAATTATTAGTAGAGTCCACAAGCATTCATACTAAAGACTAGATGTTAGAAACATAAGCAAAATCCAAATAAATTAAAGATAAAGAGTTCTAATTAAATTAAAGTGAATGAGTTCCAATTAAATTAAAGAGAAAGTGTTCCAATTAAATTAAAGAGAAAGAGTTCCAATTAAATTAAAGTGAAAGAGTTTCAATTAAATGACCGTGAATAAACCTTTCAAGTAGAATAAAAATTGAACAAACTTTTATAAATCTAAATCCCAAATAATATGTTTCTTCATCTAATAAGCAGCAAAGAGCAATCTAGATTACACATTAGAACTTACACAAGTAATAGGAGTCCGTGGAGGAGGTAAGTGGGACTGATTCTGAGGGTTGGGCAGTAAGATAATTGCAGACAGCACTGAATTCAGACTTTAGAAGTTGTTTTCCTGTAGCAACAGGGAGGCTTGAGTGAAGTGGGGCTGCTGTAATGAGGAAAAGGCAGTGGGGATGTGAGAAAGGCAGTGGGGATGTGATAAAGGCAGTGGAGATGGTGGCTGAAAAGGGCTCTAGAAGCCGGCAGGCTGCTGTAGAACGTAGGAACAAGTGCAAAAAGTTGGATATTTGCAACCAGCATGTCTTACTAAGAGGAGGCGGAATAAAAACCAGTGAAAGCGTGGATTGGCTGAGAGGAGGGATATTGTGGGGTGTGAATTGATAGGGAAGTCTAGTTTGCAATTGGGAAGGCAGGAATTACATTAATAACTGTTAACTAGTGAGTGTTTACTGTTGATAGTGGTGAATTTCATAAATAGCGGGACGGTTACTAGTGGATATGGGTGGTTACGGGAAATTGGTGATTTTTGGTCGCTAAGTGGGATGGGGGGATGATGGTAGTCGGCCAAACGGAAGGGAGAAGATTTACTTCGGTACCTAGAATCCATGGGATAAGCAATACAGAGTGATCGCAAGAACTCAAAATTTCTCTTCAAATCCTATAATGCTTGAAAAGTGGTCTTTAGACCCCAGTTTATAGACTTAGAACTCACTACGGATAATCAAGGTCATCTGGAACATAAATCCACTAAGTTTACATAAAATAAGTATACATTAAATAAATAAAAATACATAAATATGTTGTTGAAGCTCTCAATGCGACTATCGGCTCGGATCGTCTATTCGACAATCCTATTTCCATAAAAATTAGATGAATACGTGGAATTAATGTCAAAGGTATAGATAAAACAATGGATATACAAAAGAGAACTTGGAGTCTTGGACAAAATTTATATAAAATAACTTGAGTGGAAAAATTTTACTGCCTTCGGGAAACATTTAGCAAGAATGACTGGAATTAAGACTTTAGAAGAATCCAAATAGTTGGATAAGATTATTAATGATAATGATGATGAAAGGAAACGAAGATGAAACCATTCCTACAATCTTCATGTTTGCGACTAAGCTGCTAAAGTTTGATAAATATGTCTCACTAAACTTGTAAGCAAACTCGATACAAAGTTAATCCTATTGGTATCTTCCATAGGCTCCTAGACCACCAACCCAAACCTCTTATTACATTGACAATCAAAAAGGAAAAGGCACATAATCCACATTAAGAATTCTACCGAAGAATTGTTTCTTGTTCTAACCCTAAAGGTGTCCGTTGTAGAAGAAAGCATAAATATATAGTTTGGAAAGACACAGCTTATATTCTAGGGGTACCAAGATTATGGAACATACACAAGGGCTTGTAGGATTCATTTGCATTACTATATCATATGATGTTATTAATGCATAATAGTTGTTTTTTGCTGACTTGTTGAACATCTTCTAAACTGGCTCCGCATCTATAATACTAAACCAAGCACATAGAATCCAGTAGAAAATACTAAATAATTTAAATACATAGAATTTAACAGAAATCATTCTGATAACATTCAAAACTAAAGAATACTGAAAGCCAATATCTATGTGACAATAAAACAAATGCCCTATCTCAAAATATTCACCTCAATATCACTGCGATGGTTTGTGCGATAAAGTTCCCTCCGCAAATTGTGAGGTTGCCTCCCTACTGTAGTTTCCTCTGGGATTAAATACCAACAACACTTTATCCAGTATGTGCCATTCGGTTCTTTCCACAGTCTGCCATAAGAGTCACAAAAGAAATTTAGCACACAGAAAAAACTTTCACATACACAAATTCTCCCCAATTGCAAGAAATAAGGCATTATAGCAATGCTAATTAAATGCATATCCTGAATAAAATCAACAGATTCCGTTGTTTACCTTTCAATTCTGGCAGCCCATAGATCGCCGGACAGGAGCTTCTCCCTTGCAGTCCTCCGACGCTTCCTCCCCTTCGGTGGGGTCGGCAATAGTATCTTCTTCCCCGACTTCATGGCGCCGCAAAACTCACAAATCCAGTCCCCTTCAGGAATCTTCCGCAGAGGCGGCCTCAGACATCGAAGATGAAACCCACCCAAGCAATCATCGCACTCGATCATCAAGGAGCTTCCAGCCTCAAAGCATATCCTGCATTCCTCCTGCTCGGGATCATCCTCATCAGATTCTGCATTCTCCCTCCTCTTCACGTACACGTCCTCGTCTACCTCAAACTTCACACCGTCGTAAACCACCTTCTTATAGTAGGACCGCTTCTTTTCGTGCTTCTTCCCTTTCAATGAGGCGTGCCTCCTCTTCTTCCTTGACTCGGGTGGATTCGGGGTGGCCGGAGCTACCGAGGGACGCTTCGACGGCGTTTTCTCAGGTGCAAGCAGTGATCGCCTGCATTTTTTGGCAGAGCCAAATTTCTCCTCTAGATTATCTTCATTATTCCTCTTATTATTCCTCTCGGATTTTGGCGTTTGAGGGGAGGATGAGAAACGAAGAGATCGGCGGGAGGCGACTGATCCTGGCGTCCTGGGTGAAGATATAGGTGATTTTGGCGTCTTAACAGATGACTTCTTCATGGATCTCTCAGGAGTGAAGTGCATTCTGTCGCCGCCGACGGAGATTTGATAGAGCTACGGTCGTTGCCGGGAAAACGCGCGTCTCGCCGAAGTCACGGCAGCTTCTCCCACCGTCGAGAAAGGAAACAAACGGAAATCAATGCAGATGCGCTTCGCCGGCGGCCGTCGATGAGGGGTTCGCGAAGGTGATCGAGATCGACGGGAGTAAGCCGCTAGGGTTTCAATTGGATCATCGGAGTGATCTGAAAGGTATAGTAGAGATTATAGTCTCGATTTGCTTGTTTAGGAACTGATTAATTAAGAGATTACGCGTGTATCGCCGGTATATATACTATTTAGTATTTACAACTCTAGCACACATAATTATATAATTATAATTTTGTTTTTTTTCTTTTGTATGAACCAAAGGTCCAAAGCAGTGTTGTTCTTCATGATTTGAAACCTGTGGTTGAACTAAGAAGAAATTTTTTGGTGGGTCGGACGCTCGTACCTCTATGTTAGTCATGGACAATTTTATGAATGAAATTATATTTTTAGACTTCTAAAAAAATAATTTTACAAAAAAATGACAAAATATTAATGTTTGTATTTTAAAGATCATTTTAAATATCAAATTATGCATATTCCGATGATTAATAGAAAAATACCACCGTAAATCATGCATCACGGTCGTAAAAAAATGATTTTACGATCATAATGCATGATTTTATGGTCGTATTTTTTTTTCAACAATCATCGGAATATGTATAATCTGATACTTAAAATTATCATAAAAATACCAACATTAATATTTGTGATTTTTTTTACAAAAAAAAAGAAGTCTAAAAATGTGATTTATTACATAAATTGTCCATGACGCACATAGAGATGGGAGCGTCGGACGCACCAAAATTTTTTTCATGTTTGGTACAGCAGTTGCGGATGAAAAAACTCTATTTCAACCGTAAATACTGTTTTTAGACCGTTTGAGGGCGCAGCTCTGTGAAAAGCGAGTTTCATAAAATAGCCGATTTAGCTCTTCTTGAAAAGCAGACTGGGACCAGCTTTCGGCGAATCGTACATGTGTTTCGCGTGTTCTCATCCGCGAAACTTCTTCATCAACGATCTGCGAAACCTTCTTCCTCGACGATCGATATTCCCGCCTCCATCCCCTCCACTGGAACTTCTTCCCAGCGATTGCTTGCTAGGGCATCACATCCATGTTCCTTCCTCCTTCCTCGACAGCGATCCCAGCATGCAAAAGAGTGATCTCGACAAGGTATGTGATAGCAATCCCAGCATCCTCGATCGCGGTCCCGACTTCAGATCCGATCGCCATCAAGCTCCAGATCATTCCGGTCTAAAATAACCGTGACCATGGTTGGGGTTTTCTCATGAGAACTAAAGATCTTTCTAATCGGTCGTCTTTGTAGCAGTGCCGAAACATCGATTTCTGGACGAAATAGTCAAGCCATAGTTGTGATTTCCTGCTATTTTAAAAAAATGATTTGGATGTATTCATAGATTGCTTCATTAGGCATAAATTGTGTCAAACACAGTTCTAGCAGTATCAAAAAGTTTATGGATTTTTGCCTCTTAAAACAGAAAATAGATGCATTTTGATCTTCAAGTATCCATTTGTCCACTATTTTGGCTTCTAGGAAAAATATATGTTATTTATAAATGCAACCTTTTGGAGCAAGATCTTTGCATAAATCTATACTAATATATAAAGATATCACCTTGTGACGTAACATGGTCGACAAACGAATACGATCCGTCAGATCAAGATCCAAATGATCCTATTCATTCGCACGTGGTCTGCGAATAGCCTTTCAGTTTTGCGCTGGCTGACTATTCGCAGACCACCGTAGTCTGCGAATAGCCAAACAGTTTTACATCGGCTGGCTATTCGCAGACCGCATGCGTAAAGTTTTTTTCCGAAAAATTATAATAAAATACCGTAAAAATTATTTTAAAAATGAAAAAAAATTATTAAAAAAATGAAGAAAAAAAAACCGAAATAATTTAAAAATAAATTAAACCAAAAAATTAAAATAAGCCTGTCGATCAAGGGCGGGCGAAGCACGCCGCCGCGGGGCGGGTACTGTTGCGCGGGGCACGGGGAGCCCCCCCTCAGCCCCCTCCTCCCCTGCCAGCACCCCCTCCCCCTGCTGAAACCCTTCCCAGCCAAGCCGCTGCCACCGCCCCCTCACCATGGCGAGCCACCCCTCCACCTCCCGAGCCCCTCCCCTACAGGTAGAGACCCTCTCCCTCCTCCCTCCTACTCCCCTAAGGCACCCGGCCGCCTCCCCGTCGCCGGAGCGCCGCCAGCCCCACCCCAAACCTTGCCCAGGTTCGGGTGGGGGAGCTGGTCGTAACCTTGCACCCCCAACGCCGGTGGTGGCGCTGGGGAACAGGTCCCCACTCGGGGACCCGAGCTCCGACGGGAGGAGGCGGCAGGGCCGTCGGAGGACGCGCCTCCGGCGGCACCCGCACTCTCCCCCTCCCTCCCCGTCTTTCCTGTACGGGGTAAGGGCCGCCCCGGCGGCGACCGGCGGCGCCAGGCCGCCGGACCCCCCGCCGGAGGACTACCCACTCCCCGGCGCCCCAGGCGCAGCAAGCCTGCATGGCGCATGCAGGCTGCGCCACCGCCCCTGCCCCCCTTTCCCTCTATTTCCCGGCGGTGGCCGGAGGCGCCAGGCCGCCGGACCACCGCCGGAGTGGTCGCCGGCCCCCGACGCACCGACCGGGGGCGGCGCCGGCCCTAGCCGGCCGCTGCACGGCGGCGGTAGCGGCCGCCTCCTGCTGGGATAGCGGGAGCCATCCGATCTTCTCTAGGAGATCGTGCGGCTCCCATACCTATTCCCCCCCCCCCCCCCCCCCGCCTCCTCTTATGTGCCCCCCACAGCAGATCCGCCGCAGATCCGATGTGGGGACACCAGGAGGGCGCACGGTGCAGCGCCCCCTGCTCTCTCCTTTTTCTATCCGCACCCCACTTACCTCTTTCCCTATTTTATTTTTCTGAGGGATTATGGGGTATTTTTGGCTAAAAACCCCAACATGGAAAATGTTCCCCACTCAGAGGGGCACCTTCAGTAAATTTTTGAGATTTTTAGGAGGAGTTTTACTATTTTAAATCCCTCTACAAGGTCTATTTTAAGGAATTAAAAGCCCAAAGCAGTTTGGAAAAATCCCCAAAAATTATAGGCTCTAATTTAGGGTGTTTTGCAATTACTGTCAAAGTTTGAAGACGTGAGCTTTTCTTTTGGTCTTTTAAAAGTCTTTTACGAGCAAAATAAACGCCCGAAAGCGAGCGAAAATAATTAGGATAAATTGGCAAACTCGCGACGCGTATTTTTGTTATGTAGCGAAATGATGTGTATTAATCTAAGAAATCGACTAAGTTAAAAGTTATCGATGCGCAATTCGGGTCGCAATCGTGAGGCGACGCCGCCAATTCATTAAACGTCCAAATACTTAAAATGTGAACCCAAGGCACACGGAAATAAGGAATTTCATGAAATATAAGTAAGCTCCTATGAACGTAGAAAAGACCCCTATGAACGGGGATCGAACGGATCTTCCTCCTAAGAACGTAGTCTACATTGAAGCCTCCTGTTATGGAGTGATTGGACTACTAACCCTTTATTTATTATGCTCTTCAGTCTCGTACTGGTCCTGCTTTTAGTTTCTGCATTTATTCGTTAAATCCAGTCTCGCACTGGTACTGCTTTTACTTTCTGCATTTATTCGTTAAATCCAGTCTCGCACTGGTCCCCCTGCTTTTACTTTCGGCATTTATTATTTAAATCCAGTCTCGCACTGGTCCCCCTGCTTTTACTTTCGACATTTATTCTTTAAATCCAGTCTCGCACTGGTCCCCGTGTTTTTGCTTTCCGTTTATGCTTTTAGTAATCCAGTCACGCACTGGTCCCCTTACTTATATTTTTGTTCGTTCATTTCCAGTAATCCAGTCTCGCACTGGTCCTTTATTTACTGCTTTCTGTACTTTCAATTCTCCAGTCTCGTACTAGTCCTGATATTTTCGGCCCCTGCTTCTGGCCTTTCTTTCTGCTTATGTTGCACTTTATTTATTTTTTAGTGCTAACCGCAGTCCTACGCTGGCAAGCGGTGTTAAATTTTTAAAGTGGAAGTAGAATGGTGTTGGGCGGTCTGCAGGTTGGAGACCGCAGAGACCGTGCGGTCTGCGCTGGTGCTCTGGCCGGTTCTGTCTCAGTCGATCTGATCTGGGCGGTTTGATCTGGGAGATCGCATGTTTATCCAAGCAGCTCGTGCAAGTTGTTCTGGCGACTTGTTCAAGTCGGCCAGATGTTCAAGTAGGTCTGCCTTCTTGCAGTGACCGGGCGGTCTGACGTTTTGTTCTAGTCAGTCTGGGTTACTGAAGAAGTTCTTTGCTTTTGCAATAAGACCGGGCAGTCTGTTTTTGGTGGCCGCGGTAACTGAGCGGTTTGTACATAACTGTATGGTTTTATAAGGAGCTGTTAGCCTTGCTAAGCTCGGGCGGTCTGCCTTGTGAGACCGATCGCGATCTGATGGGCGGTTATTTTATCCCAGTTTGTGCGGTGACGACATCCGTCTACTCGCCTATAAATAGGGGTGCACAGTGGATTATCACCACTCCGAACCCGCAGTTTTGCCTCCACTGGTAGGCCTAAATCTCGGAATCGCCGGATGTCGCTCACATCTAGTTAGTACACCAAGTTGTACGGGAGGGTCTGAGTGATACGGTACGACTACATTCAGAAGTGGCAGGACTGGTCACTGTCACCGACATCCACATCGGTGAGGCACGCGGGGTTCGCAACCCCGCTTGAAGCAAAGCGGTCCAAGCTGTGTCGACACAGAGTTTTGTGTGTACAGGTTTGAATACCTGAGTGCGGGCATGCGCGAGATAGTATTGTTTGTTGTTTCGTACCGCATGTTTATGTCACCTCGTAGAAATTATGGTTGGTAGGCATTATAGATATATATACGTATATATGTTTTACCTGGTGCTAACCCTCTACCTTGCTTCGGCTATTTATTCATGTCCTTTAGCCCGCCCCCAGGATACGGATCCGGGGAGGGGATGTGTTTTTTACTTAGCTCTGTGACTAACGGTTATTCTTATAACCAATCACAGGATACGGGACAGCATGAAGCCCCCGCACCGCAGGATGAGTTACCGGCCTTAAAGATGGCCCGATCGGATACTCCAGCCTCGCCCCCTGTCTTTCGCGACGTGAGTCCTAGAGTTTAGGACTAGCTTAAGAGCAGAATACCTCCAGTTCTGCGGATACTTTGCTTCTGATTCAGATTCAAGCTTATTCGTAAAGAAGACGGGGGAGCTTCAGGTCTTGGTGTTGTTATACGTTGACGATATGATCGTCACGGGGAATTATGAAATGAAAGTAGCTAGGCTTCGTGATGAGCTAACTATCAGATTCGAGATGAAGGATTTTGGTGAGATCCACCATTTTCTTGGGCTCGAAGTGGAGAGGAAAGAGAGTGGGATGCTTGTTTCCCAAAAGGCTATGCGGATCGAATCGTGAAGAGGTTCGGCATGAAAGGGGGGAAGAGCAGCTCTACTCCACTAGAGGTTGGAGTTCATCTTTGACGAGATGAAGGGAAGGTTCTTACCGATCCTTTGGTGTTCCGGGCTTTGGTTGAAAGCCTGATATACTTGACGATCACGAGGCCAAATATTGCTTATGCAGTTGGCAGGGTGAGTCGGTTTATGGCAGAGCCTCAGAAACCTCATCTTGTGGCGTCTAGGAGTATCTTGAAGTATGTCAAATCCACCTCAGATTTGGGTCTCTTCTATGGGAGAGATTCGGGCTTTTGCTTGCACGGGTACATGGATGCTGATTATGGAGGAGATTCAGATGATCGGAGATCGACGTCTAGATATGTCTTTATGACAGGCTCTACAACTATATCATGGTGCAACAAGAAGCATGATTCTGTGTCTGTCTCTACCACAGAAGCAGAGTACAAAGCTTCGGCTTTGGCGGCTCAGGAAGCCATCTGGCTTAGGAGGCTTGTGGAGGACATTCATAGGGAGGTGCGAGGTCCTACTCTGCTACGTGGTGAAGAGGTCTTGGTATTGAGCTACTTACGCAGACTAACTTCAAGAAGTGGAAGTCTTGTATGGAGAGTTATCTTCTTGGCGAGGATTTGTGGGAGGTTGTAGGAGGAGAAGCAAGACAAGCTGTTATTCCTGCTGAAGGGAATGCTGAGCTCGTGAAGGCTTGGAAGAGAACGAATGCTAAGGCGGAGTTCACTCTCAAGAGAGCTATCATTCCGGAGTTGTTTGATCACATCATCGGATGTAGATCAGCTGCTGAAATTTGGACAGCCTTGGATGGCTTGTTCAATAAGAAGAATGTAGCTAGGCTACAGTTCTTGGAGAATGAGTTGGCAAAAGCAACTCAGGGAGATCTGTCTATCTCAACGTTCTTCTTGAAGATGAAGAACCTTTGAGCTGAGATTTCGGCATTGGATCCGGATGAGCCTATCTCAGAAGCTAAGCTGAAGAGGCACATAATCCGCGGCTTGCGAAGGGAGTATGTGGCCTTTGTTACTTCTGTTCAAGGCTGGGCCAATCAGCCTTCGTTGGTGGAGCTGGAGAACTTGCTTCGCAAAAAAGTTTGGCTAAGCAAATGGCTGAGATGTCTGTCTTTGGGGGAGAAGGTGAGGTTCTCCTTTCTGGCAAAAAGAAGAGATGAGACAAGAAGAAGAAGACATCTGGAGATGATGGTCCGTCTACTTCATATCAGTAGGAGAGGAGTTATGCTCCTAAGCGTGATGGGAAGAAGAAGGAAGGACCTAGATGCTTCAGGTGCAATAAGCTTGGTCACTTCAAGAGAGACTGCCGAGTCAATCTTCAGCCAGAGCATGCTGCAGGAAATGAGGAGGCCGGTTCCAATTTTGAAGGTAATTAGGGTGGTGGAGGTGCATTCATGACGGGCACTTGTGTTCGGGCTATGACTTCCAACAACTATCAAGATGATTGGATAGTGGACTATGTGTGTGGTCATCACCTCATCGGGGATGAGTCGAAGTTCTCCTCATTGCAGGCATATACAGGTAATGACGTTATCATTACGGCTGATGATATTATACATGCAGTAGAGAAGGAGGGTGTGGTTTCTTTGAACGATGATAGAGGTACTTTTACGTTGAAGAGTGTCTATCATGTTCCGGGGATGAAGAAGAACCTCTTCTCTGTGACCAATGCGGTGGATGCTGGCTATCACGTTTTGTTCGGTCCAACAGAAGTGAAATTTCTCCGAAATGTTTCGGCTGTAAAAGTTGAGGTCACTCATGTTGGGATACGGGTGAAGGACTTGTTTGTTATTTCAACAAGTTCTTATGTTGATAAGATGAGGGCTAACGACAACACCGATATCTGGCACGAAAGGCTTGGGCATGTTGGGATAGGTAAGTTGAAAGCTATGATGGGAAGAGGCCTGGTGAAAGGTTTGTCTAGCTTGTCATCTTTCGGGGATGGTCACGTTTGTGCAGGTTGTCAGTTTGGTAAGGCTCAACGTCTTCCATTTGACAAATCACAAAGCAGATGTAAAAGACCATTGGAGTGTATACATGGTGATCTGTTTGGACCTACCAACACTGCCAGCCTTGGAGGTAGCAGGTATATGCTGATTTTGGTTGATGACTTCACCAGATATACTTGGGTATATTTTTTGAAGGAGAAGTCGGAGGCATTCGAGAGGTTTGTGGAGTTCAAGGAGCTGATGGAAGGTCGGCTTAACCTGCGGGTCAAGAGGTTCAGAACTGACAACGGAGGGGAGTTCACCTCCAAGGCATTCTTTAACTTCTGCAGGAAGCTAGCATGGCATCCAAAGGGAGCTTTCTTGTGCTCACACTCCACAACAGAACAAGTTGCAGAGCGGAAGATTCTTCATCTGACGGAAACCTGCAAATGTTGGCTTCATGCCAAGAGTATCCCAAAGTCCTTCTGGGCAGAGAGAATGTCTTGTGCGGCCTATGTTATCAACCGGATGCCTCTCAGTCCCATCAACATGAAGACCCCTCATGAGTTGATGTTCAAGGAGAAGCCAAGCGTGGAACACTTTCGAGTGTTTGGTTCTACCTGTTATGTGCATGTTCAGGATGCCCTTCGAACGAAGCTAGATGTAAAGGCAAGGAAACTAGTCTTCGTCGGTTATGATGACCGAAAGAAAGGGTGGAGATGCATGGATCCCGAGGCACGGAGATATGTGGTCTCTAGGTATGTGGTATTTGACGAGCTGACGTCATACCGAGGTAGCTCTTCTGTAGAGTTACAAGGAAGCATGGTAGATGGTGGACCAGAGGAAGCTGCAAGGGAAGTTTTGGTGGAGTTGACTGTTTCTCCAGGTGCTCCAGGTATTTCTAGCTCTGGGTCAGGTGCTTCAGGTTCTGGAAGCAGGGGGAGCGATGCTCCATGTTTACCTGAAAGAAGAGCTAGTCCAGAAACTGCATTTGAAGAGGTGGTTCAGAGTCAAGCTCCGAGGAGGTCCAAGAGGACCATTATTCCACTTGATCGGTATACGGGCGAACACTTGGTGAGCTTTGTCTCATGTTTCTTCGCAGGTCCCCTGGATGAGAGAGATACATATTGTTATGAAAATGTCGTTGGAGTCAAGGAGTGGGAAGGAGCCATGGATGAAGAGATGGCTGCCCTCAGGAAGAACGAGACTTGGGACTTGGTGCCTAAGGTTGAGGGTGTTACTCCGGTGACTTGCAAGTGGGTTTTCAAACCGAAGAAGAAGGCTGATGGTAGTATTGAGCGGTACAAGGCTCGCCTTGTAGCTCGAGATTTCTCTTAGAAGTATGAGGAGGATTATGAAGAGACATTTAGCCCCGTTGCCAAGATGACTTCAGTCTGAGTGGTGATCGCATTGGCAGCTTGCTAAGGGTGGAAGATTTGGCAACTCGACGTGAAGAACGCTTTCTTATATGACAAGATTGACAAGGATATCTTCATGGATCAGCCACCTGGTTATGTATCCGAAGAGCACCAAAGATATATTTGCAAGCTCAAGAAGTCTCTTTACGGCTTGAAGCAAGCGCCTCGGGCGTGGCACGGGAAGATCGCAGAATACCTCCAGTTCTGCGGATACTTTGCTTCTGATTCAGATTCAAGCTTATTCGTAAAAAAAACAGGGGAGCTTCAGGTCATGGTGCTGCTATACGTTAACGATATGATCGTCACGAGGAATTCTGAAACGGAGGTATCTAGGCTTCGTGTTGAGCTAGCTATCAGATTCGAGATGAAGGATTTGGGTGAGCTCCACCATTTTTTTGGGCTCGAAGTGGAGAGGAAAGAGAGCGGCATGCTTGTTTCCCAAAAAGGCTATGCGGATCGAATCATGAAGAGGTTCGGCATGGAAGGGGGGAAGAGCAGCTCTACTCCACTGGAGGTTGGAGTTCATCTTCGACGAGATGAAGGGAAGGTTCTTACCGATCCTTTGGTGTTCCGGGCTTTGGTTGGAAGTCTGATATACTTGACGATCACGAGGCCAGATATTGCTTATGCAGTTGGCAGGGTGAGTCGGTTTATGGCAGAGCCTCAGAAACCTCATCTTGTGGCGGGTAGGAGTATCTTGAAGTATGTCAAATCCACCTCGGATTTGAGTCTCTTTTATGGGAGAGATTCGGGATTTTGCTTGCACGGGTATATGGATGCTGATTATGGAGGAGATTCGGATGATCGGAGATCGACGTCTGGATATGTCTTTATGACAGACTCTACAGCTATATCATGGTGCAGCAAGAAGCAGGATTCTGTGACTGTCTCTACCACAGAAGCAGAGTACAAAGCTTCGGCTTCGGCGTCTCAGGAAGTCATCTGGCTTAGGAGGCTTATGGAGGACATTCATAGTGAGGTACGAGGTCCTACTCTGCTACGTGGTGACAATGAGAGTGCTCTCAAACTGGTGAACAATCCAGTTTGTCACGCGCGTACGAAGCACATAGAGATTCATCACCATTTCATTCGTGAGAAGGTGTTGGAGAGGTCTCTGACTGTGGAGCATGTGCAGAGCAAGGAGAATGTTGCCGACATATTTACTAAGCCGCTGTCGAAGGGACCATTTGGTCGATTGCGGAGTTTGCTTGGGCTGACTTCCACTTCCCAATTCAAGTGGGAGTGTTAAATTTTTGAAGTGGAAGTGGAATGGTGCTGGGCGGTCTGCAGGTTGGAGACCCCAGAGACCGCGCGGTCTGCGCTGGTGCTCTGACCGGTTCTGTCTCAGTCGATCTGATCTGGGCGGTCTGATCTGGGAGATCGCATGTTTATCTAAGCAGCTCGCGCAGGTTGTTCTGGCGACTTGTTCAAGTCGGCCAGATGTTCAAGTAGGTCTGCCTTCTTGCAGTGACCGGACGGTCTGACATTTTGTTCTAGTCGGTCTGGGTTACTGAAGAAGTTCTTTGCTTTTGCAATAAGACCGGGCAGTCTGTTTTCGGTGACCGTGGTAACCGGGCGGTTTGTACATAACCGTATGGTTTTATAAGGAGCTGTTAGCCTTGCTGAGCTCGGGCGGTCTGTCTTGTGAGACCGCTCGCGATCTGATGGGCGGTTATTATATCCTGGTTTGTGCGGTGACGACATCCGTCTACTCGCCTATAAAAAGAAGTGCAGGGCTCGTCATTCATAACGAAGAACTGTAAGAACCAAAGTTGGCTTGATTGTGCCGGTCTCATTCTGAGGTCGTGCGGTCTGAGATTTTGACTGACCGGTTTGTTTGTTCGCAGGTTAGTGACTAGCAGCCCGCGGTCAGCTTTTCTTCTTTCTTCCAGCTTTGAATAAACCAGTCCGGGCGGACTGTGTTTAGGTGTTCTTGGACTGTGCAGCGAACTCAGTTGATCAGGCGGTCTTAAGTGGCCAGGCGATCTTGAGTTGCGGTCTGCAACAGGAAGCAATTTTTGTTGGCAAGAGTTCGCGTGTTCTTCTGTGATCAAGACCGTGCGGCCTGAGCGATCAAGGAGTGCGAACTGGTTGTCTTTCAGCAGTTGAATAAGCAACAGGTCGGGCGGTCTATGGTTGCGGTCTGACAGGTGCGGCTTGTGCTCTGTTCGCGCGGTCTCAGGAGTTATCCGCACGACTTGTCTGTTCGTGCGGTCTGGCAGTCTCAAGTTGTCAGATCGTCAACAACTTGTATTTTTGTGTTTTGTGCTTCTCTCCTCCGTGATTCTTATGAATCATGTCTCACCATGTATACCTCGAATTGTAAAGAGATAGTTAATACCATAACACTATTCAAGTATTCGGTCTTCTCATTGTCATTGTGTTGTTACACCTGTGGAAAATTTTGTCAAGTGTTCCGCATTTTACTTCATCTCCGGACCTCAAGTTTTGTGAAGTGTTCCGCATTTTTTTTCTTTAAATCCAGTCTCGCACTAGTCCCCCTGCTTTTGCCTTCCGTTTATGTTCTTAGTAATCCAGTCACGCACTGGTCCCCTTACTTATATTTCTGTTCGTTCATTTCCAGTAATTCAGTCTCGCACTGGTCCTTTATTTACTGCTTTCTGTACTTTCAATTCTCCAGTCTCGTACTGGTCCTGATATTTCGGCCCCTGCTTTTAGCCTTTCTTTCTACTTATGTTGCACTTTATTTATATTTTAGTGCTAACCGCAGTCCTACGCTGACTAGCGGTGCTTCTCCTCCTTTCTGGGAGGCCTTAGTTGGGGAAAACCTGGAGTTGAGTCCCTCCTCCCAAGTTAGCCAAAATAAGGAGCCCTCCTACCATCGAGCCTCCTGGTCAAGAGTCGAGTGACCGGTCGAGTAAGAATGTCGCGTCAAGTATTAAAGCGCTTGCTCTGTGTTTACGCTTTTGAAGATTGTTTTGGAAGTGGCGGGTCGGTCACGCCCGCAGACCGTTCGTACCGATGCGGGTGGGTTGACGACTCATGGCGACAGGGAGATGTGCACAGCGGATTATCACCACTCCGAACCCGCAGTTTTACCTCCGCTGGTCGGCCTAAATCTCGGAATCACCGGATGTCGCTCACATCCAGTTAGGACACCAAGTTGTACGGGAGGGCCTGAATGATGCGGTACGACTACATTCAGAAGTGACAGGACTGGCCACTGTCACCGACAGCCACATCGGTGAGTCCCGCGGGGTTCGCAACCCCGCTTGAAGTAAAGCGGTCCAAGCTGTGTCGACACAGAGTTTTGTGTGTACAGGTTTGAATACCTGAGTGCGGGCATGCGCGAGATAGTATTGTTTGTCGTTTTGTACCACACGTTTATGTCACCTCGTGGAAATTATGGTTGGTATGCATTATATATATACGTATATATGTTTTACCTGATGCTAACCCTCTACCTTGCTTCGACTATTTATTCTTGTCCTTTAGCCAGCCCCCGGGATACAGATCCGGGGAGGAGATGTGTTTTCTACTTAGCTCTGTGACTAACAGTTATTCGTATAACCAATCACAGGAGACGGGACAACGTGAAGCCCCCGCACCGCAGGATGAGTTACCGGCCTTAGAGATGGCCCGATCGGATACTCCATGTTGAAACCAGTTTCCCGGTTTCAGCGTTCGAAAGGGGGTTGCAACTAACTCTTACTTGACCTAAGCATTGACTCTTGACCGGTCACTAAGAACTAAGAGACTCGGACTTGATAACAACGGGAATCTAGGAACATACCCCTTAAGCTTCAGCGTGGAGGTCCCACCACACACCCGGAAGCCCACTCGAAACTTCCCCTCCCAAGCCAATGCTGAGCCTGGGCACCTTGGAGGGCACTAAGAACCACCTCACTGTCAGCTGAAGGATGACAAGGGAGGGGGGGTGCTTGCTCACAAGACACACGCAGGGGGGGTAGTGACCAACCTTTCCCAAGGTGCCCATGGGGGCCTATTTATAGACTTTCCCAAAAATGGACTGCGAATAGCCAAATTTGGACTGTGAATAGCCAAAATTCTGTTGTCCGCAGTCCGACCATGACCATGAACAATCAACGCATGAGGGGGGGGGGAGTGGGACTCGAGATGCCCACTTCCCCCCTCACGGGAGGCCATACCGGCCTCCCCCAAGGTGCCGGGCGAGTGGGAGACTCCCTCTCACTCGCCCAAAGGAGTTGGCAAGTGGGAGGGCCCCTCCCACTCGCCCCCTAGGTAGCCGGCGAGTGGGAGGGTCCCTCCCACTCGCCCAGGTGAGTGGCGAGTGGGAGGATTCTCCCACTCGCCCGAAAGGAGTCGGGGGAGTGGATGCTCCCCCTGCCTCCCCTGCGGCCTCTCTTTGCCTTGATTGTTCTCGACCGCTTATGCGCGGCCATTTTGCCTGTCTCGACCATCTTCACTGTCTTGGTCTCATCCGGATCGGGTCACACCAACTCGGGAAATATGAGGGTTGTACACAATCCCCGCTCTTTGCGAGCTTGTCCCAAGCTCGGAAAGAAAGTCCAACCCACTTATTGGACGAGTAGGTGGGACCCAGAGGGAATCTTTGGAGGGCTCCACCCGATGGCTATATAAAATCCCTCGGAGAGGAGGGCAAGAGGAGCACCATTCCTGAGATCTCTTCCTACTTCCCCTCCTAAACCAGATGGATCCACTTCGAGACTTCAGGGCTCGCATCAAGGCTCTCACAGGGAAAGGTCCGTCTGACCTGACGGAGCTTAAAGCTCTAATGCATGGCCCTTCGTCCTCTCCTACCCGGTCCGCGGTGCGATCACCTCGGAAGAAGCCCCGCCCCGAGTTGGCGAAGGAGGTTGCGTCGTCATCCTCTCATGGGGCGACCGAATTCGTCCGAGGCCTGGATATGGATATGGTATCGGTTCTCCCCTCATCTCTATTTCACACCTGCGATTATTCATGACTATGGTGACGTGTTTCTTAATTGCCCACAGCTTCTCGCGGAGGACCTCGAGGGGGTCCGAAGAATGGTAGAGGGAGCGGGCGCAGACGCTCAGGTGAGCCCTGTCTCTCTCGCTCGGGAACCTGCAGTCCTCTCGACTGCTCACGATGACTCTTCTGCTGGATGGAACCAGACCTCGACGGGTCAATCGAGCCGAAGGGAAGTCTCGGCGCCACCCTGCTCTCCTACTGCAGTCATGGAGCCCATCGAGGACCGATCCGCGTCTTTGAGCGTCTGTGCCGCTTGGAGACCCTCACCCAGGAGCTGCGGGAGGGGAGGCTGTCTTCCAGACCCGACCCCCTCGCCCGTGTTTGTGTGCTGGAGCGTCGGGTCGAGAGGTTGGAGGCTGAACTCAACCTCCTACGGGGAGAGGTCCGACTCGCATTCGGGGGCATGACGACACCGTTCGAGGATCACTTTCGCCGGGTGGAGGCCTCCGTGCGCACCGTGGGCGAGGAGCTCTCCTCAGCCAAGGCATGCTTTGAATCCACGCGCGGGGGGGGGGGGGGGGGGGGGGGTCCCCTTCACCCAGGACCAGGGCTACTGGAAGTGGACGACACGCTAGTTACCCTCTTTCTTTCAGGGATCTACTATTCGTTATGTAATAATAATGATCGGCTCGCCATAACAGTTCATCTGTTTCGCGACCGAACTATTTGTTTCGTTATGTCTCCCTTACGTTTGCTTTAATAACCCTGCTGATTTATGTCTCGCTTGGGTTGCTATCTTTCGGTTAACTAACATGCATGGTGATCGTAACGATGCTGAAACAGCTGACTAACGGGCGGGAGATAGAGGCCTCGAAAGGACGATCCGGGGACGAAGCGGTCGGGTGGTGTTAGGGGGAGGCGTAGGTGAAGGGGACCTCTCGGTCCGTATCCTTACACCAGGCGAGAGGACCGCAGGGCCCTCCCTCCTCTGCCGGGCGAGTGGACCATGAGGTCCACCCCCGTGCACCGGGCGTGTGGACCTCAAGGTCCACTCGCCTGTGCTCGGGGCGAGTGGGCCTTGCGGTCCACTCGCCCGAGGCGAGTGGACCACCCGACCCGCTCCCCCTCCATGCCCTTGGGCGAATGGACCCACGGTCCACTCGCCTTCTCTTTTATCCCCCCCTATAAATACACCCACTTCTGCCTCTAGATCCTCACCTTCCTCTCTCCCCTTGTCTTGCCTTCCTCCCATAGCCAGCTTCTACCTTTTCCCTTCACTCCTACAAGATTGTATCCAACCGCCCACCTATCAAGAGGAATGGCCGGGAGCAGAACGCGGCCAACTTTTCAGGGTGTTCTTTCCCCGCGGGAAAGGTATCCAAGGAGGACCTCTCGGCCTTCCGAAGTTCCTACCTCCCCGAGGGGTAGTCATGCAGGCGCACATCAAGGGATGAGGCCGTCAACTCTTTTTACGATGACTGGCTTGCATTCCCCCTCCCTCACTTTGAGGCTGGGCTACGACTGCCCTTGTGGCCTGAGGTGAAGGAGTTCCTGGACTACTTCGGCGTAGTCCCGGCTCAAGTCAACACGAATGCGATTTCGATGTTGACAGCTTATGCGTGCTACCTGCGGGAGGAGAGGGTGGTGTTCGACCTGAGCGTGTTCCGCAAGGTCTTCGTCTTCCGAGCAACCGCGGATGGGGTGACCTGGGCGGCATCCCTTTTTCCCCCACTCAGAGACCTGAGAAGGTCTGCAGACCCCCTGATACGCGCAAAATAGAGCTTGAAAACGCAAGTATACGTGTCGTACAAGTAATACATAGTAAGTGAGATCGTTCCCACGGAGAAGTGACTAGTTTAGTGCTTACAATTACTAGCTACACCGTTTCTATGAATCCAAGTAAAACGGTTAATTGATTTTCTGAAAATAGATTAAAACTTTTAGATAAATATTAGACTAATTTAACTAGATCTTAAAATACTTTTTTAGCAATTAGAGAAAATAACCTTGCATTTCTGATTTCATATGTATACTATGATGATGATAAAATAAATATTTCATTCGATTGAGTTTTGAATTATCTTGCAATGATTGTAAAAGAAGAGACATTTATCTCTCGATACAATGAATCTTAATATCTACGCAACCCTAGTTATCTCTACTTTAGGCGAAACGCAAATATTATGTAGTGCAAAAATCTAGTTTGCTAGCATGAAAAGGAAATCTCTTTCACTTTTCAAAACTAAAGAGATCTTGTGGTACACATACGTTTCTCCTCTCTCGATTCTCGCAACGTAGTGAAAATATAGAAATGTTGGTTAATGATTCACACTTCTCATCTCTCGATTCTCGCACTGCGATAAACTAGTCCTTAAATTAACATTACGACGCTCATCTCTCGATTCTCGCGTCGCAATATAATAAAAAGACATGATCCAATAATTTCACCATAAAAATCACAAGATCTATAAAGATAATCACAAAACAAAATCGAAATCAAAGATGTTCATCATCAACATACACATACTACTCTCATCATGCAAGACTAGAGAGTTTTAGTTCATGGTTGAGGGAAAATAACACAAAACTGAAGAGATCTTACTAAACATTTCGAAAGAAATGCGAATCTTCCCTTCTCCAGTGACGTAGAAGTGTTTCCTTCAGCCCAAATGCCAGATCTGGACTGGTTTCTCCCTTGGCAGAATTTCTTCTCAGATTTCCTCCTCCTCTCTAATGGCCGAAAATGATGAATGTCTCTTCAAATGGCCGAAATTTTGCTTTTTAAACTCCCCTCTCTCTCCTGTGCGTGGGCCCCACTTGTTGGCATCATTAATTGCTGAACGGATGCCAAAAAAATAGGTTGCAACTGTTGAAAATTTGGTAAATTCGGAATTGAATTTTCTGTAACCGTCAGATATGTTATGAACATGTTGCAACATTTTTCTGGCTCTGCAATTCTGCACAATTGGACCTGCCAGATTTGTTGAGAACATGTTGCAACATTTTTCCCAGATTTTTCACAATACTTGGTCTTCAATCCTTGACTTAAATTCTCTCTGAATCCTGTCATAAAAAGATATAGAAATGAGAGTAACAACCGTTTTGACTTCAAATCATGCGACAATTGGATTTTTATCTCCTTTTCATATATAAATATCATGTAACAAGGCTAAAATGATAAAAATAGGGATAAAGATAACTTCTTTTTGCGAAGTTATCACACCCCCATGCTTAGTTCTTTGCTAGTCCCTAGCAAAGATAGATCGATGCACTCCATTAGGAGAGCGAGCATTTATCGATGTAAGATTTTTTTGAAATGTTCTTACTCATAGATTATAACCATCATGCTCATAATATTGAAATATTAATTGGTGTAAAATGTCAATCAACATAAAAAAAAATTTTCAAACATGACCATTGATTAGTTTGATAATAATTAAAGCTCCATGTCACTTTCATGATGATGTGTGTGCATATTCCTTAGAACTATCTATTCCCAAACAACACAATTTCTTAACTCACTACATAGCTAGGGGATGATGACGAATATACTAAACCATGAGCTCACTTCCACAAAGGATTAAGTAGTGCAAGGAATATCATGAGGATAAGCAAAGAGATGAATTTTGACATGGTAGATAATTTCGGAATTCAATGTAACAATAGGACTCTCTAGTCAATGCTTTTAAGTCTTCTTCCTATCATGGGGTTTACCTCCCAAGTTCATATAAAATTTAAATGTCCATAGTAGGGATCATTCCGAGTGGGTATATAAACACTTGGGCCACATATCACTATGACCTTAACACTTTGTTCTTTTCCCCTTTTGTATGCCCATAGTTGGGATCATTCCAGAATATGCATACGCATACCTAGGCCGCATATCACTATGACATTCTTGCAAATAAATCTATTTTTTTGTTTTGTTTTGGTCAATAGTAGGGATCGTTCCAAGTGGGTATATACACACTCAGGCCACATATCACTACGACATTGGTACACAATTATTTTTCTTTTAAAGATAAATTAAACACCCAAGGTAAGAAAAGTCGTTAAGAATTGACTAGAAAGTGAGGAAAAACAAATTTGTGTGGTGGTCACTTTGAATCGGCAAAGACAAAATTCAAAACAATAGACTAAGGGTAAGCATATTGAATAACTAAATAATCTCAAAGTGTTGGCAAACAACAAAAGCTTAGTTAACGTTCATCTCTCCCCTTCTATGTTTTTAGCAGTTAATGAAATATATTGTAGGAAACAAAGAAAAATTCAGGAATACAGTGTAAGAGGAAATTCGACATGGAGTGCTACTACATCGTACTAACATCAAGGTAAAGTCAGAAATTTTATGATAGACATTTCGCACCAAATAAATAAATTTGAATAAGTTGCTCGCTACTCAAGTGATGAAGGTAACTTAGCATTGCACTTCGCATTGCAATCACCCCATACCAAGCTCTTTGCTAGACCCGAGCAAAGTTATAAAATTAAAATTTTCAATTTGAGTCATCAGTTTTCAGGTGTGTAAAAAAAATGATTCATGAACTCGGAGTATTCGAAAATGAAAATGTTTAAATTTTTAATGAAAAGAAGAATACTCCCCTAAACTTAGTGGCCTTTTGCAGAAATTCCCAGTTTCATTGAAATCGTCATACAACAACAGGAACAAGTGTCTCAGAAGTGACCTGCAAGAACCTAGTGGAGACAACAAAACGAAGACCACACTGCCATGAAAATCAATGGGTAATCAATGGATTGCTTAAGCAATTGAAAGCACACGGATAAGCCAGCAGCATATGATAACATGGCATAACAACTGAGAATAAGAAGTAAGATAACAGGGCAACAGGTGTCTTGAAGTAATGCTCTCATCAGCATAATAAGTAATGCAAAATAAAATTCAAAGTCATAGTTCAAAGTCATAAGTACGTCAGATCACAACTTGTACTTCATAGTTCACATCATGACATAACTTCAAGGTAAATTAATTAAGAAAACATAAATGCCTAGCATTAACATGAAATCATTCAAATAGGCATAGCCAACAGAAGTTAAAATAGCATCCACATTAAATCATTTCACCATAGTGTTCACAATTTAAGCGCAGGAAAAGTAATTTCTCAAGAAAATATCAGTAAAAGTCCACAAGTAGTGAGAATATGTTTAAGTCATTGTCCAACAAAAGAAAAAAAAATGAACAGTATTATAATGATAAAATGTCAATCATCCACCTCGTCGTCGTCAACATCTTCGCTCTCGTCGGAGTCGTCCTCGGCTAAAAATTCGTCTACATCGTCGTCATTGCTGGGTGCAAAGGCTGCATCTTCCATGGCTGCTTCCGCTTGAGCATGTGGATCCGGAGAAGATGCCGCCTCCCTTGCATTAGAGCTAGACGGTGGGGGGTCAAACCAGGCGGGATTCACTTCCCGCACAGCTATTCTTTCTTCCGGGACATTCAAGTGACGGAGAAGCTCGACTTGATTATGATATACAACATCTAGATAAGAGATGACATGACGATGTTGTTGACGCTGAAATTTGGCGCTGGTTTGCAAGTATTTAAATATGATCGGCCAATCCGGAGGATTAGGGGAAAGTGGCGGAGGATTCGGAACTTGGGTGATTTTGCTCGAAGATGGAGGAGGATGTTGTTTCTTACCGTCTTTGGGGGGAGGCTTCTCCAATGGTACCTTAACATAAGAGGTAATAACCGAACATGTTATTGGCTTACCTACAATGGTGGTAGTGTCCGTGTCGGCGATTAGTACCCCGGCGTGACGACATATCGTAGTGATGAGTGTAGGAAACCATAACTGAGTGCCCCCATCAGTTTTGACCTTCTTTTGGAGTTGACTAGAGATGATATGCCCAACGTCAATGGGAATCCCTTTTAGAATACTATAAATTATGCAAGCCCTATCGAATGAGACATGGTTTGGGTGTTTTGTTGGCATGATGCTTGAGTTGACAAAAAGAAGCCAAACCTTGGCTTCACGAGTAAAAAGGGCTGCATTCAGAACATGGGTGGATTCATGGACCCAGGTTATGTCTCTAGTTAGGCACAATGTTGTGGCAATATCGAATGGGTTTGTAGTCCGAACAGATTCGTACACATCTTTGTCCAAATTTGTTAAATCAAAATAGGAATTTATACCTTCCGGAGAGAAATCGACCTCCCGCCCTCGTACACGAATTTTTCCATTCCTATGGAACTTGGCGTTAGCGTAGAATTCGTAGACCCATTGTTGGACTGCCTCAGTGCGGGGGTGACAGAAGGAACTCCAGCCGAGTTTCTCCATTTGCTGCACATATGCGCGACTCCAACCTCGAATTTCGAGTTGAAACCCTCGTTCGTTGATGAAGGGCTTTGCCTTCAGCAGTTCGTAGCGAGCTTCAGCGTCTTCATTGAGGAAGGGCTTATGTGTCACCTCCTTTTGTCGATTTTTCTTTGGAGCCATGGCTGAGGAGAGTTGGAGTAAGTGACGGAGGGGGATCGCACAAATGCACGAAGGAAGAGGACAAGGTTAGTAATTACCCCTTCCAGAAGATAAAAGAGGACAACCGACGCCGCCACCTAGTGATCGTGTCCGCCGGTGGATGATTCGAAACGGGCGAGTTGGGGTTGCGAGCAGAGGGACGGCGAGGTAGGGTTGCGAGCAATCGGGGTTTTGGAAGGGATGAGAACCGGCAGTTTTGGAAGGGATGAGAACCGGTTTTGTAAATAGCGGTTCACTTCCAAGCGCGGTTCAATCCAGGCGCGCGCCGACGGTTCAACTCCAGGCGCGGTTCAGTTTGTTAAAAGATCAGGCGAATTGAAATAGCCGGTTCACTTGAACCGGATAGTTTATTAATAATTGAACTTTTGCAGTGTAAAAAGACAGAGAGTAAAATGTTGCAACATTTCGAGGAAATGTTGTAACATTTTTTTCTGAACCTATTTTTAGCTTGTGCTTGAACCAAACGAAGGGAAAACGACTTTTTAAGTGCGTAAGATCATAAGATTTTAGTCATACAACATTTTGAGAGAAACAAAACCAAATAAAAAAAATGAAAAACAAGAACAATAACAACGATAAAAAAAAACTTATCATTAAAAAGTGAGGTTGCCTCCCCTAAAGCGCCTTAGTTAATGTCCCGGCTGGACATTCGGCGGTTTGAAAATTTTTATTTCAAGTGTATGAACGATATTACTCGTTCATTTTCGTTTCCTAAATAAGCCTTAAGACGTCCGCCATTGACCTTAAACTCCGAATGATCTTTTTCATTGATGATCGTAACGACCCCATAAGAAAGCACTTCCTTAATCCGAAACGGGCCCGACCACCTAGACTTTAATTTGTCAGGAAAAATTTTTAGTCGTGAGTTGAATAATAAAACTAGTTGCCCTGGTTGCAAATGTTTCTCCGTAAGATGGCGGTCGTGCCACATTTTAGTGCGGTCCTTGTAAACCCTTGCACTTTCATATGCTTGCGTCCGGATCTCTTCCAATTCATTTAACTGTAGTAATCTAGATTTACCGGCTTCCCCCCTTTACATTTTTTTCATTCTTTACTACGGTCATCCCCCCTTTCTTAGGAACACATTGGACCGGGGAGACCCATGAACTATCCGAGATGGGGTAAATTATTCCTGCATCTAGCCATTTAATAATCTCTTTTTTTACTACCTCTTTCATAGGTGGACTAAGACGTCGTTGATGCTCTATAGACCCCTTGAAGGTTTCCTCTAAAAGGATTCTGTGCATACAAAGTGAAGGGCTAATTCCCTTAATGTCCGCAATAGTTCATCCTCTGGCAAGTTTATGTCTCTTTAAAAGATTTAATAATTCTTGATGTTGTTCCGGTATCAATTTAGAATTAACTATGACCGGCAACGTATCATTCTCTCCTAGGTATGCATATGATAAGTGCCCAGGAAGTGGTTTTAACTCAAGAATGGGTGGATTGATAATAGAAGGTTTTAACACACAAGACCGCTCTTGTATGTCTAATGGTTCAGGATTACGGATAAATGCGGATTGAAATGTAAATTCTTCCAAACAGTCCTGAATTTCATCGTTGTTAACAGATTTTTCTTCATCGGTTGATGTATCCGTTAATGCATCATCTTCAAAATCAGGATTTTTGCTAAGACCGTAGTCATAAAGAGTAATGCATTTTACTTCTTCCATAACATCCTCTTCTCTAGGAGGGAATTTCATCGCTTTGAGTACATTGAATGTAACTTGCTCGTCGTTAACTCTCATGGTTAACTCTCCCTTATGAACATCAATCAAAGTTTTCCCGGTTGCTAAGAAAGGTCTCCCTACAATTATAGGTACCTCTTTGTCTTCTTCCATATCCAAAACTACGAAGTCCGCGGGAAAAATGAACTTTTCTACCTTGACCAAGACGTCTTCTACAATTCCTTTTGGAAAGGTAAGAGATTTGTCGGCCAATTGTAATGTAAGTGATGTTTTGGAGATCTCTCCCAAACCCAACTTTTTATAAATTGATAAGGGCATGAGATTTATGCTTGCCCCTAGATCGCACAAAGCCTTTCCCTCAAATTGATACCCAATAGAACACGGAATTGTGAAACTTCCGGGGTCTTTCAATTTTGGCGGTAATTTCTTTTGGAGGATCGCACTACACTCATGTGTGAGTGCTACCATCTCATTTGCGCCAAATTTTCTTTTCTTGTTTAAGATATCTTTCATGAATTTAACATAGCTTGGCATTTGTTCTAATGCTTCGGCAAAGGGTATATTAAGTTGCAACTTCTTAAAAATTTCTAAGAATTTCTGAAACTGTTGATCTAGTTTGCTTTTTTTTTATCTTTGGGGGAACGGTGGTGGTGGATAAGTTCTTGGGTTCTCCTTCCTTCTTTCCTCTTTTTCTCTTTCTATGTCCTTATCAGTTCTTCCTATTATTACTTCTTCCTCTTCACTCTTATCACCCTCATCTCTTCCTATTATTACTTGCTCACTAGGATTCTTGGCCTCTTCTTGGTCTTGACTTTTATTTTGTTCATGTAGATTAGTGTCTTGACCAACTATCAACTCACGCCCACTTCGTAATGTGACGGCCTTACAATGATGATTATCTCCCTTAGGATTAGGTGTGGTATCCGCAGGGAGTGTGCCTTGCGGTCGAATACTTAAAGCGTTGGCGATTTGTCCTAGTTGCGATTCAATCATTCTCATTGACCCTTCTAAACTAGAGAAACGAGCTTCATTCTTTTGCATTGATTCTATGATGAAGTCATCCGTTACCTTTCTAAATGGTCCTGCTTGGTTGGAATTATTGTTTTGATGAGGAGGATTAGCATTAGAATTAAATAAGTGTGGTGGAGTAGGACCGGAGTTGTTCTTCCAAGAAAAATTAGGGTGGTTTCTCCATTCGGGATTATAGTGGTTCGGATAAGGGTTCGTATTTTGTTTATAATGCCCTCCTAAATAATTAACTTCTTCATTACCCCCTACGAGTTGTTCAATTGTTAAGGCGGGGTTAGGAGAAACCATGGGAGTAATAATGCTATTAACTTGAGGATTCATTTGATTTTGGTTCAACGTCAAAGCATCTAACCTCTTGTTAATGGTATTAAATTGGGACGTCATTTGGGCTGCAAATGACGTTAATTGGTCAACTTGATACAATCCTGTCGTAGTGGGAGGATGTACTTGACATTCAATCGTGTGATAATTATTAGAAGATAGATCTTCTAAAATACCGTAGGCATCTTCAGGATACTTGTTCATCAGTGAACCTCCTGCAGCTCCATCTACTTGGATCATTGTAGATGTCTGAAGACCGTTATAAAACGTCCATACTTGTTGGTGAATGGCTAACCCATGATGGGGACATCTACGTAACAATTCCTTAAATCGTTCCCACGCATCATATAAGGTTTCTCCATTTATTTGCATGAATGTAGAGATATCTCGCATTAACTTAGCAGTTTTAGATGGAGGGAAATATTTGGATAAAAATTTTTCGGTTAAAATAGCCCAAGTAGTAATGGACTCATGAGGTAATGAGTTCAACCAGTCCTTAGCTTTCCCTTCTAAGGAGAAAGGAAACAAGCGTAGCTTAATGGCTTCATCAGATGCACCGTTAATCTTAAACGTGTCACATATCTCTATGAAAGTTCTAAGGTGAGAGTTAGGGTCTTCATGATTAAGACCCCCAAACTTGTTGTTTTGAACAAGTTGCATTGCCATGGAATCTATCTTAAAGTTATTGGCCTCTATTGCGGGTCTAGCAATACTAAACTGTACCCCTCCCCTAAAAGGCATATTATAATCCCGGCAAGTTCGTCTTGGTTCATTTGGGAGTCCATTTTGTTCTACTTGACCACCTAAATCCTGCCCGTTCTGGTGAGGCTCATCATCTTGATTCTGATTATCCATTGCTAGTTGATTAAGTTGTTCTAGCCTAGTTGACTTTCGATTTCGTCTACAGGTTCGTTCGATTTCAGAATTTAGAGGAATTAATTCAATGGATCGATACCTGGACATACACTATCAGAAAATAAAGATGATAATAAAAATACAAGAAACTAACAAGTGAAGATAAAACTTGACCTCCAAGTACTAAGGTTCACTAATATTGTAAGAAAACACTAAATCCGTTGCACCTCCCCGGCAACGGCGCCAAAAACTTGATACGCGCAAAATAGAGCTTGAAAACGCAAGTATACGTGTCGTACAAGTAATACAGAGTAAGTGAGATCGTTCTCACGGAGAAGTGACTAGTTTAGTGCTTACAATTACTAGCTACACCGTTTCTATGAATCCAAGTAAAACGGTTAATTGATTTTCTGAAAATAGATTAAAACTTTTAGATAAATATTAGACTAATTTAACTAGATCTTAAAATACTTTTTTAGCAATTAGAGAAAATAGCCTTGCATTTCTGATTTCATATGTATACTATGATGATGATAAAATAAATATTTCATTCGATTGAGTTTTGAATTATCTTGCAATGATTGTAAAAGAAGAGACCTTTATCTCTCGATACAAGGAATCTTAATATCTGCGCAACACTAGTTATCTCTAACTTAGGCGAAACGCAAATATTATGTAGTGCAAAAATCTAGTTTGCTAGCATGAAAAGAAAATCTCTTTCACTTTTCAAAACTAAAGAGATCTTGTGGTACACATACGTTTCTCCTCTCTCGATTCTCGCAACGTAGTGAAAATATAGAAATGTTGGTTAATGATTCACACTGCTCATCTCTCGATTCTCGCACTGCGATAAACTAGTCCTTAAATTAACATTACGACGCTCATCTCTCGATTCTCGCGGCGCAATATAATAAAAAGACATGATCCAACAATTTCACCATAAAAATCACAAGATCTATAAAGATAATCACAAAACAAAATCGAAATCAAAGATGTTCATCATCAACATACACATACTACTCTAATCATGCAAGACTAGAGAGTTTTAGTTCATGGTTGAGGGAAAATAACACAAAACTGAAGAGATCTTACTAAACATTTCGAAAGAAATGCGAATCTTCCCTTCTCCAGTGACGTAGAAGTGTTTCCTTCAGCCCAAATGCCAGATCTGGACTGGTTTCTCCCTTGGCAGAATTTCTTCTCAGATTTCCTCCTCCTCTCTAATGGCCGAAAATGATGAATGTCTCTTCAAATGGCCGAAATTTTGCTTTTTAAACTCCCCTCTCTCTCCTGTGCGTGGGCCCCACTTGTTGGCATCATTAATTGCTGAACGGATGCCAAAAAAATAGGTTGCAACTGTTGAAAATTTGGTAAATTCGGAATTGAATTTTCTGTAACCGTCAGATATGTTATGAACATGTTGCAACATTTTTCTGGCTCTGCAATTCTGCACAATTTGACCTGCTAGATTTGTTGAGAACATGTTGCAACATTTTTCCCAGATTTTTCACAATACTTGGTCTTCAATCCTTGACTTAAATTCTCTCCGAATCCTGTCATAAAAAGATATAGAAATGAGAGTAACAACCGTTTTGACTTCAAATCATGCGACAATTGGATTTTTATCTCCTTTTCATATATAAATATCATGTAACAAGGCTAAAATGATAAAAATAGGGATAAAGATAACTTCTTTTTGCGGAGTTACCCCTCTCGCTACGTGGGCCCTCGCCCATGGGCCCGTCGGGGAGGTAGCAGCTGCCTCTGCCTCGGCTCCGAAGGTGTCCGGGTCGAGGCAGAGGAAGGATAAGGAACTGGTGGGAGAGGAGGGTGTGCCCCCCTCCCCTCCGAAGGGACCGAGGATGCGGCGAGGGAAAGTTGTCTGCCGGAGGGATTCCGGGGCGCCGGCCATGGAGAGGGGGGAACCGAGTGACCCTCATGCGTTGGCCAACCACCCCAACTTTGAGATGGGGGGGGGGGGGGGGGGGGGAAGGCCACGGACATTCTCGGCAAGCCCGTCATCCATTGGGATGAAACGATGAACCGGGTCTCCTTATCCTCCCAATGACCTTCGTGGTTCGAGGGGGATGTCATCGACGACGCGACACATAGCTTTATCTATGGCATCTACGACTGGCAGGATGCTGCATCCTATAAGGAGATGTCCATGCGTGACCTTGCGTATGCGAGCTCCCAAGCCCAGCTCCGCGCGACTGAGCTCTCCCACATGGCCGCCCGCCGAGGTCTTAGTCTCTCGCTCAGGTCGATGCGGGCGGATGCGTCGAAGCAGGATGCAGAAGAGAAGGCCACCGACCTTGCGGCTCGCTTGGCCACTGCTGAGAAACTTCTGGAGGAGTCATCCGGAGGCTTGGTTCGTGCCCACCTTAATGAATTTTCCTTTTCTCTTTTTAATTTCTCATTATTCGTAGGTTCTAATTCATTTGCCTTGCCAGCCTGCAGGGACCCGGTGCCGCCAACTCGCTCAGGAGACGATGTGAGGAGTCGGACCAGGAGGTGCAGGACCTGAGGGCTCAGCTTGCCGAAGCTCATAGGCAGTTAAGGGAAGGGAGAGGAGAAGGAATTGCACCTTCGAGGGCGGCGATGCCGGTCCCACCTCGACCTGCTGAAGTCGAGCGCGGTCAGAGGATAATCATGGCGTCAACGGCCCGAGCCATGGTGAGTCACCTCCATGACGTGGATGCTCTTCGAGACAGCTGGAGGGGGGTTTCCGCCAGCGACCTCCTGCCTGAGTTTTTTCCTTCACCTGGGCGATCCGGCTCGTCCCCTAGCAGCGACGGCTACTCTCCACGGTCGTGAGGGTGGTCTGTGACTTCTTCTTTTCTCCCGTTCCTCATGGGAGCTATGCATTTTTTGTGTTTGTTTTTCTTCTTCAAGCCTGCGTGTACTAGTAGAAGTGAAGCAACGATTCATGTAACATATATTATCAATGAATCAGTAGTCACTTAAAAGAATCTCCTCAGCTTACTTTCTCCCTTTACTGCTTGAGGACTTGATACCTTACTTGAATCGACCACCGGGTGGTTGATTGGCCCGATGAGTCTCCCGTCTACCCACCTGCACCCTGAGTGCTTACCTTCACCTGGAGGCAGAGGAACTCAACACTTTCCCAATCTGACTGGAGGTGGAAGTACCCATCCACGTCTTAGGTGCTTAGCTTACTTGGAGGCAGAGGAACTCAACGCCTTCCCAGCCTGACTGGAGGTGGAAGTACCCATCCACGTTCTAGGTGCTCAGCTCACCTGGAGACAGAGGAACTCAACGCTTTCCCAATCTGACTGGAGGTGGAAGTACCCATCCACGTCTTAGGTGCTTAGCTTACTTGGAGGCAGAGGAACTCAACGCCTTCCCAGCCTGACTGGAGGTGGAAGTACCCATCCACGTTCTAGTTGCTCAGTGTTGGAGTTGCCATTGTGATCTGGAAGTGGTCAAACATGTAATCTCACTGCCAACGCGATATGAGCCTGCAGGGTCGCACATAAGAGCATGTGGAGAAGTTGGTAGATTGACTGTGTTGGTAAATGTTACCAATCACCATATATAGAATGGGGAAATCCAGCAGGTTGTTGCTGTCTGAATTCGTCGGGTTTACACGGATAGAATTCGTCGGATTCGTCGGGATTCGTCGGATTGTCCCGTGAACACTCGACGAATTATTACAGAAACCCTTCATTCGACAAAATGTTGTCGTCTGTCTGGATTCGTCGGGATTCGTCGGGATTCGTCGGGTTGTCCCGCGAAGACTCGACGAATTGTTACAGAGATCATTTTCTCGGCAAATGTTGCCGTCTGATCTGATTCGTCGGATTCGTCGGATTGTCCCGTGAAATCTCGACGAATGATCTTCCGTGGAATTCCGACGAATTGTAACAGAAGCCCTTATTCTGATGTGTGGTCTGCGGATAGCGATTCTTCTAGAAGCTGTTTATCCTTTGGGTATAAATAAGACTTCGTTTTTAGGGTTCTAAAAACTAACGAAAAGAAAAGGCCGACGGAAGTGTTCCGCTCTCGCCCGAACCCTAGACGGAAGGAGTTCCGTCGCTCGTTCGCCTCCGCCGACCTCCTCTCCGGCGATCGTCGCCGTGTGTGTTCTTCCTGGAGCGAACCTAGCAGTTCGTGGAAGTTCAAGGTGCAGTCATTCTTCTCCCGGCTCGTGTGGATCACTGTAGAGACGTAGACATTATTCTACGTGAGGACTCGCATAGCCGACGACAGGAATCAACTCGTGGAGCATCTAGGTTGGATTTGATCCAATCCCGCAAAGGTAATTTCATACCTAGCATTTTGTTAACTTCTTGATTCAACGTTCATGGCCGATCCAAAGTCTTTTTGGGTTGTTTCTGTTTATTTCCGCTGCGCCTACATTTGATGTATGGTTCTAGAAAAACCCAACAGTGGTATCAGAGCCAGGTTCTGGTCATGAATTTTGTTTCAGAAGTTTGGTTATTCCAGTACGTGCAAATCTAGGTATTTGGAAGCGTTCTAAATGTCAAGATTTCTTCTTGGAATATCACATTTGATGTGATTTTGTGTGGTTTCTGGTGGTGGGATTTCGAAAATTTGGTCGGGGCTCTGCCCCGCACCCCGCAAGGGCTCTGCCCCTTGACCACCGCCAGGGGCGCTGCCCCTTGGACCCCGTTAGGGGCTCTGCCCCTAAGACCCCGCCAGGGGCGCGGCCCCTTGGAACCCCGCCAGGAACGTCTGGGATTTCGTGGTCATTTCTAATTGTTAGAAATTGTTGTCTCCTTAGCAGTAACCGTCCCTCAAGTGGTTAATGAACCCTTGTATTGTTTTGGATTTTGAATCCAACAATGAGAGACGAGCTTGTCTACTGCTTTAAGTCGAGTTGTCTTTGCCTTTGTCCAATGCATGTAAATCTGAAGATTTGGAAGAGTTCTAAATGTCCAGATTTAGCCTTTTCGTCTATCAAAGGTTGATAGTCTTATGCTGTGCACATAAGGGATGCATGTGGATTTAAGAAAGCTTGTTTTTCTGTGGATGTGCACTTTGATCAAATGTTGATCATGGTTAAGTGTTAACCTATTATTAAAATTAAAATCCCTTCATCAAATATTAAGTGTTCGGATGCCTTCCGATGGATGACACTCTTCCTGCCTCGATCGATGAAGTGTGGGCTTGCCAAAGCAAGGTGCATTAATCTATCTTGGTAAGGGTGCGAGCGGATAATTGTGATATCCCACTGTCGACATCGGGTCTAACTTAACTAGGTGACCTCAAAGGTTGAGTGCCTAGAGGCATAGGGTTGGCATGCACCATATGATGGATGCGAATAAGGAGTTATTCACCAGCCATACAAGAATTGCATGAGGATGCAATTGGCAAGCGTTGCCTACCTAAATAACCGCATTATGAGAGGAACGCCAAAGCGGACTCGTGGTGTTGGTGAAATACGGATCTTGTCCACTAAGAGAGTAGCTCGCAATGGACTCTCCGAATTGATAGTGAGGGCCATCAATTTGAATAAAATAGTGGGAGTATTTAATTGAAGTCCAAATTAAAAATAAATTGTATTTTGAAATTAAGGTACTAATTAGATTCTGCATGAATTCTTGTAGAATTCCATGGCAAGTGGTTCACATTCCACCTTGTCCCTAAGAGCTATCCTTGAGAAGGACAAGCTTAGTGGGACGAATTACATAGACTGGTATAGGAACTTGAGAATTGTTCTCAGGCAAGAGCGAAAGCTCTACGTCTTGGAAGAAGAAGCCCCCGAGGTGCCGACCGGGAACTCATCCCGTGTTGATAAGGATGCTTATAAGAAGTATACCGATGACGCCTTAGACGTCGAGTGCCTTATGCTTGCCACCATGAACTCTGAGCTTCAGAAGCAACACGAGAACATGGGGTGCAAGGAGATTGACGAGCACCTAAAGAAAATGTTTCAAGGGCAAGCTCGTCAAGAGAGGTTCGATGTCACGAAGGCATTATTTCAGTGCAAAATGGGAGCTCGAGACTCAGTTGGTACTCACGTACTCAAGATGATTGGGTATATAGAGAACCTGGAGAGACTGGGTTTTCCTCTGGGTCAAAAGTTGGCCACAGATCTTATCCTGCAATCGTTGTCGGATAATTATGAGCAGTTCGTCTTGAACTACAACATGAATGAAATAGACAAGACACTGCCCGAGCTCCTAGGCATGTTGCGAACTGCCGAAATAAACATGAAGAAGGCCAAGCCTGCTAGTCCCATATTGATGGTACATAAAGGCAAGGGTAAGGCCAAGGGCTTCAAGAAGACGAAGGTGGGACCTAAGTCACATCTTGAGCCCAAATCTTCTGCGCTGAAAAAGAAGAGCACCGTGAAGGAAGGGAAATGCCACCACTGTGGCAAGGCTGGTCATTGGAGGAGGAATTGTCCTTCGTACATTGAGGGTCTGCAGAAAATGAAGGGAGGTATGACTTCCGCTTCGGATATTTATGTTATAGAGATAAACCTTTCTGCTCCTTCATCTTGGGTATTGGATACCGGATGTGGTTCTCACATTTGTACAAATGTGCAGGAACTAGGAAGGAGGAGATTGCTGAGTAAAGGAGAGGTGGACCTACGTGTCGGCAATGGAGCAAGAGTTGCTGCTGTAGCCGTAGGGGTTTACCGTCTTTCTTTGCCCAGTGGGCTTGTAATAGAACTTGATAATTGTTATTATGTTCCGGTCATAACTAGAAACATTATATCCATTTCATGCTTAGACATGATTGGATTTTCTTTTATAATTAAGAACAATTGTTGTTCTATATTTAAGAATGATATTTGTTATGTTGTAGCTCAATTGTTTAATGGTCTTTATGTTTTGAACCTGGACCATCCGATCTATAATGTAGATAATAATAAAAGACTAAGAACAAATGACTCAAATCCTACATATCTCTGGCATTGTCGTTTGGGCCATATAAATGAGAAGCGCATATCCAAGCTCCATAAAGATGGACTATTGGACTCATTTGATTATGAATCATTTGAGCGATGTGAGTCTTGTTTATTAGGCAAGATGACTAAAGCCCCTTTCACTAGTTATACTGAGAGGGCTGAGGATCTCTTGGGTGTTGTACATAGTGATGTATGCGGACCCATGAGTTCTATGGCTAGAGGTGGGTATTTCTACTTCGTTACATTTACTGATGATTTCAGTAGATACGGATACGTGTATCTTATGAAGTGCAAATCCGAAACCTTTGAAAAGTTCAAAGAGTTTAAGAATGAAGTGGAGAACCAATTGGGTAAAAAGGTTAAAGCACTCCGATCTGATCGAGGTGGCGAATATCTGAGTCATGAGTTCCGTGATCATCTGAAAGAGTGTGGTATTGTATCACAGCTCACTCCACCTAGGACACCGCAGCATAATGGTGTGTCTGAGAGGAGAAATCGTACTCTGTTAGACATGGTACGGTCGATGATGAGTCATGCAGACTTGCCTGTTTCCTTTTGGGGTTTTGCTTTAGAGACTGCTGCAATGACACTGAATCGCGCTCCGACGAAAACGGTTCTAAAGACACCATATGAGATATGGACTGGGAAGCGTCCTAGTATGTCGTTCATTAAAATTTAGGGCTGTGAGGCATACGTACGACGTCAAATGCCTGACAAGCTGGAACCCAAATCAGATAAGTGTTATCTGGTGGGATATCCTAAGGAAACGAAGGGATATTACTTTTACCTACCGTCTGAGGGCAAAGTGTTTGTCGCAAGGACGGGTGTCTTCTTGGAGAAAGAGTTCTTATCAAGAAAGACGCAAAAGGTAGAACTTGAAGAAGTTCAAGAACCACAAATAGTGAATGAACCAGAGTTGGATTCTGAGCCAGGACTACAAGATGTTGTAGCTAGAGAACCTGCTCACGAAACACAAGTCCTACGTAGATCTGGTAGACCAAGATTTGAGCCTGAGAGATATGGATTTCTCGTGTCTCAAATAGGTAATGTGTTGCTTATGGATCATGATGATGAACCAGCAACCTACCAAGAGGCTATGAATGGACCGGACTCCGACAAATGGCTTGAGGCTATGAAATCCGAAATGGACTCCATGTATATAAACCAAGTTTGGAACTTGGTGGAACCACCTGAAGGGGTACGACCCATAGGGTGCAAGTGGGTCTTCAAGAAGAAGACCGACATGGATGGGAATGTACAGACATTCAAAGGGCGACTGGTGGCTAAGGGTTTCAAGCAAATTCATGGTGTTGACTATGATGAGACCTTTTCCCCTGTTGCCATGGTAAAGTCCATTAGGATATTGCTTGCTATTGCTGCGTATTATGACTACGAGATCTGGCAGATGGATGTCAAAACGGCTTTCCTAAATGGAAACCTCCTTGAGGAAGTGTACATGACACAACCCGAGGGTTTTGTATCCCCAAATGAAGCCACTAAAATATGCAAGCTGAATAAGTCCATCTATGGATTGAAACAAGCCTCTAGAAGTTGGAATCTTCGTTTTGATGAGAAGATCAAAGAGTTTGGTTTTGTCAAGAATGAAGATGAACCGTGTGTTTACAAGCGAATCAGTGGGAGCATTGTTGTCTTCCTGATATTGTATGTAGATGACATACTGCTGATCGGGAATGACATACCTACCCTGAAAGTTGTTAAGAACAACCTAGGGAACTGCTTTTCTATGAAGGACTTGGGTGAAGCGACTTACATACTCGGTATTAAGATCTATAGAGATAGATCGAAGAAGTTGCTGGGTTTGACCCAGAGTACGTACATTGACAAGGTGTTGAAGCGGTTCAACATGCTTGAGTCCAAGAAAGGATTTTTGTCCATGTCTCATGGTGTGAATCTCTCTAAGGACCAGTGTCCAAAATCTTGCGAAGATAAGGACCGCATGAAGTCGATTCCATATGCTTCGGCAATTGGGTCAATCATGTATGCAATGTTATGTACTCGACCCGATGTCTCTTTTGCTTTGAGCATGACTAGCAGGTATCAGTCTGATCCCGGTGAATGTCACTGGATAGCCGTAAAGAATATCCTGAAGTACTTGAGAAGGACTAAGGATGTATTCTTGGTGTATGGTGGAAAGGAAGAGCTCGTTGTAAGTGGTTACACGGATGCCAGCTTCCAAACTGATAGGGATGATTCAAAGTCTCAGTCAGGGTTTGTGTTTTGCCTGAATGGAGGAGCTGTGAGCTGGAAGAGTTCCAAGCAAGAGACAGTTGCTGATTCTACAACTGAGGCCGAGTATATCGCTGCAGCTAATGCAGCGAAGGAGGCTGTATGGATTAGGAAATTCATCGGCGAGCTAGATGTAGTTCCTAGCATTGTTGGTCCCGTAGTTCTCTACTGTGATAACAATGGTGCAATTGCACAATCTAAGGAACCTAGATCCCATCAGCGCTCCAAGCACATACTTCGGCGGTTCCATCTTATTCGTGAGATTGTCGAACGAGGAGATGTGAACATTTGCAGAGTGCCGACTGAGGAGAATATTGCAGATCCACTGACAAAGCCTCTCGCGCAGAGAAAGCATGATGGTCATACTAGATCAATGGGTATACGATACCTGAATGATCAACTCTAGTGGGAGTCTTGTGGGTTGCATGTAAAATAAATATTCTGTTGGCTGTTTAAAATTTATTCATATGATGAATTGTGTACCAATTATTTCTTTTTACGATTAATGGCAAGTTCTTTTATTACGATATACTGTTTCTATATGATAGAATAAAATTCGTGATAAATACCCTTAGAATGTTCGCTTCCATAGGACATCAAGTACGAGACTTGAATGTGAGAGCCTATGATTTCGAAGCTTCATTCTTAAAAGGTCCCTGGTCGAGGTATCATCGTAGAAGCTAAGGGTGATGATGATACATTAAGACTAGCATGTGTGTTGACTGATGACCGGTTCTCACAGGTCATGATATTGTGATATCAAGTCATCACGTGGGTACTTGTTAGTGAACAAGTTGTACTGGACAGACCCAACCTGAGACTACTTTGTGGATTGTTACTTAAAAGTGTCACAAGTAGGTCTCATTTGACAATGGTGTTGCGGTCCTTTGACCTGAAGTCACAGCATTCACCGAGTGAGGAAGAGCGTGCTTTGATGTCATCTAAAGTCTTCCTTGAAGAAGGTTGATGATAAGGGTGGTCGTTGGGTACGTTACGAATCATTTGGGTGTTTGGGTGTGAGCAGATATGGGATTTGTCCTCCTATATAACAGGAGTTGCATCCATGGGCCCCTTGATGGAATTGGACTGAGAAACGCATGGCCATGCTTGGTAGAGTCAATATGTGATATTGAGCTCACCATTCTCTGGAAGTTCGTTCTAGATCAAGAAACTTGGATTGAGCTATTATGAGGGTGACACGGTCCATGCCTCTAGTTCTTTCCGGATGTAAGGGACAAAGGGACAAAGACAACGCTGGAACATTGGTCATAAAGGCTTATGAGTTATGAACTCTTATTGCTTGGGGAGCAATGATGCATTGCTAGATGCCGCTCATTGTTTGTGAGGTTTTTGGTTTGATACTTTCAAGATCAAGTGGGAGACTGTTGGAGTTGCCATTGTGATCTAGAAGTGGTCAAACATGTAATCTCACTGCCAACGCGATATGAGCCTGCAGGGTCGCACATAAGAGCATGTGGAGAAGTTGGTAGATTGACTGTGTTGGTAAATGTTACCAATCACCATATATAGAATGGGGAAATCCAGCAGGTTGTTGCTGTCTGAATTCGTCGGGTTTACACGGATAGAATTCGTCGGATTCGTCGGGATTCGTCGGATTGTCCCGTGAACACTCAACGAATTATTACAGAAACCCTTCATTCGACAAAATGTTGTCGTCTGTCTGGATTCGTCGGGATTCGTCGGGATTCGTCGGGTTGTCCCGTGAAGACTCGACGAATTGTTACAGAGATCATTTTCTCGGCAAATGTTGCCGTCTGATCTGATTCGTCGGATTCGTCGGATTGTCCCGTGAAATCTCGACGAATGATCTTCCATGGAATTCCGACGAATTGTAACAGAAGCCCTTATTCTGATGTGTGGTCTGCGGATAGCGATTCTTCTAGAAGCTGTTTATCCTTTGGGTATAAATAGGACTTCGTTTTTAGGGTTCTAAAAACTAACGAAAAGAAAAGGCCGACGGAAGTGTTCCGCTCTCGCCCGAACCCTAGACGGAAGGAGTTCCGTCGCTCGTTCGCCTCCGCCGACCTCCTCTCCGGCGATCGTCGCCGTGTGTGTTCTTCCTGGAGCGAACCTAGCAGTTCGTGGAAGTTCAAGGTGCAGTCATTCTTCTCCCGGCTCGTGTGGATCACTGTAGAGACGTAGACATTATTCTACGTGAGGACTCGCATAGCCGACGACAGGAATCAACTCGTGGAGCATCTAGGTTGGATTTGATCCAATCCCGCAAAGGTAATTTCATACCTAGCATTTTGTTAACTTCTTGATTCAACGTTCATGGCCGATCCAAAGTCTTTTTGGGTTGTTTCTGTTTATTTCCGCTGCGCCTACATTTGATGTATGGTTCTAGAAAAACCCAACACTCAGCTCACCCGGAGACCGAGGAACTCAACGCCTTCCCAATCTTATTGGAGGCGGAAGTACCCATCCATGTCCTAGGGGCTTAGCTTACCTGGAGGCAGAGGAACTCAACGCCTTCCCAATCTGACTGGAGGTGGAAGTACCCATCCGCGTCCTTGATGCTTAGCGCACCTGGAGGTGGAGGAACTCAACGCCTTCCCAGCCCAATTGCCGATTGGAGGTGGAAGTACCCATCCGCGTCCTAGGTGCTTACCTTCACCTGGAGGCAGAGGAACTCAACGCCTTCCTAATCTGACTGGAGGTGGAAGTACCCATCCATGTCCTCGGTGCTTAGCGCACCTGGAGGTGGAGGAACTCAACGCCTTCCCAGTCCCAATTACCGATTGGAGGTGGAAGTACTCATCCACGTCCCTGGTGCTTAGCGCACCTGGAGGTGGAGGAACTCAACGCCTTCCCAATCTGACTGGAGGTGGAAGTACTCATCCATGTCCTTGGTGCTTAGCGCACCTGGAGGTGGAGGAACTCAACGCCTTCCCAGTCCCAATTATCGATTGGAGGTGGAAGTACCCATTCGCGTCCTAGGTGCTTACCTTCACCTGGAGGCAGAGGAACTCAACGCCTTCCCAATCTGACTGGAGGTGGAAGTACCCATCCACGTCCTTGGTGCTTAGCGCACCTGGAGGTGGAGGAACTCAACGCCTTCCCAGTCCCATTATCAAGCAGCGAGTCGTCCCGATGCGCCCCTCATTTACCGGCATGTCTTAGCCCGGCGGAGGGTCTCTATCCAGGGATTTTGAACAGGGATTTTGAACCTGGACATCTTTCCAGAACCCCTTTCTCATTCATAGTTCTTACCTAATACAACTTGCCTATGCTACGCCCTCTTGGGTATCCTGTTACACCTCGCCCTTTTCTGGGCCCCTCTTTACATCTCGCCCCCATCCGGGTACTTTACTAAACTTCGCCCCTATTTGGGCACGCCGTTACACCTCGCCTCTCCCTGGGCACTTCCTTACACCCCGCCCATTCCGGGTTCACTCGTCTGCCTGCTCCTTGGTCATCTCTGTCATCGCTTCTTCCACTTCCTCAGCTGCTTGCATCCATCCGACCGTGTTGAGCGCAGTAACATAACACTGGCGCGTCTCACGGGGATCTCCTCTGACTCTCACCTGGAACTCCCCGGAGTTGTACTTCAAGCACTGATGGTAGGAGGAGGGCACGCACTTATACGCGCTGATGAGGGGACGCCCAAATATGGCGTTGTAACTGCTCGGCGCATCCACGATGACGAACCGACAGTTCTTTGAAGTTCCCCCCAGGGTGACGAGGAGTTCGACTCCTCCTTCCACCTCCTTCCTCTCCCCGGAGAATCCGAAGAGTGGTCCATCCGATGCCAGCACTCGCCTTGCATCCACCTTCATCCCTTCAAATGCCTTTTTGAACACCACATTCCCCGAGCTCCCGTTGTCGACTAGGATTCGGGAGACGGTGAAGTTCTCGATTGCCGCCTTGATGACCAGCGCGTCGCAGAAGGGGTCCTCATGGGCCGCAGGTCTTGGGTTGAGAAAGTAATCTTCTCGCTTGAAGGTGGGGATCGAGAGGTCGAAGCGATGCTCTGACGGTATATGGCGTGGAGGCTCCCCTTCCGGGTGGCCTCTTTGCCTGCTCCCCCGTGGATGACCCCGATCCCTCCCAGGGCCCCTACATCGACCCTCTCTTCACACGGATCATCCTCTTCCTTGTTCTTCCCCTTCTCCCCTGCCCGCGGTCTGGATTTCCAGACACAACTGCTTCCCCCCTGCTGGGGCTCTTCCTCCTTCCCTCATCTCGAGGAACTCTGGGCAAGCCGCGGTCGCGTGACCTTCTTGCTGATGGAAGTCACAGTATAGCAGCGCCGGCTCGCCCCCCCCCCCCATCCCCCCCCCCCCCCCCCCCCCCCGTTTCTCCCAACGCTCCCTCTTTCTTCCGCCTTTCTTCCGGCCGATGGCCATGGCTTGCAGGGGCTGGACTTGCAGCGGCCCCAAGTTCTATTGCCACCCTGCAGGGTGGAACCGCCCGTGCCTCTCCTGATAACCTCCTCCTCCTTGGAAGTGGCCCCTTCCTTGGCCCTGAGGGGGACCAACCTGTGACCTCCAAGCTGGTCGGGCGGCTGTCGATTGCGACTTCCAGCCTTGCTCCTGCCCATCGGGAGGTCTCTGTTGTCCCTGACTCCTCACTTCCTCCTTCTTTCTCCCTCCACGCTCTCTCCTTTCCTCCTCTGCTACCTCAGCTAACCTAGCCACGAACTCCTGATTGGTAGCCTCACACTCGGTCTCACGATCAGCATGCTTCATCAGCTCTTCGAAAGACAGGGGAGGGTCCCGAGTCAGACTCATCCGAAACAGCCCAGGCTGCAACCCAAGGGTGAAGGCTAGCTGCAGGGTGTGCCCGGGCACTTCGACGACAAGAAGGACCTCCGCCTGGAATCTATCAATGTAACTAGCCAGCGTCTCCCCTGGCTTTTGCCTGACTGCGAACAAGGCCTCCATGCTCTTCCTCCTCTTCTTCGAGGTAGAGAACCTTAATTAACAAGAAACTTCGACGCAGATCCTCGAAGCGGTAGATGGTTCCTGCCGGAAGCGAGTGGAACCAATCCCTCGCCTTTCCCTGGAACGTGACTGCGAAAAGCCTGCACATGAAGGCGTCTGACATTTGCCTGATCGTGGTCATGTCCTCGAACCACTGAAGATGCTGGAGGGGATCGCTATCCCCCTCGTAGTAGGACATGGCAGGATCGCGAAACCCATCCGGAGCAGGGGCTGACATGACCAGCTCGCAGAAAGGGCTTCTGCATTCTTCTTGGTTGGGGGGAGGCGCTCCCATCACTTCCCCGCCGGGGTAGCTGGTCCTGGGCGAATTGTTGAAAAGCACTCGCGCCTGGAGGCTCAAGCCCTCCTCTGAGGCTGGCACCTTCTCTTGCTGACTGCTTCTCACTTCCACTGGGGGGAGTGAGGGGATCCTAGGTGCAGGTGGTGTTGAGCACTCGCCGCGAGCGGAGGATGCGGCCTGCATGAACTCCAGGATCCTCTTGCTGAATTCGTCGAAGTCGCTCTTCTTCACATACTCGCAAGGTGGAGGCGGGTCTCCCAACTCGTCGCTTCCAGCCATGAGACTTGGCTCAGAGTTTTCCGAACTAGTCGCTTCCTCGCTCACCGCACCAGAATGTTGAAACCAGTTTCCCGGTTTCAGCGTTCGAAAGGGGGTTGCGACTAACTCTTACTTGACCTAAGCCTTGACTCTTGACCGGTCACTAAGAACTAAGAGACTCGGACTTGATAACAACGGGAATCTAGGAACATACCCCTTAAGCTTCAGCGTGGAGGTCCCACCACACACCCGGAAGCCCACTCGGAAATTCCCCTCCCAAGCCAATGCTGAGCCTGGGCACCTTGGAGGGCACTAAGAACCACCTCACTGTCAGCTGAAGAATGACAAGGGAGGGGGGGGGGGGTGCTTGCTCACAAGACACACGCAAGGGGGGGGGGGGGGGGGGGAGGGGTAGTGACTAACCTTTCCCAAGGTGCCCATGAGGGCCTATTTATAGACTTTCCCAAAAATGGACTGCGAATAGCCAAAATTGGACTGCGAATAGCCAAAATTCTATTGTCCGCAGTCCGACCATGACCATGAATAATCAACGCATGAGGGGGGGGGGGGGGGGGGGGGGGGGGCGAGTGGGACTCGAGATGCCCACTTCCCCCCTCACGGGAGGCCATACCGGCCTCCCCCAAGGTGTCGGGCGAGTGAGAGACTCCCTCCCACTCGCCCAAAGGAGTTGGCGAGTGGGAGGGCCCCTCCCACTCGCCCCCTAGGTGGCCGGCGAGTGGGAGTGTCTCTCCCACTCGCCCGGCGAGTGGGAGGGTCCCTCCCACTCGCCCAGGTGAGTGGCGAGTGGGAGGCTTCTCCCACTCGCCCGAAAGTAGTCGGGGGAGTGGATGCTCCCCTTGCCTCCCCTGCTGCCTCTCTTTGCCTTGATTGTTCTCGACCGCTTATGCGCGGTCATTTTGCCTGTCTCGACCATCTTCACTGTCTTGGTCTCATCCGAATCGGGTCACACCAACTCGGGAAATATGAGGGTTGTACACTCCAGCCTCGCCCCCTGTCTTCCGCGACGTGAGTCCTAGAGTATAGGACTAGCTTAAGAGCATTTCGTTATAGTTATATGTAGCCTCCGAGGCAGATGTTGTAAACAATAGGCTTCAGCCTTTTTCCTTTATGTAAATATAAGTTATGTGCTTAGTTTCCTAATTCTAATGCTTCCGCTATGTGAATCTGATATGTTGTTGTGATTCTTGTGCCCGACAAGGCGACCGCTCAGTGCTTGAGAAGGTGGGTCGTTGCCACCCGGGAAGCGCTAGTGACCGTCCTTCGGCAGTAAGATCCCCCCTCCCTGAACCCGGTTCAGTTTTGGGGAGGGGGGGTGTTCCTTCTTTGAGGACATATGTCAAGTAGGCCCCCTTTTTACGTTTTCTCTGTTGGGTGTAGGTCTGACCCTTCTGTCGCTACGTTGAGAGCGTGGGGCAAACTAGACTTCTGTCGCTTCTGATAAAATAGTTGTGTTGCTCGGCATAAAAAGGACGCGTGAGTATGATGTGTCGTGTACATAATGAGAGAGTGTTATCGTGTGTTATGTTATGGTTTCGGGTTTCATAACATAGGATCTGCTATTGCGACCCTTGATGCCTAGTTGTTTACCGCCTTGAGTGCGGAGTTTGGATGTTTGCTTGTTATGGTTTCAGTAGCCTAGGACATGCTACTCCGCTACTAGGAATAGAATGCATGAGTAGAGCATTTAGTCTTTAACACTGGTGTGCATATAGACTCCCCTTTACTTTCATGCTCATCTTAGAAACATGTTTGATGATTGTGCCATATACTTGCCTGTTTGCTGTTGTGTTTTATATGCATGTTGTGACGCACTGATCTGTAGGGCTCCTGCTCCCCGGGATTGGCTAGGATGCCCGGGGAGAGGGAGATTGTTACACAGTGATTGGTCAACTCCAGCTGACCCTCGTTTTCCGCTCGTTTGTACTTGGTTGCAGGAACGTGTGCGCGCTGGAAGTGCTTGCTGCCAAATAAGAAATGAGCGTGGTGGTTTAGCTTGCTGCTTGGTTTTCAAGTATTCGTATGCATAGCTAGCCGTGGCCCTGTGGGACCTGCGAGTCTCTTTTGGGAGGTTGTTCCCATTTCTTTTATTTCTGGACTTTTACTTATTACAATGTAAATTTATTAATGGACTGTATATTGTAGTGGACATTCATTTCTAGGGTTTGGTTTAGTTTAGCTTCCGTTTATTTTAATGCGCACTCTGAGATGGATGATTGTTGATTCTCATTTATTAATACTTCTGTTTGTATAAGTTGTAGCGTGTGGGGCCCGGTCGGACCCATAACATACGGCGAATTACAAGTAGGGTGTTACAATAGCAACATAAGGAAGTTCTTCGATTCTAGTAGAGTCTTCATGACAGTAACAAATTATCCATATTTTAAATAGAGTTTTTCACATAAAAGTAAATAGAAACTCATCATAAGTTCCCTCATTATGACAAGATATTGTTGTAAGATGTTGCCTACAATTTCTATGTGCTTGTATATATGTTCATTTATATGTTTCATATAAAAATCAGCTCCTGACAACCTTCACACTGGTTGCACTAACAACACAACATGGGCTTCGTGCTTAAAATGACTAAGCCAACGTGTATCAATAATGATTTATCATTACTACGAAGAAAATGTGGAGAAGTTATGATGAAGAAGCCATGTATAAACTAGGATTTGTTGTCTTCTATCAAAAAAGTGGAAAACTCGTGATTTTGATCATACAAACTTTCTAATATACATATAAAACCATTGTTTTTAATCCTAATGAAAAGAGGACTAAGGACCAAAGTATAAAGATCGTGAATTTATCTAGGGTTTGAGATTTATTTGCATGAAAATGCACATGAATGTTCTAAATCCTCCATGAAATTAGTGAGGAGAAGAATTGCAGAAAATAGAAACACTTATACATATTTAGGGTTTTCAGATCTCACAATCAGAGCCACAAATCAACGCAGAATCAAAAGCAATTGAGGTAGAAGGCTCGCCGTGAGAGAGAGAGAGAGAGAGATCAACGTCGATCGAGAGGGTTTGGCGTGCGCTCGACGGTCGGCTAGACCGAAGAGCTTTCGTCACGTGCGGTGTGAAAAGAATGAGGAATCCGCTGTTTATTTCTCTTTATTGTGACCGGTTCATGATGCCGCGACACGCTAGTTGCGACCCAGTGAATCATCACATATGGACCGCTCGTTTTTTTATCTAGCCAGTTCCATTATCATAGTGTGTGTAACGCCCCAACCCTCCCCTAAGGGGGAGGGCCGGGGCGTTACAAAAAAAAGTGCCACTGAACTGGGATCCGGATCCAGTTCCAGGGGATGGAGTTCGCGATTCGAGCCCGATTCGTCTTGAATCGTAAAAAGTGGTTAACACGAAAGTTGTAAATCTTCCCGAGACGAATAACTTTCATGTTGAACATTTTTTGATATGAAGTCGTTTATGCCCCCGATTTGGACTCCGAAAAAACTGAACCCGAAAAATATTAAATTAATAAATTTCAGGATCAGTTTTTTCGGGGTCCAAATCAGAGGCCTAAACGACTTCATATCAAAAATTATTCAACATTAAAGTTATTCGTCTCGAAAAAATACGCATTCGTGTTAACCACTTTTTACGATTCAAGAATCGCGAACTCCACTAAACTGAGGTTACGCTTCTTCTAGAAAGCACCGCGTTCAGCGGTGAATGTGTAGAGCGGGAATGCGGAGAGCAATGGCGTCTCTGCGCCCCCTTGCCACCCTACAGAACCGTAATCTCAATCTCCGAACTCCTTTCACAGTGTTCTCTCCGCCCTTCACCGGTTATCTTCAACTTCTCCCCAGTTCATCACCAACCACAAGTTCTGTCAGCATCTCTTCGTCCTCCCTATCCATTTCATCTTCTCCCACTTTCCCTCCTTCGGAAAACTTCTCGCGCTCTTCAACTTCTTCTAATTCCATCGATCTCGAGCCATATATTGGCTGCTCGCTGCCGGGACAACGCCTGAAAGTCGCCATTCTTCTCAGCGGAGGAGTTGATAGCAGCGTGGCACTCCGCCTCCTCCATGCCGCCGGTCACTCATGCACTGCTTTTTACCTCAAGATATGGTTTCAGGTGCGCAAGTTTCGTGTAATTTTCATTCCACGATTGTCGGGTTGCTTCTTATCCTAATTTGGTCCCATGGCTGTCATTTTTGACGTAGAAGTGTAGAATTAGTAAGTTCTACGAGTTGTTTCGTGATTTTTGTTGTTGATTTACACTTTCACTGGTTCCCTGCTGAAGAACACGGCACCGAGAGAAATTACGCTTGTATGTAATCATCAAAGTTTACCCTCTGGATTAGGGGTTCATTGTATGTAATCATCAAAGTTTACCCTCTGGATTAGGGGTTCATTAGGCGCAGATAGAAATCTACACTTATTTGACTTAGAAATGTAAATCGTACAAGCTGTTTGCCCTGAAATTGATCTTAACATTGACTTATCTTTGACAATGGCAAAGACAATTAGCTCATTGACCTTGTTATTTTTAATTTGTCATCAGGATAAACTTTTGTTTGGTATATTATTGATGGTGACCACTCTGATGATCATGTAGTTTTATTTCTTACCATTTCTTCCTCGTAAACATTTGTTACTGTTTCTACATTATTTTATCATCATGAATAATTATTGGTAATTCCTGATGTATTCTAGGAAGATTTTGCAAATTTCTGGTCTGAGTGTCCATGGGATGAAGATTTAAAGTATGCAAAAGCTGTTTGTGACCAGGTCAGGAACTTTTATTTGAATCTTTTATGACATGGAAGCACACAGAGGGCTACTTTAGGATGATTCATATTGAAGTTTATATATTTGAATGTTATAATTGCTGCCAATTAATCTATCATTGATAAAAACGGAATTTTTTTAATGTCACAGTGATATACTGGAGTAAGGGACATTCTTAATGCTATTCTGAAAGAGTATCACGTTTTCAATTTTCATTTTCTTAAACATTTTTTATTTATGTTGACATTAAGAAGAGCCATTGTAATGTTGAAATCAGATGCCAAATTTGTTACCTAAACTTTGAAGATGTTTACAAAGTTCACCAAATTTCTGCTGCTAGGAATAGGTTCATGCATCTCTTTATAAGCTGTGATGCATAAATAATGTCAAGGATGCGTTAGCGTTGAGAAAAGTTAAGATGGATTTGAAATACATTCATGATATATGATTTAGAACCGTCACTCACAGTTTTATTTATTTGTGAAGAAATATTGATATTGGATATTCGGGGCCCAAATTGTGTAAAAATTTGTCCGTAAACTCTTCAATGATTATGGTGGTTAGGATTTAGGGAGCAATATGATGGCGCGGGATGTGCAATTTGTACACAGTGGCACTGTAGTTGCTCTTAGGGTCCGTTTGACACGGCAGTGAAGACCGTAAACGCGGTGGCTACGAACCGTCATCCGTTTGACACAATGTTTTTGCTCCGGTGAGTTTGGACAAAAACGTCACCGTAATGAAATATGTGTTTGACGTGACAACGGTTATGATCGCCACCAAGAAAAAAAAAACCAATTTTGAACATAAAAATGGATGAAGTTCCTTAGGTGAGGTCGGACGTTCACGAACGACGGTTCATAACCACTGCGTTCACGACCGCCACCACCATGCCAAACGGACCCTTAATTACCATAGGCAATGCATGATTCACAAACCATCAACGTTTGTTATTTTGGACAGAATTTGATCCTTAGAATTAGAATTGAAGGTCCATTTTCATTGGAATTGGACCTCCAATTTTAATTTTGAAGCCTCAATTATGTTCAAATGAATGGACCTTACTGTTGCTCTTTTTGTATAACAATGACAAGTATTACATTGGAGTCACATTTGCTACTAGTTTTGCAGGTAGGTGTGCCTTTAGAAGTTGTGCATTTATCAGATGAATATTGGAGTAATGTGGTAAGAATTTAGCATCAATACTTGGATCTTTTTGCCTGGACTCCTATGGAGTTTTTTTTAATGCGAATGGTGAAGAATTTTTACCAAGTATCATGGTGCTTGCTAATACCTATATATTAACTAATTAATCTTGTATAGTGAACAGGTTTCTCACATTATTGAGGAATATCGGGTTGGCCGTACTCCCAATCCTGACGTACTCTGCAATACAAGAATTAAGTTTGGTATTTACTTCCATATAATTGATTTTCTATACATGAACATCAAGCCAATACCCCAAAGCCTATCCATTTTTTTAAGGAGATTGTTGGCATTTTACTGATTTTATCACTATTTTCTACTGGTTTAGGTGCATTCTTAGAAGCAATTGAGAAGATGGGGTTCGATTATATTGCTTCTGGCCATTATGCTCATGTGAACCACTCTTCCTTTAGTGCAAACAATGGAGCTTCTGTCTTGGCATTGTCAAAGGATACGGTATTTCATCAGTAAAGTTGCCCATTCATTTTTTTTCTTGGTGATGCTATTGATTTTTTGTTTTCACATAGTTTGGACTTACTTTTCCCTGCTGAGATGGACCAATCATAAATTAGTCATTTGAAATTTGTAATTTAAAATATCACGTGGAAGGGTATGCATGTCGAACTGTGAAGTTTACTAACTATTTTTTTCCTTCCCTCTTCAATTTGGTTTCAGTTGAACTACTAGATTCACCTTGCAATGAACACTTATGTACAAAGAACTCTGTGTTTTCTCAGCAAACCAAATTCAATATTAAAGATGATGAAGTACAAATTTTCTTTGTATAATGATGTAGGCAATCATAGTGATGTAGGGTAGGCTACGTGGGTGTACGACTGACATGCAACCCGAGGTGAAGTGCGAGAGTGTTTTTTACACTCATGAACTCTATATGAACGCACTTGCAAGAATTGACGGCGAAATCAAAACATAGCAATAAATGATTAAATCACACACATATAATTTTAGACAAGACAATTATTTCTTTAAGCAAAGCAAGATTTGACTTTCCTCAGCCTGGAGGACCAAAACAAGAGCGTGCGGTGAATGATTCCTGCAAATCACAAGAATATTACAAGACAAACAATTACCAAACGAGAGATCCAATCAAGCATGAAATCGCTCAACTATATAATAATATTGAAGAAAATATTTCATACAACAACAAAATACTCACTAAGGGGGTAATCGTAGACGTCGTAGATTCGGTGGTAGGGGATGTCGGTGTGTTGTCCGGAGGATGGAGAGGGGGTAGTTGTACTGGAAAAGAGGGGCATAACTGTCCAGGGGATGCAAAAAGGTTTGGTAGTGGGCTGGGCTGATTTTGAGAAGTTTGAAGGGGGCATGGAGGTGCTGGATTGGGATGGACGAGCTTGTCCTGGGAGAAACATCAGCCATTTATGCTTCTACAGGGAAAAACATCAGCCATTTATGCTTCTACAGGGAAAAACATCAGCCGTTTAGGCATCTACATGGAGAAAACAAGAGGTCTTCAGTGGGAGTTTTGAAGTGAAATTTTCCTGAAGAAACTTGGACTTTAGGGGGGGGGGGGCTGTGGCGGTGGATTTGCTATATAGTTTAGGTGGTGGCTGTAAAGAGGGGAAGGGCTACAGTTTTAGGAGGGGCTAGAGGTGGTCGGCTAGTGCTTGGGAGGGGGAAAGATGAAGGTTATGGATGGAGAATACCTTTGGGATGCGGGAAACCACCTAGGAGTCGTTACCTAGGGCCTCACAGAGTCGTCACCGTGAGAGGATCGCCGGATTCTGGGAATAAACTTCTCCAAAATCTGCAATAGCTATGATTGCTGCTCTACTCTCTTATTTATAATAAAACATGACTTAAGACAACCATCTTGGACGGCTATGATTGGCCATACATGATAGTTGCCCGATCTCACTAAAAAAAACACATGAAAGTTATCGAAACGTCGATCTGGACGCATCCGCGGAGTAAGATCGTCGATTCGGAGACGCCATATATGGAAGATGACCAATCTCCCCCGAACGGGTCCAAAACTCGTGCTCTACCGTGGGTCAGCATCGTCGTTCCCCATCACATAAGGTCTAGTTTTCTAATACAGATTTGACATGAGATGTAAGAAATTAAGTATCAATTATGAAAAATTCGCAGGTTACATCTCTCATATTTAAGAAGTTTATTGCGATCCGGCACAAAGTCCATTTCAAAATCTTATCAAGGCTTATAAGGAAAAGGAGGGGAGTAAATAGTCTAGTATTACTTTTTACCTTTAGCTACTTCCGATGTTTTGGCTATTTGATGCAGGGTAGGCTACATAAATAGAATCTAATAATGCAACCCTAGGTGTGTTGTCAGAGATGTAAACCCTAGTAGCCTTAGGATGATGTATGCAATGAACAAACGATCCAATTTCCGGTTGAAAAAAGTAAGTAGAAATTAAAACCACACTGATTATCACAAAGATAAAGAACAAATTAATTTTTAAGAGCTAGCAGGTATGTCTTTCTTCTGCACGAGTGCCTTGGTTTCAAATGGTAAAGTGAATAAGCTCTGCAAGATGTAAACAATCACGAAATAAGCGCACTAACAAACTAACATTCCAAATCATATAAAAATCTCAATCCGGTATAATAAAGAGACAAAAAAATCAAACACAAATACTCACGAAGAAAAGGGCAGCCAATGATGAGGATGTGGAGGTTCTGCGGCCATATGAGCGGTGGCGGCGATCCGAAGGGTAATAGCGTCTGTCCTGGATTAATTTAGATCTATTTAGGGTCTGTTTGGGGTTGTTTTGTGGAGGGGTGGAGGGTTGGGCTGCAAAGTGGAAACTGGTGGAATTAGGGTGGTGGGGTGTTGGAGGATTGGACAAAGGTTCGTGAGGCTTGGAGGGTGTTGGGATGCTATCAAACGGTGGCGAGTCTTGGAGGTTGGTGGGGCTTGGGGATTGGACGGGTGAAGGCCTAGAGGATAGATTGTGACATGGGAGTGATCAGGCGTCTTGCAGATGGTGGCTAGGAGGGAGGATCAGGATAGGGAGAGGTCGATCGGCTTGCGAAAGGTGGCTAGGAGAGGGAATTTGGATAGGCGGTGGTTGTGAGGGAAAATTTGGACTGGCAACGACTAGGGATGAGTAGGATCTTGGCGGAATGGAGCTGTCGGGGGGGGGGGGGGGGGGGGGGGGGATAGAGAAGCGAAAATAAGGGGTAAGAGAACCAAGGAGTCAACACTAAGAGCAATCGCCGAATTCCTGGAGGAGAAACCACCAAAATTGCATTACCGAAACCAGCTCCCTTCCCATTTTATTTATGATAAAAACATCACAGGGCACCCATCGAAGACGACTATGATTGACCATACACAATAAGTGTCTGATCTCACTAAATAATATAGAAAAATAAAAAGAAACCACATAAAAATGTCCAAACGATGTTTCAGAGGCAACTGCAGACTCAGATCGTGTAGATGACAATCCGACCAACGCCTCCTACTAAAATAAACACGTTCAGGCCCGACGGCCCACACGTAATGAGTGATCTGCTTCGCTATTCTTGTTAAAGTGATAAAAAGGAAAAAATGATTGTATTATAATGGAAAACGAGATATACAAATTCGCGAAGTATGCTTACGTCTAGCTTTTGAGGTCTGGTTCCCTCTTGAAGTTCCTCCATAAGGAGAGATCCAAAACATAAGAAATTCCTAACTAATCTTAGTGCTCTCTTCAACTCCCTTATATATATGAGAGAGAGAGAGAGAGCTTACATCATTATTACTAAAATGACAGTAGGACTACATAGGTAAATTAAAAACCCATGCAATACTAATATGAAGGCGCTCGACGTGGCAACTGCGTCCTTGAGAAATAGTATTCGTATCAATACTCTCGTCTCAAAAATCAACCCCATCCTTAAGGTCTAGACCCGAAGGAGTTATCAACGAGCGTAACTGCGTAAGAGGGCCAAACCCGTGAAGGCGGGTCATCATCTTCGACACTGATTAACAGGCGCAGTTCCTTGAGAGAACCTTTGTATGTTGGAGAGTATGAAACTCTCGCAGTGAAAACAAAGGCCATGCCGATGGAGCTCTTGGTGAGATAAGCACTGGGGTAGTGGAGGTACAATCAGTGGAGGTGGTGGAGGGCCGATCATTGTAGGTCTAGTCGGAGGTGGAGGATCCAGTCGGCGGGGTGGTGGGCCTGCTGACAGAGGGTCGTGTTGAGGCCGGTTCAGTTCTATGACAAATGGAATTTTGGTAGGTTTTATCACCTGGGGGGGCGTTGGACGGGGAGAGGGAGGTGGTGGGGTTTCGCGGGATTTCGTAGAGTTCCTCTTCGACGCATCAAATTTGATCCACAACAAGAGAGTATGAATGAGTTGTGGACACAAAGGTGCATACATATGTTTTTACATACCAACAAGGAACTACCTGTTAGTTAAATGCCTCAAGTCCTAACTTATATGGAGTTTGAAGGTCACGCCCTCGCATCAGAAGCCTATACGAAGAGTTTTCGCTAGTTTCGCTGCCCCGTCAACGGACAGGGGTGAAGGTGGCAGCGCCCCCTGCTTGGTCCGGAGACAGTGCCACGTTGAAATTTTTTTATTAGAATTATGTATTTCAGGAAAACTTTTTGGGTTTTTTTATTGTGCGCGAAGCAATATATCAACTTCTCATATTCTATGGTTTGACTCAGGGATTGGAACAATATTATCTGATATTGTATTGTGATTTTGAGAATAAACAATACAGTATATTGATATTGTAATGCTAACAATTCAATATATTTGTATTGCAATGCTAGCAATACAATATATTGTATTGTAAATGCTAAAAATGCAAATACAATATATTAACATTTCAAAAGTCCAACTCCTCATCCTCGTCATTTTGGTTTTCATCATCAATTGTTTCTTCATTCACGACAACAGACATCAAAGCCAAATTCCATAAATCTTGATTTTGTTTGGAAAATCAATGCTTCCAAAGTACGTGGCAGTAGCCTTCGGTGTATCTTCGAAAATATTTGATTGCTCATGGAGAACAACCGCTCTACATGATTCGATGTGGGCATCAGAAACCTAGTATCAATGTAAGTCGTTCTTTCATGTTGCTTTCGCTGTCTTTTGAGTGCACGTTCGGCAAATGACAAGCCAAAGTCATCATTATCATCAATACTCTTGACGTTGTTATGTTGCACCCTTTGCCGAATGTCATTTAATTTCAGCGGGATTTCAGGAATCACAAATCTTTAGCAGGAATGAATGCGGGAAAAATTAAAAATATATATACTATACCTATATATTATATATATTATATATGTTTTTAATTTTTTTGGTGCTCACAAATCTTATTTTATATTTTTTTGTTATATATATTTTTAAAATTTTAAATGTACAATATTATTGCCAATAAATTGTTATTGTCAAAATAACAATACAATATATTGCTATTGTCAAATAGACAATACAATATATTGCTTACAATATATTATAATATATTATCCCATAAATATATTATTTCCAATCCTTGGTTTGACTTATCTGAGAAAAACAGTAACCCCGCCACTATTGTAAGTTGTAACTATCTATGTTATTCCATATTGTGAGTGGGCCTGCTGCTATCCGTGGAAGTAGCCTATCTTTGGGTGAACTACATAAATAATGTGTTTTCTGTGTTATGTTTGTTTCTTATTTTGCTTGATCACCTACACTGCCCTAGGTAATGATCCCAGGAGATGTCTAACACGTGTGTGGCAACCTCGATGAACTCACTGATGTAAATTATGATTGAGTCAGATCGGTGAGTGGAGTTGAGGTACTCATACGAGCTCCTATGTAAGTGTAGGCCAAGAGAGATCAAAAATGTTTTGGCGTGTCTAGCGCACCCAGCGGAGTGCAGAGTCTTCCATGTAAATTGTTGCCATTTGGACCTTCTGGTTTGTGTGAGTGAACTAGAGGCCCAAGAATTGTGCTGCTCGAGCGATCCAACTGAGAGGGTCAGTGTCCCTGAACATTGATAATTCAAGAAAATGGAGGTGGGGCGGGTGATTGTCCATATAGGAGTGTAGGAACCCAATGTAGTCAACGATGGGCCCATATACGGGCTGCAGTGGAGAGGGGCATGGGGAGCCGACTAATGATGTGCTGCAGTGGTTACAAGCTCGTGGTGGAGAGTGAAGTCTTCCAGCTGATCCAAGAAGGTGGAATCAAATACGAAAGCGGACTGCAGGAGTATGGTTACGAAGTACGATTGTTGTGAGAAGTATACGATAGAGAACTATCAATTAATTGATTGACGGTGGTTGCTGTTGTGTCGTTGTCGTGCCGATTGGGGCAAGCGAAGATCATCAATAATGTTGGCCTCAGGAGATTGCTAGGAGCTACAAAAGGGAAGTGTAGAATGCAAACAACAAATGCGCCGTTGGCGTCTTTGATTGAGTGCGTAAGGTGGACGAGACTTGGGCACCGTTAGAGACGGGAGACCTACGGTGCTTCAACCACACGGAAGCCTGATCTCGCAGGTGCGCAAAAGCTTGGCTTTGTTGTCAATACATGTTGGGGAACATAAAAAAAGGCAGCTTAGAGTTTTGAATTGAACGCTAATTGGTTGAACCGCCGACCGAAACTAGTATGTCGGACCAATTGATATGAAACAAAAAAATTGATTGCGCTAGAAATGAGAAATGTGATACAAACTCGTGAGGGATGCTCGTGCATAGTTTCCGAGGGTTGGTTCCCTCTGAAGCAATCTCTCTAAGGAGAGATCTGAAGTTTCAAGTTTATAATAAGATTCTCCTCCACTCCTTTATATAGGCGAGAGTGAGCACATATCACTATTACAAAAATGTCACTATTGCTACATAGGTAAATAGAAAAATACGTGCGATATTTAAATGACGGTACTCAGCGAGCAGGCTGTGGTCCCGGGGAGTTGTATTCGTATCATACAAGTCCTTTTAAATTTTGCCTATAATATCTATCTGCTTCCATAACTATGATGTCATCCCTTTCAAAGTGAATTGCAACATCACGATTATTTAATTTCAGAATAAAGAATTCTTTTAAAAAAGAATCAGGAGCAGATTAATTTTCTCTAGATATCTATTTGTAGTTATGTATTCATTGTTAACGATAAATGAATGACCTGATGTTGCTCTATGGGTGCTCCTTCCAGCAAATTGATATCACAGGAAAAGATGTCATTAAAAAGAAGAATTGATTCAATACTAAGAGATGACCCTTTAATAATTGAGTCAGTCACCTCCCTGTGATTGCATGAAGTAAGAGGATAATCAAACTCATTAAAAGAATCTATAGTCAAAGGGAAAGAAAAGTAAAATGCTGAGTTAAAGAACGTGACACCACCACATAAAAAGTATCACTTAAGGGATGGACACTTATAACTTGTTTGACCTCTAGAATATCCAAGAAAGGACATTTAATAGCCTTTACATCTAACTTTCTACTCCCTGACCTAGTTACTGGACAAAATTCATTCATCCAAAACCAAAAGTACGAGGAAAAAAAGAGAAATAACTAGATCCATGGAAAAAAAACTTGTTGATGCCAAAAAACAAACAATTCCTGATCCTAGATGTCGATTCGAACAACGCTTATCTTTGTCATGATCAAACGAATGTATGATGGATTAATAGATAAATCGTCCTAATGCAGTGGATGAAGATGTCGATCAGGGATGTTGATCTATAGTGGGGAACTTCCAGAGAGATGAAGAAGCCATACGACAATCATATATGAATGGGCAAAGTCGAATACTAAGATACACATAATGCATGAAGAACAGACGGTCAATGATGGCACACAAAATGAGAAGATAAAAGTTGGTGACATACAAATGATCTGTTGAGGAAGTTGACGATTGCACAAACTTGACTCAGTTACCATGTAATGATATACCTTTAGGCAGCTCCATGAAGTTTCTCATTTTCTTCTCTTGCATATGCTATATGAAGCATTTGGGAGTACAAGAGTTGCGGGGGTTATGCTTTCTTATTATGGTTAGTGTTTGTGAGAAGTACATTAGCGTATGCGCTCACACACATATACTTAATGGATCTGAAGTCCCCTGTGAACTATATCCTGCCGGCGACGTTAGTGTTACCTGAAGGCGCCGAGAGTCGATACAAGAATGCGGTCCAGCGAGCCTTTACTTGATGTTATATCGACCGGTTCATCTACCTCCCCCCCCCCCCCCCCAAAAAAAAAACTCACGAGAGATCATACACCAAGAGTTTGGAGAGAAGAAACTCATGTTGAGTTCGAGTCTGAGGCTTGATGAGTAAATCGACAAGCTGGCGCTCGGAGGGGACATAATGAGGAACAAGAGTACTCTGAATGTGCTGATCACGAAGGAAGAAGGCATCAACACCAATGCGATTGGATAGCGAGTGCTTGGTTGGATTCAGGGTAACCCAGATAGCCCCGGTGCTATCACAATAGAGAGTGGTAGGACCAGAAGGAGCAACACCAAGATCAACAAGCAACCACCGAATCCAGATAATATCCTCAGCTGACAGCTATAGTGGCCATGGCACGGAGCTCTGCCTCTGTGTGAGAGCGAGAAACGTCGTTCTGCTTCTTGGATTTCCAGGCAATGAGTGAAGATCCCAAGAAGAGACAAAAACCGGTGTGACAGAACGACGATCAACAAGATCACTGGCCCATGCAGCATTAAAATATGCCTGTAACTGGAGAGAGCTGTTGGGGGGTAGAATAGGCCACGGGTCATAGTAGCACTCGAACCGTGGAAGACCATTCCTTGTTGGTCCCATTAAGGATGATGTCGGATTTCAGAAGGTACGAAATGTGGGGTGAGGCCATTTGGACAATTTGTAGCAACAAGAGAAAGGGCCTCACAGTCCGCAACAACAACAAGGGCGCAGTCGAGGGAGCACGGTCGGCAGATCCGGGTACGGTCGACTTCGATCGAAGCAACAAGGCCTTCAACAGGGATCGAGGAGCGGGATACGTCTCCAGCATGGATCGATGAAGGCAACAAGGGCTCTAGCAGGGATCGTCAATGATCGGCGGAGGATTCGTCGGAGGATTCATCGACGAAGGCAGCTCGACGGGATCGAGCGGGATACGTCTCCAGCAGGGATCGACGAAGGCAACAAGGGCTCCAGCAGGGATCGTCGACGATCGCCGGAGGATTCGTCGGAGGATTCGTCGACGAAGGCGGCTTGACCTGATCGACGAAGGCGGATGCCCTTACGCTGCTCTAATAGGATGTTACCTGAAGCCGTCGAAAGTCAATACAAGAATGCGGTCGAGCGAGCCTTCACTTGATGTTATATCGACATCTAACAGTTAATACTTCAACTGTGGTCCCCCATGAACTATATCTGTCTGACAATGTTAGTACTTCAACCATTTCAGAGTTTTTTTGTGGGTAGTGTTATGCTTTCTTATTCTGGTTAGGACTTTCTCATTCTAGCTTAATAAGTATGGGATCCCCTATGAACTATATCCGAGTGGCAATGCCAGTATTTCAACTGTTTCAAATGTTCCTAGCGCATAGTGTTTGCGTCAATACTTTGTTCAATCCCCGCATAATTTTTTACCATATGATACTTTATTTTTTCTCATGTTTATATTTATTTAATTTATTTTACTTTATTTTTATTATATTATTATATTTTATTCTATTCTAATATTGTTGAAAGAGAGAAAGAGATAATACTTGGTGCATATTATTCATCCACAAAAGGGAAATATATAAGAGTTACAATGAACTCTTAAACAAGACTCACGATGTGGGACTAAACCCACACATACTAAAAAACTTTAAATAATACTAAAATATCAATATCTTCAACACTCCCCCTCAAGCTGAAGGGGAAACCTTCAGCTTGGACACATCATAAAAAGAGAGGTAATGGTGCTGACAATGTGAGGCAAAACAACAGCCGCCGGGGCCCAACCGCGTGTCACCGGGAATAATCCAACCGGCCATAAACCACACGTCGTTGGTCCACAAACCGACCATGATCACGCTGGATGCTCCCAGAGCTGAAACCATGTCAACCAACAAAGGCCAAACCACCCCTACCCAACGACGAAGAAAAATTAGGGGAGACACAAACAACACACGACATATGCCTGGAGGCCGTGTGTGACTAAGGCAAGAGTTGGTAAAGAACGTCATTCGAGTCGCCCTCATCACGAACACTCCCCCTCACGTGGAACACGTGCATGAAGGCATAGAACGCCTAGAGACAAAAAAAACGACACATAAAAAAAGACAGAAAACAACAATGGAGAATGGCTGCCGGCAAGAACACGGCCCAAGATGCAGTGAGTATAGCATGGGCACAAGCCAGCGACGAGTAAAAGTCTCAAACAACTGCGAGTAGAGTGCTCAAGCAGCGGCGAGCAAAATGCTCAAGCAGCGGCGAGCAAAATGCTCAAGCAGCGGCGAGTAGAAGGCTGAAGCAGCGACGAGCAGAAGAGGGAGCCCGACAAGAAAGGGAGGAGCTCAACACGAAGAGAAACATCATCCACGAGAGCAACAACGGGATCGTCCATCGTCGAGAGCAGCAGCACGGGAACGGGGACTGGAAGCTTGACGGGTTTGAAGGAGAGGAACAGGCGCAACAGCCGCTCCCGCCAACAACGGGATCGAGGGAGAAGAAGAGCGCTCTCCTCCGTCGACGAGAATGGGGACATGAAGCTTGACGGTAGACGGGAGCAGGATCCGTTGATAGCAACGAGCACGCCGAGCAGCAGCAAGCAATGGCGACGGGAGTAGCAGAGAAAGAACTCCACGAGATCGTGGGTGAAGAAAGCAGGGCCTCCCGTCAACAGAATCATATGTCGGTTCCGTCGACGAGAGCGGAAGAGGAACTCTCTGTCGAGATCAACGACCGCGGAGCAAGAGGACGAAAGGTTTTTTTTTCCTAGTGGCGGGAGCAGTGACACCGACAAGAGCCCTAAGAGGGGCGAAGCGGATCACACTTCCTCTGATACCATGTTGAAAGAGAGAGAGAGAGATAATACTTGGTGCATATTATTCATCCACAGAGGGGAAATATATAAGAGTTACAACAGACTCTTAAACAAGACTCACGATGTGGGACTAAACCCACAAATACTAAAAGACGGGGACACCTGACTCTGATACCTTGTTGAAAGAGAGAAAGAGATAATACTTGGTGCATATTATTCATCCACAAGGGGGAAATATATAAGAGTTACAACGAACTCTTAAACAAGACTCACGATATGGGACTAAATCCAGACATACGAAAAGACTTTAAATAATACTAAAATATCAATATCTTCAACAAATATAATAAGGTTTGCCTACATTTCACCTTTGTGGTGGGACCCTTCCCCGAACCCTCACTGCGCGGGGATGCTCTGTGCACCGGGCTGCCCTTCTTATAATATATTTTATTATAAATTTAATAAAATTGATTAATAAAAAATGAAGTTTGCTGAGTGAATCTAATGAATTTGATGGTGTTGTGCCAAATTCTCTCTCTCTCTCTATATATATATAAGTGCCAATATAATATTCCATCACATTTTATTCTTTATTTAGTTTCTTCTAAGCATCTAAAATATCTATCATGTGCCGTTCTTTAGTTTCCTTAATTATATGTTGGAAGTTCTACATAAAGTAGCTTTATTATCTGCAAATCTAGTATAAATTAATATATCCAACCTACTTTTACCTGCTTCATGCAAGATTAGTAAATCTTAATTTGCTAGTCCGTCTGATCCACCTCTAGTTATTTCCTTGTTTTTTTGCTCAGTAAATGGAAATGATTACTAATTCTTCTTTTAGAGACGTGAAGTCCTACTATTCTTCTTTTAGAGATGTAAAGCCCATCTTTTATTGTTTCATATATGTATTTTTTTTGTTAATATGGATTTGTAATATGAACCACCGGATGAACATCAGAAAGCTTAATTTGGTTTATTGGCTATAAATTTAACATTTTGCAGTTTAAGGATCAAACGTACTTTCTTTCACATCTTTCACAGTTTCAGCTAAGACGTCTTCTTTTTCCACTTGGCTGTCTCTCAAAGGTCTGCAAATGGCAACCCAACTAATGGGCTTCATATATTATATCTCAACTGTTCATGCATGTGCACACACTAGTATATCTTTAAGTGGGGGTGTGCAAATTCTTATTTTGTTATCAAAACTTTTACAGGATGAAGTGCGTCATCTGGCCACCCTAATGGGTCTTCCAAACAACGAGCGGAAAGATTCTCAAGGGATATGTTTCCTGGGAAAGGTAGTTCACTAACTGAAGAATCATCACAACGTTAAAGTTTCCGTCTCATGTATTTTCTAGTATTTATCTAGAAAGCTATTGAACTTGCATTATCAGCTGAGCTGGTGTGTGAAAAAACTTTTAAAAAGTAATATGTCACAAGCCTGCGCGTATGGCTGAGTCACAAGACGGGAATGAACTAAGGAAGAGGATGGGGGAAGGGTGTGGTTGGTGTTTTCCTTAGATCCTCTATGACGATCTATGTTGGATTCCGAGATTGGAGCCTTTCCACGGCGTTCGAAGTGGAGGCATCGAGGGGAGGGGTGGGAGGACCCCCTTGTAGGTAGGAGGATTCTTGAACAACACGCCGATCGGTGTGGACAATAGCCGGAGGCTATGTAAGATGGGGGAGTGGCTGTTGCGCGTCGGGGATGCCTGCCCTCGAACCTGGAAGGTGCGCTAACTTTGGTGCAGTGGGGGACCCGCCGCCTAACGTGTGCTGCAGCGTGGCGCTGCCTTGGTCTTGCGGTTGAGGGGGGGGGGGGGGGGGAGTTCGGTGGATGAGAATAGAGGGAGCCCTAGACCTCCCGCTTCCCAAATGAAAATTCTATTCAAGCATGCCCGGTTCTATATAAATACAGAGACTCGAAAACCAAAACATGTGCGGTTCGGCCCAACCCCTGCTTGTAAATAAATGTGACTTTAATGAAAATAACAAAAATGCTACAATTCAAAATAAATGCGCAATAAAATCAGATCTTGACATAACTACTCCATGTCGTCCGTCAGTCTCCTGCCACATTGGCAGCCGATAAAAGCGTCCATGACATTACTCCCCTCCTTTAGATTGAGCTTAGAGAACATGCGAGCCCTATGCAACTCGTCAAGGATCTTGTCGACCATTGGGATCGAGAATTTGTCCTTGATGGTTTTGACATCCAGTTCTTGATAGTCCACGCAAGAGCGCAAGCCCCATCGCGCTTCTTGACCAGAAGGATGGGGGACGAAAAGGCGGACTTGCTGAGCCTAATTATCAGTTGTTGCGACATCTATAGATATTGTTTATTGACCTCATTCTTTTGAAGGGAGAGGTATCCGTACGGTCGAACAATCACCAATACCGTACCATGCCCAAGGTGTATGTGGCGATCTTGGGACCTCGACGGGGAAAGACTCATCGAATCCTTAAAAAGAGCCGCATGCTCCTCCAGTAAGCCCTCCAAGATCTCGTGCTGAGAAGTAGAGGGTTAAATGGTGGCGAGGCGCGGGGAGCTACTGGACAAACGAGTCCGTTCATCTCGAGATGATCGTCGATCTAAGAAATTTTGTATTTTTTATGTATTTTTCTTATTTTTATTTTATATGTTTTGGAGGTCGTCGTGATCGGAGAATCATGATGGTTCATGGCTCATCCTTAGTTTATATATAGAGGTACATGACTCATTTGAGAGGCATTGAAAGTTAGAGAGAGAAAAAACTCTTCCTTTTGATCACCAGTGTCGAAGCTGGAGCCTAGGTGCAAATCTTAGGAAAATCCACCCCCCTCCCCTTGGCCTGCCACCACCACCACCACCACCAGTGCCGAAATTGGAGCCTAGGTGCAAATCCTAGGAAAATCCATCCCCCTCCCCTTGGCCTGCCACCAGCACCACCAGCACTAGCACCACAAACACCACCACCAGCACCACCACCAACACCAGCCCCAGCACCAGCAGCACCACCAGCACCAGCAGCACCAGAAGCACCAACACCAACATCTGCAGCACCAACACCAACACCAGCACCAGCACCACCACCACCACCGCCGCCGCCGCTTTGTCATCTCTGTAGGTTACAACCTGGGGATGAATTATGGTGGGGTTACTGCTATCCCTTATCCCCGATCCATGTCGGTGGCCCTCTCGGTCCGAGGGTTGGTACCTCAGAGGCGACATTCATTGGTTGTCGCTGACCCTATCCAACTGAAGTTGATGATCACAAATCCGTGATAGGCTTACATCCATAGTGAGGTTAGGAGGATCCTCCCTCCACCCTCATGAAATCCCTCCCGCTCTTCGTGGAAGGGGGAGCCTCTATGGTGATTGTTTCCGACCCATCGCGGTGAAATTTGCTGCCACTACGCTGATGTGGGATATGACTCTCCATATGAGTTGAAAGATCGGCCAAGGCCACTTGTTACCAATTCTCGAATGCAACAAGTTGATCCATCATTGTCTTGTGCATCTGCTCGAACATAGGCTCCGTGAAGTTGTTGGATGTCGTCATGGTTAACTATGGCACCAAGTTGGCGTAGGACGCGCATAGGATCAAATCACAAGTCAAGAAGGGACGAAGGAAGAGGATGGGGAAGGGTGTGGTTGGTGTTTCCCTTAGATGCTCGATGGAGACCTATGTTGGATTTCCGAGGTTGGAGCCTTTCAGTGGTGTCCGAAGCAGGGGAGCCGAAAGGAGGAGTGGGATGACCCTCTTGCAGAGTAGGAGGGTCTTGGATAGCACACCGACCAATGCTGTACAACAACTAGTTGCTACGTTGGATGGGGGAGTTGCTACCGATCCCCGAGGAGGCCTGTCAGCGAACCTGGAAAGTGCGCCAGATTGCCAAGGGTACAGTGGGGACCCGTCGCCTGAACGACATTGGAAGGAGCTGCTGCCTAGGCTGTGCAGCCGAGAGGCATGAGGAGTTATGTGGATTAGAATAGAGGGAGCCATATACCACCCAAACAAGCATACCTGGTTCTAACATGAACCCGGGTGTAAATACAAAGTCTCAAATGAACCAAAACACGTGCGGTTCGGCCCACCCCATGCTCGTAAATAAATGGAGTTAAATGAAACTAACAAAATGCAACAATTCGAAAATAAACGCGAAATAAAATTAGATTTCAGCATAACTACGCCCAACCATCCGTCCGTCTCTTACCATACTGACGACGATAAAAACATCCGTGACATAATATGGTCGAGCTTGATAATCTTTTGTTTGCAACCTATGAACTCAAGGTACCATCATGACAAGTGATGGAGATCGATCACGCCACATTGAGCGATTTATAATTATCGACATTTTTGGATCGTCAGACGGACGATCAAAGACCGCGATCGAGACCGGCTCGATTTTTCATTTATTACGTATTTTTCTTTTATTTATTTTGAGTTATATTTAGAGAGTTAGACTAAAATACCCATCAGGTGATCGTGGTCATTGGATTTAGTTAACCTAATTCTACCTTTGTATACTACTAGCAACCGACCACTTGAGATATCGAGAAGTTAGGTTTCAAACGAGAAGCCTCTTGGTCCTTCCCTCGGTGCGATGCTGTGGAAGTCGTATGGTGCGAAACGGCCGGTCCCAGCTCCAGGGGGTGCGGACGCCCCCATCCGACTTCTCCCTCGCCTCCGACGAGCCCACTGCTAGCCAACATCACCGTCCCCCATGATCCCTCCCAGCCCCGCTGCCGCCCATGTAGGTTATTTCCTCTAGCTGCCATGTCCAGCCACAGGGCCCCTCCTGGCCGTCGTCTCCCACTGCAGAAGCTCCGACCAGCCCTTCCCCTCCCTTTTCCATCCTCTCCATTCCATCCCAAGTCTATCCAGCCCTCCATTCCCTCTTCCAAAGCCTCCACAACCCCTCTCCTATGGAAATCCGCCCCCAAACATACCCCACCGGCCCTGGCCAGCTCCTCCCTCCCTCCTACTACTCTTTCAGCCCCTGTCCCACTGAAATCCTCCCCAAACATCACCCACTAGCCCCGGATAGCCCCTACCTCCCTCCTACAATCCTTCAAGCCCCCTCTAAAATGGCCACCGACACTCTTCGACCCCTCCAAATAGCCATCCCCTCCTCCGACAACCACCATCCAACAATTGTTATCTTCTCGGATTGACTCCACTGCTCACAATCGCTGAATCTCTAATTCTACGCCATCGGTCCCTTACTTGGTGAAACCCACATTTATTTTCATGTCTTTTACATTTGTATATACTTCTATTGTTAGTATTATCGTGCTTGATTAGTTTGACTCTTTTTATTTCTCGTAAGTATGTGTTCTCATTGCCCTACACTAATTCTTAGTACTTTCAACTAGTTGCAATTGTTACTTGTTAACATAATTAGAACTTTTGCTATTAATTGTGATGAAATGCGCGAGTTTTAAAGTTTTGTTATTTAATTAGTTGCTCGTCGGAATTAATTGCATGAGTGGATTGCTGCATTGCATTTACATTATAGTTAGGTTTATGTCATAGGTATCCTGTTCATTAGATTGTGTGTGCTTGCATTTCTCTCGCATCTTTAGGGTTGTCGTTGGCTCCATTCCATTCATCATGGTTGCTTGCATTTCATTTAAAGTTAGGTCATCGAGCGTCCTTTACCTGTAGATTCATGCCGCATCAACAAGTACCTGAGTTCTACCAACAAACCATAGTTTTATCTGCGCAGGGTAGGCCGTGTGACGTGGTTGTGCCGACACTAATGCAAACCTTTGTGAGTGAGGTGGAATGGACTCAAACACACATAAACTGTATGATGCATGATTACTTTTAATCTTAATCCTAAATTGAATATATAGCAAATAAAGTTTTATAACTTTAGCAAGACAACACAATGTAAGCGATAATTTTTCGTTGCACAAGCAAATCACGCTCGTTTTCACACAAGATGTTTTCTACTACAATTTTCACGACTAGTTTTATAGGATAAAAGAAAACTAAGAAACAACTACACTAACGAATGAAAATACCAAAACAAGTATGAAATATTTTCCCAATATTCAATATAGAAAAAAAAAACAACACACTACAACGATATACTTACAAGCACGAGATCCGGTGATGGTAGTTGACGAAGTCCCGATGGAAGGAGCGGCGACGGTGAACGAACGTAGAGGGGCTACTGTAGTGGAACTATCGTCGAAGGACTACTGAATGTAAGGCTGCCGGAGGTGGGATGCTGGATACCGGAAAACTTGGGTTGCGGCAGGAAACACGAATTAGGTTTACTGCAGGGAGTGAGGCTGGCGGCAGGATGTGGGGGTTGTGGCAGGATGCAGATGTGGAGGGGAGAAGGCGCTTGAAGGGGAGGAAGAGAGTTGTCGGCACTGGAAGGGGGGAAAGCGGGGTAGGAGGTTGGCGGTGACTGTGGGACTTGCGGCAGGATGCATGGGTGGAGGGGATTAGTCGGCGCTGGAAGAGGAGGGGAGAGGAGGTTTACCGTGGTTGGAGACTTGCGGCAAGGAGGGATTTATGTGATGGTGCAGTTTCGACGGGGAGATCTACGATGAACAGGAGCGCGATTTAGGCCAGTAGTGTCGAAAGGCTTGCGGTTATGGGAGTTAGGCAGCGGTTTGAATAGTTATGGTGGTTCCACGACAGGGAATCTGACGATTTAAGGAAATTAGATGAAAATTGTATGGGGATGGCCGAGGCTTGCTGGAAACGGATAATAAGAGACGAAAACTGAAATTACAGAAAAGTACCCGGGGCGTCACACCCCGAGATCTCGCGGCGTCGCACCACGAAGTAATTGCCAGTCTGAAATCTCTCACAAACTGTTACGGCCCAGCAGGAACCCCCAGGCGCGAAGCCCGCCAGGGCCCATTTACTGGCCGTAAGCAGGAACCCCCTCTATTATCCTGGCATGGAGACCAGCGAGGGGCCCACCGACTTAACAGGGCCGCGGCCCAGTGCAACCCCAACCCGTCTCCAGGACCAGTTTAATCACTGGCGGGTTGTTGAGGTCGGGGCTTGAACCCCCGACCTCCTTGATAAGGAGCCTTCAACACGGCTCTCATCACCAACTGAGCCGCCTTATCAAGGAGGTCGGGGGTTCAAGCCCCGAACTCAACAACCCGCCATTGATTAAACTGGTCCTGGAGACGGGTTGGGGTTGCACTGGGCCGCGGCCCTGTTAAGTCGGTGGGCCCCTCGCTGGTCTCCATGCCAGGATAATAGAGGGGGTTCCTGCTTACGGCCAGTAAATAGGCCCTGGCGGGCTTCGCGCCTGGGGGTTCCTGCTGGGCCGTAACATAAAAGTGCACTTTTATGTTAGGGGTAAGGCTTCACCCGTACCGGTGGGCAATACCAGCTGCTCAAATACCGCACCACGCGAAGCAGTCCACGGCAATGATCCATAGTGGCCCCCAATCCGGAGCCCCTAACAGGGCCGCGGCCCCAACACCCCAACCCGTCTCCTCAACCAGTTTAATTGAGGCGGGTTGTTGAGGCTGGGATTCGATCCCCAGACCTCCTTGATAAGGAGCCTTCAACACGGCTCAGTTGGTGATGAGAGCCGTGTTGAAGGCTCCTTATCAAGGAGGTCTGGTGATCGAATCCCAGCCTCAACAACCCGCCTCAATTAAACTGGTTGAGGAGACGGGTTGGGGTGTGGGGGCCGCGGCCCTGTTAGGGGCTCCGGATTGGGGGCCACTATGGATCATTGCCGTGGACTGCTTCGCGTGGTGCGGTATTTGAGCAGCTGGTATTGCCCACCGGTACGGGTGAAGCCTTACCCCTAACACAAACACACAATAACTCCAATTGAAAGCATCCCCCCTATTTATAATGAAGTGGGCGGTTGGCCTCAGGCGTGAACGGCTATGATTTGCCGTTACGCCCGGTGTCCTAAAACACTAAATTTTTTTTAATAAAAAAAATACATAAAAATAGTGAAATGGCGCTCCGGACGCGCTCGTGGTCTCGAATCGTCGATCCGATCAACGCCTCCTGCGCGAGTACACAAAAGCAAGCCCCGCCGAGTCGTGGTGGACCGAGGTCCAATGCCGATCCCTATCACTATCTATTAAAAGCTATTTACTCAAAACATTTTAATGTCATTGTGATTCTTTTGATTGTTTTTTGATGTTTATATTATGAATCCTTTAAACGATTTTCATGTTGAGACCAAGATGCAGGGTGTTGTGGGCAAATTTAGATTTGTTGTTTTCATAGTTTGATGAGATGCAAGGTTAATATTAGATTTCTACTAGGTAGCAAGTCTATCGATATGACATCTTGTTAGGGGTAAGGCTTCACCCGTACCCGTGGGCAATACCAACTGCTCAAATACCACACCACGCGAAGCAGTCCACGACAATGATCCATAGTGGCCCCCAATCGGGATCCCCTAACAGGGCCGCGGCCCCCACACCCCAACCCGTCTCTGCACCCAGTTTAAGTGCAGCGGGTTGTTGAGGCTGGGATTCGATCCCCAGACCTCCTTGATAAGGAGCCTTCAACACGGCTCTCATTACCAACTGAGCCGCGGTGTTGAAGGCTCCTTATCAAGGAGGTCTGGGGATCGAATCCCAGCCTCAACAACCCGCTGCACTTAAACTGGGTGCAGAGACGGGTTGGGGTGTGGGGGCCGCGGCCCTGTTAGGGGATCCCGATTGGGGGCCACTATGGATCATTGCCGTGGACTGCTTCGCGCGGTGCGGTATTTGAGCAGCTGGTAATGCCCACGGGTACGGGTGAAGCCTTACCCCTAACAGAAAAGCACTTTTATGTTAGGGGTAAGGCTCTCCCGTACCGGTGGGCAATACCAGCTGCTCAAATACCGCACCGCGCGAAGCGGTCCACGACAATGATCCATAGTGGCCCCCAATCCGGAGCCCCTAACAGGGCCGTGGCCCCCACACCCCAAACCGTCTCCTCAACCAGTTTAATTGAGGCGGGTTGTTGAGGCTGGGATTCGATCCCCAGACCTCCTTGATAAGGAGCCTTCAACACGGCTCTCATCACCAACTGAGCCGCGACTCAGTTGGTGATGAGAGCCGTGTTGAAGGCTCCTTATCAAGGAGGTCTGAGGATCGAATCCCAGCCTCAACAACCCGCCTCAATGAAACTGGTTGAGGAGACGGGTTGGGGTGTGGGGGCCGCGGCCCTGTTAGGGGCTCCGGATTGGGGGCCACTATGGATCATTGTCGTGGACCGCTTCGCGCGGTGCGGTATTTGAGCAGCTGGTATTACCCACCGGTACGGGAGAGCCTTACCCCTAACACATCTGTTGCTACTAACTCTGCAAAATAGCAAATAGATGAAGCAATAGATAACAAAGGCCATGCAATCTAATTATATACATCTACTTCCATATTTTATCTGAGGATGGATAAGTAGTAGTGATTAAGTTGCTTGTAGTGTATAGGGTCCTATGTTTGATTCACGGATACCTTCTGTATGCAAATACAAGGGAAAAACATGACAACCACCTTAAACCCTGCATTAGCAGGAGCTGCATGTATTTGATACACGTTTTTTTTACTTCTTCTGTCTGGCATTTTAAAGTTTCATGCTTATTATTTGCTTCTACATTACAACCATCCTACTGTGTTTTTCTTTTTGCAGGTTAAATTTAGTGAATTTGTCGCCAGGTACATCGGTGAGATGGAAGGCATATTGCTGGAAGCTGAGACAGGAGACTACCTGGGAAGTCACAGGGGTTTTTGGTTTTATACTATTGGACAACGACAAGGTCTCCGCCTTCCTGGAGGGCCTTGGTATTAGCTATTTTGTTTATTTTCCTTGCTATTTTTTCACTGTTGGTTTAACCATCAATCGAAATTTTATTATATCCTCATTGACATCATAATTAGCCTTATCTCAATTTTTTGCGAATCCTCATTTTCCGTTCCCGCTAGTCTAATCAAGGCGCTAAACATAATTATTTGCATACCATTTTGAACAACTTTTATCTATATTATGGAGGTCTTTTCCCTTCTTATTTCTTTGAGCTACTTCTATTGACTTGTCTAATAAGAATGCATTTTTTAATCCTTTATTGTACGTGATTTTTCAGTTATTTTTTCTTTGATGATGTCTCCAATCATTTTTCAATTATTTTTTTCTTTGATGATGTCTCCAACCATTAACCATTTTTCAGATATAATTTTTTATTTATTTATCCTTCCTAGCTTTGCCACAGCCATCTCTTCTTCTTCTTCTTCTTCTTCAAATATAAGGACGTATTGTGTTCTACTTGGAGTGAAAGATCTATTATATATCAAACTATAGATACTTCATTGGTCGATAAGAAGCACCAAACGAATAATAAATCTTCTTCTTCTTCTTCTTCTTCTTCTTCTTCTTCTTCTTCTTCTTCTTCTTCTTCTTCTTCTTCTTCTTCTTCTTCTTCTGCTTTTGCTTCTTCTTCTTCTGCTTCGCTTTTGCTCGCCGAGCTAGATTACTGCGTGCCGAGCTCCCTCTGTCCGCTCTCCCGCCGACCTCTCCCGCCGACCTCCCTTCAAGATCCCTGTGCTCCATTCTGCTTGTTGAGCTCTTTCTGTCCGCTTCCTACCTGATTGCCTATCCGCTGCCTCTACCTGCTCGCAGAGATCTCCTAGCCGCTTTTACCTTCTCGCAGAGATCGCCTGGCCGCTTTTACTTTCTTGCTGAGGTCTCCATACCGCCTGCTCGCAACATCAACGTTCTATCCGCACCTAGACAGGAACTTATTTTTGTTGCCTGTACTCGCCTGGCCTTCGGGGATTTTTCCTTTTTTCCCGTGGCTGATGTCTTTGAACGATGCTAACTCCCTTCCTGTCCGCGCTGTCCCTACTCTACCTGAAGTTAGAGATGAACTTCGCTTCATTACTATATCCCTCAGTGGGAAGAAAAAAATTATCGAGTGTGTGCACTCTGTTCGATGGGTTCTCCAGACTAAAGGTCTTCTCCATCACCTTACCAAGGCTCCTCCTACTGAGCCCACTGCGGACTGGCTCCGTGATGTTGGCCGCGTCCAATCCTGGATTCTGAATTCTATGGACAGTGAGCCATATTGCATGACCATGTATCATGAAACGTCCAAGGCGATGTGGGATGAACTTCACTCCCTCTACTCTGACAAGGACAATCTGCAACATCTCTTTGACATCGTCACAGACCTTCAATCTCTTGACCCAGGGGCAGATGGCGATCTGACTTCCTTTGTTGCTCACTCCAAAACCCTTGTCAAGGCATATGACTTCAACATCAGCCTCCCACCACAGATCTCGCTACCCAACGTACCCAGAAGGAAGCAATTGGCCTCGCCATGATGATGACCAGTGTTTCGCCTCATCTCCACAGCATTTGTGCTCAGATTTTTTCATCCTCCACCATTCCTTCCCTCTCGGATGTGTGTTCTATGCTCTTAAAGGTGACACCACCCCCGGATGCTCCCGGGACTCTCGCTCCGGCCTTGCTCCAACAATCTTCTACACCTCACCTCGCATCTCTCCTCCTTTGACAACCACTATATCTACTAGCTATCATATTGCTCCGATGTAATCTGCTTTCAACTAAGATCATATCAACTCTTGCCACACGAGGTCACGGGTGTTCTGGTTTCTTTAGTCGAGCTAATCCTTTTGATGGTCGGGGATCTACATGTAGCATATGATTGTCACATCTTCGTGGTTGTGGTTGGAGCTGTACAACTTGTGGTGGCCTATATATGATTACTGTGGTGAGACCAATCATCTTGAAGACAAATACTGGTAGGAACATAGCTACCCCAACGATGCACATACAACTCAACAGATTTCTACTCTTACTTTATCTACTGCTACTGTCATTGACTCTCTGAGCGGACAAAGCGTCATATCTACTGTTAGTTGATTTAATTACATCAGTTTCTTTCATATGCAACCCCTTTTATTCTATTTTTCGTCAGGTATGCCTATCTTGTTCTATCATTCGATTTGCACATTTTGGTCTTTGTTACTGATGATTCTATCATTCGCATCACCGGCTCCATAATATTCTCTCTTCCATGCTTAGATTACATAATTCTTTGATTGTCCCTATTATGAATTATAACTTTATGTTGATTTGTCAACTCACTCAGTGATTTTAACTGTTACGAAGCATTTCTCTCTCCTAATTTTGTGATACAAGATTTACGGATAAATCAACAAACTGGTGTGGCCATGAACAATCGGCTTGTGCTATCTAAATAAGTTGCAAAGTCCAGTTAATCTCTCCATTAAATGACATTGCCAACTTAGATATCCACCTCTGTCTTCTTCGTGTCTTATGTTGCCTAGTTTTTCCTTCTTCTGATTTTAGTTATGAATCATGTATAATGATATTATTTTTACCAAACTATTTGCCATATATTCCTCAATAGAATTGGATTGCCGATAATAAAAATCTATATTTATTAGATATTGCACATTTCTTAATCCTTCATGTGAATGTGCCTAAATATTGTTGGAATTTTTTGTTCTAAATGTATGGTTTTACACCAATTCTATATCTCGCGAATCCTTCATAATCAGACCTCATTCTACATACTTTACGCCAAAGAGAGTCCCTTCCCTCTCCCTCCTAGGAGTTTTTGATGTCTATTTTATGCTCACAACCTAGCACCCACATGAGATAAACTTGATCCAAGGTCTCATCGAATGATGTTTGTAGGGTACTCTTGATTCCCAAAAGGTTACATTTGTTATGATCCTTCTACCACTTGAAGTGTTGTATCCCTTGATGTTATAATTTTGAGGATCGGTCCTATTTTGCTCCACATACACCTCACCCCTACTCCTGAGATACTTCTACCTGTATTTTTCGACACTGGTTTCTGCTTCCAACCCTCAATGTGTTGGTCACTGCTCTAAGTGTGTCGCTCCATTTCACGGTCACAAGATAATATTATCGACTTGTCTACAAGTCCTATGGTACAACTGTCTATAATGCCACCCCCACCGGTCTTACTTTTGGATGTTGATCTGCCTATTACATTGATCAAAAGAAAATATTCTTGCACATTTCATCTGATCTCGCATTATGTGTCTTATCATCTTCTAACATCTTTTTTTTTCAAAAAAAAAAACTTTTCATCTTTGCTACCGTATCTGCCATCCTTCGTTGAGGAAGCACTATGTCATCCAGTTGGGGCGTTGTCATGTTAGAAGAATTTATCTCACTGAACTCAAATTAAATGTGAACTTTGGTCCTTTTACCCCCAAGTAAGAAAATGATTGGTTGCAAATGCATATTTGTTGTTAAGAAGAATCCTAACTGGAAGGTAGATTGCCTTAAGGCTTGCCTAATAGCTAAAGTGTTTGCACAACAACTTGGGTCTTATTAATACTAATACTTTTTTCACATGTGGCTAAATCAACTATTGTCTTTGGTTTTCCACATGAAGAAGTCTTGAAGCAATCATTGAGTTTTTGTTTGACAGTTTGGTTTGGGTTCTGTGTTGATCCAGGTGGATGGAGTGGAAGGAGCGTTGTGGGTTGGGTATTAGGCTGCTGCGAAGAGCAGTGGTGCTGGTCAGGCTGGGATATTGAGTTCGAGCTACTGGAAGGAAGACACAATCACCGCAGTGGAGATAAGGGCTGAGGCAGATGGTTCCGGTTCAGTTGGTTGTGCCTCTGAAGTGATTGTTGAGATGTAGCCATGCAGGCGAAGCCATGGGGTGGGCAGCTATGGTTGTTGGATATCACATTGTTGAGTGCAGTATCGACGGGTCTGCTGCAAAGAGGGAGGCGTTTGTCGTGCTTGGCATGTGGATGGTGGCGCATATTTGCTTGAAGAGGTGTGTTGATCAGCGCACTGGTAACTCGGTGACTGCAATGACAACATATGGCAGATTGAACCATTTTTATAAGTAAAATTTTTTTAGGGTTAGGAGGAAAGGAGAGAACAACCAAGAATAAATTGTACCAAAATTATAATACGATTTACAAACTTGAGAGACAAGCACCCGCCAAACTCTCTGGGGTTGGTGTTACGAACAGAGATTTCGATGTGCGATCCGCTCAAGCGATGCGCACAAGTGAGACGATTAAGCGACTCAAACGATGAAGATTTGCATTAATTAATAAAGGAGATACATTCTTCAGAGATAGAGAGGAGAGTTCCGAGAAGAGAGTGAGAGAGAGAGAAATCTAGAGAGAGTGGGAGGAAGAAAGAGAGCTCATACACTTATGATCCACCTGGATGCCCAACACTTATGCCTCTCCCCCTTATATAGATGAGGAAGGGCGTACTTACTAAGAAAGTACAATTTATATTAATTAATGACAACATTATATCCTCGTATATGTGCATCCACGGCGGTTTCCATATGCGCTTTCAGTGGCTCCTCCAAGGGGGTCCACTCAGGCGGATGCCTATACGTAACACTACCTCCCTTGAAAATCGACTTTGTCTTCAAGGTCGAGTTGTCTGGAGGTATCGAGATTCTGAATAGTGGCATCGGCGGAGACAAATATTTGTACGGGTCTTTAATGATGTCAATGGCGAAGAGAAGTTGAACTAGAGATGGATGTCAAAGTCGTGGGGAGGGGGAAAGAAAATGTTGGGTATAAAATGGTAGGAGGGAGGTGGGGGAATGGAAAGACCTACGGATGAGGGTGGAAAAAAAGGCTGGTAAATGAGAAAAACAAAAACGGGCAGGAAGACAAAGGCGGGTATCGGCAGACGAAAAGAGCAGCAGGCCGACAAAAAAAAACTCGCATGGGCAGAAGAAAACAAAAACTGGTAGCGTAGGTGGGTTCCACGAGGAGAGAGAAAATAAGGGAAGAAAGGAACCAGGAAGGGGGCGTAGATGTGTGGGGCTAGATGCAAAACAAAATGGCCATGGTGCCTTGCGGTAAACAACAAGGCTACTAGAAACTGTGGGTGGGGCTCGAGAAATAGGGCATGGAAAAAGCCACCCCATGGTGACGCGGAAGGAGAGCATGGGAGCAGCGCGTCGAGGGCCCCTGGCAAGAGACATCTGTTATGGGCCACTCGGTGGTTGCCAGAGGAGTGTCCGGAGATGGTGATGACGGTGAAGGAGATACAACGGAGCCTTAACCACGGCTGCCTAAGCGGGGCTTGCTCGAGAGAGAGCTTCCAAGATCTCATTCAAGATGAGAAATAGACTATTTCATTGCTTACCTTTCATACAAGACTCTCAGGGTCAATATATAGGACCCTCAATGACATGACCGTAATTATAACGAAATGCATAAAATACTAAAAGACCTATAATACCTTACCTACAACTCGACTTATACAACTCAATACCACTCGACTCGGACTCGACTCATTATATTAATAACTCATTACAATAATAATATAGATCCATAACATCTCCGCCCTTGAAATCGAGCTTGCCCTCAAGCTCAAACTCCATGTGGCGATCAGATCATATGAATCCTTGATTTCGCGCCAGAATAGCTCCCGGTATCGGGTCGCGGTGGCTGGGGCATCGGGGAGAAGTTCCAACACCGACGAAAAGTTTGGCAGTGTAAGGACTGGGTCTAGCGGGGCTGGCAGAGCGGTGGTGGGCAACAGTGGTAAGACGGCCGGAGGGGCCAGGGCCGGCGGCTGGAACGGATCCGGCGGAGTGGCAGTGAGCTGCAGTGGCAAGGCTGTCGGAGGAATGACATCCGAAAACAACAACGTGTCCGTTGGGGTCAGCGGAGTGGTGGTCGGCGAAGCAAGGGCCAACATAAGAGGCGGTGGGGCGGCGACCACGGTGACAAACGAAGGTGGCCCAAGGTGGGGAGGCACCACCACGGGAGGTGATGGCGGAGGGGCAATCACCGCGGAGAGCGGTGGCACGTCAGTAGCCGGCGAAGATGGCGACTACACGAAGAGTGGCGGCGACAACGAAGGTGGAAGCTTCGGCGGAAGGGCGGCTATCAAATCTTCAAACTTGCGTAGGAGTGCGGTCAACCCGTCCCGACGATGAGCTTCGACGTCCTGACAACGTGCTTCAGCGTCACGAAGACGAGCGTCCATGGAGGCCATGAAGTCTCGTAACATGGAACAGATCGAACCGATGTCGGCCTCATCTGCGACACTAAGCTTAACGTCCATTGAAAATTATTTGATCGAAAAATAATTCGATGAAGAATTAATTAGAAAATAACGAATAATTAATTAATTAATTTTGGAAAAAATTAATTAATTAATTTATCTGTGTTGTCTTCTTGCGGAAGTAGCCGTGACCCCTGGAAAATGGGGCGTTGGGCTCGATGAATCGTGACAGGCAGCTGCTGATGGGGGGCTCGAGAAGAAGGGACAGAGGATGGGGCTCGATGAAGTAGCAAGAGAGGCGGGGCGGAAGACGTGTGTAGATCCCGCACATGCTCGTGAGTACGGAGTTGCTGTCGTCAGGATCGACGCAATTTCTGGACGGGAAGAGGAGTAGATGGTTCTGGCGTGCGTGCGCCGTTGAAGCTGTGGAACTATGGGATGCGGATGGGCTCGACCTGCGGAAGAAGACAAAGAGACGAGGGCTCGTTGGTTGTTCTGGACGAGGCGGAAGAAAATCGTGAGGACGAAACATTGGTTAACGATGGATGATGTGTTGGTATAATGGGGAAGGTGTGCAGCTCTGGAAGAGGTCAACAAAATCCTCGACGACGAAAAGGCCGAGCGATTGCTGGATGGTGTCGAGTGGGGAACACGATGAAGAAGCAGAGGGGTCGACGAAGTGGAATAAGGCGTCGAATGGTGGAGAGAAGGCTGCCGGGTTGGGGAAGAGACAACGAAGGAAGGAAGGTTGTAGCAGCGGCGGATCGAGGAGGACGCAGTGGTGTAAATGGCGCGGCTGTTGGATGGTGAAAGAAAATTGTTGGCCGGAAGGGAGGGAGGAACGCTCTGATACCAAGTTGTTATGGGTCTACTCGGAGGTTGCCGGAGGAGTGGCCGACTGGCCGAGATGGTGATGACAATGGCGGAGATACAACGGAGCCTTAACCGTGACTGCCTAAGTGGGGCTTGCTCGAGAGAGAGAGAGAGAGAGCTTCCAAGATCTCATTCAAGATGGGAAATAGACTATTTCATTGCTTACCTTCCATACTAGACTCTAAGGGTCAATATATAGGGCCCCCAATGACATGGCCGTAATTATAACGAAATGCATAAAATACTAAAAGACCTATAATACCCTAACTACGACTCGACTTATACAACTCAATATGACTCGACTCAGATTCGACTCATTATATTAATAACTCATTACAATAATAATAATAATAGATCCATAACATCATCCTGCACGTCTACATCATCTCCGCAGTTGGCAACACGAGGGTGGCCAAGAGGACCAACAACAATCGCGGGTGGCCGTGCACGTCGATCGCGGGAGCAAAGAATCCCGACGTAGATTGCTCGACAGCAAGAGAGGGCTCGAAAGGTCGCAGATGGTGCGACAACAGTTGCTCGACGTGGATCGGACCGTGAGGCAGGGGCATCATCTTCAATGGAGGCGATTGGATGGGAGATGTGGTCGTGGGTTGAACGACCGATGTTGCGGACTTGCGGCCAACCGAGTGAGAGGACGCGACCCTGAGACGAGACGACCGAACGCTTCGCATCGATCTAGTTTGTTGGTGATGACAGAGGAGTAGGCGTCCGGTGACGGCAAGGGCAGCGAACTAAAGGGAGCTGTCGTTGCAACGATTCGAGGGAGTTCATTGAGCCGATTGAGTTTGGCTTCGAAACGGTGTGTCATGGCGAGGATGTTGGCGAGCATATCATTTTGTCGATCGAGGCGCTCGTGGACGGATGGGGCGGATGAGGACATGGTTGGAGAGGATGTGTTCCAACCGGTTGCTGAAGGGAGCGCTGGTGGAAGTCCGGTGACGGAAACCGTGGCCGGAAAGCGGCAGGTCGGACCAATTGTTACGAACAGGAATTTCGATGCGCGATCCGCTCAAGTGATGTGCGCGAGAGAGGCGATTAAGCGACTCAAACGATGAAGATTTGCATTAATTAATAAAGGAGATACATTCTTGAGAGATAAAAAGGAGAGTTCAAAGAGGAAAGTGAGAGAGAAATCTAGAGAGGGAGGAAGAAAGAGAGAGCTCATACACTTATGATCCACCCGGATGCCTAGCACTTATGCCTCTCCCCTTATATAAATGAGGGAGGGCATACTTACTAAGAAGATGCAATTTATATTAATTAATGACAACATTATTTCCTCACATATGCGCATTCACGGCGGCTTTCATATGCGCTTTCGGTGGCTCCTCTGAGGGGTCTGCTCAGGCAGATGCCTATATGTAACAATTGGCTTCCCCAAAGAGCCTCTCTACAAAATGAGAGAGCACACAAGATGTCCCAAGATGACTTACGCGTATCCTTAAATATGCCTCATGGGCACACCAAACAATGATTCATAATCACTAAAAACAAAGACTGCCCTAATAAATATGACTCCTGATATTATCGCATTAATGCTATTTGTTAGAGAATATAGGAAAAACTATGTAAAGGCCCATATATTAGGCCCATTTATTCTCCTCTCTTTTAGTCCCACATCTCTTGTATATGATTTCTTCCTCCTCTCTCTTCCTATATATTTGTACTCATACTTGTATTTATCTTTAAGTGAATATACTACAAGGTTTATACCATTTCTCTACATGGTATCAGAGAACTCGGTCCAAAATTTGTGGTCTCCAATTTTCTGACCGCCCCCCCTCCCCCCTGCTGCAATCTCGCGGTCTCCTTTTCTGAGACCGCTCCCCCTGCTGGGAACTCCGCTGCTTCCAGCATTGCCACCCCCCAAGCTTCCCTCTCCTCTTCTTGGCTTTTATAGCCTGCATCCTTTGGCGCGTGGGACCCTTCTCTTACCCCTTCCCGATTCTCTGCTCTGCCCGCAGCAGCTCGAGCGGTCTCCTCTGCTCCGCAAAGCCTCGTACGATCTCAAGTCGTGCGATCTCCGCTCCTGCTCGCTGCGACTGTCCCTAGCGCGGTCTCCTTTGCTGCCGTGCGGTCTCCTCTTCTGCTAGCTCGTCGTTCGCCAGCCAGCGATCTCATGCGACCTGCCAGCCAGCGATCTCGTGGGACCTGCCAGCCAGCGATCTCCCCGAGCTTCCGTGCCAACCCGCCAGCCAGCGCTCTCTGCTAGCTCGCCGTTCGCCTGACTGAGACCGCTCTTACTCGAGCGACCTCCCCGGGCCTTCTGCGACCTGCCGAGACCGCTCTTGCCGCTACTCGCTCGCCCCTGCTTTGCTCTGGCCGCTGCTCTGATCCCTGCCCGCCAGCCCCTCCAGACCGCTGCCCTGCCCCTGCCGCAGCCGGTCTCCCTGACATTGCCGCTGCGGGCCCTTCTCTTGCCGCTGCTCCTTGTCTCTAGCCGACTTCTCTTCCATTGGTCTCCCTTCCAATGGCCCTCGACGATTCCTCCTCCACTACCATTCCATCGTCCGCTCCGACTGCTGCTCCGATCTCCGATGTTCGTGATGAACTTCGAATTACCACTATCTCACTTACCGGGAAGCGTAACTTTGTGGAATGGGTGCACTCGGTGCGTCGAGTCTTACAGACCAAAGGGCTCCTTCATCACTTAACCCGGTTCCTACTGAGCCTACTGCTGACTGGCTTAAGGATGATGGTCGTGTCCAAACGTGGCTTCTCAACTCCATGGACTCGGAGCCGTATAGGATGGCTATGTATCATGACACCGCCAAAGCCATGTGGCATGAACTTCATGCCTTCTACTCTGGGCAGAACAGCCTCCAACATCTGTATGACATCATATCTGACCTTCAGAACCTTAAGCCTGGCGCGCCCGATGACATGCTCTCTCACGTCGCCAAGGCAAAGACTCTTCATGAGGCTTGGCTTCAACATCAGCCCCCCACTCCGGATCTAGCTATCCAGCGATCCCAGAAAGAGGCAGTGACCATTGCTATGCTACTCTCTAGCATACCTCCTCATCTACATAGCGTTCGCGCTCAGATACTCTCCTATACTACCACACCGTCTCTGTCTGCTGTCTGCTCCATGCTTATTAAGGTTACACCTCCTGGTTCTTCCAACACCAAGTTTTTCTCCGGCTCTTCTTCAACAGCCGCTCCTTCCAACACCTACTCCTGGTTCCTCTGCTCGCGGTGGCCGTTCTCCGTCTCGGGGACGAGGACGTGGTGGCCGACCTCCTTTAAAGTGTACTTACTGTGGTCGTGACGGTCATCGTGAAACAACCTGCTACCGTAAGCATGGTCTCCCTCCTCATCTTGCTGCTACTTCGGCACCTCCTGCTGCGCCTTCACCAGCCGATCAGCCTGGTCCTACTCGACAGGAATATGATGACCTACGCTCCCAGTTCCAACAGCTTCAAGGCAGTCTTGGCCGTTCTCCTGGCTCAGTTGCTTCTTTCTCTACTGAAGGTATAACCTGCCTATCTCACTGTTCTCATTGGATCGTAGATTCTGGAGCGACGCATCATATCACCTCCCAGAAACCACCTCAGTATCTACAAACGTCTCACCCTCCGTCTATTGTTGTTGCAAATGGCGCTACTACTCCGGTTGCGGGTGCTGCTGATCTGCACCTCACTCCCACTCTAACGCTCTCCACGGTTCTTCATGTTCCGGGCTCTCCTTTCAACTTACTCTCTGTGAGTCGTTTGATGCAGGATCTTGATTGCTGTGTAACCTTCTCTTCCTCTTCTTTTGTTTTTCAGGATCGCCGCACACGGAGTATCATTGGTAGCGGTCGGCTGATGAATGGGCTCTATCTCTTGGATCTCCCACCCACCACTCTCCTGACTGTCTCCACAGTTGACTGGCATCGCCGTCTTGGGCATGCTCCTCTTCCAGTCCTCCGCAAAGCTCTCCCTGATGTACCTCTTCACGAGTTTACATGCGAAGCCTGCATCTACGACAAGCAACATCGTTCCTCTTTTTCCTCTTCATGTAACCGGAGCACGACTCCGTTATCTTTAGTCCATTCTGATGTATGGGGCCCTTATAAGGTCCCCAGTATTTCTGTTACTTTGTAACTTTTATTGATGATTATTCACGTGTTACCTGGTTATATTTACTTTATGATCGCTCTGAGCTACCTTCTGTGTTTCGTGCCTTTGTGACTGAATCACGAGCACAATTCTCCACTCCACTTAAAATAATTCAAACTGACAACGCCCGCGAGTACACTGGCCGCTCCTTTTCTACTCTCTGCACAGAGTTTGGCATAATTCACCAAACATCTTGTGCCTATACCCCCCAACAAAATGGCGTTGCCGAACGGAAAAATCGTCACCTTCTGGATGTTGCTCGGGCACTCATGGTTCAAATGCAGGTACCTACGGAATACTGGAACTTTGCCGTCTCCACTGCTTGCCATCTCATTAACCGCACGCCCTCCTCCGTTCTTAACTTTGCCACTCCCATGCAACTCCTCTTCCCCTCCACTACTCTCTTTCCTATTCCACCTCGAGTTTTCGGGTGCGTTTGCTACGTTCACCTTCTCGGTCCGCCTGCCGATAAACTTACCCCACGAGCTGCCAAGTATATGTTTTTCAGCTATTCTCGGACTCAAAAAGGATACGTGTGCTACTCTCCAACCACCGGCAAAACCATTGTTTCACCTGATGTTACGTTCTGTGAAGACCAATCCTTCCACTCTCCCTCTGTTCCAAGCACATTACCTTCCACTACTGTTCGTCCTTTTGTTCCTACGGACACTACTCCCTCACCATCTCCGCCCCTTACGGTACCTTCACCATCTCCATCTACTAAACAACCACCTCCCATCATTCAAGTATACTCTCGTTGTAAATCTAAGTATGGTCCCCGTCAGACGCCCTCTGCTACCGATGCCTCTCCATCAACGGTTGATCCAGCATCCGCCTCTACAACTCATCCGATGGCCAACCACGTATCTCTCCACCGGCTATCTCCACCTCTTCACCGGTTTGCTACCTCTCTTTCTTCCATTTCCCTTCCTAACTCTGTGCAGGAAGCGCTACAACATCCGGGGTGGCGTACTGCGATGGAAGAAGAGATGGTCGCTCTCTGAGCTAATCACACTTGGGAGCTGGTACCTCTTCCTCCCGGCCAATACTGTGTCAGCTGCAAATGGGTCTTCGCTGTAAAACAAAATGCCGATGGGACTATTGACCGCTTAAAGGCTCGTCTTGTCGCCCGCGATTTCACTCAACAACGAGGCTTGGACTACGATGAAACCTTCTCCCCCGTAGCCAAGTTAAACACTGTTCGTGTGGTGATCTCCGTCGCTGTCCACCGCCGTTGGCCTCTTATTCAGTTAGATATCAAGAACGCCTTCTTGAACGGTGATCTCAAGGAGCCAGTGTATATGTACCAACCTCCCGGGTTTGAGACCACGGGGGAGTCTCGTACAGCCCATGTTTGCCGCATTCTGAAAGCTCTCTATGTCCTCAAACAATCTCCGAGAGCTTGGTTTGATAAATTCTGCAGAGTCCTACTGGCACTTGGTTTTCGACGAAGCTCTGCTGATTTCTCTCTATTCATCAAAGAAGGACCCACGGGAACTGTGATCCTCCTTGTGTATGTTGATGATATCCCGATCACTGGGGACGACATCTCTGGGATACAACAACTCAAGGAGCATCTGAACTCGGCGTTCCAAACGAAGGATCTTGGCAATCTTAGATACTTCCTCGGAATTGAAGTCGCTCGTCGACCCGATGGGTTAGTCCTGTCCCAACGGAAATACTGCATTGACTTACTGCAAGAGGCAGGCTTCTCTGGCTATAAACCTGCAGATACCCCTATGGATTCAAATCAAAAATTATGTGCAGCTGGTTTTGAGACTGATCAACTCCTTGAGAATCCAGAGTACTACCGTCGTTTGGTTGGGAAGCTGATTTATCTTACAGTTACTCGACCAGATATTTCGTTTGCCGTCGGCGTTGTAAGTCGCTTCATGCACACTCCAAGGACTTCTCACCTCCAAGCTGTTGAGCGCATTCTCCGATACTTGAAAACCGCTCCAGGACAAGGCCTTGTCTACAAAACATCCACATCGCCATCTCTTCTTGCTTACTCGGATGCTGACTATGCTGGCTCTCCTGATGACAGGCGTTCCACGACTGGATTTTGTACGTACTTTGGTGGACATCTTATAACATGGCGTAGCAAGAAACAAGTTGTGGTTGCTCGCTCCTCGGCTGAGGCTGAATATAGAGCTATGTCTGTTGTCGCTTCTGAATTAACCTGGCTTGAAGGACTTTTGGGAGATTTGGGTGTCAAACTCTCCTCTCCGACAACTCTTCTTTGTGACAGTCAGGCTGCTATTCATATTGCCAAGAATCCTGTGTTTCATGAGCGGACAAAGCATATTGAAGTTAATTGTCATTTTGTCCGGGAAAAGGTTCAGGCAAAGAAGATAGAATTGGAACATGTCCCAACTGCAAAACAAGTTGTTGACATCATGACTAAAGCTCTTCATCGGTCATTATACCACCAGTTGTTATCCAAGCTGGGTGCCTACGACTTGTACGCTCCAGCTTGCGGGGGAGTGTTAGAGAATATAGGAAAAACTATGTAAAGGCCCATATATTAGGCCCATTTATTCTCCTCTCTTTTAGTCCCACATCTCTTGTATAGGATTTCTTCCTCCTCTCTCTTCCTATATATTTGTACTCATACTTGTATTTATCTTTAAGTGAATATACTACAAGGTTTATACCATTTCTCTACACTATTAAAGGCTCAACTTAATTGCTTACTAATATGAACCCATAATTATGACATTTTCTTGAATTGCTTCCGTGTATTCCTTCTTGATTAATGTAGCGGTCCCCATGTGCCATGATGTTGGATCTAGTCTCGTCTTTTGATTAGTGGGCATGCGTATCTGCTTATGTTGGTGCTGACTTTATTGGATTTTTTGATGATCGGAGATTTACCGATGGATATATGGCGTTCTTGGGAGGAAATCTTGTTCCTTGGCGCAATAAGAAACATTGGGTTGTAGCCCATTCATTTGTTTAGGTTATATAATAACCAATGCCACACTATTTTTGAGTGTGGCTCAAATCTCCTCTCAGAAGTTAGAGTCATTACTATATTCTAAACAACTCTATTGTAAAAACAAAGCTGACATTCACATTGTTTATTCCTGAGAGTACTAAAGACATTGAAATAAATTGTCATTTTATTAGAGAAGAAGTAAAATAAAATAAAATAATCCTTAAACATGAATCATTCTCAAGACAAGTTGCAAATGTTCTTAGCAAGCCTCTATCATTATTATTCTTCACATATTTTACATCAAAGCTAAGCATGATTTATATCAATGCACCACACTACTAGGTAGTGTAATCTTGTATTTTGTTATTTTGTGTGCGCGCGCATGTTACAAACAAGAACTTTTTGTGACCATGAGGCGAGAGAATGACACTCAAAGAGAACTTGCATTAAACAGGAAGAGCGGTCGTGGAGGCAAAGTCGACTGGAGGTGCGTGCCAAACGACTTGCATGGACATGGACCAGGTGGTGGGCGCGAGAGGAATAGGTGTGTGTGGCTACAATGGAGGAGTTTGGCGTCTGGTGGATCGGCCGACGGTTCTGTAAGCAAGAGTTTTGCAAGAATAGAGCACATTACTGGGATCAAGGGTTCGTGGAGGCCGGGGCGCGCCCCTTCTGACCCATGGTGTCATGTGTTGACATCCATAATGTTACGGTCAGTGGTTTTCGTCGGCATGACATCAAACTCTAGGATGACGAGGGTATTCCGAAAAAATATGTTGGCATCTTTGAGCTTGTTGCTTGTCGGAGAGGGGGTGGGGATGTATCTTCGAAGTCCTGTAGGACGACCAAGAGTTGACACATCTGAACCTTCTCGTTGATGACGGGGGCATATGATTCTGCCACTTGATGCCACGGAATCAAAGGGTAAACTTGGGAATTCAAGTTAATATAAAGGGTAAATTTGGAAAATAGGAAAATATTTTAGCTGATTTTATCACTTTCCATCCAAAATTCTAATGGGAGAGGGTTATGTAAACATAAATATATAGGGGAGGTTTTTTTAATTTTGAAACATCGAGGGGAGGTTTATGTAAATGTAATTATGCAAACTTCCATGGGAGATCCCGATAATTAACCCCTCTCTCTCTCTCTCTCTATATATATATATATATATATGCATGCAGTCTCACATCACTTGTACCATCTTGTTCCTTATTGCCTTTATGTGTATATATCTTCTTAATCTCCATGTATTTTTATCTCAATTAATCTGATCGAGAGTTTCTACATCCTGTATTATACCCGCCAAGTGCAAATATCTAACTCATCATTCGCCATGCTTTCGATTGGGCTCACGCTTTCGACTGGGCTCACGGGCTCTATAACACAATATTACTCCATAAATGTGTCTTCCCTTTTAATAAATTTACCTTAAAATATCTATGAACCCGCTTAAAGTATAATCCTCCTGAGATAATACTTCATTTTAACCCATCCTTAACTCTAGGAGCTATATCATCTATATTCTCCATTCTTTTGTACATAGCTCCAAATTTATGAACCTATGATACTTGGGGTATCACTCTTCTCCCTACATTGATTAATAAATTTTAATATCACACACCAGATTGCATATCATATTCTCAATTTTAAGCCTTTTGTTTTCTAAACATTATTTCAATGGTTAATTTGTCCCCATTAAATGATATTATTGTTCAATTTAATGTCCTTTTTTACTATCAATCTCCTCTGACAACACGACCACAGGTATGTTGTTGAAAAGGATGTACAGAACAATGTGGTTTTTGTGTCAAGAAACTACTTTTCATTAGACAAAAGGCGGCGCACATTTCACGTGGGATCGCTGAAGTGGTTTAGCGGCTCACTGCCGGAGAAGAAGGATCATCTCCAATGCAAGGTGCTAGATCATCTACATATATGCTTCTTGCATTACTCTTTTTGTTGTTTGTTTCCTGTGCAGTAAGTGACTTCAGGATTCAATCTTCCAGTATTAGCTGAACTAGTTTCTCCTTTGATACTCTACTGTAGTTTGTCACATAACATTTAAAAACATAGCAGGGTTCTGAATGCTTCAAGTATTGATATATACCTTTAGTTATAATGAGGCTTCTCAATAGTGATTAGTTCAGAATTTAAGGTGAATGATTTAGGGAGGCTTCGTTTGGCGCGGTGGTGACGGTCGTGAACGCGGTGGTCCTGAACCGTCGTTCGTGAATGCTCCACCTCACCTAAAAAAGTCATGTATTTATGCTCAAAACTAGTTCATTTTCTTGGGTAGCGGTCATAAACTTTGTCTTGCCAAACATACATTCTATGATAATGGTGTTTTTCACCAAACTCACCGAAGCAAATAAGTCGTGCCAAACGAAGCCTTAGTATAACTAGAGGTTAAGGAAGTTATCTTCTATTTCTTTTGCTAATTTTATTCACAATAGATAACATTAAATTCATAGGAGAATGGATTTTAACTTTTATAAGAAAGGGTCATTTAGTGGGACCTCCCCTCTAAGTTTGTTATATTACAAGTTACAACTCTCTTACTTTTGAAATTAGAAAAACCTCCCCTGTAAGGGTACATTTCATAACATCCATGTACAAAGACCCCCTTGAAAATTTACTCAAAGGGGGGTATTTTTATGCATGAATGTTACGAAATGTAAACTTAAAGGGGAGGTTTTTATAATTTCAAAAGTAAGAGGGGTGCAACCTATAATTATGCTAACTTCCAGGGAAAGTTTTGGTGATTATTCAAATATAAAAAATGAATGTGGGCGTGAATGGAAATGAAACATTGTATCCCAATCAAATGCAAGAATTGAGTTCTTAAAAACTGATTTCCTTCGAAAACAAACAGATATTGCCGCAACTCACTTCCACAAATGAGATCCAAGCACTTGGATAAACCAATAGAATTTAAGGGTCTATTTGACGGTGTTTAGGGCCTCGCTGTTGGTCGTTCCGCTGAACACCAGGAGTGATAAATTCGCTGGAAACAATCGATTTGGCATGGATCGTTGCTGTGCAAAGCGGACCGTGGTCGCGTTCACGTGTTCCGTGATCCACAGCGGTCATGACCACCGTGCCAAACAAACCCTAATTACATGGCCTATACTGATAGCGAAAATGTGATAATTTCAGGTGCGGCATGGTCCAGGTTTCTACAACTGCAGCATAAGACTAGAGCCAACAGAAGTTGCCGTCGTACACCTATCTGAAGACGATCAGGGTTTAGCCGCTGGCCAATTCACCGCCTTCTACCAGGACAATACGTGCCTTGGTTCAGGTCTCATCCTTGATTCCTGGGATGATAGCAGTTTCCCCGTCTGCTCAAAGGCGCTGAAAATCGCCCAGATGAAAGACAAATCTAAAATTGGGAAGCCAGTCAGGATATTGAACTTAGATAATGATTCTAAATCAAGTTCAAAACCAGATCAACAGTCTTCAGATCTGCAGCCCGTCGGTCTTTAAAAACTCGATGAACCGCGCAATTTCTTTTCCGCTTCTTTCTTCTGTATGAATTGGAGCTGACGGAAGTTCCATTCCTCTAACGTCGGCTTGCGAATACGTGAAATGTTATGCACAGTAGATATTCCGGCGAATAAGCTGCACTGCTTTATTATCGACAGTCGAAATTTTATTTCAGGTATTCCGTGGAAATCTCTAATGTAAACTAGAATGCAATTTATGAAGAACTAAATTAGTTTGGAAGTCTGTGGTTAATACTTTGTTGTTTGGATTCCTGGAAGAAACGGTTTCCTTAAAACCTGTTGGGTCTTGCAGGTTTATTTTAAGGAATTGTTAAAGGCACACCAAAAATGGCTATCCGCACGCCAAAAAGCGGCTATCCGCACACCAAAAATGGCTATCCGCACACCAACATAACTTAAAATCCAAATCTAAAATTAGTTCCGAATTTTTCTACCGGCAAACTATAAGTTGCACACTAGTGCCGAAAACCCTCTCCGATTCCCTCTCGCGCTCGGCCAAAATCTTATCGTAAAGGCAAATCAAAACCGGCTATCTGCACACAAACATAACTTAAAATTTTCAGCTAAAATTAGTATCGGGCAAACAAAAAATGGCTATCCGCACACCAACATAACTTAAAATCCAAATCTAAAATTAGTTCCGAATTTTTCTACGGGCAAATCATAAGCTGCACACTAGTGCCGAAAATTCTCCCCGATTCCCTCTCGAACTCGGGTGAAACCTTCTCGCATTCTATAATGATTTGTTTATGCACTATGTGCATGCACAATAAATGTTAATCTACAAATAAGTGCAATAAGATGTATATAATCATCTTCTTATCTTTCAGAAATTTCCAAAGGGTAATATAATATAACAAAAGACTCTTGAGACTACAAAGTCAGAAAATAAAAATAATAAATGTGCAGAAAATTTAGTGATCATACTTGTATGAATTAAGATTGTCAGTTAACTTATGTGGTTAAAGCATGAATGTTAACATCAGAATTTTCATTCATGGATCAGACTTTGGTTGTTCAAAAAGGTAAGTCTTTATAAAATAAATTTGAGCATACAATTTTATAGGATTTTTAAGCTAAGAAACTATTGCAACTTCACATATAGATCAAAACTATAGTGCACATATGTCATAATTTAGAGAAGCAAGAACTCGTCATTTACATCCTTTTCTCTTTTGGGTCACTTTGGTTAGCAATTGTTCCCAAAACCCTCTCAATGGTGAATACTCAAGCAAAATTCACTTAAATTAATAATAAAAAAGCTCTATTTATTTTATATTGATTAACTTTATTTAATAATTTTTTTGGAATCTTACTCTGAATTGGTTTAGAGTGCTGTAATCTAAAGTTTATCATGATCTAAAGTTTATGGGTGATTATATCACGGTTAAAAAAAATGAGAAACTTTTTAATTTTAGATTTGATTTGTTGTTAACAATATCAGTTTGTCGTTAACAGATTTGTTTGCACCTAGTTTCCAAAAAGTATGATTTGTTGTTAACAATGATGTTCGGATATCCATTTTTGGTTTGTCTTTAAAAATCCCTTATTTTATAGATGTATGATAAATATAAATTTAGAGGGGTCATTTTGTTACTTTGGAAATTAGAAGGAAGATCCCTATAATTATGTAAACTGGATGAAGTTCCTTAGATGAGGTCGGGCACCCATGAATGATGGTTCATAATGGATGAAGTTCCTTAGATGAGGTCGGGCACCCATGAATGATGGTTCATAATCACCGTGTTTACGATCACCACCATCGTGCCAAACAAAGCCTTGGGCTCCGTTTGGTGTGACATTTTTGCACTGAAGAGTCGGGACAAAAATGCCACCGTCATAGAATGCACATTTGACACGACAACGGTTATGACCTGTCACCAAGAAAAGAAAGCTAGTTTTGAACGTAAAAGGAAATGAAGTTCTTTAAGATCGGACGTTCACAAACGATGGTTTCATAACCACCGCGTTCACGATCGCCAGCGCCGTTCCAAACCGAGCCTTAATCTCATATTAGCATTCATTTCAAAGTGATCAAGGGCACCGTTAGTGCTCCAATTTTGCTCCAACGCCAGGCAAATGGAACCGTCGGCGCCATAATTAATCACGAATTTTGCACGAAATCCACAAAGAATCATTTTGAAATTTAGCATCACCGAAATAAATCGTTCTCAAATAATATTCAACCCTAATTATCCTTTAATCTCATTTTTTTTCAATTAAGGATCAATGATTATAAATTAATAAGTGGAATTCAAAATAAAATAAAAAATAAAAATAAAATCCCGATTAATTTAAAACTTAGGTCAAAGTCAGTTGGAGCCGAGCCCAATTTATTAGCTGGAAGTTGGCTCCGTAACAGCCGTTATCGAACGTGAAGCGAGTGGCGGAAAGGAGTCGGATGCGAGTTTCGGAGATCAAGAAATGGCGTCTCCACTGTTGCAGCTCTTGTTTGCGGCGGCGTTTTCTGCGGCGCCGATTACGCTATATGTGCCGCCGGTGAGGCGTCTCAACTTGTTCGTGGAGACGATGGAGGCTTTTGCGAGGGAGATCCCCGGCTACAGAAGACGCGCTCTCGAACTCATCCGTGCCGTCCTTCACGGCATCGGATCCGTACTTGTCAGAATCCTGAGTTAATACTGACTCCATTCGAGTTCCAGCATCCCGGTTTTTTGATCTCCTCTTCTTCTTCCTCTTCTTCTTGCACAGATGTAGGATCTCGGGGTTCATGATTTTTGGACTGTATTTGTCTGATTTTTCTTCTATAATAGGTGGAATAATAGCGGGTTTTAGATGCCGATAGTGTCGATTTCATGGTTCTGATCTATAGAATGCATGTTATGAGGGGATTTCGTCGTATTGGGGTTTTTGATTTGCTCGGTGACCATTGGGGGTAACTTTTGGATTATGTGATGATTTGGTGTTTGTTTTATTAGGGTTCTTGATCCGCTACTCGATCCTTTTCAAATGTAGAATGCTGTTTTTAGGGCATTACTTCATTCTGCAGCTGAGTTTGAAGTAAGCAGGAGATGAATCAAATTCAGTAGAATTTCGCTAAGAACAGAAGATTTAATCAAGAATCAGTAATCAGACATAGTATAATTTCAACAAACCCTTGAGATTTCTCCAAAACCCTCCTACTTGTAGCAACAGTTTTGAAAACCCTAACATAAAAAGCCCTAAAACCGTTGATCTGAACTACAGTATTGATTTTCGTTTTCTCAAAATCAATTCTTGAATATTAATGTCGTTCAAACATACGGATCTTAGAGAAAGGCTATTTTGATGTTAAAGTATTAAGAAAATTACAGTGGCATTAAAGTTATTTTTAAATTAAAAAAAATGATTGTCTAGCATCATAGAAAGCCTTAAAACCTATGGAAGGGAGATTCTAAAAATTATAACTAGGGCTCCGTTTGGCGCGGTGTTTTTGCTCCGGCGAGTTTAGACAAAAACGCGTGTTTGGCAAGACAATGGTTATGACTAGTGTACAACCCCGTATTCGCTGAGTGGGTCCCCAAGGCCCCAGGGGTCAAGAAGCAAGATATGGGTCAGAGAATCTTTTGGGCGAGTGAGGCCCCACTTGTGGGGCACTCGCGTGGTGTCAAAGCAGACAGGCGAGAGTTGGTAGTTAAGACTTCACCGACCGAGTGAGCCGAGTGCCTGGCGAGTGGTGCCCTCACGGACCACTCGCCCAGTGGAAAGCGACGGGCAAGGATCCTGGCGAGTGGTGCCTTCACGGACCACTCGCCCAGAAGGCTTTAGGGGGAAATTACCTAGATATCCCTTGTGGGTTGCCAATAGCCCTTCAGAACAGCGGAGTTAGACTGTTAGCAGACCAATTTGGGGTGCGATTAGTAAAACCAAAAGTCGGATTCATGCTATCAGCAGACCAGCCTAGAAAATCTATAAATAGACCCTTAAGGGCACTTTGGAGGAGGTCAAATCTTTTTGAGCTCTCTCCTCCAGGCTAGTTTCGGAGTTGGCTGCTAATGCCCTCCAAGGTGCCCGACTGAGCTTTGGTTTGGGAGGGGAAGCTCTCTAAGATCTTCTGGGCGTGTGGCGGGACCTTCTCGCTACAGCCTTGGGCCTGTTCTAGGTTTTCCATCCTTAGTCAGAAGAGTTTAGTGAGGGAGAAGTAAGCACATGCTACACCCTCCTGTGGATCCGAACTCAGAGACCGGTTGACGGTTTCAACAACTAGCACCAAGAAAAGAAAACTAGTTTTGAACATTAAAAATGGTTGAAATTCCTTATGTGAGGTCAGGCGTTTACGAACGATAGTTCATAATCACTGTGTTCACGACCGTCACCGCCGTGCCAAACGGAGCCTAAACCTCAATAAGCTCAAAAAAGATCGTCTAATTCATTGTTATAACTTATAAGCTATAAATATATATACACTCTCCATTTTACTTAATTATTTATTTTTAATATAAAATATATTATCCTACTTTTAAAAATATTGGGAACTTAACAGTTCATTTAAAATTAATGGGAGTCCCAATTGTCTCTTATAAACATTAGGGGAGGCACAAATGCTTTACCCAAAAAAAAAAACAGTACTATATGAAAGCAGTTTGGGATGATGGTGGGAAAAGTTTTATTTCCCGCCACCACCGTTATTTTGGAGGTGTTTGTATCAAAAATGTGCTTTTGAGACTTTTTGGAAAGCAATAAATTCTCACTTTCAGAAAAGCTAAAATGAACTTTCTGTATTTTTATGCTTCTCTTCTTGTAGGTCACCCTTTTCCTTTTCTAATAATTTTCTTACTACTGATTTTCTGACTGCTCTAATCCCACCACTGTTTTCCCTACCTCGACACTCGTCCCAAACAGAGCTATAAGCTCTCTTTGGGGTGGCGGTCAAAAAAGCAGTGGTGTAAAATCAGTGATGGTATTAGAGCTGTCCAGAAAGCTGTTTTGAAAAAGTTATAGACTATTTGAAAAGTCTTCATTTAAGTTAAAAAAATATTTTATATTTTCTATTTTGAAGAACAATATTTTAATAATAGATGTTTAGTTTTTTAATAATAAAAATGTGTTTTATGATAATTATTTATCGTATAGATAAATAAATATAATATAAATCCTAAATAAGAGAGTTACAAAAGGTCGAGAAACAAACATAGCAAATGGATGAAAAATCGTGAATGAGAGAAGAAAACATTTGCAGCGGTGAGTGAAGAAAAACAAACTGCGAATGGTCAGGGCGGGGCTTTCTTTGACTCTCAAATAAAAGTGGAAAAATCAAAAACAGAGAAAATGATTTTTAGAAAGTCATGTTATACTGAATGCTCAAAAAACTCCCTAAACACATTTCTTGAAAACGCTCTTTTGAAAAAACTCTTCTTCTCGACATGTTGTCACAGGCACGCCTGTGCAGGGGTGAGGTTATATTATTTATATATACACACAAGGTAGAGAGGGAGAGAGGCGGAGAGAGAGAGAAGGAGAGAGGCGGAGAGAGAGAGAGAGGGAGAGAGGCGGAGGTGTGATGCGGCCGAAGGCCGCCCGAGAGCATCAAGCACAGTCGTAACTCGTGCGAAAATGCTCGTAATTATATGTAGTTGATTTGAGTCTAAGCTATAACATAGAAAAGAATAAAAGTAAAATAATAAATATAATATATGAACCGTTATGGAAGGCAACTGCTTAACCGTCAGAAGTTTATTTCACATATATAAATAATAATAATAATAAATAAATATTAGTTTGCAGCCGTTCCTTATAACGCAATCCATATTAATTTTATATATTAATAATAATAATAATAATTATAACGTCCGTCTTCATCAAACTCCCCCCTCCCGGTTCGATCCAAGCCGTCCGTCCGGTCGCTTTCCCCATCCCGATCTTCCTCTCCTAATTACTCCATCTCCATTCTTTCTTCTCACGTCCAAAGTTTTCATATGAAGCTAGCTATTTTTATTTATCATACTATATATTCTCCCAAATACTACTACTACTAATAATAATAATTTATCGTAGTATTTTCGTCGAAGAAGCTGGATCACGTGCGAGTCGCACGATGATCGGGAGACGAGATGAACTAAATGGAGCGAAACCAAACCATTCAGTTTATCTCTATTTGCTTTTAAGGGTCTCTATGGCGCAGCGTTTTGCTCCAGTGAGTTTGGACAAAAATGACACCGTCGTGAAATATGTGTTTGACAATAAAAAAACTATTTTTGAACGTAAGAGTTGATGGAGTTCCATCGGTGAGGTCGGGAGTTCATGAACGACTGTCCATAACCACCGCTTCGTTTGGCATGACGGTGACGGTCGTGAACACGATGGTTATGAACCATCGTTCGGGCCAGGAACGCCCAATTTTATGTTCAAAATTAATTTTCTTTTCTTGGCGACGATCATAGCCATTGTATATGCCAAACAGAAATTCTATGATGTTGGGGTTTTTCGTCCAAACTCACAAGAGCAAAAAAGTCGCGCCAAAAGGAGCCTAAGGCTTTGTTTGGTTGGGCGTTTTGCCTCCTCCGTTTGGAGCAAACGCCGTCGGACGGCGGGTAAACAAACGGACGCCGGCGGCGTTTGCACCCGCCGGACAGAGAAATAAGCGCCTAAATGGAGCGTTTCCAACCCCGCCTCCCCCATCCGGTTCCCATGCGCTCCGTTTGGACCCGCCGGCTGCATCCGCCAACGCTGAACCAAATGAGGCCTAAGGCTCCGTTTGGCACGGTGGTGGCGGTCGTGCACATGGGAGTTAAACTTGTTGGGCTAGAGAGCACGCAAGCCCGACCAGAGCACCTGCAAATTAGTTCGAGCAAGTACCTGCAATACCGCTTAGCGGTATGCCGATACACAACCAAAACACAGCACAAAATAACAACAATAAAAGTGACACGCAGATATAACGTGGAAACCCAATAGGGTAAAAACCACGGGACGATCGGAGTCCAACCCGGAAAGCCGCCACTAAAAATGTGAAAAACAGATAGGCAATTACAAGGCTTTTCCTCCTCGATCCACACAGGATCTTCACCAACTTCGCACCACACAATATTACACAATAAACAGTAGCAAAAATTGAAAGTTACCGATAGTGGCGGACGAGACGGATTACACAAATCCTCTCCAAGATGCCTCTTCGAATCCTTGCCCAAGTCTGCTCCAGATCCAATCCGTGTAGGCGAAGTATTCCTCGTCAACGTCGCAGAGACGTCCGAAAGCTCTCCCCAAACTAAGACGCTTGCCACAAAGGCCTCACTAGAAACTCTTTCAATGCTTGAGATGGGAGAGAAGTGGATGTCTTACCTCTCCTCCTTCATGCCTATTTATAAGGCTAAAACCAAGGGGTAGATGTGGTAGATAGCATGTGCATGAAGCTTCCATGAAGCTTCCCTCGGTCAAAAGCACATGTCATGAAGCTTCCTCTGGGTACTTTCCTAGAAGCTTCCTTCAAGTGCATATGTTGATTTCTTAGTCAAAGGCGGCTGCCCCTTTTCACACTTGCATGAAACACATGCTTGAAAAGCATGGTCAAAAGGTGGCTAGCCCATTTCACACTTAGGAGAAAATACCTCATCAAATCTCCCCCTTTTCGACTAAGTGAAAAATGTGTCATTCTAATTATCTTTATTTGGTAAGACCTTCATGTCTCCTCCATATGTCGATAGATCCAGCACCACCAAGTTCGAGTTAGTAAAACTCAAATCCACAGTTTTCTCCACAAAGGACGGGAACTGTACCCAACAATTTATCCTATTTGCATTTATGTGGAAGAGATCGCCATGCCAGCGATCCTCACACAATGTTCGAACTTCCCCCTCGACACAGTCTTCGTAAGCATATCTGCTCCATTGTCATCTGTGTGCACCTTCTGCAAATCCAGCTCTCTTTGCTCTAGAGTATCGCGTATCCAATGATACAGCGTATCAATATGCTTGGATCTCGAGTGGAAGGTGGGGTTCTTCCCTAAATGAATCGCACTCTGACTGTCACATAAGAGTGTGTAGCGCTCCTGAGTGAAACCCAACTCTTTGATGAAACGCTTCATCCAAAGAAGCTCTTTTCCTGCCTCAGTGACTGCAATAAACTCTACCTTCGTAGTCGACAGTGCAACGCACTTCTGTAGTCTTGACTTCCACGAAACAACTCCCCCAGCAAATAGGATCAGGTACCGAGAGGTCGATCTTCTGGAGTCCAAATCTCCAGCCATATCAGCATCAGTGTAGGCCAGTAGCTCTGGCTCACTATCTCCAAACCTTAACGTCAAGTCTGACGTCCCATGTAGGTACCTCAGAATCCACTTCACATCGCTCCAATGTTCTCTTCCGGGATTGGAGAGAAACCTGCTCACATTGCCAACAACATGCGCTATATCAGGGCGAGTGCAAACCATGACATACATAAGACTTCCAACTGCAGAAGCATATGGAACCTTCTGCATCTCCTCTTTCTCCTCAGGCGTGCTCGGGCACTGGTCAGCGCTAAGTCTGAAGTGAGCTGCAAGCGGCGTGCTCACCTTCTTCGCCTGATCCATACTAAATCTTTGTAGCACATTCCTGATATATCTTTCCTGCAACAACCAAAGTAACTTGGAGCCTTTATCTCTCCGAATATGCATCCCTATGATGGTCCCCGCAGCTCCCAAGTCCTTCATCGCAAATGTGGAGCTCAACTGCCGCTTCAGCTCGGCAATGCGCGCAGTGCTCCTCCCGACTATCAGCATGTCGTCAACATAAAGGAGTAAAATAATGAAATCCTATGGTGCGTACTGCTTCACAAACACGCAGTGATCAAGGGTGGTACTCCTGAAGTCGATCTCCCCCATAAAAGCATCGAACTTCTTGTACCACTGTCGCGGGGCCTGCTTCAGGCCATACAAACTCTTCTTCAGGAGACAGACTAGACTCTCCTTCCCTTTCACCATGAAACCTTCAGGCTGCTCCATATAAAGCTCCTCCTCAAGATCGCCATGCAGAAAGGCGGTCTTGACATCCATCTGCTCAATCTCCAGGTCTAGCCTTGCAGCAAGGCCAAGAACAACCCGGATAGACGACATCTTCACAACAGGAGAGAAGATCTCATCAAAATCAACTCCCTGTTTCTGACTGAAACCCTACACCACTAATCTTGCCTTGTATCTGAGTGGTGTCGAGGGGTCTCCCTGCTTTACTCTAAAAATCCATCGATTCTTCAGAGCCTTCTTGCCCTTAGGCAATCGTACCAGCTCATAAGTATGGTTCTCATGCAGAGACTGCATCTCCTCATGCAAAGAAACCATCCACTCTTTCTTCTCTGAGCTCTGCACTACTTCATCAAAGCACTCGGGCTCCCCCGCATCAGTCAACAAAATATACTCAGTAGCAGAGTATCTCGAAGATGGTTGTCTGACTCGATCAGACCTCCGTGGAGCAAGCTCAGCTGCTGGTATGGGCACATCATTAATGTTGTCCTCTGTAGGCTCGCCATCATTCATGTCCTCATGGCCTGGAAGTGGCTCAACGCCCTGCACTGGATCAGGCTCTGCGGCCTCCTCAGTATCGTCACCTCCAGTCATAGGAGACTCTTCATCAGTGTGAGAGTCAGCCTTCTCAGTCTTTTCAGGATCAAGCATAATCTGATCCTCACAAAATATGGCGTCGCGACTGCGTACAAGCTTCTTCTCAACCGGATCAAAGAACCTGTAGCCAAACTCGCCGCTGCGTCCATATCCCAAAAATATGCATTGACGGGTCTTAAAATCTAACTTCGATCTTTCATCCCGAGTGATGTGCACAAAGGCTTTGCAGCCGAAGACCCTCAAGTGACTATACGAAGGGTCCTTCCCATACCAGACCTTATCAAGAATATCCTCCTGCAATGCATAACTGGGAGATAGGTTGATGACGTGTGCAGCTGTGTATAAAGCCTCACCCCAAAACATGCCAGGTAGCTTTGACTCGGATAGCATGCACCTCACCCTCTCCATCAAGGTCCTGTTCATCCTTTCAGCTACGCCATTTAGCTGTGGCGTCTTGGGCGGAGTATTTTCATGTCTGATCCCTTGCTCTCTACAATACTCATCAAAAGGACCAATATACTCTCCCCCGTTGTCGGACCTGATGCACTTTAACTTCTTCCCAGATTGCCTCTCCACCTCAGCGTGGAATCTCCGAAAAGTGTCGAGAACCTCACCTTTGGTCTTAATAGCATAGACCCAAAGTTTTTTCGAATAGTCATCAATGAACGTCACGAAGTAAGACGCTCCTCCTCTCGTCTGGACCTTCAGTGGTCCGCAGACATCAGTATGTACGAGCTCTAGTGGCTCGGATCTTCTTGTGGAAGTATGTCTCTGGAATGATACTCTATTCTGCTTTCCAGCCATGCAATGGTCACATCTCTCTAACTGATCCACATATAGATCAGAGATCATCTTCTTTCGGGAGAGACATCCCAGACCCTTCTGGCTAATGTGACTTAGTCTCCTATGTCATAGGGATGTGGATGCCCCATCTCTAATGGTGTTGGCCTGAGCAGCTTCAGGTCTCCCCTCCATATAGTATATGTCAGTGTCTCTATAACCTATGACCACTACCAGCGACCCCTTGATTAACTTCCAAAAATCTCCACCAAAGACACTTAAGTGTCCTTCATCACCTAGCTTCCCAACTGAAACTAGGTTGAAGCGGATGTCAGGTACATGTCGCACATCTCTTAGGATCATCAATCCTCTAGTGCTCGTCTTCAGGTGCATATCTCCTCTTCCGATGACTTTAGACGTATCACCATTGCCCATCCTAAGCACCCCACAATCGTGAGTAGTGTAGGTGGCAAATAACTCCCTGTTGTGGGAGACATGTGCAGAAGCACCCGAATCAACAATCCAGCTTCGGTCATCACATGAGAGTGCAGCTGTGACGTCATCTCCAACAATAATGACATCGTCCTCTGTAGATACAATAGCTGCAATATGACTCTCCTTCCTATCATCAGTATCCACTCCTTTCTTCCTTTCGTCATTCTTCAGAGAATAACATAACTTCTGAATATGCCCCTTCTTATGACAATAGTGGCACTCCACGTTTTGATAACGTGACTTGGACTTCCCTCTGCTTTGTCCTCTCTCGCTCTTCCTTTCTCTACTCTTGCTCCTGCCTCTCCCCTGGGCTCAGTGTAGAGGATGTCAGCTCGTGAAGAAGAGCCTGATATCCCTTGAGACTTTCTTCTCACCTCTTCGTTCAGGATGCCACTCTTGGCAATCTCCATAGTAATGATGCCCCCGGGATAGGAGTTGATTAGAGAAACTCTAACCATCTACCAAGAATCTGGAAGAGACTTCAACAACCATAATGCGTTGACCTCGTCCTCGAAGGTCACCTTCATAGCAGTAAGTTGATCAATAATACCTTGGAACTCATTCACATGATCCAGGATAGGGGATCCTTCCCTGTATCTGAACTCACCCAGCTTCTTCAGTAGATATAGCTTGTTGATGCCAGTACTCTTGGCATACAACGTCTCGAGAGTCTTCCAAAGTATCTTTGCATCAACGATACTCGCGACATGATTGTAGACGTTCGGTTCCACGAACCGTCTGATGAATCCGCATAACTTCCGGTGCTCCACCTTCCACTTATTTGGATCCATGTCTTTAGGAATCTCCTCAAAGATAGGAGCATGCCAGTCCTTGACGTAGATGAGATCTTCCATCAGTAAGTGCCACTGATGGTAATTTGCGCCATTTAATTTCACCATTTGCTCGGAACTCGAACCTGAAGTAGATTCCATTGTGCTCTATCACCGATCAGACTGACCTCAGTTCATTGAGCCGACTATTTCCAAGAAAGGAATCAAAGAGGATAGGGAGCGGACCAATGGTCGTCACCTACCGCACCCGATCACTAACCCGAAATATCTGATCGGCTCGTCTCGAATCCCAAATAGGTCAGCCCGATACCAGCTCTGATAATGAACCTAACTTTGATACCACTTGTTGGGCTAGAGAGCACGCAAGCCCGACCAGAGCACCTGCAAATTAGTTCGAGCAAGTACCTGCAATACCGCTTAGCAGCATGTCGATACACAACCAAAACACAGCACAAAATAACAACAATAAAAGTGACACGCAGATATAACGTGGAAACCCAATAGGGTAAAAACCACGGGACGATCGGAGTCCAACCCGGAAAGCCGCCACTAAAAATGTGTAAAACAGATAGGCAATTACAAGGCTTTCCCTCCTCGATCCACACAGGATCTTCACCAACTTCGCACCACACAATATTACACAATAAACAGTAGCAAAAATTGCAAGTTACCGATAGTGGCAGACGAGATGGATTACACAAATCCTCTCCAAGATGCCTCTTCGAATCCTTGCCCAAGTCTGCTCCAGATCCAATCCGTGTAGGCGAAGTATTCCTCGTCAACGTCCCAGAGACGTCCGAAAGCTCTCCCCAAACTAAGACGCTTGCCACAAAGGCCTCACTAGAAACTCTTTCAATATTGCTTGAGATGGGAGAGAAGTGGATGCCTTACCCCTCCTCCTTCATGCCTATTTATAAGGCTAAAACCAAGGGGTAGATGGTGATAGATAGCATGTGCATGAAGCTTCCCTCGGTCAAAAGCACATGTCATGAAGCTTCCTCTGGGTACTTTCCTAGAAGCTTCCTTCAAGAGCACATGTTGATTTCTTAGTCAAAGGTGGCTATCCCTTTTCACACTTGCATGAAACACATGCTTGAAAAGCATGGTCAAAAGGTGGCTAGCCCATTTCACACTTAGGAGAAAATACCTCATCAAAACTGTCATTCGCTAGCGCTCACCTAAGGAACTTCATCCACTTTAATGTTCAAACGGATGTAATTTTTTAGATGATCGTTAACGAATGACAGTTTAACCCATGAGTTTACCACCGTCACCGCTGTGCCAAACGAAGCCTAAGTCTTTAATCAATCCGGCTTTACGATTTTTACCGCATTAATGGATCGGCTAAATGTCTTGAGGGTTGTAGATGTTGGAGTTGGGGAACACTTTCGGCTCTCTTGTTTCTCACGCCGGGTTAACCCACATGAGCTTAGAGACGTCGGAGCGTGACCCTCTCTGATGATTGATGTCAGCGAACGCGGGGGTTTGGGGGCGGCGAGCCCCCGACGGCGGTCCCGAATTTCGGTTTTGGATATCCGGGTGTGCGGATACCCGGGTTTCGGTTCCGTGGCCTATTTATTGGCGTGTAACCCGAATCTAGGGTTAAGGGTTCTTCAGGGTTTTGGAGGCGTCTACGAGGAGATTCGTGGAGAGACGTTTCCGGCGGGGGTTCCTCTGTTTCTTGTCCAAAGAGAGGGGTGCGAGGTAGGATCGATTTTTGATCCTTGTAACCTTGTGTGTTTTGTAATCTTTTTGGTGAATACAAGAAGGCGAAGCGGAGGCGAGATAGGGGACGCAACGCGGTTTTGGGTGAACCTCTTAAATTTGTGTGTTCTCTGTGATTTTTCTTTTGTTTTTCGTTCGAATCTCTTTTCTCGGCACCCCTCATTTTTCTGCAGTAGACAATTATGAATGCAATCCGTTTACTAATAGTTTCTTATGTTTTTTTATATAATTTTTCATTTGTAATCATAATTTAAATACTAACTAAACTAACGCAATGTGTTTGCTAATAATTTTTTATATTTTTAAATAATGGTTTTTTTGTAATTCTAATTCTAATCAATAGTTTATTATATATTTCTATATAAACATTTATTCGTAATCATAATGTAAGCATGCATCAAACATTAAAGCTAGCTCCGTTTGGCACGACAGTGCAGTCACGAACACGGTCGTCACGAACCATCGTTCGTGAACGCCAGACATCACCTAAAGAACTTCCTCCACTTTTATGTTCAAAACTACTTTTCTTTTCTTGATTGGGTCATAATCGCTGTCATGCCAAACATACATTCTACGACGGTGATGTTTTTGCCCAAACTCAGAGGAGCAAATGTTGGGTATGCTTAGCTCAAAGTATTATACAATAGATCATCAGATTTGAAAAGACTATTTATAATACCTCCAGCGTAGAATCTTGCCCAAACTCACCAGAGCAAATATTTGGTCATAACCGTTGTCATGCCAAACATATATTCTATGAGATAGAAAAAAAACCGTGCCAAACGGACCCTAACAGTTAATAAGTCAGAAAATTCCGGGGTAGAGATAGATGGATGCCACTTGATATTAAATGATTAAATCTTCAGCTCGAAGTATATTTAGTAATGTGTCGTGTTTATGATATTTATTTTTGGTGTATTAAGGCATTGAGGAAACAATATTGCCAAATACTATTGTCTATATAAATGACTAGAGTACATTTTTAGGCATAAAATACAGCCTATGATGTTTGGTTTCTCAATTTCAAACTACGAAAAATCAAGCCGAGCCGAGCGATGTAAATGTTGGTGTCGCTCGAAGCATTCGGGTGTGGATCAAAGTGGAATCCACTAACCGTTGCCCCCAGCTAGGCATTTATAGTGAAATTCTAGGTTCCATACGGGTATCGGATGTCCCAGTATCCGAACCGACATGTTAAGCCTCCGAACCCGTTATATATATATCCAGCTGGTTCGGTCCAAGTGGTTCAGATTGATTTGATCCTGTTTTTCATACGCAGTGATATGCCTCCAGGTATTTTGAGAGCTATCAAATTAGCTAATCTCACCTAAATTTTAAAGTTCGTTCATTTGGACGGAATTTTAGCGATTTAATTTGGATTTGGGTCCTATAATCCCAATTCAATTGTTTTACTGCATGCTTGAAGGGCGAAATTTTATTCAAAATGAATTCCATGAAATTCATTTCGAGCTAGATTCTTTGAAAAATCTATATAGAAGTTACGAAATTTCATCCATGCATATACTCACACGCGAATATATGTAAGTTGTTCTTCGCTTTGTTAAGTATGACATTTTTCTCGCATTTTTTTAGGTTTGATTCAATTTACTGAAAAGTTGACTCAGGCAGTCGGTGGCGGAGATCATCTCCCCGAAAAAATTGACCGTCTTCAAATCTTTCTCAATGCTTCATGGTAGCTTCTTCCAAACATCCAACCCCCGAGAATTTTGCAAAATAGATGGTGAATTTGAATTTCTCTCGTCGGAGCAATGAATTTCGACTACTTACACGTCAAAATGTTGACTGTGTGGAGAAGAAACGACTCCGATAAATGAAGACGAAGAAGACTATGTTTTATGTCATATTCTTAAATGTTTTGGATCTTAGCATATATAATAATAATAATAATAAATATCTTATAAAAAATTTAAAAATATATCTTTACAAAATAATCATTACATTATTTTGCTAAATTTCTTTTGATGTTTTCTTATATTTATAAATATAAATAATCTTTTAATTCTCTCTCCTCTCTCCTCTCTCTGGAATCATTCGCTTGAGAGTGAAGAAAAAACATCTGAAAAGACAAAGAACTGGAGTCAAAGATAAGAAGACCAACCTATTTCCCGGCCCCACTCTCTCTCTCTCTCCTTCTTCTCTCTCCATCTGAAGAATAGACATGCATCTAGACTTCTAGACTTTTGAGGGGGCCAGAGGTGAAAAAAATGTTGGTGCGTGTAACACACGTACCTTAGATCATCGTGCACGATCATCGATCCCGCCGTATATTTCTGCCGGCTAGAATTTTCGTGCATGATTGAACTAAAATACGATCACTTTTCAGCACGACCGTATTACAGAAATACGACAATATATTTTCGCAAACAATCTACACAGTTGAAATCACAGATCAGACGACTCTCTTTTCTCCCGCAAATAATCTATTATGATCACCGTGCGTTACCCGCACCTAAATATCACTTGCCAAAGACACCGCCACCCCCAATTTGTTTTTGCGATTTGTTATAAGCACACCAAAATTTATCTATTCACAAATCAAATTTGGCTATTCGCAGACCAAACTCAACATACGCACACCCAAAATTAATTTGGAACATTTTATGTACTATCGTGTTTAAATTTTTATTTTACACAAATATTTCTAATTTCTTGGATCCGTCACTGACCTCACTACCTTTTTCTCATAAACACAACAACAAACACACCCTTCTATCAAGAAAAAAAACTCTAGTTTTTTTTTGCGATTTCTTATAAGCATACCAAAAATTGGCTATTCGCAAATTAAACTAAGCTATGTGCATCCCCAAAATTAATTTGGTACATTTTATATACTACATATTGTGTTTAAAAAAATCATGCACCCTCATTTCTAATTTCTTAGATCCGCCACTGAGACCTCACCACAATTTTCTCGGATCTGTATTCTCTCCATTTGGGTGAAATGGATAGTATCCATTTCGTGGCGTGGATGCATTCTCACTTGATCTAATGGTGGAGAATTTATTGATTAAAAAGAAAATACAAAAGGATGGGATTAGTGGACCCGTCGGATCAGCAAGAAATAGATATGGACCGTGAAATGGATCCATTTCACTCGAAATGGAGAGGATCCCCATGGCATTTTTTCATGGTCACAACAACAAACACACTCTTCCGGCGAGAAAAAAAAACACTAGTTTTTTTTTTTGCAATTTATTATTAATATATCAAAATTTGGCTATTCGCAAACCAAATTTGATAGTTCGACATACTCAGCCATGTGCACACTAAAAAGTTGATATTAGCAGTCCGGAATTAGCTATTCGCAGTCCATCGCTATTCGTAGTCCATAAATTTTATTTGTAGTCCAAAATTATATTTGCACCCCATTCCCAACCCAAATAAGCGAAACAATTTGCTGATTTATTAAGCACTAGAAGCCTAGAAAAACATCTTAAATACTGAAATAATTTAAAAACCTAGCAGGAAAACAAGTTAAATGGCATGCATAGAGGAATTAACTCTAAACCAAGTTAAATGGCATGCAAACCTTCTTCTAACCAGAAAACTGAAAACTTTTTTGAGACTTTCGCTGGATAATTTCCTTCTTTTTTTATGGTGAATCTAAGAGGGGGAAAACGACGCGACCGATAGAACTACGGCTATGATTTAGACAACATGAGAGAGATGAAAAAGAGGTTATTTGATGGGGTGCGATTAGCAAGAATTGATCTACGAATATAATTAAAATTTTTACAATTTTTGGGATGCGAATAGCGAGAATTGGACTGCTAATATAAACTGAGACCTCACTACCGTTTTCTCAGGGACACAACAACAAACACACACGCCCTTCTCTCTCTCTCTCTCTCTCCTCTCTCTCTCTCTCTCTCAGGGACACAACAACAAACACACACACACACCCTTCTCTCTCTCTCTCTCTCTCTCTCTCTCCTCTCTCTCTCTCTCTCTCCCTCTCTCTCTCTTCTCTCTCTCTTCTTCTTCTTCTTCTTCAGTCTTCTGTAAGTTCTAAGCAATCATCGATCATGCACCGTCACCATCATTATTATCCATACGTACCCCACGAATGAAGCTAGCCAGCCAGCCACCATTCTCTGATCTCTTTCTGTTAATCCGCCATGGCCTCTTGCTCCGCCTCCTTTCCTTTATATATGCGTGTACATATAGAGAGAGGAGAGAGAACCAAATTTAGAGAGAGAAAGCCAGCTTCATATATCGCCATCTATACTATGATGAGAAAACCAGAAACTGCTGCTACTCCTCCTGCGAAGCTGAGGAAGGGGCTTTGGTCGCCGGAGGAGGACGAGAAGCTGATGAACTACATGATCAGCAACGGGCAGGGCTGCTGGAGCGACGTCGCCCGGAATGCCTGCCTTCAGAGGTGCGGAAAGAGCTGCCGCCTCCGGTGGATCAACTACCTCCGGCCGGATCTCAGGCGCGGCGCTTTCTCTTTGCAGGAGGAGGATCTCATCCTCCACCTCCATTCCATTCTCGGCAACAGGTACACCTCTCTCTTCTCTCTCTTAAACACAGTACAATCTCGTTTAGTCATTTCGACAAACACCTGTCATGCATAATTCCACAACGCAGGGCAAAATGTTGACGTTTTGTAGAGTGAACACCAAAAATGATAGTAGAGAAAAGAAACAACGCGCAAATCTGTTTTCGCTATGTGCAAATCGTGAGATCGCCTTTTTACGGGTTCACGTGTCCTTATGATTTTTTTAGTTTGGTTTGCGCATAGCCAAAATTGGGCTGCGCATAACAGCCTCCTAAAAGTAGCAAAAAGAAACAAGGGCGGCGGTAGTGAACACGGCGGTTATGAATCGTCGTTTGTGAACACCGGGCCTCACCTTAGTAACTCCGTTCGCTTTTAAGTTAAAAACTAATGTTTTTTCTTGACAGCGACAGTGACGGTTGTCATGCCACACAAATAGAAACAGGGGCGGCGGCGGTAAACAAGAAACAAGGGCGGCAGTGGTAAACACGACGGTTATGAACCGTCGTTCGTGAACGCCCGACCTCAATTAAGTAACTCCGTTCACTTTTACGTTAAAGCTAGTGTTTTTTTTCTTGACGGCGGTAGTAACGGTTGTCATGTCAAACATCATCGGAGCAAATGGCAAATAAGCCGCGCGAAACTGACCCCTTAGTGGTGTTAAAGGCACGCCAAAAATGGATGTGTGCACACCAGTGATAAAATGCACGCCAAAAAATTATTAGGTATTTTCTCTTAAAGTTGGTGTGCATATAGCACATTTAAATCTTTTTTCTTAAAATTAGTAGCGCTTTTTAGGGTGCTTTTAACACCACTCTAAAAGAATTTCTAAAATATTTATGTAATCAAAATAGAAATGATAATTTGACACTCTTTGTTTGGGCTTTTTTGCTCCACCGCCGTTGGGGGAAAAACGCCAGCGGTAAAAAAATATGTTTGGTAACATTTCGGTTCCCACTGCCACCGTTTCAAAACGTCATTTTTTGAATTTTTTTTGAAACCGCAGTCACCCTCTCCATTCTCAACGCTCCAACTCTCACCGCCGAAACAAACAGACGTACCCTTTAGTTTAGGGCTCCGTTTTCTTCACCCATTTGGTATCTTCGTGCACAATGTGACACGACAATAATGTTTCTCACCGCACTATTTTTATTTTATTTTAAACTATTGATCGATCGATCATGCACGAGTTCCCTCATAACGCAGTGTCGCAACGACCCGATAATTCGCCGCCGCTATTTTTTTTAATGTCCGATCATGCCTGAATGATATTGTAGGATAATCCTAATTGAGAATAATAATCAATAATTTTGATGATCCTATATACTTGTTTATAATAATATAGTATTATATTAATTATCTTTTAATTAACTGTTTATTTAACAAAGACAATTACTTGAATAATATAATTAATAATAATAATAATAAATTTGTGCATGTACTATACGCAGATGGTCACAAATCGCGGCGCGTTTGCCGGGCCGAACAGACAACGAGATCAAGAATTTCTGGAACTCGACGATAAAAAAAAGGCTAAGGAACTCCTCCCAACCCGCCCCACCCCCACTCCATCATCAATCTCCCTCCGACTCCAACAAAGAGCTGCAGATCATAGAGGAGCTGATAACGGCCGTCAATACCCGCCGTGAAAACGATCACCTCATCTCCACGCGCATGAACTCCTCCTCCTCCTCATCTTCCTCCTCCATGCAAGCAAATCTCTCGGTCATGGACGCCAACTTATACAACTCTTTCGCCTTCGTCGACCCTCACGACGAAGTCCCGGACGGCTACTTCAGCATGTATGATTATGATGGCTTCACCGTCGACGGAGGCGATCCCGTCGGACCTCCGTTGGGGAGTGTGGCTACCGCGAGCCAAGAGGTCATGATCGACAATGCGGCCTCTCTAGAAGACTACGCTTATGATATTCATGAGCATAATTACTATTCAAGCAACATCATTAACAACTCTAATTACACTAATGATGATTGCCCTAAGAATGTGATTAAGGGAGGTAGCACTAATTGTGTTGGGAATAATAATAATAATGGTCATGAGTTGTGGAAGGATATTAATGAGGGCATGAGAGTAGGGGAGTGGTCCTTGGAAGAACTATTGGAGGATGTCTCTTCCTTTCCATTGCTTGATTTCCAAGCTGAATGATATTTTCAGACTCCCCCTACTTTCTAGCCTTTAAGAGGCGCCCTCTCATTCATCATTGAGCGAAATATCTAAATCAGTCCCTAAGATTTAGGGGGAGGATTTGAAATAGGACGTTCCTAAGGTTTCTAATGTTTTTGAAACCAGTCGTACTTAACTTTTCGTTGTCTTTTTTAACGGATTTTGCACTGCTGGTGATGACGAGGCGCTAATGTATGTGGATATGAACTATATTTATTATTATTTTTAAAAAAAATTGTTTTTTTATAAATTAGAAAAAGATAACTATACATATGTCTAGGAATAAACATTAAAAAAATCAAATTATTTTTTCTAATTTATAAAAAACAGTATCTTTTTTTTAAAATAATAAATATAGTTCATATCCACATCAACATCTCGTCTTGTCGTCTCCAGCGATGCTAAATTCGTTAAAAATGACAATGAAAAGTTACGTACGACAGATTTCAATAAAATTAGAAAACTATTTCAAACAAATGAAACTTTAGATATCTATTTCAAATCCTCTCCAAATCTTTGTGACTGGTTTAAGTATTCTGCCTCATCAAAACATTCTTTTTTATTCATTTCTCAATCTTATAAATACATACATACATACATACATACATGCATATATATACTCTCTTCCTTCCATTGATGAATAAATTCTCCTATATATATAAAAAAACATTTGTATGAAGTCTATTCTCTCATTTATATATATTAATAAAAAAAGTGTACTTAAGATTTTTGAAATTAATTGTATACTTATTTTGAATTGTGGGAAGCTTATATATGAATCTATGGCTTTAAGTTTCTAGTTCTCTTATTTATACATTTTTTTGGGTTACTTTTAAAATAATTTTCTTGTGGATGAAGGTAAGTTATACTGTGGGCATGCATGGTGATATGATCAGGGGGGATAAAAAAGTTTTCTAAATTATTGGAGTGAGAGAGCTTATAATGAATGAATGCTTCATGAGGAAGGATTTGATCAGAAGTCTCAGTCATGTAAAAGTTTCTATCAAGTTGGTTATACACTAATTATAGAAGTTGGCTGGTGTTTAGCGGAAGATCACGTGTTAATTAAGTTTTTGGAGGAGACAGTACCCCTATGGCCAATCGCGACAGCACCCCGACCGTGATAGGCTCGGGACTCCGTCCCTATCAATTATTTAGAGAGTTGATATTAGCAGTCCAATTGTCGCTATTCGCACCCCAAAAATTGTAAAAAACCTAATTATATTCGCAGTCTAATTCCCGCTAATTGCACCCATCGAATAACCTCCTACTCTCCATCTCTCTCTCCTCCCGTTGCCTAAACCCTAGTCGTAGTTCTATCGGTCACGTCGTCTTTCCCCCTCTTAGATTCACCTTCTTCAAAAAAGAAGAAAATTATCCAGCGAAAATCCTAAAAAAGTAGTCAGTTTTCTGGATAGAGAAAGGTTTGCATGTCATTTAACTTGTTTTAGAGTTGATTCCTCTATGCATGTCATTTAACTTATTTTCCCGCTAGCTTTTAAAATTATTTTAGAGTATTTAGGATGTTTCTTTAGGCTTCTAGTGCTTAATAAATCATTAAAGCGTTTCGCTTATTTGGGATGGGAGTGGGGTGCAAATATAATTTTGGACTACAAATAAAATTTATGGACTACGAATATTGATGGACTGCGAATAGCCAGTTCTGGACTACTAATATCAACTCTCATTATTTAATGCAGCTTAAAATATAGACAATATCAATCAATTAACGCGAAAAGTAGCCATACTACACTTTTCGATATCATCGTGATACATATAATCATGCATGTTAAATCAACTTTATTAAAGATGATTGATCTAATGGTACGCAGCTCCTCTAAAATATCGTTCACATATCTAAGGCAAATTTTTTCGTCCGGGACTCGGACCAAAAGCATGGTCCGAGTCCCCCACAAAAAATGATATTTATTCCTATAAAAAATATTTTTTATAAAGTAAATTATAAAATATTAATTTTTATTTTTTTATCATTATTTTAAGATCCAATTTTCCTATAAAAAATTATTTTTTTTTTAAAATCCGACCGGATATCGCGCCTTTTAAAATCCGGCCGGATTTCTTTTTTTGTCTTTTTTTAAATGCGAATTTCGCTGGCGGTTTGATTAATGATCATACGGTCAAATCTGACCTGGACCATGTTTAAGGTCCGAGTCACGGACAGCTTTTCTTAAAAAGACTGTTGACATGCCTAATGACACCTAGCCTACCATAGTAGCTAGATGTAGGAGCTCTACAAAAAACTTTTTTGAATTTTATGAATTTTCACCATTAATTTTAATTTTGGGATAGAATATAATTACTTGAATGAGCATTATATTTTAAAATTTTTTGAATAGATTATAATATATATTTAGTTATTAAATTTAAAAATAAAAGTATTTTTGACAATTTTGAATGTTTCGCCAAAGACAACATTTTCCTTTTTAATATTGTAAATAAATATATATATACTATATTAAAATGAAAAAATTATCTTTGGTGAAACATTCAAAATTGTCAACTGTAGCCTTATTAGTTTCATCTAATGACTTAACATATATTATAATCTATTTACAAAAAAAATTCAATGTCTATTTAATTAATTACATCATATTCTTAAATTAAAAATAATAATGAAAATTTATAAAATTGAAAAAGTTTTTAGTAGAGCTCATATACCTATATATTATGGTAAACTATCATTAGGGCATGTAAAATTTATTAAAGTTGATTTGAAAAGTAACGATGAAAATCAATTAAAAGCAACGATGAAAATTAATTATAATTTATGAATAATAAGAATTTTTTAAATAAAAAAAACTATGTATAACTATTTTTCACGTTAATTAATTAATGCGAAAATCGTGGTATTATCACAATCGGATTATATATATATATACACACACACTAGTGCCCGACATGGGGCTCCGCCCCTACGGCCAAGCGCGACAGTACCAGGTGCATTCAGACGGGCTTCGCCCGCCTCCGAACGGGCTTCGCCCGTGCTCGATGTGTCTGCGGGCTGTGCCCGCAACATATACGTATTAGTACTCGAAATGACCGTAAAAAATATACATATAAACTTAAATATATGTATAAACTTAAAAATATTATTATTCTCTCTCTCTCCCTCTCTCTCTCTCTCTCACTCTCCGCCGCAATCTCTCTCCCTCCCTCTCTCTCTCTTTCTCTCTCTTCGGTTTTAGTCATGGGGGCTCGGTATTTTGGGCGAGGGAGAGAAGGATTTAGTCCAAATGGATATTCTCGGGCCATTTTGATGGTTTGAGTTGAGCTTAAATTGCGGAGATTGTCTTAGTGTTCTCATTAGACAGTCTATTTACCTTGCCATGCCAAATCACATACTTTTTTGTAATATATTATATATATGTAATATATATTATATATTATAGAATTATATATATGTATATATATATATATATATTATATACCTATATAGTATATATACATGGTGAAAATGAGAAATAAGTTTCTCCGTATATGATCTGTCCAAATCATTTCAGCTATTCAAGTAGAAATTAAAGTAATTATTAGTTTTCTCATCATTTCTTTGAGTCAGCCTCCATCTTATAGAAAAATTATTAGCCACGCTGAGTGTAGCCTAAAAGCGGTAATCAGTCAATCAGCAACTTCCACGTCATCCACGTGGGCCCACATTATGCACAAAAGTGTATCTTTAAACCAAATTAAGCGGGGGCAGATTTCAGCCCTTCCACATTTTTAAGTAGATGAAATCGGTCACTCCGTCCCTATTATTTTATGTTAATTACATAAGATTAAGGCTTCGTTTGGCGCGGCGTTTTGGCCGGGCGAGTTTGGTCAAAAACGTCATTATCATAGACTGTATGTTTGGCAAGACAAAGGTTATGACCGCTACCAAAAAAAATAAACTAGTTTTGAGCATAATATGCATGAATTTTATTAGATGAGGTCAGGCGTTCACAAACGACAGTTCATGACCACCGCATTCACGAGCGCCACCACCATGCTAAACGAAGCCTAAGGAGGCTCCTTTTGGCGCAGTGGTGGCGGTCGTGAACTCGGTGATTATGAACCGCCGTAGCCCGACCTCACCCATGGAATTTCATCCACTTGCATGTTTTAAACTAGTTTTCTTTTCTCGATTGTCGTGTCAAACATACATTCTATGAGGGTGGTGTTTTTGTCCAAACTCGCCGGAGCAAAATCTCTGCGCCAAAGGGAGCCTAAAACTCGAAATTTCTATAAGATTTCCGAGGACTTGTCGGATCCCACAGTTCTAACAACGGCGGGATTGAGCCGTGGCGGACATGTACGTTCACGCCCTTAAGTATATGGCAGCGTCGGCGTCGCCGGGAGGGGGAGGAAGCGCTGAGAGCGGCGGAGGAGCTTCTGTACCGCAAAGAACATGAGGGCATGGAGGAAGACTACGTTGACGAGCACGATCTGGGTGCTAGGGTAAGCTTCTGCTTTCTCCCTTAAAACACTTCGTTCATTTCCCCTGTTAGGCTATCTTAGGATATATTCTAATTTTACTTTTGGTCAAAGTATTGCAAGAGTGTAGATGCTATATTTTGTGTTTTGAAGTGAATGTAGAAATTTAATAAAAAAAATAGTGGTGTGCTAATAGTCTGTTGGTGTTAAAATAATTTTTTTTTCCTTGTACAAGTACTTTCTTTGTTTACAAATTGTACATTTTAAAATTTAAATAATATTTGTCACGGTTATAAACCAATGAATTTCTTTATAATAATGAATATTTGAATTTGTGCAATTGAAAATACATACGACGACAATGGTATTCTTCACTATCAATTTCTATGACAAAGTCGTGTCCAAAAATATTTCCCATGATTTTTGACATTTTCCTACGAAATTATGTCGTGGCAAAAAGTCTGCTTTCTAATTTTTTTTTAATGACCAACTGCCCACACTGGACCTTGTGTGAGTGCTCGTGATGTTGGACTATTATTTCACGAAACTTTATCTTGCCAAAATTGCTAAACATAAGATCATTTAAAATAATAAGATCATTTAAAATAATTTAATCTACTTGAAAATCTTCTCAATCATAAAACTAAAAATACTTCTTGAGCATACCTTGTAATAATAAGTGGTGTGAATGAGCAAATTTTCAACAATTGTATTCTTTCACATGTTAAAATGTAGCTTATCTCACATACAAGATAGTAGGTAAAGATCACATAACTTCATGAAATACAATCTAAAATAGGGTCATTTATCTAAACCAACCCCTCTAAGTTTGCTAAATTACATGTTGCACCCCTCTTACTAGTAAAATTACAAACAAAAGAACTCCCTTTACTTACTCTTAAAATTACAAAAACTTTGCCCAATAAGAGTACATTTCATAACCATGCCCCCCCCCTGAAAGTTTACTCTGAGGGGATATTTTTAAGGGCGGACCTACATAGGGTCGAGTGTGGGCCCACACTAAATTTTAAAAAATTATTTTTCCCATAATAAAAAATAGGTTATTTGCTATAATAAATAAGGTATCAACGAATATATAACATTAAAAAAACTACACACAAAGTTACCTTCATAACTTAGGTGGTGGAGTGCTTGTCTTTTAATTTTTATAAACAAATTCATTGCTATGTTATTATTTAAAGTTTACTTTTTATAAAGAAGTTAGTTAGCATTGTGGTGATTAATTTTTTTTTATAAATTGGTGTAGATTTTGAATGATTTGTCGATTTTTTTGAATAATTTTGTACTTTGCCCACACTTAGTACAACTCCTACGTCCATCACCGAGTATTTTTATGCATAGGTGTTATGAAGTGTAAACTTCAGGGAGGTTTTTGTAATTTCAAAAGGTGCAAAATATAATTAGGCTAACTTTCAAGGGAGGTTTTGGTAAATTTTCCTCTAAAATATAAATATAAAAATATATCAATTTAAGAGGATGTAGTAGCCAATTCTATATAAAAGAAGAAATTGATGCATGAAAATGGAGGCTTATATATATAGCTAGCACAGAGGCTGATAATGGCTGACAATTATTGTGAAGTATTCTTTTGCTACAAATGCCACAAATAGTTATTAATTCATTCACACAAAATTCATTTACAAACAATGAAGCTCCAGGGTCCTGTGGCTGAGCCCATCCTGCAAGCAGCAAAATTGAAGAAAATATAAGAAAGGTTCAGCACCAGGGATTAATTAAAGTTATGTGCATGCGTCGGATTTCTCGTATATATAATCAGCTTGCCGAACATGACGAAAATGCTAAAAAAAACATCGCAAGACATTTTTTGAGCGACTTTTCGGCTCGGATCGAGGTCGACGGGCTGACTGATGGGTCGTGCATTGCTCGGATCGAACATGAATTGGGCTGAGCCTCGTTCCGATTGAGCCAGCTCAAGATATGGATAATTGTGAATGGATATGCAAGTATATTTTTGTATGTAGTTATGTTTGAATTAATGCATTCAACTATTTATTGATGTATAAAAGGGAGGTCATTTGTATACAACATTGAGGTTTTATTTTACCCCTCATTTATTTAATTAAAGGGCGGCCCTGTGCACAAAGACATCCCCGCGCAGCGAGGATCCGGGGAAGGGTCCCACCACAAGGGTGAAATGTAGGCAAGCCTTACCATGCATTTTTGCAAGAGGCTGCTTCCAGGACTCGAATCCGTGACCTCAAGGTCACACGGCAACACCTCAACCTGTGCGCCAAGGCTCTCCTTCATTTATTTAATTAAAAAATTAAAAACTTTGAATCGTGTCGAATCCAGGTTTAAATTCGAATTAAAATACTAGATTTTAACACGAATCCGAACCCAAATGCCAATAAAAACATTCGAACGAATCAAAATTCGAATCCAAATCCCAATACCTGCAATATAGGAGATGTTCGGATTCCATTGAAGTGATAACATAATCGAGTCTATTCGTGAACGCCCCTATGTATGCGTGCGTGCATCCACATATATTAGCAGAAAAAAATGTCTTTGGGGATAAAAATCGATAAAAATTGGATTGGTCAAATTGAAGTTCACGACACATGTTTGACTTAGGGCCTATTTGAGTGGGTGGCGGCGGTTGGAGATGAACATAAAACAACGTACTTAAATGGAGCTCTCTCCCTGCGGTTGGAATCAGGCATAAAGCGGCGTTTTGAGGGATTGGTGTTTCAAATGAAGGTTTTTCAAGGTTAAAAAATAGCGTTTGCGCTTTATGAAAAACACAACGGAGACAAAACGGCCGAGCAAACAGAGCCTTAAAGCGAGATCAGAAAAACTATGCCAATACCCAAATTGTCTCAGCTCGAGATTCGATTGACGGTCTCGAGCCGATCTTGAGCCAGGGTTAGTTCGCTCGCGATTAGATTGGCAACAGCCCTGATAACCTAGTAGATTTGTGATGGATATATAATTTTTTGCAATCATACATATTTATGCACATAAGAAAAAACAGATTTGGTAAACGTACCTCCAAACACTAGCAACTGTCCTTAAGCTCATGTAAATTGTCAGCGCAATCCATATCCCAACAAAACCATGGCTAATAGAGAGGAAAATCAAAGATGGAATGCTCACAGCAGCCACTGCAACCTGCAGTTGATAGTTGAATATTACAAAGTCAAAATGAAAGATAAAAGTCAAAAAATTCTTTTATTAGAGATTTGATGGTCAACTCACCATTGAATATGCAGAAAAAGTGTAATCTGAAGCGCCAAAGTTAACACCATCAAATACAAAAGCCAGAGAGTTTATTGTTTGAGTACCAGCAACAAACTGAATTTAAAACAGCAGCAAATAAGAATATTTAAACAGTATTTTTGATGCATATCATCAAATAAGATATATTTCTTAGGTCCTTGAGATTGCGCTCGAATCGCGAAGCAGCTTATAAAGACACAAGGTTGCTCATCAACTATATTTTGAGTATCTTGAAGTGGGGTACAAATGAGCACATAATTTTTAGAGGCAAAAAGGACTCAAGGGTTCTAATTAACTAAATAATAAAATGGAGAGAATAAAATTTTGTAAGATTAATTAAGATGAACATGTTGTCGGTGATACCCAGGTTGAGGCAGGTAGACATGAGAACATTGGCATAGTTTTGTGACAAAACGCGAGTAATTTAGGCTTCGTTTGGCTCTGATTCAAAAAACAAAGTCGCCATGTTGTCACCGCACAATAATGATATTTTTGCGCTCCGAGCAGTGGCTACCACGCACCCCCAAATGGCACAGGAGTCGCGGGGAGGTCAGTGAACATCCTATCGTGCCAAAAACCCAAAGTCAAACGGAGCCTCAAGAGAGAAATGAACACAATATAGAGATGGCGGGAGTAGCAGCGATTAAAGATAGAGCTAGAGAAAATGGGAATAATACGCTTTAGGCATACCCAACAAATATTTGAAGATGCACCAATTAGGTAGAAAGCTATAATTAACTTAAAATACGAGAAAGGAAACTAGGGGTAAACCAAAGATAATATGACTAGACGTGTATAAAAGGACTTGCATGATCGTAAGATCGTCAAACACATTGGAAGGCCAACGATTTATCAACAGGTCAACACAATTAAGAATGAATTTGGTTAGTCCCACACCGGGTTTAGGATTAAAGACCCTTGATTATTCATGATGACTCAAATCCCTCTAATGTGAAGCGCCTTTTGTAGACAAAACCGCGAAGATCTAGTATGGGATATATCCAAAACTTGGGATGGATTTGGGTTGTTACTGTGGATTTAAAGCAGGCGCAAAAACTGAGATAAGGCTAAATGATGATGACAAATGAGAATGAGCACTAAATATTGTATAAAGTGAGGGTAAAAAAAGAACAAAAAATGAGACAAAGCTGCTTGTACTATTCATAGCATAGCCAATTGCAATATACAGTTGTGTTTAATACTACTCACGGGAATGGCTTTGTGAACATATTTTATAACATTGATGTCTTTTGTGAAGATCACTGAGCCGAATTCCAAACCAACTCCAAGTAAAGCAGACAGGGCCAAACCAAGCACTATGCTTAACTGTGAAGCAAACAGGGAAATTTGAGAAAAAACACGGTTAGAAACACACTTTTCAGCAAGGATGGAACCTACCTGCAGAACTCGTGATGTAGCCGCCTCTACTTTTTGAAGATCTCCCTTAGCAAATGCACTAGCCAATATTGCCTGCAAAAGGTTCACAAATATTTTTATTCAACTATTTTGGTTTCGATTTATATCGATTATTGAAGTTAGGGCCAACCACGGGCTAACCCATCGAGGATCAAGTTTGATTTGACCTGAGGTTGCATAGGATTGAGCTAGCACCAGATCTAAATGAAATGTATAATAATTATGTATGTGATCTCCCCTGTAAGTTTGCTAAATTACAAGTTACGCCCCTCTATCTTTTGAAATTACAAAAACCTACCCTGTAAGTTTACATTTCATGGCATGAATACACACAAAATACCCCCGGAACATGCTATGAAATTTAAACTTACAGAGTTACATGGGAGGGTTTTGTAATTTTAGAAGATAGAGGAGTGAAACCTATAATTATGCTAACTCCCGGGGGAGGTTTGGGTAATTAATAGTACATATATATTATTATATTTACGTATATATTAATCTTCGAAGCCAGAACGACATCCGATTTGAATTGAGCTCAAATCAAATTAAACCATTCTTGGCTCAAATACAAATCAGAACAAGCCAGTACTAATACTTGGAATAGTTAGAGATCAGATCGAATGACATTGACCCAATCTTGAACGGGGTTGGATGAGCTTGACATCAAATAGTTAACAACCATAAGTTCATGAAAAACCGAAATCAAACAAACCGACCCAAACCGGCATCTACACTGCTCGGTGGGGTTCGATTTTCCATAACTTGAAACTGAGAAAATCAAACCACCCGGACTTCATTTTATGCCTAAAAATAATTATTTAGGCATCTATAAGCAACAATATTTGGTATTATTGTCTGAATGGATTAAGTGCGCCTAAAATAAATAACAATAAATATATCAGGCTATCAAATATATTGAGATAAAGATTTAACCTTTTAATAGCGAGCGCCATCCATCTACATGGAGCTCAGAACTTGTCTAACTTTTTAATTTTTAATGTTTGATAAATACTTACAACATGATTGCAATAAATAATTGAATGAAAAACATAATAAACTATTTATTAGCATTTAAATTATAATTACAAATAAGTCATTATATAAAAATATAAAAAATTGTTAGCTAACACATCGCAGACAAAATTTTCTACAGCCCCCAAACATCTAGCTGCTCCTATGCAGTAAAAACCACCAAATTGAACCTATAAAATGGACGTAAAAACGAGCCTAGGTAAGACCGAACGGTTTGATTTCAGTTTGGGTCCAAACCGACCAACACCAAACCGCTTACACCCCTAGGTATAAGTGTCATTGTATAAATAACTAGCGAGACTATAACTTAATAATTTCATGAAGTCACTTCCCAATTTTCATTATTTTGGACGGAATTGAGCTTGGAATTGGAATGAGAGAGATAAATTCCAATTCCAATGTTCGATGACAAAATAATGGAAGAAATTAGAAATCATATAAAAGTCAATGGTATTCATTTTATGGTAATCTCAATTCCTTCCTAACGACGTCAGAAGTAGTTAGGAATTAGAATTGATACCAATTATATTATCCCATTCCAATTTCTTCCAAACAAACGGAGCTGAAGGGCCTGTTCGGTTGGACAAGATTGGGCTTTTGAAATTGGAATCGGAGATCCAATGCCAATGAAAATGAACCTTCAATCTAATTCGAGGCTCAATTCCAGGCCCAATTCTGATGAGGATCATGTCACACGACGCTTGAGGGTGTACTCTCGCCGACCAAGGAACGACCAGTGACGATCAAGATTACTCATATCGAGCGGACCCTCGATCTAGGAATTTTAATATTTTATCTGTAATTTTCTGATTTATATTTGTGTTTAGGAGATCGCAATGATTGGAGAATCATGACCGCTCATTGCTCCTCTCTAGTCTATAAATAGAGGTAGAAGGCTTAATTTCATGGCATTGAAAGATAGAGATAAAAAATCTCTCTTTTGATCACTGGCGACGACGCCAAATCCGAGTGCGACACTTGGAATACCTCCCTCCCCTCATTCTCATGGCCGGCCACCCCTCAACAACCCCACCCCCTTCAATTTCAGTTTTCCGGCCACCCCCACCTCCCGTGACCACCAACGGCCACCATTGGGCAGCCACCCCTCCACAATCCACTCCCCTTCAATTTCAGTTTTTCAGCGATCACCACCACCACCTCCGGCCACCACCACCACCTCCTCCGGCAACAATCACCAACCACCCTTGGTTGGCCACCCTTCCTTACCTCCACCTTCACCTCCGGTCACCATAGCTTCAATAACCCTCTCATCCCACTACATCATAATTTCTGTAACACCCGATTATCCACAACCCTTAATTATAGGCTAATTACCCCATTCATAACTTCCCACTATCTCCAAATTAATTCTCCCCAAGCTTAATCCCCGCCACACATCCCCTACTCCCTGCACGTGACTTCCAGCCCTAAATTCTCCCGTCCCAAACAATTAGGCCCCACTTCCCCTCACAATCCACTCTTCCCATACCCACAACGAGACCCTCCCTGCTGCCAATGTCAGGGAAGCTCAAAATTCATGCAAGAAGCCCCCGTCCAGAAATCACGTAGACGAAACTCCCAGAACCCCCATTCCCCCTCCATCTCCCTGCTGGCAGCATTTACCTTCCAGTTTTCAGACAGGAATTGTTTCTGGGCTTAAGCAGGTTGCTGGAATCCTTATTCCAGTCAATTGGAACCCTCCCTAGCCCATTCCCCTGCAATTTAAGTGTCGATCTAACGCAAGACGAATTTACAGGTGACAGAAGCGCGAATACCCACCCTAACTGCAATGCAAGTGAGCACACGACGAATACAATGGAGCTACGATCAACCCTAAAATGACATGAAAGAATGTACACAATTCAATGATACAAGCCAGGTTGTGAGTGTGGATGCTCTAAGATGCAACACTAGGTAGAATGCAGTGCGATTACCGGAAAAAAACAAATGTAAATGCAGATGCAATTGAAACAGCCCAACTGATAATAACAGTAAGTAATTGATTGAAATAAATCTATTCAGGAGCATTTCGTTCGCAGAAATTGAATTGGAAAGCACACATTAATTCATATGCAATTGAGACGCAAATATCTCAAACATGCAACTAATAAACCATGTAAGTCAAGCGATTCCACATAAACCACACATATAATAATTGCATTCAACGAAATATAGTACGAACATACAACAATAGAAAATAGGAACCCAAGATACAACTTACGTGTGCAGGCGGCGGCGAAATGCAGCAATGGTGGAGATCCGAGGATTGCTGGCTCCGACTGGGGATGGGCGTTGTCGATGGGAAACAGGTGTGGCTCGGGTGAGGCTTAAGCTGTGAGAAGAGTCGGGTGCGGCTGGAGGGGAAAGTGGTGGCTATTGGATTGTGGCTGGATGTGGGTGTATGGGGGGAATAGGAGGCGGGATGGTAGGGAGGTGGCTCGGGGAAGGTAGAGTGGGCTACGGTTGGCAGAGGGGAAGTTGACTAGAGGAGGAAAGGGCTCTGGAGTAATGGTCGACGATGGGATGGAGGGTGTCGTAGTCGTGGAAGGCCGGCAAGGAGCAGGGAAGGAGTCGGTTGGGGGATCGGCAACTGGGGATTATAGCGAAGGGGCTTTGTCAGTAGGTGGGAAGAACGGGGTTGTGTCTGTACTCTGTAGGAGTAGCGTTGAACTGGGACGGGATCGATGAGGAAGCAGAGGAGGCGCGACTGCTTGTGGGTATGGAGGAGGTTGTAGCGGGAACGAGAAATCGATAGCCCTAGGAGTCGCACCAAGGGGGGCACGACGTCACATCATGAGAGACCGACAGTTATGAATTTCACCTTCCAAAACTTCGACCCCCCCCCCCCCCCCCCAATGCCAGCCTGCACACACACACACATATATATAGGGAAATACAACTAGGGCATCTGAATCAGATGACTCATAATGTTGGAATTGATTGGATGTCAAATACAACTCGAGAATAAATAAAAAAAAATACATGAAACAGACTTGAAACGACCATTCAAACACATTCATGGACTCGGATCGTCGGGACAGACAATGGATCACCGCCTCCTGTGGGAATAAACGTGCGTGGGTTGTCAATCATCATCACAATCCCTTCCCTCCATTCACCCCCACCATATCCGGCTACATCTAGTCCACCAAAAACCAACCAACCGTCCCGTTTCAGTCCTCGGCTGCCTCTCTGACCTTCAAAACCTCACCTGAATATCCACCGAGCTTTCTACCTCCTAAGCTTTGTAAGTTTATCAATTGATTGTGATTTCTTTAGTGTCGAATTAAGTGTTTATTCACTGTTTTTGGGTATATTAATTTGTAATCATCACCTACAAGTCTCTTGTGACTTGTTAGGACTTATTCGTTTGTGTAATTGTTTTCCCGCACTATCGTATATATATTAGCGCGTGTTTCCTTGTTTTGAAATTTAACTTAATTGTGGTTTGTCTTGTAATATTGTTTATAAAGTTCATTATTGCAAAGCTAGTTGCCGGCTTTGTGTTTAGCGCATATAGTGTCCCCTCCAATTATCCTCTGTAGTTCCGTTTAGAACCAACCCTACGTCAAATTCCATCCAAACAAACGTGCCACAACTGAAGGTAGGATTGAATATTACCTGTCCAGCAACTGCCAATCCATCAGCAAGGAGCGAAGTAGATAACCAAATCTGCAAACAAATTTGAAAAGCTGCCATTGGAGTTGGTCCATGGTGTGCAGCCAGTGATGCCGCCAGTGTCACGCAAAATGTCACCGCAATTACCCTTGCCAACAGCAAAAATCCTGGTTATAAAAATAAAAAGTTTTAAGCAAGCCCACAAAAGCATGGTTTTTTAATGGGAAATAAAAATTAAATGCAGTAGGATCTAAGATTTAAGTAAAAAAGGTTTATTAACCTGCAATGATTTCAAACAACTAATTGTATAGTAAAAAAATTCAAAAACATTTGAAACCATGGGCATGAATCTCCATGTTTTGAAACTTTCACTTTTAGTTTTGAATCTTATAGTTTTCACTAAGATTAAAAGCTTCCTGCTACAGCTACTAACTTTGAATTTATAACATCCCACCCTTGTAATGTCTAGTTTGTTTCTCATTTTTTTCCTTGGATACACATTGTTTTTTGCTTTTGTATGCTCATATTTCAATTTATTCAATATTTGAAGTTTTTCAATGATTATTGTGTACAACGAATATTAAATATATAAAATTGGTGAATTCTTAAAAAAAAAAGACTTGTAGAGCTCACTTGTCAAGTGTAGAATTCATGAAATGTTATATTCTCTCTTGACAAATAAAATGAATCTTATAGTCTTTATCCTCATGTTAATGTGTACATTTAGAATTCAAATGCATATATTTAATTTAATTTTAATCTTAGGCTCCCATTTGAATAACATTTCATGATACAAAGCTTCATTTTGTCGCATTTGGCATGCTTTTGCATTTCCAAACGTTGGCATTGAAAGATACTGAAAGGATACCAAATAAAATTTCCTTATATTGTGTGCCTTGAAGCGAAAAGGCAAAAACAAATTAAAGCAACTAAAAGGGGATAAAAGTGTTATAGCTCCAGCATTTTGCTGAAAATTGAGAAAGCATGAGATTCTCAACATTAAATATTTCAACACGCCCTCTCATGTGTAGGAAGACATGGACAGAGATACCCCTCACATGACACATGTGATGGATATGGGAGAGCGAGGAAGAGGGGCACACATAGTTGCATAAAATGCTCTTGTTATTTCGATTAGGGCTCCAACCGGCTTTATCTATATGCATACAATTATATATTACAACACTCCTCAAGATCGGCGAAAGATATTCACTAAGTCCATCTTGTTACAACCTCTGATCATATCCTCTGAATTGAGTCCCTTGGTTAATTAATCTGCTACCTAACCCTTGGTCGAGACGTGACTCAATTCCAATAGCCCATTATCAAGCTTTTCCTTTATGAAATACCTATCAATCTCTATATGCTTGATTCGATCGTGCTGGACTGGATTATTTGCAATACCGATAGCTGACTGACTGTCACACCACAACTTCATCTTATCTCCTTGATCCAACTTCAGCTCCACAAGCAACCTTTCAGCCGCAGAAGTTCTGCAACCCCTGATGCCACGACTCTATACTCTGCCTCTGTTGTCGATCTAGCCACTACTGACTGTTTCTTACTCCTCCAGGAGACCAGGTTGCCTCCACAAATATACAATAGCCTGAAGTTGACCTCCTGTTATCCACACAGCTTGCCCAGTCAGAGTCACAGTAGCCCTCAATCTTCACATGCTCGTTCCTTCTGAACGTCAGCCCCTTGCTAGGAGCATTCTTCAAGTACCGCAGAACCTGGTACACTGCATCCATATGGCCCTTCCGTGGGTCATGCATATAACGGCTCACCACGCTCACAACAAAGGAGATGTTCGGGCGAGTGTGGTTCAAGTAAATCAACCTCTCGACTAGCCTTTGATACATCTCACAATCCACTGGTTCTCCGGCCTCTGCACCCAGTTTACACTTCTGATTGATTGGTGTCACAGCAGGTTTGCACCCCAACATCCCCGTTTCTGTGAGGAGATCCAAAGCATATTTCCTTTGGGAAAGGACTATCCCCTCTGCCTCATAAGCAGTTTCAATCCCAAGGAAATACCTAAGAAGACCCAGATCCTTCACCTCAAACTCCTTGCCCAGAGCCCCCTTGAGGCAGTCAATCTCCTGCTCATCATCCCCTGTGATGATCATGTCATCCACATACACCGCGAGCATGGTGATGTGACTTTCATTCTGCTTGAAAAACACAGTGTGATCAGTGTTTATCTGCTGATAACCCATTCCAATCATTGCCTTCCTGAAATTGTCGAACCACGCGCGAGGTGACTGCTTCAGCCCATAGAGGAACTTCTTCAACCTGCAGACTTTGCCTTCTGTCTTGGTCGTGTCAAACCCTGGTGGTATCTCCATGTACACCTCCTTTGCTAGATCTCCATGAAGAAATGCATTCTTCACATCTAGTTGGTGCAACCTCCACCCACCATTCACCTCCAAGCTGATCACAGTCCTGACAGTGCTCATCTTCGCAACGGGTGCAAATGTCTCATCATAATCGATGTCATAGGTCTGGTTGTACCCCTTGGCAACCAATCGAGCCTTGTAGCATTCGACATGTCCCTCTGGGTTCTGCTTCACAGTGAACACTCATTGCACCCAACCTCCTTATCCTTTGGCAGCTGTGCCAACTCCCAAGTCTTGTTCTTCTCAAGAGCCCTCATCTCCTCCTTCATTGTTGTCTTCCACTTCGGATCGTCTTTGGCAACCTGCCAATTGTTAGATATAATAATACTATTCAACGATGCAATGAATGCTCCATGAGATGAGGAGATATGATTATAAGAGACAAAGGAAGCAAGGTCCCAACCATGTCTATCAAGAGGATTTCCCGCATTGCTGCGAGTAGTCCTCCGAAATGTGACAGTTGGGGGAGAAGTAGAGGGAAGGATATCACCTGAGGCTTGAGGTGATGTAGGTGTTCCAGAAGTAGGGGCAGACGTAGCCAAGGGACTAGGAGCTAGACTGGGAACAGGCACTGAAGCTGGTATTGCTGGCAACTTCCCCCTCCTACTGTATGTAAGCAGCTCACCCTGAGCCGTAGGTCTAACATCTCGTCTCTCCTCAATCTCCTCCAGTTGTTCCTCATCACTCTCCTGCTGCTCATCACCCTCCTGCTCCTCCGCTGATCATCCCTGCCAAACTCCCAGATCTGTCGCCAACCTCTCCCTCTATCGCCTCATATCTTCGGTATCTGACAAATCAGGTGTGAGTAGAGCTCCCTCCTGTCGGTAGTATTGCTCCATCTCACTAAAGTGAACGTCCATGCTCACAAAGCTTCTTTTCTCCACTGGACTCCAGCACACATACCCCTTCTGAGTACGAGAGTAGCCCACAAAGATACACTTGACTGCCCTCACATCAAGCTTACCAACACCCGGCCTGTTGTCCTTCACAAAGCACACACACCCAAATACCTTCAAAGGAAGGTTCCCCCCATTATGTCTCTGCAAAAGCTGACACGGCGACTTCCACCCCAGAACCTGTGATGGCATCTTGTTGATCAACTGTGTCGCTGTCAACACCGCGTATCCCCACAGACTCTGAGGAACCTTTGTGTTGAGCATCATACTCCTTGCCACCTCCAGAAGGTGTTCGTTCTTCCTTTTTCACCACTCCATTATGTGCCGGTGTGTATGCACATGTGGTTTGGTGCAGTATCCCATGGGCAGATAAGTACTCTCCATTGCCCTATTAGTGTACTTTGTCTCATTATCCGACCTTAGTACCTAGTCACTGCAGTATATTGTATCTGAACATGCTTATGGAAATAACGGAAGCAGGTAAATACTTCACTCTTATTTTTCATCAAATATAGTCAAGTGACACGGGATGCACAATCAATAAAGGTGACAAAGTGCTTATAACCAATCAAAAAACTTACAGCACAAGGTCCTCATACATCGGAATGAACTACATCAAAAACAGAAGAGCTTCTCCGGCCCGTACTAACATATGAACTCCTAGTAAACTTGCCTAAATCACAAGCATCACATACCAATTTAGCTTTATTTGATTTTTCAAAAAGAGCAGGAAATAACCTAGCTATAATGTCAAACGAAAGGTGCCCCAACCGCCTGTGATGGAGTACCAGCATATCCTCTGCAGTCTGCACACACATTCTGTCCTCCAACTACTGACTTCTCTACCACAGATACAAGAGTTGCGTCCAATCCTCACTGATCCAGATACCACAGCCCGTCATGCCAAGTCCCAGTCCCAAGTATCCGCCTCGTCTCTTTCTCCTGGAAAGTCACCTTGGGAATATCAAAAGAAACAATGCATCTCAGTTGAAAAATTATGGAGCTAATGGATAACAGACTAACTGGAAAAGGAGCATGCAAAACATTGGATAGTTTTACTGAACCTGAACAATTAACAATACCCTTACCGACCACTGGTTGGAATGTACCATCCGTCGTCTGGATACTATCTGCAGTAGCTAGGCGAGTGTAGGAGGAAAACTCGTCTGCATTTCCTGTTACGTGATGTAAAGCTCCTGAGTCAATGATCCAATCTGATGCCTTGGGGAAAGATATGGATGCAAGAGCAAGAGATCCATCAATTGGGTGGGCCTACATAGCGACCCCCCCCCCCCAGCTCCATCCCAGCTCTCCTCGCCCATTTGTTTTCTCTTGATGCCATCCATCATGCTCAGAAGGGTCTGCTCCGCCTCTGTATAGAGAATGCCGACTTCCTCCGCACCGTCGATCATGCCCAAATTGGCATGATAGCCTCCTCGGCCACCACGAGCCCGACCACGTTCACGTCCACTACCCAAATCTCTCTCCTTGGGCGGCTTGGGGCAGGCAAGCCTCAGATGGCCCAACTCCCCACAGTTGTAGCAATTACGGGTTTCTTCCCTCTTTCCAATAACACCAGGGCCAGCAACTGCCAATGCTGACTTCACAGTAGTGGACTCTCCTGTCCCTGCCTGAAGTTTGAGACGTGTCTCCTCCTGGATCATGGCAGAGATGGCCTCGGTAAGCGTAGGAATCTTCGTACTAGAAAGAAGCAGGGCTCTCTGCTGATCAAACTTGCCATATAATCCCTTCAGGAACTTCATCGTCCTCTCCTCCACGATGATCTTGGAAGCCCGACACTGCGAGTCACCGCAACACATCCCTCCAGAGGCATGATCGTAATCCACCCATAGACGTTCCAACTCAGAGGTATACTTCTGCGCCGTCTTCTCTCCTTGAACAGTGTCATCAATTTCTCCCTTCACCTGGAAGACCCGCAGAGTGTTCCCCACGCCATCATATGTATTCTTCAGCTTGTCCCAAACCTCTATGACCGTCTCAAGACCATCAACCGTGGCGGCAATCGATGGGACAACCGAGCTGAGAAGTAACATAAACACCGTCATATGGGCCGACTCCCACTCATCTCCTCCAGTCTCTGGTTTCTTCAACGCCCTCGTCAGGAAGCCCCCAACCTATTTCGCTGCGAAGATTTTCTTCACACGGCGTGACCAACTCAGGTAGGTGGTCGGTCCATCAAGCTTCAAATCAATCGGTGGAAGTTCCAGCTTCCCCGGTCGGTGCGATGAACCCAACACCCTCAACAATGTGGTCAACTCATCCGGACCCAACTACTTGAGGACCTCCTCCATCGTACCTCCCTCGGCGCCACGGATCAGCTTCCTCACGGATCACCACATCAATCAAGCAAGGCCTCCTCCTGCCCTAGATCCAATCATCCCATCATTCCATGTACAATGCGAGAGAGAAGGAAAACAGGAATCTATTGGCCGCTAGAAAGGCCCGCAGTGATGCGGAAGATCCGTCGGCGCGGAAGACCTGCTGCGGCCGACCTGGCCGCAGCCAGGGACGCTGCAGTCGCGCTGCTGAGAGGGAGGAGAAGCGCTAAGAGGGAGATGTGTCGCTGGAGGTCGCGGGGGATGGATACCAGCCGCTGAGAGGGGGAAGATGCGCCGCTGGAGGTCGCGGGGGATGGATACCAGCCGCTGAGAGGGGGAAGATGCGCCGCTGGAGGTTGCGGGGGATGGATCGGTCGCGGAAGCGTGCGGCTTCGGCTCTGATGCCAAGTTGCGTAAAATGCTCTTGTTATTTTGATTAGGGCTCCAACCGGCTTTATCTATATGCCTACATTTATATATTTCAACACACATAATGTCTAGCTCTATGTTATAGGTTTCGTGCCCGGTTATTTATTATGGGCTTCGTGCCCGGTTATTATCCTTAGAATTTTATTATGTCACCGTTCATTAGGTGTTGATTGTCATTATTTCGTATTTTTAAGTAAGTCCAAGTGTTGAGACTTATTTACTTTTTATTCCCCTTTGTAAGTTTATTTAAAGGACGCATTGGGTCTTGTAATGGCAAGCAAGAATTAATCTCTCCACTGGTCTTTTGTTTAGGAGATCTTGGTAGCTCTCTCCTCTCGAGCACAACCCGCCAAGACAGCCACGGTTCCGGCTCCATTGTACCCTCCAGCCACTACTCCGGCGAGCCCATAACAACTTGGTATCAGAGACATCGGTCCTCCTCTCTTCCACCCAAGAGAGCAACCTTCATCTTCATCACGATCAACACGCACTGGATAGTCATTCTTAACCTCAGCCACTTCCGATGATTCCTCCAATTTATTTTTCTGCGAATCGACCCAACTTCACGTTCACGCTCAGCCAGAGCTTCGTAAGGATTCTTCTTCAAGGGTGTAAATAGAGTTTCCATTCTTCTGCCAGTGTGCCACAATTTCAAGTCACCAACCACCAGCAACGCTGCACCGTGTGTCATCGACGACTCACCGCACCTGCTGCTTCACCACGCATGTTGTTCGGTCTACGACACACCTCGCCTCTCGTCGTTGGCCCCTGGGTTGCTTCCCGACTGCTGCTCCCGCTGCCATCACAAGGATTAAGCCGCGCATAACCCTGCCCTGCGGCCGTCGACGTTGCCTATAGTCGTTGTTGTCATCGACTCTGCTCACCATCGTGGCTACTCACATCGTCTTCTTCCTTCCACACGGCCACTCGAGCCGACAACGCCTGCGCCATGCCTCCTCGTTCGAACCGCACGTCGTTCTGCCTCGTTCAGGTACGATCCTCTGCTCTTCCTTTCCGAGCCCCGCGCAACAACCAACATTTTTTTTCGAGATTCTGAGTTGCCCCCTTTTCTCGAGCCCCAACAACACAGAGACCTGCGCCCCCTTTTTCTCGAGCTCCCAACAACCTACTTTACCTATTAAAAACAAAAAGAAGGGTGTTCTTTTTTGACTCATCACAGGGAAGCATCACGGCTCTCGCGACAACTCACAATCAGCCGTCTCAGAGGTCCGTCCAATCACCCGCTCTCTATCTCATGCTACTCCCAATTTATCATTGTTCGTACTACGCACTATGGGGGACTCGCCCACTCCGATGGATACTATCAGAGATTTAATGCAAACATTCATGAAATCCATAGAAGTACGCCTTCGAGACACTGAAGCACGTCATTGGAAGTGCATGGCCACACATACCAACAAACTTAATGATTTGGCAGCTGCCATTCCGGTCGTTACTACCCCACCTACCGATCATGTTTGCAACAGCCAGATGCCCCACCGCTAATTCTTCAACCTGATCCCCCGGTCAGGGTACCACCTGAAGGCAACTATTACACCAAGTTGACATTTCCAACTTATGATGGGAAGGACGACCCCTTAGGCTGGCTCACCAGATGCGAACATTTTTTTAGTCATCAACAGATACCGGTGACAGAATGGATAAGTATGGTCTCCTTACACATGCTTGATAACGCAGTAACGCTCAGTTATGGTTCGCCCGTTTGCAGGTGGACAATCCTGGAATGATCTGGCACAACTTCAAACGGGCCTGCAACCTGCGCTTTGGCTGCCCGATTTGCAACAACCCCATTGGTTCCCTCATGACGTTACGTCAGACAAGGCCGATTGATGACTATCTAGAACAATTTCAATTTCTGGCGCATGACACGATACCCCGTGAGATGCAGATCGCCATCTTTACAGTCGGGCTTCGCGATTTACTACATTTGGACGTCGAATTTGAGGCCCCTGAGATTTCGTGACTGCTATGAGCTTAGCAAGATTGTGCGACCATCGACTTCAGATGGCGCAGGAGGCTTACATCACCACCAACACGGGGACTCCAGAGGAACGTGACGAGGGCACCCAAACCCTGCAAATTCGCCGACTATCTCATACGAAAATGTCTGACCGGCGCGCACAAGGGCTATGTTATAACTGCGATGAGCAGTACACTCGCGGACATCGGTGCAAAAGACTTTTTTATCTGCACGTAGAGAACTCTGATGATAAAGGGGTTGGATGAAGTGGGCAAAGTCGTCGATCTCCCTTGAGCTTGAGGTCAAGATTTTTTTGCATGGTTGGAGAGATGTTATGGGCTTCGTGACGGTTATTTGTTATGAGCTTCGTGCCCGATTATTATCCTTAGGGCTTTATTATGTCATCATTCATTAGGTTTTAATTGTCGTTATGTCGTATTTTTAAGTAAGTCTAAGTGTTGAGACTTATTTACTTTGTATGCCTCTTTGTAAGTCTATTTAAAGGACCCCTGGTCCCCTTGGGTCTTGTAATGGTAAGTAAGAATCAGTCTCTCCACTTGTCTTTTGGTTATGAGATCTTGGTAGCTCTCTCCTCCTGATCACACCCCGCCTAGGCAGCCGCGGTTCCGGCTCCACTGTACCCTCCAGCCACTACTCCGGTGAGCCCATACCACTCTACAACCATGCTAGAACCTAAGAATCCAACCTAAAATCAATTAATGGTAGGTGGAGAGTTCTAAGATCAAATAAAGATCCAAAGTAACATGAGATTCTCAATGTAGGACTAAATATTCTAACATATAGAAGCTATATCTTAAGAAGCAGTTGATATGAATATTTAATATATAAGTTATTGGACGTTACTCTTTCAAACGCTTCCTATTTGTGCGTAACAATTTTGATGTGCATAACAATAGAGACTATTACAAACATTTTGCCTAGGAAAATATCTTCCAAATTCAGAAATTTGTCCTTGCATGTTAAGCTTAAACCTTAGTTTTCAAGGAATGCAAAATTCATTCATCATTGTTGACAATGAGCTGATCTTATGCAGTGTAATTATTATATTATCTGAGAAAAAAAAACTTCATTTTGGTTTCAATCAAACAAACCGTGAAATAATCTACCTCTATGCCATTGCTGATAAACTGCAACAGTATAAACAGAGGAAATCACAACGTTACAGAACAATAGAAACAAGTACCTTGATTTTAGCTGTACAAACACAACAATTTAACACATATTTGAATTAAGGAATTACTAAAGCATGCTTGGAATAATCTGCAAGTAGAGAAAGGAATGAAGCAGGAAACTAGAAGCTTCATAATGAACCTACAGCCATCAATTTCATGAGTTTAAACACCCCTCTTATTTCCACTTATTGAGTTTAACAACATCGAACAATAACAAATGGAAAGATAACTGAGCTCAAAAATTTGTGAATTAAAAAGTAATGAAAATGATAGAAAAAATCATATGAATGTCTTACCACATCTAAGAAACCTAGCAAATTTAAGAGATTTGATGCTATGTGGCACAACATCAACTTTTTTGATTAATCTGAATAGCAGTATCAAGCTGATGAGATACCTGCAGAAAAAGTTTCAATGAGTTGTGAAGCTAAGAAAATGCCACATTTAAGTACCACCATCATCATCAACACCACGATCATTATCATATCAGCCTTATCCAACCTTTTAACTACCATAACAAAAGATAAGGGTACAACTTACTGAGATATGACATGGGAAATGGCTGCACCACTGACACCCATATGGAAAACGAATATCAGAATTGGATCTAAAATAATGTTGGTCAGATCTCCAGCCACTGCATCATGAAGAAAGGCAAAAAAGGAGAAATATAATTTGAACATAGTAGATGCCATGAATATTAGCACAGATGACACAGAGTTAGGTTATGATAAATTTTAGGCATTCAAGTGGCAAAAAAGTTGAAGTTATATGCATCATTCACAACTATTTGGGGATGCATCAAAAAAAGGGGGGAAAAGAGAGACAATGTATAGAAATAATAAGAGATGAGGAACCTCTTCAATCATATTGCTAAAAAAATTTATGGAAAAGTTTATTATTGCTCACTGGAAGCATATAAGGGGGTTCTGGTATCCTTGAAACCACGAAAAACCCCTTGCATAGCCAAAGATAAAAGTACGGCAGGGGAACCAAGAGACCGCAATGTCAAATACCGCATGGCCGGGCGTAGCATTGGAGAACCCTATAAAGGAAAAAAGTGAAATTGATAAAACAAAGTGTAAAAAGAAGTAGCATAGCATAATGCTAACAATGAATAAATTCAATTACTAATATCAAGAGCCAAATAAGAATGTAGCTAAAAATACATAAAACTTATTATGTTTTATATTCATATAGATCAAGCAATTAACGGCAAAGTTAGGAGAGAGGGATACACAAGGTAAAACTCTATGCAATAAGAGAGTGTCAATAAGTGCTTCAACGAATCTTTATCAACCTTTAAATAGTTAGAAAAATTCTAAAGCCATCTTTCATAATGTTCTAGTAAGTTTCAAAGGCTAAATATCTATAATCTGTCAAGGTAATAAAGAACATCATAGCAACTGGCATACCATGCATCAGGTAAATTAAATGGTAACATAATAAAAAACCCGGCTTTTGTTAACAGCATAAATAAATGTTAAAGAAGAGTGAAATCTGCTAACTGAAGAGATTGATGCCGTTGAGGACTTAAGTTCCTGCAATTGTTTCTCCACGGAAGAATTTAAACAATTAGATGTGTTTTCAACCTTACTAATTGGTTTTATATTCCAAAAGTCCACAAATAACTCATTGGTCTAAACAACACGAGAGGCTAGGTAGAATTCAGTAGCATAATGGAGGAAGCAATTTCTTTCCGATAAATTATAGTAGACAGATGTCTTGGAGAGGCGAAAAAGTTCACAACTCAAAGGCCTAAACAACACCAAAGGCTATTTTGACGGTAGCATACCTAAAAGAATAAGTTCTTTACAAAAAAATAGACCAACTTATTGGAGAAGCAAGATGAAAATGGAAGTAAGAACTTGTAAATTTAATGAATATTGCTCTGCTATCTAATTAGATTTACAGGCATAGTGCCAAGCATGAAGAAATGGAAACGAACAACTGAATAATTATTTTCCCCTCTAAACAACATTGATGAAAAATATTGCAGTGAAAAATTATTTTAAAAAACTTGAATAGAAATCTGATTTTAGATTATTTTTATCATTTTTTAGCCAAAGACCTAATCCTTCTAGACATGTCATTGAGGTATTTTAATAACTGACATGGAAATGGTTAGAAACTCTGGTGGCAGACCACTACCATTAATCCTCCTTTTATGATAAATAAATAAATACACACACAACAACAACACTCAAGCATTTATCCCACCATAGTGGGGTCAGCTAAATACACACACACATGAAAAAATAAAAATGATGACAAAAAAATAAGTTCGCAAGAACAAAAAAGTTATAATCACTTAGAAGTGAAAGAGTTTGATTTTTTTTAGCCACAATTGTCTACTCGTGATTACTAACTGATTATTTTGTCGAGGTATGTTGGCTGATTATTACACCCATGTGAACCTGTGGTGGGATTAGGGTTGTTCGCAAACCAAATAGTTCGTGAATAATTCAGAAATCAAATCGTGAAGATTCAATTAAGATTCATATTTCTCGAATTCGAATCCAAATTCGGATTTGAGTGATATTTGAATCCGAATAATATTCTCATTGTTGTTAAGATTCGTGAATAGTTCACGAATAATAGAAATCTCTATATTATATATAAAGATGATACTGACCGTCCGATCAAAAGTCTATTTGTTCCATTATTTGAAATGAATTCGAATTCAAATCCAAATTTGAATCTGAATTCAAATCCATTTTGGGACGAATCTGAATCTGAATCTGAATCCAAATTCAAATATTCGAACGAATCCCAATCTCTGCATTCTATGACAAATTTGGGTTCGATTGAAGAGCTATTCGATTCGGTTCGTGAACATCCCAAGGTGGGACCCTTCCCCAAACGCTCGCTGCGCGGGGATGCTTTGTGCACCGGGCTGCCCTTTTATGTAGACTAATTATTACATCAGACTTACTTTCTAGAAATAAAATCATTCCAAAAGTACAAAATTTAGATATTGTTGTTTCCTATTTTGTTGCTCTCTCTATGGAAGCATTATTAGACGATACACATCCAACAAAAAAATCAATTGGTTATATGTGAAGTAGCCAAGATCTATAATAGCCTATTAGATACATGAAACTACATGAGTTTCGTGACGGGGGATTATATTATCAACAAACTCTCTCATGTGTAGGTCTTTGACCTCTAATATGTGATTTATTTTTTTAAATTAGATGATGTAAGGGTGGTCCGTTGGGGCCTATAATCAGCTCTATGATTAATATCGAGTCAAATTCGAGGGAGTTTAGTTCAACTCAAAAAACTATTAGTTCATTAGGTTAAAGATATAATGATTTGAGTTGGCTCGAAATCGATTCGACTAATCTTGAAATGTCTAGTTCACCAAATTTGAGTTCGTTTAGAAATGAGTTAGACTTAGGAATGACCCAAAATAACATCTATATCATATTTCGAGCCACAATGTACTCAAAATAACGGTTGAACCCATATTTCAAGATGGCTTTAATCAATTTTGAGAAGCTACCAAAAACTTGAAATCAACATGAATAATCATCTGAATCAATTTGAGTTAGTTCACCAAATTTGAGTTCGTTTAGAAATGAGTTAGACTTAGGAATGACCCAAAATAACATCTATACCATATTTCGAGCCACAATGTACTCAAAATAACGGTTGAACCCATATTTCAAGCTGGCTTTAATCAATTTTGAGAAGCTACCAAAAACTTGAAATCAACATGAATAATCATCTGAATCAATTTGAGTTAGTCAGAATCGACTAGAATCAATTGATTCGAGCAAAATTTTGAGTGATTTTTGAGTTTCAGATATTCTTATTTGTCTACCGTAGCCTGTTTTGATACCCTAATAGATTTTATGTATCCAACTAAAAACCAATTGGTTAGAGGTGAAAAGACCAAGGATTTTTGTTAAGCGCACATAGTTGAATATGTTATTTATATTCCATTGTTTGTAACATTATGTGTCTCGCGTTGTCGTTCGTACAAGTATATAAATTTTTAGGTCATTGTATGTTGCCCTAGTTTTCTAATTTAACATTTTTCTGCTTCTCTCAACTTGGTATTAGAGCGAGCCACCCGATCTTGTCTCGCCGCTCACCCCGATCCTGTCTTGCCGCTCGCCCCGATCCTGTCTCGCCGCTCGCCCCGATCCTGTCTCGCCGCTCGCCCCGATCCTGTCTCGCCGCTCGCCCCGATCAAGTCTCACCGCTCGGCCCAATCATGTCTCGCCGCTCGCCCCGATCATGTCTCACCACTCGCCCCGATCCTGTCTTGCAGCTCGCTCCAGCTAACTGGTCCCGTCTTGCCACTCTCGATCCCATCTCACCACTCCAGATCTCGTCTCGATACTCACTCCAGCGACTTCGTAGCCTTATGTCAGCGCCTCTAAACTCCCCACCGCCACCGAAATATCGCCCTCCAAGAAGCACGACAAGTCCAAGCGTTAGAGTGCGTCCTCCGAGTCCCCTCTAGATGGATCATCTACCATGAGGGCGTTGAAGTCTGCGGCTGTAAACTCGGTATCATCACCAATGATAGCCCGTAGTTCCTTCATGAGGCAGTCATGATTCGGGTTCATGGTACATGTCCCCGAAATGTCGCCCTCCAGGAAGCATGACAAGTCCAAGCGTTGGAGTGCGTCCTCCGAATCCCCTCTAAATGGATCCTCTACCATGAAGGCGTTGAAGTCTGCGGATGTACACTTAGCATCATCATCGCCAATGATGGCCCGTAGTTCCTTCATGAGGCAGTCATGATTCGGGAGTAGGGTTATAGACAACGAAAGCATAATCTCATACTCTGTAAATCATTGTATTCCTGATTAGAGAGGCGGTGGGGCGCCTGTGGACGGGGAGGGCAAGGAGGTATGTTTGGCATGGTGCTAGTGCGGTACGGTGGGTGGAGGAGCAGCGGGTGGAGAGTGGTGGGCGGTTTGGGGCAGGATGGTGATACGCGGAGAATGGTTGGGGAGTGGAAGGTAGAAAATGGGCCGGTCATCAGCCTTGCGGTAAAATCAGCATCCACCAAGCGGGCTACCTCCATTGCATCATAAATGTCCAGGGGGCCATGAGTGCAAAGTCAAGAATGAATGTGGGGTTGGAACCCCTACAGGAAGAATCCCAAGTAGTGGTCGGGTGGTAGGACGGGAACATGGTTGACAAGTTCAATAAACCCGCCAATGTACTAATCCACTATGGAAGAGTGTCAGAGGGTGCATAAGCTTTCCACTGTGTTCCCGAGCAGCGGTAATCATACCGCCTAACAAGGGTCTGTTTGAGATCAGACCAGCAAAGGATGGGCATCGTCTGTCGAATCCACCACCCACTGTAAGGCGGAGCCTTTAATTGCTAAGAGAATAAGGGATACTTTCTGTGGTTCCAGGGTGCCATGAATGTCGAAGAACTGCTCTGCCTTTGCTATCCACCTCAGGGAGTCAGTACCATTGAAATGAGGAAAATTTAAGGAGCGGAGGGCATGGTCCATTGCAAGAGTAGATATGGAGTAGACCGGTTGGGGGCTGTCCGGGTGGCCAGGGAGGGAGGGTGGTTCATCTAGAAGTCTATGTGTGGTAGAATGATGATCCGCGTATGGCTTGCATGGAAGCAAGAGTGTTGGACTGTTCATCTAGGTGACATTCAACAGCGTCGAGAAGCACGTCAGTCATAGCGCGGGTAGTGGGCATTCAACGCGAAGGATCGAAATGTAGGGTGGCTGAAGTGTGAGGTAGAGAGGGCCGGTCAGGCAACCTAGGCGCATGCGGAGATGGGGTATGGAACCAAAGCAATGAGAAGGGAGACTGAAGCTCCAGCGGCATCGGGTGTGGCCATGAATGTCGCGGTAGGCATGGACTGTTCATCTAGGCGATCGTTGTTGGCTTGCTGTTGCTGGTGATTTTGTGGCAGTCTCGTTCTTCTTGACTTCTTCCCAGTTCCCACCTCCTGTCCTTCGAACCTCCACCACCAGCAAGCCAACAACAATCGCCAGAAGAAGGTTCTCCCATCACACATCTTCTTCCTTGTCGTGAAATAGAAGCCGGTCTTCTGTAGTTTTGTAAATAAAAAAAAGAACGAACTTTCTTACATGATTTGGGCATTCAAACCTTAATCGTTTAGACCCAACATTAGTTAATCAAACCAAAAAAAATGAATGAACTTTCTTACAATCTTCTGTGTTCAAATTGATAGGCCGGATTCATCCAGACCTAGCAAAGAGTTAAATCTTGTTTTGCAAAGAAAGGATCAAGATATTGTTAATATTGTGTCTTTTGTTAGTTTGACAAAAAAAATAATTACAAACCTTGAGAGATAATGGATGGGACACTGTGTTTAATAAGATATTATTTTTTGTGGCAAACATGGTACTCAAATTCTTAATATGGATGATCAGTATATTCCCCGGGGAAGATTAATGATGTTGAATAGTACACAAATATGCATCATTATATGGTTGAAATATTTTTAAAAATCGTCGATCTACAACTACAAGAGCTTGGCATCTGGTTTGATTAGGTGAGTATGGAGCTACTTCATTGCATGGCTGGTTTGAATCTTATTAACTTGTTTGGTTGTTTTGACAAGCAACAGGTGCTAAGACTTGCAAAGTTTTATCCAAATGATTTTTCATGTTTGGAGTTGTTTAATTTTGATTTTCAACTCGACAACTTCATTGTCAATATGAGAAGCGATGAAAGATTTTCTGATTTGAAGGATCTTTTTCATCTCTTTAAGAAGCTTGTTGAAACTGGGAAGCATGTTACTTATCAACAAATCTACAAGCTTTTGAAGTTCGTGTTGTTCTTCTTGTGGCTATTGTAAGTGTTGAAAGAGAATTCTCAGCTATAAATAATGTCAAGAACAAGTTGCGAAATAATATGAGTGATCAAATATTGAATAATTGTTTGGTACTTTTATTGACGGGGGTGCTTTTTTGGAAGTTTGTGATGATAATGTGATCAATCATTTAAAAAAAGACTCGTCGTAGACAATTGAAATTTTTTCGTATATTTTGTATTTTTTAATTTAGACAATTGAATGAAATTTTGTATGACTTTGTAGAGCCATCAATGTAACATTTAATGTATTATTATATTTAGAAAAAAAATTTGTGCACCCCCATTTATAATTTTCTGGATCCGCCATTGGCGATAGGGAGATCGGAAGAACACCGGGTTTCGACGTTGTTGGGTATCGAAGGAGGTACGGCAATGCAGGATCGAGCGATCCGAAGTAGGACTGCACGGGAGAGGTCGATCGGGACCGCGACGGAAGTGGCAAGGGCAGGCACGGCGGAATCGCGTGCAGCGGGCTGAGGTGGGGGGTCGCACGGCAGGAATGAGCCGGGAGGAACGAGATCTGACAGCTATGAGCAGGCGGAAACGACAAGGTCAGAACAATGTTACCTAATGGGGGAAGAGAAGAAGGGGATGAGGAGGTATAATTCAAGAGGAACTCTCTTGGCCAACCTTAGGATAAAATTTTTATTCATCAAGATAATTGATATAATAGTCAAGGTTGGGTATTAAAACCCTCCCAATGACAAAACATAAATTAAGTATATTACATTAATTAAGATAAAAGAAAGCTGGGAAATATGAAGGCCGATGTCGCCCGGGCCTTCTCACCCGTGGGTGTTGTCCTCCTGTAATAAACACGCCAAACCGTCGAGGCACCCTCACGACTATTTGAATCCGCCTTCGTAACAACAGAATTTGAAGTTAAAGATTTGGGAAAGTTGAAATAATTTTTGGGGATTGAAGTAGTAAGACCAAGCTGTGGAATCTTCATATCACAGAGAAAATATGTCCTTGACCTCGTGGAAGAAACTGGGATGTGTGGATGTGCTTCAGTGAATATCCCTATTAGGGTCAATCACAAAATTGACGATGCCACAAGGAGATAAAATTGACTCATCTAGCTACCAGAGATTGGTTGGTAAGCTTATAAACTAATATCATACTCGTCCTGTATTACTTATGTCGTAGGCATTATGAGTAGATTCATGCATGCTCTCATGACGCGTCATCAAGAGACAGCTTATCGAGTCTTGGGGTACCTTAAGAAGTCCCAGGACATGAGATTTTGTTCTCAACAAACCGCCCCTTGGAAATTAAAGTTTTTCACAAATGCTAATTGGACAGGCAGCCAAGACGACAGAAAATCAACTACAGAATATTGCTCCTTTATAAGTGGGAACTTGTAACTTGGAGCAAGAAACAGAATGTTGTAGCAAGATCTAATGTTGAGGTAGAATATAGAGCTATGTCACAAGGCACATGTGAGGGATTATGGTTGAAATCAATTCTTCAGGATCTGAGTCTCTTTGAGGACAACTCTATTACTCTTTATTGCGACAACAAAACAATCATTATATTGCTCACAATCCAGTTCAACATGATCAGACAAAACATGTCGAAGTGTATAGAACCTTTATGAAAGATTACCTTGACAAGGGAAATATCTTACACCCTTTGTAAACTCCCAATATCAACTTGCCGACATTTTCACCAAAGGGTTAAGTTGTGATAACTTTATTGATAACACATTCAGATTGGGAATGATTGACATATACTCTCAACTTGACGGAGAGAGTTGACTGTGTGTTCTTATTTATATTCCTTTGTTTGTAACGCCACGTGGTATGTCAGGTGTTTAGTGTTGTATTGTTTGTCCGAGTATATAAGGACTTAAATCATTATATGTTACCCTAATTTTCTAATCTAACATTTGTTTGCTTCTCTAGAATCACAATGTTACGTGAGTTTCCAAAGTGAGACATATTCTCAACAAACATTATGAAATTAATGTTATTTGAACGTAATGATAGGGGCACACATTATCAAATGAGATCCCTACTTATATATCAGATATACTCTTCAAATTCCTATATATACAAAGTCATACAAATAAATATACGTAGCTTCTAGTAGCACAAGTGTTCATATCATGAATTTACCGAATCCAAGAAATAATTACAAAAACAGGTTCTATTTAATGGAGGAAAAGGCTTGAAAGAATTGCATTCTATCCACATACCGATTTCACTCCCATTATGTGCAAGACAGACTTTGCCGTAACTATGAGGAGAATTGTCTGAAGAATCCCAAGAACTGCACCAACAACCAAAGCTGTAGACACTGATGGAATGCACTTTCGCTTACTTCTAGTTGTTGATAAGTTTGTCCATGTACTGAAAATATTTGTCAAGTTGAATCTGATCTTCCCAGGATCAGAATCTGTTTACAAACAAACAATGGTGATTTAGGTGTTTTCACCAATATAAACAGAGTAATAATACAGAGCAAGGCCTTTTGCTTCATCTAATTTGTATTCTTTACAGCTTAACACACTGAAGTATTAACTGTCTAAATATTTTTTTTATTTGGTGTGTGTACCTTCACCGGAAGGATAAGGCTCTTTTGTTTCATATGTCACAGTAGAAGGTTTTTCCAAGTCTACATTTTCTTTTCCTTCGAGTATGTTGCTGCATAAAGCATCCTCCTCTGCTACAAATGATGTAGTGATACTAACAAGAGGATAAATAGCAACCTTTGAAACTTGGTTGAATATAGCAATAGAAACTCCAACAGCAGCGAGCTCCACTGAACCTGTAAGTAATTTATTCGAGAAATGAAAAAATATATATATATATATGTTAGAAGTTGAGTATAGATGCATTCATGCAATAGTTACTTGATTGATCTTTAAAAAAACTTCTCAAACAACGAGAAAATAGTCACTTCAGTGTCTTTTGATGACTAACATAAAGAAGTTGTCAGAGTACCAACTAATAATAAAGAAGTGTTCCAGAAAAGTTTGCCAAAAAAGCAGCAAGGAAATTCATCTTTAGAAACTCTATTTAACACAACAGTTGAGGAAACCCCATCCAGCATCATAGTAATAAATGGTTTAGCTTGGCTGGGTGTAGATATAGTAGCTCAAGTTAAATAGTAGGTAATAATATAAGAACAGAACAGTTCAAAGAAGATTTTTTTTTATATCTGAAGATTCACAGGTGATAAAAGCAAAAAGTTCGGAGAAAAAGAAAAAAAATGAATTGAATTAACTTTATAATCAATTATGGCGTTCAATTTCTCTCTTGATTCAAGAACATGTAAAAACTTTGGAGGCGGACAAGTGAGATATGTGTCATTTCTTTGTTATGGGCCCACTATCAATTAGTCGTTACTTTTGTGTACGTTTTATTAAGTTGTTATTTAGAGTTATTAGGAATGCCGCGTTCTTACTTTATGCTAAGTCAACGCATGTAGCTTCTTTACTTTATATTCATGTCGGCGCATGTAGCATCTTTACATTATATTCGTGTCGACACATGTCGCGTCTTTATTTTATGTCTGTGACATGTACTCTTTATTTAAGGACCCTAGGGTCATAAAAAAAGGAAACGATGAATGAACATTAATCTCTCTCTTAGTTCTCTCTTCTCTTCCTCTTCAAGCTAGAACTACGGTTGAGTAAGGCTCCTCTCTTTCGCCTTCGTCTCCATTCTCCTCTAGTTGAGCACGGATCCCGAGTAACCCCACCTCCCTCTCCACCTCCGGCCATCCCTTCGACGAGTTACCAACATGCCACAGGTTAGCCCGTGACAACTTAGTATCAGAACCAGGTTGATCCTGCAACTCTCGCCTCCACAACCGCACGTACTTTGTTTTGTTCTCTCGTATCCCGTTGTCAGGACCTAATCTCTCAATTGGTGTCGTCAATTTAATCATTCCAACTTCGAGCTCTACCTACAGTTCTGTCAGGCCGCGTTACAAGAGATATCGTTCCTCCTTGTAGCCCAGTCATCGACCCTCTTCAACATCGTAGAATCTAACGAAGCCCTTGTCGACCTTCTGCATCATCATTCCCAGTGACCTCGTGATGCAGGACAGACGTCACACCTGTTTGCTACCCTGGCATCACCACCAGGGGGGCCCACCTGGAGTCCACCAAGGGGGCTTTCATCAGGGCTGCAGCCCGTACACCCCAACCAGCTCTCTGCTTCCCATCACCAGGAAACGGTAGGTTATTGAGGCCCAAGATCGAACATCCGACCTCCTAGATAAGAGGCTCTCACCAGCGCTCTCATCACCAACTAAGTTGCAGATCAGTTGGTGATGAGGCCAGGTCAGGTGTTTGATCCCGGGCCTCAAAAACCTACCGTTTCATGTGATTGGAAGCGGAGAGTTGGTTGAGGTGTATGGGTTGCAGCTCTGATGAAAGCCTCCTTGGTGGACTCCAAGGTGGTCCCCCTGGTGGTGATGCCAGGGTGGCAGGTAGGTGTCGCATGTCCTGCATCATAAAAATACCATTAAAACTTAAAGGCAAGTTTTACCATACTGCAATTAGACCAGCGATGCTCTATGGTTCTGAGTGTTGGGCAGTGAATGTGTACATGAGCAAAAAATGGGAGCTACGGAGATGAGAATGCTTAGGTGAATGTGTCGACACACGAGACTGGATAAAATTAGGGATGAATGTATCAGGGATAAAACAGGAGTGACACCAATTGCAGAGAAGATGTGAGAAGCTCGACTAAGATGGTTTGGACACGTACAAAGGAGACCATTAGAGGCACCTATTAGGCGTTGTGAGAGTTTAGTCACTAGGCATGTTAAACGGGGGAGGGGTAGACCAATAAAGACTTGGAATGGAACTATAAGAAAAGACATGATGTATTTAGGCATTAGTGATCTTATGACTAAAGATAGGGCTTAATGGCGACAGAATCCATATAGCCAGCCCCACTATAGTGGGATAAAAGCTTGAGTGTTGTTGTTGTTACTCGTCTACCGATAGGTTCTTCTGCTGTAAATTATGGAATCTACGATACATAGTTTGAAGGTAGTCGGGGGAAACATAGTATTTGCGCAACTCCGTTTTAAACTCAACCCAAGTAGTGATGGGAGACAACCATAACTTATCACTCGTGCGTTCTAGTTGTTTCTACCAATCGAATGCGGGTCACTTAAGTGTACAGTCACATACTCGACTTGCCTACTCATGGGTATTTAACTCCTACATAGGAAATATTTCATAATAAGACACCAGTCTAAACATTTATCATGTTCTAGACATCCATCAAAATCACTCGGGCGTGCGAGCTTTGAGTGCTCGGGATTATGATTTGCTTCATGTGTTGGTTCAAGTACTCGCCACGAGTGTGTAAAAGATTGAGGTGTGCAACCCTTTAGATCATGTTGTATATTAGTGGTGACAGACTCTATTATTTTTGATAAAAAAAATTATTTTATCATTTAAGTCTCTCATATTACTCTCTAAGCCTACGCGGTTTTCAATTTACAATTTTTTTAAATACTTAAATATTTCAAAATAGCATTATTTTTTTTAAAGAGAGACAATATTTAATTTTGAAATATCTTGATTTTTTTAAAGATCTTAATTCAAAATTAATTCTTTAAAATACTTAAATTTTTGAAATAGTTGATTATTTTAATGAGAGAAAATATTGAAGTTAAAATATTTGAAATAATTAAATTTTATTTTTAAACATACTTATATCATTTTTTTAACGAGAGAAATAATTTTTTTTAAGACAACTGATCGCCCGATTCACAATAGGAGTGAATCAAATTGCTCTGATACCAAACTGATGTTAACCAAAATTAGGGTTTTGATATTTAAATAATAAATTTGAGAGAATTTACTTGTGCAATGTAAATAAGATTTCACGAATAATAGCATGCGATATTCGATCTAGCATACGAGCCAACAAGCTAAATATAATGAACATGCTTAATGCTCCACGGACATGCAAGTAAACAAATCAAATTGCGAAAATATTTCAAATTGATGGAAAAATAGATTCTATGTTAATTGAGGCAAGCGATACTCTGAGAAGTAAAAATCAAGTAAATAAAACATATCATTTTACTAACATGAAATGAGCACCAGAAAAGGTTGGAGATATATAATAAGCGCAGGAAGCAACAGACACGGGATCCTCATGGAAAAGGTTATTATGGGAAAGAAGGACTCAACAGGGGATCTTCTGCTTGTGGCTCGGGACTACTTGAGGGTTGTCGAAAATGGAGGGGGAGGTGCACCAGGGGGCCGGTCGGAGGAGGAAGGCTGGACGGAGGTGGAGCAGATATACGGAGGTGAAACGGACGGCCGGAAGTGGATCCCGGGCGGACTAGACGGTGACCGACAGACGCTAGGTTGTCGGAGAGAAGAACCATAGAGGAGGGGTGCCGGAACTCAAGAGGATGGTGGTTAGGCGGCGGTGAGCCATGGTGGGGAGAATCGTCGGTTGGGAGCAAGAAGGGAACAAGTGAACAACGGTTTACGGAAAGAAGCATGCGTCAGGATGGACCTCCAAAAACAGAGAAGATTTCTCTGTTTTGGTTTTTTGTCCAAGCTGTCCTTTTCCAAGGGGCGGCGGCTATTTTAATATGGAATATGATATTTATGCGATAAATTTTTTTAGAGAAATTTTTGGGATGAGATTTCAAATGATCAAAATATGAAAGATTTTAAAGAATTATCTCCATTAATATTTCACACAATAAATAAATTCCAAAAATAGAAGTTGCTTAATTTTCAATTCAATATTAATTAATTTTGAATATGCTCCTTTTTAATTGATCTATTTTGGTATGCTTGCCTTAATTAACATGTTACATAATTTGACAGATCCCTCTATTTCGTGACTTACTGGATGATCATCACAATAAGCTGTCACAACGAGCGTGAACGATATACACAATACAAGATAAATAGTACATGCGAGATAAATAAATAAAAGTGTGCAAAGACATGCGCAACACCAAGAAAATGTGCGAAATAAAACTAAATAAAGATGTGTGATACAAGTGCAAGTAAAAACAAAGAAACAATGTGAAGATGCGAAGATGCCACACAAGTTGCATCAAATCTGCAAAAGAAGGCCACCATCGATTGTATAGTAAAAACGATACAGTTCAAACATTGAATGACGATTATCGTTACAGTGCCTTCATGAGTGGCATTCAATTGTTGCTACAATGAACCCGCTATAGTATTTATGCACAGTGAGTCCCCAGGAGAAGGCAGTCATGGAGTGCATAGTCGTGAGCCTTCAACATCTACCCCTGCCGCCCAGTCCCAGTTCACGCCGCCCAGTCCAGATTCCGACATCCCTGTCCATATCTACCGCCCAGATCCACCCACACCCTCCCTTATTAAGCCCTCCCCGCCAGATTCCTTCTCTGCCACCCAGATCCATCCGCACCCCCCATATTTAGCCTCCACCGCCTGGATTTCAGGCAGCCACTGTCGTCCCTACTCAGTCGTTGCCCACAAGATTCCACCTGCTCTGAGCTTGCCAACTACCCCTACCTATACATTCAGCTTGGCCCCTACCTCCATTCAGTCTGACCCCAACCTTGTCGTGAAATACAAGCCATTACAGCCCTCCAACAACCACACTACAGCCCTCCAACAGCCACACTACAACCCTCCAGCAGCCCGGAATCCCCATCGCTGCTTCATTCAGCCGCCGCATGCATACGTAAGTCGTTATTTAGAGTATTTGTTTTCTATTATTGCATATCTGGAACTATATTTTGTTGGATGTGAGATTATATGCATTGGTTATTGTGAAATCGTGGATTTGCATGACTTATTTTGTGCACGCTTAAAAGTACTTGCACCTCAATTATTTGTGGATTCACTTTTGCTTTTCAAATCAATTTTCTACTATGAACAATTGTGCACTTGTTAAGTTCTTATATTAATTAATTGTTTATTGTCAATTTAAATCGGACTTACATTTGCACTTGCATTAAATTGGCATTTTATTGCATTATGTGTATGCACTTGTATCATTTTAAGGTTGGTCTTAGCTTCATTGATGTCTGTCGTGTGTTTGTTCGCATTGCATTTAGGGTTAGGGGATCATTTGTCCGTCAACTATAGATTCGTCATTCGTCAAATGGTATCAGAGGGAGGTTGCGAGCACTCTTTTGATACGCAGTTATTGAGACTATATGTTTCATCCTATGGCGTACTTGAGAGGCACCCTTATTATTACAATGATTATCCTCCTGCACGACACACTACTTCCAAAGATCGTTTCGACCCTGTCACACGATTCCTCTATGCACGAGATGATCACTACAATGAGAGATCTTCATATCGTCATCCTTAAACCTCGTCACGACTTTATGATGGTAGAATTGAGTATCGTTCAGGTCATCATCGTTATGCATCTCCTCTATTCGAGGAACCTAAGCCTATATATACGCAGCCACCACCGAACGTTCATAGGGATCACGTCCACCCACGAGCACGATCTAATTATGTTAGGAACGACTACCTAGATGACCCTCAGGAGCCCTATAGAGGTCACCATCACCAGGATCACATCACATGTCAAGACCCTCCTAGTGTTCCGCAAATAGGGATACCTGAAGCCGAATTTCAACAATTAGTTCTTGATCAATTTGATCGCATGGATGCTCATCTTGATCGCCTGAGGATTGCCTTAGGAGGAATCAATAGGAGAAATCCTAGGGATTTAGGTCCAGCCACCGATGCGACTAGTAGTGCTCCCACTGACATGAGAGACCCGACACCTGATTTTGATTCATCTTGTCCGAATGAGACTCAGTTCCCACTTGATTTTGGAGTCGAGACCGATCATGACAGCTTGATACAGGTGGAGAGTGACACTAGTATGACTAGTAAGCATGGTCACGGGAGTGAGGACGAGCGACCCAATGTCATTGTGATGGTATATCCATCCTCCGCACCTCATTTAGACCTAGTGTCCACTTCAGCTAGAGATCCAGCCCTCGACACCCTACCAATTGGTTCACTCTTGAGTATGAGTTTTTCCCACTCTTCCTCTGTCATTGTCCCAAGCCACATCACAACTGAGAGTCTAGTGTTGATCTCGTAGTGATTGGAAACACTACCCCTTACGATGGTACTCATCTGGAGGATCATGGCACTATTGAAGGGTTCTTTGACGAGCCCCCTGTTGTACGTCCTGATGAGCCATCTCCTTGTGAGGTTGGTATTCGGATGAGATACTCATTTGTGAGTACTATTTCATTGGCACCCCTTCAAATCACGCCACTGAATTTTCCTACGAGGATGAGCCTTGCACTTAACATAGACTACGTAGAGTTTTCCTCACATACTCTTGAGTCTATTTTCGATGTCACGAGAGCTTACCCAATGGACATTCAATCTGCCGACCCACCGGATGAGATTTTTCTTGGGGAGACACTTACCGCATTCTGGGGTCGCATTCTATTGTCGATACCACGAATATTCACTCGCGACAAATTCTCTTATATACCTCCTGGAGAGCCACCTGATGAGCTTTTCCTTATTGGAGGCAATCGGCACAACCCAGAACTGCACCTTTGTGCCTATGTCTTAAACATTTGTTCGGGTGATCGTTGCACTCGCAACTTATTCTTTTATACCCCGTCGGGTAAGCCTCCTGATGCTTTACATTCCCTGCGAGATATTTGGCATGTCGGGAGCCCCTATTTTAGTGTGGACATGTCATTGCAGTATTCGTCGCCCACAAGATGAATTTTTCTATACCGAGTGTTACCGTTTCGATAAGAGATCGGGAGGAATCTGGCAAGGGAAAGGGCCGGCGGTGGTGAGCGAGACGAAAGAGGAAGGATAAAGAGGAACTTAGGGAGAAACCCTAAAAGCTTTCATACATTCATAGCATAAAATCTCAAAACTCCTACCCCTCCCTCTTATATAGATGGGGGAGGGCACACAAAATAAGACATTACATTTAATAATAATCATGTCCAATTAATATTAATTAAATATCATTTAATTAATAATAATTAACACACTTAATTTTAAAAGAAATATTCATGGCGGCTTCCATGCGCGTGCCCCAATTAATTATGACAGCTTCCATAAGCGTACGTCGGCGATCTCCATGTGGGGGGTCCACTTGAGTGAAAGTGTATGCGTAACACTATACCGCCCTTAAAAATCGACCTTATCCTCAAGGTCGAGTGTTATTCTTTTATCGGGATCTTTAAGAATTTGGAGGTGAAAGAAGTTGTGTATGGTGAAATGAAGTTGGAGGAGAGGAGAGAGGGTGACAGCTAATGAGAGGGAGAGGGATGGGACATGCTGAGAGAATAGCAAAGAAAAAATGTGAAAAAGTGGGGGTTGGCGTGTAGTGGGGGAAGTGGTAGACATCGGGAAATGAAATTGGAGGAGAGGAGAGAGGGTGACAGCTAATGAGAGGGAGAGAGAAGGGACATGCTGAGAGAATAGGCAAGAAAAGATATGAGAACGTGGGGTTTGGCGTGTAGTGGGGAAGATGGCAGAAGTCAGAAACAAAGAGGGGTCGGTGCGGGTTCCTATGGAAAAGAAAGGAGCACAGAGGGCGTGTAGCTCAAGGAGGGGAAGAGCTGTCGAGCGAGAGAGAAGCCGGTGGACGAGAGCGGGCTGGATCTGGCGAACGAGGGCGCCGTAGGCGTGGTTGTCTGGTGCTGCGGCCGGAATCGGCGCGGGCTGGAGCTGGCGGTCGAAGGCGGTGCTGGAGCTGCGGTGGGCGGAAGCTGTGTTGAAGCTGGCTGCCGGAGGTGGCGCAGTAGTTGTGGTGCTGGGTCCGGCTGTCGGAGGCGTTGTTGGAGCAGCGATTGGTGGAAGCGGTGTGGTAAGTGCGCCGGCGGCGACTGCTGGACGCAAGAAGTGCGACGGCGGTGGTTGTGGCTCGACGCTGGAAAGGGGTTGCGGGGATGGCTGCTCGACGCAGGACGGGGACGATGGGGCGGGTTGCTCGGCATTGGAAGGGGAGGAGACGTCCTCCTGTGCTTCGTCGGCGTGGGCCAGGCGGTGGCCTGGCCGAGCGGATTGCTCCCATATGCGTTTGTTGTTGGAGGTCGGGCCCATGTCGGTCGAAGAGGTTGCGCCCGTTGAGGACGCGGGTGCTGGCGGGGTCGTGAGGTTCAGACCCGAGCGTGGTGGTGAGGCGGCATCCTCTCGTTGTTCTTTGGCGAGGGCCCGTTGGCGGCGTGCCAGCGCGTAATTCTCTTGTATGCGTTTGTCGTTGGCGATGTGCTTGACAAGGATGTCATTCATAGCTTGGACCACGCTGCGGATGGCAAGGAGCTCGCTGCGGTGGAGGTTGAGCCAAACGCTGGATCCCGGCGACTGCACGGGCAGTGGGCGGAGACCGGCAGGTCGGACCATTGTTACCGTTTCAATAAGAGATCGGGAGGAATCCGGCAAGGGGAAGGGTCGGCGGTGGTGAGCGAGATGAAAGAGGAAGGATAAAGAGGAACTTAGGGAGCAACCCTAAAAGCTTTCATACATTCATAGCATAAAATCTCAAAACTCCTACCCCTCCCTCTTATATAGATGGGGGAGGGCACACAAAATAAGGCATTACATTTAATAATAATCATGTCCAATTAATATTAATTAAATACCATTTAATTAATAATAATTAACACACTTAATTTTAAAAGGAATATTCATGGCGGCTTCCATGCGCGTGCTTCCATAAGCGTACGTCGGCGATCTCCATGTGGGGGGTCCACTTGAGTGAAAGTGTATGCGTAACACACCGAGCCTCCTGACCATGTACTCATCTTAGGAGTTCCTTGTAGCATCATAGAACCTCAGTGTAGGGAGTTGGTCATGTTTTTTGTTTATCTTTTATATTTGTTGCATGGTCATTCACATATGGTGCACGACACTTTTATGATGCATGATCCATGACTAATGTATGTTTTGCATCATTCACATAAGCTGCATTAATTCGTTCGATGTGAAATTGCAATGAATCATTAAAATTATAGAAACCAAGCAGACCAGCACAAGAGAGATCAGATTTTTAAAATTGGGGAGCAGAAGACGATTCACATACGACTTGAGAGGTTCTCAATGGGTACAACAACAAAATTAAGCGCTCGCCAAATGGGTCCTTATAGAGTCATATGACGGATCGGTACCAATGCGTATGAGATTGACATCCCTCAAAATATGGGGATCAACCGGGTATCAATATAGAGGACTTGACTTCTTACTATGAGGAGTGCGTGTATGTGGATCCCTTCCCAACTTTCGTACCAAAGCCACAACATTTTTCATCTCCTACTACCTCACCTCAGCCTCAGCCTATGGAGTCTCACCATGAGGACCATTTTGCACCACCGACGGTTCCACCAGTTCAGCGTTCAGACGGAGATACATCTTACTCAGAGTTACATACGTCCGTCGGAGACATACATCAGATTGTTACACGTGACTTCACCGTCGTGTGCGGGCGTGATCTGCTGCGATATATTATCCGCTAGAGTGAATGCCCATTCTCAGATGATACTTGAATTTCCCTATTGGAGCTTGAACGAATTGTCCCTAGGCTACACCGAGAACTTGACCATCTTCACTCATCGGAGATGAGTGCTTTCAAGACGGGGAAATTGATGAAGATCGCGGTGATCCGCTTCCCGTTCGGATGATCCGACTCGGAGGATGCGTCCGGATAGTTATTCTGTTACGCCTTCTGACGAGGCCCGGCTATTTGGCCGACAATACACGCGGCGGCAGAGGCAAGACGGAGGCGACAACGGGGCTGAACCAATTGGTTCAGCCCCCTCTTCATAAATAGGCCCAAGGGGGGCTGAACCCACCGGTTCAGCCCCCATTGGGGCCGGCCGGCCCCCTTAGTTGGCTGGCCCCGGGTCCGGGTATAAGTATACTTGGATCCCCTCTTGGGTTGGCATGCAAGATAATATTCAAGTAAGTCTCTCCCTCTTCTTCCTTAACCCTAGATCTCTCTAATCTCTAGATATCTCCCTCCCTCTCCCACTTCATCCTTAACAATTGGTATCAAAGCTTTCGTCCTCCGCCATGGTGACCACCCGCATGCAAGAGGATGCCTCTCGTCTGGAAACCCTAGAAGAAAATTTTGTGGGGCTATCGGATTCGGTTGCATCCATGGAAGAGAATGTGAGAACTTCTACACAGCGGTTGGAAGAGCGAATCGACGCTAGCATGGAGGAGATCAAGGCGCTGCTAGCACAAAATCTAAAAGGGAAGGGGCCAGTGGACGGCGAGAACAGCGGGTTTGCGAATCCGACGCCGGACACGGGTACTGGAGCCGATCGCGCTCGAGCGCCTGCGGTAGCGAGCGGTGCGAGCCAGGGAGGCTTCGGCGAGGCTGGCGGAAGCCGTGCAGGGGCCGGATCGGGTGCGGCGGTCACTGGCGGGATCGGCACAACCCGCGTGGGTGCTGGCGAGATCGGAACGGGCCGCTATGGCGATGGCGACAGTGGAGGAGGCCGTTACGGCTCTGGCGACTTCGGGACGGGCCGCTACGGCCCTGGCGAGGCCGGAGGAGGTGGCGCGGCTTGGCAGCGGGCTGGGGAGGAGCCGTTCAGGCTCGGCCGACCTACAGGGCAGACGGGTCTTCCTCAGGGAGGCATGGGGGGCCTTCTTCCTCATCCCCGAGCCTTTGGAGGTGCCGGGGGTATCGGACCAGGGGTCCCTTGGATGGGACAGCACGCTCCATGGGGGCAAACGCATCAACAAGGATATCCGGGTGCCGGGTACGAGCAGGGTTGGCGGGGAGCGGCCCCACCGCGTGCGTACCTTCCTCCGAAATTAACACGCATGAATTTTCCCCGGTTTAATGGCGGGGACGCACTCGAGTGGGTACAAAAGGCGGAATTATTCTTCAGCTATCAAGATGTACCGGAGGGGCAGTGGGTTCAGTTAGCTTCTTTCCATTTGGAGGACGACGCCTTCCAGTGGACACAGTGGTTCTTACGGGGGCATGATTATGTGCCGTGGGGAGAATTTGTGGAGGGTTTTACGGCTCGGTTTGGTCCACTTGAGTATGAGGACTTTGAGGCCCTCCTGCAGAAACTCCGACAGAAGGGAACGGTGATGGAATACCGCACCGAGTTCGAGAAGTTGGCTAATCGAGTGCGTTGGGAAGAAAAGACGCTCTTGAGCTGCTTTGTCTCCGGGCTCAAGGAGCATCTTCGCGATGAAGTGCAGTCACACATGCCTCGTACTTTAAATCATGCCATCACCTTGGCACGCATCCAGGAGGAGCGGTTTAACAGGCAGAGAGCTCGGACTACGGCTAGACCACCTGCGGCCCAAGCAGGGACACGGCGGGAGCAGCCCACAGGTAGCAGGCCAACGGTTACACGGCTGTCATGGGGTGAGTTAGCAGCCAGGAAGGAGAAGGGATTATGTTTTAATTGTGACGAGAAGTTCGCTCCGGGTCACAAGTGTCAGAAGGTCCAAGTTTTCATGTTACACCAGGAGGAGGATAACGAGTTGGCGCCAGAGGAGCTGGATTCTGAGGGAGATTTCGACTTGACCGAGCTCGGGGTCTCTATACATGCTATGGAGGGGTGTAATCCCCCTCCGCTCACTATGCGACTGGCGGGTAAGGTACGACAAGAGAGGGTGACCATCCTGGTGGATAGCGGGAGTACGCACAGCTTCATCCATCCGGATGTGGCACAAAAGGTGGGACATCTGATTGATACTGGGGCGGCCTTCCAGGTCATGGTAGCGGACGGCAGTAAATTACAGTGTCAGGGTGTGCTCAAGGGAGTGGAGCTTCGGATGCAGGGGTACGTGGGTCACACAGATGTCTATCTTCTACCCATTCGAGGTTCGGACATGGTGTTGGGAGTTCAGTGGCTGCAGCAGCTGAGGAGGGTTACGTTTGATTGGGATCAGATGACAATGGAGTTTTTGCAGAAAGGAAAACAGTTTTGTTTGAAGGGTCTCACATCTTCCCCAGTCAAGGAGATTTCTCTTCGCAGTCTACAGCAGCTTGAGGAGACCGGGAGTTTGATGGCGGTGCTGTTGGGAGTACGGACGGATGAGGCAGGATCAGTTGAGGTGCCTATACAGATGAGGGCATTGGTAGAGCAGTATGATGATGTGTTTCAGGAGCCACGTACACTCCCACCTTCACGGTTCCGGGATCACCAGATTGTCCTCAAGGCAGGGGCGGAACCTACCAACATCCGACCATATCGGTACCCGCACATGCAGAAGGCCGAGATTGAGCGCAGCGTTCGGGAGATGCTCGATGCCGGCATCATACGGCCCAGTACTAGTTCCTTCTCGGCTCCGATCATTCTCGTTAAGAAGAAGGACGGGTCCTGGCGATTTTGTGTGGACTATCGGGCCTTAAATAGCATCACCGTGAAGGATATGTTCCCGATACCCTTGATTGAAGAGTTGTTGGACGAGTTACATGGGGCGACGGTGTTCACCAAGCTTGATTTACGATCAGGCTACTACCAGATTCGCATGCGAGAGGAAGACATCCACAAAACCGCGTTCCGTACCCACGATGGTCACTATGAGTTCTTGGTGATGGCCAATGGGTTGACGGGAGGGCCGTCCACCTTCCAGGCTAATATGAATGAGATCTTCCGTCCGTTGCTTCGTCTCTTCGTGCTGATCTTTTTTGATGACATCCTCATATACAGTGCGACCTGGGAAGACCACTTGAGCCACGTTGCACAGGTATTCTCCATTTTGCGCCAGCACCAGCTCTTTGCGAAGCGGTCAAAGTGTTCTTTTGGCCAGAAAGAAGTGGAGTATTTGGGGCATCTGGTGTCGACGGAAGGGGTACGAGCCGATCCCCGAAAGATCGAGAGCATGGTGTCTTGGCCACGGCCTCAGACTATTCGGGCCTTGCGGGGCTTCTTGGGGCTCACGGGCTACTACAGACGGTTCGTGCGTGACTATGGGAAGATTGTCAGGCCGTTGACACAGCTGTTACAGAAGGACAGTTTTTCTTGGCAGGACGAGGCTGAGACAGCATTTCAGGCACTCAAACGGGCTATGACGACGACTCCAGTTTTGGCACTTCCAGACTTCACCAAGGAGTTTGTCGTGGAGACGGACGCTTCCGGAGTGGGGCTAGGTGCCGTGTTGATGCAGGAGGGACGACCGTTAGCTTTCTACAGCAAGGCTCTGGCTCCCCGGACATTAGGCCTCTCCGCCTACGAAAAGGAGATGTTGGCGGTTATTCACGCGGTGGCACTATGGCGACCATACCTGCTGGGACGTCATTTCAAAATTCGGACTGATCATCAGAGCTTGAGGCATTTTTTGGAACAGCGGGTCTCTTCCCCTCTCCAACAGAAATGGGTCACCAAGCTTTTGGGGTACGACTACGAGATTGTTTATCGGCAAGGGAAGGACAATCGGGTTGCTGATGCACTATCCCGGTTGCCTGAGGGCGCTCTAGCCCAACTCTCTACACCTCCGTTGGATTCTGTTGATGAGATTCAGGAGGAGGTACAGCGCGACCCGAGTTGCGGGGCATTGTGGAGGACCTGCGGCAGGCACGGGAGACAGTCCCCGGTTATCATCTGCAGAATGACCGGCTATACTATCAGGGGCGGGTAGTCCTACCCTCTCAGTCGGCTTGGAGGACGGTCATGATGCATGAGTTCCATTCGTCCCCGACGGGCGGTCACGCCGGTGTTCTCCGCACTCTTCAGCGGGCACGGGCCAATGTCTTTTGGAAGGGCATGCGACGGGATATCCAGTTATTTGTTCGGCAGTGTGATGTCTGCCAGCGGCAGAAGTACGAGACAACCTCCCCAGCCGGGCTACTTACGCCCTTGGAGATCCCGCACCTGATTTGGGATGTCGTATCCATGGATTTCATTGATGGCTTGCCGCGATCTAAGGGTAAGACGGTCATCATGGTGGTGGTTGATAAATTGTCAAAGTACACCCATTTCATCGCACTGAGCCACCCTTACACTGGTGAGTCTGTTGCTGCTCTATTTGCTCGAGAGGTTGTTCGGCTTCATGGTATCCCTCGGGCGATTATCTCGGATCGCGATCCGACCTTTGTGGGCCGCTTTTGGAAGGAGCTCTTCCGTCTACAGGGGACCGCCTTGCGTTTCAGCACGGCTCACCATCCGCAGACAGATGGTCAAACAGAGGTGCTGAATCGGGGCGTTGAGACATACCTCCGATGCTTTGTGATGGATGAGCCGCGGACTTGGACAAATTGGTTACACTGGGCAGAGTACTGCTTCAACACTTCCTATCACTCCGCCAGCAAGCTCACGCCCTTTGAGGTCGTATACGGGCGACCACCGCCATCTCTGAGCAGTTATGAGCCGGGTAGTACGGCAGTGGCAGCAGTGGATCGTGCACTTCGTGATCGTGACCGCACACTCGTTACCTTGCGGGAGAATCTCCGGACAGCACAGGATCGTATGAAGGCTCAGGCTGACAAGCATCGGACGGAACGAGAATTTCAGGTGGGGGATGATGTGTTTCTCAAGCTCCGCTCCTATCGGCAGTTATCCGTTGCACAGCGGTCGAACCAGAAGCTGGCGCCCCGTTATTATGGTCCCTTTCGGATCACCCGACGGGTGGGACCAGTTGCTTATACCTTGGCGTTGCCTGAAGGGAGTCGGATACATCCCACCTTCCACGTCTCCTTGTTGAAGCGGAAGATTGGTGATACTATCCAGGTCAGCCCCCGTCTACCGGAGGCCACTAGTGGGGGTGAGCTGCGCCCGATTCCCGAGGAGATACTGTTGATCAAGTGGAAACGCCGCGGCACATCGTACTGTCCTGAGCTGCTGGTCAAGTGGAAGGACCTGGCCGCCGAACACAATACCTGGGTGGATTTGCTGGAATTCCGGGAGCTTTACCCCGATTACCACCTTGGGGACAAGCTGGTTTTTGATGGGGAAGGGAATGTTACGCCTCCTGACGAGGCCCGGCTATTTGGCCGACAATACACGCGGCGGCAGAGGCAAGACGGAGGCGACAACGGGGTTGAACCAATTGGTTCAGCCCCCTCTTCATAAATAGACCCAAGGGGGGCTGAACCCACCGGTTCAGCCCCCATTGGGGCCGGCCGGCCCCCTTAGTTGGCTGGCCCCGGGTCCGGGTATAAGTATACTTGGATCCCCTCTTGGGTTGGCATGCAAGATAATATTCAAGTAAGTCTCTCCCTCTTCTTCCTTAACCCTAGATCTCTCTAATCTCTAGATATCTCCCTCCCTCTCCCACTTCATCCTTAACATATTCCAAGTCTTTTTCATATATTATTTTATTTATTTCGGGTTGTACACCAGATCGGCTCAACGATATGAGTCATCTGATTTGGGTGCCCTATTTCAATTATGACTTATTTATGCTTGCAAGGGGCCGACTAAGAGGAATGTCGTGGTTTTCGTTTCATTTGGAACCGTCGGTCATCTCTTCTCCCAACACGACGCTGAGATAAACCCTTAGTGCGACTCCAAGGTACTTCCTTCTTCCCTCCCACACCTTCTGTCGTGAGCCTTCAGCATTCCCCCTCCTCCTTCAGTCTACCACTACCTCCCAGTCCCAGTTCACACCGCCTAGTCCAGATTTCACCGTCCCTGTCCATTTATGCCGCCCAGATCCACCCGCACCCTCCCTTATTCAGCCCTCCCCGCCGGATTCCTTCTCTGCCGCCCAGATTCATCCGCACCCCCCCCCACACACACACACACACATTCAGCCTCCACCGCATAGATTCCATCCACTGTCGTCCCCACTCAGCCACTACCTGCCAGATTCCACTCGCTCTGAGCCCGCTAACTGCCCCTACCTCCACATTCAGCCTGGCCCCAACCTTGCCGTGAAATACAAGCCATTATAGCCCTCCAACAGCCACCTTACAATCCTCTACAGCCCCAAACAGCCCGGAATCCCCTTCGTTGCTTCATTCAGTCGCCGACTCGCCGCTGCATACGTAAGTCGTTATTTAGAGTCTTTGTTTTCTATTATTGCATATCTGGAATTATACTTTGTTGGATGTGAGATTATATACATTTGTTATTGTGAAATCGTGGATTTGCAGGACTTATTCTGTGAGCGCTTAAGAGTATTTGTGCCACAATTATTTGTGGATTCACTTTTGCTTTTCAATTCAATTTTCTACTGTGAACAATTTTGAACTTGTTGAGTTCTTATATTAATTAATTGTTTATTGTCAATTTAAGTCGGATTTACATTTGCACTTGCATTAAATTGACATTTTATTGGAATGTGTGTATGCACTCGTATCATTTTAAGGTTGGTCTTAGTTTCATTGACATCTGTCGTGTGTTTGTTCGCATTGCATTCAGGGTTAGGGCATCATTTGTCCGCCACATATAGATTTGTCCTGCGTCACTTCCCTTCATTGGTTTGGGAGAGCAGGAGCTAGAAGCGTGGTTGTGTTATGTACAAGATATTTATCTTTGTTAATGTATGTTTTGTTTCTGATGTGTTTTAGTGGGTCTTATTTTGGACCTTGATTGACGTGCTTAGTGAGTTTTCTGATTATCATCTCCTAACGCACTACTTAACTCTATATTATGATTTATGAAGTGGGGACCTGCCAAACCCATGCCATACGATGGAGTTGGGACGGAGTGTTGCATGTTGAGCCTTTCGTTCCCGAAATTACAAAAGCCATATCCTTTTCCTACTTCATCAGCACTGTAAATCCTCCACCTCTCCCTCTTTGCCCCTGCTCGTGTGTTTGTCACTCATGTGCCGAATCCAAATACTCTGTTAAGTTTAGTGGTGAAGATTATGCTAGTGGTTGAGGTGATGATGCAACAAAATTTTCAAAGATGAAATAAAATATTTGCATGTAGCGAAGTCCTTAGAATTCATAACTGAAAAAACTGAAGATCAGGAACAAACCTAATTGTCCAATAAATGCAGTGTCAACCAAAGAAGCAAGTGGATCAGCTGCTAAAGCCAGTGCTGCAGGAATTGCAATCCTTGCGATCTCTCTCCCTAAATCATCCAACTTGAAGACATAGCTGATCATTTAAATTGAAAAGGATAATTAATTAAATTCATCTTGGCATTCACAGTATTTAAAATTGTAATCTGAACATCCAAATTTAGAGCAATCAGTGGTACAACTCCTCAGCAGTTGATTGTGGCTGGAGAAATAAAGTGTTTCTTGAATAAAAATGGGAAAGATACACACACACACACGCACATAAATACTCTACTTTAAGCCACTGCAACATTTTCATAAGAAAATACACAACTACCTCGTAAATATGTAGGTTTAGCATGTATCAAAAAAATCATATCGTTACATCTTAACATCAACTTGCATTGAATTGAAATTATGTATGTAAGCAACTCTTACCATATGTCCTGAAAGAAGAGATGAATTCCTGTCTTCCTTGGAGTTCTTGGAGATGATATGATTGGAGCACCCTCCACACTATCATCTGTAGTAGTAGCAGCAGCCCCACTCCCATTCACTGGTGTTTGGGACATGTTTCTTGTTTCTTCTAGGGGATCATGGCCAGATGCTACATTATTTGATGCATCATGGGTGTTTTCCATAAGTAAAAGACCCTCCAACTAACTTGGAACCAAAGTTGAGAGTACAATTTTCTTTATAAGCACAAACTGGCTGTTAAGTTATAATAAGGCCACCTGCTGTCCAAGGCATGTGGCTATCAAAAGGAAAAATGCATAGAAAAAGCAAATGATGATTTCAGCTCAAATGCATGATAAATCTACAGAAAACAACAAGAAGATGAAATCATACTTTGGCTAGAAATATATGTAAATATGAATCCTGAAGTTAATAATCTGCAAGTGAAGTGATGGCTCTTTAAAACCATAGGTTGTAAGTGAAACCCGCCCAAGTTCTATGAATCCCCTGAAGGTGACAAAAGAGTAGTTAATATATTTATGTTAAAAAAGAGCAACAAAAACTAAATTTAATAAAAAATTAAGGCAGTATCAAAGTAGTCAGATTAAATAATATGTGAGAAGAAAAAAACACATCATAGTCCAAACCAGGCAAACAAAAACACATCATAGTCCAAACCAGGTTCTGCCTGTCCAAATAAACCTCCCCAGAGCTAAGTTAGACATGGGCCACCTGACAACATAATTAAAGCTCTCCATAACTACTGCCAGTGAAGTAAACAGTGAACTTGCTAGAATATCTAAGAGGGATCAACTACCTGTGAATCTTATCAGTATAAGTAGTCAAATATTCATTTACATGCTTATATAGAAAATTAAAAGTGAGAGATAAAAAATAGGATAAGTTGAGAGGAGCAGAAAAATACTAGATTAAAATTAAGGTAAAATACAATGATTATAGTCTTTATATACTCGGACGAAGATAACAAGAGACGAACTACAGAACGCGTAACATACCACATGATGTTACAAGCAAAATAATATTTTAAGTATACTTAAAATCAACTCTTCCCCTGCAAGTTGGGAGTATATGTCAATCATTCTCAACTTGAATATGTTCTCAGCAAAGTTGTCACAGCTTAACCATGAAAATGTTGGCAAGTTGATTTTGGGCGTTCACAAAGGGTGTGCATATATTATCCTGGTCAAGATGATCTTTATTAAAGTATCTATCCACTTCAACATGTTTTGTTTGATCATATTCAATATTAATGGATATTTTGTTCTCGCAATTAAGAATAATAGGAATGTCCTCGAAGAGACCGAGATACTGAAGAATTGATTTCAACTAGAATCCTTCAAATACGCCTTATGACATTGCTCTATATTTTGCCTCAGTACTAGTTCTTGCTACTGCATTTTGTTTCTTGATCCTCCAAGTTACAAGATTCCCATCTACAGAGGAGCAATATCTTGTAGTTGATTGTCTATCGTCTTGGATACCTCTCCAATTAGCATTTGTACAAACTTCAATTTTCAGGCGGTGATTTGTTCGTCCTAGAGACTTCTTAAGATACCTTAAGACTCGATAAGCTGCCTTTTGATGATGGGTCCTGGGAGCATGAATGAATCTACTCAGAATGCCTACGACATAGGTAATGTCAGGATGAGTATGAGATAAGTATATAAGTTTCCAAGCAATCTACGGTAGCTAGAGGAGTCATTTTATCTCCTTTTGTGTCCTCATCAATTTTGTGATTGGCCTTAAGAGGAGTATCAACTGGAGCACATCCAAGCATACCAGTTGTTTTCATGACGTCAAGAACGTATTTCCTCTGTGATATAAATATCCCACAGCTAGATGTTGTTACTTTAATTCCTAAGAAGTATTTCGACCTTCCTAGATCTTAACTTCAAATTCTGTGTATAATCGTGTTTTCAGGTGAGTGATTTCCTCGATAGCATTCTTTGTGATGATGTCATCCACATATACAATGAGAACCGACAATGTGGTTCCTCTCTTCTTAACAAAGAGGATGTGATCAGTATGCAACCACCCAAACCAAGCTTTGGGGGATTGCTTCAGCTCATATAAGGACTTTTTGAGATGACAAACTTTCCTAATAGACCCTTCTAGGGAAAAATCAGAGGAAAGCTTCATGTAGACTTTTTCTTCCAACTCATCATGTAGGAAGGCATTTTTAACCTCTAACTATTGTAAGTATCACCCAAGGCATGCATCACATGAAAGAAGCGCCTGAATAGAATCCATTTTTGCAACAGGGGCAAAATGTTTCCAAATAGTCAATGTCCTGGGTTTGGGTGTACCCTTGAGCCACTAATCGAGCCCCTTCTTGATTTTGCTTAACGAAGAAGATCCAACGTGATCCAGCCGTCCTTTTCCTAGGAGGAAGATGAGCAAGTTGTCATGTTTCATTTTTGTCAAATGCATACATTTTTTCCTTCATTGTCTTTCTCCATTCAAGTATCTTGATAGCCCCCTGTCAGTTCTTAAGAATCATAAAAGAGGAGAAAGATGAGATAAAAAAATTGTGAGCAGGAGAGAGATGATGATAAGAGATATATAGGATGTTTGGTACAACATGTGCTACTTTTGAGATGGGAAATGAGAATATGGAGGTCGTCATCGAAATCTGGAGCTAAAACAGGGACTTGCAAAAGTTGAACATCAAGGGATGTACGTGCTCAACATTACAGGGCTTGCAAGAGTATGTATACAACTGAGGAGGCAACAACCACAAAAGTGGAGCAGGAGTAAGAAGGATATGTAAAGGGATGTGCGAAGAAGCAATGATGGGAAGTTGAATGTCAGAAGTCTCATCATCATCACTGCTCATCTCCCCTTGACGAGGACAAAAGTAGGACTCTCTCTCGCAAAAGGTAACATCAACGGTACAGAAGAAACAACAAGAAGGAGGGTGATAACACCGAAGACCCAGGGTGATGACATCTTCGTAACCTATCTATACCTTTCAAGTGAGCATTCCACCAAACTAGAGCGTGATGGTTTAGCTTTAGATAGGCAAACAATGCCTTGACAAAAGGTGAAGCAAGTCTCTGACTGGAAAATACTTGCATTGAGTTTCTTCGTATTGATTGACTCATCAAAACTTGATATGTTCACTTTTGCTTCAACAACAACAACACTCGAGTCTTTATCCCACTATAGTGGAGTCGGCTATTGATGAGTAGTTTATATACTCATCTTTTAATATAGTTTTAATATCATTTTGATATGAATTTATATAATTCATATGAATTCTCCTAAATAAATTGTTTTATTTCATATTTATTACTAATTAAGTTTATTTTCTGATTTTGTAGGTTTACTGGATACTTTGACAAAAATTGCAAATACACGCCCTCGGCCACGGGCGTGACCAAGGGGCGTGACAGCCCAAGATGTGTTCCAGACCTGCTGCTGCCGCCATCATGGGCTCATTCCGAGAAGAATTCATAGTACACGCCGGTGTACTTCAAGTCACGCGCGTGACTTTCCAATGTCACGCTCATGAACCGCACGCCCAGCTCATCCCACGCTCGAGTGCTTCAAGTCACGCCCGTGACTTTCCAATGACACGGGAGTGTAACTTCTCTGCCGCCACATCACGCCTCCGTCCCGCCCGAATTTCCCGCCAGATTATAATTTAATTTTTACATGGTCTTGGTCACGGGCCCGTGACCAAGGGGCGTGACGCACACGTAACGCCTGCAATGAATCCAGAAGGCGTCTCTCCCGCACCAGCTTCGATCACGCCCCTTACACGCCCTTGATCATGGGCGTGACCAAGGTGCGTGTAACCTCAACTTTTCACCTATTTAAGGGCAGCTTCTCCAGAACTTCAAGCATGGATTTTTGGGAGTTCAATCCTTCATTTCTTGCATTATTTTCTTGTTTTAAGCAATTCTTGTACTTCTCTTTCTCTTTGCAATTGTAAACTTCAATTCTTGTACTTTTCTTTTTGCAATTATAATTTTCAATTCAATAGCTTGTAGTGTGCTTTTGCTTGAAATAATAAAAATAGTTTTCTTGTTCTCTCATTCTCCTATTCTTCCATCATGTACTCTTTTATTTTCGTTGATTCTGTAATCTCAATGAGTAGCTAAATTTCTATTAGTACTCGATCGAGATGATCCAAGGAATAATAATCATCATGAATTGATTTAGTCTTCTTTTTCTCTTCTTTAAAATGCTTAAGATTTATCCTTGATTTTATTGAATTGAGATTATATTTTCGATATACAATTCTCATTCTTGTTTTCGTAATCTCGAATCGACCATTCGAGGATAAAGAGAGTTGCATGCAACCCTCGAGAAAGAATGACATAAATCTCCCGGATTTGACTCAAATCCAATAGAGGGGTTCACCTCGATAAAGCGAGTTTTAGGGGTTTCGATTCTAGAACGAAAGTTCGATTGGTCAACCTAAACTCAGCTAAGTGTATCCTCGAGAGAGGAGCGTTTAGAATTCGGGAACCTCCACGGCCAAAGCGATTTTCTTATGAGAATTAGAATTCTTATTTCTTCTATTTTACTTTCATTCCGAGGTGATTCAAGATCGAGTGCTAGCCTTCTAATCATTGTGTAATCTTTATTTTAATTCAATGTGTTTTCTTATAACCAACAACCCAAAGTTCTATTGATAGGATAATGGAGATTTTCTCGAAATAAAAATATTCAACTCGCCAGGATTTTAATACGACCTTGGTTTTTATAAACTTATACTACTTCCGACACGATACACTTGTCATTGTCGTTTGCAGGCATAGTTGCTCATCACCAGCTATATGGATCCTTTGTCTCCATTGTGCCTTATCTTTAGTCATAATCTCACTAATGCCTAAGTACATCATGTATTTCCTTATAGTTTCATTCCAGTCTTTATTGTTCACTTTTGCTTCACTTTAAAAATTTATACCTCATTTCAGAGAGACTCACATCCTTGTAATCTTCATACATCCAAATTACCACTATTTATCGTAACATTCATATCGGTATTGAGATGAGGAGAGGGAATGGCGTGACCTTCGTGTCCAGGTCCAATAACACTCATGGCTAACATAGGTCCAATAACACTCATGGCTAACATAGGTCCAATAACACTCATGGCTAACTGTTACGGTACCAATACCGCCCGGCGACAGCAGCCCGATACCGCCCGGCGACAGCAGCTCGATACCGCCCGGCGACAGCAGCCCGATACCGCCCGGCGACAGCGACGGGATTCCGGAAGATCTTCTTTGGGGGCGGGTCTACCAGCGCCGCAATTCCACCTCGGGACCACGAGCAATTCCATAAAGATATCCTGCCTATTCTAGCCTCTCTATATATGGCTATAGCTTTTAAATCCTTTTAATTATTATGCCTAATTATTATGCCTATTCTAGCCTAATTAAATATGGTTAGATTTGTATCTTTATTTGTCCCGTTGTTTAAGGCCCAAACGGGGGGTCAGCTCTCATGTGAGAACTCTATTTATATGTGGAGTCTGGTACCAAGGAATTTAAGCAGAAATAATATTAATCTCTTTCTCTCATCAAGCTCTCTCTCTATCTCTCCCCTACTTCTCCAATTCCCGCCAGCAACCACGCCTCCGCCATCCCCCTTCGAACCCATCCTGGAGGATTCAACCTCCAACCGTCCATTCACTCGTCGGCAAGCCGCGGCACGCAACAAACTGGTATCAGAGCCAGCGCTCCCAGGGCCAACCGCCCCACCTCGCCTAGCCGCACCGGACAGCGTCCCCATCCTACCTCTCCCCACGGTCCAATCCATGGCCGAACGCGAACTCCAACAACAAATCTTGGATCGGCTCGATAAGATGGATTCTCGTCTTGGCGAAGTCGACAACCGTACTGCACATCTTCTCGCGGAGAGATCTCCCGCCGAACCCCGCCCAAGCCAAAACTCGGCACCGGAGAACTCTACCGGTGAAGGCTACACCGGCCAACGCCACGAAGGAAACACCTTTCCTCGCTATGTTAAACTCGATTTTCCGAGCTTCGACGGACGCGAAGATCCACTTGCTTGGCTTACTAAGTGCGAGTTATTCTTCTCCAACCAACGCACAACCGGGGAAGACAAGTTGGGCCTTGCTTCCTACCATCTCAATGGCGCCGCACAAATATGGTTCTCTCAAATACAAGGCGAACGCAAAAATCTCCAATGGGATGAGTTCAAAACCGCCTGTATACTCAGCTTTGGTCCCGCGATCCGCGGAAATCCCCTAGGCGATTTAATCGCTCTCCGACAAACGGCCGCACTAGAAGACTACATCGACCGCTTTCAACTTCTGCTCGCAAGAGCAGCAACGTGCCGTCTGGACCAGCAGGTATCGATATTTACAGCAGGCCTCCACGAACGTCTCCGTTTGGACGTCGAGTTCCAAGATCCCCAAGACCTCACGACCGCCATGAGCATCGCAAGGACTTGCGAGCGCCGCATACTTTTGGACCGCCAACACCACGCACGCCGAGATTATGCACACCCCTTCCGCGGGGGTAGTCAGCATCCTCCACCAACTCCGCCGGCAAAACCAAATGAACCATCCAAACAACCCTTCCGGCGTCGTCTTTCCAACGCCGAGATAATCGAACGACGCGCAAAAGGACTTTGTTTTAACTGCGAAGAGCAGTTTGGGCCGGGCCACCGCTGCAAACGTCTCTTCTGGATTGAGGTGGATGACCCCTCCGATGACGACACCGAGGACCCCGACTCCGAGACACCAGAAATCTCCGTTCATGCAATCGCCGGCCCACATGGGGGCCACATGCTACAACTTCCAGTCCACGTGGCAAACACCACCTTGGCGGCTTTATTGGACTCCGGTAGCACACACAACTTCATCCGCCACAAGACAGCAAGCACCTTACATCTTCCAATCACAACTCGCAACTCGCTCCAGGTTTCGGTGGCCAATGGTCATAGCATGGCGTGTCCCGGCCTTTGCAGGCGGGTACCGCTAACAATACACGATCGCAAGTTTGAAATAGATCTCTTGGTGGTCGACCTCGACGGCTTCGATATTGTCTTAGGGGTACGATGGCTGCGTACCTTGGGACCCATCACATGGGATTTCAACAACCTTACCATGCAGTGGTATAACGGAGCAACGAGGGTTGAATGGCAATGTCTTCCCCCAACAACAACGCCGCGGGCTTTCCTCATTCATGGATCGGAACCACCGGGCGACACCCATTCCGATAGCCACACCGAGCTCCAGCGTTTACTCAAGGAGTTCGCCGACACCTTCACCATTCTGGAGCAACTACCGCCCCACCGACTCCAAGATCATCGCATTTGTCTTCTCCCAGGAGCACCACCGGGCGTGGTCCGCCCCTACCGTTACCCGTTCCTCCAAAAAGATGAAATAGAGCGACAGTGCTCTACCATACTCCAACAAGGCCTGATACGGCGGAGTGTCTCCCCCTTCTCCTCCCCAGCTCTTCTGGTCCGCAAGAAAGACAATACCTGGCGTTTCTGCGTCGACTATCGTGAACTCAACGCCAACACAGTCAAGGACAAATTCCCGATTCCGGTGGTCGAGGAGCTTCTCGACGAGTTACATGGTGCACGTCATTTCTCCAAGCTCGACCTGTACTCCGGATATCATCAGGTGCGCATGGCAATCGAGGACGTCGAGAAAACCGCCTTTCGGACGCACCACGGGCATTTTGAGTTTCTGGTCATGCCCTTCGGCCTGACTAACGCGCCATCCACATTTCAATCACTCATGAACGAGGTATTTCAATCCGTCCTCCGAAAATTTGTACTTGTTTTCTTTGACGATATTTTGATCTATAGCAAGTCTCGGGCGGAACATCTCATTCACGTACGTGAAGTCCTCAACATACTCCGCCTTCACCGCCTCGTCCTCAAAGAATCGAAGTGTTCCTTCGGGCAACCTAGCGTCGCCTATCTCGGCCACGTAATACATGAACACGGCGTATCCGCCGACCCGGAGAAACTACAGGGAATCGCAGCTTGGCCAACTCCCCGATCGCAACACGATATCCGAGCCTTCCTCGGCCTGACGGGGTACTACAGGCGCTTCATCCGCGGTTATAGCCACATAGGCGAGCCCCTCCTGGCGCGCCTTCGACACAAGGACTTTCAGTGGGAAGACACCGAGCAACGGGCGTTCGAAGCCCTCCAAACCGCCCTGGTCTCGGCCCCCGTTCTACAACTTCCGGACTTCAGCACAATTTTTATCATCGAGTGCGATGCTTCCGCCCTGGGATGCGGTGCCGTCCTACAGCAACAAGGGCACCCCATCGCCTATTACAGTCGTCGCACCGCGCTACACCACCGTAAGTTGCCAGCATATGAATTGGAGCTCATTGGCCTAGCGAAGGCCGTACAACATTGGCGGCCCTACCTATGGGGGCGTTCCTTCATAGTCCGCACAGATCACTATAGTTTGAAATATCTTTTGGAGCAAAGATTAACCACAATACCGCAACAACGGTGGGTGAGCAAATTACTGGGTTTTTGATTTTACGGTCGAATACAAGGCAGGAGCTCTCAACAAAGCCGCGGACGCCCTCTCACGCCGACATCCAGAGGACACCATCACTATTTGTGCCATCTCACGGCCGACCGTCCCCTTGAAAGATCACATCCGGGCCGACAACGCCAATTCACCACACCTCACCGAGCTCATGCTCCGGGCGCAAGAGGGCCTACTACCGCCAACATGGAAGGAGCACGACGGTCTCATTCTCTACAAAAACCGCATTTACTTGAGCCCCACATCCCCCCACATCCCAACCATAGTGCGAGAGGCGCACGATCAAGCTCATGAAGGGGTCCACAAAACCCTCCACCGCATTAGAGCCACCTTCTATTGGAAGGGACTTCGCCGCTATGTCCAACAATTTATCGCACAATGCGCCATTTGCCAACAACATAAAGCGGTGAACTTACTACCAGCGGGGCTTCTTCAACCGTTACCCGTGCCAACCCAAATTTGGGCCGATATTTCCATGGATTTCATCGAAGGACTTCCACGCAGCAAGGGCAAAACAATCTTGATGGTAATAGTGGACAGATTTTCAAAGGGGGCTCATTTCCTACCACTTGTCCGTCCACTTATAGCCGAACGGGTGGCTCAAATATTCTTCACCGAAATCTTCCGACTACATGGCTTGCCGGATAGCATTGTCTCCGACCGCGACAAAACCTTCACCAGTCGATTTTGGAAGGAACTCTTCACCCTCAGCGGCACAACACTGCAATTCTCCTCCGCATACCATCCGCAATCCGACGGCCAAACAGAAGTGGTCAACCGAACCGTGGAAATGTACCTCCGTTGTTTAGCAGGCGCACACCCAAAAACATGGGTAACGTGGCTTCCGTGGGCTGAATACTGCTACAACACGTCCTATCACTCGGCCCTCAAAACAACACCCTTTCGGCTAATCTATGGGCGCGACCCACCCAAACTCATCTCTTACCAACAGGGCCAAGCCACCATAACCGCCGTGGACCAACAACTACGTGACCGGGATCATATGCTCGCCACCGCCCGCAAACACCTTCTGCAAGCTCAAAACCGCATGGAGACAACATACAACCGCGGACATCGCGATGTATCATATGCAATCGGCGAATGGGTGTGGCTCAAGCGCCGACCATATCGCCAAACTACGCTCCAGCACGCCATCACCGACAACAAATTGGGACCACGATTCTACGGCCCGTTCCAAATAACCAAAAGGATTGGCGAAGTGGCTTATCGTCTCCACCTACCCACCGGGGCGCGCATCCATGACGTGTTTCAACTCAAACGCTTCATCGGCGAACCTCCGCAACACCAATCGCGGACCTTCCAACACAGCTTGAGGACAAGCTGTCTTCCGACGAGGAAGGAGATGTTACGGTACCAATACCGCCCGGCGACAGCAGCCCGATACCGCCCGGCGACAGCAGCTCGATACCGCCCGGCGACAGCAGCCCGATACCGCCCGGCGACAGCGACGGGATTCCGGAAGATCTTCTTTGGGGGCGGGTCTACCAGCGCCGCAATTCCACCTCGGGACCACGAGCAATTCCATAAAGATATTCTGCCTATTCTAGCCTCTCTATATATGGCTATAGCTTTTAAATCCTTTTAATTATTATGCCTAATTATTATGCCTATTCTAACCTAATTAAATATGGTTAGATTTGTATCTTTATTTGTCCCGTTGTTTAAGGCCCAAACGGGGGGTCAGCTCTCATGTGAGAACTCTATTTATATGTGGAGTCTGGTACCAAGGAATTTAAGCAGAAATAATATTAATCTCTTTCTCTCATCAAGCTCTCTCTCTATCTCTCCCCTACTTCTCCAATTCCCGCCTGCAACCACGCCTCCACCATCCCCCTTCGAACCCATCCTGGAGGATTCAACCTCCAACCGTCCATTCACTCGTCGGCAAGCCGCGGCACGCAACACTAACATCGGTCCAATAACACTCATGGCTAACATCTACTTCGACAAACTAGCCACTTGGCAAGCCAGGTCATGTGTTTTAAAACTCAATTCCATGGGATCTCTATCCTACTCTATGAACTTTTGTAGTCTCTCTTTGTTTTTACCATGCACTAAGAATTAGTGCTCAAATACCACTTTGATATGTATGCAATGCCGCATTCTTTGATTAATTGATTTAGAACAAAGCTGTTTAACTAAACAATATGAGAGAGACTTCGAAACTTATGGAAAGAGAAGACTCTGATTAAGAAACAAATAGATCGAACTACCACTTGAAAAGTTTCCTAATGAGCTCCCACTCTACCTTCAACCTCTATGACGTCATGTAGCCTTGTTGGGGTTTACTTTTGAACAAAGTCAAAGTTTCCCGACAGTGGTGGAAGGAGGGGACAGCGGCCGCAACACTGACTGCGGCAGTGAAAGCCCGCTATGAGAGAGGCTCAATGAAAGGTTTTCAAAAACCTTAATGAGAGCCTCAAGTGCGTTTGCTTAAAACAGCCTTATAAAAAGGAGAAAATCCCGACTTCGCTGGTCCTAATCCTGGCCAACTGGTATCAGATTTTTTTGGTTTTTTGGCGGAATGCACCCCCGAATATCAGGCGATTGGCAAAATGCACCCTAGATTTTTAAATATGGCGGAATGCACCCCCGAATATCTTTCTTTTGGCGGAATGCACCCCCATTAAGGGTATTTTGGTCGGTTGATATTATTATTAGGTTTTACTTTTGGATTCCCCTTTCAAATAGCACAATCACTCTTTTTCCTTACCCGCGGCGCGACTTCCGCCCGATCGTGTGTGCCTCCTCCAACGAGCGGCAGCCCTTCTCCACATAGAGTGGGGAGGCCGAGCGAGAGAGTGGAGAGGGAGAGCGATCGAGAGGAGATATTGAGCTCGGTGCTCGGGCGAGGCGGCGACGGAGTGAGCGGCAGTGACCCGCGTCGTGCAATTTCAGTCGATCGGTTGTTTACGCAGCCCAGGTCGGCGTCGTTCGGAGAGGGGCTCTAAGGAGCAGAGTACGGTGGCGGCACGAGGAAGTGCTTCGGCCTTGACTGCAAGGATACCAAGCAAATAAATATGATTCTAAGGGTTCTCAAGTGGGTATTCTCTTTTCTTGCACAATAACGTTTTCCCTTCATCTAAACCGATGATATATTGATTGGGTTTTCCCCCACCTTCGCTTCGCTGTCATTGTGGAGGAAGCAGTTCCCCAATCTCTCGTCAACTGCAATCCGCCGATCTCCCGTCAACTGTAGAGAGAGGAAGCAGTTCCCCAGGTTGCCCGATCTCCCGCCAGCAACTGTGCGTGACTCTGTGGCATTTAATCCAAGGCAGGTATAACATTTACACAGATTTTATGTAGATTAGGGTTTCACCTTACTTGTTCTTGCTTGAGTTTTTTTTTTTTTTGTAAATCATAGAATGTCAAACATGGATTGGGATAAAATGTTGGTTGAAGAAGGAGATTTAAATGTCTCAAAAAGTAGTAGTGATTCAAGTTGTAGTGATGATAATGATTCGTCATTTTTCGATGAGTTTGTGGAGAGTGACTTTGAATTAGATGATGTTATGTTTGATGAGAATGTTGATCACGAAATTGAAATTGTTGGCAAAAGAGATGAACAACAATCAAACCCGAGTATGAAACAAAGAATACAAATTAGAGAGTACGATAGTCACATTTCATCAACAACCAAAGTTTCTCAGATTTAAGTTTATCAAGGCAATGCAAATGAATTTGAGTTTGAGTTTAAAGTAGGATTGTGTTTCGATAGTGCTAATGATTTTAGAGAAGCAGTGAGAGTATGTGCTACTACGCAAGGGAAACCCGTAAAGTTCACCAAAAATTGTAGTGATAAGATTCAGGTAACTTGCGAGTGTGGATGGATTTTATTTGCCTCTTTCATATCTAAGAGTGGGAGAACATTCCAAGTCAAAACAATTAAAGGAGAGCATACTTGTTGTAGGGTATTATCATCGAAATAGTGGAAGACAAAGTTTCTTGCTAGTAAGTACGAACAACATATTAGAAGCAACCCAGAATGGTCAGCAAGTTCGATGCAAGAGATAATGCAAATGGAGAATAAAACAGCTCTTAGCATTTGGAAAATGTATAGAGTAAAACAACAAGCAAATAAATTGAAGGCTTGTAAATGTCTACAACTTAAAGATTTGTTATGGAGGGCTGCATTTGCTACAAGAATTGTTGATTTCAACAATGAAATGGATAAATTGAAGGCTTGTGATGTGAAGGCTTATGAATGGGTGAAAGACAGACATGAAAGGCATTGGGCAAAGTCTCATTCAGTACTTGGTCAAAATGTGATATGCTGCTTAATAATTATTGTGAGGCATTCAATAAAGTTATTTTAAGGGCTAGAGATAAGCCCATAATAACCATGTTGAAAACTATCTGAGTGATTCTAATGAAGAGGCTCCACACTCAAAGGGACAGGGTTCTTAAATTCAGTGGAGATGTGTGCCCTTCTATTCAGAAAATTTTGGAAAATGATAAAAAAAATGCACAAGGAAAATCTTTTTAAATATGCGGGTGTCGCAGAAAAATTTTGCATTTGGATGGTGGCTACACAAATCGAATGACTACTACAAATGATTTTTATTTGACACACATTTTGTAATTTTATGTGGGTGATATGCTCAAGGCATGTACTTTAATGTATTTGGATGGTGTTTTGAAGAAAAAAGCATTGTGTATGCTTTGTTATGATTTTGATTTGTGACCAAAATACCTAACAAGGACAACAAATTTATTAAAGCCTAACAATGACTTCATGCGATACATTCGATTAAAACGATGACATTAAAATAAGCACAACGAATTAGATGATGTCGCTTCAAAAAATGGTTTAATTACAGTGTAAATAACGTTAAATCATTACGTTACAGGTGAAGAAATTACTAAAATTCTGACAAAACAACATATTTTCGGTGAAATGAGGGCCCAGCACAGCGCATTAAATGATGTCGCTTTGAAAAACGATTAGATTACAGTGCAAATAACGTTAAATCATTATATTACAAGTGAAGAAATTGCTGAAATTCTGCCAATACAGTATATTTCCGGTCAAATGAGAGCCCAAGACTAAAATACACCTAATAAAAGAGCTCGGGGTGCATTCCGCCAAAAGAAAGGTATTCGGGGGGCATTCCGCCATATTTAAAAATCTGGGGTGCATTTTGTCAATCGACTGATAATCAGGGATGCATTCCGCCAAAAAACCGATTTTTTTAATTTAATTTCTCATGTGGACTTTTGATGATCTCCTCTTCAATCTCAACATTATTAAACGATTGACAGCATCTTTGGGATCATGACTACTGTGTGGTCGTGATCAACCACGAACTGATCCTATGATCTTTCATGATTCGAGCATCAATGATCTTCACGAGGTATGGATGAGATGGTAGTTCTTCTAGCTCCTCTGTCTCTCGACCGCATCAAAATTCATCTCAATTATTAATCGGTGCTATTCGAGTGTGTTCACCGATGCAAATCTAAGCATAAGGCTTCGTTTGGCGTGGTGGTGGCGGTCGTAAACGCGGTGGTCATGAACCGTCATTCGTGAACGCTCGACCTCACCTTACAAAATTCATTCATTTTATGCTCAAAACTAGTTTATTTTCTTTATAGCGGTCATAAACTGTCTTGTCAAACATACATTCTATGATAATGTCTTTTTTGACCAAACTCACCGGATCAAATAAGTCGCGCCAAACAAAAGCCTAAGCCATCGTCACGCCATCCATCACCGCCAGGAGTGTATGAATAACTCTAAACGGCACTCAACTAATAAGCATTCCCAATACTAGTTTCTTCCTGCCAGCCACCAACTAACAGTACATTAAGAGAATCCACCGCCCCAGGATTCAGACTTCGCCATTCTCGACAGGCGTTCCAAACACGTTAAATAGAATAAAAGTAGGTTGAGATGGAAGAACCTCGAAAATTGCTCGAAATCCGTAGCTTTAAAAATGCAACTTCATGTTCTTTCGTCGAATTGAGTTCCCGGAGCATCTCCACTCCGAGGTTCCTTTCAAAGAATGCGTCGCCCTGGAGCTGTGGACTGTGGAACAACATCCGATGCAAAGAAAAAAATTTGCTTCGTTGTCGGGACGGAGAGCGATTCCTTTGCACCCCATCTGGCAGATCGCCAACCGAAATCTGTAATCTAATTGGATTATGGTGGTAATGAGCACGAGAAATTAGGGCTAGGGTTTAAGCGTGCTCGGTAACTGTGACTGGATTAGGGATTTTTAAGGTTTCGAACGGGAAGCCGGTTTCGCGCCATCTGATAATTAGAGAAAAAAATGATATTATAATTAGATTTATTTAGGGTGGTGTTATGAGCACACCATTAAACAAAAGAAAAACAACTTAAAAAAAATCTCTCTATTTCTAATCCCGCTAAGGACAGCCCAGCCCGATCGAAGTAAAACTTTTCTTCCTCTCCTTCCTCGTCATCTCCTGCTCGTCGAACAATCCTGACAAGTCCAGCCAATAGGCAGAAATGAAAGCCACGGACACACTCGTTGTTACACGCAGAACCACACATCAACAAAGATAGCCACATAACGATTTGTGGGCAAAGGATAAGTCATAGAAGCGTCGAGAGAGATCTAGAGATAACAAACGACCAAACCTCCTGATCGTGAGCAGAAATGACGGTTCCAGAATATCCTCTCCTTCAATTACTACTTGATTCAACAATGACTTCTGCAAAACACTTTGCACATAGAGTCAAACCTACCCGACAATGGGCAGAGCGAGGATGCATGGTGATGTCCGCACACTGGAAATGTTCCGCATCCACAAGTAGTGTGAGGATGTTGATGTCGAAGGGTTGTTATTATATTGATTCAACTTCGATCCGCCTGTACATTTCGGACAGATTGGATTCATTGAAGGGGAGAGATCCGACGAAGAGTATGACGCAGCAGGACATGTAGATCTTCGAGCGGGTGGCGAGGACTTCGTCGTGCATGCGGTGTGCCTTGTTTTGTCCTCCATGGAGAAATATTGTAGCATTTCGGTGTGTCCATAGCAAAATTGGGTTGCAGTTAAAATTTGGCTGCACATAGCGCATTTCTTGATGTTTTCGTAACACCGCGTTTTATTTATACTCCATAGTCTATATTATAAAAGGACAGCCCGATGCAGAAAGCATCCCGGCACAGCGACGGTACGAGAAAAGGTCTCATCACAAGGGTGAAATATAGACAAATCTTACCTACATTTTTTTGCAAATGGCTAAGTGCAATTTAATTTAAATATAATATCAGGTTTTAACTAATATTTCAGTAAAAAAAATTATTGCATGCATTTATAATTAATATACACTATAACTAATATTAGTTTTTATTTACAACATCTGCCTAAATTAGAAATTAAAAAAATATATATGCTTTTGCACCTCCGGTGGATCGTTGATCTGGCAGTCGGGCTGAATTACTATCTTCTTGTGCGCTCTGGCCCACTCGGTATTTCTGGAAAAGGTGGTGATAAAATGCGCTTTTGCACTTTACGCTGAAGTGCACTGACCCGATGGTCCGTATAGATCAGTGTAATGCACTATAAAATATGTGCACTTTAAGATGTGAGCACCGTTCAATCTTTAAAACCGCGCGCTTTTGTGCACTAATGAGATTTTTATTCACAAAATCACATTTTTCGACTTATTATAAAATAATTTTATCAAAAAAATCATAAAATATTAATGTTCGTAGTTTTACGCTAACTTTAAGTATCATATTACCCATATTTTGATTATAACTGGAAAATTACTACCGTAAAATTATGCATTACGATCGTAAAATGAGAACGTAAATGAGTGAATGTGTGACGCACCAGCAAAATTCCCTTAAGAGAAATAGGGGGGGAGAGAGAGAGATCTAGAGAGAGATACCTTAAATACCATGCTAATTAATTAGTAAGGCTGCAAGGTTACCTTCAGCAGCAGAAGCCATAATGCATGGCTTCTTCTTCTTCCTCTCCCTCTCTTTCGGGTCTCTACAAAATTCTGATTGCCGAATTTAAAGCCATCGAGCCGCTGATTTATACGTAGTGGAGACGATAAAGAAGGAGGGTGATGATAAAAAGATATATAAGTTGGCCCACGTAGGACATCCATTAATAGAGCATCACCAATCTCTCTCTCCTCTCTCTCTCTAGATCACTCTAGGGCTCTCTTTGAGAACCCGGCCGAGGAGGAGAGAGAAAATGACCGTTCGCAACAGTCGATTGGTGCTCCGCAGGCCAACGACAAAACGCCCGGTTTGCCCTCTTTAATTTCACGCCGGCCGTCCTCGAAGGGAGCTCAAGAGAAGCATACCAAACACTTTCACGCCGGTTCAACCCCGCCGGAACGGCGTCCCGCGGGTTCTCAAACACACAGCCTAGATCACTTTCGACCAGGAGTCTGATGATGCTCAATTGGCCTGCCATGATCAGGTGCATGGGTTAAACTGTAAACCTCACGAGGATTTGCATAAATATGTATATATATTGAAAAAATGTTAACACGAAAGTTGTAGATCTAGTTTTTAGTTACAAAATGCATATATTATTTGTTTAATTTTGACATGTACTCTGGAAGAACGAGCTTTGTACATGCATTTTTAAGAAAAGTGTTCAACAATAAAGTTGTAGATCTCGACAAAATCTACAATTTTCGTGTTGAACACTTTTCCTAAAAATGCATGTACAAAACGTATTTTCAAAAGGCGCGTAATAATTCATAGAAATTGGTGTGTGAATAGCCAAAACTGAAGTGCTTATAACAATTGCTTGTATATATTTTGGAATGTAATTTTCCGTGGTACTATATATGTACCTGGCTTATAATTATTAGGTGAAGTGAATGCGAAGATAATGGAGAAAATAATTGGAAAAGGTATACGAAAAAGTAGCAAATTAATATTTATGGGCTATATATATATGCTCTGATTAATTTGGTAAATGTTTTTCGGCTAAGTGCCTCTCAATTAGCTTTAGGGCAATGTTATAAGCAGTCTTATAATGGCTAAACGCAGTCAACTGATATTCGGAGACCAATAAATTTAAGGTTCCGTTCGTTTGGTAGGTTTTATATGAAGGAATTGGTTTTAGGCAATCTAATTTCATTCACAAGCGTTCGCTTGGTCTTTTATTGGAGGGAATCGGTTTTCCTTCAAAACCTACCGCGTTGGATCCATTAAAAAAATAGCCTAGGGTGAAAACCTTCTCATTTGGGTCGGTTTTGAGAGAAAATCCGATTTTTTTCTCTCATAATGTAATTGATGGGTTCCCCCTCTACTTATGGAAAAGACCGTAACCACCGCACACCGGATCCCATCCCCGCACGTCAAATCTCATTACCGCACACCGGATCCCGAAACCACCGCACGCCGAATCCCACCTTCGCGCACCGGATCCCACTCCCGCGCATCGGATCCAAACCACCACGCGCCGATCCAAACCACCTCGCGCGGGATCCCAACCGCCCCGCGCGGGATCCCAACCGCCCCGCGCGGGATCGCAACCGCCACCAACCGCCGTCGGCCGACCGCCGCCAACCACCGGCCGACCACCGCCGGCCGGCACCGCCGACCGCCGGCCGGTCGCCGCCAGCCAGCCGCCGCCGGCCGGCCGCCCCCGGACGCCGCCGCCGTCGCCCCCTCCATGGCCGGCGGCCCCGACCGGCCACCCCCCGGCGGCCGGCCACCCATGGTCGGCCCCTCGCATCGCCGCCCTTCGCTCTCCACCGTCGGATCCCTCCAGGCCCTCACGGCCCTCCGATCATCTCGCGCAATCTCGGCTCTCCGTTTGGTGGTTATCCGCGATAACCACCGTAACCACCGTAACTTCCACCCCCCAAGCCTATAAATAGACCCTCAAGGGTCTTCATTTGGAGGGCTCATTCTCTCCTTCTCTCTCTCTCTCTTCATTTCCTCCTCTCCCCAGAGCTTCTCTCTCTACACTCCGCCACTTCATTTTTACTAACTGACAGGTTCCTCCTACGAACGCCTCTCACCGGAGAAGAAGTGTTGCGTCATTCAAGGCGAGTACCCCGAACTCGAACAGCAAAGCCAAGGTGCTCCGCGAAGTGCTCTCCCAGCCAGTGCACAGCCGCACCAGACGCGCAGCAGGGCGCTCAACTCCTAAGTGGTGGCCTGTCACCCACGGAGTTTTCTCTCTCTCTCTCTCCCATAACTGTAACGAGGCGCGGCCTGTCGCCCTCGCATTCACCAAGAAAGCACTGTAACAGCATAACATAGTGGATTTCGGCCAGCCCCGCCCTGGCCACGTGGTTTTTCACCCTTTTGAGGGTTTTCCACGCTAAAGTTCTGTGTACCATTTTCAGCATTTACTTTCTGCAACATTCTGACTGTGTGCGCGCTCGACCGCCCGGGCTAAGACGGACCGAATCGAAACCGGTCTACCGAGGGCGTTGGGAAGCCGCAACAGTAATGATTACTATTTTATCAGCATTATTTGATAATGATTACTGTTTTAGCAAATTTAAATATTTTTTTTCGATTTAAGGATATTAATTATCCATGATTAAAAATCTCGCAAAAATCTGTGTCTAAAAATCATTCTACAGCCAAACAGAAAAATTGACAGTTTTCAATTCCTGCGCTTGAAAACCATCCTGCAAACGAACACAAGAATTGAGTTTGGCTCAAAACCGAAACCTTTGAGTTTTTGGATTTAGACCAAAACCAATTCTTTTCAATCAAAACCTACGAAACGAACGGAGTCTAAGTATTTTTAGGACTGCGAATAGCTTTTTAAGTGTTTTAACACTGTGAATAATTGTCGTTCGACTGATAATAACATCGCCCTTTTCTTAAGTGGACGTTATCTTGTATGTGCGCTTTTGAAATTTTATTACAGTAGTTTTTCCAGCGGCACGGGAAAGTCCGACGACAGTATGCTTGGTTTTGTTTCAGCTGAGGCATGAAACAACATTTATATTCATGTGTATGCATATATTTGGGTAGGACGACAATATATTAGCTGAATATTTGGTCGACTTCGAGAAAAGTTATTGGAGCGTGTTTTCATTATTATACAACTCATATTCATCGAGGTAGCCCAGACTCACTTGTGGGCCCTCTTACCTCCAAGAAGTGACCATCAACCCAAAGAGGCGAGAACAAGAAAGCTGAGCAAGGTAACTCGAGCTCTCACCAAAACTACCGACGAGCTCATCAGTCTAGAAGAAGAGACCTCGTCTGTGTTATCGGCGAGACCCCAGTGAGAACTCGCTTCTTCAGCGAGTATACCGTCATGCTTCTCGCATCCGGGCTCAGCGAGCGAGACCTCGGCATGAAGGCGACCTCGCCAAAAGACGCCAACAAGCAACCGCAGCAATAATGTCTGATCACCCGCATCTTCATCTATATAACATTGATATGATAGATTAAAAAAAATTTAACCGTAGATGACAAAATTATAGTAAGCCCATGATTTTTTTTACATTTGTTTATGATATACTAATGGTTATTTACAGTAACTTTCCCTCGAAATTTGCAAAATTACAACTTGCACCTCTCTAATTTTCGAAATTACAATTACCCCCTAAATGGTTACATTTCACAACACTTGCATAAAAAGAGCCCCCCTGAAGAATCACTACAAGTGGGCACTTTTGTGCATGAATGTTTTGAAATGTAAACGTTGAGAGGGAGGTTTTTGTAAATTCGAAAGTTAGAGGGGTGCAAATTGTAATTACGCAAACTTTGAGGAGAAGTCGTCCTAAATAGCCCTAGGAATGCATTAGTAATATATACAACAACAACAACAACAGAACCCATATAGTCCCCAAGCATTAGTAATATATATAAGCACAAATTCTTGCCGTGTGCTACAATGATAGTATCTCAAACTACGTGACAACAAATAATCTCCGCAGCACTATACAAAGACGGCATGCACGATCCGTCCCCATGCACTGATGTGCGCACGTGCTTTGTGTAAGAAAATGGAAAGAAAGAAATGCAATTGTGCATTGTATTCTCTTCTAATTTCCGCTTCCTTTAATTATATGTTTCTCTTCTTTATTCACAACATAAGTTTCATCTGGTTAGGGTCTGTTTGTTTTGGCGGTGTGAGTTGGATCTGTGGGAATGTGAGTGCTGGCATTAATGAAGCGGTAGGGAATGGAGGTGGAAGCTGCATCCTCGTAAAAATGACATAATGACATTTTTGGACTTGAGACTCGCAATTAACTTGAGGTTTTCAGATTCACGATCAGCATACTCAATCGAGTTATGGGTTAAAAAAACTGAAGCTATTGATTTTTCGCTAAAAACTTATTTTTCGCTAAAACTGGATCTAGGCACATGCCTGGTGTGCTTCCACACAAAGTTCCGCCCCCTGGCGCTCCTTGTGCATGATACTCGATGATGTTGAAGGAAATCACTGTGTCTCAGCTCACTAATAACAATCAATCCCAACGACTCGTGAGTGGAAGCCAACAGAATGTGTACGCAATGAGAGAAGCAGCGGCGGTGACAATAATGACGATCATTATCATTTTTTAAAAATAATACCTCTGATAAAGATTTTTAAAATTGATATTGATAGGCCTAACAATGTTTAAAGGAAAGCCATGATAAATAAATATTTATTTTATATACTTTACTTATCACTTATCAGGGTTAAATAATATTTAAATTATATATAATATATATATATATATATATATTATGACGAAGTTCCTAACAGCTAACACTATCATGAATGCTGATCAGTATCATTGTTTATTTGAAAGTGATTCCCGCAGAAATTAGGTATGCGTCACGTGCCAGTTTTCTATTAGTAGGGTGGCGCGTGAAATCCCTGGGGCATCGTCCGCATGCGGAGACTTTATCGGACCGGCAAAGCTGAATGCTCGCATGCGGTGTCCTGCAGGCACATCTTATTACAAATCCTGTGCTGCCTACGTATCAATATTTTATTGGCCGTCGTTTCGCTCTGTGGGGGCCACGGGAACAAAGTGGTTTCTCGCATAGAGGAGGTAAGTATCCATTTGATAATTTTAATTTCAGTATATAATATAATTAGAAGAAAAAAAATTTAAAAAGGATAATATTAGGCAATTGTTATTAGCACACGAGTTTTGGCTATTCGCACATCAATTTCTATGAGTTATTGCGCGCCTTTTGAAAATACGTCTTGTACATGCATTTTTAGGAAAAGTTTTCAACACAAAAGTTGTAGATCTCGTCGAGATCTACAACTTTTGTGTTGAAAACTTTTCCTAAAAATGCATGCACAAGACATATTTTAAAAAAAAAACGTCAAAAATTTGATGTAGTTACGATCAGGGCGGCAATACGCGTTGTGCTTGCATTTTTAGGAAAAGTGTTCAACACTAAAGTTGTAGACCTCGACAAGATCTACAATTTTTGTGTTGAACACTTTTCCCAAAAATGCTTGGACAGGATGTATTTTCAAAAGACGCATAATAACTCATAGAAATTGGTGTGCGAATAGCCAAAACTGGTGTGCCAATAACAATTGACTAATATAATCCATAGATCAATATTAACTATATTTAAATTTTCATTATATGCAGATAATAATTGTTAAATGTGGACGGTCCGAATAGCGGAGCGCCTTCTGGAGAGTGTAGCATCTTAGCGCGCTCAGAAGAGCAGAGTGCGGGCGCGCGTTGGAGAATGATGCCTGGGCGGGCGCTGCGCAGGGGCCGCCCTATAGAATCGTGTTGGGGCGCACGCTCAGGAGTGCGGTGCACGAAGATGCTAGCGGCCATTCGTCGGAGGATTATCATTATATGCTCAAGAACGTAAAATCCGCACCCTACCTCCAATAACTGACCCTCTCAAATAAAGCAGGATGTGTCCACTTGTATAGATATCAGGATAGATGCAAAAGATATTTCACCAATCTAATTATTCGACGTACGAGTAGAAATGTTTGGTTCACCCGAGTAGGGGCGGGCGGAGGCCGCCTCGCAAGATAAATGAAATTGCTCGGGACTTGATGAAATTTTCGTAGAAGTTTTATCTCGTCACCGCGAGCCAACCAGTGGTGACAGTTTCTCGACCTGAGATCAAAAGCACCAACAATCGTCGGGAAAGAGTTATTAGGGTGAAATGACGGCCACCCCGTCAAAACTTCCTCCAAAATTTTTAAGGGCCCGTTCTTTTGGACAGAGTTGGAATTTAATATTGGAATTCGATATTAGGATTCGATATTCAAAATTGGAATTGGTTTAATTCCAATTTCTGCGTTTGCCTAATAAACAATATTGATAAATATTTTAGAATTAATTAATTTTTTGTTCGTTTGTTAAATAAGATTCAATCTAAGAAATAAAAAATATTATAAATAAACTAATATTTTTCTACATATATAATAAAAAAATGCGCCTGCTGAAAATAAATGCGCGCCCGGGCGAAATACATATACGCTTGCCTGAACGGCAATATGCGCGCCCGGGCGACAAACCGCGCGCCCGGGCGAAAAACGCGCGACCGGCTGAAAACGCCCGCCTGTGCAAACCACCGTTATTCGACGGGTTTTACCAAATGCATATCCGCGCTCTTATTCGACGGGTTTCATTTTCGCGAAAACCACTGTTTACCTTCTCTTTCGCGATAGACGGCGCTTCTGCCATTTTTGCCGGACTCATGTGTACTGCCCATCTTCCGCCTTCGCAACAGCGCCACTCTGCAAGTATCGCCGGCCTCCCGAACCACTGCTCATCTTCCTCTTTCGCGATCCCGAACAGTGCTCAACTTCCTCTTGTGTGATCCCGAACCAGTGCACTTCTAACCGCTGCTCATCTTCCTCTTTCGCGCTTCTAAAAGTATAGCAGAAGATATAGTCGATTTTGTTTTAACTTGAAATTTTTTTCATTTGTTTGCGGAGATTTTTTTTTTTAAACTGTAGTGCGGATAATAAATAGTTGCGGATAGCCAATACTGTAGTGTGTATATCAACGGCCTATATTTATAAATTTAAAGAAGTTTCATCTTACCATAATTAATATTAAGAAAATACAACGAAGCGGTATTAGAAAGAGGCGACACTAGAAATACGACCAAGTGGTACTAGAAAGAGACGGTGTTAACCGTTCACGAGGGTACTTGACTAACAGTAGCAAACTAGCTTGTCCCTAGTTTGAGTCCCCGACCTAGCATAACATTTTTTTGGGAGGTGAAATTATTTCTATAAACTCATGGATATGCGACGAGACATTCTCGTTATAGCTTGTGGTTTATTTTTATAGGTAGTTCGGACCCATGAGCTCTCTTGTTTGTCTCGTGTTTGTGCTTGCTAAATCGGAGGCAAGTAGTGTTCGACCATTTCTCGGTCCGAATTTTGTTAGTCGGGTTCTCGGCTCCACGTGTCATCACACAGTGTTCTCATATGCTGAAGCATTTTTATTTGGAGGTTTTTATGTGCAGCAAGCCAAATTTCAGCTACGTGCAAACCCGGTTAAGTGCAAACCAAATTAAAAAATCATAAGGACATGTGAACCCGTAAATGGGCGGTCTGCTCAAAGTTTTTTTCAAATCACGATTTGCACATAGCCAAAACTGATTTTCACATTGTTTTTTTTTCTTTTATTTTTGTACATCACTTTTTTTTTTGTTCTTATTTTTTATGATCAGGATAAAATGAAAATTAATTGTGATTAAAAGTGAAAATTTCAAACTAAAAAATATGAAAACAAAATTTATAGAGGGGAAATTTTAATAGGAGAGAGGAGGCATGTACCCTAACGGTAACGGGTCTAAGTGATAGGAGCCACATGGCCAACACTGGACCACGCGCGAGAGTGCATTGCATCTGGCCCAATCTGTGTACTGCTGCATGTAAGGGCGGAACTAGGGTTTTTGCTCAATCCGAGCACATATAATTATAAATTAAAATAACGCGTGAAAATATTTCATAATTTTTTTGCTCTTACAGTAACGCGACTACATGGAATCATAATGAAGTATAAACTATAAATTTCCAAAGAAATTACAAATAAAAAACAACATGTACGCAAAAATATTTAAAAATATAATATCATGTCGGTAAGTATTGATGCGGAAGAAGCATCAAACTTATAATAATTTACTCACAAGTTTGTTAAATATGTAAAAAATGTTCGTGCCTGCAAAAATAAGCAAAGAATGAAATTAACTAGAGCTAAAACACTACATTATCCTAAAAGGTGATTAAAACTTTTAAAATAAAAAGTATATTTTCATATCATTCAACAAGCCACTTTTCGCGGACACGTATTTTGAAAATGTATAGTGACAGTCTCATTACTATTAGTGTTCAGTAACATTTTTCTCAGTATAAACTATCATATCGTCATTTATCTATTCATCTCTCATTCTGCTCTAGAAATCAAGATGTGAATAAATACTGTCAACCTCAGAGCTCCTACTCAAGGGCGGACCCAAGTGTGGGCACGCTAGGGCACGTGCCCGAGCGTAAAATCGCGGAAAGTGCATTAGGAACAGTAGTTTTCGCGATTTCCGCTAGGGCAGCGAGCGGCGATCGGGCGATTTCCGCTGGGGCAGCGAGCGGGGCGAGCGGCGATCGGGCGCTGGTACTGGTACGCTTCTTCTTCTTCTTCTTCTTCAACAGATTTCTAGAGCTTGTTGCAATTCCCCTAAACTGAAATCTGTTTCAACAGATCCTGGATCTCCATGTGTTGAAACCAGCAACTGGTCTCTTGAGTTCGGACCCACTGGGGGTGTAGCCGATGCTTATTTCTCCTTCACTAGACTCTCTTGACGGTGGATGCTGGAAACGGAATAGACCCAAGGCTGAAGCGAGGAGGTCCCGCAACACACCCGGAAGATCTTAGAGAGCTTCCCCTCCCAAACCAAAGCTCAACCGGGCACCCTGGAGGGCACTGGCTGCCAACCAAAACTAGCCTAGAGGAGAGGATTCTCTCAAAATCGGATCTCCTCCAAGGTGCCCTTAAGGGTCTATTTATAGTTTTTCTTAGGCTGGTCTGCAAATAGCATGAATCCGCCTTTTAATTTTACTAAACGCACCCCAAATTGGTCTACGAATAGCCTAACTCCGCTGTTCTGAAGGGCTATATGCAGACCACAAGGGGTATTATGGTCATTTCCTCCTCACTGCCTTCTGGGCGAGTGGTCCGTGAGGGAACCACTCGCCGAGTTCCCGCTTGACTGGGCGAATGCTCAAGCCCCTGAGCGAATGGTCCGTGGAGGCACCACTCGTCAGGCTCCCTCTCGCCTGCAGCCTACCCCCACTAATCTGGAGATCATTTTTCCTGTCTCGGTACGGGCGAATGGTCTGGCTGACCCCTGTCCCATCAACTGACTCGAGGGACCCACTCGCCAAATACGGGTTGTACACAATCCCCGCTCTTTGCGAGTGGCTCGTCCACTCGGAAAGAACAGTCCAACCCCTTATTTGGTGAGTGCTTGTTGAGTGGACCCCGCAAGATTCTGTGGGTCCCACCGTTATCCTATATATATACATCCCGTGTCAGGTTTTTCTGGACCACTTCCACATTTCGGCTCAAGATTTCTTCTCTCTCTTGACCTTTCGCCACTTCCAATGTCTTCTCATAAGCCTTCCGCGAAACCCCTCTCGCAAGAGATGATCGAGCGCCTGGTCGCGGCCCAGGTTGCAACCGCCCCAAAAACTGCCAGATTCGCTCCATGGCTGACATCTAAGCGAGACCCGAGCGCCCCCTACGTCTCGCGGCGAGCCAAGACGATTCGGCTGAATCGTCAAAGAGGCGAGACTGTGGTTGAATCTCCAGCGCGCACTCCTGTTGACCTCGGGACCCAGGTATGGGAATTCCTCCCGCCTTACCTTTTAGTTCGGACCCTTATTCAAAAATTGCTTTGACCACTCGCAGGGGACCTCGGTGCCAGAGGACGACCACGTGGTCGTCTTGAATAGTGTCGCGGCGCCACCCCCCCCCGAGTCTGAGGGGCCTCCTCCAGATCTGGACCTGGCTCCTCCCCCTAACCCGGACCTGGCTCCTCCCCCTCCTCCGGGCGAGACCGTACTTCAGTCCAGTAAGTTTTGGAACCCTTCCGATTTACCTTTGAGATGGCTTGTTTCTGACCCTCAACTTTTCGCAGCCCTCAACCCTGACGTCTCGCTACGGGACACTATTCTTCCACCTTCCCCAACCCAGCGGAACCCTTCTGTTACAGCGAATGAACAGAGGGTCTACCCCGAGCGGGAGCCGGGTCAGCACCTCCGTGCTGAAGATAGCGCGAATCCCCCGGCGGATGATCAGGCTCCTCCTCCACCGCCTTTCCGCCCCGGAAAAGGGAAGGTTTTCCCCCCTTTCGCCGGGTTGCCCGGAGTACACCCCCATACTTCTCGCCCCTCAGGCCACAGGGTACCCGCCCCAGGTCAGGCCTCTATCTTGTCCTTGCCGCATTCGCTAACTTCATCGTACTGATCCTTTTATAATCTCATAGGGTATCGGGAGGTCTCCCCCCCTGAGTCCTACTATGAGGGGGAAGACGGGGTGCTCTCGCCCCTTCCCTCCCCAGGTGATCTCGCTGACTTCTTGGGTGACTCATCTGACCACGTGACCCTGAAGGAGCGAATCACGGAGATCTTTGGGAAGCTTATCCACCTCCAGCGAAATGCTGCCGGCCAGGTGGACGAGGAGAAGCTGGAGATCAAGCGCGAGCTGAAGGAACTCCGGAGGGACTACTCGCGGCTTCTCGCGACAGTGGAGCGACTGGGGGGCGAAGGTGGGGAGCTGTCGCCTGAAAGGCACGCGGCGAGAGCCCGGGACCAGCTCCAACTGGCTTCGAACGAGATCACCAACATGATGACATACTATCGTCAGCGAATGCCCCCAGAAGCCGGGTCGCGAAAGCGAGGTCGATGGGTTTGGGTGGAGTACTGACCCAGATGCCATAATTTCTTTCTTTTCCTACCCGCCTCGCCGCGGGTGTCGAACATTAATATTTGTCTGTAATAACTTTGTATATTATGATTCTGAGAATGCTCTATTTATCGCGATTTACTTTCCTCAGCCTATCTGATTGTCGCCGAATGATATGTTTTGCGAATGCTTTCCTGACCATTTTTGCTTCTTTCATAACCTGCCTAGGTATTACCGAATGATATGCTTTGCGAATGCTTTCCTAACCCTTCTCGCAAAGCCGTTGAGCGAATAGTCATAGGTCACTCGCCATTAATGGGCGAGAGAGATTTGGACCGGGTTTCGAGGCGCCGGGCTGCCGCAGATTGCTATCCGCACCCCCCGTTGCCTCGAAAGCCCAAACGCCGTTTAATGCCTCTATAAATAGGCCCTTCAACTACCGTAATAAATACATCACCATTCGCTCCCTCTCTTTCCTTGCTTCTAGCATTCGCACCTCTCCCTTCTTTGCTGCTCCTTTCTTTCCCCTCATTCGCGAGATGGGTGCCGATGCCGAAGGAAGGGGCAAGTGTGCCAGCGCATTCGTCAATCATGTATTTGATTCCTGCGACCTCTCCGAAGAGGCCTACTTGACGGCAGTTGCTGACTACGTCCCTGGGGGGTTCGAGGGGCGAAAGCCCAGGCCTGAAGAGCGCCTGAACTCCATCTCGCCTTGTGCTCTCGCGATCCCGATAGAGCACTTCGAGGTGGGTTTTCGCCTCCCCATCTGGCCGGAGTTGCGCCAGACTTTCAGGTACTACGGGGTCGTGCCCGCCCAGCTCAACCCCAACTCCATAGCCATGCTGGTCGGGTACGCGAGCTACTTGCGAGAAGAAGGGATCGAGTTCTCGCTGCCCGTCTTCCGCAAACTCTACACCTTCCGCTGCACCGGCGGCATCTCCTTCTTCTCGGGTCTAAGCCCTCTCAAACACTACGGGCTCCCGAACAAGAACCACTAATGGGTTCGCCGCTTCATCTTCGTCAGCGGGAGCCTAGGTAACACCCTTCTCGCCCCGGTGCAGGAGGAGGAGTCAACCTTCCGCCCCCCGACCCTAGGGGGGCATGAGGCGAAACTCCATCAATACATTCTGCAGTACGGGATGGACCTTGTCTATCTCCGGCGGAACGTCGACACGCTCCCGTTCATTCCACAGGGCGAGGGTAAGATTCCAAGACTTTCGAATTCATCTTGGTTGTGATTCTTACACCATTCGCCTAAACCACTCGCAATATCATGCAGGTGTGCGTAATCTTCCCGTTCATCCGCCGCGTCCTCCTGGATTTTGCCCACCTCTCGCGCAAGCCGCCGCGGACGCCTGCCGGGAGGAACCTTCCTCTTCCAAGCCTAGTAGCCGGAAGCGAAAGTCGGTGAAGGCTTCTTCCCCTCCTCCCTCGAAGTCGCCCTGTCCACCCGCGGCGAAGGGCAAGGGGGTTCTGGGCGAATCCTCTGGGGCGAGTGCTCCACCCTCCACCCTGGGGACCGACGCGCCTGGTGCGAATGCTCCTCCGGAGAAATCGGCGCTGCCGCCGCCTCCGTTGCCTCGGGACCATCGCAACTTCGCGAACGGCGAGAAGTATGTGGACCCCTCCGGGGCTCCTTTGCTGAAGTGGGACAGGAACGCGAACAGGGTTTCGCTATCCACTCTCCATCCATCTTGGGTGGAGACCAACATTGCTAGCGGCGAGGCCTATGCCCTGGTGTATGCCCTTTATGGCCGGGAGGACGCCGAGGTCTTCGATTTGGAGAAGACTCAAGTTCTCGCCCACGAAGCCGCCCGGGCTATGCTGCGCGCTCTCGAGCTCTCGCATATGTCTTCTCGCCGGAGCCTTGAGGTCTCGCGGAACCTGGCCAAGGTCGAGGAGACCAGGGCTCTTCTTTCCCAGGAGGCGAGTGATCTCAGGGAAAGACTGAAAACCGCGGAAGCTCTTCTCGCCAACCGCCCGGTTGTAGAGGTACATTTACTTTTACTCCTGCGAATGGTTATTACTGACTGTCCCATATTCCTCTCATCATGATCACTTTATTTTTCCAGGATGCAACACGTGCTGGGATGCTCCGAGCGCGGGTGGTCAACCTCGAGGAGGAAGTCCGTCTCGCCAAAGCCGAGACCCAGCTGCTGCGAGAAGCCGGAATGACATCACTCGCCCCGGGTGATGGGGGGCACTTTTACCCCCATCACGAGCTGGAGCAACTGCTTCAGGAGAATGCGCAACGCGCCGTCAAGCACGCGTTGCAGGTGCTGCGGCGGGTTGGGTATTTGAAGCCGGAGGCCGAATGCCTCACCACTCGCCAAGTAGTTCCGGAGCTTTACATTCCGATCCCTTTCCCGGAGGACGACGGCGTCGCGCCGCGAGAAGATGCCCCCGTCCAGGATGAGAGCGAAGGTTCTTCGGAGGAGTCTGGTGACCCTTGAGGGGGGCCCTCCGTATTTTCCTCTTTTTGTTGTATTTACCTTTTCTTTTTCTGGTGTAACCACGAATTGGGCGAATGCCCCTGAAAGATATATCTATGGATTACAATTTTTGTGCTATCTCAATTTCTGCGTAATCTCAGTTTTTATGCTATCTCAAACTTTATTATCATTCGCTGCAACGTCTCACTAGGCTTACCAGGACGTTAGGTCGTAGAGTAACCGTCCCGGCTACCCAGCGAGTGTTCGGAGACGACTTAGGTGTGTTGCCCCTCTTCGACTTCTCGCTTCCCAATGGACCTTATCATTCGCGTGTCATGGGGTTTCGCTTAATTAGTTAAGAGAGTGGGGTGTGATCCTCTCTCCGGCGCGTGGTCTTATGCGAATGCTCTTGAGATCCTCTCCTGAGAACTGAGAAACAGCCACCGAGTGAGCCTTCGGACCTGCCAACTAGATGAGAGCCTGGACAGTGGGTCTGCTCGGGGCCAACCTCTTGAACATGGAACCTGCCACCGAGTGAGCCATTGGACCTGCCAGCTAGATGAGAGCCTGGACAGCGGGTCTGCTCGGGGCCAACCTCTGGAACATGGAACCTGCCACCGAGTGAGCCTTCGGACCTGCCAGCTAGATGAGAGCCTGGACAGCGGGTCTGCTCGGGGCCAACCTCTGGAACATAGAACCTGCCACCGAGTGAGCCTTCGGACCTGCCAGCTAGATGAGAGCCTGGACAGCGGGTCTGCTCGGGGCCAACCTCTGGAACATAGAACCTGCCACCGAGTGAGCCTTCGGACCTGCCAGCTAGATGAGAGCCTAGACAGCGGGTCTGCTCGGGGCCAACCTCTGGAACATAGAACCTGCCACCGAGTGAGCCTTCGGACCTGCCAGCTAGATGAGAGCCTAGACAGCGGGTCTGCTCGGGGCCAACCTCTGGAACATAGAACCTGCCACCGAGTGAGCCTTCGGACCTGCCAGCTAGATGAGAGCCTGGACAGCGGGTCTGCTCGGGGCCAACCTCTGGAACATAGAACCTGCCACCGAGTGAGCCTTCGGACCTGCCAGCTAGATGAGAGCCTGGACAGCGGGTCTGCTCGGGGCCAACCTCTGGAACATAGAACCTGCCACCGAGTGAGCCTTCGGACCTGCCAGCTAGATGAGAGCATGGACAGCGGGTCTGCTCGGGGCCAACCTCTGGAACATAGAACCTGCCACCGAGTGAGCCTTCGGACCTGCCAGCTAGATGAGAGCCTGGACAGCGGGTCTGCTCGGGGCCAACCTCTGGAACATAGAACCTGCCACCGAGTGAGCCTTCGGACCTGCCAGCTAGATGAGAGCTTGGACAGCGGGTCTGCTCGGGGCCAACCTCTGGAACATAGAACCTGCCACCGAGTGAGCCTTCGGACCTGCCAGCTAGATGAGAGCCTGGACAGCGGGTCTGCTCGGGGCCAACCTCTGGAACATAGAACCTGCCACCGAGTGAGCCTTCGGACCTGCCAGCTAGATGAGAGCCTGCACAGCGGGTCTGCTCGGGGCCAACCTCTGGAACATAGAACCTGCCACCGAGTGAGCCTTCGGACCTGCCAGCTAGATGAGAGCCTGGACAGCGGGTCTGCTCGGGGCCAACCTCTGGAACATAGAACCTGCCACTGAGTGAGCCTTCAGACCTGCCAGCTAGATGAGAGCCTGGACAGCGGGTCTGCTCGGGGCCAACCTCTTGAACATCCAGGGTCTCTCCTGCGAGCTGCAGCATCATTTTCATTCACATAGTTTAAACAAAATGCTTTTATTCAAAAAAACATCATTATTACATGGTACTAAGGATAAAAGCGTTTAAGGTCGTCGCCACTCCAGGTATGGCTGAGGAGCTGGCCCTCCACATTCTGAAGGCGATACCCCCCAGACTTTAGTGCTTCTTCCACGACATAGGGGCCTTCCCAGTTGGGGTTAAGCTTTCCCACCGCGGCGGATCTCCCAGCCGCGTCGACCTTCTTGAGTACCAGATCTCCCTTCTCGAACTGCTTGATCCTGACGTGCCTGTCAAAATACTTGGCCATCCGCCGCTTGACCTCTTCTTGATGGATGGCTGCTCGATCCCGAGCTTCTTCGATGAGGTCGAGGGAGAGCCGCAACTCCTCCTCGTTCTCGGCTCTCCAATCTTCCTCTCCATTTGTGGCGACCGTGACCCGTGGTGTTGTAATCTCGAACTCTATGGGGATGACTGCCTCGCAGCCGTGAGAGAGCCTGAAAGGGGTCTCTCCCGTGGCGGTGTTGGGGGTGGTTCTTAAAGCCCATAGGACCGAGGGGAGCTGTTCCACCCAATTGCCTTTGAGATTTTCAACCTTTTTCTTGAGCAAGTTCACGATGACCTTGTTCGCTGCCTCTACTTGCCCGTTGCTCCTGGGATGGTGGACGGACGCAAACCTAAGGTCTATCCCCAGCTGACCACAGAAGCTGATGAATTCCTCGCTTGCGAACTGCGGTCCATTATCCGTGACTATGGCCTGCGGAAGCCCATGTCGACAAATGATCTCCCCCCATACGAAGTTGCAGATTACCTGGGAGGTGACCTTAGCCAACGCCTTGACCTCCAGCCACTTTGTGAAGTAGTCAATCATGACTAGGAGAAATCTCCTCTGCCCGCTAGCCTGGGGGAAGGGTCCTACCAGATCCATTCCCCATATGGCGAATGGCCAGGGCGCCGTGATACTCTTCAGCCTCTGAGCTGGCATGAGCTGAAGCGGGGCGAACATTTGGCACTTCTGGCATCTCTTGGCGAAGGCTGCCGCGTCTTTGCTTAGGGTTGGCCAGAAGTACCCCTGCCTCACTATTCTTGCCTCCAACATCCTGCTCCCCGAGTGGCTGCCACACTCGCCGGAGTGGACTTCTTCCAAGATCCTTGGGACCTCTTCCTCCGAGATGCATCGGGCCAGGAGACCCGAGAGGGTCTTCCAATACAAGTCACCCTCATGGAGCACGTAGTAGGCAGACTTATACCGGAAGCGCCTCTGGTCCGGAACTTCCTCCGGAAATTTTCCCGTTGCAAGGAAAGTGACGAAGGGATCCTTCCAGGAGGGCCGCTGTTCTACTTCCATGAGTTCTCCCTCTTCAATCGAAGGACGGAATAGGTCCGTCAGGGTCCCTCCGGCTCGAGGACCAGATTTTGCCAACCGATCTGCCGGGGTGCTCTCCTCTCGAGGGACATGCCGGATGGAGAAAATTTTGAACGTCCCCACGAGACCTTTGACTTTTGCTAAATACTTCATGAGCACAGGTTCCCTCGTTTCGAACTCTCCCCTTATCTGAGAAGCTATTATCATCTAATCCGTGAGTACCTCCACGTCATGGACCCCGAGCTCCCGGGCCAACCGCAGGCCGACGATCACAGCCTCATACTCCGCCTGGTTGTTGGTGATTGGGAAGTGTATCACTAGCGTCTGTTCTATCTTCACTCCGTGGGGACTCTCCAACACCACCCCTCCTCCGAGATAGTTCTTGCCCGAAGCCCCGTCCACCAGCAGCTTCCATGGAACGTGACGAGGGGCTCCGTCTTCTCTCAACTCGGCCACGAAGTCTGTCATGAAATCAGCCACCACCTACGCCTTCATAGATAATCGAGGGACAAAGGCAATGTTGAATTCACTTAGCTCGATCGACCATTTTGCGAGTCTTCCCGAGTGCTCCACTCCTTCGAAGATCTGGCGGAGTGGATGGTCCGTCACTACTTGGATCGAATGAGCCTGGAAGTATGGCCTGAGCTTCCTTGCTGCGATGACCAGGGCAAAGGCCAACTTCTCTAAAATTGGATACCTGAGCTCCGCTTCCCTCAGGACCCTGCTTACGTAGTAGACTGGCAGCTGCTTCTTTCCTTCCTCTCGAACCAGGACGGAGCTTACGGCCTCCGCCCCGACCCCGAGATATAAATGTAGATCCTCCCCCTCTTTGGGACTTTGCAGTAGCGGAGCCTTGGTGAGTTGGCTCTTCCAGGCCTGAAAGGCCTCCTCGCATTCTCTCGTCCACTCAAACTTCCGATTGCCTCGTAGCGCTTTAAAGAAGGGGGAGCATTTTTCCCCTGCACGGGATAGAAACCTGTTCAGCCCGACGAGTCTTCCGGTCAGGCGCTGAACTTCCTTGGCGTTCCGTGGCGACCCCAGCTCCATTATAGCCCTAACCTTGTCCGGGTTAGGTTCTACCCCCCAGGGGGTGAGAAGGTGCCCGAGGAACTTCCCTTTGCTGGCCCCGAACACACACTTCAGGGGGTTCAGGCGCATCTTGTACTTGCGTAGGGTGGCGAATGTCTCCTCGAGGTCCTGGATGTGAGAGCTCACACACTTGCTCTTTATCATAAGGTCATCCACGTAGACCTCCAGGTTTCTTCCCCTTTGCTTCTTAAATACCCGATCCATCATCTTCTGGTAGGTTGCTCCTGCATTTTTCAGCCCGAAGGGCATCATCTTATAGCAGTAGCATCCCTCCCTGGTGATGAACGAGACATCTTTGACGTCCGGTGGGTGCATTCTTATTTGGTGATAACCTGAAAAAGCATCCAAAAAACTCATCACAGAAAAACCGACGGCTGAGTCAACCAGCGCGTCGATCCGAGGCAAGGGATAACAATCCTTAGGACAGGCCTTATTTAACAATGAAAAGTCCACACACATACGCCAGCGGCCATCGGCCTTTTTTACCATTACGACATTGGAGACCCAGCCTGGATACTGGATCTCCGTTACAAAACCTGCCTCGAGGAGTTTCGCCACCTCCTCGTGGATCGGTCCTTCGAGCTTGTCAGCTATAGCCCTTCTCTTCTGCCGGATGGGGCGGGCTTCTGGATCGAGGTTGAGACGATGGCAAGCCACGTCCGCCTCGATGCCTGGCATGTCCGCTGCGCTCCACGCGAAGATGTCCATGTTCTTCTGGATGCACTCCAGCATCCTTCTCTGGTCCTCCGGGCCGAGGCCCCCGCTGATCCGCACCTTCTCCACCCTTCCTGCCTGGGTGGTAACCTCCATCTCTATTACCTCTTCTGCCGGCTCGAGCCGGGCTGACTCTTCCCACCGGCCCTTTGCTTCTCGCCCCTCCTCCCGGGCCTTTTCCCCTGTAGCTCCTTCCGCCTCCATCGGCTCGACCTCCTGCTCCTCACGAGCAACCTCCAACACCTCGACCTCCTGCTCCTCACGAGCAACCTCCAACACCTCGACCTCCTGCTCCTCACGAACAACCTCCAACACCTCGACCTCCTGCTCCTCACGAGCATCGCCCTCTCCCCCTTCTTCTCCCTTCTCCTCTTCCTCTCCTGGCCCCTCCGGCCTCACCAGCTCTTCATCCATCTTTTCGGCATCCGCCATCCATGAAATGGTGTTGACGGCAGTCACGTAGCACTGCCTCGCCACCTTAGCATCTCCTCGGACGCGGATCTGGACTCCTCCACTATGGAGCTTTAAGCACTGATGGTACGATGAGGGCACGCACCGGAAGGCGCTGATGAGGGGTCTTCCGAAGATGGCGTTATAGCTGCTCGGAGCGTCCACGATGACGAACCGGCAGTTTCTTGGGACTCCTCCTAGCGTCACCTGGAGACCTACGCCTCCCTCGACCTCCTTCCTCTCTCCCGAGAAACCAAACAGTGGTCCGTCGGAGGCCTGCACTCTCTTCTTCTCTACCTCCATCGCGTCGAAAGCTTTTTTGAAGATCACATTCACCGAGCTCCCGTTGTCCACCAGGATCCGAGAGACCGTGAAGTTTTCTATTGCCGTCTGGATCACCAGGGCGTCGCAGAATGGGTCTTCGTAGTCTGGCATATCTTCTGAGGAGAAGGTGAGCTTCTCGGAGGGTGGTGGGGTCTGGGAGGTCGACGCGACGTCCCTTCGGAACATGGCCTGGAAGCTTCTCTTGCGAGAGGCCTCTATCCCAACCCCACCGTGAATCACCCCGATTCCCCCCTGGTTCCTGTATCTGCCCAATCCTCACACCGATCCTCTTCTGCCTCTGGAAGCACTTCCTCAATTCTGGCATGCGGCCGCCGCGGCTGTCCTCTTTCCCTCATTTCCAAGAACTCTGGGCAGGTGGCGATCGCGTGACCTTCTTCCTGATGAAAATCACAGTAAGGCAACGCCACCCTGTCCTCTCTTCCAGCTCTTCCTCTTCCTCCTCTTGCTCCTCTACCTCTTCTCCCTCGGCCTACCGCCATGGCTTGCTCCCTCGGGGGGTGAGGGGGTCTGGGACCCTGCCTCCACCCCTGATTCACTCCTCCTGCCTCCCTTCCTTGGTACCTCTCATCCTGACCTCGCGCGGGTCCTTCCTGGTTCCTCCAGCCCAACCTGTTGTTGGGTTCTTGGTTCCTCCAAACCCGAGGTGGTCTTTCGAACCCCTGGCCCCTGGGCTCCTCTCGCCTTCTTCCTTCTGGCTGCCTCGCCTCGGGCTCGCTCATCTTTGCCAACCTTTTATAGAATTCGGGATTGGCTGCCTCCCCTTCAATCTCCTCCGCGGCTCTCTCCATCAACTCCTCGAAGGATACAGGAGGTCTTCTCTTCAGGTCCATCTTGAAGAACCCCTCTCGCAGCCCTACGATGAATGCCATCTGGAGGGCGAATCCCGGCACCTCCTGTACTAGGTGTATCTCCTCTTGGAACCTGTCCACGTACTTAGCCAGGGATTCCCCCTCCCTCTGTCTGATCTTGAAGAGAGCCTCCGCATCCTTCTTCCTCTTCTTTGACGTCGAGAAACGCAATCGGAAGCTTCGGCGCAGATCATCGAACGCATAGATGGAACCTGTGGGAAGTTGGTGGAACCAGTCCCTTGCTTTCTCCTTCAGGGTGGTCGCGAAGAGTCGGCATTGGAAAGAATCTGACATGGGGAGGATTGAAGTCATGTCCTCGAACCATTGCAGGTGCACAACTGGATCCTCCTTGCCGGTGTAGTAGGACATCTCCGGCCCACGAAACCCTTCTGGCACTGGGGCCGAGAGGATCATCTCGCAAAAGGGGCTCCCTTCCCCTGCTCGGCGAGTGGTCCTCTCGCGCGGGACCAACTCACACACCTCCGCACTCGCCGGACTGCTGAACAGCTGCCGTCCGGGGAGGTCTCGCGCACTTCCTTCTGCTGGCACCTCCTTCCCCGGCCGCTGCCCCGGTGCGTTCTCGCCAATCTGCAAAGGCGGGACCACTGGGACCACCGGGGTCTCGCACTCGGTCCTTGCTGCGAGAACCGTCTGCAGGACCTCTCGCTTGAACTTCTCAAACATCTCCAGCCACTCGCCTGCCGCTGGTGGCTGCGAGTGACCTGAGTCAGAACCATTTCCTCCATCTCCTGTCATCGAAACCAGCTTGTGATTTTCTTTCACCGGCTACGGTCCACGCTCACCGCACCAAAAATGTTGAAACCAGCAACTGGTCTCTTGAGTTCGGACCCACTGGGGGTGTAGCCGATGCTTATTTCTCCTTCACTAGACTCTCTTGACGGTGGATGCTGGAAATGGAATAGACCCAAGGCTGAAGCGAGGAGGTCCCGCCACACACCCGGAAGATCTTAGAGAGCTTCCCCTCCCAAACCAAAGCTCAACCGGGCACCCTGGAGGGCACTGGCTGCCAACCAAAACTAGCCTAGAGGAGAGGATTCTCTCAAAATCGGATCTCCTCCAAGGTGCCCTTAAGGGTCTATTTATAGTTTTTCTTAGGCTGGTCTGCAAATAGCATGAATCCGCCTTTTAATTTAACTAAACGCACCCCAAATTGGTCTACGAATAGCCTAACTCCGTTGTTCTGAAGGGCTATATGCAGACCACAAGGGGTATTATGGTCATTTCCTCCTCACTGCCTTCTGGGCGAGTGGTCCGTGAGGGAACCACTCGCCGAGTTCCCGCTTGACTGGGCGAATGCTCAAGCCCCTGAGCGAATGGTCCGTGGAGGCACCACTCGTCAGGCTCCCTCTCGCCTGCAGCCTACCCCCACTAATCTGGAGATCCTTTTTCCTGTCTCGGTACGGGCGAATGGTCTGGCTGACCCCTGTCCCATCAACTGACTCGAGGGACCCACTCGCCAAATACGGGTTGTACACCATGTGACTAAATCCCTAATTTCTTTGAAAAAAAATTTGGATCGTTAAGTGCTTGATCCTCTAGTTTTGGTTGGCAAAAATTTAACACCTATTTTTAAACACGTATTCAGCTATTTTCAAAAGAGTTTTATGATTAGCCCTAGTTGCGCTAACGGGAATGTCCCGTCGGTTTAGGGTTTAACCCCCAAATTTTTGCCAACCAAAACTAGAGGAACAAGCACTTAACGATCCAATTTTTTTCAAAGAAATTAGGGATTTAGTCACATGGAGATCCAGGATCTGTTGAAACAGATTTCAGTTTAGGGGAATTGCAACAAGCTCTAGAAATCTGTTGAAGAAGAAGAAGAAGAAGCGTACCAGTACCAGCGCCCGATCGCCGCTCGCCCCGCTCGCTGCCCCAGCGGAAATCGCCTGATCGCCGCTCGCCCCGCTCGCTGCCCTAGCGGAAATCGTGAAAACTACTGTGCCTAATGCACTTTCCGCAATTTTACGCTCGGGCACGTGCCCTAGCGTGCCCACACTTGGGTCCGCCCTTGGATATAGATATAAATTTAGGTTTGTGATTTAATCCAGTTTGGTATAGATTTAGGTAGGATATAATTTAACACCTATTTTTAAACACGTATTCAGCTATTTTCAAAAGAGTTTTATGATTAGCCCTAGTTGCGCTAACGGGAATGTCCCGTCGGTTTTTTGCAGCGTGTTTAATTAGTGGCCAATGGAGAAATTTTTTTCTAAAAAGGGAGCATGTCAAAGTTCGATAGATTCTCAGGAGTTAGTTCTCACTGGTAAAAGAAGCCGCGTAGAAGAGTTTAAAATTGAAGATTTACCTTCAGACCCGGGCTTAAGACTTCCTATAAACTCATACGATGCAAACATTCAAGAGTCCATTCGAAGATATTATTTGCAAAAGGGTCCTTGCCAACCTCATCTAGAAAGTTTTCCCCAAACAGAATTACTCTTATGTGTTGCTTGTCTAGACCCAAAGGATCATTTTAGTTCATATGATAAACAAAAATTACTTCACCTTGCTGCATTATATCCGTATGATTTTACGCCAATAGAGTTGCAGTTACTTGAATGACAACTTGACATATATATTTTTGATATGCAATCTACATCAACGGACACCTTTTCTGATGTTAAAGGAATTAGTGATCTTCTGAAAAAAATTGTGGAATTAAAAAAACAAGATCACTATCAGTTATTTTTTAGATTATTGAAATTGGCATGCCTCCTACCAGTTGCTACAGCTACTGTTGAAAGAACGTTTTCTGCAATGAAGATCATAAAGAATCGGTTGCGAAATAGAATGAGGGATGAATGGATGAATGATTGCTTGGTTGCGTACATTGAAAAAGATGTTGCAGAAACTATTACAACAGAAAATATTATTTCTCGTTTTCAGAGCATGTGCCAGCGGAAAGTATCTTGTTGAACTGTAAGTTTTTAGTATTTGACAAACAATTTTTAGATCTTCTATGCCTTGTTGTGTAATATTTTGTTCAATATTTTCCTTACATAAATATATCATCAAAAAAAAAATTTTCGGGGCCGCTGCCCCCGAACCCCCCGAATTGATAATACTTTAATTGTGCCCGTGCGACTTCGAAATCCTAGTTCCGCCGCTGCTCCTACTCATGTAGAAGAGATTATGGCACGTAGATGGAATCACTTCATATGTTCCTCATGCCTCACGGACACATGGAACATCGAGGAGAAGTGGAGAACTGGAGTCTGGAGAAGTGAACAACGACTTGAAGAGATTAGGATGTCGCTAGTAGTCGTCCTATGGAATGAAGTGAAGAGCGACTAGAACTCTGGAGGAGATTAGGTCGTCCCGAGGAATGAAGCGAAGAGGCAAGAGCTACTGGAAGAGATTAGAGCGCCGCTAGTCGTCGTCCCGTGGAATGAAGCAAAGAGCGTCTGTAAGAGATTAGTGCGCAACTCGCGAGCGACTAAAGGAGGAACGAAGTGAAGAGTGCCCTTCAACGATTTTTCCGATTTCTTAACCCGAGAACATGCCCGGGTGTGACGCCACATGTTTCCGCCCATGGCTGGACGGACCCGTACCTAATAATCACATGGGGGAAAGGGTGTGCATCAATGAAGTGGACAAATGCACTCTTTAATTATATTTTAGTCTTTTAATTATTCAATAATGCGCCATTAAATTAATTGAAAAGAAAAAAAAAATCTTATAAAATGTCAAAAATGTGTATAATGTGATCGTGTGGGATCACATGAGGCTTTTCAACTTTATATTCTATTATGTATATAATGCGATCGTGTAAATAATCAAATTAGTTAATTAGATGAATTAATTTGATAATGCAACTAATTATCATATAATAAATACTAATAATTATCATATAAAAATCATCAATCGCCATCAAATTTGAACTCCACCGGCCCAAACCCAATTATAAAAAGTGATTGTTATGTTCTGACCGATTTCTGCCGCTAATTAATTTAAAATATATTAAAATTGTTATTAGCACATCAGTTTTTGCTATTCGCGCGTCAATTTCTATGAGTTATTACACGCCTTTTGAAAATACATCTTTTCTAAAAATGAACGCACAAGGCGTATTGCCGCCCTGATCGTAACTATAGCAAATTTTTTACGAATTTTTAAAAATACGCATTGTACATGCATTTTTATGAAAAGTGTTCAACACTAAAGTTGTAGATCTCGACTAGATCTACAATTTTTGTGTTGAACACTTTTCCTAAAAATGCATGTACAAGACGTATTTTCAAAAGGCGTGTAATAACTCATAGAAATTGGTGTGCGAGTAGCCAAAACTGGTGTGCTAATAACAATTGCCTAAAATTTAGGTGCAGCCCACTTCACGCCTCTTCCGCCGAGCCAATCGCCCCGCCTCCCTCCTCGTCGAGCCCTAGATGCTTGTCACCGCCTTTTTAGGTATACACGTAAAATTGGTCAGCACGTGTCGAAAGATGATGTACACGTATCCAAAGCTGATTTCCACGTAACAATCATCTTATAAATTTTTTTTTCTGATTTATGGCGCGGTGAGAGATTTTCAAAACAACTTTGTGAGAAGCAATTTCTTAGGCTTTATTTGTCGCGGCGGTGGCAGGCGGAAAGGGCGGATGCAAACGCCGCTTTCGAACCGGAGAGGGAGAAGTGGGGGTCGAAACGGAGCGGATCGGGGCCGTCTCCTCCTTGCTGCGGGTGCAAACGGAGCAAACGCCGCCGGCGCCCGTTTGTTTACCCGCCATCCGGCGGCGTTTGCTCCAAACGGAGGCGGCAAAACGCCGAACCAAACGAAGCCTTACTTTCACCAAAAATGAAGCAAAAACGCTCAAACAAACGAAGTCTTAAATGAAAGTATTGAATTTCTCTACACTAGAGAAAGAAATTCTCTCTATCACTCACACACATAGACATCTCTCTCTCTCTCTCTCTCTCTCTCTCTCTCTCTCTCTAGCCCCAAGGTACTTTTGGTGTTAATGCTTCGATCGTGACCATGTGGCCGCAATAGTTGTTGTGTCGAACAAGTGTTTACTGACAATGACGTAATTGCACGAATGCACGAGGGCCAAAACACCGCACAAAAATAATGGTTGGTGCCATAACACTAGCCCTCCTGCAACCACAAGCGGCGTTTTTAATCCCTTCTCTCAACAGCCTTCCACAAATAGAAGCCTCGAAGTCCTCCAACCACTAAAAAAAAGGAGACTAACAAACGGAGTTCATTCAAACAAATCTCTATTTCCAATAGACAATTTGAGTTCGAAAGCGCAATATAAAATGAGAATCAATCAACTGCCATTTCGAGTTCAAATTAACAAGGAATTGAGAAAATCACAAATACTAAAAACTCCTAAAATACATCTTATATGTAAATATATGAAACAAGAAATCCAAAATATTTTACATCCAATCCATCAAATTATTGAGTATAGATTGAAATCGCAAAGCTCTCACATCCACGATCGCTGCAACCACGCCATATAGCAAATTCAATTACAAACGAAAATATTTGGGTACGTATGCGCACCTCCAGGAGGTGCGCGAGCAGATCCGACCGTAGGATCGCGAGATCCAACGGTGCAGATTAATATTCGGACCGTATTGCGGGAAAATGATAGTAGTATTAGAGGAATATTTCAGATGGATTGCATCTCGACCGTTGATCACGAGATCCTACGGTCGGATCTGCTCGCGCACCTCCCAAAATAGATGCGCATACGTACCAAATTCGGATTCGATTACAAAAGCACCCGACAGTTATCTTTCAAACCGACATTCGACGACTCCTTGCGACGACAACAAATGCCGTGCCCGACATTTTCAGGCGGTCCCAAGAAATAAATGACTGGTTCTGGCACAGTCACAAAATTTCTTGGAAAACCGATTCCAAAGCCTATAATCAATGAATCGACGTGCAAAGAACGGTGGATCGATGCCGATTCTTCGGTCCATAAATGAGCACCCCTCATGCTCCAATCCTTCCACATTCTCCATTCAAGGAAATTTGTATTTAAACTTCAGAGCAGCGGCGGATACAAGTAATTATACACATGTGTACACAATTTTTCTTCTAAATTGAATAGTACATAAAATGTTACACTGATGAAACTATAAATTGGGACGAAATTTCATCAAGTTGTGTAAATTGGAAAATACAAAATATTCAAAAAAAAAAATTTACAATTGTCCATGACTATTGTTCATTTTTTTGAAAATAATTGATCACATAATTATCTCAAATTTCCAAAATAGCATCTCTCTCAATAAAAGTACCAAAGAATCATTGAACATTTGATCATTCATATTATTTCACAACTTTTTCTTGTCATAATTAATAATTGAGAATATTCTTTCAACACTTGCAGTAGCCACATGAAGAATCAACACAAACCTCAAAAGCTTGTAGATTTGCTGATAAGCAATATGATTCCTAGTTTCAAAAAACTTCGTAGAGAGATGACAAAAATCATTCAAATCAGAAAATCCCTCAAATCGCTGCTCATATCGACAATAAATTCGTCGAGTTGAAAAAAATTAAATAACTATAAACTTGAAAAATCATTAGGACAACTCCGCAAGTCTTAGCTAATTTGTGTACTCCTCAACAAACCATCTTGATCTTTCTCGAGAAATATACGAATTATCCATAACAGAAATTTGAATACCATGTTTGTCTTGTGCAGGCAGACGCCAACAAGAAAACGAAGAAAATGCAGGTTTAAAGTTCAGTAAATCATTGGGGGGGGGGGGGGGGGGGGGGGGGGACGTTCTATTCCCCACGTTGTAGTTGAGTGTGCTCCTCTCCTTTCTTGATCACGGGAGATCGCTCCGAAAAAAGTTAACAAGCTGACAGTTTCGCACTACACGTCGATGTTAATCGTCTAAATGTCCAAAGCAAAACTATTCAGATACTATCCGCTAATCATCTTCAACTTTCATTAATTCTTTGCTACGTATTTCAAAAGAGCCACCAATGGAGTGACAGAATGTCTAGAACTTAGGGTCCATTTGGCGCGGTTTTTTTCGCTCGGGTGACTTTGAACAAAAACTCAAACATCATAAACAATGATTATGATCGCCGCGAAGGGGAAAAAAATTAATTTTGAGCGTAAAAGTGAATGGAGTTTCTTAGGTCAGGTCAGGTCGACCGTTCACAAACGACAATTCATAATCACCACATTCACGACCGTCGCCGCCCCGCCGACCAACCCTAGCTTGTCAACCATCCTTACCAATGGAGCATGGTGTTTACGAACATTCAATTAAAGGGTATTGTTGACTTTTCAGCAACAACAAAAGGCTAGCACACGAGTTTTGGCTATTCGCACATCAATTTCTACGAGTTATTGCGCGCCTTTTGAAAATACGTCTTGTACATGCATTTTTAGGAAAAGTGTTCAACACAAAAATTGTAGATCTCGTCGAGATCTACCACTTTTGTGTTGAGCACTTTTCCTAAAAATGCATGTACAAGACGTATTTTCAAAAAATCGTCAAAAATTCGCTATAGTTACGATCAAGGAGGCAATACGCGTTGTGCGTGCATTTTTAGGAAAAGTGTTCAACACGAAAGTTGTAGACCTCGACGAGATCTACAATTTTTGTGTTGAACGCTTTTCCTAAAAATGCTTGGCGTATTTTCAAAAGGCACGTAATAACTCATAGAAATTGGTGTGCGAATAGTCAAAACTGGTGTGCCAATAACAATTGACTAATATAATCTATAAATCAATATTAACAATATTTAAATTTTCATTACATGCATATAATAATTGTTATATGTGGACGGTCCGGAGCGCCTTAGCGCGCTCAGAAGAGCGGAGCGCGGGCTGGAGAATAATGCGTGGGCGGGCGCTGCGCAGTGGCCGCCCTAAAGAATCGTGTTTGTGCTAGTGGACTATCGTCGGAGGTTTTTCAATGTTGTGGCTCAAGAATGTAAAATCCGTACCCTTCCTCCAATAAATGACCCTCTCAAATAAAGTAGGAGGTCCACTTGTATATAGATTTCAGGATAGAAGGAAAAGATATTTCACCAATCTAATTATTTGACCCACAAGTAGAAATGTTTGGTTCATGTCCCTCAGACATCTTCTCGGCCCCTCCCGTAGGAATAATCTAGGGAGCCCGGTCAAATTCGCCTGAGTAGGTGCGGGCGGCGGCCGCCTCGCAAGATAAATGAAAGTGCTCGGAATTAACTTGATGAAATTTTCGTGGAAGTTTTATCTCGTCGCCACGAGCCCACCGGTGGTGACAGTTGCTCGATCAAAACTTCCTCCAAAACCTTTAATTTAATAGTCTACGATGAAGCATTTTTCGAGAGCAATCCGGAGCCGCGTAAGAGGAGATATGTCCTCCCGAAATTTCAAATCTCAAGCTCAATTAATGGAGTTTTACCCAGAGAATTTATTTGATTTAATTCCTTGATTAATATTATTCAAAAATACTCTTTTGTGTAGTCTTTGTTGTGTTATTTGAGGATTTTTTTAAATCACAATTTTACTCGCATCATGCAGCACGGCAGTGGCGGCCATGAACGCGGTGGTTATGAACCGCCGTTCGTGAGCATCTGACCTCACTTAAGAAACCTCTAACATTGTCTTGACAAACACGCATTCTACGACGGTGAAGTTTTTGTCCAAACTCCCCGGAGCAAAAATACCGCGCCAAATGGAGCCTCTGAGACACATATCAACAGCAATGTTCAAAAGAATATCAATATAAACACATTTATGAATATAGATTATACAGTTATTATTATTATTACATATATTTATTAATCTAAAGAAGTTTGATCTTACCATAATTAATATTAAAAAAATACGACAAAGCGGTATTAGAAAAAGGCTGCCCTAGAAATACGACCAAGTGGTACTAGAAAGAGGCGGTGTTAACCGCTCACGAGGGTACTTGAGTAACTGTAGCAAACTCGCTTGTCTCTAATTCGAGCCGCCGACCTAGCATAGCATTTGTTCGGGAGGAAAAATTATTTCTATAAACTCCTGGGTATGCGACGAGACATTATCGTTAAAGCTTGTGGTTTATTTTTATAGGTAGTTCGGACCCATGGTCTCTCTTGTTTGTCTCGTGTTTGTTCTTAGCTTGCTAAATCGGTGGCAAGTGGTGTTCGACCATTTCTCGGTCCAAATTTGGTTAGTCGGGTTCTCGGCTCCACGTGTCATCACACAGTGTTCTCATATTGTGAAGCATTTTTTTTTGGAGGCTGTTATGTGCAGCCCAATTTCGGTTATGTTTAAACCCGATTAAGTGCAAACCAAACTAAAAAATCATAAGGACATGTGAACCCGTAAAGAGGCGGTCTGCACATAGCTTTTTTCAAATCTTGATTTGCCCATAGCCAAAACTGATTTGCACGTTGTTTTTTTCTTTTATTTTTGTACATAACTTTTTTTTTTCTTATTTTTTATGGGAGGATAAAATGAAAATTAATTGAGATTAAAAGTGAATTTTTGAAACTAAAAAATATGACAAAACAAAATTTCTAGAGGGGAAACTTTAATAGGAGAGAGGAGGCATGTGCCCTAGCGGTAACGGGTCTAAGCGATAGCAGCCGCATGGCCAACACTGGACCACGCGCGAGAGTGCATTGCATCTGGCCCAATCTGCGTACTGCAGCATGTAAGGGCGGAACTAGGATTTTTGCTCAATCCGGACATATATAATTATAAATTAAAATAACGCATGAAAATATTTCATAACTTTTTTGCTCTTACAGTAACGCGACTAAATGGAATCATAATGAAGTATAAACTATAAAGTTCTAAAGAAATTACAAATAAAAAACATGTACGCAAAATTATTTAAAAATGTAATATCATGTCGGTAAGTATTGATGTGGAAGAAACATCAAACTTATAATAATTTACTCACAAGTTTGTTAAATATGTAAAATTGTTCGTGCCTGCAAAAATAAGCAAAGAATGAAATTAACTAGAGCTAAAATACTACATTATCCTAAAAAGTGATTAAAACTTTTAAAATAAAAAGTAAATTTTCATATCATTCAACAAGCCACATTTCGTGGGCACGTATTTTGAAAATGTATAATGAGAGTCTCATTACTAATAGTGTCAATAATATCTTTCTCAGTATAAACTATCATACCGTCATTCATCCATTCATCTCTCATTCTGCTATAGAAATCAAGATGTGAATAAATACTATCAACCTCAGAGCTCCTACTCACGTCGAAGAGATTAGGGCGCGTAAATGGAATCACTTCATTTGCTCCTCATGCCTCACGGACACCTGGAACATCGAGGAGAAGTGGAGAACTGGAGTCTGGAGAAGTGAAGAGAGACTTGAAGAGATTAGGATGTCGCTAGTCGTCGTCCTATGGAATGAAACGAAGAGCGACTGGAACTCTGGAGGAGATTAAGTCGTCCCGAGGAATGAAGCGGAGAGGCAAGAGCTACTGGAAGAGATTAGAGCGTCGCTAGTCGTCGTCCCGTGGAATGAAGCGAAGAGCGGCTGTAAGAGATTAGTGGGCGACTCTTGAGCGACTGAAGGAGGAATGAAGCGAAGAGCGGCTGTAAGAGATTAGTGCGCGACTCGTGAGCGACTGAAGGAGGAATGAAGCGAAGAGTGCCCTTCAACGATTTTTCTGATTTCTTAACTCGAGCACGTACCCGGGTGTGACGCCACATGTGTCCGCCCATGGCTGCACAGACCCGTACCTAACCCGTACCTAATAAGTAATAATCACATGGGGAAAGAGGGTGTGCATCAATGAAGTGGACAAATGCACTCTTTAATTATATTTTAGTCTTTTAATTATTCAATAATGCGCCATTAAATTAATTGAAAAGAAAAAAAAATCTTATAAAATGTAAAAAATGTATATAATGTGATCGTGTGGGGCTTTTCAACTTTATCTTCTATAATGTATACATCACATTATGTATATAATGCGATCGTGTAAATAATCAAATTAGTTAATTAGATGATTTAATTTGATAATGCAACTAATTATCATATAATAAATACTAATAATTATCATATAAAAATCATCAATCGCCATCAAATTTGAACTCCACCGGCCCAAATCCAATTATAAAAAGTGATTGTTATGTTCTGACCGATTTCTGCCGCTAATTAATTTAAAATATATTAAAATTGTTATTAGCACATCAGTTTTTGCTATTCGCGCGTCAATTTCTATGAGTTATTACACGCCTTTTGAAAATACATCTTTTCTAAAAATGAACGCACAAGGCGTATTGCCGCCCTGATCGTAACTATAGCAAATTTTTTACGAATTTTTAAAAATACGCATTGTACATGCATTTTTATGAAAAGTGTTCAACACTAAAGTTGTAGATCTCGACGAGATCTACAATTTTTGTGTTGAACACTTTTCCTAAAAATGCATGTACAAGACGTATTTTCGAAAGCGCGTAATAACTCAGAAATTGGTGTGCGAGTAACCAAAACTGGTGTGCTAATAACAATTGCCTAAAAATTAGGTGCAGCCCACTTCACGCCTCTTCCGCCGAGCCAATCGCCCCGCCTCCCTCCTCGTCGAGCCCTAGACGCTTCACCGCCGCAGACCTCCACCCTCCACCTTTTTAGGTATGCATGTAAAATTGGTCTGCACGTATCGAAAGATGATGTACACGTATCCAAAGCTGATTTCCAGATAACAATCATCTAATAAATTTTTTACTGGTTTATGGCGCGGTGAGAGAATTACAAAACAACTTTGTGAGAAGCATTTTCTTAGGCTTTATTTGGCGCGGCGGTGGCAGGCGGAAAGGACGGATGCAAACGCCGCTTACGAACCAGAGAGGGAGAAGTGGGGGTCGAAACGGAGCGGATTGGGGCCGTCTCCTCCTTGCTGCGGGTGCAAACGGTGCAAACGCCACCGACGCCCATTTGTTTACCCGCCGTCCGGCGGCGTTTGCTCCAAACGGAGGGCCGAACCAGACGAAGCCTTACATTCACCAAAAATGAAGCAAAACGCTCAAACAAAAAAAGTCTTAAATGAAAGTATTGAATTTCTCTACACTAGATAAAGAAATTCTCTCTCTATCACTCACACACACACATAGACATCTCTCTCTCTCTCTCTCTAGCCCCAAGGTACTTTTGGTGTTAATGCGTCGATCGTGACCATGCGACCACAGATTGTCGTTCACAAAATGCTTGACGTCACCTTGTGAACTGCTTAAATGCTTAGAATCAAATTGGGGCTTCATGCTGCGGTGGCCGCAATAGTTGTTGTGTCGAACAAGTGTTTACGGACAAAGACGTAACTGCACGAATGCAGGAGTGCCAAAACACCGCACAAAAACGAATGATTGGTGCCATAACATTAGCCCTCCTACAACCACAAGCGGCGTTGATAGGTCCTCATCCATTTTGTAGAGAAATTCGGGTTGCATTTAGCCAAAAACCCAACTCCCCACTAAGATGGTGGAGGTATGGGAAAGAAAGAGGAGAAAACCGCCCGCAACCGTCCGCAACCGCCGCAACCACCGCACGAAGCCACGCGCAGCACCACGTGCGGCCACAAGGCCGCGCGGCATCGCGAGCGGCCGCGCGGCACCGCGGGCGGCCGCGCGGCACCGCGGGCGGCCGCGCGGCACCGCGGGCGGCCGCGCGGCACCACCCGGCCGCGCGACATACCGCGGCCCCGCGGCGCCGCCCGCGGCACCGCACGGCCGCGCGGTGGCGCGGCACCGCATGCCCGGCACCGCACGGTGCCGCGCGCCTAACGCCGCGCGGTACCGCGTGCCCGACACCGCGTGGTGCCGCGCGCCTAACGTCGTGCGGTACCGCGCGCCCGGCACCGTGCGCCTAGCGCCGCGCGGTACCGCGCGCACGGCACCGCACGGTACCGCCAGGCACCACACGCGGCCGGGCGGTGGGCGCGGTGCCGGTCGGCCTCCCTCGCCGTCGGGCGCATTCTCCGGCCCCTCTCGTCTCATCCCCGGTCGGCCTCCCTTGACCAACGGACGCGCTCGCCCGACCTCTCCCGCCTCATTCGGCGGAGAAAACGGGGACGATCGAGGCAAATCTCGCTAAACCTGTAACCACCCATCATGGGGTGCAAATAGTAAAACTCCACATCATGGGGTGCAGATAGTGAAAATCCTCCAACATGGGGGTATAAATAGTAAAAACCTTCAATACGGTCTGCGTCTAGCAAATCGTGTGGTTATGGTGTGCGCGTAACCGTATCCGTCATATGAATACATATCATCACCAAACTATACAAATTGGTGTGCGCATAGTCGTATTCATAATAAATGGGCATACGGTCTGCGTCTAGCAAATAATATGGTTATGGTGTGCGCGTAACCATATCCGACATATGAATACATATCATCACCAAACTATACAAATTGGTGTGCGCATAGTCGTATTCATAATAAATGGGCATACGGTCTACGTCTAGCAAATAATATGGTTACGGTGTGCGCATAACCATATCCGTCATGTCAATACATATCATCACCAAACTATACAAATTGGTGTGCGCATAGCCATATTCATGATGAGTGGGCATCCGGTCTGCGTCTAGCAAATAGTATGGTTATGGTGTGCGCATAACCATATCCGTCATGTCAATACATATCATCACCAAACTATACAAATTGGTGTGCGCATAGCCATATTCATGATGAGTGGGCATCCGGTCTGCGTCTAGCAAATAATATGGTTATGGTGTGCGCGTAACCATATCCGACATATGAATACATATCATCCTAAAAACTATACAAACTAGTGTGCGCATAGCCATATTCATGATAAATGTGCATATAACACATAAATTGTTTATGGTGTGCGGATAACCGTCCTAACTACCATAACCACCCTAACCACTCTCAAAAGCTATAAAAGGAACCTCAGGGCTTCATTTCAAGGGACTTGTAATTTTCTACACGGGAGAGAGCTCTCTGGAATTCCCTTGAAGATCTTCATCAGCATTCGAAGATCTCCTTCGGAACTCGAAGACCTCCTTCAGCGCTCGAAGATCTTCTTCGGAACCCAAAGATCTCCTTGAATGTTCGAAGACCTTCATCAGCACTTGAAGACTTCCTTCAACCTTCGAAGAACTCCTTCGTCGCTTGAAGACCGCCATCGTCGCTTGAAGATCTTCTGCGGACTCTGAAGACTTCCCGACCAAGAAAAGTACTTAGTTTTTCTGAGAGGTGGTCTGTCACCCTCAGAGACATTCATTCAACTACAATTGTAACGGGAGCGGCCTGTCGCTCCCGATTCTCGCACCATTACTTGTAACGCTCCGCCACATAGTGAAATTTGGTCGGCGCTGATCCGACCACGTGGTTTTTCATCCTTTCCGGGTTTTCCACGGTAAAAACGTCTTCTTGCCACCTGTTCATTCTCTCTGTGACTGCTTGCGCGCTCGGTTCACTCTCGGGCTAAGACGGTTCGATTCACCCGGTCTGAAAGAACGTTGAGCGACCCGCAACAGTTTGGCGCCGTCTGTGGGAACGGTGTTCCCCAAACTCTGCAAAAGCTTTTCGAAGACAGTATTCGCCTCGTGGCAATACTTGTAACTGACAGCAATGGCAAGAAGAAGTGCTCGCACCACTATGGTTCCATCCGTGAAGGACGCGTCGATCCCGCTCCATCTCATTCACTCATCAACGCACCTCCCGCCGAAGAAGTCCCTTTAGCACCCGTGGCCGCGCTAGATGGGGGCATGCGCCAGATGGAAGAGCAGCAAACTGAAATGCTGGCTCTTCTCAGGAACCTCGGAGCCCCACAAGGTCCAGTTCCGCCTGCTGCTCTGATCGTCCAGCCTCCCTTGGTCCCTGATCACGCTCCATTGGGAGAAGCTGCTCAAGGAGGAGAAATATTCGAAGAAGAATACTCGGATGCTGCCAGCTCCGCGCATCCAGCCCGCCCTGGTAGGGTCGCCAGGGAAGAGCCCCCTCGCCATCAGCAAGGAGGAGAAGGAGCCAATCAAGCCATGAGAGGACCCACTCGCGATGAAATCCGCGATGTGATTGCTGAAGAGTATGGACAGGTCGGACGTCGGGGCATCTTCGCCCGCCGACCATTACATCACGGCTCCCCCCTGGCGCGCCAAATCCTAGCCCATCCAGTTCCGAACGGTTTCAAGCTTCCTAGCATCGAAACGTTCGATGGGACGGATGATCCACTAGAGCACATCAACTATTTCGCGACTATCATGAGAATCTACAATGCTGTCGATCAGCTCCTTTGCCAAGTGTTCCCGGCAACGCTTAAGGGGCATGCACGCACCTGATTTCACTCTCTGCGGGAAGGGTCCATCAACAACTTCACCGAGTTAGCCCGACTGTTTGCAGATCGGTTCGTTGCTAACCGAAGGATCGTTCGGGACCCCTCTCATCTTTCAGGGATCCGCCAGAACGAAGGAGAAACCCTGAAGGATTTTTTCCGCCGCTTCACCGCTGAAGCGCGACAAATCTCAGGGGTTGATCCCGAACTTCTGCGCGGCGTTTTCCTAGGAGGGCTCCGCCCAAGCGGCTTCTACTCCGCTCTAATGAGGGAAACAGTGCCAAATTATCCAGACCTCGTGCACCGGGTAGAAGCGCAGATAGCGGCGGATGAGGCTATCGAGGCGCATCGCCAACAGTTTGAAGGAATTCAGAAGAGAAGGAAAGGGTCGGAACAAGCTCCAAGAAGGCAAGAAGAGCGGCGAATGGAAGAATGCCGGAATCATGATCATGGTCGGGATCTCGGAAGAGATCAAGGACCCCGACCACCGCGGAATTACACTCCCCTCAACACGTCACGAACCAACGTGTTTTATGCCATCCAGGAAAACCCGACGTTCCGTAGGCCGAGGCAGCCAATCCCAAATGAAAGAACCGACCAATCAAAGTACTGTGAATTCCATAGAGGGGTTGGGCACACGACCGAAGAATGCACCAGGTTGAAGGAAGAAATCGAGCGCCTTGTCAGGCAAGGGCTCCTCGGAAGGTTCCTGCAAGGTCAGCAACCGAACCAGCCACAGCAACCCAGGCCGCCCAGAGATCAGCCCCCTGCGCCTCATGGTGCAGCGGCAGGAAGGCCGATGGTAGGAGAAGTCGAGACCATGCCGGGTTTCCTAACCTCGCCGCACAAATCCTCTCCATTGCTAGGCTGGAGAGAGGGCACGAAGACAAGAAGCTGAAGCAAGACACCATCATCGCCTTCAGAGATGAAGATCTAGAGGGGTTGCGGCTGCCACACCAAGACCCGCTCGTGATCAATGCTGGGATCGGGGATCCCTGTTTCAACGTCAAGAGAATACTAGTCGACCACGGGAGCTCAGTCGATGTCCTGTTCCTCTCCACTCTACAGAGCATGAATCTCACCAAGGAGCACCTTAGCCCGGCAGCATGGCCCATCTACGATTTTGATAATTGCCCCGTCCCGGTCCAGGGCATGATCACCCTTCCGGTAACACTCGGCGAGTTTCCAAGACAGACAAGCCACAACATTCAGTTCGTAGTCGTGGAATCAAACTCCGCCTACAACGCAATCTTCGGGAGACCACTCCAGTCTGTCTTCAAAGCCATCCCATCAATCCCACACTTAGCCATGAAGTTTCCGACGGCCGCTGGAGTAGGCGTCGTTCGCGGGAACAAGAGGCAGCCAGGACCTGCTATCTGAAGCAAGCTCAACCCACAAAGGCGACGGCCCTCAACATCGACAACTTCGACTTGCGAGATGAAGCTACTCTGCAACGGGGGGCACCCGTTGAAGGATTGGTGGAAGTGCTGCTCTCCCAGCGGGATTCGACCCAGACTGTCCAGGTCGGGTCCATCTTGTCGCCAGGAGAACGAGAAGAATTCGCAACCTTCTTGCAAGAGAACGAGGACATTTTCGCTTGGAGCCCGGAGGACATGCCTGGGGTAGATCCTGAAGTCATTTTTCACTCATTAAATGTTAACCCTGCCTGCAGGCCCGTGATTCAAAAGAAGAGGAACTTCGCCCCCGAGAGAGTAAAGGCAATCGAAGAAGAGGTGGCCAAGCTTCTGGAGGCGCGGTTCATCCGCGAAGCAGATTATCCCACGTGGCTCGCTAACGTGGTGATGGTAAAGAAGGCCTCCGGGAAGTGGCGGATGTGCGTCGACTACAGCAACCTGAACCAGGCTTGCCCAAAAGACAGTTTCCCTCTTCCAAGGATCGACCAGCTCGTCGATGCAACGGCCGGCCACGAGCTGCTCAGCTTCATGGATGCATACTCAGGCTACAACCAGATAAGAATGAATCCCGCGGACGAGGAGCACACCGCCTTCCGCACCAATAAAGGAGTCTACTGCTACAAGGTGATGCCGTTCGGCCTTAAAAACGCCGGAGCGACATACCAAAGATTGATGAACAAAATCTTCAAGGACCTCATCAGGGAGATGATGGAGGTATACGTGGACGACATGCTAGTGAAGAGCGTCCACCGTCGCGACCATTTGAAAGACTTGGGAAAGTGCTTTCAGCTTCTTCGTCGCTTCCAGATCCGGCTCAACCCCAGCAAATGCGCATTTGGTGTGATGGCGGGAAAGTTCCTGGGTTTCATGGTAACCCATCGGGGCATCGAGACCAACCCCGAGAAGATCAAGGCATTGGAGGACATGTCGCCGCCTCGTTCGATCAAAGAAGTACAACGCCAGAATGGGAGGATCGTCGCGTTGTCCCGCTTCCTGTCAAGGACAGGGGACAAGTACCTCCCTTTCTTCAAGATTCTCCGGGGAGCGCGCCACGTTGGGTTCCAATGGACGGACGAGTGCCATACGGCTTTCGAGCTTCTCAAACGGTACCTGACCTCGCCTCCGCTTTTATCAAAGCCAATCCCCGGGGAAACCCTGTTCTTGTACCTTGCAGTTTCACCTACGGCTCTCAGTTCGGTGCTTGTGAAGGATGAAGGAGGAGTGCAACGGCCGATCTACTACCTCAGCAAGGTCCTCACCGATACCGAAACCAGGTATCGGCAGCGGAAAAAACGGCCTTAGCACTCGTCTTCTCAGCGCGAAAGCTTCGACCCTACTTCCAGGCGCACACAGTAAAAGTATTAACTCAGCTCCCGCTACGAACAATCCTATAGAAACCAGAAGTCTCAGGAAGACTAGTGAAGTGAGCGGTGGAGCTCGACGAATTCGACATTCAATTCTTGCCTCGGCCGGACATCAAGTCGCAAGTGCTCGCTGACTTTGTTGTAGAATACACCATCCCACCGGAAACAACTCCTGTCAAAGATATCACCACACCCCGTTGGACTCTCTACGTCGACAGAGCTTCAGGAGCTGAAGGAGCCGGAGCAGGGTTATTCCTCATAAGCCCCGACGAGATCACTTTGGAGTATGGCCTCAGATTGAAGTTCCCAGCAACTAACAACGTCATAGAGTACGAGGCTTTGATCGTCGGCCTCCGGCTCGCCATCGATTGTAGAGTTGAGAGCCTGACGATTCACGCCGACTCCCAACTTGTAGTCTCGCAAGTCGAGGGAGATTACGAGGCCAAGAGTGATCAAATGGCGCATTACCTCACATACGTAAAGTCGCTCCTTCAGAAGATTCCGTCATACCAAATCTTGCACGTACCCCGAGAGCAGAACACTAGAGCGGACGCGCTCTCTAAGTTGACAACTTCATCCACCCGCTATCAATCGCGAAGGCGCCGAGTCGAATAAATCATGGTCCCTAGTATCCCAGGGCCATGGGAGATCGCAGCAATCAATGAAGAGGAGCCATCTTGGATGACCCCCCTGCGGGCCTACCTTGAGCAGGGGCGTCTCCCTGAGGACCGCCTGGAGGCGCGCAGATTGCGAATGCGAGCGGCGTCGTTCACCATCATAGATGGGGAGATCTACAAATGGGCGTTCTCGGGGCCCTACCTAAAATGTTTACCAGCCGGCGAAGCAGACTATGCCCTAAGAGAGGTGCACTGAGGGGTCTGCGGAGAACATCTAGGAGGAAAAGCGCTGGCCCAGAAGATTTTGCGCCAAGGTTTCTATTGGCCAACGATGAAGAAAGACGCGGCTGAACTCGTCCAGAAATGCAGGAGTTGTCAGCTTCACGCGAACGTACCTCGCCAGCCCCCGGTCGCGCTCACCGCGCTCCAGAGTTCGTGGCCCTTCGCACAGTGGGGGATTGATCTCCTCGGCCCCCTGCCTCTGGCATTCGGGCAGAGACAATTCATCATCCTAGCCATCGATTACTTCACCAAGTGGGTAGAAGTTGAGCCCCTGGAAAAAATCACGGAGGAGAATGCTAAGCAGTTCGTCTGGAAGAACATAGTCTGCCGCTTCGGAATCCCAACAACGATCATCGCCGACAACGGCACCCAGTTTACTGGAAGTCATTCACCAAGATGTGCGAAGACCTGAAGATCAATCTTCGCCACACCGCCGTAGCACATCCGCAGCCAAATGGGCAGGTGGAGGTCACCAACCGTACCATCCTCAAAGGGCTGAAGACGCGTCTCGAAGAAGCTGGGGGGCAGTGGGTGGATGCACTCCCAAATGAGTTGTGGGCATACCGTACAACAGAGAGGACTCCAACAGGAGAGATGCTGTATAACCTCTGCTACGGGACTGAAGCTGTCATCCCCGTAGACATCGGAGTGCCAAGCATCCGGGTGCTGACTTTCGATCCCAGTAAGAATGACGGACTGCTCTGCGAAAACCTTGATTTAATCTCTGAAACTTGAGACAACGCCGCCCAGCGCATTGCTATCTACCAAAGGCGAGTGGCCCGGCTCTACGACAGGAGGGTTAAGCCCAGGCCAATCAACGTCGGAGATCTCGTCCTGCGCAACGTTGAAGCAGCCGGGAAGGGCCCGCAGAAAGACAAACTCTCTCCAGCATGGGAAGAACCCTATGTGGTCACCGCGGTGGTGAAGCCTGGAACATTCAAACTCAGAACGGCGGAAGGAAAGACCCTCCCTCGCACTTGGAATGCGCAGAATCTGCGCCGCTTTTATCAGTGATTTTTCTTACTCTATTATGTACAAGTCGCGAGCCTCGACCCGCGCAAACTATCTTACTATGATTTTGTGTGCAAGCCGCGAGCTTCGACTCGCGCAAATTCTCTTATTATGATTTTGTGTACAAGCCGCGAGCCTCGACTCGCGCAAACTTATCTTACTATGATTTTGTATGCAAGCCGCGAGCTTCGACTCGCGCAAATTCTCTTATTATGATTTTGTGTACAAGCCGTGAGCCTCGACTCGCGCAAACTTACCTTACTATGATTTTATGTACAAGTCGAGAGCCTCGACCCGCGCAAACTACTTTACTAAAACTTTATGTACAAGCCGTGAACCTCGATTCGCGCAAACTATTTCTATGCAATTATTACGGAAGCCGCGAGCCCTGACTCGCGCAAGCTATCTCCCAACGATGGCTCAATATTGCTGGGGGCCAGCTCCCCAGTGATCTCGCGCTACCCGGTCCGAAGCGTCCGCCCTTCCTCGGTAGTAAGATCACGGCACCGCCAGGGCCTGCCCCCCTCACGGTCGCCCACGGTTCGAAGCGTCCGCCCTTCACCGCTACTCAGGGCTAGTCCCCCAGTGATCTCACGCTGCCCGGTCCGAAGCGTCCGCCCTTCCCCGGTAGTAAGATCACGGCACCGCCAGGGCCTGCCCCCCTCACGGTCGCCCACGGTTCGAAGCGTCCGCCCTTCACCGCCACTCGGGGCCAGTTCCCCAGTGATCTCACGCAGAAATGAGAAAAACAGAAGTAAGCGGTGGACAAACAAGTAGCCATCAATCAATATAACAAAGCAAAGAGTTGTACAACTCCACTACAAGAGGCGCAAATACAGGAACAAGGAAGTACGATACCTAACGAAAGAAAGCAAAGCACACAGACAAATAAAGACAAAGACAATCAGCCCTCAATATCTACATCAGTGCAATCGTCCTCAGGAAAGTCGCCTGCGCCAAGCCCGGACGTACTGCACCCAAGCTTCCTCTCCACCATACGAAGGGTCTTCCCGATCCCCCTCTTGAAAGAAATCTCGCACTCATCTTCCAATAGGGGGTCCACCTCCTTGGTCATGATCTCGGCTCGAAGCTCCTCAGAGAACCTAGAGCGTTCCTCTACGAATTCCAGGGAGTCCTTGTACCCGGCAACTCCCTCGGCCTTAATGGCCTTGATATCTAGCTCGAGGGAAGAAAGCCTCTCCACCTCGCTTCTCAAAAACCCCAGCTCGCCATCTTGACGGAACATGTCACCCTGCAAATCCTGGACCAACTGGGAGGCACTCTCGGCGGCGGCTTTCTCTGCGTTAAGCCCCCTCTGAAGACGCTCTACCTCGGAGCGAGCGTGGGCAAGATCAGACTCTAATTTGAGCTCACGTGATATCTCGTGCTCCCTCTTCTTCTGAGAATCCTCCAGCGAACTCTTCGCAACACGAAGCTCCTCTTGAAGAGCAAAAAAACCATCCTTCAGCCCAACATAGCAATCGTTCCAAGTACGAGCGACGCTAGTCATGACATCAGCCTGTGAAAAAAAAAACGGGATAAGAATCTCAGGAAAAGAGAACACATAAAAGATAAACAACAAAAAGACATGACTAACCGCCGAAGTCATCGCCCGTAATGAAGAGGATACCCTCTTCGCCGTCACCAATGGAGGAGGAGGAGGATCGCTCCGAGGAAGCGCTTCCGCCACGGGGGAAGCCACGATCTCAGCATCAACATCAATGGGAATCGCCTCGGGTACGACTCCGCTGGGACCCGCACCATCAAAATGGCTCTTCGGTGGAGGTGGAGGTGGCACCGTCTCTGAACCTCCGCATCTGATAACATGCTTCCTATTCCTATCACGCGGCAAAGCAACAGCGGCATCACGCTCGGCATCCGACGAAAGGCCGACCAACAACAATTTCTTCTCCTCCGCATAATGAACCACGCCATAAAGAGCCTTCGACAAATCATCACAACCAGGAAAACCAGGAAGAGGCTGGAATTCATTCTCTCGCCCCATTTGACAGCGGCAACGTCCCGGGAGGTTCCTCCAAAGCTCTGGCAAATCCCATCGGTTGCAGACATACCCATACAAAGTGTTCCCATGGCGATAGTCGTTCCTTTCCTCAAAACGGAACCACCTCTTGTTGTTGCAAACATCAATCCGGCCTCCCGGATCCGTGAAGATTTCACACCAATCTTTGAAGATCTCTAAAGAGAATTGCAAGACATGCTCCCGAAAGAACGCAATCAATCACATGATTCTCGCCATCCCGGCTGGGATAAATTGCGAGATAGGTACGCCACAAAATCTGAAAATCTCAATCGCCTCCTCCGATGGGGGGAAGCGGAACCCCGACTTCAAACAACTCTCCGAAATGGTAATAAAGCCGGTCGGGGGGTTCTGAGCACCCACCTCCGGATATGGAATCTTCACTTCAACAGATGACGGGAGTCTAAACCGCTTGCGCCAAGCTTCGACACGCTCAATGGTTAGCGAGGAACGCATCCACATGGATTTTGATCGTGCACCGTTCCTTGACGTCTGAAAAGAGAAAAGAAATAAACAAAAAATAATCGACAAGAATTGCGCGGATTATCACCGCACAATGCGGAGATTATTACAAAAGGTGAAACAACAAGCGACAAAATAAGAGGGAGGAATATCGCAAAATACCTCCGCCATAACGCCACCACAATGACTGGACCGCGCCAAAGGATGATAAAATCCTTGCACTTCTTTAAGCAAGATGGGCGAACTCCGAGGATTTGGGAGGCAATTGATGGGTCCTCATCCATTTTGTAGAGAAATCCGGGTTGCATTTAGCCAAAAACCCAACTCCCCACTAAGATGGTGGAGGTATGGGCAAGAAAGAGGAGGGAACCGCCCGCAACCACCGCACGAAGCCACGCGCAGCACCACGCGCGGCCACAAGGCCGCGCGGCATCGCGAGCGGCCGCGCCGCGCGGCCGCGGCCGAGCGGCACCGCGCGGTGGCGCGGAACCGTGCGCGGCACCGCGCGGTGCCGCGCGCCTAACGCCGCGCGGTGCCGCGTGCCCGGCGCCGCGCGCCTAACGCCGCGCGGTACCGCGTGCCCGGCGCCGCGCGGTGCCGCGCGCCTAACGCAGCGCGGTGCCGCGCGCCCGGCACCGTGCGCCTAGCGCCGCGCGGTACCGCGCGCACGGCACCGCACTGTACCGCCCGGCACCACACGCGGCCGGGCGGTGTGCGCGGTGCCGGTCGGCCTCCCTCGCCGACGGGCGCATTCTCCGGCCCCTCTCGTCTCATCCCCGGTCGGCCTCCCATGACCAACGGACGCGCTCGCCCGACCTCTCCCGCCTCATTCAGCGGAGAAAACGGGGACGATCGAGGCAAATCTCGCTAAACCTGTAACCACCCATCATGGGGTGCAAATAGTAAAACTCCACATCATGGGGTGCAAATAGTGAAAATCCTCCAACATGGGGGTATAAATAGTAAAAACCTTCAATACGGTCTGCGTCTAGCAAATCGTGTGGTTATGGTGTGCACGTAACCGTATCCGTCATATGAATACATATCATCACCAAACTATACAAATTAGTGTGCGCATAGTCGTATTCATAATAAATGGGCATACGGTTTGCGTCTAGCAAATAATATGGTTATGTTGTGCGCGTAACCATATCCGACATATGAATACATATCATCACCAAACTATACAAATTGGTGTGCGCATAGTCGTATTCATAATAAATGGGCATACGGTCTGCCTCTAGCAAATAGTATGGTTATGGTGTGCGCATAACCATATCCGTCATGTCAATACATATCATCACCAAACTATACAAATTGGTGTGCGCATAGCCATATTCATGATGAGTGGGCATCCGATCTGCGTCTAGCAAATAGTATGGTTATGGTGTGCGCATAACCATATCCGTCATGTCAATACATATCATCACCAAACTATACAAATTGGTGTGCGCATAGCCATATTCATGATGAGTGGGCATCCGGTCTGCGTCTAGCAAATAATATGGTTATGGTGTGCGCGTAACCATATCCGACATATGAATACATATCATCCTAAAAACTATACAAACTAGTGTGCGCATAGTCATATTCATGATAAATGTGCATATAACACATAAATTGTTTATGGTGTGCGGATAACCGTCCTAACTACCATAACCACCCTAACCACTCTCAAAAGCTATAAAAGGAACCCCAGGGCTTCATTTCAAGGGACTTGGAATTTTCTACACGGGAGAGAGCTCTCTGGAATTCCCTTGAAGATCTTCATCAGCATTCGAAGATCTCCTTCGGAACTCGAAGACCTCCTTCAGCGCTCGAAGATCTCCTTCGGAACCCGAAGATCTCCTTCAACGTTCGAAGACCTTCATCAGCACTCGAAGACCTCCTTCAACCTTCGAAGAACTCCTTCGTCGCTTGAAGACCGCCATCGTCGCTTGAAGATCTTCTGCGGACTCTGATGACTTCCCGGCCAAGAAAAGTACTTAGTTTTTCTGAGAGGTGGCCTGTCACCCTCAGAGACATTCATTCAACTACAATTGTAACGGGAGCGGCCTGTCGCTCCCGATTCTCGCACCATTACTTGTAACGCTCCGCCACATAGTGAAATTTGGTCGGCGCTGATCCGACCACGTGGTTTTTCACCCTTTCCGGGTTTTCCACGGTAAAAACGTCTTCTTGCCACCTGTTCGTTCTCTCTGTGACTGCTTGCGCGCTCGGTTCACTCTCGGGCTAATACGGTTCGATTCGCCCGGTCTGAAAGAACGTTGAGCAACCCGCAACAGGCGTTTTTAATCCCTTCTCTCAACAACCTTCCACAAATAGAAGCCTCGAAGTCCTTCAACCACTAAAAAAAAGAGACTAACAAACAGAGTTCATTCAAACAGATCTTCATTTTCAATAGACCTTTTTCTACCGCTCCTTTTCTTACCGCCACCGCACTCCCAAACAGACCTTAAAGAAAAGACAATATAAAATGAGAATCAATCAACTGCCATTTCAAATTCAAATTAACAAGGAATTGAGAAAATCACAAATACTAAAAACTCCTAAAATACATCTTATATGCAAATATATGAAACAAGAAATCCAAAATATTTTACATCCAATCCATCAAATTATTGAGGATAGATTGAAATCGCAAAGCTCTCACATCTACGATCGCTGCAACCACGCCATATAGCTTATGCGCACCTCCTGGAGGTGCGCGAACAGATCCGACCGTAGGATCGCGAGATCCAACGGTGCAGATTAATATTCGGACCGTATTGCGGGAAAATGATAATAGTATTATAGGAGTATTTCAGATGTATTGCATCTCGACCGTTGATCGCGAGATCCTACGGTCGAATCTGCTCGCGCACCTTCCAAATTAGGTGTGTATACGTACCAAATTCGAATTCGATTACAAAAGCACCCGACAGTTGGCTTTCAAACCGACATTCGACGACTCCTTGCGACAACAAATGCCGTGCCCGGCATTCGCAGGCGGTCCCAAGAAATAAATGACTGGTTCTGCCACAGTCACAAAATTTCTTGGAAAACCGGTTCCAAATCCTATAATCAATGAATCAACATGTAAAGAACGGTGGATCGATGCCGATTGTTCGGTCCCTAAATGAGCCACACTCATGCTCCAGTCCTTCCACTTTCTCCCTTCGAAGGAAATTGGTATTTAAACTTCAGAGCAGTGGCGGATACAAGAAATTATACTCGGGTGTGCACAAATTTTCTTCTAAATTGAATAGTACATCAAATGTTACACTAATGAACTATAAATTCGGATGAAATTTCATCAAGTTGTCTAAACTGAAAAATACAAAATATACAAAAAAATTTACAATTGATCACATAATTATTGCAAATTTTCAAAATAGCATCTCTCTCAATAAAAGTACTAAAGAATCATTTAACATTTGAGCGCTCATACTATTTCACAACTTCTAATTGTCATAATTAATAACTGAGAATATTCTTTCAACACTTGCAGTAGCCACATGAAGAATCAACACAAACCTCAAAAGCTTGTAGATTTGCTGATAAGCAATATGATTCCTAGTTTCAAAAAACTTTGTAGAGAGATGACAAAAATCATTCAAATCAGAAAATCCCTCAAATCGCTGCTCATATCGACAATAAATTCGTCGAGTTGAAAAAAATCAAACAACTCTAAACTTGAAAAATCATTAGGACAACTCCGCAAGTCTTAGCTAATTTGTGTACTCCTCAACAAACCATCTTGATCTTCCTCGAGAAATATACGGATTATCCATAACAGAAATTTGAATACCATGTTTGTCTTGTGCAGACAGACGCCAACAAGAAAACGAAGAAAATGCAGGTTTAAAGTTCAGTAAATCATTGGGGGGACGTTCTATTCCCCACGTTGTAGTTGAGTATGCTCCTCCTCTCCTTTCTTCATCACGGGAGATCGCTCCGAAAATAGTTAACAAGCTAACAGTTTCGCACTACACGTCGATGTTAATCGTCTAAATGTCCAAAACAAAACTATACAGATACTATTCGCTAATCATCTTCAACTTTCATTAATTCTTTGTTATGTATTTCAAATAAAGAACCACCAATGGAGTAATGGAATGTCTAGAACTTAATGTCCATTTGGCGCGATTTTTTTTCGCTCGGGTGACTTTGAACAAAAACTCCAACATCATAAACAACGATTATAACCGCCACGAAGGGGAAAAAACTAATTTTGAGCGTAAAAGTGAATGAAGTTTCTTAGGTCAGGTCGAACGTTCACAAACGACAATTCATAACCACCGCATTCACGACCGTCCTCGCCGTGCCGAACCAACCCTAACTTGTCAACCATCCTTTCCAATGGAGCATGGTGTTTACGAACATTCAATTAAAGGGTATTGTTGACTTTTCAACAACAACAAAAAAAGCCTAGCAGGTAATTTGTTCTGCCAATGGGCCTTATCCGTACAGAGGCCCAATCTGGGCATTTCGGCTAACGAGTTCTCTTTTAGCTAATGGGCCGTCCAAGAGGCCCACGAGCATCAGCATTTCCAAATTGAAAAAGAGTGGTTTTACGGGCACACCCATTTTGACTATGGACAAACAAAATTTATGTACAATCAAATTCAGTTGTGTACACACCAACCGACCAGGGACACCAATTACCAAATTCAGTGCACACACGCCTCCCCCTTCCTCTTTCGCGCGGCCTCCATCTCACCGATCTTCTCTGATCGAACGATTCCAGGGAGCCTTCATCTTTAGCAGAGTCAGAAGTTCAGCACCACACAATGAATCGTTGGAACTTGTAGCAACTTTGACGCCCTCTACGGCCGCCGCCGGAAGGAAGGAGGAGGATGCCGCCGGGAACACTATCGGGAAGCTACCGGCAATTTAGGGGGAGGCGGCAGAAAGACGGAGAGATAAGGGGGAGACGGACAACCTAGAAAAAATATCGGGTGGTTGTACATAGCCACAATGAGAGAAAGAAAAAAAATGTCTTTTAAATGGTTTAAAGTGTTGATTATAGTGTGTCCATAGCCATATTATGTGTGCTCATAACACCACTCTTGAAAAAATGGCTAGAACTAGTAGTTTCCACATTCAAGGGGAACAGAAATGTCTCGAATTGTGCTTCTTATTAAAGTCAGAACTCAGGGTGCGTAGAACCTGACCGAATTAATATAAGGGCAGTCCGGTGCACAAAGCATCCCCGCGCAGGTAGCGTCTGGGGAAAGGTCCCACCACAAGGGTGAAATATAGGCAAACTTTACCCTGTATTTTTTCAAGAGGCTGCTTCCATGATTGAAATCCGTGACCTCAAAGTCACAAGACAACACAGTAACCTGACCGAATTAATATATAAACTAAAATTATGATTAGTGAACACACGTTCAAAATATAATTCATGATACAGTGGACGAAAAGATAATTAATGACAATGAGAAGTATTGCTGCTAAGTGCTAATGTACACATAATACTCATGCAAATTGTTTTATTTATTTAAATAAAAATAATTACTTTATATCATTATTTTTATTTACAATATAAAACTATGAATTTTCAAGATTTACTTTATATTTTTAAAACAGGTTACATAATTAGTTTATATGTTTAATTTTTATACTTAATAAAAAATATATAGAATGAAAATATATAATTATATTTAAATAGAGGAGGAGTATTGGGAGAAAATTCAATATATTTAAATTACTCAGGATATTATTATATAAATTTGCATAATATGCAAGAGCCATCACATATTAGGCGTCCTAGAAAAGTTGATCGTAAGATTTGTGATCGACTTAGGTTTGGAAGTTGGAATATAGGTATGCTAACGGGAAAAGCGATGGAAGTAGTGGATACAATGATTAGGAGAAAGATAAATATTTTATGTCTGCAAGAGACTAAATGGGTGGGTGAGAAAGCTAAATTTCTAGATAATTCAGGTTTTAAATTATGGTACACAGGAAAAAATAAAATAAGAAATGGAGTAGGTATTATTGTAGATACTACTTGGAGGGATGAAGTTGTTGGGGTAAGCAGAAAAGGTGATAGAATCTTAGCTCTTAAATTAATCGTAGGAAAGGAAACTATTAATGTAATTAGTGCTTATGCGCCACAAGTAGGATTAAATGAAGCTATTAAAGTACAATTTTGGGAAGACTTAGATGATTTGGTAAGAGAAATCCCACAAAGCGAGAAAATTTTCATTGGAGGAGACTTAAATGGACATGTAGGGAAGCAAAATTCGGATTATACAGATGTTCATGGAGGATTTGGGTATGGAGAAAGAAATGAAGAAGGAAGAACCATTCTAGACTTTGCCATAGCACATGAGCTAATTGTGACAAATACGTTCTACATAACGAGGGAAGAACACTTAATTACGTTCAAGAGAGGACAAAATAAGTCACAAATTTACTATTTTATGACTCGCAAAATGGATAAAAAGATTTGTAAGGATTGCAAAGTCATACCAGGAGAAAGTTTGACAACGCAACATAGGCTAGTGGTGCTGGATGTGCAAATTAAATATAATAACTTTAAGAGAAAGACAAAAGTGTTGCCAAAAATTCGGTGGTGGAACTTGATGAAGGAAAAACAGGTTGCTTTCAAGGCAGCAGTTATAGAACGACTAGTTGATGATCCTAATGTTGATCCTAGTGTCGTATGGGAAGTTATGTCTTCTCATTTAAGGATAAGTGGAAAGAACGTACTTGGAGAGTCAAAAGGTCGCGCGCCCCCACAAAAAGAATCTTGGTGGTGGAAAAAGGAAGTGCAAGACAAAGTGAGGGCAAAGAGGGTCAGCTACAAAACATTATATGCTTGTAGGAATGATGAAAACTTGACAAAGTATAAAGTCGCCAAGAAAGAAGCTAAAAATGCAGTAAGTAAAGCAAGAAGTCAAGCTTATGAAGAATTTTACAAACGACTAGATAACAAAGATGGAGAGCGCGATATATATAAAATTGCTCGAGCTAGAGAGAGGAAGACAAGAGATTTAAGCCAAATTAAATGCATAAAAGATGAAACAGATACGATTTTGACGGATGATGTGGCTATTAAGGAGCGGTGGAAAAGATACTTTTATCAACTATACAATGAAGGAAAAGATAATTAACTGAACTTGGAAGAGTTAAGTAAATCGGAGGAGTATAAAGACATAACTTTTTATCGTAAAATTCAAGCATCAGAGATAGATGACGCTCTGAAGAAGATGAAAAATGGAAAGGCGGTTGGACCAGACGATATACCCATTGAAGTATGAAAATGCTTAGGGATGGAAGGAATTTTATGGCTTACAAGTTTCTTCAATAAGATACTGAAGACAAAAAGGATGCCAAACCAATGGAGAGAAAGTATTTTGGTACCTTTATATAAGAACAAAGGAGATATACAAAATTGTGTCAATTATAGGGGAATTAAATTAATGAGTCATACTATGAAACTATGGGAACGAGTAATAGAGAGACGAGTTAGACGAGAGACTAGCATCTCAGAGAATCAATTTGGATTCATGCCAGGGAGGTCAACCATGGAAGCTATACATCTCTTGAGGAGACTCATTGACAACTATCGGGAAAGACAAAAAGATTTGCATATGTTGTTTATCGATCTGGAGAAGGCGTATGATAGGGTTCCAAGAGAGGTCTTGTGGAGAGTCTTAGAAAAGAAAGGTGTAAATGTATCATACATTGACGTAATCAAAGATATGTATACAAATTCAGTGACCAGGGTGAGGACATCTGGAGGATTAACACAGGAATTCCCTATCGCTGTTGGCTTACATCAAGGGTCAGCTTTAAGCCCTTACCTCTTTACCCTTATCTTAGATGAGCTCACCGGACATATCCAGCAAGCAATACCTTGGTGTTTATTATTTGCAGATGATATTGTTTTGGTCGATGAGACGCGCGAGGGTGTAAACGCGAAACTGGAATCTTGGCGAGACACTTTAGAAAAGAAGGGTTTTAGGTTGAGCAGGACAAAGACAGAGTATATAGAGCTTAAATTTAGTAGTGCAAGAAGGTCAGATGACCCCGTCATTAAATTGGGTGACCAAGATATTTCCCGCAGTGAGTGCTTTAAATATCTGGGATCGATAATTCAAAAAGATGGAGGTGTAGATAAAGATGTGATTCATAGAATCCAAGCAGGTTGGTTGAAGTGGAGAGGCGCGTCTGGGATCCTATGTGATCGTAAAGTACCACTAAAACTTAAAGGCAAGTTTTACCGTACTGCAATTAGGCCTGCAATGCTCTACGGTTCTGAGTGTTGGGCAGTGAATGGTGTACACGAGCAAAAAATGGGAGTCGCGGAGATGAGAATGCTTAGGTGGATGTGTGGTCACACGAGACTGGATAAAATTAGGAATGAATGTATCAGGGATAAGATAGGAGTGGCGCCAATTGTAGAGAAGATGCGAGAAGCTCGTTTAAGATGGTTTGGACATGTACATAGGAGACCATTAGAGGCACCTGTTAGACGTTGTGAGAGTTTAGTCACTAGACATGTTAAACGGGGGAGGGGTAGACCAAAAAAGACTTGGAATGAAACTATAAAGAAAGACATGATGTACTTAGACATTAATGAGACTATGCTTAAAGATAGGGCGCAATGGCGACAGAGGATCCATATAGCCGACCCCACTATGGCGGGATAAAGGCTTGAGTGTTGTTGTTTATTATTATATAAATTTGCATGGTTTTATACTTAGATAAAACTACTGAACACTCTAATAATTATAAACAGTGAATTCAAATAAATAAAAAACAAATAACTACGTGCACTTAAAATAACTTTTATTCGTCATTAAATTACTTTAGTATTAATAGTCTGCGAGCATATTAAAAATGACTTCCCTTTTTTATTCAGAGATATAACATTAAAATGCTTATAACTTTTTTATCTTATAAAATATGTATACATTTTCATATGCCGTATAAATGAGATCATTATCTGTCACATGATCGCTTTTATCTTAAAAACGCTCAACCAAACAGAGCTAAAGTAAGAACAGATAAATTCACAATCATCAAATTTGAGAACATAAAAAATTACATGCCCGATACCCACAATCACCAAATTGATTAGGGCTCCGTTTGGGGGGACTTATTTTCACCGGTCAAGCATTAAGGTCAGATTCATGCGGTCGTAACCGCTTGACCGGTGAAAATAAGTCCCCCAAACGGAGCCTAAATCAAGAGTCCACCAAAGAACTTGATCTTGGTTTAGCTAATTTGAACACATTTGACCACTATTTCGAGTCAAATTTAGGGTTCATTTGGCACGACATTTTTTCTCCGCTGAGTTTGGACAAAAACACCATCATCATCAAAAATGTGTTTGACATGATAATAGTTATAACCGCTACAAGAAAAATAAAACTAATTTTGAACATAAAGGAGGATTAAGTTCATTTGGTGGAGGCCAAACTTTCATGAACAACAAATTGATTAAATCAAGAGTCCACCAAAGAACTCGATCTTGGTTTAGCTAATTTGAACACATTTGGCCACTATTTCGAGTCAAATTTAGGGCTCATTTGGCACGACATTTTTTTCTCCACTGAGTTTGGACAAAAACACCACCGTCATCAAAACTGCGTTTGACATGATAATAGTTATGACCACTGCAGGAAAAAAAAAACTAATTTTGAACATAAAGGAGGATTAAGTTCATTTGGTGGAGGCCAAACTTTCATGAACAACAGTTGATCACCACCGCATTCATGACAACCACCGTCATGCCAAACAAGCATTTAGGGTTTGTTTGAAACTCTGGTGGCGACTGAGAAGAGAGGAGAACGCCGACGAAGCTTTGAACTGGAGGTAAGGGCCGCTACAAGTAACTACTCTATTTTGCCATTCTCTAGAGGCGGCAGCGGAAGGCACGTAAACAAACGGATCACAGACCAGCGGTGGCTTTTGCTGCAACCGCACCTGAGTAGCCGAAGTCCCAAATATAGCCTTAAGCTCTATTTAGTGAGGCCGTGAAGAGAAATAATGATGAAAAATTAGTGGTGACATTAGAGCTCTCAAGAAAACAATTTAAAAAGAAAAACGGCATACTTAGAAAATATTTATTTAAGTGCTTTTCAAAAAGGCGTATATTTTCAGTTTGAAATAAAAAACCTCTTTTAATAATAGTTGGCTAGTTTTTTAATAATAAAATATACTTACGCTAATCATTTATCACAAATAAATATTATATAAATTTTATATAAGCAAGTTACAAAAGATAAGTGACAATAAGCAAATATAATGACTACGTGAAGAAACTAGAATGAGAAAAAAACCTAACAATAAAAAAGGAAGAGCTGAAACAGCAAAATCAGTTTTTAGAAAGTTTTGTTAGACCTGCTACTTAAAAAGCCAACAAAACACGTCTCTCGTAAAAGCTCTTTTGAAAAATCTCCTCATCCAAACAATCTAAAAAGAGTGATGGCGGTGAGAATATAGCTTTTCGCACCACAACCCCAACCAAAACCCAAAGGCCTTGATGATACAAAATTGAGCCCTCACAGCAGAAAATGAACTACAAGTAATACCTTCAGGTCTATATAAATCCTATTCAATAATAGCACCAGATGCTCTGATAAGAATACCAGAAAATGAGAATGAGGCTGAAAACAAAAACAGAGTAAAAAAAGACCGATGTTATGTGCAAACCGATTTTAGCTACGTGCAAAACATCAAAACTTTCGTTTTTTGAAAATACGTATTATAGGTGCATTTTTAGGAAAAGTGTTCAACATCAAAGTTGTAGATATCGTCGAGATCTACAACTTTCGTGTTGAACATTTTGCCTAAAAATACACCTATAAGACGTATTTTCAAAATGCGCGGGACTATTGTGAAATGTTTCGCGCCTTTTGAAAATACGTCTTAAAAGTGCATTTTTAGGCAAAATGTTCAACACGAAAGTTGTAGATCTCGACGATATCTACAACTTTGATGCTGAACACTTTTCCTAAAAATGCACATATAAAGCCTATTTTCAAAATGCGTGAGTTTAATAGTTTGCACATAGCCAAAACCGATTTGCACATAACATCAGCCTAAAAAAATCACTCTCATCGGTCACTTGAATTGGCTCAAAACATAGTAAGACGCCCTTATAGAGCATATTAGAGCTTCAAATCAAGGCAAGCTTGCAATATTTCGAGTCACCGGCTAGTTGCACCGAAACTTCAAAGTCCGAGATACGCTCAACCCACCCGAATCAGAACAATGACATCAGCCCTAAAATGAGAATCAGATCAACCTAACCACTACACCCTCCCAGGGAGACAGACACAGCCCAACATTCTTTAGTTGGCATCCCCTGCCAACTTCCAGCCAAACCTCATCTACTCCCCCCCCCCCCCCCCCTACAAATATATATATATATTAGCAGCCCAAAACCATCCATGAGCCAAACCACCAGTGCATACTATAATTAGACAGCAAAGCAGCCAAGCTAATAATAATAAGAATTAATTAATGCAAACAGAAAGACAGGCTTAATTATGTATTTAAAAATAATAATAACAAAAGTTTGCGCAGTTGGCGCATAATACACACATTTTTTTCTTAATTAACCCTCATTAAAAAGAGAGCAACATGAAGCAGCTAGACAAGTTTAAATTTAATGCAGCATATGATGGTTTCTTCAGAAAAGGGAGAGCAAAAAAGGGTTGGGAGAGGAAAAAAATAAAAATAATAATAATATATCATATAAAAAACAGTGGAGAGTAATTGTTCTTGGCAGACCTCCAGTGGGCCCATTACCCTAGTGAACTGTCCTGGGTAGTCCTTGTAATAATAATAGTAGTAGTAGTACTGTAGTAGTATATTTTTTTTTTTTAGGAAAATGAATTTCCAAATATTACTACCAGCCCACAGCTTAACTGTCCCCCTCCCCAACCCATTTCCAGCCCAAAAATAAAATAGAATAAACTTAATAATTCAGGTGGTGATGCTAAAAAAAATATTAGTACTTCTGATTCAGCTGCATCTGCTCCAGCCAAGCCCCAAGGGCGGCGGCATGATCATGACCGTCGAACTGGGCGCTCGATCCGTCGGCTGCTCTGGCGTTGGTGGTGGAGGGCGGCTTCTCCGGCGTGGATTCCTTGACGAGAAGGTTAACCCAGTTGAGATCGGGCTCGGATTCATCGCAGCCGGAGCGCAGCTCGAACGAGGAAGAACGCTTGAGACGGCCCAGCTCCTCGCCGTTCACGCCCCAATCGAGCATCCCGGAGGGCGAGCACCACTTGGACCACGACGAACTCAGTTGGGATGACCCAGCTCCGAGATCGCGGGAGCTAAGGCTCCGGAGGGTTTGGTGCTGGTGCTGCTGCTTCTCGAGCTGGGAAAATACGGAGTGGCGTGAGCTCATCGGGGATGTAGGATCGATGCTTCTCGGCGACATTCTTCCGGGCGAAGATAGGCCCAGCGAGGCCTGAAAGAGGGAGTGCCCGGGGTGCTGCTGGTCCATCGCTTGCTGGGAGGAGAACATCCCGGTGTTGATGGGCGAAAGGAGGCTCTGCTGCTGCTGCTGGAACTGATTGAGTATAGCAGTCTTGTGCGAGGGAGAGAATATCGAGCCCTGCTCTGAGTTATATCTGGGGGAGGACGAAATCTCGGCGGAAAAAAGATCTTCGAGGTTGGAAGCAGCCAGGGCCTTCGACCGCGCACGATTGATGGAAGACGAGCCGAATTGAGAAAAGTACAAATCTTTCAACTGCTGGGCTTCGAAATCCTGGCTCAGGTAGTCGTCCGACGGCATGTCTCGGGCGCTCAGGGATGATCGGAGCCTGCTCGACTGCAAATTGCTTCCGGGAAGGTGGAGGGCCGGGACATTGGGCTGCGGCCAATTCATCGAGGAGTGCGAAATCCCGTTGCCGGAGGGTGAAATCGGAGGGGTGAAGGCGGACATGACGGCGGAAACAGAGGACGGAGAACCCGGCATGAGGCCCATCGCTGCCATCTCCATGGCGGTCGAGACGGATGATCGGGGAGAAGGGACCGCCGAGCCGGTGGACATGTAGAGGGGACGGAGCTCCTCGTTCGTGTGAGCGAAGAAACAGACCCGCCGGATACAGCCGATCCCGTCCTTGCACAGCCTCGTGCGATACTGGGCCGGGTGAAGCCAGCACTCGAACACTCCGTGGGCGTACTCGCACATGTCGGCCCGCCGGCAAGACCCTTTCCGGAAATCGGGGCAGGGGACGCAGCTGTAGTGGAACTTGCGGGGATCGCGCCTCCGAGCATTCTCTCCGGGGTGAACGAAGGGGCACTCAGTCCAGTCATGGGAGTAGGCCCTGGAACAGGGCCTGACCTTGAAGGAGAACATCCGGAACTCATCTGTGGCATACATGCTGTTCTTGATATCAGGGAGGGAAGGATCAATAGGGTACTCTTTCTTCTCCGGCGCAGGGTTGAGATCCTGGTACTTGGCAATCGTCGGAGAGGAGGAAGAATCCGAGGACGGCGACCCTTCTTCCTCGGCGGATGATGAAAGTGTCGGAGAGGAGTTGGAGGAGCAGGTAGAAACCCAAAGATCTTGGCGATGAGGCTCATGGGCCGGAGTTTCCGAACTTCTGAGAAGCTCTTCAAGTGCAGTCTTCCGATTAGAGAGCTTGTGAGGGATGATGATCAGATCAGCCGGCCGGTGGCCATTAGCATCTACACAGTAAGGGTCGGCACCGGCAGAGAGAAGGATTTTTACAGCTTCCACGGTATTTTCGGAGCCGCCGGAGGCGGCACAGTGAAGGGCGGTGGTTTTGTCCGGCCCACAACTGCGGTTGACTTCGGAGGAGGAGAGGTTGATGATCAACATGAGAACGTCAAGACTGCCGTAGGTGGCGGCGACCATGAGTGGGGTACGCTGCTCGATAATCTTCTTCCGGCCGTACCAGTCGCCAACCTCATCAATTGCCGAAGGGTCTCGATCAATAAATCGCTTGAACCTATCCACATCGTTGTTGGCCGCGAGCTCAAGAACGCTCGAAAAACTGTCTTCGATCTCGACAGTGAGATGGTCCATTGTTTGGCCGCAGAGTTATGACAGTAATCCTGAAAGCGGGTGAAGGAGGCGAATCTTGCGATATTTTAATTTAAGCGTTTTGAGCAAACAGTCAAGCTTCTGACCCGTGCGAGATTTGCCTGGAGTAAATGAGAAGTAAACAAGTTTGTCTAAGATCGAACTAAAAAAACCAATCTGCCGGATTAAAGGAAACAAATCATTGCAAGTTCATCTATCTAATCCCTAAAATAGGTTCAAATAGAGAATGATCGAGCGAGTTCCGTATATAGTAGAAATCAGAATTTTCATATTACTAAAGCTAAAAATAGTCTAAAAAAACAAAAACAAAAGGATGCGCGCTGCAGATTTCACACAGCATAATCATGAATGAAGAACCGATCCCATCAAGAACAACAATTACAGTTTACATTCTATGCAACATCACGAAACATAAAAATGAACAGTAAGCAAGCTGGGAAAGGCGCAATCAGAAGAAGATACTCTCACATACCAGTTCTAACCGGATCAAGCCGCAGCTGCCTGAATCGACATAAGATCGCATCAAATCAAACGCAGAAGAGACTGCTTCTTCTAATCCGGCAAGAACATCGAGCAGCCGATAACTCTTGTAAGCTCTAAAGATTTAGCTGATCGATGGCTGAGCAGGAACCATTGCATCGAGAAAGCTGTAAAATCAAAGCGGAGCGGAGTGTGGAGGAGGAAGAGACTTGTCGGAGAAGACGAGAGGAGGGAAGCCGGAGAAGAAAAAAAAAGCGTTCTCGAAATTGAAGCGAAATGAAACGCTCCCGAAATGAGGAGCAAATTTGGTGACCGCGAAATTTAACTCCACCTCGGTTCTTCTACCACGGCCCGGGAGATGAAACCCGCTCGAAATAAACCTAAATTCACCCGACATGCTTGTGGAATTCACATCCAATTCAAAAAACAAGGTGACCGATGGAGCCGGTGGACAAGGATGGCGGCTGCCGGTTCGGTGGGATAGAATAACCGGTTGGTGTAGGGAACTTAGGGGGGAACCGTGCTTGTTTCGAGGGATTTGCTCGATTGAAGTCTGAGGTGGCGTCCGCGAATCCAGCCGCTGCGCCGGACTCCAGTAGGAATCAAATTTAGTTTTTAGCCGGGTCGAGTCCACGGGTCGGAAAATATTTTGATCGGGAGATTCGATACTGAAATCCTGCGTAGACCATTCCACATAGTTCGCAGCTTCAATTACGACGTCTACCTTTTTATTCAGCACTGTTTTCGCCGTCATTTTTGTCCTCAAGCTCGATTTTCACCGAATATTAAATAATAAAAATAAAAAAATTGACCGCTCTCACGGCCAAACAGTAAAATTAGTTTGAGAATTGGTCGAGTGCTCAAACAGTAAAGTTAGAGGACTAATAGTAGGCGATAAGATTTTTATGTGAAAAATCCGAAAAGAGAAGAAATCACGGGATCATGTCCAGTTCTAACGAAATATTTCTATGTGTATTCTTGAGGATCGCTCGGGTGCTCTGGTAGACCGATCGAATTGAATCACCTTAGCTCGGAAGCGAACCGAGCGAGCAAACAGTTAATGAGTGAATTAGTAAGTGACAAAAGGACTTTTAACGTGGAAAACCCGAAAATGGTGAAAAACCACGTGACCGGAGCTGTGCCGGACAATTTCCTCTATCTTCTGGGGGTTACAATTAGAGATTGAGAACTCGAGCGCGACAAGCTGCTGCTCATTACAATGATAGAGAGAGAGAAAAAAAAACTCCGAGGGTGACAGACCACCACTCGAAAAACTAAGTACTTATTCTTCTGAGAACAGTAGTGAGAACAGAAGTGAGAATGCTGAGTCACCTTTCACAACCTTCGAAGGCTGGAAGGAGATCTTCGAGCGCCGAAGGAGAATTCCAAGAAAATATTCAAAGGAGCTCTCTCGGGCGAACAAGGCAAGTTGTCTTGAAATGAAGGCTCTGGGCTCCTTTTATAGCTTTGGTCGGGGTAGTCCGTAATTTCGCTGTTGTAACAATCGTAACCACCTGACGAGCGAATCACGTTTTTTGATTCAGGGCACATGGATCGCCATTTTTCGTAAATGACCGTCTCGCTCTTCGGGTAGTTCGGGCAGCTTCGTTGATGGCGATGAAGGCGACGAACGGGTCCTACAATCTGAGAAATTAGGAAATGTTAACTGCGCGCACCCCATGGGTGCGGCTTGGCCGCACCCCCCATCTTTTTTTTTGAAGAGTGCATATAGCACGAAATTAAAAATAAAAAAGGAAAACAAAGCTACAACATGTCATCCAAGTCTGCACGAACAAGCTCGGCAAACTCGATCTGAGTGCTATCAACATCTCGCCATACAAAGGTTTCCCGACGGGCAAAACAAGCACAGAAGTCAGCAACTCTGTTGGCAGCACGACCAATATGCTGGAATCGAAGCTGCGGGAAGCCGCTCAGAAAAGAGAAGTCCTCCTCGCCGTCCACCGTCACGCTCCAGTCGCCCCGTCGCAAACCAGCAGCACAGTTGTCCATAAGGGTCAAACAGTCGCCCTCCACAATAGCCCCGCGCACCCCATATAAAGATGGAAGGATAAGATCCTTGAGGGCCAAGACCGCCGCCAGCTCCACTCCCCCAGGATCCCAATGCAAAAGCGAGGATCCAGCAGCAAAGATGAGAGCACCCCGGTCATCGCGGGCCACCATCCCAAGCCCAGCGAGCCCGGACGAGGAGAGAGAACCATCCACATTGAACTTTATCCATCCAGGGGACGGGGGGCACCAAAAGAGTGGTGTCGACAGCCGGTGAGGCTGGCACCCCCCATCATGGGTGGTGCGGTTAGACCGCGCTCCGTCGAGGTGGGGGCACGGTCTTAATCGCGCCTGGCGCCGCCGGAGTGCGAACTGTTCATGGCGGATTTTTCCACTCTCGCGATCATAGGTTGGACTTTAACCCCACTAACTCCACTTTTCCTAAGTGAAACTTTCTCTAAACGCACCTCATGGCTCTTATAAAATCCATGGATGAACGTCATGACGGAGCTTGGCGCCGGTAGAGCGTAAATTGTGCTAGGCGGATTCTTCCACTCCCATGATCATGAGTTGGACTTTTGACTCCACTAACCTCACTTCTCATTAGTGGAGCATTCTCTAAACGCACTCCAAGAATACTTATAAATATTCGAGTGCATATCATGTACAATCTTGGGCGTAGCAGAACAAGCGGGAAGCGCGTGTTAACGAGAAAATGAGTGATGCGCAAAGTCTTCGTCTCCAAGTTGAACTTCTACAACTCTTCGCCGGGACACCTCAGAGTTTTCTCCTCTCTCTCTGTTTTTCTTTCCATTCAAATGAAGGTTGTCCTTCCTTTTCTGGTTCTTTCGGAGGGAAAGTAATTACTCTCTTGTGGATGTTGAACGGGTGAATAGTAATGTCTGATTTCGATCTCCTGGATCACCAATTTCTAGAATATCTTCATCTTCCCCTCGGGTGATTTTGGCAGCATGGGTAAGGTCATCGACGATGACGACGAGGGCACAATGTACACACGAGGAGCGTTGTTATGACAAGGATGTGGGGCTACGCGCGGTCGCGCCGCGAGAGCATTTACAAGGGCTTGCGGCACGCGCACACGCAGGGAAGCGCCCATCCGCGCGCGCTGGGGCGCGCGCTCTCGCTCCCCGTAAGGCCACGCGCGTTCCTGCTGTTAGGTTTGATTGGTTCGTTGTTTTGGTCGAGACGAGACCACGTACGGACGCCGGTTATGAACTCCGATTTAATTAAGCTTCATGTTTAAAAAAATATAATTTATAAAAAAAATATAAAATGACGAAGATAAATATTGAAGGATAGATAATTTATCATAATAATAATATATGTTTCAATAGTCATTAATTCGGCTTCATGTTTAAAAAAAATATAATTTGGAATAATTAAAATAAAATAAAATTATGAGGTAATTACTCTCTTATGGATGAACGGGTGAATATGGGTGGTGTTATTTGTACATCATTTTTAGCTATTCACACACCATTACTTGTTTTAAAACATCATTTTTATAACCCTAAAATGCTATATTCGTACCCCTTCCTCCTTCCGCCTGGCGATTTGTGAAACCCTGGCGATATGCGAAACTCCTTCGCTCACTCGACGCTCCTCCGACTGCTGCTCGATCGTCGATTCCTCCGGTCGCCGCTCGCCGGACACTCTCGAGCCAGTCGATGCCTCCTCCTCTTCTTCTTCTTCTCAGGAGCCCGACGCCTCCCTTGGCTGCCCAGAACTTCGATGCCTCCAACAGCCGCCCGTCCGAATACCTTCCCCGCACTATTTTGCAGGAATAATATATTTTGAGCGGAAGCTTACAGATGATGACTAAATTTTGAAGAAATTAGTTTTATGTCACAATATATTCTGAAAATTTAGTTATGTCACAATATATTTTGCAGGGATCCTTCTATGTTTGTTTTATATTAGTTTTTTTAATTTGTAGAAACTATTTTGTATGGATAATATATTTTAAGCGGAAGCTTAAAGATAGTGACTAAATTTTGAAGAAATTATTCAATGTCACAATCTAACTTGAAATTGATGTAGTTATGCCACAATCTAATTTCAATGTCACGCGAGGAGTTGTTATGACGGGAATGTGGGTGTACAACCCTCATTCTCCGAGGGTGGACCCACCCAAGGCCACGTAGACAGAAGTCAAAGGTCAACACAGAGACCAGCGGTTCAAGGCAGAAGCAGAGAAGACCCTGACGAGTATGCAGGTGATACTCGTCAGGTAGGCGAGTATTGATCAGAGGAGCTCGTCCCGCGCAGAAAAGCAGCAGAAGACCTGGGCGAGTATTGACCCGGCGTACGCGAGCAACATCCAATACTCGCCAGATGGGCGACTATGACATAATACTCGCCGAGTATCCCATAGTCGCCGGGTTGGGGGCTGGGCTATAAAAAGCCCTCTACCCTTTGATTTTCCTATAAATAGGACCTCAGGGGTACTTGGATTGGCACCTGGACTTGAGCTTTTGGACCCCGATTTCCAAACTCTCGAGCCCGTCACCCTTGCTTTTAGCCAAGTCGGTGCCTTCTCTATACCAAGCTCGGTCACTTTGGTTTCGGAGGGGAAGACTCTCTCGAGTTTTTGGGTACGTGGTGGGACCTCCCTGTCGCAGCACCTAGGGTCATGTTTGTTGCTCTTCTAGCTTCTTCGTCGTTGCCAGTCAAGTCATCTCGTTGGACTGCTGGGCGAGTAGCCTCCGGCTGCATCGGTCCGAATCATGAGGTCAGGATTTTCCTGGCGTCAACACTTTAGTGCGGTGAGCGTGGACCGTAGTCAGAGAAGGAAAGTTCAGTAAGAAGGCGAGATGGTCATAGTTGGCGACCATGAGGAGGTAGTCGACAACTCCTCTGCGAGCGGCGAGTTCGTGACGTTAGCAGTTTTCGAAGCCTTCGCGCAGCGCATGGAGGGGACCATGCGAGCAGCGCTTCAGCCGCGCGCCGAGGTCACGACGACCTCGCCGCATCGCCCGGTTCTGACCAAGGGAAGGAGTCCCCCTCGGCGAGCAGGAAAGGAGCATGTAGAGGATGAGACCGAGCGACCAAGGAGGTCGCAGTTCTACCAGCCGACCTCGCAAGGGATCCGTTTCCGCGAGACGGAGGAGCAGGCGAGGTACCAGGATACTCGCCCATATGACGAGTATGGTGGTGATACTCGCCCCTATGGCGAGTATGATTGTCGTCGGGCAGGAGGGAGGAGCCCCTTCTGCGAGGAGATCCTTGTCGCGCCCGTGCCAGAAGGGTTCAGGGACCCTGTGCTGAATTATTATTCAGGGAGGGATGACCCTGTTTGGCACATCCAGTGGTTCGAGGATATAGTCTTTATCTGAACCATGTCAGATGCCTTTAAGTGCAGACTGTTTGCCATTACCTTCCGGGCAAAAGCCTGGGACTGGTTCCACCAGTTGCCCGCCGGCTCGATTTACTACTTTGAAGACCTGTGCCGTGGAGTGACGACCCGGTTCGACACGGCCCGGAAGCTGAAGAAAGAAGCAACGGCCCTGTTGTACAACCTCGATATTCGCCGAGTACTCCCAAGGATCCGGGGGAGGCAGCTTGGTAGCATCGAACCACGCAGAAAGAGAGGTAGAGGGCGAGCTCCTCTCGCCCCCATGCCCGGTAAGGGAGCAGGATATCACCAGGAGGGGTGTCTAACCGCACCCTTGCGAGACCTCCCTAGGGAGGAGCGGAAGGGGCGGAGAGGGGGGAGGGGGGTCTCGCCCCTCCCTCTCTCGCCCAGCAGGAAGGGGCGGAGAGGGGGGAGGGGGGTCTCGCCCCTCCCTCTCTCGCCCAGCAGGTGGGGGCGGAGAGGGGGGAGGGGGGTCTCGCCCCTCCCTCTCTCGCCCAGCATGTGGGGGCGGAGAGGGGGGAGGGGGGTCTCGCCCAGGGGGGAGGGGGGTCTCGCCCCTCCCACTCTCGCCCAGCAGGAAGGGGCGGAGAGGGGGGAGGGGGGTCTCGCCCCTCCCTCACTCTTGCCCAGCACGTAGGGGCGGAGAGGGGGAGGGGCGGCTCGCCCCCCCCTCTCGCCCGAGGGAGCCCCCCCCCCCCCCCCCCCCCCCCCCCCCTCATCCAGTTTACTATTCGCAGTCCAGTTTGGCTATTCGCAGTCCAGTGGTCTGCATTTAGCGTTTCAGAACAGCAGGATTCAGCTATCCGCAGCCCAACTCAGGGGTATTTTGGTAATCTGGTAGACCAGTTTTTGGCTATTTGCAGCCCAACTTCAAAAATCCTATAAATAAGACCAAGGGGGCACCATTTGGAGGGATCTCTCATCCTAGGCTAGCTCTCTCCTTCTCTCTCTCCCTCCCCAAGTCTCTCTAGGGGGTGAGGAGAGGCTCCAGTGGTGCCCAAGCTTAGTAGTGGCTTGGGAGGGGAAGTTCCAAGGAGACTTCCGGGTATGTGGTGGGACCTCCCCACTAAGCCCTTGGTCCAGTTCTTAGTTCCAATACCTTCAACCTAGAGCTCTCCCTTGGGGGAAGTAAGGGTTGGTCGCCCCTCAGCTTGCTGAGGGCCCCGAACTCCACAGAAGCCGAGTTGTCGGTTTCAACATTTTTGGTGCGGTGAGCGTGGAGTGTGACCGATTCAAGAAACCTTCAAGGTGAGCTCCATGGACGGAGGTGGAGGAAGCTCTGACCCAGGTCACTCGCAACCCCCTGTGGCTGGAGTGGCGTTGGAGATGTTTGAAAACCTCAGGCGGGAGGTCATGCAAACCTTGCAGATTGCCTTCTGCACGATACGTGAAGATGGGAGAGGAAGTGGTCTGGAGGTCTCGCCCCAGCAGGTAGGTGAGATCCCTCTTGACCAACGTTCCAGAGAAGAGGTGCCAGGAGGGGGGGAGTGGGGAGGCGCCAGACCCCCACTCGCCTAGCCCCTAGGTGGCGAGTGGGGAGGCGCCAGGCCCCCACTCGCCCAGCCCCTAGGGGGCGAGTGGGAAGGCAGCCAACACCTACTTGCCCAGCCCCAAAGGGGGGCGAGCATAGGAGGTCCTTTGTGCGAAGTGATCCTCTCGGCCCCGGTTCCAGAGGGGTTCGGAAGGATGGAGATGTCTCACTACTCCGGCAAGGATGACCCCGTCTTGCACCTGCAGTGGTTTGAGGACATGGTCTCCATTAGGCCCACGACGGACGCGTTCAAGTGTCGGCTCTTCGCCGTCACCCTTAAAGAGAAAGCCAGGGAGTGGTTCCACCAGCTCCCTACAGGATCCATCTGTGCCTTCAAAGACTTACGCCGAGTTTTCCTGCTACGTTTCTCGACGTCAAGGAAGAGGAAGAAAGATGTCGAAGCACTTTTCAAGGTCAAGCAAGAGCCAGAGGAGTCGCTGGCTCACTATCTGGAACGGTTCAGGGAGGAGGTTCACCTCGTCGAAGAGGTGCCCGGGTACACCCTCAAGCTTGCATTCACGTTGGGGCTGCGGGAGGGCTTCTTCAAGGCGGACCTCAAGAGGAGGGCTCCTTTGTCTTTTGAGGAGTTGATGGAAAGGGTGGCCGAAGAAGTTGAAAGTGAAGAGGCCAACCCGGAGTTCACAAGAAGGCTGGCCAAGCTGAGTGAGCCGGAAGCAAGGCAGCGGGGGGAGAGAGTAAAGACCCCCAAGAGGAAGTTCGACCAGGAGGAAGACAACTTCCCAGAAGAGGGGACCGACCTCCCAGGATGGGGGCAGGGACCGAAAGCGCCCTCTCCACCACCCCAACAAGCCATGGTGATCGGCCACAGAAGAAGAAGAAATCGTAGGGGAGGAAGAAGGAGCGTCCGAGTGGAGTTACCTTACTGTGACTTCCATCAGGAGGAAGGCCACGCGACATCCGCCTACCCCGAGTTCTTGGATATGAGGGAGGCGAGGGGCCCGAGGCCGCAGCGTCAACAACAAGAGGAGGTCGAGGAGGACCATGCCTGGGAGTAGAAGTCCGAGTCCCGGTCTCCGTGCTTTGTTTTTTCTTTAAGTCCATGTAGTAGGAGGGAGTGTTTCCCTACTTAGTTCTTCATGCATGTAACCGGATGACTAATGTAATAAAGTTCTTTTCAAGGTGATTTTTCCCCTCGGATGGTTCCGCTGACCGGGCTCTCACTAGACGGCAGGCCAGGTTGACCTCCCAGGGAGGTTAAGTGATTTTTCCCCTCGGATGGTTTCGCTGACCGGGCTCTCACTAGACGGTAGGCCAGGTTGACCTCCCAGGGAGGTTAAGTGAATTTTACCCTCGGATGGTTCCGCTGACCGGGCTCTCACTAGACGGCAGGCCAGGTTGACCTCCCAGGGAGGTTAAGTGATTTTTCCCCTCGGATGGTTCCGCTGACCGGGCTCTCACTAGACGGCAGGCCAGGTTGACCTCCCAGGGAGGTTAAGTGATTTTTCCCCTCGGATGGTTCCGCTGACCGGGCTCTCACTAGACGGCAGGCCAGGTTGACCTCCCAGGGAGGTTAAGTGATTTTTCCCCTCGGATGGTTCCGCTGACCGGGCTCTCACTAGACGGCAGGCCAGGTTGACCTCCCAGGGAGGTTATGTGATTTTTCCCCTCGGATGGTTCCGCTGACCGGGCTCTCACTAGACGGCAGGCCAGGTTGACCTCCCAGGGAGGTTAAGTGATTTTTCCCCACGGATGGTTCCGCTGACCGGGCTCTCACTAGACGGCAGGACAGGTTGACCTCCCAGGGAGGTTAAGTGATTTTTCCCCTCGGATGGTTCCGCTGACCGGGCTCTCACTAGACGGCAGGCCAGGTTGACCTCCCAGGGAGGTTAAGTGATTTTTCCCCTCGGATGGTTCCGCTGACCGGGCTCTCACTAGACCGCAGGCCAGGTTGACCTCCCAGGGAGGTTAAGTGATTTTTACCCTCGGATGGTTCCGCTGAATGGGCTCTCACTAGACGGCAAGCCAGGTTGACCTCTCAGGGAGGTTAAGTGATTTTTACCCTCGGATGGTTCCGCTGACCGGTCTCTCACTAGACGGCAGGCCAGGTTGACCTCCCAGGGAGGTTAAGTGATTTTTCCTCTCGGATGGTTCCGCTGACCGGGCTCTCACTAGACGGCAGGCCAGGTTGACCTCCCAGGGAGGTTAAGTGATTTTTCCCCTCGGATGGTTCCGCTGACCGGGCTCTCACTAGACGGCAGGCCAGGTTGACCTCCCAAGGAGGTTAAGTGATTTTTCCCCTCGGATGGTTCCGCTGACCGGGCTCTCACTAGACGGCAGGCCAGGTTGACCTCCCAGGGAGGTTAAGTGATTTTTCCCCTCGGATGGTTCCGCTGACCGGGCTCTCACTAGACGGCAGGCCAGGTTGACCTCCCAGGGAGGTTAAGTAATTTGTTCCCCTCATTAGCTGACAGGGTAGGAAGGTCTCTCGGAGAGGCTAAGTGTTTTCCCCCAAGATAGCACCGATAATCGGGATCCAACGACCTTTGTCGAATATGCGAGGTTGGACATTTCTTTCCGAGCGTGAGCCACGCTCGAAAAGAGCGGGGATTGTGTACAACCCCGATATTCGCCGAGTACTCCCAAAGATCCGGGGGAGGCAGCTTGGTAGCATCGAACCACGCAGAAAGAGAGGTAGAGGGCGAGCTCCTCTCGCCCCCATGCCCGGTAAGGGAGCAGGATATCACCAGGAGGGGTGTCTAACCGCACCCTTGCGAGACCTCCCTAGGGAGGAGCGGAAGGGGCAGAGAGACTCCCTCTCTCGCCCAGCAGGAAGGGGCGGAGAGGGGGGAGGGGGGTCTCGCCCCTCCCTCTCTCGCCCAGCAGGTGGAGGCGGAGAGGGGGGAGGGGGGTCTCGCCCCTCCCTCTCTCGCCCAGCAGGTGGGGGCGGAGAGGGGGGAGGGGGGTCTCGCCCCTCCCTCTCTCGCCCAGCAGGTGGAGGCGGAGAGGGGGAAGGGGGTCTCGCCCCTCCCTCTCTCGCCCAGCAGGTGGGGGGCGGAGAGGGGGGAGGGGGGTCTCGCCCCTCCCTCTCTCGCCCAGCAGGAAGGGGCGGAGAGGGGGGAGGGGGGTCTCGCCCCTCCCTCTCTCGCCCAGCAGGAAGGGGCGGAGAGGGGGGAGGGGGGTCTCGCCCCTCCCTCTCTCTCGCCCAGCAGGTAGGAGCAGAGAGGGGGAGGGGCGGTTCGCCCCCCCCCCCCCCCCCCCCCCCCCCTCTCGCCCGGGGGAGCCCCCCTCATCCAGTTTACTATTCACAGTCCAGTTTGGCTATTCGCAGTCTAGTGGTCTGCATTTAGCGTTTCAGAACAGCGGGATTCAGCTATCCGCAGCCCAACTCAGGGGTATTTTGGTAATCTGGCAGACCAGTTTTTGGCTATTTGCAGCCCAACTTCAAAAATCCTATAAATAGGACCAAGGGGGCACCATTTGGAGGGATCTCTCATCCTAGGCTAGCTCTCTCCTTCTCTCTCTCCCTCCCCAAGTCTCTCTAGGGGTGAGGAGAGGCTCAAGTGGTGCCCAAGCTTAATAGTGGCTTGGGAGGGGAAGTTCCAAGGGGACTTCCGGGTATGTGGCGGGACCTCCCCACTAAGCCCTTGGTCCAGTTCTTAGTTCCAATACCTTCAACCTAGAGCTCTCCCTTGGGGGAAGTAAGGGTTGGTCGCCCCTCAGCTTGCTGAGGGCCCCGAACTCCACAGAAGCCGAGTTGTCGGTTTCAACACCTGTTCTATCTAGTACAAAGGCCGGATGAGGCGTTGAGAGCCTACGTCGAGCGCTTTCAAGAGGAAGTGCTGCAGATCCAGAAGGTGGATAGCAACATCCTGTTGCTGGCCTTGACATTCGGTATAAGGCAAGGCCTCTTCAAGTTGGAGCTCAGTAGGAATCCTCCTTATTCCTATGACAACCTCATTCAGAGGGCCAACAAGTTTGTCCGAGGAGAGGCTTCCAACCCTGACTTCTTGGCCAGGCTTGCTAGGGTGACCGGAGGTGAGGAAGAGGAGAGGGATAGGATCCCTGAGAAGAGGAAGAGAGAAGAGCCCAGGAGGGCGGAAAGGAAGAGGCTGGAGCGGCGCGAAGAAAGGAGAGGAGAAGAAAAGAAAAGGGAGGAGCCCCGGAGGGAGGAAGCCAGGAGGATCGATGAGAGAAGGCCCATCGAGACCCCGGAGCGTCAGGAGGAGGAAAGGCGCTATCAGGTCCCCGTCAACCAGCCACCTTGGAGGCCGGCTGGGCGGCACCAGCGTCGAGATCAAATGGGAAGATCCCCGGAGAGAAGACCCTTTCTCCAGCCGGAGAGGCGTCAGGAGAGGAGGAGAGACGAAGCGATGGCGGTAGCCGGGCGTGGCCGCCGTCAAGGAAGGAAGAAGCAGCGGCAGAGAAGGCAGCAGACGGAAGAGGTTCCCCTCTACTGTGACTTCCACCAGGCAGAAGGGCATGCGATGATGGCTTGCCCAGACTTTTGGGAAGCCAGGAGGAGGCTAGCAGCAGGAGAAGGTGGAGGGGAGCAGCGAAGAATCGAATCCCCTGTCGAGCCGCCGGCAGTACAAGCCGTCGCTCGAAGGAGGAATGAAGACCGGGTCGACCAGGGAGGCCGAGGAGACCTGGTTCAGGGAGGCAGAGTCGGAGTGATCCACGGGGGAGCAGGGCTGGAAGCTTCCCGCAAGGGGAGCCTCCATCAGATCTATCGCAGGAGCGTCGCCTCGACCTCGCAAGCACCGCCCCCGATGGAGATCACCTTCTCTGAGGAGGACATGTTAGGGAATGAGAATCCCTTCCATGATGCCATCGTGATCCAAGCCGCAGTAGAAGACTTCACCGTTGATTGGATCCTGATCGATAACGGTAGCTCCGTAAAGATCATTTTCAAGGGGACGTTTGACAGATTGGGAGTCGGAGCAGCAAGGGTTCGGGCAGCCGATGGTCCCCTCTTCGGCTTCTCCGGAGAGAAGAAGGAAGTGGAAGGAGGAGCAGATCTCCTTGTAACGCTCGGTGGAACCTCCATCAACTGTCGATTTGTCATCGTCGACGCCCCGAGCTGTTACAGGGCTATCTTCGGGAGGCCACTTCTCAACGCCTTCAAGACCGTCCCATCCTCCTACCATCAGTGCTTGAAGTACTGTAAGGGAGATGTCCAGGTGAGGGTCAGGAGCGATCCAAGAGCAGCTCGGGAGTGCTATCTCAGCGCCGTCAGTACCATCAGCTGGATGGCTGACGCGGAAGAGTTCGGAAGGGTGTTGGAGAGCCCGGCCAGGCTGGAGGTGGCCGAAGAAGTTGAAGAAATCGAGGTACTCTCCGCAGCGGGAGTACCTGGGTTGCTGAAGATTGGCGGGTCGTTGAAGACGGAGGAAAAGATCGAGATAGCGGCGTGTCTGCAAAAGAACGTCGACATCTTTGCTTGGAGTGCCGCCGAGATGCCAGGAATCGATCCTGAGGTTGCATGCCATCGCCTCAACTTGGATCCCGCGGTCCAGCCCGTCCGCCAGAAGAAGAGGAGGAACGCCACCAACTTAGCCAAACCAATCCGGGAGGAGGTGAAAAAACTGCTCGATGCAGGCTTTGTATCGGAGATTCAGTACCCAGGCTGGGTCTCCAATATTGTAATGGTGAAAAAAGCGGGGGGTAGCTGGAGGATGTGTGTTGATTTCTCTTTGATGAATAAAAGCTGGCCTAAGGATTGTTATCCCCTGCCTCGAATCGACGCGCTGGTTGATTCAGCCGTCGGTTTTTCTGTGTTGAGTTTCCTTGATGCGTTTTCAGGATACCACCAGATCCGGATGCATCCCCCCGATTGCCGCGATGTCTCCTTCATCACCGATGATGGCTGTTACAGCTACAAAATGATACCCTTCAGGTTGAAGAATGCGGGAGCTACCTACCAGCGGATGATGGACCACATCTTCAAGGAGCAGAAGGGGAGGAACCTGGAAGTGTACGTGGACGACCTCTTGATCAAAAGCAAGAGCGTCCAGGAACACGTAGCTGATCTGGTGGAGACCTTCGCGGCGCTGAGGAAATTCAAGATGAGACTCAATCCGGCGAAGTGCATATTCGGAGCTGAAAGAGGAAAGTTCCTGGGGCATCTCCTTACCCCGGAAGGAGTAGAGCCTAACCCCGACAAGGTTAGGGCGATCCTGGAGATGCCATCCCCAAAGACAATGAAGGAAGTTCAAAGGTTGACAGGAAGGCTGACGGGTCTTAGCCGCTTCCTATCGAAGGCCGGGGAGAAGTGCTCTTCATTCTTCAAGACACTCCGCAAAACTGAAAGTTTCGAGTGGTCTGAAGGATGTGAGAAGGCGTTCGAAAGACTGAAGGAGCAGTTGACTCAGACACCTCTCCTTCAGAGCCCGAAGGAAGGCGAAGACCTGCTCATCTACCTGGGAGTAGGAGCAGAGGCAGTAAGTTTCGTGTTGGTCCGAGAAGAAGAAAAGAGGCAGCTGCCCATCTACTATGTCAGTCGGGTGTTGAAGAAGGCGGAATTGAAATATCCGATCCTGGAGAAGCTTGCTTTCGCCCTGGTGGTGTCGGCGCGGAAGCTCCGGCCTTACTTTCAAGATCACTCCATCCGGGTTGTGACTGATCATCCTCTCTGAAATGTCCTAGAAGGAGTGGAGCATTCAGGGAGGTTAGCGAAATGGTCGGTAGAACTCAGCGAGTTCGACATTTCCTTCTCACCCCGAGTGGCGATCAAGGCCCAGGCGGTAGCAGACTTCTTGGCTGACTTCTCGGTGAAAACGGACCCAGGGGAAGAAGCTCTCAATCCAATTCCATGGAAGATGTTTGTGGATGGAGCTTCGGGCAGAAGTTCTGTGGGAGTAGGCATCGTGCTCGTCAGCCCATGTGGAACAAAGATCGAGCAAGCCGTCGAGATCCTCTTCCCCGTCACAAACAAGCAAGCAGAATACGAGGCCATAGTGGCAGCTTGCGCCTTGCCAAGGAGTTGGGTATCCGTGATGTCCGGGCTTTCACAAATTCGATGATAGTCGCGTCGTAGATTCGAGGAGAGTTCGAGGTGCGCGACACCATCCTTCAGAAGTACTTAGTGAAGGTGAAAGGGTTGATTGGAGGCTTCCAGTCCTTCTTCGTCGAGCATGTGCCAAGAGAAGAGAACTCGACAGCTGATCGCCTAGCCAAGTATGGGCCGAGGGCTAGAGGAACTATTACCGAGCTATTCCGCCCATCCATTGAAGAGGGAGAGATGATGAAGATCGAGCAGCGCCCTTCATGGATGGATCCCTTTGTGGCCTTCCTGGTCAGTGACCAGCTCCCAGCGGGCGAAGGGGATCAAAAAAGATTTTGGTACAAAGCGGCGTACTATTTACTGCAAAATGGAGAGCAGTACCGCAAAACCATCTCAGGCCCCCTGGCCAGACGTGTCTCTGAAGACGAAGTACCCTGAGTGTTGGAAGAGATCCTCTCGGGAGAGTGTGGAAACCATTCTGGGACTTGCACTTTAGAGCAAAGGATCCTGAGGCAAAGTTACTTCTGGCCTACTATCCGAAAGGATGCTGAGACCTTCTCGAAGAAGTGTCTGAAGTGCCAGCTCTTCGCCCCCCTTCAGTTGCAGCCAACCCAGCAGCTCCGATCAATCACCGCCCCATGGCCATTTGCCATCTGGGGGATGGACTTGATCGGCCCTTTCCCTCAAGCAAGTGGCCAGAGGAAGTTCGTTCTCGTCATGATCGACGACTTCTCCAAATGGATCGAGGCCAAAGCTCTGGCCAAGACCACCTCTCAAGTCGTGAAAAACTTCATCTGGGGGGAGATCGTTTGCAGATTTGGAATCCCTCTCGCCATCATCACCGACAACGGTCCCCAGTTTGCCAGCTTAGAATTGGATGATTTTTGCAGGCAGCTGGGAAATGATCTTCGATTCGCCTCCGTGCACCATCCCATGAGCAATGGTCAAGTAGAGGCCGCCAACAAGCTGATCATCAATCTGCTAAAGAATAAAGTGGAGAACCTGAGAGGTAGTTGGGCGGATCAGCTCCCCTCGGTCCTGTGGGCTTTGAGGACCACTCCTAGCTCAGCCACCAGGGAGACACCATTCAAGCTCTCTCACGGGTCGGAAGCTCTCATTCCAGTAGAGTTTGAAGTCAGAAGCCCAAGGGTGGTAGCCGCGGAAGACGGAAACGAAGAATGACGATTAGAAAATGAAGAAGCGCATAAACTATCCCTCGACTACATAGAAGAGCTGCGGGACCTGGCCTCAGCTAGGCAAGAAGAGATCAAGCGCCGAATGACAAGACATTTCGACAAAAATGTCCGCCTCAAGCACTTCCAAGCAGGTGACCTGGTCCTAAAAAAGGTGGACGCGGCAGGAAGATCAGCAACCGTAGGGAAGCTTAACCCAAACTGGGAAGGACCCTTCATCATCCAGGAAGCACTCCTGACAGGAGGGTACTGTAACGCCCCTGATTTTCGTTAACTATTTTACGTGCCCTCTATGACGTAATTTTGGTGTAAGGGCGTTATGTCAGCTCGTCTGGTAGTGTTTCGAGTTTTAGCTTAGTTAAAGCTTGTGATTTAGGTCAAGCGTGCGAGATTTCACGTCGTTTCGAGTTAAAGTGAAGATTTTGAGTGGATATCAAGATTTTAGCTTCGGAAGGCTTTATCCGGAGTTTGGCTCGTCGGAATTGAATTCTGACTCCGCCGTTGGATTCGTAGCGACGTTTTCCAGTTAAGGCGCGAATTTCGTGGGAATCCGAGTTGTTCTGGTCGCCCTCGCAGTTTAAGTAATAAGGGAATTAATTAATTAATTAAATATTAAATTAGGTTTTCACATAAATACCTAAAACATCTCCTCCTATTCTTCATCTTCTCCCTCGCTCAAAAGTAGCCGCCGAGCGAGAGAGGCGAGTGCGGAGTGTCGGATAGCTTTCGGCCGGCGGTTTCTAGGGCTGTAGTGGTCGGAATCGTGATTGGATTGAAGATTTGGAAAGCTCTCGGCGAGATCTTCGTTCTAGCGGTAAGCTTTTTCTCGTTTCGAGGGGTTTTGGGGGATTTGGCGGTGACCTAACTCTTCCTTTTGGTCCGAATCGTTCCAGGATTTCGTGCTTGAGTGTTTCCTTAGCCTTCGGAGCGGAGGATCTCGAGTTTTGCAAGGTTAAGGCAAGTGGTTTCTTCCTCTTTCTCTCTTGATTCTTTTGACGATTGGTTTGCTCGTTTTGAGCTCTTGTCATGCTGATTAGCAAGAGTTTTGTGTGTTTGGTGTAGTAACTTATGATCTAGAACCTCCCTTTGATTTTCTCCTCTTCAATCTTACCCTAGTATCTAGTTTTCCTTGGAGAAAACCGTGAGCTGAATAAATTCCATTCTTCTTGCTGATTCTAGCTTACTCGGGAAATTGCCTGTCTTGTCTCGAGAAATCCTTTCCATGTCTCGAGAAATTGCCTGTCTTGTCTCGAGAAATCCTTTCCATGTCTCGAGAAATTGCCTGTCTTGTCTCGAGAAATCCTTTCCATGTCTCGAGAAATTGCCTGTCTTGTCTCGAGAAGTCCTTTCCATGTCTCGAGAAATCCCTTGCCTTGTCTCGAGAAATCCCTTGCTTTGTCTCGAGAATTCCTTTGATGTCTCGAGAAATCACCTTTCGTATCTCGAGAGACTGCCTTTTTCTCGAGATTTCAACCTTCTATTTCTCGAGAAGTCCTCAATTTGAGGTGGTTTTTTTGGCGTGGTTTCCGGTGGTGGGATTTCAAAATTTGGACGGGGCTCTGCCCCGCACCCCGCAAGGGCTCTGCCCCTTGACCCCGCCCGCCAGGGGCGCTGCCCCTTGGACCCCGTTAGGGGCTCTGCCCCTAAGACCCCGCCAGGGGCGCGGCCCCTTGGAACCCCGCCAGGTGCGCATGTGATTTCGTTGAGTTTTTATGTTTGAATCTAGTGTCCCCTCGGGTGCACTTGGATGGTGGCCAGTGACCTCTCGGTGCTCCTGATCTCGAATCCCTCTCGTTTGAACTTTTTTTCTACTCGTTGTGGTCTGTTGACATTTGAGTTACTCTTATGATTCATATTGATCGATGTGTACTTCGCCTTCCAGTGATTATCCTTTCGGGCTGCGTCCCGTGTTTAATTAAAATTTAAGTAATAAGAACTACTGTCTTTAGCCCTTCACAGTAGTTGTGTTTGGGGGACAGTGGGGGGAAATGTTATAGCCTTGCACGGTAGTCGTGTCTGGGTGGTTGGGTCTAGTGGTACCCCCACCTGGTTTTGGGCTTTGGGTAGCGGAGGTAGTTAACCGCTCCCGTATAATTTGAGCTGATCAGTCTCTTTAATTGATGAAACTAAATAAATGAACATGTTTGTTCCTCTTTTGGTATTTAGTGCACTTGATGCTTGTTGGTTTTTTGTTTGGAGCTCTCTTTCGGTAAATTTGGCTTGGGTTGGTACCCCTTATGCCTTGCTTGTTTTTCTGCTAGTTTTCTGCCACTTGTAATTCCTTGCTGAGGCGTTCTTTGTTTTATTGAATGCCTCAGGTTCAGAGCCGTAGCGGCTAGCGGTGTAGCCTGAAGTTCAGAGTTTTAGTAGCTGTTCACCCCGCTGCTGCGAGGTAGTTATTTTAGTTACTTCTTGTGCTCAGACATACTAGTTGGTGCCAATGGGTTAGTGTCATGTTGTTGACGCCCATTATGCCCCTTTTTATACTTTATAGATTATTTGCCAGATTATGCCACTACTTTTAGATCTTGTGTATCTTACCCTCTGAGAATGATTTATGCTAGGTGCACTATAGTTATAAAATGTTTTTTCTTCATCCTCATTGCATTCTTTCTAACTGAAACCCTTACTTTAAAGTCGCCTAAAGGTATTTTCCACTCTTACAGTATGCCTAGTTATGTGCATATCATTTACCTCATGCTCCGTCGTTTGCATACATGTAGGACTTTAAGTAAATTAAATCAAGTACTTTCCGCTGCAATTATATATACTTTCTCGGTGGACTAGTTGATCCACGAACTGAGAGACACAGTTCTTATCTCAAAACCCCTGATAAATAATTTCAAATGATGACTTATCATATAATCAAGTTTGTTTAGTTAAGTAATAGGTTCCCGCCTGAGCGTCTACAGTTGTCTCCTGTATGACGTGGCATCATGACGTGTATTTTCTCTTACTCTGATATTCTTAAATTCGGAGAAAATGCGGGTTGTGACAGTTGGTATCAGAGCCAGGTTGTTCGACAAGTTGGTCGGGCAACAAATTCTGATATAGTTTAGTAGTTTTTTTGGCTTCATTGCATACACACACCGAAGCGTCATCAGTACGTCTTGGCCGAAGCATGAACACTACACTCATAGCATGATAAGAAGTATACGAGGCATATTATGTAGTATGGGATGCATAATATGTGTTTGTATATGGATCCACCATAGGTGGCAACATGTGACGGTTATGTAGTATGGGATGCATAACCATCATCACATGGATGCCCATTAACACGTTTTCTCTTTCGTTACATGCAATATTATGTAGTATGGGATGCATAATATTACATGTGTACGCCGCTCATAACATGCATTAAGGCCTTTATTAGAATGCATATCACAACATACTTTACATAGCATCGCATAAGCACACGTGCGAAGTTAAAGACTTATATGATGACACACGTACACACATGATTTCAAAACGAATAGAAAATTCATGCATTCATGCCCTTTGCACATGAGTCAAGTGGGACGATGTAGTATCGTTCCTGAATTTAGCATATCATCATAAAAATATCCCAGAGAAAGGTAGTGGAAATGACAAGTAACTGTACATGTATGTTCTGAAACAAGCAGTGTAGTTCTAGTGCAAGGTTAAGTTTTGATTAGAGGTTTATGCGTTTTAGCAGAAATGGCGCGCAAGCGAGTCGCGACTAGGTCGACTCCCCAGTCGGAGGGCGAGTCTTTGGGTGCGCAGAGTGAAGCCTTGATCGAGAGTTTGCGCCAGAGCAATGAGACTCTGACTAGGCAGATGGTTGCGATGCAGTCGCAGGTCGAGGCGTTGTTGGCTGCCGGTGCTAGGCTGCAACCCGTAGTGCAGGCCCCAGTAGTAGGACAGACTGTACCTACTCCTCCTGCTCCCTTGGTACCCCCAGTAGCGATACCACCGGAAATGAATTTTATTTCGCATTTTCAAAGGTTGGGACCTCCTACGTTTGACGGAAGAGCAGATTTCATGGCATTAGATGACTGGTTTGTTGCCATTGAGTAGATGTTTTCGTACTCAGGAATCTCTGCAGACCAAAAGGTGATGGTCGCCGCTTACCAGCTGAAAGGACTCGCTAAGAGCTGGTGGATTAGGGAGAGGGAAAATCTCGTGGGTGGATGTTCGTGGGAGTCGTTCAAGGCGATGGTGTTAAAGAAATTCCTGCCGTCGATCGAGCAAGACCGTTTAATGAATAATTTTCTGCACCTGAAGCAAAGACAACTCACGGTTAGTGAGTATGAGATCGAGTTCAGTAAGTTGAGCAGATTTGCTCCAGATTTAGTGGCTTCTGAGGCAGGAAGAATGAAGCGATTTCTTGGAGGTCTTCGTAGCGATATTCAGCAGTTGGCGAGTGCTTATAGATCTGAAAGTTATGCTGAAGTGGTAGAAGCAGCACTGAAAGTCGAGGCTATCGACAATGCTAAGAATCGGGGTGCTCTAATGAAAAAGGACAAGAGGAAAGTCGAAGAGGGGGAGACCCCCAAGGTATCTAGCCCGGCTCCAAAAAAAAGGAGTGGAGAGGTGTGTAGCTTCTGTGGCCGCCCCAGCCATCCAGTGGAGAAATGTTTCAAGAGGAAGGGAGCTCAGAAGCAGCAGCGAGTGCTAGCAATCCAGGGTGCTCCGAAGGGTGAGGTGCTCTGCCAGTTGTGCAAGCAGAAAGGGCATGATGTGGCCCAGTGTTGGACCAAAGATAAGGTCTGCTTCTAGTGCAAGCAGAAGGGGCACATGAAGTTCCAATGCCCGCTGATTCAACCCCCGTTGCAGCCTGTTCCGCTTCGAACCTTGCCGCCGCCGCAGCATCAGGATAAAGGAAGAGGAAAGCTGAACGTGTTAACCCAGGAGCAAGCGCAGTCTTTGACCCAAGTGATCGCAGGTTAGACCTTATGACAACTGTTTAGTCTTGTTTCCTTTTTAGTTCGATGTATTAGACTAGTTTCTCTTCGCGCTTATAGGAAGATTTAAGGTAAAGAATCGTTGGGTGCGTGTTCTGTTCGATTCGGGTGCTACCCATTCGTTCGTAGCAAGGGCCTTCGTTGAGCGTCACCGTTTGACCCCTGAGCTGGGCAACGATTCGTTCCTCGTTAAGTTCCCTTCTGGTGATCTGGTGTCCTCGAACCAGTGCGTCCGAAGTTGCCCCGTTCTCTTAGGAGATTTCTTGGCTGTTGCTGATCTCAAAGTGTTGGACTTAGAAGACTTTGACGTAATATTGGGTATGGACTGGTTGTCCAGTTATGATGCGGTCATCCGATGCAAGGAAAAGCGTCTGGACTTCGTGATGGACAACGGTCAACCCATGAGCATTTTTGGCTCTCCGTACCAGAGTTCTTCGATAATTTCTGCGGTATGTGCTCGGAAACTGTTAATTTCCGGTTGTTTGGCTTACCTTGTTTCTGTTGTAGAAGATGTTGGTGGTTCGCCGTGTATCGAGGATATTCTGGTGGTGCGAGAGTTTCCCGATGTTTTTTCTGCTAATCTCCCTGGTCTCCCGCCCGTTAGAGACGTGGAGTTCGTTATTGATCTTGAGCCTGGTACTCGTCCTATTGCTAAGGCACCTTACCGTATGGCCCCGCGTGAGTTAGAAGAGTTGCGAACTCAGTTAGATGAGTTGTTGCATTGTGGTTTTATCAGACCTAGTTCTTCTCCCTGGGGTGCTCCGGTTTTGTTCGTGAAAAAGAAGGACGGTTCCATGAGATTGTGCATAGACTATAGAGAATTAAACAAAGTGACCATCAAGAACAGGTATCCGTTGCCAAGGATAGATGATCTGTTTGATCAGTTGCGTGGTAGCACGCTGTTTTCAAAGACTGATCTTCGATCAGGCTACCATCAGTTGAGGATCCGTGAGTCGGACGTTCCCCGGACTGCCTTTCGTTCTCGTTTTGGCCATTTTGAATTTCTAGTCATGTCGTTTGGTTTGACAAATGCACCCTCTGCATTTATGGACATGATGAACCGCGTGTTCAAGGATTTTTTGGACCACTTTGTGGTGGTATTCATAGATGATGTGCTGGTTTATTCTAGAAGTGCGGAGGAGCATGCTACGCATTTGCGCTTAGTATTGTCTACTCTTAGAAAACACAAGTTGTATGCAAAGTTGAGTAAGTGCGAATTCTGGCTTTCGCAAGTGTCTTTCCTGGGTCATGTGGTGAACAAAGATGGAATTACTATAGACCCCGCTAAGATTTCTGCCGTATTGGATTGGAAGACGCCTTCGACGCCTAAGGAGATAAGGAGTTTCTTAGGGTTGGCCGGGTACTACAGGAGATTTGTCCAAGGATTTTCATTGCTGTCCGCACCCTTGACTAAGCTTACCCAGAAGAATACTGCTTTTGTTTGGAGCGATAAGTGCGAAGAGGCCTTTCAGGAATTGAAGAGGCATTTGTGTAGTGCTCCGGTGTTGGCCTTGCGGATCGAAGGAGTCGAGTATGCAGTTTATGTAGACGCATCTCACATTGGACTGGGATGTGTGTTGATGCAAGAAGGGAAGGTGATTGCTTATGGGTCTAGACAATTGAAGGTTCATGAAAAGAATTACCCTACGCATGACTTAGAATTCGTCGCAGTAATCTATGCTTTGAAGCTTTGGAGACACCTATTATATGGAGTGTCATGCAAGATTTTTACAGATCATAAAAGTCTGAAGTATGTCTTCACCCAGAAGGAGCTGAATCTGCGCCAGCGGAGGTGGTTGGAGTATGTGGCGGATTATGAAGTAGATATTCTGTACCATCCGGCTAAGGCTAATGTGGTGGCCGATGCCCTGAGCTGGAAAACCGCGCATATCTTCAATCTCTCAGTGCAGTCCTTAGTAGAGGAGTTTATGTTGATGGATATCTCAGTCGGTAGTTGTACCGCACCCTCGAGCTTAGAGGCTGAAGAGCTTTCTTGGATTGCCCTTACTAGGATGCATCAGAAGGAAGATCCTGACTTGCAGCATCTTCGAAGTAGAACTGAAAAAGGAGAATTGCTAGATTTTTCGATCGATGATAAGGATACTTTGAGGTACCGAGGTAGATATTGCGTCCCCGCGTTGGAAGAAATTCGGACAAAGATCTGTAGCAAGGCACATGATTCTAAGGTTTCCTACCATCCTGGTTCCACGAAAATGTATAAAGATCTGAAGCAGATCGTTTGGTGGTCAGGTATGAAGAATGATATAGCGAAATATGTGTCAGAATGTTTAACTTGTCAGCGCGTGAAAGTAGATCATAAGAGGCCTGGAGGTAAGTTGAACCCGTTAGATATTCCAACCTGGAAGTGGGAGAGTATTTCGATGGACTTCATTACCGGTTTGCCGAGATCTCCCCGTGGTCATGACTCGGTGTGGGTTATAGTAGATCGCTTGACAAAGTGTGCTCACTTTGTGCCCTTTAAGATTGGATACTCGATGGAGAAAATAGCAGAGTTGTATTTGGATGAAGTTATCAGATTGCATGGTGTGCCTGTGAGCATTATGTCAGACCGAGACTCAAGGTACACGTCTCGTTTCTGGCAGAGTTTGCAGAGAGCCTTGGGTACTGACCTTAGGTACTCTACCGCTTATCATCCCCAGACCAATGGTCAGACAGAAAGAGTTAATCAGATTTTGGAAGATATGATAAGGTGCTATATCTTAGATCATGGTGGAGCTTGGGATAAGCGGCTTGGATTGATGGAGTTCGCGTATAATAACAGTTATCAAGAAAGCCTACAAATGGCCCCGTTTGAGGCTCTGTATGGGAGGCGTTGTCGGACTCCGTTGTTTTGGGCCGAGGTTGGTGAGAGTCCCTTGCTAGGCCCAGAGGCTTTGGAAGAGATGAATGTTGCTGTGACTCATATCCGCGAGAAGCTCCGCATTGCTCAGGAGCGGTATGAGAAGTATGCGAATCGAAGAAGAGTGGATTTAGAGTTTGTCGTTGGAGACAGGGTGTTCTTGAAAGTTTCTCCGATGCCGGGTGTTAAGAGGTTTGGAAGGAACCACAAGTTGGATCCCCGGTATGTGGGACCTTTTCAGATTATTGAGCGCATCGGAGTGTCAGCGTATAGATTGGATTTGACTGCTTCCTTTCCTAATGTTCACAATGTGTTTCATGTAAGCCAGTTGAGGAAGTGTTTGCGAGTAATCGGCTTGCTCTTGATTCAGTGCCCGTTTTGCAACCCAATCTTTCTTATGTCGAAGAACCTGTCCGAATCTTGGAGACTCAGGAGCGTGTGTTGCGAAAGAAGACGATCCCGATGGTCAAGGTTCTTTGGAAGAATCAGGGTGTCGAAAGCGCGACGTGGGAGCTGGAGTCTGCCATGAGAGAGACTCACCCTAGCCTCTTCTCTAAGATTTCGGGTAAATCTTCTGTCAGTTAATCTTTTAAATTTGTTTCTGTATCTTTCTTGATCCTTGGATTTCAAGTTTCGGGACGAAACTTCCTTTTAGGGGGAGTGACTGTAACGCCCCTGATTTTCGTTAACTATTTTACGTACCCTCTGTGACGTAATTTTGGCGTAAGGGCATTATGTCAGCTCATCTGGTAGTGTTTCGAGTTTTAGCTTAGTTAAAGCTTGTGATTTAGGTCAAGCGTGCGAGATTTCGCGTCGTTTCGAGTTAAAGTGAAGATTTTGAGTGGATATCAAGATTTTAGCTTCGGAAGGCTTTATCCGGAGTTTGGCTCGTCGGAATTGAATTCTGACTCCGTCGTTGGATTCGTAGCGCCGTTTTCCAGTTAAGGCGCAAATTTCGTGGGAATCCGAGTTGTTCTGGTCGCCCTCGCAGTTTAAGTAATAAGGGAATTAATTAATTAATTAAATATTAAATTAGGTTTTCACATAAATACCTAAAACATCTCCTCCTATTCTTCATCTTCTCCCTCGCTCAAAAGTAGCCGCCGAGCGAGAGAGGCGAGTGCGGAGTGTCGGATAGCTTCCGGCCGGCGGTTTCTAGGGCTGTAGTGGTCGGAATCGTGATTGGATTGAAGATTTGGAAAGCTCTCGGCGAGATCTTCGTTCTAGCGGTAAGCTTTTTCTCGTTTCGAGGGGTTTTGGGGGATTTGGCGGTGACCTAACTCTTCCTTTTGGTCCGAATCGTTCCAGGATTTCGTGCTTGAGTGTTTCCTTAGCCTTCGGAGCGGAGGATCTCGAGTTTTGCAAGGTTAAGGCAAGTGGTTTCTTCCTCTTTCTCTCTTGATTCTTTTGACGATTGGTTTGCTCGTTTTGAGCTCTTGTCATGCTGATTAGCAAGAGTTTTGTGTGTTTGGTGTAGTAACTTATGATCTAGAACCTCCCCTTGATTTTCTCCTCTTCAATCTTACCCTAGTATCTAGTTTTCCTTGGAGAAAACCGTGAGCTGAATAAATTCCATTCTTCTTGCTGATTCTAGCTTACTCGGGAAATTGCCTGTCTTGTCTCGAGAAATCCTTTCCATGTCTCGAGAAATTGCCTGTCTTGTCTCGATAAATCCTTTCCATGTCTCGAGAAATTGCCTGTCTTGTCTCGAGAAATCCTTTCCATGTCTCGAGAAATTGCATGTCTTGTCTCGAGAAGTCCTTTCCATGTCTCGAGAAATCCCTTGCCTTGTCTCGAGAAATCCCTTGCTTTGTCTCGAGAATTCCTTTGATGTCTCGAGAAATCACCTTTCGTATCTCGAGAGACTGCCTTTTTCTCGAGATTTCAACCTTCTATTTCTCGAGAAGTCCTCAAATTGAGGTGGTTTTTTTGGCGTGGTTTCCGATGGTGGGATTTCAAAATTTGGACGGGGCTCTGCCCCGCACCCCGCAAGGGCTCTGCCCCTTGACCCCGCCCGCCAGGGGCGCTGCCCCTTGGACCCCGTTAGGGGCTCTGCCCCTAAGACCCCGCCAGGGGCGCGGCCCCTTGGAACCCCGCCAGGTGCGCATGTGATTTCGTTGAGTTTTTATGTTTGAATCTCGTGTCCCCTCGGGTGCACTTGGATGGTGGCCAGTGACCTCTCGGTGCTCCTGATCTCGAATCCCTCTCGTTTGAACTTTTTTTCTACTCGTTGTGGTCTGTTGACATTTGAGTTACTCTTATGATTCATATTGATCGATGTGTACTTCGCCTTCCAGTGATTATCCTTTCGGGCTGCGTCCCGTGTTTAATTAAAATTTAAGTAATAAGAACTAATGTCTTTAGCCCTTCACAGTAGTTGTGTTTGGGGGATAGTGGGGGGAAATGTTATAGCCTTGCACGGTAGTCGTGTCTGGGTGGTTGGGTCTAGTGGTACCCCCAATTGGTTTTGGGCTTTGGGTAGCGAAGGTAGTTAACCGCTCCCGTATAATTTGAGCTGATCAGTCTCTTTAATTGATGAAACTAAATAAATGAACATGTTTGTTCCTCTTTTGGTATTTAGTGCACTTGATGCTTGTTGGTTCTTTGTTTGGAGCTCTCTTTCGGTAAATTTGGCTTGGGTTGGTACCCCTTATGCCTTGCTTGTTTTTCTGCTAGTTTTCTGCCACTTGTAATTCCTTGCTGAGGCGTTCTTTGTTTTATTGAATGCCTCAGGTTCAGAGCCGTAGCGGCTAGCGGTGTAGCCTGAAGTTCAGAGTTTTAGTAGTTGTTCACCCCGCTGCTGCGAGGTAGTTGTTTTAGTTACTTCTTGTGCTCAGACATACTAGTTGGTGCCAATGGGTTAGTGTCATGTTGTTGACGCCCATTTTGCCCCTTTTTATACTTTATAGATTATTTGCCAGATTATGCCACTACTTTTAGATCTTGTGTATCTTACCCTCTGGGAATGATTTATGCTAGGTGCACTATAGTTATAAAATGTTTTTTCTTCATCCTCATTGCATTCTTTCTAACTGAAACCCTTACTTTAAAGTCGCCTAAAGGTATTTTCTACTCTTACAGTACGCCTAGTTATGTGCATATCATTTACCTCATGCTCCGTTGTTTGCATACATGTAGGACTTTAAGTAAATTAAATCAAGTACTTTCCGCTGCAATTATATATACTTTCTCGGTGGACTAGTTGATCCACGAACTGAGAGACACAGTTCTTATCTCAAAACCCCTGATAAATGATTTCAAATGATGACTTATCATATAATCAAGTTTGTTTAGTTAAGTAATAGGTTCCCGCCTGAGCGTCTACAGTTGTCTCCTGTATGATGTGGCATCATGACGTGTATTTTCTCTTACTCTGATATTCTTAAATTCGGAGAAAATGCGGGTTGTGACAGGTACCGCTTGCAGAACTAGGAAGGCGAGCTGCTGGGGAACACCTGGAGCGCCGATGACCTGAAAAGGTTTTATCCCTAAAGGGAATGTACATGCCCCCCCTTGTAAATTCATTTACATATAAATAAAAATTTACATCTCCCTGAAACATGGGATGAGGCAATCCTTCCTATCCCAGAGAAGTCTTTAAAGAAAGGAGGCCAGTAAAGTCGATCTCCACGCTAGGTTGAGAAATGAGCCTCCGACTTAACCCTCGTAAAAACTCAGAACGAATGATGGGGCAGTGCCTCGGGTGTGCGTTCCCTTAAGTCCAAGCCTCTGCAATGGCGGCTGAGATCAGCTCCCCCCTCGCACGTTGGCCGCGGTTCCCACCGACCGCACTTCTCGTCCGACTGAAGAGATTACCAGGAAAAAGTCTGGACGCCGACCTCCCGATTCGGCGAAGAGATGATCGATTTAACTAGCTCAGGGGATCCTTGAATAAAGGTGTCGTGTACCCTCGAGAGCTGAAAGCTCACAGCAAAGCAATCCGTTTCCTATATTATTGTGTCCGATCATGTGAATTGGTGTGCTTAAGTGTGCTTAACTCCCTGCTAATTTATTGAGCAACAGGAAGCAGGTTTGATCCACATCCAGCATCCAAGTAGGATGGAGGCCTCAGGATGGTGTGTCTGTTGAAACCGACAACTCGGTCTCTGTGGAGTTCGGGGCCCTCAGCGAGGCTGAGGGGCGACCAACCCTTACTCCCCCCAAGGGAGAGCTCTAGGTTGAAGGTGTTGGAACTAAGAACTGGACCAAGGGCTTAGCGGGGAGGTCCCGCCACATACCCGGAAGTCCCCTTGGAACTTCCCCTCCCAAGCCACTACTAAGCTTGGGCACCACTGGAGCCTCTCCTCACCCCCTAGAGAGACTTGGGGAGGGAGAGGGAGAAGGAGAGAGCTAGCCTAGGATGAGAGATCTCTCCAAATGATGCCCCCTTGGTCTTATTTATAGGATTTTTGAAGTTGGGCTGCAAATAGCCAAAAACTGGTCTGCCAGATTACCAGAATACCCCTGAATTGGGTTGCGGATAGCTGAATCCCGCTGTTCTGAAATGTTAAATGCAGACCACTGGACTGCGAATAGTAAACTGGATGAGGGGGGCCGAGTTGGCCTCTCCGTCGAATGTTGGGCGAGAGGGGGGGTCGAGCTGGCCTCTCCCCTTTCCGCCGAATGCTGGGTGAGATGGAGGTCGAGCTGGCCTCTCCCCTCTCCGCCGAATGCTGGGCGAGAGGGGGGGGGGCGAGCTGGCCTCTCCCCTCTCCGCCGAATGCTGGGCGAGAGGGGGGGTCGAGCTGGCCTCTCCCCTCTCCGCCGAATGCTGGGCGAGAGGGGGGTCGAGCTGGCCTCTCCCCTCTCCTCCGAATGCTGGGCGAGAGGGGGGGTCGAGCTGGCCTCTCCCCTCTCCGCCGAATGCTGGGCGAGAGGGGGGGTCGAGCTGGCCTCTCCCCTCTCCGCCTTCCTCCGGAGCGGGGGGGCGAGAGGAGCTCGCCCCCTTCCTTTGCTCGCTTCCTATATGAGCTGGGCGAGCGGAGGTCTCCGCCTCCTACCGCTCGTCTTCCCTCTCTCTATCCGAGGGAAAAGCACTCGACGAATACTGGGTTGTACACAATCCCCGCTCTTTGCGAGGTTAGCTTAAGCTCACAAAGAATCATCCAACCCTGAGTGTTCGACGAGTGTCGCTGGAAATCCGGCTAACGGTGCTATCTCGGAAAAACACGTAGCCTCTCCGAAGAGGTCCTCCAACCTTGTCGGCTAATGAGAGCCCGGCTAGGGAGTCTGCTCGGGACTAAGTGCCTCCGGGAGCGAGCTCCACTAGTGGTTGACAATGGGTCGACACACTCCTAGGAGCGAGCTCTACTAGTGAGAGCCACCCAACTAGTGAGAGCCACCCAGCTAGTGAGAGCCTGGTCAGCGGAACCATCCAAGGGGAACAACTCTTTTCCTCCCTAGGAGGTCAACCTGGCCTGCAGTCTAGTGAGAGCCCGGTCAGCGGAACCATCCAAGGGGAACATCTCTTTTCCTCCCTAGGAGGTCAACCTGGCCTGCCGTCTAGTGAGAGCCCGGTCAGCGGAACCATCCAAGGGGAACATCTCTTTTCCTCCCTAGGAGGTCAACCTGGCCTGCCGTCTAGTGAGAGCCCGGTCAGCGGAACCGTCCAAGGGGAACATCTCTTTTCCTCCCTAGGAGGTCAACCTGGCCTGCCGTCTAGTGAGAGCCCGGTCAGCGGAACCGTCCAAGGGGAACATCTCTTTTCCTCCCTAGGAGGTCAACCTGGCCTGCCGTCTAGTGAGAGCCCGGTCAGCGGAACCGTCCAAGGGGAACATCTCTTTTCCTCCCTAGGAGGTCAACCTGGCCTGCCGTCTAGTGAGAGCCCGGTCAGCGGAACCATCCAAGGGGAACATCTCTTTTCCTCCCTAGGAGGTCAACCTGGCCTGCCGTCTAGTGAGAGCCCGGTCAGCGGAACCGTCCAAGGGGAACATCTCTTTTCCTCCCTAGGAGGTCAACCTGGCCTGCCGTCTAGTGAGAGCCCGGTCAGCGGAACCATCCAAGGGGAACATCTCTTTTCCTCCCTAGGAGGTCAACCTGTCCTGCCGTCTAGTGAGAGCCCGGTCAGCGGAACCATCCAAGGGGAACATCTCTTTTCCTCCCTAGGAGGTCAACCTGGCCTGCCGTCTAGTGAGAGCCCGGTCAGCGGAACCATCCAAGGGGAACATCTCTTTTCCTCCCTAGGAGGTCAACCTGGCCTGCCGTCTAGTGAGAGCCCGGTCAGCGGAACCATCCAAGGGGAACATCTCTTTTCCTCCCTAGGAGGTCAACCTGGCCTGCCGTCTAGTGAGAGCCCGGTCAGCGGAACCGTCCAAGGGGAACATCTCTTTTCCTCCCTAGGAGGTCAACCTGGTCTGCCGTCTAGTGAGAGCCCGGTCAGCGGAACCGTCCAAGGGGAACATCTCTTTTCCTCCCTAGGAGGTCAACCTGGCCTGCCGTCTAGTGAGAGCCCGGTCAGCGGAACCATCCAAGGGGAACATCTCTTTTCCTCCCTAGGAGGTCAACCTGGCCTGCCGTCTAGTGAGAGCCCGGTCAGCGGAACCATCCAAGGGGAACATCTCTTTTCCTCCCTAGGAGGTCAACCTGGCCTGCCGTCTAGTGAGAGCCCGGTCAGCGGAACCATCCAAGGGGAACATCTCTTTTCCTCCCTAGGAGGTCAACCTGGCCTGCCGTCTAGTGAGAGCCCGGTCAGCGGCCATCCAAGGGGAACATCTCTTTTCCTCCCTAGGAGGTCAACCTGGCCTGCCGTCTAGTGAGAGCCCGGTCAGCGGAACCATCCAAGGGGAACATCTCTTTTCCTCCCTAGGAGGTCAACCTGGCCTGCCGTCTAGTGAGAGCCCGGTCAGCGGCCATCCAAGGGGAACATCTCTTTTCCTCCCTAGGAGGTCAACCTGGCCTGCCGTCTAGTGAGAGCCCGGTCAGCGGAACCATCCAAGGGGAACAATACTTCAAAAAGCTTTCATTTCATTAGTCATTCGGTTACATGCAAGAAAAACTAAGTAGGGAAACACTCTCTCCTACTACATGGACTCAAAGAAAAAACAAAGCACGGAGACCGGGACTCGGACTTCTATTCCCCGGCATGGTCATCCCCGACCTCCTCTGGTTGTCGATGCTGCGGCCTCGGGCCCCTCACCTCCCTCATTTCTAAGAACTCAGGGCAGGCGGATGTCGCGTGACCCTCCTCCTGATGGAAGTCACAGTAAGGTAACTCCGCCCAGCCGCCCCCTCTTCCTCCCCTACGATTTCTTCTTCTTCTATGGCCGATCGCCATGGCTTGCTGGGGTGGTGGAGAGGGTGCTTTCGGGCCCTGCCTCCACCCTGGGAGGTCAGTCTCTTCTTCCTGGAAGTTGTCCTCCTCTTGGTCGAACTTCCTCTTGGGAGCCTCTACCTTCCTCCCATGCTGCCTTGCCTCTGGCTCACTCAGCTTGGCCAGCCTTCTTGTGAACTCCGGGTTGGCCTCCTCACTTTCAACTTCTTCTGCCACCCTTTCCATCAACTCTTCAAAGGACAAAGGAGCTCTTCTCTTGAGGTCCATCTTGAAGAAGCCCTCCCGCAGCCCCACCGTGAAGGCGAGCTTGAGGGTGTACCCGGGCACCTCTTCGACGAGGTGAACCTCTTCCCTGAACCGTTCCAGATATTGAGTCAGCGACTCTTCTGGCTCTTGCTTGATCTTGAAAAGTGCTTCGGCATCTTTCTTCCTCTTCCTTGACGTCGAGAAGCGCAACAGGAAGCCTCGACGCAAGTCTTCAAAGGCATAGATGGATCCCGCAGGGATCTGGTGGAACCAATCTCTAGCCTTCTCCTTCAGAGTTGTCGCGAAGAGTCGACATTTGAAAGCGTCCGACATGGGCATGATGGAGACCATGTCTTCAAACCACTGCAGGTGTAAGATGGGGTCATCCTTGCCGAAGTAGTGAGACATCCTCGCCCCCTTGAACCCCTCCGGAATCGGGGCCGAGAGGATCAGCTCACAAAAGGGACCTCCCGTGCTCGCCCCCCTTTGGGGCTGGGCGAGTGGAGGCCTGACGCCTCCCCACTCGCCCTCATGGGGTTGGGCGAGTGGGGGCCTGGCGCCTCCCCACTCGCCCCCTTGGGGCTGGGCGAGTGGGGGCCTGGCGCCTCCCCACTCGCCCCCTTGGGGCTGGGCGAGTGGGGGCCTGGCGCCTCCCCACTCGCCCCCTCCCGGCACCTCCTTCCTGGATGGCTGCCCGAGGGTGCTCTCGCCAACCTGCTGAGGTGAGACCTCCTGTCCACTTTCTCTCCTGCTTTCGGTTATCGAGGCGAAGGCCATCTGCAAGGTCTGCATGACCTCCCGCCTGAGATTTTCAAACATCTCCAACGTCACTCCAGCCACCGGGGGGTGCGAGTGACTTGGGTCGGAACCTCCTCCACCTCCGTCCATGGAGCTCATCTTAAGAGTTTCTTGAATCGGTCACACTCCACGCTCACCGCACCATAAATGTTGAAACCGACAACTCGGTCTCTGTGGAGTTCGGGGCCCTCAGCGAGGCTGAGGGGCGACCAACCCTTACTCCCCCCAAGGGAGAGCTCTAGGTTGAAGGTGTTGGAACTAAGAACTGGACCAAGGGCTTAGCGGGGAGGTCCCGCCACATACCCGGAAGTCCCCTTGGAACTTCCCCTCCCAAGCCACTACTAAGCTTGGGCACCACTGGAGCCTCTCCTCACCCCCTAGAGAGACTTGGGGAGGGAGAGGGAGAAGGAGAGAGCTAGCCTAGGATGAGAGATCTCTCCAAATGATGCCCCCTTGGTCCTATTTATAGGATTTTTGAAGTTGGGCTGCAAATAGCCAAAAACTGGTCTACCAGATTACCAAAATACCCCTGAATTGGGTTGCGGATAGCTGAATCCCGCTGTTCTGAAATGCTAAATGCAGACCACTGGACTGCGAATAGTAAACTGGATGAGGGGGCCGAGTTGGCCTCTCCGTCGAATGTTGGGCGAGAGGGGGGGTCGAGCTGGCCTCTCCCCTTTCCGCCGAATGCTGGGCGAGATGGAGGTCGAGCTGGCCTCTCCCCTCTCCGCCGAATGCTGGGCGAGAGGGGGGGTCGAGCTGGCCTCTCCCCTCTCCGCCGAATGCTGGGCGAGAGGGGGGGTCGAGCTGGCCTCTCCCCTCTCCGCCGAATGCTGGGCGAGAGGGGGGTCGAGCTGGCCTCTCCCCTCTCCGCCGAATGCTGGGCGAGAGGGGGGGTCGAGCTGGCCTCTCCCCTCTCCGCCGAATGCTGGGCGAGAGGGGGGGTCGAGCTGGCCTCTCCCCTCTCCGCCGAATGTTGGGCGAGAGGGGGGGTCGAGCTGGCCTCTCCCCTCTCCGCCTTCCTCCGGAGCGGGGGGCGAGAGGAGCTCGCCCCCTTCCTTTGCTCGCTTCCTATATGAGCTGGGCGAGCGGAGGTCTCCGCCTCCTACCGCTCGTCCTCCCTCTCTCTATCCGAGGGAAAAGCACTCGACGAATACTGGGTTGTACAGTGTCCCCTTGGACCTCCCCGACTGCCACTCCCTGCTTGACGTCGTCTTGCTTCAACATTCGACGCCGCCAGTTGGAAAACGAGCCTCCGACTTAACCCTCGTAAAAACTCAGAACGGATGATGGGACAGTGCCTCGGGTGTGCGTTCCCTTAAGTCCAAACCTTTGCAATGACGGCCGAGATCAGCTCCCCCTTGCACGTTGGCCGCGGTTCCCACCGACCGCACTTCTCGTCCGACTGGAGAGATTACCAGGGAAAAGTCTGGAAGCCGACATTCCAACTTGAGAAAGGGCAAGACCGATTCGACCGACCAAAGAATGGAGACATTCTGGTATCCAAGTAGGATGGAGACCTCGGGACGGTGTGTCCCCTTGGACCTCTCCGACCGCCATTCCCTACTTGACGTCATTTTTCGTCGACATCCGATATCCAAGTAGGATGAAGGCCTCAGGATGATATGTCCCTTCAGACCTTCCAGACTGTCATTCCCTACCTCTTTTCCCTTAAAAAATCCCATTATTATTAAAGTGATCCTAATGAACTCTTCATTAGGTGCAAGGCAAGGCCTTGAGAGCATGTGTCCCTCGGGACCCTCCAAGTGCCCCTCATAGCTCGACTCCATCAAAAGGTACCTTTGAAAAGGTGAGTATGCAGGTAATACTCGCCATATAGACGAGTATACAGGTACGAGTATCCAGGTGCGAGTATGCCTAGCGAGCACTCAATCTCGTCTCGATCCTAAGAGCCTAGCGAGCACTCAATCTCGCCTCGATCCTAAGAGCCTAGCGAGCACTCAACCTCGCCTCTAGCCTAGGAGCCCAAGCGACATTCAAGAAAGGAAGCAACTACAGAAGAAACAGACGAGCAAAAAACCTTGTCCTTTTCATTTATATGTTTGGTATTAATTACAAAAAATCTTCAAGGGGTTTACAAAAGGTCGTCGGGCGAGCAAAAAAGGAGCCCAGGCGATTAGGCGTCATCCTCGCCATCAATATCTACATCTGGATCATCGCCACCATCATCATCATCCTCGTCCTCAGAATCATCGTCCTCGGAGTCACTGCACAGCTGGGGAGATGCTCGCAAGGGGGAGGTGGACTCCTCGACGAGCAGCGCCGGGATGAGGTCCACCACTGTCAGCTCCATCGCCGCCGGCTTCAGAAGGTCGTCTGCCTTCAGTTGGCTCAGGATGACAGTCCCCGTGGCTCGCGCGATCTCCCGACGAATGCGAGGCATATCGTCGCCGTACATCCTGATCTGCTTGCCGACCCTGGAGGGGCCCGCCGCCGCTGGCTGTTGCTCGGCAGGCCGAGTTTTCAGCTCAGCAATGCAAACTTGGGCGGCCTCCAAAGCCAGCCGGGTGTCGTCCATCTCCTTCTCCAGCTGGGATGCCTTCTTCGCCATCTCCACCTCGGCGGCCTGCAAAAACGAGAAGACGCGGAAAGTAAGCAAACTATTCGGCAAAGTGGCGAGTATCCCAGAAGCGAGTAAAGAAGCGAGGCGAGTACCTCATGCTCCTTCTCTTTGAGCCCCATGGCGATCATCTTCTTACACTGGGTTTTGATCACCCACTCATATCCAAGCAATCGCCTTGCTGTCGAATGAGCCGGCTCGGCAGATCGCAGTAGAGATCGCGAGGTCTGGTGAGCCAGATACTCAGAAGACTCCTCCTGCAGTCTCTCAGCATCCTCGCGACCGTAGATGGTGTGGAGCACATTGAAGCCCTCGCCCTTGTCCTCCCAGTCCTCCGACCAGGGCGGGAGGTTGGAACTTAGAGACACCACATGAGCGCTCTCCGACCAGGCCACCAAGGGGCGACCATAGGCATCCTCGCCACGTCCGCCGAGGTTGAAATTCGGGTGGGCGTAAGGCTCGCCAGCCTCAGAAGCGTCCGCCTTCTTGCCAAGGTCCCTATGAGCGACCTCCTTCTTCTTCCGCTTCTTCGAAGGCCCAGAGCCATCGCCGACGATCAAGGGCTCATCGCCTCCTGGCGACAAATCGATGGGCGAGTACACCCCATCCCCGCGAGCGGAGGTCCCCGCACCTCCTTGTGTGGAAGCCGCCGCCTTCAACGCCACAGGGAGAAGCTCGCGCGGCAGAGTGTGGACTGCTGCAAGAAAAAGAAAGACATCTCCAGTTAGTCGCCAGATTGAAGATAAAGAACGAGTATAACGAATACTCGCGCAGTAGGTTACCTTCGCCCGGGAACACCTTAGCGAGTTCGTCTATTCGCCTCCTCCAGAACACCACGTCAAGGCGGCGATTCTTGAAGGACTCGAGCAGTTTCTCGCCACCCTCACTCAGGAGAGAAGCCCCGAAGACGCTCTCCGGCGGTTGGAAGGACCTGTCAGGAATGGCTTGGAAGTCGCCATTGATGACGACTAATCGCTCTCCCCAGCGATGATTCTTCTTCGCCGTGCCGGGCAGCGTGCAGACATGGCTGCACAAGAAGACGACACCCTCGCCAGTCGCCATGAAGTGGAATACCCGTCTGAAGACGGAGAGGTCGAAGGCGATCCCCTGGTCGCGCAGATAGCATAGGAACCCTACGATCATCGCCACTCCATTGGGGTTGATCTGGGCAGGGACTATCCCAAAGTAGCGGAGTATCTGGCTGAACTCCGTCCACAGTGGTAGTCGCAAGCCCAACTCAAAGTGGTGAGTAGGGAGCACCCTCTCGATGGTCAAGACGGTGTTTAGTCGCTCGCCCTGGCGAGGAAGTCGAGCGACAAACCCTGGAGGGATGTACTTCGCCGAGAATATCTCCAAGTCCTTCTCGGGTGTGATGGACTTCTTGAAGTTGGTCGCCGCAAAGTTCTTGGCGTGATTGGCACGCCGGATGGTCGCCTCGTCAGTCATCTTAGAGGAAAGAAGGAAAGAAGGGCGAGTATCGGAGAATGCGAGAAGAGGAGAAGAGGACGGAGGATACTCGCGTGTGAGCTAGAAGATCGCCGAAAGTGTAATTAATACTCACCCACCCCCCTATTTATAGTAGTCGGGTAGCTTGGCTTATCGAGCACGACGACGCAATTAAGAATAAGGGGGTGGCGAGTATTAAAACAAGGTCGCCGACTCAGCAGCGCGCGTCAAAAAGGTGCCGACTTCGAAAGCACGGAGACCTACAAGAAGAAGCATGAAAGAAGCTCACCAGGTACAGGCGACATTCAGACACTACTCGCCAAAATTAAATAAGATAGAAAAAATCTGACAAAAAACCATCACAGAAAAAGAAAGCAAAGCAAGTAATAAAGGGCGAGTTTTACAATACTCGCCGAATAAAATTACATCAGATAAAAATCAAGTGTTCAGAATTACAGGAATGCTCGCCAAGGGCGACATAGCATAGAAAGAAGAAAAGAAAGAGAAGACAACAGCTAGGGAGGCGCCTGAAGATTCGCCTGAGGATCCGGAGGCTGAGGATGTCGCCCGACCCAGCCCAAGCTGCGAGCTCGCTTGAAATGCTCGAAGGCTACGGTCATCGCGTCCTCACCCTGCCGCAGCTGGTCTTCAATCCTCGCCAGCCGACCAACCGAGCCCATGCTCGCGCGCATCCCTACCATCTCGTCATGGTGCAGCTGCTGGCGATGTTCGAGCCTCGCAACTCGACGCTCCAAGTCGCTGACAGTATGAAGGCGAGATTCTGCACCAGCCAGACGAGTATCAAACTCTTCCAGCCGTGATACTCGCACCTCCAATTCAGTCAAGCGATGATGAGCGTCGCTGCTCGCCAGACGCTCAACCCGCGACTCCATATCATTCAGGCGGCGATGAGGCTCACTGACCGCCAGGCGCTCCAGTTTTGCCTCCAAATCCAGGATCGCGCGAGTAGCCCTCTCCTGGTACTCGCGAGAAGGAAGCCCGACGACGTCGATCAAGGCTCCTATAGGAGTACGAGCACGAGATGCAAAAAAGGTAAGAGTATCAGTGCTTTGACAAAACGAAAGGAACGGAGTGAAGACAGTGGCGACTATCAAAGACAGCGACCAAGTACCTGGCCGAGGACTGTGAGAGTGACGGCGAGGAGAGCCCCTTCCTCGCCGAGGAGACGCGCTGTGATGGTGATCGCCTCGCCGAGCAGGATGGGATCCAGCGGTCTAACCCCGGCTGGGAGGCGTGTTCCCTCGACCGCGACTATCAGATGGTGGCCCTCCCCCCCTTGGGGAAAGAAGCCCGAAGGGCCCTCAGTCCCGCCACGACGCGAGGATTCGCCCTGGTGGGTTGCGGGAGCAGTAGAAGTTGAAGGGCGCTGCTCTCCCTTAGTGGTAGTGGAAGGAGGAAAAGGAGGAGGTGGCGGAATCCCACCCGCGGGCAGCTGCGAACTGCTCGCCATCCCCAAGGATTGAAGAGGCGGTGGTGGCGGAAGCACGCTGCCCGTCAGAGGAGCCCGTTGTGTTGAAACCGACAACTCGGTCTCTGTGGAGTTCGGGGCCCTCAGCGAGGCTGAGGGGCGACCAACCCTTACTCCCCCCAAGGGAGAGCTCTAGGTTGAAGGTGTTGGAACTAAGAACTGGACCAAGGGCTTAGCGGGGAGGTCCCGCCACATACCCGGAAGTCCCCTTGGAACTTCCCCTCCCAAGCCACTACTAAGCTTGGGCACCACTGGAGCCTCTCCTCACCCCCTAGAGAGACTTGGGGAGGGAGAGGGAGAAGGAGAGAGCTAGCCTAGGATGAGAGATCTCTCCAAATGATGCCCCCTTGGTCCTATTTATAGGATTTTTGAAGTTGGGCTGCAAATAGCCAAAAACTGGTCTGCCAGATTACCAGAATACCCCTGAATTGGGTTGCGGATAGCTGAATCCCGCTGTTCTGAAATGCTAAATGCAGACCACTGGACTGCGAATAGTAAACTGGATGAGGGGGGCCGAGTTGGCCTCTCCGTCGAATGTTGGGCGAGAGGGGGGGTCGAGCTGGCCTCTCCCCTTTCCGCCGAATGCTGGGCGAGATGGAGGTCGAGCTGGCCTCTCCCCTCTCCGCCGAATGCTGGGCGAGAGGGGGGGTCGAGCTGGCCTCTCCCCTCTCCGCCGAATGCTGGGCGAGAGGGGGGGTCGAGCTGGCCTCTCCCCTCTCCGCCGAATGCTGGGCGAGAGGGGGGTCGAGCTGGCCTCTCCCCTCTCCGCCGAATGCTGGGCGAGAGGGGGGGGTCGAGCTGGCCTCTCCCCTCTCCGCCGAATGCTGGGCGAGAGGGGGGGTCGAGCTGGCCTCTCCCCTCTCCGCCGAATGCTGGGCGAGAGGGGGGGTCGAGCTGGCCTCTCCCCTCTCCGCCTTCCTCCGGAGCGGGGGGCGAGAGGAGCTCGCCCCCTTCCTTTGCTCGCTTCCTATATGAGCTGGGCGAGCGGAGGTCTCCGCCTCCTACCGCTCGTCCTCCCTCTCTCTATCCGAGGGAAAAGCACTCGACGAATACTGGGTTGTACACAATCCCCGCTCTTTGCGAGGTTAGCTTAAGCTCACAAAGAATCATCCAACCCTGAGTGTTCGACGAGTGTCGCTGGAAATCCGGCTAACGGTGCTATCTCGGAAAAACACGTAGCCTCTCCGAAGAGGTCCTCCAACCTTGTCGGCTAATGAGAGCCCGGCTAGGGAGTCTGCTCGGGACTGAGCGCCTCCGGGAGCGAGCTCCACTAGTGGTTGACAATGGGTCGACACACTCCTAGGAGCGAGCTCTACTAGTGAGAGCCACCCAACTAGTGAGAGCCACCCAGCTAGTGAGAGCCTGGTCAGCGGAACCATCCAAGGGGAACATCTCTTTTCCTCCCTAGGAGGTCAACCTGGCCTGCAGTCTAGTGAGAGCCCGGTCAGCGGAACCATCCAAGGGGAACATCTCTTTTCCTCCCTAGGAGGTCAACCTGGCCTGCCGTCTAGTGAGAGCCCGGTCAGCGGAACCATCCAAGGGGAACATCTCTTTTCCTCCCTAGGAGGTCAACCTGGCCTGCCGTCTAGTGAGAGCCCGGTCAGCGGAACCGTCCAAGGGGAACATCTCTTTTCCTCCCTAGGAGGTCAACCTGGCCTGCCGTCTAGTGAGAGCCCGGTCAGCGGAACCGTCCAAGGGGAACATCTCTTTTCCTCCCTAGGAGGTCAACCTGGCCTGCCGTCTAGTGAGAGCCCGGTCAGCGGAACCGTCCAAGGGGAACATCTCTTTTCCTCCCTAGGAGGTCAACCTGGCCTGCCGTCTAGTGAGAGCCCGGTCAGCGGAACCATCCAAGGGGAACATCTCTTTTCCTCCCTAGGAGGTCAACCTGGCCTGCCGTCTAGTGAGAGCCCGGTCAGCGGAACCGTCCAAGGGGAACATCTCTTTTCCTCCCTAGGAGGTCAACCTGGCCTGCCGTCTAGTGAGAGGCCGGTCAGCGGAACCATCCAAGGGGAACATCTCTTTTCCTCCCTAGGAGGTCAACCTGGCCTGCCGTCTAGTGAGAGCCCGGTCAGCGGAACCATCCAAGGGGAACATCTCTTTTCCTCCCTAGGAGGTCAACCTGGCCTGCCGTCTAGTGAGAGCCCGATCAGCGGAACCATCCAAGGGGAACATCTCTTTTCCTCCCTAGGAGGTCAACCTGGCCTGCCGTCTAGTGAGAGCCCGGTCAGCGGAACCATCCAAGGGGAACATCTCTTTTCCTCCCTAGGAGGTCAACCTGGCCTGCCGTCTAGTGAGAGCCCGGTCAGCGGAACCGTCCAAGGGGAACATCTCTTTTCCTCCCTAGGAGGTCAACCTGGTCTGCCGTCTAGTGAGAGCCCGGTCAGCGGAACCGTCCAAGGGGAACATCTCTTTTCCTCCCTAGGAGATCAACCTGGCCTGCCGTCTAGTGAGAGCCCGGTCAGCGGAACCATCCAAGGGGAACATCTCTTTTCCTCCCTAGGAGGTCAACCTGGCCTGCCGTCTAGTGAGAGCCCGGTCAGCGGAACCATCCAAGGGGAACATCTCTTTTCCTCCCTAGGAGGTCAACCTGGCCTGCCGTCTAGTGAGAGCCCGGTCAGCGGAAACATCCAAGGGGAACATCTCTTTTCCTCCCTAGGAGGTCAACCTGGCCTGCCGTCTAGTGAGAGCCCGGTCAGCGGAACCATCCAAGGGGAACATCTCTTTTCCTCCCTAGGAGGTCAACCTGGCCTGCCGTCTAGTGAGAGCCCGGTCAGCGGAACCATCCAAGGGGAACAATACTTCAAAAAGCTTTCATTTCATTAGTCATTCGGTTACATGCAAGAAAAACTAAGTAGGGAAACACTCTCTCCTACTACATGGACTCAAAGAAAAAACAAAGCACGGAGACCGGGACTCGGACTTCTATTCCCCGGCATGGTCCTCCCCGACCTCCTCTGGTTGTCGATGCTGCGGCCTCGGGCCCCTCGCCTCCCTCATTTCCAAGAACTCAGGGCAGGCGGATGTCGCGTGACCCTCCTCCTGATGGAAGTCACAGTAAGGTAACTCCGCCCAGCCGCCCCCTCTTCCTCCCCTACGATTTCTTCTTCTTCTATGGCCGATCGCCATGGCTTGCTGGGGTGGTGGAGAGGGTGCTTTCGGGCCCTGCCTCCACCCTGGGAGGTCAGTCTCTTCTTCCTGGAAGTTGTCCTCCTCTTGGTCGAACTTCCTCTTGGGAGCCTCTACCTTCCTCCCATGCTGCCTTGCCTCTGGCTCACTCAGCTTGGCCAGCCTTCTTGTGAACTCCGGGTTGGCCTCCTCACTTTCAACTTCTTCTGCCACCCTTTCCATCAACTCTTCAAAGGACAAAGGAGCTCTTCTCTTGAGGTCCATCTTGAAGAAGCCCTCCCGCAGCCCCACCGTGAAGGCGAGCTTGAGGGTGTACCCGGGCACCTCTTCGACGAGGTGAACCTCTTCCCTGAACCGTTCCAGATATTGAGTCAGCGACTCTTCTGGCTCTTGCTTGATCTTGAAAAGTGCTTCGGCATCTTTCTTCCTCTTCCTTGACGTCGAGAAGCGCAGCAGGAAGCCTCGACGCAAGTCTTCAAAGGCATAGATGGATCCCGCAGGGATCTGGTGGAACCAATCTCTAGCCTTCTCCTTCAGAGTTATCGCGAAGAGTCGACATTTGAAAGCGTCCGACATGGGCATGATGGAGACCATGTCTTCAAACCACTGCAGGTGTAAGATGGGGTCATCCTTGCCGAAGTAGTGAGACATCTTCGCCCCCTTGAACCCCTCCGGAATCGGGGCCGAGAGGATCAGCTCACAAAAGGGATCTCCCGTGCTCGCCCCCTTTTGGGGCTGGGCGAGTGGGGGCCTGGCGCCTCCCCACTCGCCACCTTGGAGCTGGGCGAGTGGGGGCCTGGCGCCTCCCCACTCGCCACCTTGGAGCTGGGCGAGTGGGGGCCTGGCGCCTCCCCACTCGCCACCTTGGAGCTGGGCGAGTGGGGGGCCTGGCGCCTCCCCACTCGCCCCCTCCTGGCACCTCTCTGGTTGGTTGGTTGAGAGGGATCTCACCCTCCTGTCGGGGCGAGACCTCCGAACCACTTCCTCTCCTGCTTTCGCCTATCGAGGCGAAAGTCACCTGCAAGGTCTGCAGGACCTCTTGCCTGAAATTTTCGAACATCTCCAACATCACCCCAGCCACCGGGGGCTGCGAGTGACCTGGGTCGGAACTTCCTCCACCTCCATCCATGGAGCTCATCTTGAGGGTTTCTTTAATCGGTCACACTCCACGCTCACCGCACCAAAATGTTGAAACCGACAACTCGGTCTCTGTGGAGTTCGGGGCCCTCAGCGAGGCTGAGGGGCGACCAACCCTTACTCCCCCCAAGGGAGAGCTCTAGGTTGAAGGTGTTGGAACTAAGAACTGGACCAAGGGCTTAGCGGGGAGGTCCCTCCACATACCCGGAAGTCCCCTTGGAACTTCCCCTCCCAAGCCACTACTAAGCTTGGGCACCACTGGAGCCTCTCCTCACCCCCTAGAGAGACTTGGGGAGGGAGAGGGAGAAGGAGAGAGCTAGCCTAGGATGAGAGATCTCTCCAAATGATGCCCCCTTGGTCCTATTTATAGGATTTTTGAAGTTGGGCTGCAAATAGCCAAAAACTGGTCTGCCAGATTACCAGAATACCCCTGAATTGGGTTGCGGATAGCTGAATCCCGCTGTTCTGAAATGCTAAATGCAGACCACTGGACTGCGAATAGTAAACTGGATGAGGGGGGCCGAGTTGGCCTCTCCGTCGAATGTTGGGCGAGAGGGGGGGTCGAGCTGGCCTCTCCCCTTTCCGCCGAATGCTGGGCGAGATGGAGGTCGAGCTGGCCTCTCCCCTCTCCGCCGAATGCTGGGCGAGATGGGGGGTCGAGATGGCCTCTCCCCTCTCCGCCGAATGCTGGGCGAGAGGGGGGGTCGAGCTGGCCTCTCCCCTCTCCGCCGAATGCTGGGCGAGAGGGGGGTCGAGCTGGCCTCTCCCCTCTCCGCCGAATGCTGGGCGAGAGGGGGGGTCGAGCTGGCCTCTCCCCTCTCCGCCGAATGCTGGGCGAGAGGGGGGGTCGAGCTGGCCTCTCCCCTCTCCGCCGAATGCTGGGCGAGAGGGGGGGTCGAGCTGGCCTCTCCCCTCTCCGCCTTCCTCCGGAGCGGGGGGCGAGAGGAGCTCGCCCCCTTCCTTTGCTCGCTTCCTATATGAGCTGGGCGAGCGGAGGTCTCCGCCTCCTACCGCTCGTCCTCCCTCTCTCTATCCGAGGGAAAAGCACTCGACGAATACTGGGTTGTACACGTTGCTCGCTCATCGGCTTCTTCTCCAGCAAAGAGCTGTGGAGAACTCGCGTCGAGCGCCCACCACCCCTAGGCGAGATCATCGGTGACGATCTCAGAAGAGGTACGACCAGAGGCTCCTCCTGAGCACCGATGGTAGACGAATCTGCGAGCATAGAAGAGGAATTTAGCGTTACAAACCAAGTTGAGACTAATCAAGGAGGTGGCGAGTAGGTAGCTCTCCAGCTTGCGCAGGAGCGAGATTCTCCGATTGATTCTGGGCCGAGGTCCCAGGCATGCTCGCCACCTCGGCGACATTTGGAGCAGGAAGATCAGTGGCCGTCGAGTTGCCCTCGTTAGAAATTCCCATCTCGTCCAGCAGCTGCTGGTGTTGGTCGCCCAAAGGGGCGGCGACATCCTCTTCAACGACTTTCTTCTTCCCCTTCTTCTTCTTCTTCGCAAGCCTCTTCCTCTTCTTGGTAGCGAGGAAGTCCTCAACCTCGGGACCTAGGCATGGAGGGAGCGAGGGACCATCGAACAGACCCACAAGACCAGCCATGGACGCCTTAGCTTCTGCAGCATAGTCGCGCGCCATCTTGAGCGAGTTCAGAAAAGTCGTGCCACTAGAGACCCCTGCCCCTCTATTTATAGAGTTCGAGCGTTGACCAGCGAGACGACGAGTATAAGCCAATAGTCGCCAGTGGGGAATCTCGTCGGATGAAGGTTGGATGATTCTTTCCGAGCAACTACGTTACTCGCAAAGAGCGGGGATTGTGTACAACCCTCATTCTCCGAGGGTAGACCCACCCAAGGCCACGTAGGCAGAAGTCAAATGTCAAAAGGTCAACACAGAGACCAGCGGTCCAAGGCAGAAGCAGAGAAGACCCTGGCGAGTATGCAGGTGATACTCGCCAGGTAGGCGAGTATTGATCAGAGGAGCTCGTCCCGCACAGGAAAGCAGCAGAAGACCTGGGCGAGTATTGGCCCGGCGTGTGCGAGCAGCATCCAATACTCACCAGATGGGCGACTATGGCATAGTACTCGCCGAGTATCCCATAGTCGCCGGGTTGGGGGCTGGCTATAAAAAGCTCCGCTACCCTTTGGTTTTCCTATAAATAGGACCCCACGGGTACTTGGATTGACACATGGACTTGAGCTTTTGGACCCCGATTTCCGAACTCTCGAGCCCGTCACCCTTGCTTTTAGCCAAGTCGGTGCCTTCCCTGTACCAAGCTCGGCCACTTTGGTTTCGGAGGGGAAGACTCTCTCGAGCTTCTGGGTACGTGGTGGGACCTCCCTGCTGCAGCACCTGGGGTCCTGTTTGTTGCTCTTCTAGCTTCTTCGTCGTTGTCAGCCAAGTCATCTCGTTGGACTGTTGGGCGAGTAGCCTCCGGCTGTATCGGTCCGAATCTTGAGGTCTGGATTTTCCTGGCGTCAACAGTGGGGTGTGCGCGGTTACGCGCATGCTCCTCGGACATGCGCCACGAGATGATTTGCAAGGGTGTGCGGCACGCGCACACGAAGGGAAGCACCCGGCCACACGCGTTGGGGCGCGCGCTCTCGCTCCTCGTAAGGGCACGCGGGTTCCTGCTGCTGGGTTTGAATGGTTCATCATTTTGGTCAAGACGAGATCACGCACGACCGCAGGTTATGAACTCCGATTTGACTAATTTGATTTTAGAGGGACCCTATCAATATTAATTAAATTAATCTAAATAAATTTGTACTCTTAATTAAGTGTGTTTAATAAAACAAACTTATAATAAAAAAAGATAAAATCACCAAGATAAATAGTGAAGGATAGATGACTCTTTATTTATATAATAAATTATCATAATAATAAATATATGTGTCAATATCCATTAATTTGGCTTCACGTTTAAAAAAGTATAATTTATAATCAAACAAGAAGATAAAATCACGAAGATAAATAATGAAGGATAAATTTATTATTTTTGGTGTTGTATTATTTATAATTGCAAGGCCGGTAGAACAGGAGTCGGTGGATCTATGACGAGTCGCGGCCGGCTGGCAGGGGGAGAAAACTATGATTCTAGGACCACTAGCTGCGATGGTGGTACCACAAGAATGGTGGAGAATGGTGATAGCATCGTGGAGGCGCTGGAGACGGCGGATGCAGGGAACGGACGCGTCAGCCGTGCTGGGAGGCGTCGATGTGCTTGCTAGAGACGATACACATGTTATTATGCTCTTTATTGGCGTAGAGACCACTGCACGCTTGCGGGAACCGAAGAAGCAGAGCGGATCAAAATGAAAGTGACTTCATAGAATGGTGGGTCAGACAACATCTTATCTGAGTCGTTTCTTCTCATCTGACCATCGTTTTTGACGTGTAAGTAGTCAAAATTCATTGTCTCGGCGAGAAGAATCCAAATTCACTAATAATTTAGCAAAATTGTGTGTGTGTGGGAGGGGGGGGGGGGGGGGGGGGGGGGGGCTAGATCTGCCCCTGTGTGCACTCGACATAAAATGCTATGTAAAATCACCTCGGATCAGGCGTATCACTTTTTCGTTCATGGAGCAAGCATCGGTTGCACGAATACTGCAGTTCCTCACGAGAGAGTAGTTATGGCCCGGTGTTCGATCGAGAGGTGTTGCGCGTAATCTAGGGCTTCTCTGCTGTGATGGAGCACTGCGATGGAATGTGGCGCCGGCGCTGCCTGCAAGGAGCCTTCTTCTTGTTGTGTCTTCAATTACATCTCCCTTTTATTCAACTGTTACACCCAAGAGTAGAGCCAACTAGTTACTAGCACAAGATTGAATCCTCTTAGAGGTGAGTAGGAGTAAAATGGAAAGCAAAAATTTCGTCGTTGTCCGCACGAAACAACTCGCACTCGGAAGGATGCGAGAATACATGAAATTGAAATCCAAATGTAAAACCGAAAGGAAATTAATCTGAGTAGCCGAGACGAGGAGTGGAAGAGAGTTTGACGGCGGCGAGAGAAATGTCGGGCCTGAGACTCAACGATGCCCTAGGTCCGGGAAGAAATGATGCAAACACGCTCGCCCGTGCCCGACACATCACTAGTTACGGGTTAAGTTTTATTATAGAGCGATGTTAAACGCAGATCGGTTTTTGTTATACGGAGGCCATAATTTTTAAAAAAGAGCTATATGCATGCCACTATTTTTAAAAAAGTATCATTTTTCCTTTTCAACATACAAACCATTGAACTAGACTTATACGCACCGCCATCGCCCATGACCCGTGCAGCCGCCGGACGAGATCGAGCTTCCTCTCTGATCTCCTCTCCCTCCTCCGGGGACTCCGGTCAGTGATCCTCTTCGGCCGACCACCTCCTTCCCTTCTCCGGCCGGCGAGCTCCTCTCTCTTCCTCTATAACTTATTTTTCTAATTTCGAAAAGGCTTCATTTATTCAAAATATTGTAAATCGTGCTATGCATCTGAATTTAATTAAGACTTCGTTTGGATGTGCGTTTGGACGCCGGTGTGGGAGCAGTCGCCGCCGCAAGGCGGGAAAACAAACGCCTCTGGGGCACGCGCACGGCGTTCGCTCCCGCCCTCCCTCTGCGGAATGGAGAAAAAATTCCCTTCCCAGCCGCAGCCTTTCTCCTCCGATCCCGACCTCCGGCGGTGATTGCTCCTGCACCGGCTCCCGCCGCCTATCCAAACGAAGCCTAAAGGATAGTGTCTTGTGCATAAATAAAGTCCGGTGTTTTTGTGATTTTACACGTTTTGAAAGGAGTGCTCACAAACATATTTTTTGTACATAAAATTAAAATGATTATAATGTATTTTATTGGACTATTATTGTCAGTCAAATAAACTGCAAAAATATATTTAATTTTTATGAATATTATATTTTACTCGGTAATTTATTTAAAATTTAGCCTGCATATATAATTTTTTGTCCTCTCTTTTTATATAATAGCGTACATAGAAATGAGGTGTATATACTTTTCCGCTAGAAATGCTGTCACTTTTCAAATAATCTCATTTGTTTATTTTTTAAAGTCTCATTATTATTATTTTATTGATATTTTAAACATTTATCTCTTATCCATGCTATTTTTCCAAAAAACAATCTCAAAAAATGTTTTTGCGAGCGTGCGACACAAAAAGATAAGTTGTATTTAACGAAGCATAGAAGATATGCATATTCATATAGATTATAGATGATAATTACGAAGAATTAATCAAGTCAAAAGAAAATATTTTTATTTTACACCTATATTTTACTTAAATTTGGTCTCGGTTTAGCAAGGTGGCGGCTGTCTTGAAGACGGCTGTCGTTCGTAAATGTCTGACCTCACCTAAAAAACTTCATCCACTTTAATGTTGAAAAGTAGTTTTCTTTTCTTGGCGGCGGTCTTAGTGCGCGTTTGGTTGGGCGTTTTACCTGTGGTGCGGTGGAAACGCACCGCCGTTATGCGAGAGCAGTGTTTGGCGCGGCTTATTTTGAAAACATCGTTTAATTGTTTCCGCGGTTTTGTGTATAAACCGATCCGCGACTTTTTTCTCCGTCCAACCGCAACCGCTGGAACCCCGATATCCCTTCTCTCCCGAAACCTAGCGCGAGCGGCTATCACCCTTCCCCGACGACGAAGAACCGCGAATCCCCTGCGTCTCTCCCGATCCCGCCTTCTCTCTGCATCGGCGCACACGTCTGGTTCATCAGATTCCTCCGGTCATCATCGTATTCCGTTGGTTCTTCTCCCTGGATCGGCGTTACTCTCGCTGAGGTAAAACTCACAAAGAAGTGCAGTCTTTTGTCGATTTATTCCTGCAGATCTGCGTAGAATGTTTGTGAGTGCGTTGATTTATGTTGAGTTTTTGTTGATTACTTCCAAGAATCACATACATTGATATATGTTGAGTTTTGTGTTGATTTTTTCCCGCAGAACTTGGTATTTTTTCCTGCAGAACTTGATATGTGTGCTGTGTGTTCATCAGCGTATTTATGTCAATATGGTTTTCTATGTGATGTTCTATCATATTTTGCGCATATCAACAAATCTGAATGGTTTTCTATCATAATATGTGCACATAGCACATAACTCCTTAACTCCTTAATTGGTGTTCTGTTCTTTCATATTACAAAATGTGTGTTGTTTTCTATCAAAAATCAGAAATCAACAGCATGTGCGTGTGTTTAATTGTTTGAATGTGTGTTGTGTATGTGTTGTGTTGTGTGCTGTGTATGAGTATGTGTGTGTGCATGTGTGTTGTATATGTGTTGTTGTTTGTGTGTGTGTGTGTATATGTGTTGTTGTTTGTGTGTGTGTGTGTATGTGTGTTGTGTATGTGTATGTGTTGTGTGTGTCTATATGTGTGTGTGTGTGTGTGTATGTGTGTTGTATATGTGTTGTTTGTTGTGTGTGTATATGTGTTGTGTGTGTGTGTGTGCATATGTGCTGTGTGTGTGTATGTGTGTTCACTCTGAAGGTTTGTCTTATTTCAATGTATGAATGTGTAACTTATTTTGTTTTTTAAGGATGGACAAATCAAAAGAGGGTGGGGTGGTTGCTATGTGGGACACTTCAGATGTCTTGCTCTTCTGTGATTTATGTATTAAAGAGATAGAGCTTGGGAATCGACCTACCACACATTTTAATAAAGAGGGTTGGAGTAATCTGATGAAAAAATTTGAAGAACTGACTGGAAAAAAATATGATAAAGTCCAACTTAAGAATAAATGAGATCATTTGAAGAAGGAGTGGAAATTATGGACGGAGTTGAAACGTGGTGAGACCGGTTTGGGTTGGAATGCATCAAGAAAGACTATAGACGCCTCAGACGAGTGGTGGGACGAAAGATTAAAGGTATTCATTTATTAAAGTAAATGATATTTCTTATTTTCATTGTCTAATTTTATTTAAATTTTCATTGTCTAATTTTAAAAAACTTTAATTTTAGGTTGTCCCGTTGGCAAAGAAATTTCGGTATGCAGGAATCCCTCCAGAGTTAGAGGATAAACTGAACATTATGTTTAGTTTCGGTTGTCGCTACAGGACATCATGGTTGCACACCTCACTCCAGAAATCTTGCTACGGAGTTTATCGATGAAAGAGCAATGTCAGAAGATGAACACAAGGACATTGAGGTTAGCGGAGCTCCTCTACCAACTGAGACCACAAATATATCTGAAATAAGCAAAAAAAGGAAGAAAGGAAAGAAGAAAGCTGCTAGCTCGGTGTTAGAAGATTTGGCCGAGTCCTCGAAGATCATTAGTCGATGCCTCCAGGAGCCACCCACGAGTTCTTTTTGTTCTTTTACTATTGGAAATGCATGCACTAGAAAAATTAGGCACGTTCTCAGAAAATATCTAGTGATGAATCTGAGAATACCAGAGCAGAGCACGAGAAGCATGCAATCTTTAGAAGAAATATAATTGTGCTATCGCCCATCATCAAAATGTGGTGGCAGCAGTATGTTATATCTCCGAACAAACCTCGCTGTTAAACCATCCAAATCCATCCATGACTTCAAAGCAAACATGCGATAAATGGGTTGGAGAGCTACTTCGAGGTACTCAGGTGAGATTTCATGGCTCATTCATGATGAGTCAAGAAGTTTTTATGGATCTATTGCATTCTTTGGAAGTGAAGTGTGGTTTTCAGGGCACAAGAAGAACTGCATCTAGAGAAATCCTAGCATTGACAGTGTACATTTTGTCGCATAATAAATCAATGAGAAAAACACGCGAGCGATTTCAGCACTTAACAGAGACAACTAGCAGATTTTTTGCTCGAGGTGTTCACGCATTGTTGAAGTTAGCCGAGGAAGTGATTTAACCATCCGATAGGTCTTTCAGCTGCACTCCGCCAGAGATTATGTATGACAGGCGTTATATGCCTTTTTTTAAAGATTGCGTTGGGGCAATAGATGGAACATATGTCGACGTGTGCGTACCAGTGGGAGGTCAAGTATTGGGAGAAAGGGCAGACCGTCACAAAATGTCATGGCGGCTTGTGATTTCAATATGTGCTTCACTTTCGTTATGGCAGGTTGGGAGGGATCTGCGCACGATAGTCGCATATTCAATTATGCAATTGTTGATCCTCGTTATAAGTTCCCTCATCCACCTCAAGGTAGATAGTCAAAATTCATTTCATCTAATTATTACTTTAAAAAATATATCTATTTTTAAATATTTAATAATATTTTTCAGGAAAATATTACTTGGTTGATGTTGGCTATCCTCTACAAAAAGGATATTTAAAACCATATCCAGATACAAGGTATGATCTGCCAGACTTTGCCCGTGGTGGACGTCGTGCAGAAGGACGTCGAGAGATGTTCAATCATGCGCATTCATCGCTTAGAAGTGTGATAGAACGATCTTTCGGTGTATGGAAGAAGAAGTGGGTCATACTGCGGGATATGCCAAGCTTTTGCTTTGACAAACATGCAGATATTGTGATGGCCACAATGACTTTACATAATTTCATTCGCCGGCATCCTTCGCGTGTGGATTTTGATTTCAGTGAGTCCGAGCAGAGGGGTAGAGATGATGGAGTGGCCACACAAGAGCGGCAAGATATATGTCCTGACACTGCAGGTGATGTAGAGGAGATGATCGCGCTACGTGATAGTATAGCGGATCAGTTGTATGAATCTAGATCGTAGGAGATATCATGACATATGATTAATGTGAACATTATTTTTTTGTGTTTGGTATTATATGATGGATAATATATTTTTTGTTATATTTGGTGAGAAAAAAATTCACTCAAAACTCCATTTTGTTTTCAAACAATTTCTTCAAAAACAAATTTCATTTTTCAGAATCAGCAATTTTTCATCCAAACAGTTTTTTAGCAAAACTCCGTTTTCCAGAATCAGCACTTTTTCAATCAGCAGTTTTCCATCAGCAGCTTTCCATCAGCAACAGCCCAACCAAACGGAGCCTTAAACATTGTTTTGTCAAACATGCATTCTATGATTGTGGTGTTTTTATCCAAACTCACCAGAGCAAAAAAGCCGCCCCAAACGGAGCCTTGGTCATATGTGCTATAAACTATCTATGATAGCTTAGCAATGGAACAAATTTCATTTTTCTTTAATTAATTATTAAGCCCATTAATAAAAAAAATCCTCGGATTCAATGCTATTAGGAGATTTTTCACGCACAGGTTTGTGACGGAGGGGCTTAGGCGATGTTTTCTTGGAGTAGGTCTTTCTGTCCCGCTTCTTGCTCCGCTTAGCCTGCCATTCATCAACACACTCGAGATAATGTTGTACGTAGATCTCCACCAATCGAGTTGTCGGTCCGGATTCCAGCATCGTCTGATGGCTGCTCTGCTACCTCTTTAAAATTAGAGAGACAATGAAGTTTGACACAATTGGCTAATTAGTTGTGTAGGGTTGTTTGCAAATCAAATAGTTTGTGAACGATTTAGGAATTGATTCGTGAAAATTCGATTAAAATGCATATTTTTTTAATTCAAAATCAAATTCGGATTCAAGTGCTATTCGAATCCGAATAATATTATCTCTATTAAAAAGATTCGTGAATAATAGAAAATATAATTTAATAAATTTTCTATAACAAATTACATTTCTCATAATCTTTAATAAAAGTTTTATAACAAATTAAAATTCTCTAAGCACAAATCCGAATCCAAATTTGAATTCAAGATCTTAGGACGAATTCGAATTCAAATATTTGAACGAAACTGAATCTGAATATCTGCATTACATCCAAATTTTGGATTCGATTGATGTGTTATATATTCAATTCGGTTCGTGAACACCAGTCATGAGTTCGATTCTCACCATGATATAAGTCTCTTTGTTTACTTATGTAGTAGCTTGTTGATTGCTTTGAATGTTAATTAAGATTTTATCTTCTGTTGATGTTTAATATTCCTCTGTAATGTTATTTATACATTTACTCAAAAAATTATTAGAGATTCGCACATATTGAACACCCAAACCCAGGGCCACATAGTCACCCTCATCATCCGCCGCATTATCAGACAAAAGATTGGATATAGGAATAACGGGGGATTAAGACTCATTATACGTCACTACATGATATGTATATCATAAATGGAAAGAAAAACATCCAAATAAATAGATAAATAATAGCCACACACAATAAATAATATTATATCACTTAGCTCACCTTAGCTCCAGTGGAGGACCCATGATTTTCATCCGACCGCAACACAAAGTTGAAGATTTAGATTTTTTGATGAAGTATTTAATTTCCATTGTGAGAAAATGTCAATGACTCTCTCAGGTTTTGTTGGGCTAAAAATATAATGAATATTTTGAATCTTTTTAGGTCATTGTATGTATTATTTCATGAATACACTTGTTTAGAGTTTGAGTCTTTAAAAGTGGCCAACAAAGTTAAGTAAATAAATGTTAAGCTATATGGATAAGTAGACCTTATTATGATGTTAATTAATAAATCTCATAATTGAGTTTAGGAACTTCTTTGTCACAACATTTGCTTGTTGTTGTTTGGTTAGCACATAGACATTCATATCATCTTTTCAATTTTTATTTGATAAAATGTTTGTCACAACATTTGCTTTAGTATTGCTACAACAAATGAAAAATAACATTTCATTACTTCATACAAACTCTTACAGCTAAAGCAAAAAAAAATGACAATAAAACTTAAAAGAGAGGCCCGAACAAGATTAAATCAAACATACAAACTGAAAAAATAAGTTCATACAAACTGAACATCGAGTTTCATTCTATTCATAGTGAACATCACAAGTTGAAATCAAACATACAAGCTGAAAAAACATAAAAGTTGAAATCAAACTTCACTATATTTCCATGTGAGCATGCGACTATGCCCAAACTGAACATCACAATACCACATGTCCGGGCGTGCATACAAACTGAAAAACAAGTTCCCTAATTCATTCTATGCCCTAAATCCCTAATTCCAAGTTCTACATGCGGCAGACCCAAAATGAGGATTGAGGAGCATAAGCATACAAGTTGAAATCAAACATAGAAAGTAGAATGATTCAAGAATACCTGCTGGGATTCAAGAATACATGCCGTCTGCTAAAATCTAACTAAAAAAAATATGGCACGATCGCACATCACAGTCGCAGAGTCGCAATCGTCGTCGTCGAGGTCCATCGACTCGTCGCAGTCGTCTTTACTAGGGCACGCTCGCTCTGCTCTTCACTAGGGCATGCAAACTGAAGAGAGACCATCGTCTTCGGCTCTTCGCTCTGCTCGATGTATGCGAGGAACCTAAAAATTGAAGAAGGCGGGCATAAGGCGGAAATCACAAATTTTTTGAGCCGGACACGTACCTGCACGTGGGTCCGCGCCTGGTTACCCCTATAAATAAAGTGCATTTATGGGAAAAGTTTAAGGATACATATAAATTCGCATGCCATATGCGGTACATACCGTGCTTTTAATAGTCATAATGAAATAAAATAAAATAAAACGATTGTTATTAGCACTACACGTAAATATGACTATTAGCACACATTTAATTTAATTTTTTAGGACTTTCTAAAACTATTAACCACACGTACTCAAGCTTCTCTCCCTAAAACCGCAAACTCCCTTCGTCTCTCCCGACGCCCCCGGCTTGCCTCCCTCTCGCCCAACGCCACCTGGACAACGCGTAATCTTCCAAGGAGCCCCTTACGACATCGCCACGCGCAATCTTTCAAGGCGATTATTATTTCTCATAATGTTTGTTATTACCCGAACATGGTGTGTGAGGACTCAAGGAAACTCAAATTTATGTATCCAAAATACTATTTCAAGAATTTTCTAACTCTCATATTAAATTGAAAACTCAACCATCCCTTAAATGATGTGTGTTATATAAGTTTTTTCATTTTTCTAAAAATTTGTTTCCCGGATAATAATTTTATCTGCGGATATAATTTTTTTGAAATATTGGTTTGCGGTTATCAAAAAGTTGCGAATAGTCAAAAGTACGGTCCTAATAATAAACGCCAAAAAGAATGAGAAAAAGAATGAGGAAAATTATCTTAAGAAAATATAAAACTGATAAAATAAAGTGAAATAAAAAAATATATATAGATGAAGAGACAACACAAAAGTTAAAAATATACAAAAATATATTAAATATTATATTTTCTTAAAAAAACTTCAGATCCCACCGTGACCTTTGAAGGGTGAATTTTCTATACGCCAAAATCTCTTTTTTTTTCTAAAATTATATTTTGAAGCTTAAATTATATAAATTATGATATTTTTAGAGTTAAAAACTCATATCTATATATTTTGGAATAACAAAAATCAGCAAAAATACAGTAGTAAAAAAAATAGAACTGTAATTACGAACCGTCATTTACAGCTGTAATTTACGATTAGCATAATTTACGATATTTTGTGCACGAAGAAGCTGCATACAGATGGACATCGTGCACGGAGGAGCCGCCTAAGGCCGGATACAGGTGAAGCAACCACCTGGAAAGCTAGGAAAATATGAGCAGCCCCAACATAAACTCAATATCATTTTTTTATTTCATGAACTTTTACCCAAACAATTATTCAAACTTAACAACCAAGTTATGAGTAATAAGTGAAGCTCCTAAGCATTAAAGAACCAAAAAAAAATCACAAGAGTCCGTTCGTTTGAACAAAATTTGATCTATGAAATTGACTTTCTGGAATTGGCTTTCATGAACTTTTACCCCAAAAAATATATATTTTTTTCTCAATTCTTGAAAACCAATGTTTTTCATACGAACAAACAAAAGTAACAAATGCACATTCCCATAATAGAATATCATCATGCGGATGAACAATAAAATTGGATTTAAACCCAATGTTAATTATGCATGTATTGATATTTGATTGAAAGTCAATTCTTCAGAACCAATCTCTTCCAAACGAACGGACCCTAATTGAACTCGAGAAGGAGTATCTAACACTCCACGAGCCCACCACTATACCAAACCCAACGGTTGAACCCTAATTGTGACTGAGACCATCAAGGTTCTCAAGAACTTCGTGTCATGGATGATGAGTACACGACGCTCCGTCCATAAATAGTACTCGAAAATGGTTCCCGATCTCTAATTCAATGATGAAATATTATTGGTTGCAAGATAATTTTGCATTTGCTATGTATCTATTGAAGGCGTAAGTCTCACCTCATTGAAAAGGGGGTTCACAAATTTTTTAAGGGTCCGTTCGTTTGGATGAAATTGGAATTGATCTAATTTTAATTATAGGATTCGTCCAATTAACAAAATTCGAGAATATTGTGGAATTAATCAATTTTATTATTCATTAATTAGATAAAATGTCAATCTAAGAATTATTATTTTTATCATTGACGATGAATAACCAAACATTCTCTCACATATATTATGAAAAATTTAACACCCACTTACATATACTACGAAGAACATAATATTTTCTCACATATATTAACATTAGTTATAGCATACTTCATTCAATAAGAACCTTTCATTTTCGATCGAGTGAAAAGTACGGGCAAAAATAGTGCGCCCGGGCGAAAAAATTCATGCTCTGGAGAAAAAATGCAAATGTGCGCCCGGGCACAAAACACGTGCCGAAACGAGAAACGCACGTCCTGGTAAAAAAATTGTGCCCACGCGAAAAAACACTCGCATAATGCATTCAATAAGAACCTATCATTTTCGACCGAGTGAAAAAATGCGCCCGGTCGAAAAAAGCGCGTACGGGCAAAAATCTATTATTACAATAACTACAAAACCTATTATTACAATAACTGTCACTACTCTAATATTGGAGATGTGGAGTCCCATCGCGCTGGCAATGTTATTTATGTAATTTCTTTATTACGGTTGCCATAGATTTCAAATATAAAAGAGTTTCTTTGTATCTCGCTTCTGTAACTGAAAAGAAAGATAGTGAAAACCCTAGTGCGGCCATGAACGTAGGCAAGGTTGCTGAACCACATAAATCTGTGTGTTTTCTGTGGTGATTTTTTCTTTTTTTTTTCTTTGTTGCTTTTGATCTTCGTTCCTAAGATCCAATTGATACTATTTGCATTGTCGAAATGCTCTTCAATCCCTCCAAATATCATATAGTTGTTGAAAACATCCAATTATCACTTACACGACCTATTTTTGCCTACATGATGAATAAATTATCTTAATTCGTGCATCAACCCACCAATGAACAATGAGAAAGAGATGAACTTAATTTGCTTTCTATCCCTACGGGACCCTAACATGGTGCATGTTGTATATTCAATCTCCACTCCTATCACCTCTTAATGCATTTACATTGCATATGGGAGTCTAAAAAAGATAAGTTTGCAATATTTGACTCAACAAGTGCCTAGCTTGTCAATTTTTTGTCACTGATTTATCTTTTGTTGCGAAAATTCGAGTAGATGAAAAACGAAATAGAAAATAAACAATTATGCACAGACAACACAGATTTGCGCGGTTCACCCGAAGATGGGCTACATGCATCCAGGGCAGCAACAGTCGAATTTTGACTATTTGAAACAGAGACGGTTACAGACAAATGAGCGGATTTCCCGAATTCAGATGAAATCCCAAATCCTCATAACTACTTCAAAACTGTTTCGAAAATGGTCACACAGAAGACAAAACGACTAGGAGTTTATATAACACTCCGTACAAGAAAAAAAAAAGATTGACACGCCCTTGACACACGCCCGTGCGTCTTGAGCGTGTGCCCCAATCAGTGCGTCTTTTTTATTGGCAACCGTCTAGCAGCTGTCATGGAACCGTCAGGCGGCACGCGCCCTCGACACACGGCCGTGTGGTTCAGGCGTGTGAATCGAAACATAACGTCTTCTCCTTCTGGATGTGTCCACTGACTTCTGGAACGTCTCAACTGCTAGACGACCTCGGCACACGCCCATGTGCCTCAGGCGCGTGCCCCGACAAATTTCGGCCCGAGTCGTGTTCAGCTTCAGTTGTCACCTTAGGTTTGGATTCGAGGCACATAATTAACATCTTTTGTAGATATAAAAAAGTAGCGAGTCATGGCTCGCTCATCTTCCAAAATTAACTATCGCTTCACCGCCACCATTACAACCGAGCTTCGACGGTTATGTTCTCTCTTTAGTGAACATTATGTTTCTCCTTTGCAACAATCGTAGGTCTATTGCCGTAATGTTGGTCCAACAAATTTGTCTTACAATCAAAATTTTCGTCATAATTGAAACATGTAGTCTTGAATATTTACATCATCCACGAACAAATTTAAATCAAAACTATTCGAGCAACTCATGTCATTTCTACTGGTAAATTAGCAAACACTCGCTCACTTTTCTGTTCCTATTTTCAAATATTAAGGACAAGGGCGATCCTATAAGTCCTTAATAAAAAAAGAGTTGATATTATCAGTCCAATTCTCACTATTCGTACCCCAACAAATTGTAACAAATCTAATTATAGTCACAGTCCAATTCTCACTAATCACATCCCATCGAATAAGCTCCTCCTCTCCATCTCTCCCGTTGCCTAAACCCTAACCGTAGTTCTATCGGTCTCGTCGTCTTTCCCCCTCTTAGGTTCACCTGATGAGATAATTTTCTCCTAAGTGTGAAAGATGCTAGCCACTTTTTGACAATGCTTTTCAAGCATGTGTTTCATGCCAAGTGTGAAAAGGGTTAGCCGTCGTTGACTATGAAATCAACATGTGTTTTTGAAGGAAGCTTCTAGGAAGGTGGCCAAAGGAAACTTCATATTATTCTACATGTGTTCTTTGACCGAGAGAAGCTTCAAGGAAGCTTCCTCCACATGCTATCTATCACCATCTACCCCTTGATTTTAGCCTTATAAATAGACATGAAGGAGGTGGGGTAAGTCGTTCACTTCTCTCTCATCTCAAGCATTGAAAGAGTTTCTAGAGAGGCTTTTGTGGCAAGCGTCTTAGTTTGGGGAGAGCTTTCGGACGTCTTTGCGACGTTGACGAGGAATACTTCGCCTACACTGATTGGATCTGGAGCAGACTTTGGCAAGGATTCGAAGAGGCATCTTGAAGAGGATTTGTGTAATCCGTCTCGTCCACCAGTGTCGGTAACTTGCAATTTTTCTGCTACTGTTTATTGTGTATTATTGTGTGGTGCGAAGTTGGTGAAGATTCTGTGTGGATCGAGGAGGAAAAGCCTTGTAATTGCCTATCTGTTTTACACATTTTTAGTGGCGGCTTTCCGGGTTGGACTCCGATCGTCCCGTGGTTTTCACCCTATTGGGTTTCCACGTTATATCTGTGTGTCACCTTTATTATTGTTATTTTGTGCTGTGTTTTTAGTTGTGTATCGGCATACCGCTAAGCGGTCGTGTAGGTACTTGCCCGAACTAATTTGCAGGTGCTCTGGTCGGGCTTGCGTGCTCTCTAGCCCAACATCACCTTCAAAAAGAAGGAAATTACACAGCGAAAATCCCAAAAAAGCAGTCAGTTTTCTGGTTAGAGGAAGGTTTGCATTCCATTTAACTTGGTTTAGAGTTAATTCCTCTATGCATGCCATTTAACTTGTTTTCCTATCATATTTATAAATTTTTTAGAGTGTTAAGATGTTTTTCTAGACTTCTAGTACTTAATAAATCAGCAACATGTTTTGCTTATCTGGGATGGGAGTGGAGTGTAAATATAATTTTGGACTAAAAAAAAATTTATGGACTACGAATAGTGATGGATTGCGAATAGCCAGCTCCGAACTGCTAATATCAACTCTCTCCAAAAAAAAACTTCAAAATCCAAAATCCGTATGCATATATTTTCATATTTAAGATATTCTTTCAAGTGATTTCAAGAATAATATTTCGTGTGTTGCTAAAATAAACTTTCATGAGATTTCAAGAATACCGATCTTTCATGTGGCTTTCCAAAATAGTTTCGTCACACGAATAAAGGCCTCCAATACACTTAATATATAAGCAAAAGTTAGCCAAAAAAGTATTTATTCAATTATTTTTAGGTCAAAGTACTCCCATGAATGGTGCCTTCCTCAACTCATGTTCAAGATGAATGAAGGGTCTTGATTTGATCATCACAATCCATAAAATTAAGTGCTTTTTTTTATAATGGCCCACTAATGGAGGAGCTAGATCACCATGCCACTAATAATTACTTGTCCAATTAGAGGAAAAAAAGGAATATATTTTACACAAGATATCATGCAGTAAAAGCTCCAGCTTTTGAAAAACTCAAACCCAACTAATAATTCCATGACCCACTCAACATAAAGACAAAGGTGAGACCTTTTCTTTTTCCATAAAAAGCACACCTTTTCTTGTACCAAAATGCCACCTCTACAACAAATATTCTCTTTATTTTATTCCAATTAATCAAATACAATAGTTAATATGGTTTCTACACGTGCCCATTTTGAATATACAATATATATATATACACGAGTGACAGGCACGGGGCTCCGCTCCTATTGCCAAGCGCAACAGTACCTGCACGACGACGGCGGGCTTCGCGCGGGCGGGCGAAGCCTGCCGCCCCGGGCAAAACATATGCGTATGAGTACTCAAAATGATCCTACAAAAATTTTAATTAATATTTTATAAATTTTTTTTTTCAAAAATATTTATATTTTAACAAAAAATCATTTTAAAGTAGTCTAGGAGGTCTAATGATAGTTTACCATAGTAGGTGTAGGAGGTCTACTAAAAACTTTTGAATTTTATGAATTTTCATCATTATTTATATTATAGGATATGATGTAATTACACAAATAGCTATTATATTTTATGAATTTCCATTTTTTCATAATATATATTTAAGTGAGTAAAAGAATGAGGTTATATTTGACAATTTTGAATGTTGCACCAAAGGCAACTTCTTGCATATAGTAGTTAAAGATTCTCGGCGTAGCCGCGTACGTAGCCCTATGCCTTCAAATAATAAGTATTACATGTGGGTGAAAACCGCATATCATCACTTTGGGTGTGTACGAGCGAAGCCCGTGTTCAATCACTTTGGGTGCGCACGGCGAAGCCTCTGCCCGGCCCATCACTCAGGGTGCGCATTCATGGTCTTCGCCTAAACCCATCCAGAGCAACCCATGAACATATAATTAACTCATGGATGCGCAATCCCAAAAAATCTCCATCATTGGATATGTGTTAAAGAGCTTTTGACCATTAAATGATGAAATGGATCCCCGTCAAAAATGGAGAGGATCTGGATCCTGGATGGTGTCGTTATGAGTCCCTTCAATTAGTAATTTTATATATAATTGATTATATAAACTCACTAATATGCATGTAATTTTCAACCTCGCCGGGGGCCTCTCCAACCTTGCCGGCGGCCTCGTCGTCGGGTGCCTCGTCGGCGGTCTCGCCAACCTCGCCGCACTCCCAGGTGCGGTCAAGGCCAGGTGCAGCTGGCCGCACCTCCCATGTGCGGCCATGGCCGCACCTGGGAGGTGCGGCCATGGCCACACCTTCTAGCTGGTGCGCGCGGCCATGGCCTCACCTCCTAGCAGGTGGGGCCAAGGCCGCACCTCCCAGATGTGGCCAAGGCTGCACCGCCTTGGTGCAGCGCAAGCCTCGCCACCGCGGGTTGGCACCCGCCGCCCAATATAAGTCGCGCCTCCCCGGTCGCGCAACAGTACTTGATGCGCGACCACCGCACGGCCTCAGCCTTCCGGATCCTAACGCACCGCCTCGCACGTGCCCCTATTGCGCTATCTCCTCCGGCGCGTCCGCCTTCCAACGTACAAATACACGTCTTTCTCGCAGCACCCCCACGTTCGCAGCACGCTCAGGACGCCTCTACGTTCACGACATGCTCTAAACGACGTTGAGTTGGTGGCATGCCTCCGCGCTCATGGCACGTCCGCCTCCAAGTTTACGACGCCGCAGAACACCTCCAAGTTCACGGCGCTTGCAGAACGCCTTTGTGCTAACCGCGCGCTCAAAACTCCTCCGCGCTCGCCGCGCACTCAGAACGCTTGTGCGCTCCTCGCGCGCTCAGAACACCTCTGCACTCACCGCGCGCTCAGAACGCCTCCCCGCTCACCGCACGCTCAGAACGCCTTCGTGTTCATGACACGCGCGGCAGTTAACCTAATTCTTAACTTCTCAGAGTGCAGGTAGCGTTCGTTGCCCTCAGCGCCGCAAGGCGCCAACTGAACTGTCTGAAGCTGCCCGAACTGCCCCGGGGGGCAAGACAGGCTTATCCGAAAAATTGTTATCTGTGTGCTCCAAATCGGCGAACATGATTCGCCTATCAGGTGATTACGGTGGTTACGACGACAAAATTACCAGGCTATCCCTGCCCAAGGCTATAAAAGGAGCCAAGAGCATTTATTTCAAGACACCTTGTCTTCAGCGTCCGAGAGAGCTCCTTCGAAGATCCTTCAGAGTTCCCCTCCGACGTTCGAAGAATCCTTCAAGGATCTCCTTCCGCTTTCGAAGATCTCCCTCTCCTTCGAAGGCGACTTGAAGATCTTCTTTAGGCTCTAGGAGATTTCCTTCCCCCTCACAGAGATTTTCCTCTTTCTCAACCTTCTATGCCCCCCTGCAACGAGAGGTGACATGTCATCCTCTTGTATTCTGCAATTTGTAACATCGAAAAATATAGTGGAATTTGGTCGGCACCGATCCGACCCGTGATTTTTCACCCTTTTCGGGTTTTCCTCGTAAAAAGTTTTCTTGTCAGCTATCTCACTTTACTTTGACTGATTGCGCGCTCGACTAACACTAGAGCTAAGACGATTCAATTCGACCGATCTAACGAGAGCATCGAGCGACCGGCGGCAAAAATATTTTGAAATATTATATACAACAGAAAAAAGATCGCCTGCCTCCAGCTTTTAGTTCAAAATATGAGCGTCAAAATTTAACGTCACGACTGATTTTTATCATTTATATAATCGAACCTCTGTGATGAATTTGATTGCATCACACGCATAAGCAGATATGAAAATTTCTTTAACATATATAATGTAGGGGGGGGGGGTGAGTCTAACATATATAAAAGCGTATGAGAGCATGTATAGTTTCTGAGAAGAACGTATTGTTGGAATATATATAGACAGAAAATCGCCGGAGAAGAGGCTCTTGAAAACGGCAATATAAAACCTTAATAAGGTTTTAATATTGCCGTTTTCAAGAGCCTCTTTTCCGACGATTTTCTGTCTATATATATTAACGTTCTTCTCAGAAACTGCATGCTCTCATACGCTCTTGTGCTCTCTGTTCCTGTCACGATATTCTACGTGCTTCCTTTTTCTTTACGTTTGCTTCATCAAATAGGAGTTCGGGTGCTCTGTGCTTCTTCGGTGTCCGCGCACATCGGAGTTTCGGGATCTAGCCGGGTGTTGTACCTTGGAGGAGTGAGCATCGGTTGAAAGCCCTGCCGGAGGGTGGTGCAACTTCTTTAGGGCAGTGATCACACGCCTTACCCAGGCTCAATTCTAAACTATAAATTATTCTCCTTTATTTCTCACCTCCTTCATGAAATATTATTGATATTACTGTTTATATATCTTATATATCTTCTGCTGTTTTCTGTAAAAGTTTAAAAAAACGAAATTATAGTATTTTGTATATTAAGGAATATAGAGGTAAATATTCCAACAAGAACCAACAGTAGACAACGAGATTTTTACGTGGAAAATCTGAAAAGGGAAAAAACCACGGGGCCTAGCCCAGTTCGGAACGGTCCACTAGCTTCCAGAATTACAGAGAGTTAGTTTTCGAGGATGACAGACCACCGCTCGTTACAGTGATTTTTGATAAGTCCTTCGAATCCTCGGGAGCTGAGCGTGGTGTAGCGGCCTGGAGTAGAGCGATGCGGAGCAGAGCGCTGCGGAACGGCCTGGTGCAGAGCGCTACGGAGCGGAGCGCTGCGGACCAGCTTGGGGCAGAGCGCTGCGGAACAGCTTGGAGCAGAGCGCCGCGGAACAGCCTGGAGCAGAGTGCTGCGGAGCAGAGTGCTGCGGAGCAGAGTGCTGCGGAACGGCCTGGAGCGGAGCGCTGCGGAATAGCTTGGAGCGGAGCGCCGCGGAACAGCCTGGAGCAGAGCGCCGCGGAACAGCCTGGAGCAGAGTGATTCAGAGCAGTGCGTTGCGGAACGGCCTGGAGCGGAGCGCTACAGAACAGCTTGGAGCAGAGCGCTGTGGAACAGCTTGGAGCAGAGCGCCGCGGAACAACCTGGAGCAAAGTGCTGCGGAGCAGAGCGCTGCGGAACGGCCTAGAGCGGAGCGCTGCGGAGCAGAGCGCTGCGGAACGGCCTAGAGCGGAGCGCTGCGGAGCAGAGCGCTGCGAAACGGCCTGGAGCGGGGCGCTGCGGAGCAGCCTGGGTCCAAGTCCTTGAGATCCTCCCCAAGTCCTTGAAGCAAAATTGGAGTGCTGATGGAGATCTCTGAGGGGAGCTTGAAGGTCGATGAAGATCCTCCGAGATTCCTTGCCGGAAACCTCAAGAGCTCTTTCTTCTCCCAGTGCCAAAAAGTGTCTTCAAATGGAGGCCTGACCCTCCTTTTATAGTTTTTGAGGAGGGCGTTCTGGTAACTGCGTCATGCTGATTCTTGGACGAGCGAATGAGGATGCTTGATTCGGGGCACGTGGATGGTCAACTTTGTATTTATGACGAGTTTGCCCTTCGGTCACACTGGGCAGCTCGGGCAGCCCGGGCAGCCTTCCTGGTGGTGGTGGTGGTGGCCGGAGATCGCCGCCGGCGATGGACGATAGCGGTGCGCTTCGCGAAACAAGAATGAGCGGAAGCGCTCTTCCGGAGCAGGAGCGAGCGGAAGCGCTCTTCCGGAGCAGGAGCGAGCGGAAGCGCTCTTCCGGAGCAGGAGCGAGCGGAAGCGCTCTTCCGGAGCAGGAGCGAGCGGAAGCGCTCTTCCGGAGCGGAAGCGAGCGGGAGCGCTCTTCCGGAGCGGAAGCGCTTCCCGCGGAGCAGGAGCGAGCGGAAGCGCTCTTCCGGAGCAGGAGCGAGCGGAAGCGCTCTTACGGAGCACGAGCGAGCGGAAGCGCTCTTCCGGAGCGGGAGCGAGCGGAAGGGCTCTTCCGGAGCGGGAGTGAGCGGAAGCGCTCTTACGGAGTAGGAGCGAGCGGAAGCGCTCTTCTGGATCAGGTGCGAGCGGAAGCGCTCTTCCGGAGAGGGAAGCGCTCTTCCGGAGCGGGAGCGAGCGGAAGCGCTCTTCCGGAGCGGGAGCGAGCGGAAGCGAGCGGAAGCGCTCTTCCGGAGCAGGAGCGAGCGGAAGCGTAGGAGCTCCTCCCGCGGAACAGGAGCGAGCGGGAGCGCAGGATCTCCTCCCGCAGAACAGGAGCGAGCGGGAGCGCAGGATTGCTTCCTGCGGAACAGGAGCGAGCGGGAGCGCCTCTCGCGGATCAGGGCGAGCGGGAGCGCAAAAGCACCTCCCGCGGAACAAGAGCGAGCGGGAGCGTAGGAGCACCTCCCGCGGAGCAGGATCGAGTAGAAGCATTCTCGCGGAGCGGGCGAACAAGGAAGCGCTCTCGGGGCCGCTTAACTTCAGTATTTAGACCGGGCACGAAAACTGGAGTCTCCCTACGGGTCCGGTCGAGGCCGCGATGAAAACACTCGACCCGACCCAAACCGAACCCTTTTAGGGGAACCCCATCATATCTCATTTAAACTATTTTGGAGAAAGTTTTGCTATATTTTACTTGTTAGAAACGTCAAATATCATTAATAGTTTTTTGTATATATAATTGCTCTAAGTTTTGATATATGGACATTACGAGTGACAGTACACGGGGGCTATCCTGTGCGGTTGTGACAGTATCCTGAGCGTGACAGTGCCACGACGCGATGACACTATAACGGCCCACAATCTCACAAGTGACACCCCCTCTCCTCTCTCTCTTCTCATTTCTACTTTCAAAGTCATGTTTATTTAATTTATTTGTTTTGACAATCACGATTAGGTAACATAATAATTACGATAATTAAAAGCTTGATTTTGATAATTTATTTTTTTACTTTTCTATGCATAATTCTATTTTTAATTAATGTAAAAATAAATAAATAAATATAGCATATTTATAAAACTTGAGACAGCAAAATATTAGTGTCATACTTAGGGCTGAACATATTCGAAACTCAAAAATCACACGAAAATTGAGCTTAGTTAAAATCGATTACATGCAATTCATTTGACTCAGTTTAAGTCAATTCAATTTGTCTCGAATAATATTTCAAGTCAATTTCGAGCCTGCCACGAATCACTAGAAATATGACTTGAATAAACTCAAATTAATTAAAATATAACGTACTTGTTAATATAATATTATTTTAAAAATAAAACACACTAAAGGTTTAACCTAAGCTAAATAAGTAAGGCCTTAAAATGCTTGGTCCGCTCATTTTAGAGCCGACTAAATTTAATTACGAGTCGTCTCAGAATAAAATAAAAATTGCTCAGTTTTAAGCTGACACGATTCAATTTCGAGTCAGCTCGAAATCGACCTAATTCGAGTCGAGCTGGCTCGATTCAAAATCAGTTTCAATTTCGAGACAAGTTTAACTCGAAAAATTTGATCTCGAACCGAGCCCAATTTCCTAAAAATGCACGTACAATAAAATATAATGTACTTTTCATTTATTTCATGTAAAAAATAAGGGCGCTGCTATTAGCACCGCAGTTTTGGCTAGGCGCACCGCACTTTCTCCTAATTTTTCGCGCTTTTTGGAAATACGTCTTGTACATGCATTTTTAGGAAAATTGTCCAACACGAAAGTTGTAGATTTCGACGAGATCTACAACTTTCATGTTAAACACTTTTCCTAAAAATGTATGTACAAGGTGTATTTCCAAAAGGCGAGAAACCTGGGCTTATTTTCAAAGTACGTCTTGTACATGCATTTTTAGGAAAAGTGTTCAACACGAAAGTTGTAGATCTCGTCGATATCTACAACTTTTGTGTTGGACAATTTTCCTAAAAATGCACCTACAAAACGTATTTCTAAAAGACGCAAAAAATTAGAAGAAAGTGCGATGCGACTAGCCATAACTGCGGTGCTAATAGCAGCACCCAAAAATAATGATGTCGTCGCCACATGCATTAACCCATAAGAAAGCACGAAGAGTTAAGCTTATTTTTAATAATAATAATATAATAATAATAATAATAAAGACAACAAATATTATCAAAATTGAAGGTCAGCGTTACCCGTAACTAGGCCGTAAGCAAGAAAAATTGGCCAATAAATACACTTTTTAAATTTCATTACATTGTTACATGTACGAATTTAAATTAAATTAATCTAAGCTTTGTCTTGCATATGGCTTAATATGTACGGAACTTAAACTAATTTAATTATTTTATTATTTATTAATCTTATAGCGAGAGCGCCTTCTTCGGAGATAAAACCCGTCTCAGAAGCTCCAAAACTGTATCAGGATCCTCTTCATTTGAGTACAAATTGATAGAATTCATTTTACGGTCCAGATTAATTTGTGATTGATCTGATGGATTCATTAATCTCATCCTATTATAATTTTTCGTTAATAAAAAAGTTATACATCTTTAAATAAAGTGAGAATCAATCAATCACCGTGAAATAAAGTGAGAATTTCGATCCCTTCTTCTTGAGAGATAAAACCGGTCTCAGAAGCTCCAAAATTGGCATCATAAATTACTCTTTATATATTTATTTATTTCAATGAAATTATTATTAAGAGAATGAGGGAAAAATCCAAGAGATTATTATAAAATTAAATCTTGAATGTATGGTTGTATCTTCTCTTTTGTGGAAAATGTTTAGGTGCGGGTAATGCATCATTTTTCTCTAAATCACATTTTAAAATGTGCAAAAAAAAGAAGATTTTGCAAAAAAAGGAATATGAATTGTGGTATTTTTACAATTATTAAAGCACCTTTTTGCCCACATTCTGATCATATTTAAAAAAATCAAATCGGATTTTTTTATCCAAATCAATATGATCGGATTGTTTAACTCAGAACAAAAATATCCGGCCTCGGGAGAAATTTTTTTGGTGGCGGTTGGCTTGGGACGCTTTACCCACTCGTCAATGGCTTTCTCGTCGTGGTCTCTCGAACGTCTTGGAATGCCCTTGGGGATGCCCGTTTGTGGAAGGACGCAGCCATTTATTGGGGGAATGCATGCAGATTTCGGCGGTCCAGGCGGTTCTTCGCCGTTGGGGGGTCCAGTTTGCTACGTTTGGCTCTTGGGAGGATTTCGTTGCGGAGGCCAGCACCGGCAAAGCCAAATCTCTCCCTTCACTCCGCGTTCTATGTTATGTGGTTTATCAAAATTGGTGGGGCCGCAATGCCAAGACACATAGCCAGGAGGTGCCTCCACCCTTGGTCCGTGCTCTTTCCGTTCTGGAGGGTCTTCCGGTCAACCTCACTTATCCCCCGTAGGGACACTGGGACACCAATAAGTCCTTGCGACTGTCTTCCCCGTTTATTTGGTGTCCCCCTCCCCCTGAGTGGATCAAGATCAACGTTGATGGAGCCCATGACTGCAACTCTTCTTCGGGCGTGGGTTTGGTGATTCAAGATGAGAGAGGTGTTAGGTATATTATTTATAATATGTTCGCGCGTATCAGGACCGACTCGGAACGACCCAATGGGTTCCGTGTCACTAGGGTGTTGCTCTACGCTGGAGATACTATAAAGACTCATTCCACATGTTGATGAGGTCATGTGGACTATCTTGAGCGGAAAGCAACATTCTCAAGATAACTGTTAGGGTTTTCCGCTCAAGTCTCTCCCGTGCGGCGCTCTCCCTGTTTTTCGATTGCGATTCCCGTCTCTCTCGATTCGCATTCTCCGTTCTCTGATCGAAGCCTCCCGTCGCGATTTACCGATCGTGAAGCCAATACCTACGAGATCGCACGTCGCAAAGTTCTTCTTCTGCGCCGATCCTCACGATTCTTCCGATCCAGGTCGTAAGTTTCTTGGAGAAATCCCGCGAAGGAGGCGCAGCCCTAGATCGAGAAAAGGACGAAGCCTGCCGTCCAAGGTTGCTATTTCCAGATCGCGAACTTGCCGATCGTGCTCCCTGTTCCAGGATGCGCAGTTCTCAATCCTGAAGTCGCTGATTGATCCAGATCAGATCGCGAGCCCTAGTCGATCCTGGAGAAATCCCGATCTGCTGATCTGCGTTTCTGTGAAGGAGATCGAAGCCGTTTCTTCCCCTAGATCCAAGGATCGCAACTCCTGTCACAGATCAGGATTTCTACCCAGATCTGGAACAAATTGATTCCATTTTTTTTAGCAAATCTGGAAGAGTTCTACTCCAGATTTCCTCCAAGTCGCTGAAGTTTGCTGCGACCACCCAGATCAAGATCTAAAGTTGGATTTTCTCTCAGATCTAAGCAGAACTTGGATCTAAATTGCCGGAAATCTTGCCTGCAGATTCAAATTCAGATCTACTCCACTTCAGATTGCTGTAGATTCTCCGCCAGATCTTTGTTTTCGTCATCTTCAGATCCAAAACTACTGAGGAGTTTTTCATCCTTGATCCGGTTGCCAGATCTGCTCGTAAGGGGGTCTATCTGCTGTTGATCTTGTTGGAGAAGGGGTGCAAATAAATTATTGGATCCGAAGTTTCCCGGTCGTCATCGTGCGAATCAGGTGATTTTATTCCAGTTTTTCTGTTTTTTAAATCTCTGCTGCGATGTCGAAGAAGAGTGCTCTCGACGTCACCAAATTGCAATTGTTCGACGCGTCCGATTTCCTCAGTTGGAAAATACAAGTCCAGCTAGGAATGAAGGAACGCGGAATCTTCTACACTGTGCAGAGTGACTTTGCGTCTTCTAGCGAGGGCGTAGACGAATATCAGTGGACCAAGGATAAGGATTTCTGCAGGGACTACCTGTTGAATTCCCTCAATCCTCGTCTCGCACTGACCTACCACGCTTACAAGACCGCAAAGGAGATCTGGGATCGTCTCAACGCGCATTTCCAGAAGGAGGAGGTGTTGTCGAAATCGCTCATTGGGGAGAAGTTCTTCAACTTCCGCCTCAAGGCGAACCTGCCGATCACCTCCCAGATCATAGAGCTGGAGAACCTACGCAACAAGCTGGAGGACGATCAGTCGAAGATGGACGATAATCTGTTCGTGTACTTGATTCTGAGCAAGCTACCTGCGGAGTGGCTGACTTTCAAGACAGAGATGCACAGGCGGAAGGAGAAGATTACTCTGGATGAACTCAAAAGGTTCATCCACATCGAGGACCAGAACATCGCTGGAAAGAGCGCGGAGCAGGTTGCTCAGCCCCCACAGGCTGTCAACTTCGTTTCTCGACCTAATAAGCCTCCTCGGAAGCCCCCGGTACCTAAAGTTGACCCTCCTGCCCAGTTGGCTGTCAAGAAGCCTTCTCTCAAAAAGAAGAAGGGTAAATGCAACAACTGCGGCAAGTGGGGTCACTGGGCTGCTGACTGTAGGGGCCCGAAGAAGCAAAAGGATGAAGCCCCATCTCAGGCGGAAAACATGGTGGTCGATACTTCTGATCCCAAGTCCTTTGTGGTTATGATCGGGAGCAATCACTGCAGTGCGTCTTCTGAGTGGTGGCTGGACAGCAGTGCTACCTGTCACATTACAAATGACAGAGGTCTTCTCACTGACGTCAGAGCAGTCCGAGACAGAGTTGAGAATTGCAATGGAGGAGCGACAGTCATCACTCATGCTGGGACGGCTAAGCTCGTCCTCTCTTCAGGTAAAATTTAATTTTTGCAAAATGTTAAATTGGTTCCTAATTTAATCAAAAAATTAATTTCTATGAGCTTGTTAGATAAGTCCGGAATGTCCTTCACAACCATTAGTGGTAGAATAACACTGTCTGTTAATTCACATTATTTTGGTTGCGCTTACTTAATCAATGGAATGTATAGACTTAGCCTAGAAAATGAGTGCATAAATCAAGTGAGTTCGCCTCTATTACATCCAAAGCTACTTCACAATAGACTTGGACACGTTCACTACAAGAAGATGCGCGATCTAGATAAGAGTCACAACATTCCGTTAGATTTCTCTATTCGATTTGATAGGTGCGAGGTTTGTGCCAAAACCAAAATAACTAGAAACCCTTACAAGACCATTTCTAGGAGCACACAACTTTTGGAATTGATTCATTCCGACCTCTGTGACTTTCAGAGTCATGCCACTAGAGGTGGAAGGAAGTATCTAATTACCTTCATTGACGATTTCTCCAGATTTTGTCATGTCTACCTATTGAAATCGAAAAACGAGACATTCGAGACCTTCAAAATCTTCAAATCTCGGGTAGAAAACCAGTTAAATCTGAAGATTAAGAGACTTAGAAGTGATCGATGAGGAGAATACACTGCAACTGGGTTTAGGGAGTTTTGTGACACTGAGGGCATAATCCTTGAAACTACAACTCCTTACTCACCCCAATCAAATGGAGTTGCTGAGTGATAACTTCTCAAAAGGAAGTTATTTAACCCGTTTGTTTGGATTAAATATTCCACATAAAGTGGGGAAATGAGTTTAAATGAAGTAGGAATGCTTGCAAATTAATATTCATTTTATTTATGACTAATTCAATCTTTTTCCAATATTATATTGCCAGAAACATCAAAGAAATCGACCTGGAGAAAGGAATCTGCCCAAATCTCATGAACAGGAAAATAAGTTGCAACCTCAGAAAACTAGGTTGCAACGCATTCTGGGCGAATTTCAGAATCTTTAAATTCAAAATTGACGCAGTTTTTGACGACGAAAGGAGGCATCTCTTCGTGAGTGGTGCACGTTTTTAAAGAAGCAACCTCCTGAAGTATTACTACACTTTAGAGAGAGAAGAATTTTCGGATTAGAGAGAGAAAGAGAAGATCCACTTTTCAAAACCCTCCATTGGAGAGTGGCTAGACCAAGGAAGAAGGTAGATCTCCGGGCTGTTCGAACGGTCAACGTTTTGAAGGGATTCCTGCAACGAATATACATTAAACCATCATGTTTTGTAAGATCTCTCCAAACGATTTGTGTGTTTCCTCCATTGCTATGAACTAAATCCCCCTAATCTTGTATTGTGAGAGTACTTAGGCTTGTGTGATGAATATTTTCTAGATTTATCTTTGTGTTTGTTTGGTGAATGCACTTTATTGAATTTATGATCTTTATTGTGAAACTTTTGGCCAAGGTTTTATCTTTTTACTACGCTCCATAATTCGAGAGATGAGTTGCGTAAGTGCGTCATCGATTTGATATAGCATTTAAAGGGTGAAAGAGATTTCCTCTTAGTGTTAGTAACTTTGGTTTTTATTCTCAATGCGGTTCTTTATTTCACCTGAGTTAGAGATGACAAGGGAAATAAGGAATTAAGGAGTTCCGATATCGAGAGATACAGATTTCTATTTTAAAATCGTTACAAGGCATTTCACTACACATTTACCACAAAGTCACATTTATTGGTTCATCACACTCGATTAAGGAAATCATGATATAAGATTTTTCCTTAAAAGCTGATCAGAAAGTATTTCTCTAAGGTACTATAGTCTATTTAGTTTTAAATCTTTATTTAGTTTTCTTCTTTTACTGTTCAAAATCATATCGTTTAATTTACTTGGATTTAAAGAAAAGGCTCAACTAGTAATTGCAAACACTGAATTAAACATTTCTCCGTGGGAACGATCTTATTCACTCTTTATTACTTGACCCGACACGTGCACTTGCGTTTAAAATACACAACCATTTTTGGGCGTATCACTGAGCGTAAGAATAGAACTTTGACAGAGATGTTAAACTCTATGCTCCTGACCGCTGGCATGCCCAATTCTTTCTGGGGGGAAGCAGTCCTTACTGCAAATCACATTCTGAATAGAGTGCCTCACTCAAAGCTCAGTTCTACTCCTTATGAGCTGTGGCATCGTCATCCTTGTAGATATGACACTCTTAAGACTTGGGGTTGTATCGCCTATGTGCGTATACAAGACCTTAAAAGACCTAAGGTGGGACCTAGAACGACAACTTGGGTCTATCTAGGCAGTGCAGAAGACAGTGCAGCTGACCGATTTCTGGATCAATCAACTAATTCAGTGATAAAGTCTAGAGATGCTATCTTCTTTGAGCATAAATTTATCAAAGATCATGGCCTGACCGTTCCTGGATCTACTGACATGATCTCAGAGTCTACGGTAGAACCCGAAGCTGGCCCCTCTGGCAGTGCTCCCCAACCTCTAGAGGTCGAACCTATTCCTCTTAGAGTATCTACAAAAGATAGAATCCCTAAGGATTTTGGTGAGAATTCATCACCTACCACTTAGAGGATGATCCATTTTCCTATCAGGAAGCGATGAGATCGAGAGATGCGTTAATGTGGGCAGAAGCCATCGACGATGAGATGAACTCGCTGCTACAAAATAATACCTGGCATCTAGTGGACCTACCGAAAGGAGCTAAAGTCCTGGGATGCAAGTGGGTACTGAAGAAGAAGTTACATAGTGATGAGTCTATAGCCAGATACAAAGCATGTCTAGTCGCTAAGGGTTATAAACAACAGGGGGGAATTGACTATTTTGATGTCTATTCACCTGTCTGTCACCTATCTACTATTTGAATTCTTCTAGCCTTAGCCTCTATCGAGAATTTCATCGTCCATCAGATGGACGTGAAAACATCCTTTTTGAATGGAGAGCTAAATGAAGAGATCTACATGACACAACCTGAAGGTTATGTCCATACAGATCTAAAGGATAAAGTGTGCAAACTTGATAAATCTATCTATGGGCTTAAACAAACACCTAAGATGTGGCACATGAAGTTTGATCAAGTGGTAAAGAGCTTTAGATTTCAGTCTAGTCTCTCAGACAAGTGTCTCTATTACCGCTCGATGTCAAACCAGACAATCATCATATGCCTATATGTGGATGACATGTTGATCTTGGGGTCAGACATAGCTGTCGTGAGGGATATTAAGTCCGCTCTCGCCAAAATGTTTGATATGAAGGATCTTGGTCCCGTCGATACCCTACTAGGTATGAAAGTAAGAGTAGACAAGGGATGTGTCACTCTTGTACAACCCTCATTCTCCGAGGGTGGCCCCCCCGAGGCCACGTAGGCAGAAGTCAAAGTCAAAGAGGTCAACACAGAGCCCGGCAGTTCAAGGCAGAAGTAGAGAAGACCTCGGCGAGTATGCAGGTAATACTCGCCAGGTTGGCGAGTGTGGAACAGAAGACCTGGCGATTATTGGCCCGGCGTGTGCGAGCAGCACCCAATACTCGCCAGATGGGCGACTATGGCATGATACTCGCCGAGTAACCCATAGTCGCCAGGTTAGGGGCTGGGCTATAAAACACCCCCTACCCTTTGGTTTTCCTATAAATAGGACCCCAAGGGTACTTGGATTGGCACCTGGACTTGAGCTTTTGGACCCCGATTCCCGAACTCTCGAGCCCGTCACCCTTGCTTTCAGCCAAGTCGGTGCCTTCCCTGTACGAAGCTCGGCCACTTTGGTTTCGGAGGGGAAGACTCTCTTGAGCTTCTGGGTACGTGGTGGGACCTCCCTGCCAAGCACCTGAGGTCCTGTGTGTTGCTCTTCTAGCTCTTCAGTAGTCGCCAGCCAGGTCATCTCGTCGGACTGCTGGGCGAGTAGCCTCCGGCTGCATCGGTCCGAATTTTGAGGTCAGGATTTTCCTGGCGTCAACACTTTAGTGCGGTGAGCGTGGACCGTAGTCGTTGGAAGAAAGTTCAGCAAGAGGCCGAGATGGTCGTAGTTGGCGACCATGAGGAGGTAGTCGGCAATTCGTCCGCAGGCGGTGAGTTCGTGACGCTAGCAGTTTTCGAAGCCTTCGCGCAACGCATGGAGGGGATCTTGCAAGCAGCGCTTCAGCCGCGCGCCGAGGTCACGACGACCTCGCCGCATCGCCCGGTTTTGACCAAGGGAAGGAGTCCCCCTCGGCGAGCAGGAAAGGAGCACGTGGAGGATGAGACCAAGCGACCAAGGAGGTCGCAGTTCTACCAGCAGACCTCGCAAAGGATCCGCTTCCGCAAGACGGAGGAGCAGGCGAGATACCAGGATATTCGCCCATATGGCGAGTATGGTGGTGATACTCGCCAGGTGGAGGATCGTCGCCGGGCAGGAGGGAGGAGCCCCTTCTGCGAGGAGATCCATGTCACGCAATTGCCAGAAAGATTCAGAAATCCCGCTGTGAATTATTGCTCAGGGAGAGACGACCATATCCGTCAGGGGAACAGACGTAACCGGAGGAATAGCCGGAGGAGGAATAGGGATCGGGTCAGCCAAGGATGTCAAGAAAGTATCAAGGCCGGGGAGGTAGGAGTGAGTTCTGGAGAAGCGGAGCTCGGATCTTTCCGCAAAACGAATTTCCACCAGGCCTACCACCAGAATGTCGCTCCGACCTCGCAAGCACCACCCCCGCTAGAGGAAGTCACCTTCTCGGAGGAGGGCATGTTAAGGGATGAGAATCCCTTCCATGAGGCTCGTGTGATTGATGCGATCGTCGAAGACTTCACCGTCAACCGAATCCTGGAGTGCAACGGGGGATCTGTCTGTGTCATCTTTACGTCGTTCTCACGAACACGTTTGACAACCTGGAGGTCGAGACAATCAGGATGATGATCCTGGACAGTTCCCTTTTCTTAGGTAAGCAAAGGTGGACGCGGCAGGAAGATCAGCCGCCGTCGGGAAGCTTAATCCAAGACGGGAAGAACCCTTCATCGTGAAGGGGAGCTATTGGAAAACACATGGAACGGCGACAACTTGAAAGGGTTTGGCTCCTGAACGGAAGTATGTACACATCCCACCCCTGTAAATTTGTTATCCATAAATAAAACCACCATCTCCCTGAAACATGGGAATGGTGAGTCTTTTGTCTCTTTCGGCTATGTGTTTTCAAGAAAGAAGAAAGCGAGCGAAGCCGATCTCCGCGTCAGGTTGGGAAACTGGCCTCCGACTTAACCCTCGTAAAAACTCAGAACAGATGATGGGACAATGCCTCGGGTGTGCGTTCCCCTAAGTCCAAGCCTCTGCAATGACGGCCGAGATCAGCTCCCCCCTTGCATGTTGGTCGCGGTCCCCACCGGCTGCATTTCTCATCCGACTGGTGAGATTATCAGGAAGAAGTCTGGACGCCGACCTCCCAATCCGATGAAGGAATAATCGACTTCGGCAAGGCGGTGCTCACCCTTATCTACTTCATCAAAAATGTGTTTTCAGTAAAAGAATGGGAGTAGGTGAAGTTGATCTCCACGCTAGGTTGGGAAATGAGCCTCTGACTTAACCCTCGTAAAAACTCAGAACGGATGATGGGACAGTGCCTCGGGTGTGCGTTCCCCTAAGTCCAAGCCTCTGCAATGACGGCCGAGATCAGCCCCCCCCTTGCACGTTGGCCGCGGTTCCCACCGACCGCATTTCTCGTCCGACTGAAGAGATTACCAGGAGAAAAGTCTGGACGCCGACCTCCCGATTCGGCGAAGAGATGATCGATTTAACTAGCTCAGGGGACCCTTGAATAAAGGTGTCGTGTACCCTCAAGAGCTGAAAGCTCGCAGTAAAGCAAGTCGTTTTTTTCTAAAATATTGTGTCCGATCATGTGAGTTGGTGTGCTTAAGTGTGCTTAACTCCCTGCTAATTTGTTGAGCAACAGGAAGCAGGTTTGATCCACATCCAGCATCCAAGTAGGGTGGAGGCCTCGGGATGGTATGTCCCCTTGGACCTCCCCGACTGCCACTCCGTGCTTGACGTCGTCCTGCATCAACATACCACACCACAAGTTGGAAAGCGAGCCTCCGGCTCAACCCTCGTAAAAACTCAGAACGGATGATGGGACAGTGCCTCGGGTGTGCGTTCCCTTAAGACCAAGCCTCTGCAATGACGGCCGAGATCAGCTCCCCCCTCGCATGTTGGCCGCAGTTCTCACCGACCACACTTCTCGTCCGACTGGAGAGATTACTAGGGTAAAGTCTGGAAGCCGATACTCCAACTTGAGAAGGGGAGCGATCGATTCGACCGGCCAAAGAAGGGAAACATTCTGGCATCCAAGTAGGATGGAGGCCTCGGGATGGTGTATCCCCTTGGACCTCCCCGACCTCCATTCCCTACTTGACGTCATTCTTCGTCGACATCTGGTATCCAAGTAGGATGAAGGATTTGGGATGAGGTGTCCCTCCGGACCTCCCCGACTGCCGTTCCCTACCCCCTCTCTCATAAAACAAACTCCCTTAAATAATTTTAATGGGATCTTCACTAGGTACAGAGCGAGGCCTTGAGTTGAGCATGTGTCCCTCGGGATCCTCCAAGTACCCCCCCCCCCCCCCCCCCACGACTCGACTACACCAAGGGAAACATTGAAGAAGGCGAGTATGGCTGTGCGAGCATACAGAGACGAGTATACAAGTGCGAGTATGGCTGTGTGAGTATACATTGGCGAGTATGAAGAAGCACCCACTCTCGCCTCGATCCTAAGAGCCTAGTGAACACTCAACCTCGCCCCGAGCCTAGGAGCCTAAGCGGCATTCAAAAAATAAAGCAAACACCAAGGAAACAGGCGAGCAAAAGCTTTGACTTTTTCATATATAAATATTTGCTGTATATTACAAAAGAATCTTCAAGGTGTTTACAAAAGGTCGCCGGGCGAGCAAAAAAGGGTGCCCAGGCGACTAGGCGACATCCTCGCCATCAATATCTGCATCTGGCTCGTCGCCACCATCGTCGCCACCATCGTCATCGACATCATCGTCATCATCATCGTCATCCTCGTCCTCGGAATCGTCATCCGCAGCACCACTGAACGGCGGCGAGGATGCTCGCAAGGGGGAGGTGGACTCCTCGGCGAGCAGCGCCGGGATAATGTCCTCCACGGTCAGCTCCATCGCCGCCGGCTTCAGAAGATCGTCTGCCTTCAGCTGGCTCAGGATGACGGTCCCAGTAGCTCGCGCGATCTCTCGACGAACGCGTGGCATATCGTCGCCATGCATCCGGATCTGGTTACCGACCCTAGAGGGGCCCGCCACCGCTGGCTGTTGCTCGGCAGGCCGAGTTTCCAGCTCAGCGATGCGAACTTGGGCGGCCTCCAAGGCCAGCCGAGTGTCATCCAGCTCCTTCTCCAGCTGGGACACCTTTGTCGCCATCTCCACCTCAACGACCTACAAAAATGAGAAGATACACAAAGTCAGCAAGTTATTTGGCAAAGTGACGACTATCCCGGAGGCGAGTATCATAGAGAAGCGAGTACCTCATGTCCTTCGCCTTGAGCCCCATGGCGATCATTTTCTTTGTGCTAATCCGGATCACCTCCTCATACTCCAGCAACCTCCTCGCCGTCATGTGCGCTAGCTCGGCGGACCGCAGCAGAGATCGCGAGGTCTGGTGCGCCAGGTACTCGGAAGGCTCCTCTCGCAGCCTCTCAGCGTCCTCACGACCATAGATGGCATGAAGCACATCAAAGGCCTCGCCCTGATCCTCCCAGTCCTCTGACCAGGGCGGAAGGTTGGAGCTCAGAGACACCACATGGTCGCCCTCCGACCAGGCGACTAGGCGGCAACCATAGGCGTCCTCACCACGAACACCCAAGTTGAAATTAGGGTGGGTATAGGGCTCGCCGGCCTCAGAAGGGTCCGCCTTCTTGCCAAGGTCCCGGTGAGCGACCTCCTTCTTCTTCCTCGAGGGCTCGCCCCTCTCCTTCCGCTTCTTCGAAGGCCCAGATCCTTCGCCGACGATCAAGGGCTCATCACCTCCTGGCGACAAGTTTATGGGCGAGTAGACCCCATCCCCGCGAGCAGAGGTCCCCGCACCTCCCTGTGTGGAAGTCGTCGCCTTCACCACCACGGGAAGAAGCTCACGCGACATAACCTGGACTGCTGCAACAAGAGGAGTGATAATTCCGGTTAGTCGCCAAAGTTGAAGACGAAGAGCGAGTATTGCGAATACTCGCGCAGTAGATTACCTTCGCCTGCAAAAACCTCAGCGAGTTCATCCACTCGCCTCCTCCAGAACACCACATCAAGGCGGCGATTCTTGAAGGATTCGAGCAGTTTTTCGCCACCCTCGTTCAGGAAGGAAACCCCGAAGACGCTCTCCGGCGGCTGGAAGGACCTTTCGGGGATCGCTTGGAAGTCGCCAGCGATGACGACAAGTCGCTCTCCCCAGTGGTGGTTCTTCTTCGCCGTGCCGACCAGTGTGTAGTGGCTGCAGAGGAAGACGACGCCCTCGCCAGTCGCCATAAAGTGGAATACTCGCCTAAAGACCGACAGGTCGAAGGCTATTCCCTGGTCGCGCAGGTAGCACAGGTATCCCACAATCATCGCCACCCCATTGGGGTTGATCTGGGCAGGGACTATCCCAAAGTAACGGAGTATCTGGGAGAACTCCGTCCACAGTGGTAGTCGCAAGCCCACCTCGAAATGGCGAGTAGGGAATACCCGCTCATTGGTCAAGAAGGTGTTTAGTCGCTCGCCCTGGCGAGGAAGCCTAGCGACAAACCCTGGCGGGAGGTACTTCGCCTTGATGACCTCCAAATCCTTCTCAGTCGTGACAGACTTCTTGAAGGTGGTCGCCGCAAAGTTCCTGGCGTGATTGACACGCCGGATGGTCGCATCGTCGGTCATCTTGGAGGAAAGGAGGAAAGAGAGGCGAGTATCAAAGAAGACAAGAAGAGAAGAGAAGACAGAAGATACTCGCGCGAGAGTTAGAAAATCGCCAAAGCGTAATTAAGACTCACCCCCCCTATTTATAGTGGTCGGATAACTTGGCTTATCGAGCACGACGGCGCGATCAGGAATAAGGGGGTGGCGAGTATTAAGTTGAAGTCGCCAGCTCAACAACGCGCGTCAGCAGGAAGTCGACCTCCAAGGCGAGAAGACCTACAAGAAAGAAACATGAACGAAGCTCGTCATGCATAGGCGACGGGCGGACAATACTCGCCAAAGTTAAAGAAGATAGAAAATTTTGACAAAAATCCATCACAGAAGAAGAAAGCAGAGCAAGTAATAAAAGGCGAGTTTTCTAATACTCGCCGAAAAATATTACACCAATAAAGAAATAGTTCAGAGTTACAGGAATGCTCGCCAAGGGCGACTTAGCACAGAAAGAAGAGGAGTAAAAAATGACAACGTCTAGGGAGGCGCCTGAAGATTCGCCTGAAAATCCGGAGGCTGAGGATGTCGCCCAACGAAGCCCATGCTGCGAGCACGCTTGAAGTGCTCAAAAGCCAGAGACATCGCGTCCTCACCCTGCCGCAGCTGGTCTTCGATCCTCGCCAGCCGACCGACCGAGCCCATGCTCGCGCGCATCCCCACCAACTCGTCATGATGCAGCTGCTGGCGATGCTCGATCCTCGCAACTCTACGCTCCAGATCGCTGACAGTATGAAGGCGAGATTCTGCACCAGCCAGGCGAGTATCGAACTCCTCCAGCCGTGATACTCGCACCTCCAGCTCGGTCAAACGACGATGAGCGTCAGTGCTCGCCAGGCGCTCAACTCGCGATTCAACCTCGGACAGGCGGCGATGAGGCTAGCAGATCGCCAAGCGCTCCAGCTTGGACTCCAGCTCCAGGATCACGCGAGTAGCCCTCTCCTGGTACTCGCGAGAAGGAAGCCCGACCGCGTCGATCAAAGCTCCTATGGGAGTATGAGTGCGAGCTGCGAAAAAGGTTTGAATGTTAGAAATTAGATGATGAAAATAGCGAAGTAAAGGCAATGACGACTATTGAAGACGGCGACTAAAAACCTGGCCGAGGACTGCGAGAATGATGACGAGGAGAGACCCTTGCCCGACGAGGAGATGCGCTGCGATGATGGTCGCCTCGCCGCGAAGAGCCACCAATTGTCGGATCCTGGCTGGGAGGCGCGTTCCCCCGACCGCGATTATCGACTGGTCGTCCTCCTCCCCTTGCAGGAAAAAAGCCCGAGGAGCCCCCAGTCCCGCCACAGCGCGAGGACTCGCCCTGATGAGTCGAAGGTGCAGTAGAGGTCGAAGGGCGTTGATCGCCCTGAGGAGTAGCAGAAGGAGGGAACGGAGGAGGTGGCGGAAGCCCACCTGCGGGCAGCTGCGAACTACTCGCCGTTCCCATGGACTGAAGAGGCGGAGGAGGCGGAGGCACGATGCTCGCCAGTAGATCATGTTGCCCGCTCATCGGCCTCTTCTCCAGCGAGGAGCTGTGGAGAACTCGCCCTGAGCGACCTCCACCCCGAGGCGAGACCATAGGCGACGACCTCAGCGGAGGCACGGCCAGAGGCTCCTCCTGAGCTCCAATGGTGGACGAATCTGCGAAGCATAAAAGAAATATTCAGCATCTCGGCCCAAGTCGAGGTCAATCAAAGAAGGTGGCGAGTAGGTAGCTCCCACCTCGCGCAGGAGCGAGATTCTCCGGTTGATTCTGGGTCGAGGTCCCAGGCATGCTCGCTTCCTCGGCGACATTTGGAGCAGGAGGATCAGCGACCGGCGAGTCGCCCTCATTAAAGAGCCCCAGGTCGTCCAGCAGCTGCTGGTGTTGGTCGCACGGAGGAGCGGCGACCTCACCCTCAACGGCTTTCTTCTTCTCCTGCTTCTTTTTCTTCTGGGCAAGCCTCTTCCTCTTCTTGGAAGAGGGAAGGTCGCCAGATGCGAGATCCGGGCGAGGAGGGAGCGAAGAGCCATCAAACATGCCTACAAGACTAGCCATAGCCGCCTTAGCCTCGGCAGCATAGTCGCGCACCATCTTGAGCGAGTTCAGAAAAGACGTGCCATCAGAGACCCCTGCCCCTCTATTTATAGAGTTCGAACGTCGGCCAGCGAGAGGGCGAATATAAGCCGATAGTCGCCGGCAGGAGAGCTCGTCGAATGAAGGTTGGATGATTCTTTCCGAGCAGCTGCGTTACTCGCAAAGAGCGGGGATTGTGTACAACCCTCATTCTCCGAGGGTGGACCCCCCCCCCCCCCCCCCCCCCCCCCCCCCCCCCCCCCCCCGAGGCCACGTAGGCAGAAGTCAAAGTCAAAGAGGTCAACACAGAGCCCGACAGTTCAAGGCAGACGTAGAGAAGACCTCGGCGAGTATACAGGTAATACTCGCCAGGTTGGCGAGTGTGGAACAGAAGACCTGGCGATTATTGGCCCGGCGTGTGCTATAAAACCCCCCTACCCTTTGGTTTTCCTATAAATAGGACCTCAGGGGTACTTGGATTGGCACCTGGACTTGAGCTTTTGGACCCCGATTCCCGAACTCTCGAGCTCGTCACCCTTGCTTTCAGCCAAGTCGGTGCCTTCCCTGTACCAAGCTCGGCCACTTTGGTTTCGGAGGGGAAGACTCTCTTGAGCTTCTGGGTACGTGGTGGGACCTCCCTGCCAAGCACCTGGGGTCCTGTGTGTTGCTCTTCTAGCTCTTCAGTAGTCGCCAGCCAGGTCATCTCGTCGGACTGCTGGGCGAGTAGCCTCCGGCTGCATCGGTCCGAATTTTGAGGTCAGGATTTTCCTGGCGTCAACAACTCTGAGTCAAGCTCACTACATAGAGCAGATTCTTGATACCTGAGGTTATAAAGATTGTAGGCCTGTTGAAACACCCATTGATCTGAATGTCAAGCTGAGTCCGAATGAAGGGATAAGCGTTGATCAAGTCAAGTACTCAAAGATCATTGGAAGTCTCATGTACGCCACAAGCTGCACTAGACTTGACATTGCTTTCTCCGTAAGCATGCTAAGTCGCTTTACCAGTAGTCCAGGCAAAGAGCATTGGAATGCCCTAGATAGGCTGATGAAGTATCTAAAAGGTACTAAAGACCACGCTCTGTGCTACACTGGTCACCCTCCTACTTTGGAAGGTTACTCTGATGCCTCCTGGTGTTCAGAAGTTTCAAACAGCAAGTCCACAAGTGGATTTATATTCATATTGGGTGGCGCTGCAGTTACTTGGAAGTCCAAGAGACAGACTTGCATAGCTTTGTCGTCTATGGAAGCCGAGTTATTTGCCTTAGCTTCAGCTGGTGAAGAGGCAGACTGGATCAGGAATTTGATCTTAGATATTCCCTTGTCTAGACTTCAAATCAACTCTTTAAGCCTGTACTGTGATAATCAGGCAGCAGTCCAAGTTATTAAGAATGTCCTCTTTAACACTAAGAGATGACATGTACGACTGAGACACGCTCTTTTGAATTATCTTAAAGAACAAGGCTGTTGGAGCTTGCTTTCCGCATCTCTTGGTTTGAGAATAACAAATACCGTGTTGTATTTGATCTAGTCTTTTGTGTGTTTATAGTGGCCAGGTTGTATAGGTTCAATGAGGAGACAAGTCCTCGTTCATGGGCATGATCCGAGAACGACAAGTCTCAGGTTGGATGAGTTTTGTGTGCTGATCTTAAAATGGCCATAACTTTCAATCCAGGAAGAGTTACGGAATGTGCCACCCCATTTCGGAGATGAGAACGACTCAATCTACAGTCTGGAGAAGTTTCGGATGGCAAAAATGAAGAGGAGATGTCGGAAATCCGACATCGATGTCGCCCAGGCGACAGCTCCACGATTCCAGCAACTGCCCGCACGATGGCACGACGGCACGACAGCGACAGTTTAGCGCTGTCGGAAAATTCCGACAGCGATTTTCTATAAAATGGTTCCTTTGGTTCGTGCATTCCATGCTCTGAAGATTCTAAGTCCCTTCCTGAGTGCATTCCATCCAGAGAGCTCCAGAACCTCATGAACTCCCATTTATGCTGAGAAGGTTTGAAATTGAAGACGAGATCGGACGCGCTTCTACATCAAGGATCATCTCGAGGCTTCAACCTTCATTTCAGAGATCTGAATTTCTAGGGAGTTCTTCTTTTATCTTGTATTTTCATTTATATACATTTTACTTTTTATTGGTAGGGAAAATCGCTTCCTTGTGCGGAGCGTCTAAGTCCTTGCGTGGCTTAGGGGAAAATCGCTTCTTTGTGCGGAGCGTCCAAGTCCTTGCGTGGCTTGGTGGGAAATCGTGGCCTTGTGTGCTACGTCTAGATCTTGGGAAGATCTAGAGGATAGGCTTGGGCTTGGTCTAGGGAGAGACAAGTGATAACCTTCCGATCCTTGGGAGAAGGATTGGTAAACAAAAAGAAATTTACATTTGTACGCCTCCGATTTCTAACGATATAGAAATCAAATTTATGTAAACACTTTTTCATATATATAATCATGTCTCTTTTGTGTTTACTTGATTTGTATCATTTGGCGTAATCTCTATTATATTGTGTTCTAAGTTTTCAATTCTAAATCTAAATTGTTTATTTCAATCTCCTTCATTATAAAACAATTTAGAAATTATCTTGAAAATTATAGAAAGAATTTTATTCCCTTATTCACCCCCCCTCTAAGGGCGCCGTAAGATCCAACAATTGGTATCAGAGGAAGGTTATTCCAAATCGGCTTTACAACCGGGAATAATGGCGCCTCTTGATCATGATCTCGCTTCTACTAGTGGGGAAAATTTTAATATAAATGAAAAAGTATTATCACCACCATTATTTATGGGTGAAAATTATAATGGGTGGAAAATATTAATGAAAAATTTTCTTAAGGCCTTAGATGAAAAAGTTTGGAATATTACTATTAAAAAGCCATCTAGCGTACTAACTAGAAACGAAATTATTTTAAATGCAAAATCTATGAATAGTATATTTTGTGCGTTAGACCAAAATATTTTCAAACTTATTTATACTTTACCTACCGCATATGAAATTTGGAGTTTTCTTGAAAGAACTTATGATTCTCCTTCTACAGGTACGGAACATTCACAAGAACCGGAGAATATGCAAGCCTATGCAAATGTTCAAGAAAACTACACAAAGGATGGATCCATAGAATGCTCATCAAGCGGAAAGGATGATGGACACTCTTGTTTGGAAGAGGAAGAAGAAGAATACAACATCACAATATTGGACTCATTTGTTGGCAACACATCAAGCAAAAGAGAAGACGGAAACAATTGCAAGGTAAGAAAATCAAAAACTTCTCTTTTTGTAACGAATTCTATTTCTACATCTCGTATGCTTAAAATTGCTAAACATAAAATTTTAAAATTTAAAATTGCTAATTCCAAATTACGTTTGGAAAATAAATCTTTAAAAGCAAACGATAACGTAGAATCAAATATTGATGTGTTAAATTCTCTTTCATGCTCTTTAGTTGAAATTCCTATTCCTTGTCTTAATTGCAATTTATTAAAAGAAAAATTCAAGGAAATTGAAAAAGGGCTCTTAATTTCTAAAAGGCATAATGAAAAATTGATAATTGAAAATGATGTTTTATCTTGCAAGTTAATACAATTAAAATCTTTTGTTGAAAAATTTCAAATGTCATGTAAGGAATTTCATCATAAGATTTTGAATAACAAGGATAAATTAACTTACAAAATCATTTCTAAAAAGGATCATTTTCATACTTTAAATCAAAAGGAGTTTAGTTTCAAAAAGAATTATGATCCTCACAAAATTCTTAAGAGTCATTATTATAAGTCTCAATATATTTTCAATCATGACTCAAATTTAAAAACTCCTTTTCATGAAAATCAAACTATAAAATATAATCCTTCATATTATAAGAGTATGTCTATAAGAAAGAGTGGAAATGAAAATCATCAAAATAAGAATCAATCTTTTAAAACATATTGTAACTCACTCTTTCAACAATCACTTCTAAAGAAAGACAATCACTCTTATAAACTTTCAAAGAATCCATATAATAAAATTCATTATGATTATCATCATCAATCTATTTTGAAAAATAATTTGAATAAACATAAATCACAAATGAATTATTTTTCAAACAAATATAATCATGTAAAGATGTCATATAATCATAATATGAATTTAAAAGAAAAACAACCAAAGTATGAATGGAGGCCCAAAATTAAAAACGAAACACTAACTCCAGTACTTGTAAAGGCCCATTCATCACTTTCTCTCCAAAAGCCTACTCGATGTATTTGGCTACCCAAAGGAACCATCCCACTTGGTCCCCTTTGGATACCTAAATCTCTTATTCATTAGAATTATCGTATTGCATGAAGTAAAAATAAATTAAATATGAAATATCATTACTCTACTTCATGATATGCTTAATTGCTTTTTCTTTTATTTGTTTTTCTTATTTTTGAGCCAACACGCTAAGGTCACTTAGATATATTATGAAATATGACTTTTACATTTTAAGCCTAACATATAACATTAAGTCATATATTTTTCAAAGTGATATATATCTCATCTTTGATTGTTCTTTATCCTTTTAAATCCTTTATTCATCTATGTCTTGAATTAACATTATCATTTGAATATTGAATTTTTTTTTCAAGACTAATGAAATTATTTTTTTAAAATGGATTTAAATGGTTTATTAAAGGGCTTAAGCTAAAAATTAAAATGCGCAATGTTATGATAATCTTCTATTTTATTTGCTGCATATGATAGCCCTTATAATGAAGAATATTATCTAGAAAAATTGAAAACAAAAATTCATCTAAACGCATGTTTAAATCTTTCAAAAATGCGAGTTTACGATCAAAACTTCAAACATCCATATCGTTTGATCTGCTCGCCTGATTTTTGCGTTTTATATATTTTTGGAAAGAGCAAAAAAAATCTCCATCCAATGGCAATCTAGGCTTGTTCATTTGAGTTTTCTTGGTGCTGTCAACTTTCCCAATTACAACTCCGTTTTTAAAAGCTATCTTAGTTTGCTTGATTTGGAAATTTCTGTGTTTATGAATTTTTTCATCAAACACTATCCTTAGAATAATTGTTTCATATTTTATATTATGTGTGTGATGCGTGTCACCTATGTTTGCATGTAACTTAGACCTTAGAATCATCTTGTATCATTAAGATCAAATCAAAAGTTTAATCATTTCATTCTAGGTCTAAAGAAAATTAATTTGAAAGCTTCTCATATTTCATGCAACATAATCTCCATTAATCCTATGTAATAACATTGCATTCAAACTCATCATCCTAGCATTGCTTCTTGGTCTATGCTTATATATTTATGCTGGGTAGAACACTTACAATGTTATTCAACTTTCATGATAACTATGTGATTTGAAATTATATAGAATATTAAAATTCCAACAAACACATAGTTTATGGATTAATCATTAGAATATATATATATGAATATTATATCATAAATCATATATTATCATGCAAAACCAAAGATCAATAGATTCAATTATTGAATGCAAATTTTATTATAAATTTCAAAACATTCTATATGTGATCTTTGTCTTTAATATGTTTACATGATCATCATTTCTAGGCATAAAAATCAAACATGCTTATTCAAAGAAGATCACTATATCACAAGTCTAGAAGAATTAGAATTTATATACATCATGATGATCTGAGATATATTCTATGCCAATTTGTCTATAATCATAAATCATAATTCATGTTCTATCAAGACATATCTCAAATCGATAATAGGAATTATGAATCTTATGATAAAAATTATGAATAATGTTTTCTTTACATTATTTGATGTATTGATTTGCTTTGATAGTGATTGCATGTATCTCTCATATTTGTAGACTCTAGAATCAACTTTGTAATGAAAGTATAAATCAAACTAAATCATCACTCCATTCTAGATCTATAATTTGAAATTCTATTTTGAAATACACGCAATATTAATATTAATCTTATATCATGACATGAAACCCAAAACTCATCATACTAGCATTGTCACTTATTGAATATTATTAATTGTGCTAGTTATCTCATTTCGTCATCTCATAAAAAGTAGAAAAGCAATGCGGATTTATATAACTCATCACATTAAACAAAACTCATAGTTTTTATATCAACCCCTAGATTTAAAAGCATATGTTGTCCAAAAGATTATTTCACCTATGACTTTATATCTCACAATAGCGGGGGCGTAGGGTTGTATGCATTAGAGACCTAACCTCTAAGTCATGTCTTGTCCTTAACCAGGTAGGGTTCCAGTGGGGCCTTGCGAGGCACTGGGGGGAAAGAGTGATAGGTTGAGCGTTCTCTAGTGTGTGCATATGGGATTAACACCCCAACCTACGGCATGCGTGCAGCTCCTCATGCATATCCGTCACTTAGTACGGGGCTAAGGTGTAGACATTTAGTCGGGGTAGCCTTTAATCTTAGGACATACTTATATTACTCACTGCATGAACATTTTTATTCACTTATTACTTAAATCATGCATATTTTGGGTTGTTTAATAAAAATGTCTTCATGTGTTTGCATAATTTATCTTTTTGAGTTTAAATGTTTTTGTAAAACACATGTATTTGAAAAAGCTAAAGTTTTATGCAAATTTGAGCAATCAAGTCATCTCTGAAAATTCCAAAATTTCTGCATAAGACTACTCTAAGGACACTTAATAAATATCAAAAATCAGATTTTTAAAATTCTCAAAAAATCGAGTACTGTTTCCAGCGCTAGCGCTAGCGCCGGCGCTAGCGTGGGTGTTGGAATTTTCTGATTTTTAAAATTTCAAAAAATCCATAAAAATATGTTGGTTCATATTTTCTACTTATTTGTTGTGTTTCTGATTTTTGTTATTTATGTTTTTCTTCATATTATGAAAAATCTACTACAAAAATTCAAAATTCAAAACTTACAAAAATATGTTTTTTTGTGATTTTTCTGTTTTTGATATAAAAAAGAAATTATAAAACAAAAATTTGTATGATCTTTATTGCCAATATCAAGCATGTATGAATTCTATTATTTAGAATTATTTACAATGTTGAAACATATTCTTTCAAATTACTATGAACATTGTTTTGCTTATCATGCTTTGATATATCTATTTAAAGTGCATCAATTGTATTGAAAAATGTGTAGAACCAAGCTTAGCATGCCTCTAAGTATGAGTAAATGTTTTATGATTGATAATGATACATTTCACTCACTTATTTTGGTAATCAACATGTGTGTCTAAATCTAAAATGCTTGCTTGTGTATTGTATTTGTACAATGAATTAAAACTTGCATAAGTTTTTTACCTACACTACATTTGAATTGCACTTGTGAAATTTAGAAAAGTGGTTAAAAGTTAAAAAAAAAATCTGGGTTTGCAAAACAAGTGTATTCGGAGAATGTTGTCTCACCAATGTGAACAAAAAAATATATATATGTAGACAAATATAACTCCACCAAGCACTACTTGAACCTCCTGATAAGTCTTCATAAGCATTGTGAGGTTGAGCACCTTGGAAAGAATAGTAAAGTGGCTTGTGCAAACCTTAGTTATTATACCACTTTGTTAAAAAATTATGTGCATTAAAAGTGAGTGAAAGTAATTTACTTGTGTTTTATTGTGCACTTTACTCTACATATGTCTTGTATTTTGATGATTTAAATCAATTGTTAACATTGCCCAAAATACACTTATGTGCACATCATTATCTTTCATAACACTTCTTCTCATGAGTATTGGATTCTAATGCTATATCTATACTACTCTTTATGTAAAAATGCACTAGATAACCTAGCATGATCTTTACAATGTTTTTGGTATTTCTTGAATCTAAAATTAAGTAACATTGTCGTATAATCTCTCTTTGATATGTTCATTTCATGCTTGGTATCTTTATGAAAAACTTTGAGATTTCAAAAAAGTTAAAACATCTTTCAATTTTGAACTAAAACTCATATTTTTACTTATGTTTTTCATGCTTACAAAAAGGATGTTTCTTATAATCTTCCGCTTGCTTACAACTCTTATCTTTTTATTTGAAATCTCTTTTATTTACTATGCTTCAACTATTTATCATTTCATATATTTAAAAGCTCGATCATGCTTTGTTATTTCAATGCCTCCTTACCACCCTCACCCCACCTTCTTTTGATAATACCAAAAGGGGGAGATTAATTCAAGAAATCTACAAACTTAAGGGGAGAGTAATTAAATAATGCATCATTGCAATTAATTATAACATTTAGGGGGAGCATACATTTAGGGGGAGAATACAATTTAGGGGGAGTATATTAAAAAGTTTTCATGGAAAACGTCTATTGCTCGATCATGACAACCCACTTTTGGTAATAACAAAAGGGGGAGAATAAAATGAGAAATCTAGTGACATATATATTTAGGGGGAGTAAAATCTGTCACGCAGTAAACCTTTTATTCATGCATATCTTTTATCGCACTTATCTATAAACTCACTAATTTCTCATATGGGTATTTGTTATTATCAAAAGGGGGAGATTGTTGGAGCTTGCTTTCCGCATCTCTTGGTTTGAGAATAACAAATACCGTGTTGTATTTGATCTAGTCTTTTGTGTGTTTATAGTGGCCAGGTTGTATAGGTTCAATGAGGAGACAAGTCCTCGTTCATGGGCATGATCCGAGAACGACAAGTCTCAGGTTGGATGAGTTTTGTGTGCTGATCTTAAAATGACCATAACTTTCAATCCAGGAAGAGTTACGGAATGTGCCACCCCATTTCGAAGATGAGAACGACTCAATCTACAGTCTGGAGAAGTTTCGGATGGCAAAAATGAAGAGGAGATGTCGGAAATCCGACATCGATGTCGCCCAGGCGACAGTTCCACGATTCCAGCAACTGCCCGCACGATGGCACGACGGCACGACAGCGACAGTTTAGCGCTGTCGGAAAATTCCGACAGTCACTGTCGGAAATTCCGACAGCGATTTTCTATAAAATGGTTCCTTTGGTTCGTGCATTCCATGCTCTGAAGATTCTAAGTCCCTTCCTGAGTGCATTCCATCCAGAGAGCTCCAGAACCTCATGAACTCCCATTTATGCTGAGAAGGTTTGAAATTGAAGACGAGATCGGACGCGCTTCTACATCAAGGATCATCTCGAGGCTTCAACCTTCATTTCAGAGATCTGAATTTCTAGGGAGTTCTTCTTTTATCTTGTATTTTCATTTATATACATTTTACTTTTTATTGGTAGGGAAAATCGCTTCCTTGTGCGGAGCGTCTAAGTCCTTGCGTGGCTTAGGGGAAAATCGCTTCTTTGTGCGGAGCGTCCAAGTCCTTGCGTGGCTTGGTGGGAAATCGTGGCCTTGTGTGCTACGTCTAGATCTTGGGAAGATCTAGAGGATAGGCTTGGGCTTGGTCTAGGGAGAGACAAGTGATAACCTTCCGATCCTTGGGAGAAGGATTGGTAAACAAAAAGAAATTTACATTTGTACGCCTCCGATTTCTAACGATATAGAAATCAAATTTATGTAAACACTTTTTCATATATATAATCATGTCTCTTTTGTGTTTACTTGATTTGTATCATTTGGCGTAATCTCTATTATATTGTGTTCTAAGTTTTCAATTCTAAATCTAAATTGTTTATTTCAATCTCCTTCATTATAAAACAATTTAGAAATTATCTTGAAAATTATAGAAAGAATTTTATTCCCTTATTCACCCCCCCTCTAAGGGCGCCGTAAGATCCAACAAAGGCGTTATTACTTTGGTCGACGTGCGATCGAAGGATAATCTAGCTGATCCACTGACAAAAGGAATGCCCCGAGACTGTTCAATCAAAACAGTGGGGGAAATGAGACTCAAAGCGGTTTGAAACCAGCCTAAGTCCGAATATTTTGATTCTTTCCTTTGTCAAAACTAACATATTGTGCTTCGTTGGTGTTTTTTGGTTGCTGAGTACGAATTTCTAGTTGGTTGTTTCATTCCACATTTGATGATAACAACCTCATCCAGATTCGTCTTCCTTAACTTGGAGGAGAGTGTTATTCCACATTTGATAACACGATCTAACTTGCTTTGGACCTTCTCCTGTTGATTGGTTTCATTCCACATTTGATGAGTTCCAATTAACCTTAGAAGAACAGTAACCAGGATACCACACATAGGAACACAGATATAGCTGCGTTGTCCAGAAGTCTTAAATCATTTCGTTTGGAAACAGTTAATAGATTCTGCAGTCAAAACTGAAATACTCTATAAAATATCATCTTAACTTAATTAAAGTACTACGTTCTTATTTGTAGAACTAGATACATGTAGTTTTTCCATAGTTGAATTCATTCTGAATGAAATTCTCTATTGGAAATTACAGGAGCTGCTGCTGCAGGAGGAGCACATGCAGACTGGGATCCTGAGAAGGATGACCTGCTGGATGATAACTACTAGAGTATATGTTTGGTTTACTTTCTTTGGCCTAGAGCATTGTTTAGCTCTTTTCCTTTACCTGTTTTGTTTGGACAATTTATGCTCTTTTGTTAGTCACGAGATATTAGGTCTTCTGGTACCTATTTCTCTGATTATACTCTTGACTTTATGTGATGCTGCCTGGTTTATGCTTTATACTTATGCGTGCATACATACTACTGTCTTCTTTCAGTCCAATATGTTATAACAGGTACTTTCGGACACGGTTGTGTAATGAGTCGAACTGGTTGAACACTACACACACCAACCATTTTTCCAACGTCGGTATACCGCGGACATAGGAGGAGATTGTTAGGTATATTATTTATAATATGTCCGCGCGTATCAGGACCGACTCGGAACGACCCAATGGGTTCCGTGTCACTAGGGTGTTGCTCTACGCTGGAGATACTATAAAGACCCATTCCACATGTTGATGAGGTCTTGTGGACTATCTTGAGCGGAAAGCAACAAGAGGCGTCATGGTTCTTGCATCCGGCGCCTCCTTCTTCCACTGGGACCTAGGTCAGGTGGAACTGGAGGCTATCCTTGCTATAAGGAGGGTTGTGCGACCCTCTGTGACTCCTGGCAGGGGAGTTATCATTGAGAGCGACTGTCGCAATGTGGTTGATTTCTGTGCGCGCTGTCTTCAGAGGGAAGCGTGGAATGATGCTCGTATAGCCGACGTGGATCTCTCTTTCATGGGGGAATTTTGCAAGGTTGTTTTCAACCTTGTCCCTCGCGACGCCAATCGGGCAGCTGACTATTGTGCTAAACGTGCTAAATCGGGTATCGATTTTCTTTGGGAGTCTTTAGAGCTAGTTGATTCAGAACTTCATGATATTATAAATGAAGATCTGAATGGTTGTATCCTGGTGTAGGTTGGGCCGCTGGCCTTTTTTCGTTCCGCAATGCTATTGCATATTTTCAAAAAAAAAATGTCATTATTTGCACCCTCGCTAGCTTCAAATAATGGGCATGTCTAAATATACCTAATTTTACATTCTTTTTTAATAAAAATTAAATTATTTGATCAAATAAATTGGACAGTATTATTGTGTTGCACTCTTAATTTTTTTTAATCAATCAATCACACAATATAAAAATTATATACAACAATAATATCCTACTAAAACTTTAGGAACTATATGCTAGGGACAAAAATAATTTAAGTCCCCTAAATTGTAAGGTAATGTCAACTTTATTTCTAAAATTTCAAGTTATGCCATTTTCATCATTTTGGATAATATTCGGCTTCATAATATTTTGACACAACTAAAATTTTAGGAACTACTTTGACATTTGCTTGAAAACTCGAGGACTGATATGATTTTTACACATTCTGCTAGAGCAATGGTCAGGTAAACTTGCCTGGCCCATCGCACGGCCCCACGGCCACCCGGACGGGTAACATCCAGGCCGACCGGTAGTGCGGCACCTAGGCCGCGCGACACCCAGGCCGCGCGACACCCAGGCCGCGTGGCCTCACCGGCCACCATGCTGCGCGGCACCCGGGCCGTGCGGACGCACCAGCCCGCGGCTCCTAGGCCGCACGGCTGCGGCAACAGGTCCCTCGGTGCTTCGGTTCCCGACGCTTGCTTCCGGGACAAAGCTCTCGACCACTTTACGAAGGTCTACGAGAGGACAGCTCGAGGACTACACCCGACTCTGCCGCTCGGATCCAGAGCACTTGTTGTTGATTCCACCATTTCAGATAGCTTTCGAGCACATTCTCCACCATTATATTTCCTGCTGACTCTAGCAGTCCGGAGAACAATTATAACGAGCTGTGACCTGTTACCCTCGATAAAATAACTATTGTAACTCTCCAAAAGATAGTGAAATTTAGTCCCATGATTTTTCTTCTTTCTAGAGTTTTTTCACATAAAAAGTCGCTTGTAGCCGTCAACATTTTTTCTGCAATTGTTTGCGCGCTCGACTCGCTCACGAGCTAGGACGGTTCATTTTTGACCTGTTTACGAGCGTCTCGAGTGACCCGCAGCAACGACTATAGGCAGACCGCATAGTAAAGAAAACTGTAAGAACAATTATAGACAGAACAAGTTTTTACGGGTTCACAGAATCACAAATCTCTATAGTTTTTTATTTTGATCCTCACGTGATCACACTTATGTTCTGGTCAAGTTCTAAAACTTTTTTGTGATCTTATTTTTCTATATTAGATTTTATTTTATATTTTTTATATTTACTTTATTTTCTGTCCATTTATCTTATTTCATTGCCAATTTAATAATGTTAATAATTAAAAATAACTTGATTCAATTGCTCGGCTGAATTTGATGTATTCGCACTAGACTTACTTTATTTTTATTTCAAATTTATAAAAAAAAATATTAATTAGTAAAATAAAGTTTATTCGATGAACAGAACGAATTTTTTATGATGGTGCTCTAAATATATATATTTAAATTATCTCTATTTACTATATTAAAAAGAGAAAGATATCATTTTTAGACATTAGAATTTCTCAAATTATTCTTTTAATAAAAAAATATTATTTCAAAAAAAAAAGAGAAAATCAAGGTGAGAGAGTGTGTGGAGAGAGAAGATAGGGCAAGATGGAATAGAGTGGAGAGAGAGAGCAATATTTATATTAATATAAACATTTCTATTTATATTTATAAAATTAATCTTCGTAAAATTAATAAAATTTTGCGAGCGACGGGCTCAGCGTGAGTGTAGGCGGCATGAGCGCTGTCGCGCCGGGCAATGTCATGTCTGAAGTACTCTCGCTTCGGTATTGGGGGCTTCTGTGTAAATTGTGGTGTCAATATATAATTGGTAACTTAATTTAATATTAGCCACGTAAATTTCTTATATTTATCTGCTTTAAAATATATATTAATTAATTGACAATAAATAAAGATTAAATTAAAAGAAGCCCCCTTCGTTGGCGTCCACTTGGAGCTTCGCATCGCGGCGGTCCAAAAAGTTTTGTAAGTGCTGTCGTGGCATGTGGTCATTGGCCGTTTATCGTTCCATCCAATGAATTTTGGAATTTTTATAATTCGGTTTTAATTTCTAACATATAAAAATTAAATGATAAACAACAGTACAACACATCAATTTTTGTATGACTCAATTCATTTTTTTTGAATTTATTTTATTTTAATTTAATGTGTATGGTATAATTGTGAATGAGTTTCTCACTCTCTGTGTGTATATACTTTGATAATGTAGGACCATAATTATGTATGTATTAGAAAAATATATTGATTATGCTTAGCGCGCGTCTTGAGTGGATATACATAATGTCTTAGTGTATATATATTTATATATTATACATGAAGCTTTCTAGGGTATACACTACATATATTTAACATCACGAAATATATTTGACGTGCACCCATAGTTTCATAAACATTTTTGGGGTGCGTTTAGTGCGTTTAGAGGTTAGAGGAGGCTCCACTATTTGATGTGCATCCATAGTTTCATAACCACTGTTCTCAGAAGAAGTACTTCGCTTCCCGAGAGGTGGCCCTCGGAGCTCACCCCCTCTCCCTCTCTATCTACCATTGTAACGAGCAACGACCTGTCGCGCTCGAGTTCTCAATCTCTAATTGTAACCTCCCAGAAGATAGTGGAGGTTGACCGGCACAGCTCCGGCCGCGTGGTTTTTCACCATTTCCGGGTTTTCCACGTTAAAAGTATTTGTTCACTTACTAATTCACTCATTGACTGTTTGTTTGTTCGATTTGCTTCCGAGCTAAAGTGGTTCAATTCGACTGATCTACCAGAGCACCAGATCGATCCGTATCAATATTAATTATGCTTAGAGCTGCGATTGTGACGCGATTGTAATGAGTTTTGCCACAATGAGAAAAAAACATAAATAATTTGTTTTTAATTAAAGAAAAAATATATAAATTAACTCCAATTTTTTAAAATAAAAAAAACGTAAATAAACTTTTTTTTTTTTGAAAATTTAGAGATAAAAAGAGTAAAATTGGAAAGCTAAATATTGCATCAAATGTTAATTTTTCCTTTTAATATAGGCTAAATTCATAAATCAGTACTTTCATTTTATTTGCTATATAAATTTGCTTTATGAAAAAGATCCTTAAATTCAATACAATCAAACTCCTGCTTGATTATATTGGGGAATATTGGTAGATGATGAAGCCATACACTCCGTCTCTCAACCTCCTTTTACACCTTTGTTCGTCTTGCTTTCTCAACCTCCCCTTCGTCTAAATTCAAGTGTTGGTCAACTGGTTCTCATACCAGATGTTGCCAGTTACACAACAGGAAGAAGATGGGTTGATCGAAAACAGGGTTTTTTCATTCATGCCTATCAAGATTTTATTACACTAGTTTTTATATTCAGTTTAAACCTACCTTGGCTCCGTTTGGGGGACTTATTTTCACCGGTAAAATAAGTCCCACCCAAACGGAGCCTAGCTTGCTTCCTTCAGCCTTCGGATCCTATCATCGTCTTTCACAATATTTACCCACTTTCTTTAATTTCTCCGATTACTCTTCCTTAACAATTATTCAACTCATGATTATATTTATATATCTATATATGTACCCAAAAACATCTGAACCAAGCTTGGATTTTGAAGGCGGCGACCGTCTCCAGTGCATGAAGTTGGTTTTCATAGTCGCCGATCTTCTTAACGACGACGGCTCATGTCTCTTCTTCTTTTGGAGTGCTCAGTGACGGAGACGATGGAGGTGGTAGAAGTAGTTGCGGCAGAATCCTTCTGTCAGCGGCCTTCTTTTCTTGGTTCTTCTCTGTTGGAATCTTAGTTTTGATTTGAGTTATGATCCACCTTTAATGTCTAAGCTTCTATCATAACACATCTTATATAACTTAGACCAAATCCCATTAAGACAGAAGACAATAGAAACAATATATATATAATATAAATAATATACTGAGAAAAATAGATATAATTAATAGGCTGAAAATAAGAGAAGAATTAAATTTACATAAGTTCTCTGCGTTCGACGAACGTCCACCTGCGTTCGACGAACGGCGCTCTGCGGTCGACGAAAAGGTTCAAAGCTGCGTTCGACGAAATCCAAGCAGCGCTCGACGATCCCGCCTCAGCTCAGCGGTCGACGAACAGATTGTTACAACGGTCGACGAACAGACCCCGACTCAGCAGTCGACGAAATCCTGCGCTCGACGAACTCAAGTCCGCGTTCGACGAACAGCTATATTCAGCGATCGACGATCCAGCCAGTCTCTGCGTTCGACGAACAGTTCCGTTCGACGAACTCCAGTCTGCGTTCGACGAATATTCAACAAATGTTCAGAACAGTGAATCAAATGTTCAGGTCGACGAATCAAATGATGAGGTCGACGAACTTGAACTTGAGCTCGACGAAATTCTGCAGCATTATTTTACAGCATTCTCAGCTCGACTAAAATATATTATATGTGCTGTCAGATTTATAAAGTAATATTTATTATTTCTATATATATATATTGTTGACTTAACATTACAACCGTTGAAGCATTAAATGCTATAGCCGTTGGCAGAAACAATAAATGTTGTAGCCGTTGCAGCAAGCTAAAGACGGCAAGTTATGCTCTCGAGGAATCCTGAAGTAAAAGAGACGTTATCTATTTCCTCTTCCGTCGGCAAGGATTCAAATCAGCCCAAGAAAGAGGACAATAGCTTTACACGACAATACGAGACAACTCTTCATTACAGCAGATTATTATATATCAGATTATATACAGTTGTTTCTCTAGACAGATTACATATACAGAATATATCACAATTGCTGTACAGATTATATATAGACAGAACATATCAATATTGTTGTACAGGAAAAGAAAGAGGAAGAGAGAAACAGAGAAGCAAAAAGAAAGAAAAACATATCAGAGTTCTTGATCCAAAGAACAATACATTTATATCTTGCTTTTTGCTAACTCATTCTTTGCAGATCATATACATCCTGAGACACCAATCACCATTATTTGCTCAGGATCAAAACTGCAAGAAGAAGAAAAGTATTTGCAATCAAGAGAAGAAGCCTCCACAAGCTGTCATCAATCTAAATCAGACAGGGGGAGCTCTCTTCAACATCATCATCATCAAGATCTTCAAGTGTCTTCTTAGAAAGAGAAGAACAACATATCTTTTGTTTTCTTTTATTCCTTCCCATCTTGTAAAGGGTTATAACTCCCTTCAAAAGTTAACTCCCGGTGACAGGGCACCTTAGCAAAAACCTGCATATTGGTTTTAAGCACCTGATCAAAAGCTCTATGGTGTGTGGACACCTTATCAAGATCATCTTGGTGTGAGGGCACCTGATCAACAACCTCCTAGTGGATTCCTACCAGTGGGTAGAAGAGTAGATGTACCCAGGTTTTGGGGAACTACTATATATCTTGTGTCATCTAGATGCTTGCTTGTTTGCTTTGTTTTATTTCTTTATTTCTTGCTGTGATTACTTATGCACTCTTACTGTTTGTTGTTATTACTCACTCAGCACACTCATATATTTATATATAACATTATTTTAAAGTAAAACTTAAACAAGATCTTTTAAAATATATAAGAACTAAAACACTCCTTTCATTCTCGATTCCAGAGAGGAAGTTCCTCGGCCATCTCGCTTCACCATGAAATGTTTTAGATTTATGGAAAATGTTTCCTTTCGTCGAGCTTTTCATTCTCTTTATTTGCATTTATAAATGAATGTCTCAAACTCTGGAGGACGAGAAAGACGTAAGAAGAACAGGGCGAGGTACAACTCCCTTAGTTGTTTAGAAATAATAGTTAAAAGTTGGACGGAATTTGTTAAAGGGACATATTTCCTAAAACATATAAAGTGTAAGGACCTATTTCATAAAGCAAGCAAAGTTAATGGACTGATTTATGAGTTCAGTCTTTAGTATGCTATAGATAAAGCTTCTTAGTTCACCATGTAGGAGGCTAGGGTTTAGCTAATGATATTCTGCGGTAGACCATCGAGTTTGAATGACTACTTATAGTATCTCCAGCATAGAGCCGAACCCTAAGTTGACACGAAACTCATTAAGGCCTACCGAGTCGATTCGACACGCGCAGACATATTATTTAAAATACTTAATAATCTCCTCCTATGTCCGCGGTAACCCGACGACGGTTAGGGTGGATTGTGTAAATTCAACCAGACGTGAAATGTACACAACCGTGTCCAGCACCAGCAAAAACTGATTAGACTTAAAGAAAATTGTATGCACACATAAGAATAAATAATAATAAATCTCAACTGCGCTACATAACATTCTAGAGTACGATCATAACATAAGTCAAATAAACATAGTGGCTAGAATCAACAAAAGATCATAAAAGTCCAAATAAACAGGCATATCAAAGAAAGAGCTAAACAATGCTCTAAGCAGACATAAAACAAAGAAAACAAATAACACTCTAACTATCGTCAGCCTCAGACGTCCAGCAAGTCATCCTGTTCAGGATCCCATCCTGCCAGTGCTCTTCTATCAACAATAACTCCTGTAATTTTCAATATAGAATGTCATTAGAAATGAATTCATACTTTGAAAATTTACATGTACCTAGTTCTACAAAAAGAACGCAGTAATTTGTAATTAAGCTAGAAGGAGACCTACTTAAAGTATTATAGGTTCAACCGCAGAATCCAATATCAGTTTCCAACGAAATGATTTATGGACTTCTGATCACCGCAACTATATTTGTGTTCCAATATTAAATGTCAGCGTTACTGTTCTTCTAAAGTTAAGTGGAAATCATCAAGTTTGGAATGAAGCCCATTAACAAAAGAAGAGTCGAACCGAGTCAAATTGTGTTATCAAGTTTGGAACACTCTCCTCCACGGTAAGAGAAGACGAATTCAGGTAAAAATATTAACATCAGATTTGGAATGAAATAACTTACCAGATTCGTACTCAGCAACCAAAATATTAATGGAGCACAACCTGCTTGCTTTAACAAGGAAATCGGGAAAATCAAAACATCAATGTAGACTGAGGTGATCAATATCGCCTTTAGTCTCATTTCCCCCACTGTTTTGATTAACTGGTCTTTGGGCATTCCTTTCGTTAATGGGTCAGCTAGATTATCTTTCGATCGCACATCGATCAAATAGATGATCCCTTATTCTTTCAGATAGTTTAGCAGAGCATGTCTTAGTCGTAGACGTCTCCTCTTAGTATTATAGAGAACATTCTTAACGACTTGAGTTGCTGCTTGGTTATCACAATACAAACTCAATGAGTTGACTTGTAACCTAGACAATGAGATATCTAGTATCAGATTCTTTATCCAGTCTGTCTCTTCACCAGTCGAAACTAAGGCAAACAACTCGGCTTCCATAGAAGACAATGTTATACATGTCCGTCTTTCGGATTTCCAAGTGATGTCAGCTCCACCTAGAGTGAATATGTATCCAATGGTAGACTTGTTGTTACTGACTTTTGAACACCACGGGGCATCAGAATATCCATCCACAGTAGGAGGGTAACCAGTGTAGCACAAGGCGTGATTTTTAGTACCTGACAGGTATCTCATCAGCCTGTCGAGAGCATCTCAATGCTTTTTGATCGGAAGACTGGTAAAGCGACTCAGCATGCTAACGGAGAAGGCAATGTCTGGTCGAGTACAAGTAGCGTACATGAGAATACCAGTTATTTTGGAATATTTTACTTGATCAATGCTAGTCCCAAATTTGGGCTCAATTTGACATTATGATCGAAGGGTGTCTCTACATGCCTACAGTTTTTTATCCCTAGGTTGAAAGAAGTTGCTCAATATAATGAGCCTGAGTAAGAGTAACCCTACTCTTATCAACTTTAACTTTCATACCTAAAAGGGTATCGATGGGACCAAGGTCTTTCATGTCAAATTCTTTTGCGAGTGTGGATTTGATATCCTTTACTACAATAAGATCTGAACCCAGAATCAACATGTCATCCACATATAGACATATGGTGACTATTTTGTTTGACATGGAGCAGTGGTAAAGACATTTGTCAGAAAGCCTGGACTGAAAGCCAAAACTCTTCACTACTTGGTCAAAATTCATGTGCCACATCTTAGGAGTTTGTTTAAGCCCGTAGATGGATTTGTCAAGTTTGCACACTTTATCTTTTAGATATGGATGAACATATCCTTCAGGTTGTGCCATATAGATCTCTTCATCAAGCTCTACATTCAAAAAAACTGTTTTCACATCAATCTGATGAACTATAAAGTTCACGATTGAGGCCAGGGCGAGAAGAATCATAATAGTGGATATGTGACACACAGGTGAATAGACGTCAAAGTAATCAATTCCCCATGTTGCTTATAGCCTTTAGCGACTAGACGTGCTTTATATCTCGTTATAGACCCATCACTGTGAAATTTCTTCTTTAACACCCACTTGCATCCAAGAACTTTGGCTCCTTTAGGGAGGTCCACTTGATGTCAGGTGTTATTTTGTAGCAGCGAGTCCATTTCATCATCTATGGCTTCTTCCCACATTAACGAATCTCTAGATCGCATTGCTTTCTGGTAGGAGAATGAATCATTCTCTAAGTGATAGGTGACAAAATTTTCACCAAAATTCTTATGGACTCTATCTCTTGTAGATACTCTAACTGGGATAAGGCTATCCTCTACAGGTTGGGAAGCATTGTCAGGGGGGCAGGCTTGTCATATTCCAAAATTTGTGATCCATGTGACTGAAATCGTGCATTCTTATTCGCTCGTTTAGCATCCAGATGGGTGCAATTAATTACCAGTGCGTCCCTGAGAAAAGCTATAAAAAGTCTTTGATCTCATGCCTTTATTTGAAGGGACGGAGAAAAAAGAAGACAGTGCTCTGAGGTTTTCCGGCGAGAACTTGACTCTCCGTCCATCCTCCTTCTGCTTAACATCGGCTCCACTTGTGACGGATCTGCTCCAGAAACTGCTCTCGCGAGCACTGCTGAAGGCTTAGTTTTTTCCATAAGTTACTTGTAAAAGGGAGCATTGACTTGTCACACTCCTAAAATCTCAAACTCATGTAACTGACTACAACTAGTGGATTTTGTTAGAATTTGGTCTGACCCAATGATTTTTTTCTTTCCGAGTTTTCCACGTAAAACGTTTCGTTGTTCTCATGTTGGTTCTCACTTTGACTGTTTGCGCGCTTGACCCACTCTCGAGCTAGGACGATTTGATTCCTCCGATCCGTGGGAGCGCAAAGCGACCCGCAACAGGTACATTAACCAAATTATTACACAAACGAGATTTTTTAAAATATTTTATCTAATAGTTAGCACATAAGAAAACACCCCGCAGTTATAGGTGCTCTCTCCCCTAGACACTGCAAAAATTGAACCCCGCATATGCCCGTTTCGCCCCCTAAGATAAAATAGGGGGCCACAAACACAAACCAAGTTGTACCAATCAGGCTCAAGACCTCCAACAAAATCTATCATAAGAAACCTAAATAGTAATTCTTTGAAAAAAAGGGGCCCACATGCATAATGATACTTATAGCATCATAATACATTAATTAAAAATGTTTGTTAATAGTATAATGTATGCTACATTGAAAGCATACCTTTCAAGGATGAATAATTGCTTGCATTAAATAGGAATATGATTAAGCTCAATTAATTTTATAATTAAAACTTGTCAATATTAATGACTACTCATCATTTATAAAATCATTTACTGTCTTTTACATTAATGGAATGGATATTTTGGGAATAATTTCTTGCAAAATATATAGTTTAAAAACCCTAAATAACCATATATTTTCTTAATTGAATAATAAATGACATGCTATCCATAAATGAATAATAAATGACATGTATGGATCAGATTTTCCCAAATTTCTCACTGCCTATTATTTTAATTAATTAATTAATTATTATTTTCCCAAATGACATGTATGGATCAGATTTTCCCAAATTTTCCCAAATATCCCAAATATAGGATAAAAACCAGTCCATAATTTAATATTTTTTTATTGAATTAATTATTATTATTAAATGAATTAAAAAATATCTGCAGTTTTGAGCACCATTATGCAAGAATTAGCAAGATTACTATTCTAAATGTAAATAATTTTTTTCTTTTATTTTGTACCCCTGTAATTTTCAAACTGATATTTAAAACCACAAAAATTTCAACTTTTTAATTAATTGAAAATAAATTTTATTTTAAAAATAAAATAGAATATAACTTCAAGTTATTTTAATTTTATATATCATTTTTAGCTCCTTAAATAACTTAAATTTATAAAATTTATAAAATCGGTTGAACCCTAAGTCATCATGAAAAGAATTAAATTTTAAGTTATTTTATAGGAATAGAAATATAAATTTAGAGTAATATAACTTAGATTAAAAAAATTTAACACATTGTACTTAAATTTTATAAAGGCGGCTTAGGCTCAGTTCTCCCGTTTGGCGTGACTTTTTGCACCATTGAGTTTGGAGAAAAACTCAACCGTCATAGAATGCATGTAAATTTCAGAAAGTAGCAACCCAGCCAAACTCCCAACCTGACAATGTCTTCCGCCCAGATCGACCCGTCGGAGACAAGCTCCCCATGGTTGTGCCAAGCTCATTCCTTTGGCATTAGTACGTCGGGGCAACGGGAATCCTCTTTCGAGATTACGACCAAGAATGGTTTCTGGGGCATATCGCTCCCCGGAATCCAATGTCGTTGCAGAGGTCTCAACATGGTGTGTGGTAGTGTTTGTACAACACACCATGCGGCGGCGCACTTCGCACCCAACAATTGATGTGCACCATTAACCGTCACGCGGTGGCATTCGCACCCGCGCATCCTTTGAGTTGTTGAAGGTCATTGGAATGACTTATCATATAGTACAATCTCAGCTCAAACGTGGGGGTACCCCTTATTGTGATCTTCCGCCTCAATGGTGGGGGGAGGAGACGAATCTACTGTGACTTGGGGCAGAATCTCAGTGGATTCTGACTTAGAGACGTTCGGTCATAATCCTGCGCACGGTAGCTTCGCGCCACTGACTTTTCAACCAAGCGCGATGACCATTGTGTGTATCAGCAGTTCCTCTCGTACTAGGTTGAATTACTATCGCGACACAATCATTAGTAGGGTAAAACTAACTTGTCTCACGACGGTCTAAACCCAGCTCACGTTCCCTATTGGTGGGTGAACAATCCAACATTTGGTGAATTCTGCTTCACAATGATAGGAAAAGCCGACATTGAAGGATCAAAAAACAACGTTGCTATGAACGTCCTTTGAGGTCCTGTAATTGTGTAAAGTCTCATGGGAGGCCCGACAATTAAAAGACGGTCATTTTTAGGGGTTTCAGAAAAGGATGGATAGTTGCTGGCCTGCCAGGAGCACAAGGAGTGTCATACAAGAAGTTTCTCTCTGAGACAAGCATGGTTATCAGGATCGCGATCCGGATTGTAGGATCTTACGATCCTACGGTCCTACACTCCATATTTTGTAAATTGATCCGGATCTTACCAAGGATCTAAATCGGCACCTCTACGACTGGGATCACGATCCGAATCTTAGGATCATTAGGAATGCGATCCCGACCCGATTCTACTGGTCCAGCCAAAGGGAACTAGAAACATGTCCAACCCTATCCCGCCCCATTCAACCTGTCCAACACCCATGCCCCGTCACTTAACCCTATCCCAATCCTGACCCCCATAACCCATAGTAGAATCATATCTTGCAAGCCAGACAACATCTTCCTTCCTTACCTAGTTCCAATTCAGACAACATCTTCTTTTTCCTTCCTTACCTAGTTCCATTTCAGGTGGTTTCTATGTCTTCTCTTCCATTCCGACGTATGGGCAATCCAGTGGTCAACAATCCAGTAGTTTCCTGCTTCCAAGCCGGCGTTTTCTCTTCATTTCTAACCTACGAGCAATCCAGCGGCTAGAAATCCATCATACGGGCAACCCAGGCTTCCAGCGTACGAGCAATCCAACAATCCAAGTCCGTCTTCCTGCTTCTAGGCTTCCAACAATTCATCGGTCCAGGTTTATTTTTATTGTTAGTAGTCATTGAGTGTCCAACCTGAAACTAAAAGTGAAGTTAAAACGATATAATCTATTTGATTTAGTCATTCAATTAGTTTTTAATATAATTATTCGCATACTGCTCAATTTAATGATTCTTTTGTTAATCGAGCATGTAATTGAATGATTTAATGTTCAAATTTATATTTTTAGTCTTAATTTATGAAACGACCTCACCTAGGATCTCGATCCCGACAACATTGGAGACAATTTTGCCTGAGAATTCAGAAAAATGAAAGTGGCTGATTTTCTTGATAGAAGTTTCCTTCCAATAGCATTAGGACATCTGGCATGCCGCGGTTTTCTGCTATAGTTTTGGCCTCATCTTCATCCTCGCCGGCGCAAGACTCGTCTTCAATCAGGAAACTACCCAATTGTTTATCAAATTATCCAATAATCCTTCCAGTTTGTCAGATATCGTGTCAACTTGAGCAAGAACTTTGTTCCCAGCGCCGAAGGAATTGACTTCGTCTCTGATAACCATCCAGCTAGTTCCACGATTCCTTCCCAATTCCATCTCCTTCATCTGTTTTTTCAAAGCTCTTGCCTGCTCCCAATTCCCAGCTGCAGCATATATATTTGATAAAAGTATGTAGTTTCCACTGTTCATGGGTTCAATCTCATTTAGCTTTTCTCCAATAAAGCTTGCCAATTGTATATCAGAAGAAAGTTTGCAAGCACCCAAAAGAGCTCTCCATACGCTCGCATCAGGTTCCATAGGCATCGAACGAATCAAATTCAGTGCGGAATCGAGAAAACCCGCGCGTCCAAGGAGATCTACCATGCACCCATAATGAGCGATCTCAGGTCTTATACCGTATTCTTCGATCATCGAACCAAACAGATCCTTCCCCGCCTCCGCCAAACCCGAATGACTGCACGAAGTGAGAATGGACACAAAAGTCACGCCGGTGGGCTTTTCGCCGGATTCTAGCATTCGATGGAAGACCTCGAGCGCATCTTCGCCACGCCCATGCATTCCGTATGCGGCGATCATCGCATTCCAAGAAATAGCATCTTTTCTCATTCGATTCCCGAATATTTTCGCAGCATCCTTCAGACTACCGCATTTTGCATACATGGTTAGGAGAGCATTTCCCAAAGAGGTGCTATCAAAATCCAAATCCATCTCTCTTCTGATGGTGAATGCATGCAAAATCCTTCCTTTTTGCAGATTCCCCATCATTGCACAGCACAGAAGGGCGATAATAATTGTCGTTGAGTCGGGATTCGCTTCTGAATGCATTTCACGAAAGAGAGAGAGAGCTCTGCAAGGCTTTCCGATCCGAAAATAGCTCGCAATCATCGAATTCCAAGATACTACATCCCTCTTAGAGTGGGTACGAAATAAATACACCGCAACTTGCTCGAATTCACAGCTCATGTACATGCTGCAGAGTGCGGTGCACAATGCTGGGTTTACATCAAGCTCATGCCGTACAATGTAACCGTGGATCGACTTCCCTGCATTAATCGAAGATTCTCCACATCCCGAAAGAAGAGCAACCATCGTGTAAGAATTGGGCTTTTCGTCGCACTGCCGCATTCTCTCGAACAGTTCCCGAGCCCGATATTCGTATCCGTGATTGATCAACATCTTGATTAATGTATTCCAAGAAACTAATAGCGGTCCCTTCATCTTGTTAAAGCATCTGCAAGCGCATGATATCGAGTTGGATTCAACATACATGCTGAGAAGCGCGCTTTCCACTGCGAGATCCTTGCAAAATCCAGTTTTTATAACATAAGAATGGAGCTCTTTCCCCGTTCGGAGATTGCTAGACTGACCGCAGACGGAAAGAATAGTGGCAAGGGTGACGGAATTTACTTTAGCATTCTTTTTCCGCATCATCTTGAATAAATCGAGCGCTTTACCGAAAACTCGACAGTTCCTATACGAAGCAAGCATTGCATTCCATGAGGCGAGGTCTAAAGAATGCATCTTTTGAAAAACTTCATGGGATGAGTCAATATCTCCACACTTTCCATACATAACAATCAATGCATTTGCCACAAAACTGTCATAATGAAATCCATGCTTGGTGGCTAACTGATGAACCTGCCTTCCAAATTCTAAGAATCGGTGATCTGCGCACGACTCCAAGATGGCCAAAAATGCGACCGAATCCGGTGAAGAGATTTCTGTGATCATATCTACGAAGAGGATCATAATTTCATCAAAATCTCCGGAATAAACATGCGCATATAAAATGACATTCCATGTCACTTTGTTTCTAAACTCCATTAAATCGAACACTAATCGCGACGCCCTTACATCAAATGTAGAGTAAAAGTCAACCAAAGCGGTTCCGACATGAACTTCTGAATCAAAAAACCCATTTTTTAAGCAATAGCAATGAATCTCCCGGCCGAATTTGAGCTCCTTCAGCTCCCTGCAGGAAGAAAGGAGGCTTACCAAAGTAATGGCGTTGGGCAACAAACCGCCGCCTCTCATCCTACGAAACAGGGATAACGAATCCATGCTCCTTAAATTTTCCACAAAACCGCACATCATTGTATTCCAAGACACCAAATCTCTATCACGCATTTCGTCGAACAGCTCGAGTGCGACATCCGAAAACCCAATTTTGCAGTAGAAATCAATGAGCGCGGTCATCACCTTCGTGTCGCCAACCAGACCGGATTTGACGACGGAGGAATGGATTTTCCTACCAAATTCGAAGTTTCGAAGCCTCGCGCAGGCCTTGAGGATTACCGGGAGCTGGTCGCGGCGAGGGGAAACGCCGGAGGACTCCAATTCTGAGTAGGATTTGAGGATAGCTCCATCATTCTTGAGCTTGATGTGGTGCTTGAAGACCGAATCCCAATCTCTTGGGTTGTCTTTGTTTCCAGATTTGGAGGAAAGAGACGGATTGTGGAAATTTAGAAGCATGGAGATCTCCAGTTGGAGAACTTTCAGAAGCTTTCGAGCGTCAAGCTTCCGCCTGCGAGTTTAACGGCCGCCGAATTGCTCGGAGTCATCCTAATTGAATATTTTTTTAACGGCACACTCCGGCGGTGATAAAAGTTTCCGGTGATGGTAAAAATACTAGCTGGGGAACTTAAGTTAGGTTGTTGCCCGTGCAAACAATAAAATCAAGCGACGCGCGGCTCATTGCTCGGGGGGTTTGCGAGCAGTGGAAATGCCGTCGCGTCGGGGCAATGCCGTGGTACTGTCACTGCAGGGGGGGGGGGGGGGGGCAATGTTTTGGTTTGTACGTGATTTATTCACCGTCGGATGTCTTTGGATAGATATCGTCGAGACGATCAATATCCACCGTCAGTGTATAACCCGTAATTCGTCGAGACCAGGGTGAGTAGAGAAGGTGATCGTGGCATGCAAATTGATCGATCGGAAGCAACCGAGGTTGTGAGATAAGGCCCGGGGGAAGAGGAAGTGGACCCTAGGTCCACTTCCCCGCTTGGGCGAGTGGACCTAGCGACCCACTCGCCCATGGCAGGGGCGAGTGGACCCATGGTCCACTCGCACAGCCCCAGGCGAGTGGACCCATGGTCCACTCGCTCAGCCCCCAGGCGAGTGGACCCATGGTCCACTCACACAGGGGAGTGGCCAGTGGACCATGGTCCACTCGCTCGGGGTAAGGGGCGCATTCGCCTCGGGCATTCGGGCAAGACTCGCCCCTATGGGGAGTGGACCGAGTGGTCCACTCGCCCAGCCCAGGAAGTGGACCACTCGGTTCACTCCCCCAGCCCCCAGCAGGGGGGTGGACGTCTTGAGTCCCACTCCCCCCTCCCCCTATGGGGAGTGGACCGAGTGGTCCACTCGCCCAGCCCAGACAGTGGACCACTTGGTTCACTCCCCCAACCCCAGCAAGGGAGGGGGGGGGGGGGGGGGGGGGGGGGGAGTGGACCAAGTGGTCCACTTGCCCAGCCCAGGCAGTGGACCACTCGGTTCACTCCCCCAACCCCCAGCAGGGGGGAGGAGAGTGAACGTCTTGAGTCCCACTCGCACCCCCCTATCTCGGTCATGACCGTTGGTTCGGATTCAGAGTTGAGCTGCGGATAGTGGAATTTTGTTATCCGCAACCCAAATTTGGGAAATCTATAATTAGACCCCCATGGGCACCTTGGGAGGGACACCTCTTCTTCTTCTCTCCCTCGCGTGTTACTGGTGAGCAAGCACTCCTGCCCTCTGTCCATCTAGTCGACAGTCATGTGTTCCTTAGTGCTCTCCAGGGTGCCCAAACTCAGCATTGACTTGGGAGGAGAAACTCTCTTAATCTTTCGGGTTTGTAGTGAGACCTCCTCGTTGCAGCTCAAGGGGTCTATTTTGGGTCTTCGGGTCTTGTAGGGTGCAATGTCTTTCGACTCTCAGTGACCGGTCACGCGTCCTAGCTCAGGTGAAGTAAGGGTCAGCTGTATTCCCATTGCGAACGTCGATGCCAGTTCCCTGGTTTCAACAGTCGGATTTTAGTGATTTATTCACCGTGCTACAATCTGACGGACAGATCGAAAATTACGGAATTAATTTGAATTTAATTAATGAAGGCCTATAATTTTTAATTAAAAAAAGTACACAAGTCGTTTACTGAATCTCCGGTAGATACCACAATTCCGCTCTAACTTGTATAGATATAAATATAGTGTTAGATAATTACTTAATTTGTACTAATACATTGTATTTTAATTAGCCAATATCAATACGATGGAAATATTTTATTAACGTAGTAAATTAATCTATCAGATAATATGAAAATATTAATTATATATATATAAGATAAATAAAACTCAAATTCTAATTTCTATATCTACATTAATGCGCATGAAATATTCCTATTCTTTTCTCTAGTTTACTTATACATTAATACATTTATTAAACTTGTTTTTGTCATTTTTTTTAGTTTTAATAATCTTAAATCCATCAACTTCTCTGTAATCGTCTTTATTTTTGATCTAGTAAAAAATAGACTGCTGATGTCTGTGAACGTGACTCATCTTGAGGTGAATCACATAAATCTGTGTCTTCTGTATTTGATTTTATGTTTATTTGATCGTTCTGTCAGTATAGGTATATCATGTGATTGACCTACACTCATGATCTTAAGCTTTTGTGTTAAATATATATGAGTTCGATCATTTATATATCTCGTCAATTTTGTTTCCCTCTTACTCGCAACTCCCCAACATCTTTTTCGCTTCCCTGTGTTCTCTCCGCGCACGTACACAATTGTAACTCCAATTATCGCAGACGAAAATAATCAAACCACAATATCAACATGTAAGCCAAAATTTAGTCCACCATTTAGTACTTCTCCAAGAAACTTTGTAAAGAAATATTTTTAATTGACGATTCTCACTTCGTTCCTCAAATCATTATCTCTATCAACAATGTTGTTGCTCTCAAAGTAGCGTAACATATATGATTAAGCCAAGATAGAGTGTTCACTTAGCACGGTGGTGGCGGCCGTGAACACGGTGGTTATGAACAGTCGTTCGTGAAAATGCGACCTCACTAAGGAACTTCATCCACTTTTATGTTCAAAATTAGTGTTTTTTTTCTTGGCGGTGGCGGCCCGCGGCCGTGAACACTGGCTGTTATGAACCGTCATTCGTGAGCGTCCGACCTCAGTACGGAACTTTATCCACTTTTATGTTCAAAATTAATATTTTTTCTTGGCAATCATGACTGTTATCATGTCAAACACATATTTTATGACGGTGGTATTTATTCTAAATTCACCAGAGCAAAAACTCCTCGCAAAAATGACCCAAAGTGATATTTAGTGGTGTGATTGGGTCTTTGACAACTCTTAGGGCCTATAAATTTGGGTGGGTGGTTGTGGCCGGATGGAGCCGTTACGGTTCATGAAACATCAAGATTAAGGCTCCGTTTGGGACATTGTTGGCGGTCGTGAACACGGTGGTTAGGAACCGTCCGTCGTTCATCATCGCCCGAGCTCACCTAAGGAATTTCATTAACTTTTATGTTCAAAACTATTTTTTTTCTCGGTGGTAGTGGTAACCTTTGTCATGCCAAACATACATTCAACGACGGTAGTGTTTTTGGCCAAACTCACCGGAGCAAAAACGCCGCGCCAAACAGAGTCAAACACAAAGGGAGATTCAATGGTAAAGGTCCAATTTTTTTTTCATGTAACCAAAATCTTGGCAAACATTACATATTTACAGATAGAACCACTTTGCAGTTTTCTTCTTTTACATTTAACCCCATCACTGAAGTCAAACAAAGCAAATTTGAACAATTACTGAACCAAACTGAAGAGAGAGAGAGAGAGAGAGAGAGAGAGAGAGAGAGAGAGAGAGAGAGGGGAGAAGAGTAAAGAATAGCATGGTCCAAAGAGAGGAACCACAGATGAACCGGATCAATGGGGCGGAAAAAGTTGCTTCTTCGATTTCTTTCTCTTCTATTAGGGATTTATGTATCCCCATTTTTCATTTGCAGCGATCCATCTTTTAGCAGCTTCATGCTGAGATTAGTGAATCGCTCGCGGGAATACTGCCTCGATGCCTTCCTCCAATCCGTGCCGGCTTTCATCATCGCTGCAAATTCATCGTAGCTAATCTTTCCATCCTGCGGCAGAGAAGACTAAATGCCATGAAGATATTCTAGATGAGTTAAATCGGGGTTGAATCGTACTTCAATTGAGTCAGGTTTTGGTCAAATTGTTAGCCAGTATTGGAATTAAATAGAATTTCGGATAATCACCCTCGAAAAGAAGGGGGTTGGATGTTTGGTTCAGTGTTATTTAATCGCGCCAATATTGCTAAGATGTCTGTCTGATCCATCAAATATCATAATGATTCAATGCTTATATAAACTGAGAGACACATAGAGCTGCAAGAGAAAGAGCGTTGGGAAATCAGTGTTGTAGGAGACTGACTCCAAAACAGCGGTGACAGTGGGAGTAGAACTTTTCCCACGCGAACCTCCATCCCAAACAGAGCCTAAGTTTGCAACTGCGAATGACTTTATAAGACACCAGCGCCTATGACTAGATGACGATATCTTATCCATATGATCGATATCTCAATGTTTCTATTTAGAACACTAATAGTCGTGTCTCCACCTGCTCTCTCTCTCCCTAAACCCTAAACCATAAAACCCTAAACCCTAAACTCTAAACCACATCACAGATCCCAAACTAACAAGCTAGCCTAGCTCCAATGGAGAGTGGATTATAGTCTAAAGTTGGAAGTATGAAGGGTGTCATAAGAAAAATATGAAAGAAGATGACAAACCTTGTCAGTATCCACATCACTGATAATGGCATTAATGACCTCCTCATGGTTTGGGCCCAAGTCATCTTCCAATGAAGCACTGAGCTCTTCAATCTCAATGTATCCGCTCTTGTCCTGATCGAAGAAAGCAAAGGCTTTGTGAAGATGATCGTCGTTCCCTAACTTCCTCAAGTGAATCGAAAGGGCCACAAATTCCGAACACTCAAGAGTTCCGTCTCCATCTACATCAGCCTGCCATTCCAATGTCGATTCAGTTATGTATTATCCTTCATAGTTTGCATGTCAAAATGAAGATATCTATTCTTTTCATAACAGAACAAGAAAATACATTTTATTGCTTTCGAAATTTTCAATCTGTATAGTGATAAATAGAATTGGAGACACTTACGGCGTCCATTAATATCTTGACATCTTGATCTGGAACCTGCTGGCCATGCTTATGAAGTCCATGTTTGAGCTCTTCGAGGGTGATTCTCCCCTTATTGTTTATGTCCATAGCCTTGAACATCTCCTTTATGCCCGCGACTTCCTCCGTAGTCATATGCTCGGCGATAACCTGCAAATTAGTCCCAAAACAGTACGTAGTTTCAAGCACGGTATCTCCTGAGAATAAAAAGAAAAAGCAAAAGCACGATGACACGTGCGAAGAATCATACCCGGAGAGCTCTCTTTTTGAACTTGTTCATAACAGAGAATTGTTGGAGTCTTGCTCGCACATTCTCGCCCAAATTTACATTTGGCGCCTTCTTAGCATTCTGCAGCCAAGGATGGTCTGCACGAGAAAACACTACGTTAGAATGCCTAAAGCATGCTCCAAAATCATGTAAATAGTTGCGCAACCTTCATAAATGCATCAATTCATGTACAAAATGCATGGAAAAACACTCTGGGAACATTTAATGGAGAGCATGAACTACAAGGAGCAGCTTACCAAGCACTCCTTGAGCAGATAGACGCTGCTTTGGATCAGGATTAAGCATTTTCTTCACTAGATCTTTGGCACTATCAGAGACCTTAGGCCATGGATCTCTTTTAAAATCTACGACAGAGCGAATAATGGCTTGAGCAACTCCTTGTTCAGTTTCTGCATGAATATAAAACTTTAATGTTCAGATCATATGCTGGTTATTACACACATCAATCCTTATAACTGAGATCTTTTGAAGTAAACTGGAGCAGCAGAAATTCGTAGAAGAAGACTACCTGCCCAAAATGGCGGAACACCACATAGAAGGATGTATAATATAACTCCAGCACTCCAGACATCAACTTCTTGTCCATAATTGCGCTTCAGAACCTCGGGGGCCATGTAATAAGGACTCCCGACGATCTCAGTGAAGCGTTCACCTGTTCACGAAACACAATCAGTAAGTTTGGTTGGGAGAAAAGTTGGCAAAAAGAGAGTATCTGCATGATATTTTTTATTTTTTGAAGTAGATTCAGCTCTATATTTAGCTTCCTTCGTAACTCTGGCGAAAAACTGACAAGTATTCAAGGGATTTACTTTGAGGAGATTTCAAGCATAACAAATCAAACGGCTAGAAATTCATGATTGCAGAGCAAAAGAGCAAATTAAATAAACTAATTCCTACATACCTGGAGTGAAAAATACAGAAAGGCCAAAATCAATTGCCTTGAGAGCAGCGGTTTCCTTTTTATTTGCAAACAAAAAGTTCTCAGGCTTGAGATCCCTGTGCATCACCCCATGCTTATGGCACACCTGAAACAAGTAGAACAAGATGAATACAAACAGACAAAACTTTGGAGCCAAAAAAAAAAAGTAAGAATATATACTGATGAAATTGTCTTGTACTCTTGCAAATAAAATATAACTCTTAATTTCTCTTTATGAAAATAATTTTCTCTTCATGAATGTATAAGGATCGAATGTCGTGGGCTCTGTTTGTTTGGGCATTTTTGCTCCGTCTCTATTGGGGAGAAAACGGCTACGCTAAAAAAATTTGTTTGGTAACCCTCCAATTCCCACAACCACAGCTTAAAAACATCATTTTTGATCTTTTTTGAGAACATAGCCACCCTCCTACATTTCCCATCGATCTATTGTAAACGCTCTCATTACCACCTCTCCAATTCTCACCGCTGAAACAAATAGACCTCTAGTCTTTTGATGTTGTAAGCTTGGTTAATCACTAAGGCTCCGTTTGGCACGGCGGTGGCGGTTATGAACCGTAGTTCGTGAACACTTGACCCCACCTCAGGAGATTCATCAACTTTTATGTTTAAAACTAGTTTTCTTTTCTTGGTTTTGGGCATAACCATTGTCATGTCAAACATATGTTCTATGACGGTGTCGTTTTTGTCCAAACTCACCGGAGCAAAAGCGCCGCGCCAAACCGGAATCAGGAACCTATCCATTTCAAGGTCCGGATTAATTTCTGGGTGATTCAACGGGTTCACTAATTTCATCCTATTTTATTTTTCTTTTAATAAAAAATTCTACACCATTAGATCAAGTCAGAATGCATCCACACTATGAAATGAACCTCCATTTGAGGTCCCAAATGAAGAGAATCACGGTCCGCCAAACGGAGCCTATCGTTCATGAATGCCCGACCTCATCTAAGGAACTTCATCCACTTTTATGTTCAAAGCTAGCTTTCGTTTTTTGGCGGCGGTCATAATATCAGAATCCTCTCCATTTGGAGTGAAATGGATAGTATCCATTTCACGGTCCAAATCTATTTCTGGTTGATCCGACGGGTTCACTAATCTCATCCTTTTATATTTTCCTTTTAATAAAAAAAAATTGCACCATTAGATCAAGTGAGAATGCATCCACACCATGAAATGGACCTCCATTTAAGACCCCAAATGGAGGAGAGATACTTAAGTGCGTGTAACACACGATGATAAAAAAAGATCACCATGCGGAAGCAAATAGAGTAGTATGATCGTGATTTCAATGACGGAGATCATCTGTGTAAATATACATCCGTATTTTTTTACTATGATCATATTAAATACCGATCGTATTTTAGATCAATCAACAACAACAACAACAACAGAACCCATATAGTCCCCAATCATTGGGGGTATGGGCGGGGGAAGATCGGAAACAGACCTAACCTTTGGCACTATGCACAAAGTGGCTTCTCTCAGAGGAGAAAGACCTAACCTTTGACAATAAATGCACAAAGTGGCTGCTCACAGAGTACCACTGAAATAGTGGCCCCCTATACAGTTACGTTTGCTGCGGAATCATGCCCTCAAATCAAAGCCAAAGACATCAGAGAGGGCAGACCCAAGAATCCATTTTGATTTATGTGCACATACCCATGCTTCCTTCATTCAGCATCCATAGTATTTTAGATCAATCATTCGCGAAAAATCGTGCTAGTGGAAATAGATAGCAGGATTGGAGATTCCGCACCGTGATCTTAGGTCCAAATGGAGAGGATCCTGATCCGGCGGTCATAACCGTTGTCACGCCAAATATACATTCTATGAGGGTGGTGTTTTTGTTCAAAGTTCAAAGTCACCGGAGCAAAAAAAAGCCGCGACAAACAAAGCCTTGGATACCAATGATAGAACTATGAACTCACCTGCACAACTTCAACGATGGTCTTAGTGACGGCGGCGGCGGCTCTCTCGGTGTAATGTCCCCTGGCGACAATCCTGTCGAAGAGTTCGCCTCCCTCGCAGAGCTCCATGACGAGATGAACGGCGTGATCGTCCTCATAAGTATCCTTGAGGCAGACAACATTGAGATGAGGCGGCATATGCCTCATGATCTCCACCTCCCGCCGGACGTCCTCGATATCAATGGCCGTCCTCAGCTTCTGCTTCGAGATAGACTTGCAGGCGAACTTCTCCCCCGTCTCCTTATCGGTGCAGAGATGAGTTATGCCGAACTCCCCTCTTCCCAGCTCTTCGCCGAGCACGTAGCGGCTGCCGATGTCCCTGCCGGTGGGCTCCTTCAGAACGACGAGCTTAGGGAGGTCGCAGTTCGGCGTTCGGTTGTACTCGACGGAGAAGGGGTTCGGCTTCTTCCCCTTCTTCTCCCTCGTCTTGCTCTCCCTCTCCAGCGCTTCCACCGGCATCGCGCAGCAATTTCCCATTTCTGATCGGGATCGGCTGCTCTCTAGGGTTTTGAATCGACGCCGGTAATGGATTTAGTGGAAATCTGTGGAGGGAAGAAGGTGTTCGGTGGACGGAGAAGGGATTGGGGGTGGGCTTTAATGGCCGAATTGGGGGGAAGGGTTCGGAGAAGGAGATGGCGATGCAATAAGGGATAGCAGAACAGGTTTGAATCGGCCATTTGTGGTGGGAGGAGATGGTCAAAGCGTAATCCCCATTAATATTATTTCTCTCTCTTCCCCGCCCTTTCTCCCACTCCATTTCTTCTTGTTACAGACAAAAAACGAAGAAGAGGGAGGAAACAGCTTTCCAAAGTTTGATCTCTCTCTCTCTTCTCTTTATTTTTTATTTTTTATTTTTTATTTTTTATATAAGTTAATTCTGATCGGACCGCGGGTATGCCAGCTGTGACAAACCAGAGAAGATGAGCCGTCTGATTGAATTGGTCGCATGAGTGTACTGTGGATGTAGGACTTGGTTTCAGTGTTCAGTGGAAATGTTATTTGCACACGACAATTTATTAGAAGTAATGTTATAAGCACTTCAAAAATGGTTACTCGCACTCCTAAAAAAGGGCTCTATTTTCACATTGTAGCCCAAATTATTATTGGCAGTATATTTCTAATAATAATAATAATTAAATCATAATATTCTATATCATTTCACATTGTGTATATATAGATATTTGCTTATACTTTTTATTACTGTACAACCCCGTATTTGACATATGGACGAGATCGGATCGGCTAGAGGAAGTAGACGAATCTGATCAGAGTTCAAAGGGACGAATACCCAGCGAGAGAAATGCTCTCCCATCAGGAGGTACTCGCCCAGGGGAGACAGGTTCGGAGGCGAGCACCCTGTGGTAGCTAGAAGGACTCGCCAGGCAGTTAGGGAGAAAGAAGGCGAGCGCCCTGTCCCATTGGACACTCACCTGGCCCTCGATGACAAGAGTGAGTACTCTCACAAAGGGGAGCACTCGCCCCCAAAAGGTGACGTGTTCCCAAGGATGCCCTGGTCTGCCATTAGCGTCTCCAAACAGCGGGATTACGATGTGCGCAGATCAAGTGTGGTTGCGGATAGTAAAAACTAAAATGCAGAGGCCGCTATCCGCAGATCATTTTCAAAATCTATAAATAGACACCAAGGGCACCCTAAGAAGGAGGGGAAAAAAGGAAACTTTGGAGCATTCTCATTTTTCTAGCGCCCTCCTAGGTTTTTTGGGTGTCAAGCTCGGTCTTGGTTTGGGAGAGAGAGATTTTTGAATCTTCCGGGTTTGTGGTGTGAGCTCCTCGCTGTAGCTTCATGGGTCTGTTTTAGATTAGCTACCAAAGTAAGTGAGTTTCTGGATTTCGAGTGTCCGGTCTTGAGATTTTCGCTTAGAAGAAGTAAAAATGAGCTGCCCTCGAGTCTGAACTCCGTTGAGCCGAGCTTTCTAGTTTCAACAACTATAAAAACTTATCATTCCACATTATATATAAATTGTTTAAATTTGGCTTCTTCAAAATACATCATTCCACATTGTTATGTGCGACATCCTGCAAAAAAATATCAAATGATGTTATATGTTTAGTAATTGAACTAGATGTTCAATAATTTACAAAAATTATTATTACATAAGTATCAATTGGTAATGCAGCAATGCTTGTCTCCCGTAGTTTGCAAAAAGTAAGATAAAAAATCGTCCAGCAAATAAACAATAAAGTGAAAAAAATCAATACGCTCTATAACCAAATGCATAAAAATTAAATTAAATTATTTAATAAACCTTCAACACATACATAACAATCGAGATTTCATTTACCAGCAATGTCAGTACGATACCTCTTCCAACTTGTAAATAGTGGTGGTAGTGGACAATCACTATGCATAACCGTGATATTGTCGTGACTGTGATATTGTCGCGGACACATGGGAGGCCTTCTTGCACTGTTACTCGTATTTATAGTAATTTTAGCATCTCAGTGTTGAAGCTGCATTGTATGAAACTAACAAAGGTAATAAAGAATGAAATTATTTTTACCCAAAGATTTTTTTACTTTTTGGATTGATCTATTGATAACAAAAATATATGTGGACAATAATTATGATTTTCTTTAGAGTTGCGTGTTGGATATAACGCGGAAACTATCCCCTGGGCGCAACCAAATTTAACACAGGGTAACAAGCGCATGAAATCTGAGCAAGAAACGTAGCATAAATAGATCATATAACTGCAAAAACAACATGAAGAAATGTACAGACGTCTGTTACAGAATACACCGCGGAGAGCCGGACTCGCTCGATCCGCGGGAGAGATAATAATCTGGACTACAATCCACTAGCACAGCGGACACACAAGGTTCACCGAGAACCTTCAACGTCGACGTCCGACGTTCAACCGCACCACCACCGGAGAAGCACCATCGAGGCCAACTGCACCCACACACGCCATCGACACCAAGCCGCACCACCGGAGAGAAACACCATCAAGGCCACTGCACTCCCGCATGCCTTCGCCGCCACGCCCGCACCGCCGGAGAGAAACTCCGTCAAGGCCACTGCACCACCGCAAGCCTTCGCCGCCACGCCCGCACCGCCATTATATCCTCACTTCGCCGTCATCGCACGGTGTTGCACCAATGACAACCACCGGCGGAACCTCTACAGAGGTCTCCCACCCCTCGCGGCACCAAAAGCAAGACGACGGCGGCGGCGACGGCGACTCTTCCCTCCAACGCTAGCAAGGCGGCAACGTATCAGCCTCTCATGACTTCAGGCTACAACAGGCGGCTGTTTCTCTCTTCAACTCCATGTGAACAGGAGACCACCTTCTCAGCGGTTAACATCTAAAACCCAAACAGGCGGCCACCATTTTATCCCAGCGGACGGTTTCTATTCTTCCGGAGGCAAGCAATAACTCCAGGCGGTTATGAATTCACCCACTAAAGCCGTGGCTAGCATAATAGGCAAGAGAGAGAGCTCTCTGTCTCTCTCTCAAATTAATGTCATTATATATTTCTATATATTGGTGATCCGTGGCTCTCTCCATCTACCAATAGGTGGCAGCCACAATCCATTGCCTAAAATAAATATTTGTTTTGGATCCGGACCAAAATAGACAACAATCCACCACCTTGGTTCGGGATCCAAAAACCACCACCTGCACGAAGCAATCAACTACACTAAGCAACTCTGCACGTAGCACCTCCTCAGTTCGAGGCAACGACCGACCTGCTCCAGTCAACTCATCTCTGCTCTGGCTCAACCCGTGAATGTCGTCGCAACCTGATCGTAGAAACTGACTCGCAAACCCCGAGTCCCAGAAGGACGATCCTCTGCACCACCACGACAATCCACCATGTCGTCCTCAGAAATCATGGGTACACCACCACACATCATGGTCCCCATCAGCCGGTACAAACTGCCGCACTGCACAGCTCTCCTGAGCATGGTACTCCCTCACTCCACCTTCAGGACTCCTCCTCAGGCCACCCAATTGTAGTCACTGGAATCCAATCCGCCCAGTAATGTCAAACATCTAGCTGTCAGAGTTTCACAGACTCTCAGTGATGGTGAGGACCCCATCACTCTGCACCCTGACCCAGCTGTCACCCAGTTCACACCCTAGCCTCGAGGCCTTTTGCACGCTGCGAACTCACTCTCCTGCGTGACTGCACTGTCTGCAATGGTAAAATACTATACCCTCCTTCGGCCCGGATCGAGATCGTGCTCCACTCAATCCCTTGCCAAACTGCCTCACCTTACCCATCCGATGCTGCCAAGATGTGACCGCCCTCAGGAGTATGGCCCACTAACATCTGTCTGGATAGCACTGCGATTGTGACCTCCACCAGCTCCACTGTATCCTTCTCATACAAGAGCATCGTCACTAAGGCCGGGTAAAAAAAATGTGAGCGATGTAAGGAGTGAAAAATGGGTCTTCACATCCTCCTCCGTCTTTGTACCAACTGCCTCTAACTGACACAGAAAATAATTTGAACACGCGGATAATCACCTCCCTGTAACAAATCCGCGATTATCATGTCCATCTCATGTCAGTACCACCTGTCATAGGTCAAACCCGCCACTATCGCACTTCTTCAAGAAACACTGTCCAGATTTACATTCTTCCCTGTCATGGTTGTCCTACGATAGGACCAGAAGACCTGATTAATTCAAAGGTCATATTTGAAAAGATGGGGAGCGGACCTAGCGTCACCCACCGCAGTCAAGCCATTCCTCGAATGTCCAATCAGTCGCCTACAGAACCTAGCTCTGATACCACTTGTTGGGATATATCGCGGAAACTATCCCCTGGGCGCAACCAAATTTAATACAGGGTAACAAGCGCATGAAATCTGAGCAAGAAACACAGCATAAATAGATCATATATGTAACACCTCCCCTGTAATGACTATATAATATAGGTCCGGCCGGGACCCCACAGCATATAACCGCCACAGTTTCAGTATTAAAAGATGATATAACTACCAAACTCAAAACTCAGATAACACAGCGGAAACAGAACTAAGAAACACAGAGATTGTCCACAACTGCATAGGAGTAAACCGGTCTTAAGGCCTTACAAAACCAGTGTCCAAATCATCAAACATTCACCACAATCATGAAATCCCCAAAAGGGAAGAACTAGCTCTCCTAAGCTACATCGGCATGCAAGCCGGAAACAAGAAAAAACAAGTACATGAATGTAGGAAAGCAAAATAAACACTTCATGAGACTTTAGGCCGTTTTGGCCTGCGAGCTGGTTCCGGCCTGCGATCCTTGGCCTGCATCCAAATCACAAAGAGCGGCAAACGAGGGTCAGCTATGGCTGACCACAAATGGTGTAACAACACCCCTCCTCCCGGCCGTCCTAGCGGAACCCGGGGAACTACATCACCCTGCAAGTCAGCACTTCGTATGCACATGTATATAAAGAAAAGCAACATAAACAACAGGCATGAGTGTCACAACCATCATCCACATTTCAATGTTGAGCAAGTAATAAAAAGGGGATTACAAATGCAAGTATGAATGCAAACCCAGGTTTCACCCAAGACACCCTAATGCGTATGAATCGAACACATCATCATACATCATCCATCACATCACAACCACAGGGTACTCATCATTTCCCTCAAAGGGCATCGTAGCCCAAGGCCAAGAACTCATGTCGTGATCCCACCGCGCCTGGCCCACCATGCCATCGGGCTCATCCATCGGCTCACCTGTTCTTGCCTCCATCATCGCATCAAGCAGCAACGATGCTAGGCACTTGTGCCTGGACCCCACCCGCACATGGCTCACAGCGCCATCGGGCTTGTCCTCATTCTAAGGCGTTCTCAATCTCATACACTCTCATCAATTTCACTACAATCATCACAGAAGGGGGACTTGTCTTGCCGGGACACCCTCCACACATGACTTGCAATATCACGGGCGGGCCAGCCGACCACAAGGAAATTCCGCGCCTTCACAGTACAAACATGCATCACAAGCCATAACTCACGCACAATATTTCCCCGCCTACAACCAACATTCGTTCTCATACGAAAATACAAGGGCATCACAACGACGTTTTCGCCGTAATCAGATTTCTAGCCAAACCCCTAAAATGCGCGTCAATAAACATCACCGAATCGGACCAACGGTCACGAAATCGGCTTCACCCACAATGCCTAATCCACTAACGGAGCGGATTTCTAGTGCAAATCATGTCGGGGACGGACTCAATCAACCCGATGGTTCCTCTTGAACTAATGCGACCCGGATCCCTCTCACTCGACGGATCCGGTGCCAAAATGCAGAAAATAGAGAGGAAAAGGGATGTCATGCACGCATCCTAAAGATCGAGAGGAGAAATGTCGTTACCTTTTGAGATTTCCTCCTAGCCATGGGAACCTTGAAAAAGAATGGAGGAGAAGAAGCGCCTCGACGTCCCCTACGCGCTGCCGGTCTCGGATCGGCGAACGGAGCTCCGAAGCTCCAACAATGGCGGGATCTAAGCTCTCTTCCTCCTCCAAACCCCTTCTCTCCCTCAACCCTCAAAACCCACGATGGAAAGAAAATGAAGAGGGAAAACCCTCTCAGCCCTACTTAGGGTTCTCCCACGAGCCCCTCACAGCCGTCCGATCAAGATCTAAACCAAACGGACGCCCAGATTTCGCGGTTTACGGATCTGTTTCCGTTAGTTTGCGAACGCACGGTCGAACGAACGACCGTGCGTAAAAACGCACGAACAAATTCAGAACGTCATTTTCCCAGCCGAAGAGCACGCACGGGCGGATCAATTGTGCGTCAAGAAAAATGCACGATCGTGCGTTTAAGAAAAATCTGCCATTACGGCAGTTTTCAGCGAAGAAGATGTTGACGCCAGGAAAATCCTGACCTCAAGATTCGGACCGATGCAGCCCGAGGTTACTGATCCTGCGGTCCAGCTCCACGGCTCGGATAGCTAAAATAGGAGAGAGAAAATGACTACAAGCACACCCCAGGTGCTCCAGCAGGGAGGTCCCACCACGTACCCGGAAGTTTGGGAGAAACTTCCCCTCCGCAACCAAAAGCTGGGCGAGGTACTAGACGGGCATGGATTTGGCGAGTATCCAACTTGGGGGGACCTCGACCACTTCCAAAAGTCTCATTTCTAATACCCCTGGGGGGGCTATTTATAGAGAAATCCTAGGGGGGGGGGGGGGTCCAGGCGAGGATACTGCCTCTGCTCGCGAGTTACAAGAGCTACTCGCCCATACTCGCGAGATACTCGCTCATACTCGCCCCTTGCTCGCCATACTCGCCCCTTGCTCGCCATACTCGCCCCTTGCTCTCCATACTCGCCCCTTGCTCGCCATACTCGCCCCTTGCTCGCCATACTCGCCCCTTGCTCGCCATACTCGCCCCTTGCTCGCCATACTCGCCCCTTGCTCCTGCTGGCTGAGTTGCCTTATGTCTTGGACTGCCGGCTTCTGTGCTGACCTTTTGACCTTGACTTCAGCCTACGTGGCTTTGAATGGGCCTACCCTCGGAGAATGAGGGTTGTACAGAAGACCTAACGCGCGACGTTAACTCTCAGATCAGCAAAACATGGGTGTTACAACTCCACACCCCTTAAAAGAATTTTGTCCTCGAAATTTCAAAACTGAAATAGAAAACTGCGATGCATACCTGATGCAAAAAGTTCCGAGAAGTCCTCCCGCATCTCTTGCTCACGCTCCCAAGAGAATTCGTTTCGCCCGCAATTGTCCCATCGCACCTTTACAAGCCTGACTTCCTTGTTACGCAACTGCCGGACTTCCGATTCCTCCACGCAGATCGGACGAACCTTCGTCCTCAGATCCTCCATCACCGGCACTGCCGCCGCTTCAACCACGACGCTTGGCTCTACCAAAGCTTTCCTCAGCACAGAGACATGGAAAACATCATGTAATCCATTCAGCTCAGCGGACAGGGGCAAACAATAGGCTGCTTCGATTATACACTCCGTAACCTCGAACGGACCCAAATATCTCGGACTCAACTTCTTGAGTCGTCGCACACGCGAAACGCCCTTGAACGGCTTGATCTTCAAGTAGACCATGTCGCCCACTGCAAACTCCACATTTCTATGGCGCGCGTTAAAATACTTTGCTTGCCTATCCTGAGCAACCTTCATGCGCTCCTGAATCGTCCGCACGATCTCGCAAGCATCCGCCACCACTTGCTTTCCCAATAGCTTATTGTCTCCCGCCTCTGCCCAAGACATCGGCGTTCGACACCTCCTTCCATACAATGCTTCGTATGGCGCCATCTTGATACTCGCCTGGAAGCTAATATTATAAGCGAACTCCACCATGAAAAGGTGGTCTTCCCAACTCCTACCAAAGTCAAGAGCACACATCCTCAACATATCCTCCAATGTAAGGTTCGTTCACTCCGTCTGACCGTCGGTCTGCGGATGGAACGCGATACTAAACTTGAGTTTGGTGCCTAAACTTTTCTGCACTAACCTCCAGTCCTTCGACGTGAACCGCCCATCGCGATCACTAACAACGCTCTTAGGAATACCGTGCAACCGCACAATATTTCGAACATAAAGCTCCACGAGCTTCTCCACGCTATCTCCCTTCTGATTCAGAATGATGTGAGCCACCTTGGTCAGGTGATCCACTATCACCCAAATCGCATCGTTACCCTGCTGCGACCGAGGCAAACCATGCACAAAATCCATGGAGATATCGTCGAATTTCCATTCGGGTATAGGAAGAGGCTTCAAGAACCCGCCGGGCCTTTGACACTCAGCCTTCACTAAAGCACAAGTATGACACTAACTTATATACTCAGCTACGTCCCGCTTCATCCCAGGCCACCAAAAGGATTTCTTCATATCCGAGTACATCTTTGTACTACCTGGATGAATGGAGTACTTCGTAAAGTGAGCCTCAAACATCAACTCCTCGCGGAGCTTGCCAAAACGCGGAACACAAACCCTTCCGTCTCTTTTCAAAATCCCACCGACCGTCTCCAAAGCACTGTCTTCGCTTTGTTGAGCTTCCAACACCAACTGTTGGCACTCTTCGTCTGCACTAGTCGCCTCTCGGATTCGATCTGTTATATCACACTGCATTTCAATCTAGTTCAACCGAGCCATGCTAGACTCACCTCTAGCCACACAAGCAATGTCAAGAGACTCCAAGTCTCGCACCAAACACTCGTCATGCGCCTCAATCCAATTACCTTGCCCGGAGTACTTCCTACTCAAGGCATCTGCTACCACGCTGGCTTTACCTGGCGTATACTGAATCTCCACGTCGTAGTCCCCAAGGAACTCGACCCACCTACGCTGCCGCATATTCAGATCCTTTTGGTCTAGGAGATACCTCAAGCTTTTGTGATCCGTGAAGATCTCCACCTTTACACCATATACGTAGTGTCGCGACAATTTTAACGCAAAGATTACCGCCGCCAACTCCAGGTCATGGACGGGGTAATTCCTCTCATGAGTCCTTAACTACCTTGACCCATAAGCTATCACATTGCCGTGCTGCACTAGTACGCAACCCAAACCGCAACCTGATGCGTCACTGAAAAATCTGAAATCCTTCCGTCCCACTAGGAAGACTAAGGATTGGAGCAGACATCAACCTTTCCTTCAAATTCACAAACGCACGGGCACACTCCGGCGTCCATACGAACTTTTGGTCCTTGCGAGTAAGAGTGGTGAGGGGCAATGCCACCCGCGAGAAGTTCTCCACGAACCTCCTGTAATAACCGGCTAGTCTAAGAAAACTCCGGACTTCCGCCACGGTTCTCAAAACAGGCCAATCTCTAATGGCTTCAATCTTCGTCGGATCTACCGCCACCCCATCTCCACTGATCATGTGACCCAAAAATGTCACCTTCTCAATCCAAAATCTCGCACTTCGAGAACTTAGCATAAAGCTGGTTCTCCCTTAGAGTCTGCAATACTAGCCTCAAGTGAGACTCATGCTCCGCTTCCGATTTCGAATATACCAAGATATCATTTATGAACACCACCACAAACGAATCCAAAAACGGTCGAAAAACCCTGTTCATCAAATCCATGAACACAGATGGCACGTTCGTTAGTCCGAACTGCATCACCGAAAACTCATAGTGGTCATACTAAGTCCCAAACGCTGTCTTGGCAATGTCCTCTTCTCGAATCTTCAACTGGTAGTACCCCGACTTCAAGTCCAACTTGGAGTACACCACCGACCTCACTAACTGGTCAAACAAATCATCGATTCGGGGAATCGAATATTTATTCTTGACGGTCAACTTATTTAGCTCACGGTAGTCAATACACAACCGCATACTTCCGTCCTTTTTCTTCACGAACAATATCGGCGCGCTCCACGGCGAAGAGCTGGGCCTAAAGTACCCTTGCTCTAACAATTCTTGCAACTGAACCTTAAGCTCGGCCAGTTCCTTCGGTGCCATCCTAAACGGAGGACGCGACACCGGACTCGCACCCGGTACCAATTCTATCGAAAAATCGATTTCACGCTGAGGAGGTGCTCCCGGAAGCTCCTCGGGGAATACATCCTCAAACTCTTCCACCACCGGAACATCTCCAATAGCCAACCTTGGGGAGTGAGTCTCCAACAAAGCTATAAACGTCTCGCCTCCTTGGTTTACCGCACGCCTCACTTGCATGGCGGAAATCAGGGAGCAAGCCACTCCGCTTAGGCCTTCAAACTTAACCTCCGCTTTCCCCTTGCCTCTCAGGGTTACCACCTTCAACTGGCAGTCGATACTAGCTCGCTGCTCTGCAAGCCAGTCCATCCCTAAGATAACATCAAATTCTACCAGTGGTAGAATCGCTCCTACCAACTCGAAATCGCAATCGCAAATTTGCAACACAAAGCGTCCTTTCCTCACGGTGGTCATGAAAGACCCATTCGGCATGCGCACGCTCAGCTCCACCTCTGCCTCGACGGACTCAGCTCCAATCCTCCGGATAAAGCTTTCCGCGAGAAAAGAGTGTGACGCTCCAGTGTCGAACAACACTCGAGAGGGGTAACCAAAGACTAGCATGAAACCTAGATACGCGCACAACAAATACGAAAGGTCGCAAACAGCTTTAAGATAACAAACGAAAATCTAAACTTTTCGTACCTGCCGTCACATCTGGTTGACGAAATGTATCTTGCTGCCCAAGGGCAGAATCACTAGGTTGCACCAGAGGAAAGCGTGAAGCGCTCGACTCCACTGATTTTCCCTTTTCCGCATAACTAAGACCGGAACGCACCGACTGTTCCAGCCCCTGCTCCGACTCAGCTCCACCCTCGGAACAGAACCGAGCGATGTGGCCCACCTTGACACACCTAAAGCATGACATGGGTCCTTTGGAGCGGATCTCACCAAAAGCTGCACCGCTTCTCCCACTAGGCTTAAAGGAACAAAATCTTTTCCTTCCTCGGCTTCCCTCTGATTTCCACCGTGATTTGGAAGGTTCCCCTTCACATCGCTCTGCTCCAATGTCCTTTCGACTCTGGGCTTGGTCAGAATGTCTCTCCAACTCTCTAGGAACTGCCAACTCTCGAGCTCCATCTGGTGTGACAAGCGTCGCAACCGACGACACTCTCACCGCTAGAGCTGACACCAAAACTTCTGCTAGCATACGACAGAAATCAGCCGGGGACATGCCCACAATCATGAGGCCCGGAGCAGTAACACTGCTCCTCAGAGGCTCCTCCTGCCTCCTTGACGTCGCTGCATTGTCACCAACATCCTAGCACAAGCAAGGAAACAAACTAATCAAGCTCTACCTGCGAGACTCGAACACAGGGATACTCATAATCCCGCACAATACTCCTATGTTGACAATATCTTTACGCGATTCGAAAACACTAGACCTCGCAAGAATACTCAACCTCCCTCTAATACCAAATTGTAACACCTCCCTTGTAATGACTATATAATATAGGTCCGGCCGGGACCCTACTGCATATAACCGCCACAGTTTCAGTATTAAAAGATGATATAACTACTCAACTCAAAACTCAGATAACACAGCGGAAACAGAACTAAGAAACACAGAGATTGTCCACAACTGCATAGGAGTAAACCGACCTTAAGGCCTTACAAAACCAGTGTCCAAATCATCAAACATTCACCACAATCATGAAATCCCCAAAAGGGAAGAACTAGCTCTCCTAAGCTACCTCGGCATGCAAGCCGGAAACAAGAAAAGACAAGTACATGAATGTAGGAAAGCAAAATAAACACTTTATGAGGCTTTAGGCCTTTTTGGCCTGCGAGCTGGTTCCGGCCTGCGATCCTTGGCCTGCATCCAAATCACAAAAAGCGGTAAACGAGGGTCAGCTATGGCTGACCACAAACGGTGTAACAACACCCCTCCTCCCGCCCGTCCTAGCGGACCCCGGGGAACTACATCACCCTGCAAGTCAGCACTTCGTATGCGCATGTATATAAAGAAAGCAACATAAACAACAGGCATGAGTGTCACAACCATCATCCACGTTTCTATGTTGAGCAAGTAATAAAAAAGGGTCTACAAATGCAAGTATGAATGCAAACCCGGGTTTCACCCAAGGCACCCTAATGCGTATGAATCTAACACATCATCATACATCATCCATCACATCACAACCATAGGGTACTCATCATTTCCCCCAAAGGGCATCGTAGCCCAAGGCCAAGAACTCATGCCGTAATCCCACCGCGCCTGGCCCACCATGCCATCGGGCTCATCCATCGGCTCATCTGTTCTTGCCTCCATCATCGCATCAAGCAGAAACGATGCTAGGCACTCGTGCCTGGACCCCACCCGCACATGGCTCACTGCGCCATCGGGCTTGTCCTCATTCTAAGGCGTTCACAATCTCATACACTCATCAATTTCACTACAATCACCACAGAAGGGGGACTTGTCTTGCCGGGACACCCTTCGCACATGACTTGCAATATCACGGGCGGGCCAGCCGACCATAAGGCAATTCTGCGCCTTCACAGTACAAACATGCATAACACGCCATAACTCACGCACAATATTTCCCCGCCCACAACCAACATTCGTTCGCATACCAAAATACAAGGGCATCACAACGACGTTTTCGCCGTAATCGGATTTCTAGCCAAACCCCTAAAATGCGCGTCAATCAACATCACCGAATCGGACCAATGGTCACGAAACCGGCTTCACCCACAATGCCTAATGGTGGAGACCAGCCCAGATCAGGTCGACGCAAAAGTGCCCGACGCCGCATTCGTCCGGACCTCTACCAGCCCTGAATCATTGCATTTTAATTTTGTTATTTTCGCAATTTATTTAATTTGCATTTTATTTTGCCCGCCTGCGTGCGTAGCCGTATATGTGGAGTTTTTTTTATCCCTCAAGCTAACAGTTACAGCCGGTTCAGCCGTTCCCCAAGCCAATCCATCTCGATTCGGCCCGCACCTCCCGACATTGACGATACATCACGATCGAGCAGCGACGACTGGTCCAGGCTTCGATTGCAGGGCGCGACCTCATCCAGGGGAGGTTTCAGCAACCGCCAGAAGCCACGCCTCCTCCATTAATGGCCGCTGGTTCTGCCATCGTGACAGGGGCGGTTTACGTTCGTGGGTTGTGGCCGAAACGACGAGGTTAAAAACAGATCAGTCGATCGCTTTTGGGCAGAGAAAAAGAAGAACCGTTGTTTTGGGAATGATTCCTGCGCTCGACCTGCAGCTTGATCGCAGAAGAAGATGATGAACAGGAATGTTTTATTTTAGATCTGTATAGAGTGATCGAAAGTTGAATCCTTCCTATTTTCAATTTCTAGCTTCGTGAAGAGTAGGCGTTTGATTTTTCTAGAGTTCCTGTTAGATTTTCATTGCTTGCTTCCGTGAGAGGGCTGATGAATAGTGAATAAGGGTTGTAAATGTTAGTTGTTGTTGCCGTGTGAAGGAGATCATGAACAGTGCCCGTATGATTAATTATTGCCTGTTGAAGTTTTCATCAAATTTACTGTTTGAAATTTTTAGTTCTTCTTAAAACTTGTATTGAGGTTGTTGGTGAATATTACTACTGTGAGTTTATTGGGAGAATCCTACCTCCCTTTTCGCTCGACTAGAGATTTCGAGGAACCACTTTGAGTGATCGAGATTTCGTGAATCCACCTTGAAAGTGAGAGCGAGTGAGAAGTTAGGTTGTTTAGTTTGTGGCCTCCTTATACTAGTAAGTGTTTGAGATTCCGCGGAACCACTTAATGTGAGAGTGAGCGAATTTATTCTGTGGTGCCCTCAAGCGATAGAGGTCGGCCTCGGAGCGGGAGATCGAAGGTGACGTGGAAATTCCTCGCGGGATCGCCGTCGACTTCGATTGCGGAAAGACGTCTCTTTCCGTGGGTAACTTGTCTCTCTCTCTTCCTTTCTGTGCATCTAAATTTTCTTTTTTAGGATATTAGGTTCATTGTGGGTTTTCGCCCGGGATTTTGTCAGCGAACGCTACGTCGAAAACTCCAAACGGAAATGTATTTGGAGTTCACGATTTCCGTTTGCTACAACAATGGGAACGGAACGAAAGTTGCAAACTTCCTTCCCCGGATCTAGAATTGAACCATATTTCAAGAAAATTCATTTTAAACAAAAAATAGTAATTTTATGCTTTACAAAAATCTAGCTGCTTAATTTCTTAAAGTTCGTGCACGCCCGCTCAAATCTCAATTTTTAAATTGCATTACACTTAGGAATTTCTATAAAGAGCCGACAGGCGCGCAAAACCCTACGCGCCGTCCTGCATCACCTAATCCATTAACAGAGTGGATTTCTAGTGCAAATCATGTCGGTGACGGACTGAATCAACCCGATGGTTCCTCTTGAACCAAGGCGACCCGGATCCCTCTCACTCGACGGATCCGGTGCCAAAATGCAGAAAATAGAGAGGAAAAAGGGATGTCATGCACGCATCCTAAAGACCGGGAGGAGAAATGTCGTTACCTTTTGAGATTTCCTCCTAGCCATGGGAACCTTGAAAAAGAATGGAGGAGAAGAAGCGCCTCGACGTCCCCTACGCGCTGCCGGTCTCGGATCGGCGAACGAAGCTCTGAAGCTCCAACAATGGCGGGATCTAAGCTCTCTTCCTCCTCCAAACCCATTCTCTCTCTCAACCCTCAAAACCCACGATGGAAAGAAAATGAAGAGGGAAAACCCTCTCAGCCCTACTTAGGGTTCTCCCACGAGCTCCTCACAGCCGTCCGATCAAGATCTAAACCAAACGGACGCCCAGATTTCGCGGTTTACGGATCTGTTTCCGTTAGTTTGCGAACGCACGGTCGAACGCACGACCGTGCGTAAAAATGCACGAACAAATTCAGAACACCATTTTCCCAGCCGAAGAGCACGCACGGGCGGATCGATCGTGCGTCAAGAAAAACTCATGATCGTGCGTTTAAGAAAAATTTGCCATTAAGGCAGTTTTCAGCGAAGAAGACCTAACGCGCGGCGTTAACTCTCAGATTAGCAAAACTGGGGTGTTACAATATAACTGCAAAAACAACATGAAGAAATGTACCGACGTCCGTTACAGAATACACCACGGAGAGCCGGACTCGCTCGATCCGCGGGAGAGATAATTGTGAAATTTTTCGAATCTTTATGAAGCGTGCAGGAGTTAGTCAACTTAGGGTTCACAAGTCAAACAACCAGAAGCAAATGGAGGCAAACAACTGATCTTTATTGATAGCAACTTCAAATTACAAGGCAAGGCATGCTTGGCGAGACATGATTTCGCCAGCACAAACACCAAAGGAAATAAAAAACAAGTTGAAGATAACTTGAGACCGCGCGGTCTCTCTTGCGACCTCAGCAACTCGCCAAACCGCAACCCGCTGCCGATCTCAGAACAACACCAGATCGCCAATCAGACCGCACCCTTCCTTCCGAACTCCTGATTCTCCCGAACTCCAGCACCACAACTCCAAGCCGCAGACCGCCCGAATACTTTCAGAGGAAGAGTTGATCGTTGCTGTCTGCACTATCCGCAGAAGCTGCACAAGAAGAGTTCAATCAGCAGACCGCCCGGTCAGACAAATACAGACCGCAGGAAAGAAGAGAACTCGGCTTACACTTGGTGTGTCTATATTTGCTGCTACAGTGGCTCCTATTTATAGGCGTGAGACCTGATCCAGTCACCACCCTATGAGATAGGATCACCACCCTCCAGACCGCGCGACCTGACCGGTCACACCGCGCGACCTGACCGGTCACACCGCGCGATCAGCAACAGAACTCCTGCTTCATTTTGGTGAACTCGCCAGCTCCAACATCAACCTTGAGAGACCGCCACTCTCACATCAGATCGCGACTCCAACGGAGATCGCCAGACCGCCCGAAGCTGTTCACCCCCTGTGTTCGCCAGAGACCGCGAACACAGCCAGTTCGCCATCAACCCGCGATCGCGAACTCCTGTCCGCATGCCGGTCTCCTCCTGAGACCGCGAACAACGACCAGCTCGCATACAAGTCTCCTCCTGAGACCGCGAACTGAGACCGCGCGACTAAGTCCCTTAGTCCGCGAATCCCACCAGAAAGCTCGGTCACCCATCAGACCGCATTCTGAAGAAAACCTGGAGCAAACTATGCGGTCACACCAGACCGCCACAGCCTTGAAGAAGAACAATCCCGCCACGCGGTCATGCACAGACCGCGCACACCTGAAGACGAACAGCCCGCTACGCGGTTAGAGACAGACCGCGCGGCCTTCACCTTCAGCCACCTTGGACCCATACCAGCGATCAAGCCAGGAGACCGCAGCTAGGCTAAGACAAGCCAGACCGCAGAGACAGACCGCCAGGCCGTGCGGTCACGTCAGACCGCTCGACCTCCTCCCAGACCGCCCAGGTCCAAAAGTCCTATATCTTATACTTCAACAAAATTCAACACTCCCCCTTGAAGTGGGAAGTTGAAACTAGCCCCAGTAGGCTCCTTAGCCGTGTGAACGGCCCCTTTGCCAGCGCCTTTGTAAAGATGTCCGCGACATTGTCCGCACTCCGCACATGCCCGACCGAAAGAGATCCCTCCAGCACCTTCTCCCGTATGAAGTGGTGCTCGATCTCGATATGCTTGGTCATTGCGTGACAGACTGGATTGGTAACCAGTTTGAGAGCACTCTCGTTGTCACCGCGTAGCATAGTCGGCTCCCGAACCTCCTTGTGGATGTCTCCCACCAACCTCCTAAGCCAGATGGCTTCCTGAGCTGCCAAGGCCGAAGTCTTGTATTCCGCTTCCGTGGTGGAGACCGACACGGAATCCTGCTTCTTGCTGCACCATGATATGGCTGTAGGGCCCGCCATGAAGACGAATCTAGACGTCGACTTCGGATCATCCGAATCTCCCCCGTAATCAGCATCCATGTACCCGTGCACCTCGAAGCCCCCATATCTCCTGTATAGGAGACCCATGTCCGAGGTCGCCTTGACATACTTCAGAATGTTCTTGGTCGCTAGCAGATGAGGTACCCGTGGCTCCGCCATATATCGACTCACTCTGCCAACTGCATATGCAATATCCGGCCTCGTGATCGTCAGATAGATCAAGCTCCCAACCAGAGCTCGGAACACCAACGGATCTTGCATAATCCTCCCCTCATCCTTCCGAAGCTTCATAGCATTCTCCAGAGGTGTGGAAGTTCACTTCTCTTCCTTCATGCCGAATCGCTCCACGATCCGCTCCGCATATCCGGCCTGGGTCACCAGCACTCCACCTTCCTTCCTCTGCACCTCGAGTCCAAGGAAATGGTGAAGCTCACCTAAGTCCTTCATCTCGAACCTGATGGACATCTCTGCCCGAAGCTGTGCTACCTCCTCCTTCGAGTTCCCCGTCACGATCATATCGTCGACGTATAACAACGCGATGACCTGAAGCTCCCGCTCTTCTTGACGAACAAGCTTGAGTCTGAGTCTGAAGCACCAAATCCACAGAATAGGAGATATTCTGCGATCTTCCCGTACCACGCCCTCGACGCTTGCTTCAACCCATACAGGGCCTTCTTCAGCTTGCAGACATGTTCCGAAAAATCTTCAGACACAAAGCCTGGTGGCTGGACCATGAAGATATCTTTGTCAATCTCGCCGTACAAGAAAGCGTTCTTGACGTCGAGCTGCCAAATCTCCCATCCACTGAACGCCGCCAAGGCAATGATGAACCGAACTGAAATCATTTTTGCCACCGGACTGAATGTCTCCTCGTAGTCTTCACCGTACTGTTGCGAGAACCCCTGAGCTACAAGGCGAGCCTTGTACCGCTCGATACTGCCGTCAACTTTCTTCTTGAGCTTGTAGACCCACTTGCATGTCACAGGAGTGGTGCCCTTGGACTTGGGCACAAGAGACCAGGTCTCATTCTTCTCGAGAGCTGCCATCTCTTCTTGCATTGCAACATCCCACTCCTTCACGCCTCTGGCCTTCTCAAAGCTCGACGGATCCCTCTCATCCAAGGGACCAGCGAAGAAACATGAGACGAAGCTCACTGCGTTTTCTCCTGTATAACGATCAGGGGCGACGATCGCTCGTTTCGACCTCCTCAGCTCCTTCCCCTGAATCGCATTATCTTCAGCTGCTTCTTCCCTAGCTCCCCTTCCAGACGTGCTAGGAGCATCGCTCCCCCTGCTCCCTGAACCAGAAGCCCCCGTCTCAGAACTAGAAGGAGATTGACCACCTGGTGACACAGGTAGCTGCACTTGAAGATCCTCCACAGCTTTCTCTGGCACTTCCACCCTGCTCTCTGGTAGCTCCACATCAGAAGACCCCTTGTAAGATGTCACCTCATCGAACACGACGTCGCGAGATACCACAAACCTCCGCGTCACCGGGTCCATGCACTTCCATCCTTTCTTCCGCTCATCGTATCCCACGAAGACTAGCTTCCTTGCTTTCGCATCTAGCTTCGTCCGAAGAGCATCTGGAACATGCACGTAGCAGGTGGAACCAAACACCCTAAGGTGTGCCACGCTTGGCTTCTCCTTGAACATCATCTCATGTGGAGTCAACATGTTGATGGGACTCAGAGGCATCCTGTTGATGACGTAGGCAGCACAAGCCATTCCCTCCGCCCAGAAGGACTTTGGGATGCAGCCAACACTTGCAGGTCTCCGTCAGATGACAGATCTTCCGCTCTGCAATTCCGTTCTGTTGTGGAGTATGTGCACAAGTGAGCTCCCTCCGGATGCCCGCCTTCCTGCAAAAAGTAGAGAACTCACTGGAGGTGAACTCCCCTCCGTTGTCAGTCCTCAGCTTCTTCACCCGCAGTCTTAGCCGACCCTCCACGAGCTCCTTGAACTCCACAAACTTGGCAAATGCCTCCGCCTTATCCTTCAGAAAATATACCCAGACATATCTGGTGTAATCATTGATCAACACCAGCATATATCTGCTGCCTCCGAGGCTTGGGGTAGCAGTTGGTCCCATTAAGTCATCGTGGATGCACTCCAACGGCACACTGCTCCTTGTCTGTGACTTGTCAAACGGTAGTCGATGAGACTTGCCGAACTGACATCCCGCGCAAACATGACCTTCACCGTAGGAAGATAGACTTGGCAGGCCCTTGACCAGACCTCTCACCGCCATAGCTTTCAGCTTGTCCATCCCTACGTGCCCCAACCTCTCATGCCATATAACGGCACCATCATTCGTCTTCATCTTGTCAACGTAGGAACTTATCGATAAAACGAACAAGTCCTTTGCCCGTCTCCCGACATGGACGACCTCGGCCTTTACGGCCTCAAAATTGCGTAGAAACTTCACTTCTGTTGGGCCGAACAGAACGTGATACCCAGCGTCTACAGCGTTGGTCACGGAGAAGAGGTTTTTCCTCATACCAGGCACGTGATAGACACTCTTCAAAGTAAGTGGCCCTCTATCACTGCCCAAGGAAACAACCCCCACCTTCTCTACTGGATGCACAGTATTATCAGCAGTAATGATTGCATTGTTACCTGTATAGGGCTGTGCAGAAGAAAGCTTGGTCTCGTCTCCGGTGAGGTGATGACCACACCCCGAGTCCACGATCCAGTCTTCCAGATAGTTGATAGGAGTCGAAGCTCCAACAGAAGCCGAGAAGGCTCCTCCCCAACCTCCTTCAAAGTGCCTGGCCTCAGCTTCCTCCTTCTCCGCAGTATGCCCAGCTTGGGTGACCACCCTGCAATCCTTCCTGATATGGCCATACTTGCCACACTTGAAGCACTTCGGACCTTCACCCTTCTTCCCGTCAACCTTGGGAGCATACCCCCTTTCCTGCTGCCCAGAAGTTGAGGGCCCATATCCTCCTCCAGCGGTCTTCTTCTTCTTATCCCACTTCTTCTTCTTGCCTGAGAAGAGCACTTCGCCATCTCCCCCAGCCACCGACACCCCCGTCATCTGCCTTGCCAAACTTCCTTGCGATGCAAGCAAGTTCTCCAGCTCCAACAGAGACGGCTGATTTGCCCATCCCTGCACCGACGTCACAAAAGCAACATATTTCTTCCGCAAGCCGCGGATGATGTGCCTCTTTAGCTTTGCCTCAGAGATAGGCTCATCAGGATCCAATGCTGAGATTTCAGCGCACAAGTTCTTCATCTTCAGAAAGAAAGTGGATATAGAAAGATCACCCTGAGCCGACCTTGCCAGCTCATTCTCCAAGAACTGTAACCTTGCTACATTATTTTTGTTAAACAGCCCATCCAGGGCTCTCCAGATCTCCGCAGCCGATCCACATCCCAGAATGTGATCAAACAGATCAGGTGAGATTGCCCTCTTCAGAGTGAACTCTGCCTTCGCATTCGTCCTTCTCGAAGTTCTCACCTCTGCCCCATTATCCCCTTCCGGGACAACTTCCTGCGTCTGATCTCCTCCAACTACCTCCCAGAGGTCCTCGAAGATAGCTTTGCATAGATGACTTCCACTTCTTGAAGTTAGTCGATGTAAGAATCTCAATTCCAAGACCCCTCGCTTCCATTGCTCTACCACTAGTTCCTTCTTCACAAAGGCGATGGCTACTCTAAGTTACTCACTGCTCAACCACTCCAACCTCCCTCTGATACCATGTGAAATTTTTCGAATCTTTATGAAGCGAGCAGGAGTTAGTCAACTTAGGGTTCACAAGCCAAACAACCAGAAGCAAATGGAGGCAAACAACTGATCTTTATTGATAGCAACTTCAAATTACAAGGCAAGACATGCTTGACGAGACATGATTTCGCCAGCACTAACACCAAAGGAAATAAAAAACAAGTTGAAGATAACTTGAGACCGCGCGGTCTCTCTTGCGACCTCAGCAACTCGCCAAACCGCAACCTGCTGCCGATCTCAGAACAACACCACATCGCCAATCAGACCACACCCTTCCTTCCGAACTCCTGATTCTCCCGAACTCCAGCACCACAACTCCAAGCCGCAGACCGCCCGAACACTTTCAGAGGAAGAGGTGATCGCTGCTGTCCGCACTATCCGCAGAAGCTGCACAAGAAGAGTTCAATCAGCAGACCGCCCGGTCAGACAAATACAGACCGCAGGAAAGAAGAGAACTCGGCTTACACTTGGTGTGTCTATATTTGCTGCTACAGTGGCTCCTATTTATAGGCGTGAGACCTGATCCAGTCACCACCCTATGAGATAGGATCACCACCCTCCAGACCGCGCGACCTGACCGGTCACACCGCGCGATCAGCAACAAAACTCCTGCTTCATTTTGGTGAACTCGTCAGCTCCAACATCAACCATGAGAGACCGCCACTCTCACAGCAGATCGCGACTCCAACGGAGATAGCCAGACCGCCCGAAGCTGTTCACCCCCTGTGTTCGCCAGAGACCGCGAACACAGCCAGTTCGCCATCAACCCGCGAACTCCTGTCCGCATGCCGATCTCCTCCTGAGACCGCGAACAGCGACCAGCTCGCATACAAGTCTCCTCCTGAGACCGCGAACTGAGACCGCGCGACTAAGTCCCTTAGTCCGCGAATCCCACCAGAAAGCCCGGTCAGCCATCAGACCGCATTCTGAAGAAAACCTGGAGTAAACTGTGCGGTCACACCAGACCGCCACAACCTTGAAGAAGAACAATCCCGCCACGCGGTCATGCACAGACCGCGCACACCTGAAGACGAACAGCCCGCCGCGCGGTTAGAGACAGACCGCGCGGCCTTCACCTTCAGCCGCCTTGGACCCATACCAGCGATCAAGCCAGGAGACCGCAGCTAGGCTAAGACAAGCCAGACCGCAGAGACAGACCGCCAGGCCGTGCGGTCACGTCAGACCGCTCGACCTCCTCCCAGACCGCCCAGGTCCAAAAGTCCTCTAACTTCCACTTCAACAAAATTCAACAATAATAATCTGGACTGCAATCCGCTAGCACAACGGACGCACAAGGTTCACCGAGAACCTTCAACGTCGACGTCCGACGTTCAACCGCACCACCACCGGAGAAGCACCGTCGATGCCAACTGCACTCACGCGCGCCATCGACACCAAGCCGCACCACCGGAGAGAAACACCATCAAGGCCACTGCACTCCCGCACCGCCAGAGAGAAACTCCGTCAAGGCCACTGCACCACCGCAAGTCTTCGCCGCCACGCCCGCACCGCCATTATCTCCTCACTTCGCCGCCATCACACAGTGTTGCACTAACGACAACCACCGGCGGAACCTCTACAAGGCTCTCCCACCCCTCGCGACACCAAGAGCAAGACGATGGCGGCGGCGACGGCGACTCTTCCCTCCAACGCTAGCAAGGCGGCAACGTATCAGCCTCTCACGGCTTCAGGCTGCAACAGGCGGCTGTTTCTCTCTCCAACTCCATGTGAACAGGAGACCACCTTCTCAGCGGTTAACATCTAAAACCCAAACAGGCAGCCACCATTTTATCCCAGCGGGCGGTTTCTATTCTTCCGGAGGCAAGCAATAACTGCAGGCGGTTATGAATTCACCCCCTAAAACCGTGGCTAGCATAATAGGCAAGAGAGAGATCTATGTCTCTCTCTCAAATTAATGCCATTATATATTTCTATATATTGGTGATCCGTGGCTCTCTCCATCTACCAATAGGTGGCAGCCACAATCCATTGCCTAAAATAATTATTTGTTTTGGATCCGGACCAAAATAAACAACATTGCGGATAGTCAAAATTTACATCGATAAGATCGCGATCTGCACATAACAATTTTCTAATTATTATTGTTTTTTGTATGATGAGAGATACTTTAACTAATAGTTATATTCATTGGATAGAGAAATTAATGTTTTATGCAATCTAATGAAAAAAACAGGTTCAGAATATTTTTAAAATAAACACACACACATCTTTACTACTATAATAGAAGTATGAAATCCATGCCTACGAAATTCTAGCCACCGTTCGATCATCGTTTGATAATTTAGCCACCGTTCGATCATCGTTTGATAATTCAACACTCTCTCTCCAAATTTTACTAGGGCTCCTAAACCTACTCTAGGGTACCCTAAACCTATGAAATTACAATTTTACCCCTATAGGGGTGAAAAATAAAAGTAGGTTGACGGGCTGAGGCGGGCTCAAGGCGGACGGATAACGTCCGTGTGCTTAGGAGGGACGGGTCACGTGGAATGGGTCACCCAGGCGGGCTAGCCCAACTGTTTAACATTCAAATCCGCCTTCAGTTATATAAATAGCGGAAGACAGTTCATTCCTGCGATGTGGGACTAAAGGAAGGTGCTGCATATAGCGCTAAATAAAAGAGCAAAATTTGAGGCCGTCAAGTTTCGATCCAGTAACCCTTAGGACAATTAACCAAAACCACTCCACTCGGCCAAGCATGCTTAACTTCTTGAATACAAAAACATTTTAAATATATAACTTATTAATTTAACTTATTAACTTATTAATTTGAATAAAAAATTTTAACTTATTAATTTTACAAATTAACTATAATTTTACACATTAACTTTACGCCACCGCCGCTGGGGGCTGGTACGTGAAGACCACTGTTGCCGCCGGGGGAGGGCAAAGCGGCGAAGCCCGTTGTCGCCGCCGGGGGCGAGCGAAGCCCGCCGTCGTCGCCGGGTGCGGGCGAAGCCCGCCGTCGCCATCAGGGGCGGGCGAAGCTCGCCGTCGCCACCGGGGACGGGCAAAGCCCGCCGGGTGCTGGTAGAGGACGCCGGGTGCGGGCGAAGCCCGCCGGGTGCTGGTAGAGTACTGTCGCGCGGGGCACGGGGGGCCCCCCGTGCAATGTCACTCGTATATACATACATATATATACGAGCATCTTCGCACGGGCTACGCCCGTGCTCGATGCTCTCGGGCGGCCTTCGGCCGCATCAATGCGGGCTTCGCCCGCAACCAAGCGGGCTTCGCCCGCTTGGCATTCAAGGCGGCCTTCGCCCGCCCTGTCGGCGTCGGCGGGCTTCGCCCGCCCCTCGCCGATATTCGGCCCCGTCACCTATTCAAGGCGGGCTTCGCCGGTATTCGGCCCCATAACCTATTTAAGGCGGGCTTCGCCGGATGTTGTGACAGGGCCAGAGCCTAAAATGCTAATTGATGTTCACTTCTTCATTTTAGGTGATTTGAGAAATGGCTAAAACAATCGACAACTGCTTCATATTATGAATCAGAACGTTTTTAAGATTGCAAATACATATTTCTATGTTTTTTGTGAGGAAGACTGCTATATATTATGCCTACTTCTATCTATAAAATCAATTTTATTTTTTTAATTTTTAGTACAAATAGCGGTGTGCTGTACAATGATCAATTAATGGTGTCCGATTAAAATTGGGGTCCAAATAGCCAAATATGATGTCTATTTATCAATACCCTTTTTCAATAAAGGACGCCGTAAAAAACTTCGAAAAATTAAAAAAAATTGCCCAAAAAAGGGCTGCCAGCAGCCTCCCCGAGGGCGGGACAGTAGTAGTAACAGGTACAACAGAAGAGCAAGAGAAGCAGGCCAGCCAAATCTCCAATATTAATTCATTTCAATCTAATGCTGACTAAGGTATCATATATAGTCCAGAAATATTTGAAATCCCGCGATGTGGGACTAAAGAAATGCAGTTTTTCACCTCCGATCCCCAGCTCCGCCGCCCCTTTCCGATTTCGCCCTGCCCGTTCCCCGCCGGACAACCTCCGGCAGGTTCGCCGGAGGCAGGCGAACCCCCCGGTGGGGTCCGGTGTGGCCGCCGGCGGCTCCGCCGCCGGCGCTGTGGTGAAAATGTACGGCGCTGGGGTTCACGGGCAGGGCCACCGCCGGCGGTGGCCCTGCTCGTTCCCCGCCGGACAACCTCCGGCAGGTTCGCCGGAGGCAGGCGAACCCCCCGGTGGGGTCCGGTGTGGCCGCCGGCGGCTCCGCCGCCGGCGCTGTCGTCAAAATGTAAGGCGCGGGTGGGGAAACGGGAGTAACGGGAATTTGTGGGAGATGAACAGTGCCATTTCTGCAGGAATCACTATACGCAGCCCTCCTCCATTGAATCAGATGGCTAATATTCGATGCAGCTTGGATCGGACGATTCATATTGATTCCATGGTGTTAGCAGAGATATGACTATTCCCTTTATAGTATAGATATATATTTATTTATTTCCTATGATTAAAGTATAAAAAAGTGAATGTTTTGTACAATTACTTGTACAACATATGAGCCAAAGTGCACAAAGTTCTTAGTATTCTCTGTCGCTCGCTGTCTCTCAGTTTTATAGTCTGAAATTATTCCAACATATCTTTGGTACCTCATGAAATTATTCCATTATAATATATAATTTAGAATCTCCTTAGAACTAACAATTTCATTAATTAAATAATAATAAGGTCTTATTCTAATGAACACAATTTGAACTTTGGTATACTATGATTTTCTTTCCTCTGGCTTTAACAACTCATATTGTTGGTAATTTCAAACTACTCATCACTTTTGACTAAGAAGTGGTCATAAGGAAACCATGAGCAATTAAGGATAACCAGGGATCTACAAATTTTATGTTATTTTCGTGAAATCTCCAATGTTCGGTATTACTTGTTCTCGAAATCCAATTCTGAATTAGAATTCCGTTCAACGGAATGAACTCAAAAAGAGATCAAGTTGTGCATATGATGCACAATTTAGAAGTGAAATCATACATCGAAAGATCATGAATCGTTATTTTGTAGATTTAAGAGGGCAATCTATGAACTCACGAGGAAGCAACACTGGAATCGAACAAGACTCAGCCCCTATCTGAGATAACCGGGCATAATAGTGAGGACTGTGTAGCATGCAAATTTTCATAGAAACCTCTTAGAACGCGCACTGCTTTCAAAAAAATCACTATCGAATCAACACCGCTTTTTGGATACACTAACTAGTGTGTTCTACTGGCTATGAGAAAGCTTGCCGAAGAGAGTGGTTCATTCTCTTGTAGACTTGCAAGCGAGAGCCGCAACCCTTCCTATCGGATCATTACCTATCGAGTCCTTTCGCTTTGCTTTCTTGATAGATCTTCTGGGACATGGAATCTTTTGCAAGCAAGGGACTTGCTGACCTAGTAGGGGGAGGGGGGAGTAAAGTGTGGACATCCAAGAATTCGCGTGGACGCCCGCACACATCTCAAAGTGGATGCATCTCAAAGTGCTTTGAGATGTGTGCGGGCATCCACGCGGACCATAGGATACCCGCACTTTAGGGTAAAATACATCACCCACATTTTACCGCCCCCTTACTCTGACTTAGTAATGTATATCGTAGTGAATATTTCGATGAATCTCTGCATATATATGTATATCGTAGTGAAAATTATATTTTTTTTATTAATTTTCTGAACGATTTGTTGATAACAAAAAATGTTTGTGAACAACATTTGCAAAATAGCTTTTTGGTAATAGCTAAAGTTTACTAATAGCGCAAAGTGGTTTGCGTATAACATTTGCAAAATAGCTAAAGTTTACTAAACCGCACCCCCTCATGGGGGGTGCGGCCAAACCGCACCCCGCCCCCAAGCCGCACCCCTCCATGACGGGGTGCGGCCAAGCCGCCCCCCTCCAAGGCGGGGTGCGGCCAAGCCGCCACCCCCCCCCCCCCCCCCCCCCCATGGTGGGGTGTGGCCAAGCCGCACGCCCCATAATGGGGTGCCGCCTAGCCCCCCTAGGCTCGGGGGATACGGGCATACGACCGAAACCGCACCCCACTGGTGGGCGTGGTCGGAGCCCGTTTTCCCCTTAGGGAGCGCAGGTTCCCATTTCCTGAATAACGCGACCTTCGGAGGGCGCGTACTCATTTTCATAACGACTGCTCTCCGACGATTCTCGATTGTTTCCTTGTTTCTCCGTTCGCTCAGAATGCTCTCGTGTTCGTTGCGCGCTCAGAACACTTGCGTGTTCGTTGCACGCTCAGAACGCTCTCGAGTTCGTTGCGCGCTCAGAATGCTCCCGTGCTCGTTGCGTGCGCTTGAAATGCTCTCATGTTCGTTGCCCTCCCAGAACGCTCTCTCGCGTTCATTGCGAGCTCAGAACACATTCACGTTCCCGACGCGCGCGACAATTAACTTCTCTTAATTTCTCAGATTGCATGTCTCGTTTGTTGCCTTCATCGCCGTCGACGAAGCTGCCCAAATCGCCTAACCAACCCAAACTGAACAAAGGGCGAGACGATCACTTACGAAAAATGGCGATCTGTGTGCCCCAAATCGACAAACTTGATTCGCCCGTCAGATGATTACGGTGGTTACAATGACAAAATTACCGGGCTACCCCTGCCCAAAGCTATACAAAGAGCTCAGGGCTTTCATTTCAAGACACCGGACCTTCTACGCCCGAGAGAACTCTGTTAAAGATTTCCTCCGAGTTCTCCTTCGGTGCTTGAAGATCTCCTTCGGTCTTCGAAGATCTTCTTCGAGGCTTCAAAGATCCCTTTGAGTCCTTGACGATTTCCTCTACTCCGGAAGACAATCTTCTTAAGCAATTTGGGAATCCTCCAGTCCAGAAAGGCGACTCAGTCATCTCACTTTTGTTCCCAGAAGAAAAAACACTTAGTTCTCCGAGAGGCGGGCTGTCACCCTCGAGGCTCTCTCTCTTTCTCTCTTACCGTTATAATGAGCATCGGCCTGTCGCGCTCAATTTCTTAGTTTCCAATTGTAATGCACCAGCGGATAGTGGAATTTGACCGACACAGCTCCGACCTCGTGGTTTTCCACCATTTTCGGGTTTTCCACCCTTTTCGGGTTTTCCACATTAAAAACTCTTCGTGTTCCTTACTAAATTCTTTCATTGACTGTTTGCGCTCTCGGTTTTCTCTAGAGCTAAGGCGGTTCAATTCGACCGGTCTACCAGGGCATCGAGCGACCCGCAACAACCGTAATTTAAAATATTTTTACTTTGCCATTATTTATTAGAATTCGAAAGATTTTTTACTTTTCTATTAGGGTTCGTTCGTTTGGACGGAATTTGGGAGGGGGGGGGGGGGGGGGGGGGGGGGGGGGGGGGTAATTGGAATTGAGCCAATTCCAATTCCGTCATTCGGCTAAAAACTAAGAATTCTTTAGGTTGAAATTGGAATTGTAAATTCTTTAGTGAGAAGAGAAACACAACATAAGTTTTTCTAACATTTGGGGTAAGGCTCTCTTTGGAGTTGAATAAGTTGCCCTAATTTGTACTATTTTCTTTGAAGTTGGATTTTATGCCGTTAACACTCTTTAGGTCCATTCAGTTGGAGGGAATTGTGAATCTAAATTAGATGTCCAGGCTCCGTTTGGCGCGGCGGTGGTGGTCGTGAACACAGTGGTTATAAACTGTTGTTCGTGAACAACAGACTTCACTTAAAGAATTTATTCATTTTTTATGTTCAAAACTAGGCTATGTTTGGCACGGCGGTGGCAGTTGTGAACGCGGTGGTTATGAACCGTCTTTCGTGACCGCCCGATCTCACCTATGGAACTTCATCCACTTTTATGTTTTAAGTCTATGTTTGGCACGGTGTTCTTGCTTCGGTGAGAATAGACAAAAAACGTCACCATCATAGAATGCATGTTTGACAAGAAAATGATTATTATGATAGTCGAGCTCCTAATTCGCTCTCTTTCCATTTTTTGCGCGTGATCTCCTAGGAGATCAAAATAATCTCGTAAAAGATCGAAATAATCTCCTAGAAGATCAAGAAGATCTCTTAACCCGACGAAAATATTAATCAGGAGGCAGATTAAAAAAGTGAGTTGTTAAAAGCACCGCAATTTTGGCTATGTGCACCGCAATCTGTATGAGTTATTACGCGCCTTTTGGAAATACTCCTTGTATATGCAATTCCTAAAAATGCACGCACAAGGCGTATTGCTGCCCTGATTGAAACATGAACGTAACTATAGTAAATTTTTGGAAATACGCCTTGTGCGTGCTTTTTTAGAAAAAGTGTACAACACGAAAGTTGTAGATATCGACGAGATCTACAACTTTCGTGTTGAACACTTTTCCTAAAAATACACGCACAAGACGTATTTTTAAAGGGCGCGTAAAAATGCGGTGCACATAGTCAAAACCGCGGTGCTTTTAACAATTCCCTAAAGGGCCCGTTCGTTTGGACGGAATTAGAATTTGATATTGGAATTCGATACTGAGATTCAATATTCAGAATTAGAATTGGTCTAATTCCAAGTCCATCATTCGCCTAATAAACAATATTGTTGAATATTGTGGAATTGAACAATTCTTTTGTTCGTTTGTTAAATAAAATTTAATCTAAGAATTGAAAAATATTATAAAGAAATTAACATTTTTTTACATATATAATAAAAAATGTGCGTCCTGACAAAAAACACACGCCCGGGCGAAAAATGCTTGTCGGGACAAAAAAAACGTGCTCGGGCACAAAAAGCCTGCCCGGGCGAAAAACTCGCGCCCGGGCGAAAAATTGGACGCCCGGGCGATAAAACGTGCGCCAAGGCGAAAATGCCTCCCCGAGCGAGAAACGCACGCCCGGACGAAAAACACGCTACCTGAGAAAAACGCGCGGTAGCGCGAAAAACTTGCGCCCGGGCAAAAATTGTGCGCCCGGGCGAAAAACTCGCACCCGGGGGACAAATTGCGCGCCCGGGCGACAAAACGCGCCCTTGGGTGAAACCGCGCCCCTGGGCGAAAAACGTGTGCCAGAGCGAAAAATGCACGCCCGGGCGAAAAACACGCCCTGGGGGGAAAACGCGTGCCCGGGCAAAAAACGCGCGCCCGGGCGAAAAAATTGCCCGCCCCGGCGACAAAACGTGCGCTTGGGAGAAAAACGCGCGCCCGGGAGAAAATCGTGCGCCCAGGGGCAAAAAATTGCGCGCCTGAGCGAAAAACGCGTCCACGGGCGAAAAACACGCGCCTAGTCGAAAAACGCGCGGTCTGGCGACAATTGCGCGCCTGGGCGAAAAACGCTCGCCCGGGCGAAAAACTCGCGCCGGGGCGAAAATTGCGCGTCCGGGCGAAAAACGCGCGCCCGGGCGAAAAACTCGCGTCGGGGCGGAAATTGCGCGTCCGGGCGAAAAATGCGCTTACGGGCGAAAAACGCGCTCCCGGGCGAAAAACGCGCGTTCGGGCGAAAAACTTGCGTCCGGGCGAAAAACTCACGCCCGGGTGAAAAATTGCTCTCCCTGGCGAAAAACGCGATAAATCAAGCGTGTCAGACTCATGCAATTCTGATATGTCCAGCTAGATTTTGTGCCTTGGTTAAAATCAATTCCATGATATTTAACTCAAATTACAATTATTAAAGTTATCTAACAAGTCAACGGCATAATTGAAATTCGACGTCGAATTTCAGTTTCAAGTCTTCAATTCCGTCTAAACGAACGGGCTCTAAATAAAATTGCTTATTTAAGCCCTCGAAAATCTATAGAATTTTATTGGCCGCGGACGGTCAGCAGGAGTCTGCCAATGCACGGAAGGATAAGATTTTTTTTAATATTTATTATAATTTTAATATATTTCATCGTTTGACTTTGAATGGCCACGATGAGTCCACATCAGCTACTATGAATATGGCGGTTCATCTTTGACTGGCCAGCAAGCCACCGAGAATTGCCTGACATGATTGGGTGATTATTATTAGGGCGCTAATATCTGCACTGCAGTTTTGGCTATCCACACTCTATCTGTATGAGTTATTATCCGTCTTTTAAAAATACGCTTTGTAAATGCGTTTTTAGGAAAAGTATTCAACACGAAAGTTGTAGATCTCGTCGAGATCTGCAACTTTAGTGTTGAACATTTTTCTTAAAAATGCATGTACAGGACGTATCTTCATCCACTTTTAAGTTCAAAACTAGTTTAAACTAATGATAAGATTTGATATAAGAGCTTTTATCCATGACGCCTAGGTAGACGTGTTCAAAAAGATCGGGCCTGGGGGGCCGGTCTGAGCCCGGTCCGAAAAAAGCCCGGCTATGCCCGGCCCGAGAAAAGCCTGGCCCGAAAAAAGCCCGGCTAGGCCCGGCCCGGGAAAAGCCTGGCCCGGGTCTAGGCCGGGCTTGGGGGCTTTACAGGGCCCCCATATTGGCTCGGTGGCCGGCCCGGTGCCGGGCTCGGGCTGGGCCCGAATAAGCCTGGGCCCGGCACCCAGGCCACGGGAAATCCCGCCTCCGGGCGAAAATTCCTGATGAAAACCCCGCCCATGCTGGCGGTATTTCCAATTGGAAATCTTGCCCCAAGCGGGATTTCCAATATAGGTGGGGAAGGCCCGTTTATTGGCGGGATTTTTCGCATATTGGAAAACCGGGCAGGCGTGGGCCCGACCTGGCCTTGGGGGCCTTGGCAGGCTCCCTCTTTGAGAGGGTGCCCGAGCCCGGGTGGCAAAAAGCCCGGGCCCGACCGGCCCGGTCCCAACCCGGCCCGGTCGGGCTTTTTGAACAGGACTACACCTAAGTTCTGTTTGGCACGGTGGTGGCGGTCATGAACGCGGTGGTTATGAATTGTCGTTCGTGAACTCCCGACTTCACCTAAGGAACTTCAACCATTTTTTATGTTCAAAATTAGTTTTCTTTTCTTGGTGGTGATAGTAGTCGTTGTCATGCCAAACATATATTCTATGGTGATGACATTTTTATCCAAACTCATCGGAGCAAAAACTCTATGCCAAACGTAGACCTAATCTATTTTCTGACATATTATGACAAATATCGAGTACTATCGAATATTATCGTTGTTACACACTACACTACACCTGTGAAACCCACTCGAATGATATTTTAATAAAATATAGTAATTATATTAATTCAAATATAAAATTTACTTGATATAATATATTTTAATAAAATTTTGATTTTTGGTTATAATTTAATATTCCCATATTGTCATAATATTAACATATTATTTAGGTTGGTGTGCACCAAAAAGCGTTATATGCACATCAATTTTAAGAAAAAAGATCTAAATTATATGTTTTATATGCACACCAACTTTAAGAGAAAAAGAATTAATAATTTTTTGATGTGCATTTATGACTGGTGTGCACACATCTATTTTTGGTGTGCCTTTACCTCCACTCTATTATTTATTTATATACTTATAATTATCACATCATCATTTTATAAATAATAATCGTAAGTCTAATACATAATTATGAGTAAATGATAAAAATAAAATAAATAAATTATTGTAGAAGGATGAGTTTCTTTAATATATTATGTGTGTACATAATCTCGTACACATTGCATGGGCTTTTAATTATATTATTATTATCAGTGATTTCTCATCTGTGGATAAAAAAAATATTAGAATATGATTACTATTTTGATAAAATTACTCCTAATGGCATTGTGCTAGTATATTTACAAGATTTGATTATTTCTTACCAAAATTCTTCCTCCTATTTTAATATAAATATTTTTGGGGATATTACGGAATTCGTCTCCTTAGACACAATCAAAAACAATCAAATCCATACATGCAAGGTAACAAAAGAAACACAAAATAATGTAAACCTCACACTATATATATATATATAGCTGCAATAATCAATGTTCAAAAAAGTATATCAACGTCCATTATAGAAAACTCCGCGGAGAAGCCGGACTCACTCGATCCGTGGGAAAGAGAACAGTCTTGACTGCAATCCGCTAGCACAATGGACGCACATGATAAGCGACAGAAGGAGCATTCGTCTTCGTTAGACGGCCCACCACCTTCGAAGAAGCATCCCACCGAGACTTAGCCTTGCTGCGTCTATACAGCACACCCTCATCTCTCCGCCCAACGTAGTCACAACGCACCCGTTGCAGCCCACAACAGCCTCGACGCGCCCGTTGCAGCCCACAACAGCCTCGTCACACTCGTTGCAGCCCGTCACAGCCTTGCCACACTCATTGCAACCCGTCGCAGCCTTGCCGCATCTGTTGCAACCCGCAGCAGCCTCGCCGCAACTGCTCTCCTCTACATAACTTGGCTTCTCTCTTCCGGTGGTGTATTATTCTTCTTCATCCAAACTCATTTTATAAGAGGCAGAAGAGGAAGCTACCAAAGGTAGGTGTGTTGGTGGTTGTGGAACCTTCGCTTGAATGTAATCAACAATTGCGGGCTGGTAGGTGGATGAATCCCAGCATCACCACGACAATTCACCATGTCGGCCTAAGAAATCATGAGTACATTATCTCGCATTGTGGCACCCATCAGTCGGTATATATAGACTATCACGCTAAACAGCTCTCTTGAGCACTGTGCGCTCTCATTTCATCCTCAGGACTCCGCCTCAGGCCACCCAACTATAGCCACCTGATTCCAATCCGCTCAATGATGTCAACTCCTACGCAGCTTGGGCACTATATGCGGGTTCTCACACTTGTGCACCACCCCATCATGCATTATGCATCATGTCATTCATTTGTGTCCTAGTGACCTCGCGCCTGAGTCGTCACCTCTAGAGAACAGAACAATGATTCATCGAAGCAAGTCTTTTGCGACGCACCGGGATCCAACATCTAGCTGTTACTTTGAGATACAATGTTATTTTTGTAAGTTTATAAGGGTTGTAGTCTAAATCACCTAGAGAGGGGGGGGGGGGGGGTGAATAGGTCTCTTTTGATTTTTACTTGTTTTATTTAAATGTTTAAGATTATTCTAAACAAGTAATCAACCACACAGAAAACACACGATCATTTATAGTGGTTCCCCAAGACAGTGTGTCTATGGGTAGTTCACTTTCCCCATTCACCCTTCTAACAGTGTGTTAGACAGGGTCAACTCCTCCAATCTCAGCTCCAAGAGCTTACCACACAGATCCCTCAGGATCTCTCAAGTTTTCCCAAACTCTACCTCAGGCTCAGCAGCCCTACCTCAGATCAGCCACTGATCCTACAACTCAGACCATAGCAGGTCCTACAATCTCAGGCCAACAAGCCCTACCTCAGAGGAATCCACCTCCTACAACTCAGACCTCTTCCAGGTCCTACCTCAGAGGAATCCTCCTCCTACAGCTCAGGCAATAATGCCCTACAACTCAGGCTAAACAGCCCTACCTCAGATCTTCACAGATCCTACCTCAAGCTGTCCTCACAGCTCTACAACCCAGGCAATGAAGCCCTACACACTCAGAACCCAAAGGTTCATACAGGAGAAATAATGATCTTTACAAAATAGAAGAAAGAAAGGTCAAGCATGGTTCTTCTTCTTCTTCTTCTCAGCTGCTGTTGCAGACTTGAACCAGGGAGCCGATGTTCAGCTCCAACTTGTTCTTCTTGATCAGCCCTTCAGATGAAGAACTGGATGTGCTGCTCTACCTTGAAATTAATCAAGATGAGCTATCTCTTTTCTCCTTGCAGCCTTGTGTGATTCATTTTTTGGCTATCGTCAATGAAACAGTTATGTTCTCGTTTTTGCATACTGGAGAACTAGCAAAGGTTTTTTGCTCAACCCTAACTTATCCCTTTTATACATCCCCGACCTTCAACGGCTCTTAACCGTCCTTTTGACAAGTATGAGAGAGACTGGTGGGCCCCACACTGTCTTTCTGCAGCTTGCGCCAAAAGCGAAACACGCAATCTGCGTTCGATGAACTAAGTTCTGCGTTCGACGAACTCGCCATACTCTGCGTTCGACGAACTTGTCATACTCTGCGTTCGACGAACTACATTCTTCATTCGATGAACACGCTAAGTCTCAACGCTTGCTTCTGTCCCGTCTCTACGTTCAACGAACTGAGTTCTGCGTTAGACGAACACGCCAAGTCTCAGCTGTTTCTTCTATCTCGTCTCAACATTCGACGAACTTAGTTCTGCGTTCGACGAACTGTCTTCTACGTTCGACGAACACGCCAAGTCTCAGTTGTTTTCTTCTGTCTCGTCTCAGCGTTCGACGAACTGAGTTCTGCGTTCAACGATCATGCCAAGTCTCAGCTGTTTCTTCTGTCTCGTCTCAGCGTTCGACGAACACGCCAAATCTTTCCCAACTGTATGCTGCTCCTTTCCCGTCTCAGCGGATCCGCTGAGACAGTGAGCTCGTCTCAGCGGATTTGACCCTTCGTCTCAGCGGTTCTGCTGAGACAATTCTTCATCTCTTAGGAGATAATTTCTCCTGATCCAAGGGCATGATTGACCCTTTCTCTTGAGTTACCTGAGTCTGTATATCTTACACAAATATGGCTTTATCAAATACAACTTTGTACTTAGCATTGAGTGTGACCCCTCTTCAAATCAAGGGAATTTGAGGGCAAATTCCCAACAATCTCCCCTTATTTGAAGAGGGCAAAACACCTGTCAATGCTAAGTAGCAACTTAATCAAAAATATGTCATATCACTTAAATTTGTTAAGTAAGAATAATTATGTCATTTCATGACACATGCAGATAGGGTAGATTTCTGTTGACATTAACAGTTTCTTATCTATACCAATTATCATTAGATACATATGTCAACTACTCATAAAGACACATCACATTTATGTCTATTACATGATGACTCAGCATTACTTCATTACTATATGTACTTAGCACAGGATACTGAAAGTAAAAGCACAGTTTGTTCAAGTGCAGCATACATATATAAACAACAAATGACATAATATAATTTTCAGGAGTTAAAGTGTCATTCCATTTATATGTTCAAAACAGACATATATTTTCAGTTCAAGATATATTGTTACATCCAACAACTTAAGGAGTTCCTAAAAATAGAGTTTTCTTGGATGGTCCCTGGGAGGAGCTTTCTCCTTCTTCAGATTTTCTCTTCCTAGCTTCAGCAGCAGCCTTCGTCTTTTCCTTCTCTTTGAAGTATAGGAATGGCTTGGGAAGATATCTTGGGGGAATCCTTATAGGAGTTTCCCTTCTTACCAGATTTTCTTTGAGAATTCTTTCCCTTAGAGACTCCCTCTCTAGATGCTTGATCCATTCAGCAGATGAGTAGACATGGTCAATATTCTTGAGTGGATTGTCATGACTGACCCAGGTGTTGACTATAATTGTATCCAATTCCAGATTATCACCCTCATAGAGTGGGTCATATATTCTTTCCAACCTCTTCTGTGTCATATATTCTTCAGCAGTCTGAATGCCTTCTCTCCTTCTCCTCTTTGATTCCCTCTCATCTTGAATCTGTTCAGATTGACTCTGAAAATCAAAATCTTCAGGTATGTTTGGGTTCAGAACAGGAAGATTTAAGGCAATCCTGGTTCCTTGTAACACCTTTATACTTGTGATCCTATGATCATCATTTACCTTCTTAACCACAGTTAGAAGTTTTCTTGAATTGCATTTGATGCATTGTTGACCTCTTGCACCACTTTCTTGTAAGCTGCTTCCTGGTTGGTGAGTAGCAGTTGGTGGGCATTCTCCAGGTTGGTGTTTATCCTTATGTGAGCCCCTTTCAGTTTTGCACTTAGCTTGACAACTTTTTCCTCCCCCTTTTTGCCTTCTTCAAATATCTTTTTCTCAATTTTAGAATGTTGATCAATTATGGATTGGGAGAGTGTTTGGAAAGTACTATTCACATCCTCCAAAATTTTTTCCTTTGCCTTGTCAATGTGGGACATGACATGGCTGCTGGTTGTGTGAGCCACTTGTGCCATTCTGGCAACTGCTTTCTCCCAGACATTTTTATTCTTGTAAAGTTGATGTTTTACATATGTAATGTCTTTTGTGGAGTCCCCTTGTTTGTCTGCAATCTGCTTCAATACAGTGTGTTGGGCAGCAACAGTGCCTTTGGCCATCTCAAACCATCTGGTCATTTGTTGGAGGATATGAGCAGATGCTGTTGTGACATCATGAATCTGGGTATTCAGCTCAGTCCTTACTGCAGCCACCCTTGATTCCATTCTTTGCTCACTGTCTTGGATCTCCTGAGTCAATGCTTCTCTTGTAGCATTTAACTCATCCCTTATTTAAGCAGTGGCACCTTGAAACTTTTCTGCAACATGCTCTTTCATGGACAACATCTGACCCTCAATGATGGATTGTATTGAGTTTAACAGGTCAGATGTGTCCAGCACAGCTGCTGGCCTTTCCTGGGCCACCTCTTTCTCCACCACCTCTTCAACCCCATTGTTTGCCTTCTCCACTGCAGGTTCTTGTCTTGGCATCTCTTCAGAAGAGGGTAGAGCTTCCATGGTGTCAGTTACCCTGATGACCTCTTCTTTACACTGAGCTTTTGCTCCTTCAGCATCTGGCCTGTGCTCCCCCTCACTAGCACACCCACCTCCTTCTCCATAGAGTGAGCTATGCTCCCCCTCACTTAGGGCATCCATATGTGAAGAAATCTGTCTAGGAGAACCTGAAATGAGAGTGATGAGTTAGTTAGACACCTAGTCTTATCTATAGTTTGAGGGGTTATGACTAACTGTGATCCTAGTTTACCATGGAGAGTGAATTCATTGATTCACCCTCAGCTTGTGGAACAGCTGGATCAATATTAATCTGAGTTGGCTCAGAAGGGAATTCTGCCCTTCCTTGGGGTTCATCATCCACACATGTCCTGGGGACATCTTCATCCTTCCTGGAGGTATCAGCACCTTCTTCTTCACTCTTCTTTGCCTTTTTCTTCTCCTTCGTCTCAGCCACCATAGAGGGTTGGCTCATGGGGAGGACTCTTGTTGACCTGTCCAATGTCTTAACATCCAATCTCTTTAAGTAGTGGATATTGATACCTTTGATGGAGGAGAAATGGCTAGGATATGCCTTCAGTAGGTAAAGTGATAGGATTCTTCCTAGGTTAGGGGACTGCAGACATTGCTTCATTCTTTGATAAAAATATTTCCCCAGCAAGTTCTTTTCTTCATGATGATTCTTATAACCAGCTCAAACATTGGTTGAGAAATGGTGTCATGAGAGCCTAGTTTACATAGGAGAGCTTTTCCTACTATGTCACAAAACAACTTCCCCTTTTGATTGAAGAATTTCTTTTTCAGAGATGAAGTCTGGGGATCACTGTATTCACACTAGCTTAGGGCTTGCTCCTTGTCAGTGTCTGACACCTCCTCTTCAGCCACACTAGGTAATTGCAGTACCTTTTCTAGCCTCTTAGGGGACAACTTTACCCTCATCTCACCAATTTTCGAAGATATGCCATTCTTAGAATGTACAACCCGTATTCGCCGAGTGGACCCCTCAAGCCAAATGGCGAGACCTGGGTCTGCCCGATCATTCGCCCCGGCTAGGAGGTGGAAGTACCCCCGGTTTGGTGGGGGTAAGGTGCAGAAGAGAAGGAGCTAGGCGAGTGGTGCTCTCACGGACCACTCGCCCGGAAGCGTGGGCACTCGCCCAGCTAGGCGGGTGCCCAGCGAGTGGTGCCCTCACGGACCACTCGCCCAGGATGATTTGAGGGGGAAATGACCCTAATACCCCTGGTGGGCTGCAAATAGCCCTTCGGAATAGCGGAGTTAGGCTGTTAGCAGACCAATTTGGGGTGCGGTTAGTAAAACTAAAAGGCGGATTCATGCTGTTCGCAGACCAGCCTAGAAAAATCTATAAATAGACCCTTAAGGGCACCTTGGAGAAGATCTGATTTTAGAGAATCCTCTCCTCCAGGCTATTTTTTGGTCGGCTGCTAGTGCCCTCCAAGGTGCCCGGTTGAACTCTGGTTTGGGAGGGGAAGCTCTCTAAGATCTTCCGGGTGTGTGGAGGGACCTCCTCGCTTCAGCCTTGGGTCTATTCATATTCTCACATCCACCGTCAAGAGAGTCTAGTGAGGGAGAAGTAAGCATCGGCTACACCCCCAGTGGGTCCGAACTCAAGAGACCTGTTGAAGGTTTCAACATTTTTGGTGCGGTGAGCGTGGACCGTAGCCGGTGAAGGAAAATCTTGAACTAGGTTCGATGACAGGAGATGGGGGGAATGGTTCTGACTCAGGTCACTCGCAGCCACCCGCGACAGGAGAGTGGCTGGAGATATTTGAGAAGTTCAAGCGAGAAGTCCTGCAGACAGTTCTCGCAGCAAGGAGCGAGTGCGAGACCCCGGCAGTCCCCGTGGTTCCACCCCTGTAGATCGGTGAGAACGCACCGGGGCAGCGGCCGGGGAAGGAGGTGCCAGCAGAAGGAAGTGCGCGAGATCTCCCGGGGCGGCAGCTGTTCAGCAGTCCGGCGAGTGCTGAGGTGTGCGAGTTGGGTCCACGCAAGAAGACCATTCGCCGAGCAGGGGAAGGGAGCCCCTTTTGCGAGATGATCCTCTCGGCCCCAGTGCCAGAGGGGTTTCATGGGCCGGAGATGTCCTACTACACTGGCAAGGAGGATCCAGTCGTACACCTGCAGTGGTTTGAGGACATGACATCAATCCTTCCCATGTCGGATGCTTTTCAATGCAGACTCTTCCCAACCACCCTGAAGGAGAAAGCAAGGGACTGGTTCCACCAGCTTTCCGCGGGTTCCATCTACACGTTTGATGATCTGCGCTGAGGCTTTCGGCTGCGCTTCTCGACGTCAAAAAAGAGGAAGAAGGATACGGAGGCTCTCTTCAAGATCTGGCAGAGGGAGGGAGAGTCCCTGGGACATTACGTGGATAGGTTCCAGGAGGAGATACACCTCGTGCAGGAGGTGCCGGGATTCGCCCTCCAGATGGCGTTCATCGTAGGGTTGCGAGACGGGTTCTTCAAGATGGACCTGAAAAGAAGGCCTCCTTCATCCTTTGAAGAATTGATGGAGCGAGCAGCAGAAGAGATTGAAGGGGAGGCGGCCAACCCAGAGTTCTACAGGAGGTTGGAAAAAATGAGCGAGCCCGAGGTGAGGCAGCAAGAAGGAAGAAGGCGAGATGAACCCAGGGGTCACGGGTTCGAAAGACCGTCTCGGAATTGGAGGAATCAGGAGCCCAACAACAGGTTGGGCTGGAGGAACCAGGAAGGACCGGCGAGAGGACAGGAAGAGGGGTACCAAGGAAGAGAAGCGGGAGGAATGAATCCGGGGTGGAGGCAGGGTCCCAGACCCCCTCACCCCCCAAGGGAGCAAGCTATGGCAGTAGGCCGAGGCAGAGGAGGCAGAGGAGCAAGAGGAGGAAGAGGAAGAGCAGGGAGAGGGGGCAGGGTGGCGTTGCCTTATTGTGACTTTCATCAGGAAGAAGGTCACGCGACCGCCACCTGCCCAGAATTCTTGGAGATGAGAGAGAGGTCAGCCACGGCGGCAGCAGGCCAGGATCGAGGAAATGCTCCTGGAGGCGGAAGAAGACCGATGCGAGGACAGGGCGGATACAGGAACCAGGGGGAATCGGGGTGATTCATGGAGGGGTTGGGATAGAGGCCTCTCGCAAGAGGAGCTTCCAGGCGATGTTCCGAAGGGACGTCGCGTCGACTTCCCAGACCCCGCCCCTCTCGGAGAAGCTCACCTTCTCCTCGGAAGACATGCCAGATTATGAGGATCCATTCTGCGACGCCCTGGTGATTCAGACGGCGATTGAAAATTTCACGGTCTCCCGGATCCTGGTGGATAACGGGAGCTCAGTGAACGTGATCTTCAAGAAGGCCTTCGACGCAATGGAGGTGGAAAAGAAGAGGGTGCAGGCCTCCGACGGACCGCTGTTTGGTTTCTCAGGAGAGCGGAAGGAGGTCGAGGGAGGTGTTGGTCTCCAGGTGACGCTAGGTGGAGTCCCAAGAAACTGCCGGTTCGTTATTGTGGACGCTTCGAGCAGCTATAACGCCATTTTCGGACGACCCCTCATCAGTGCCTTCCGGTGCGTTCCCTCATCGTACCATCAGTGCTTAAAGCTCCATAGTGGAGGAGTCCAGGTCCGCGTCCGAGGAGATGCTAAGGTGGCGAGGCAGTGCTATGTGACTGCGGTCAACACCATTTCTTGGATGGCGGATGCCGAGAAGATGGATGAGGAGATGGCGAGGCCGGATGGGCCAGGAGAAGAAGTGGAGAAGAGAGAAGTAGGGGGAGAGGGCGATGCCCGAGAGGAGAATATGGAGGTCGCTCGTGATGACCAGGAGGTCGAGTTGATGGAGGTCGCTCGTGAGGAGCAGGAAGTCGAGCCAGTGGAGGCGGAAGGAGTCGCAGAGGAAGAGGCCCGGATAGAAGGGCGAAAAGCAAAGGGCCAATGGGAAGAGCCAGCCCGGCTCGAGGCGGAAGAAGAGGTGGTGGAGACGGAGGTCCTCACCCAGGAGGGAAGGGTGAAAGAGGTGCGGATCAGCGGGGGTCTCGGCCCGGAGGACAGGATGAAGATGCTGGAGTGCATCCAGAAGAACGTGGATGTCTTCGCATGGAGCGCAACTGATATGCCAGGCATCGAGGCGGACGTGACTTGCCATCGTCTCAACCTCGATCCGGAAGCCCGTCCCATCCGGCAGAAGAGAAGGACCTTCGCCAGCAAGCTCGAAGGACTCATCCGCGAGGAGGTGGCAAAACTCCTCGAAGCAGGTTTTGTATCGGAGATCCAGTACCCAGGCTGGGTCTCCAACGTCGTAATGGTAAAAAAGGCCGATGGCCGCTGGCGCATGTGTGTGGATTTTTCATTATTAAATAAGGCCTTCCCTAAGGATTGCTACCCCTTGCCTCGGATCGACGCGCTGGTTGACTCAGCCGTCGGTTTTTCTGTGATGAGTTTTTTGGATGCTTTTTCAGGTTATCGCCAGATCAGGATGCACCCCCCAGACGTCAAAGTCGTCTCGTTCATCACCAGGGAGGGATGCTACTGCTATAAGATGATGCCCTTCGGGCTGAAAAATGCAGGAGCAACCTACCAGAAGATGATGGACCGGGTGTTTAGGGAGCAAAGGGGAAGGAACCTGGAGGTCTACGTGGATGACCTTATGGTGAAGAGCAAGTGCGTGAACTCTCACATCCAGGACCTCGAGGAGACCTTCGCCACCCTACGCAAGTACAAGATGCGCTTGAACCCCCTGAAGTGTGTGTTCGGGGCCAGTAAGGGGAAATTCTTGGGGCACCTTCTCACCCCTTGGGGGGTAGAACCTAACCCGGACAAGGTTAAGGCCATAATGGAGCTGGGGTCGCCGCGGAACGCCAAGGAAGTTCAGCGCTTGACCGGAAGACTCGCAGGGCTGAGCAGGTTTCTCTCCTGAGCCGGGGAGAAATGCTCCCCCTTCTTCAAAACATTACGAGGTAACCAGAAGTTTGAGTGGACAAAAGAATGCGAAGAGGCCTTCCAGGACTTGAAGAGCCAACTCACCAAGGCTCCACTGCTCCAAGGTCCCAAAGAGTGGGAGGATCTATATCTATATCTCGGGGTCGGGACAGAGGTCGTAAGCTCCGTCCTGGTTCGGGAGGAAGGCAAGAAGCAGCTGCCCGTCTACTACGTGAGCAGGGTCCTGAGGGAAGCAGAGCTCAGATACCCGATTTTGGAGAAGTTGGCCTTTGCTCTGGTCGTCGCAGCAAGGAAGCTCAGGCCATACTTCCAGGCCCATTCAATTCAAGTAGTGACGGACCACCCTCTCCGCCAGATCTTCGAAGGAGTGGAACACTCGGGAAGGCTCGCAAAATGGTCGATAGAGCTAAGTGAATTCAACATTACCTTCGTCCCTCGAATATCCATGAAGGCGCAGGTGGTGGCTGATTTCATGGCAGATTATGTGGCCGAGATGAATGAAGATGGAGCCCCTCGTCACGTTCCGTGGAAGCTACTGGTGGATGGGGCTTCGGGCAAGAGTTCCCTCGGAGGAGGGGTGGTGCTGGAGAGTCCCCAAGGAGTAAAGATCGAGCAGACACTAGTGATACACTTCCCAATCACCAACAATCAGGCAGAGTATGAGGCGGTGATCGCCGGCCTACAGTTGGCCCATGAGCTCGGAGTCCATGACGTGGAGGTCCTCACCGACTCAATGGTAATAGCCTCTCAGATCAGGGGAGAGTTCGAGACGAGGGAGCCTGCGCTCATAAGGTACTTGGCCAAAGTGAGAGGTCTCGTGGGAACGTTCAAAACTTTCTCCATCCGGCACGTCTCTCGGGAGGAGAGCACCCCGGCGGATCGGTTGGCCAAATCCGGTCCTCGAGTCGGGGGGACCCTGACGGACCTATTCCGCCCTTCGATTGAGGAGGGATAACTCATGGAAGTAGAGAAGCGGCCCTCCTGGAAGGATCCCTTCGTCACCTTCCTTGCAACAGGAAAGTTTCCGGCAGAGGTTCCGGACCAGAGGCGCTTCCGATATAAGTCCGCCTACTACGTGCTCCACGAGGGGGACTCGTATCGGAAGACCCTCTCGGGCCTCCTGGCCCAATGCGTTTCAGAGGAGGAGGTCCCAAGGATCTTGGAAGAAGTCCACTCCGGCGAGTGCGGCAGCCACTCGGGGAGCAGGATGTTGGAGGCAAGAATAATGAGGCAGGGGTACTTCTGGCCAACCCTAAGTAAAGACGCGGCAGCCTTCGCCAAGAGGTGCCAGAAGTGCCAAGTGTTCGCCCCGCTTCAGCTCATGCCAGCTCAGAGGCTAAAGAGTATCACGGCGCCTTGGCCATTCGCCATATGGGGGATGGATCTGGTAGGACCCTTCCCCCAGGCTAGTGGGCAGAGGAGGTTTCTCCTAGTAATGATTGACTACTTCTCAAAGTAGTTGGATGTCAAGGCGTTGGCTAAAGTCACCTCCCAGGTAATCCGCAACTTCGTATGGGGGGAGATCATTTGTCGACATGGGTTTCCACGGGCCATAGTCACGGATAATGGTCCCCAGTTCGCAAGCGAGGAATTCATCAGTTTCTGTGGCCAGCTGGGGATAGACCTCAGGTTTGCATCCGTTCACCATCCCAGGAGCAACGGGCAGGTGGAGGCGGCAAACAAGGGCATCGTGAACCTGCTCAAGAAGAAGGTGGAAAATCTGAAGGGCAATTGGGTGGAACAGCTTCCATCGGTCTTGTGGGCCCTAAGAACTACCCCCAACACCGCCACAGGAGAGACCCCTTTCAAGCTCTCTCACGGCTGCGAGGTCGTCATTCCCATAGAGTTCGAGGTTATGACACCACGGGTAAAGGCCGCCGCAAGTGGAGAGGAAGATTGGAGAGCCGAGAACGAGGAGGAGTTGCGGCTCTCCCTCGACCTCATCGAAGAAGCTCGGGACCTGGCAGCCATTCGCCAAGAAGAGGTCAAGAGGAGGATGGCCAAGTATTTCGATAAGCACGTCAGGATCAAGCAGTTCGAGAAGAGAGATCTGGTGCTCAAGAAGGTCGACGCGGCCGGAAGATCCGCCACGGTGGGAAAACTCAACCCCAACTGGGAAGGTCCCTATGTCGTGGAAGAGGCACTAAAGTCAGGGGGGTATCGCCTTCAGAATGTGGAGGGCCAACCTCTCAGCCACACATGGAGTGGTGACGATCTTAAACGTTTCTATCCCTGAAACTATGTAATAAAAATGTTTTGAACTAAGAATATTTTGTTTAACATAAGTGTTTGAGATTGATACTGCAGCTTGTAGGAAAAATCCCGAACGCTCCAAAAGTGGCCCCGAGCAGACCCGCTGTCCAGGCTCTCATCTAGCTGGCAGGTCCGAAGGCTCACTCGGTGGCAGGTTCCAAGGTGTTGAGAAAGAAGGCCCCGAGCAGACCCGCTGTCCAGGCTCTCATCTAGCTGACAGGTCCGAAGGCTCACTCGGAGGCAGGTTCTATGTGAAAGAAAAGAAGGCCCCGAGCAGACCCGCTGTCCAGGCTCTCATCTAGCTGGCAGGTCCGAAGGCTCACTCGGAGGCAGGTTCTATGTGAAAGAAAAGAAGGCCCCGAGCAGACCCGCTGTCCAGGCTCTCATCTAGCTGGCAGGTCCGAAGGCTCACTCGGTGGCAGGTTCCAAGGTGTTGAGAAAGAAGGCCCCGAGCAGACCCACTGTCCAGGCTCTCATCTAGCTGGCAGGTCCGAAGGCTCACTCGGAGGCAGGTTCTATGTGAAAGAAAAGAAGGCCCCGAGCAGACCCGCTGTCCAGGCTCTCATCTAGCTGGCAGGTCCGAAGGCTCACTCGGAGGCAGGTTCTATGTGAAAGAAAAGAAGGCCCCGAGCAGACCCGCTGTTCAGGCTCTCATCTAGCTGGCAGGTCTGAAGGCTCACTCGGTGGCAGGTTCAAAATTCTCAAAGGGTGACCTCAAGAGCACTCGCATTGACCACATGCGGGAGAGATGACCTCACTTCACTTTCATGACTACCTAAGCGAAACCCCGGTTTGGGCGAATGGTAAGGAAGTGCGAGTGGGGGAGGCAGCGTGAAGCGAAGGGGGGCGACACGCCTAGGTCATCCTCGAACATTCGCTAGGTGGCCGGGACAGTCGCACTACAGCTTAAACGTCTTAATGAGCCTAGCGAGATATAACGGCGAATGAGAAAGAGTTAACGTCCTAGCGAGCCTAGCGAGACATAACAGCAAATGAGAAAAAAGTGGAGAGCACAAAAATGGAGAGCACAAAAATCGTGATCAATATACATATCTTTCAAGGGCACTCGCCCCGTTCATGATTACATTCAAAGGATTTTAAGTAAAAGACGGCAAAAAACACAGGGCCCATCTCAGGGGTCGGCAGGCTTCCCGCCAGAAGATCTATCGCTCTCGCCTGAATCCGGTAGGAGGGCGTCTTCTCGCGGCTCGCCATCCTCATCTTCCGGGAAGGGGATCGGAATGAAGAGCTCGGGGACGACCTGTCGGGCAGAGAGGCATTCGACCTCTTCCTTCAGGTACCCAGCCTGCCGCAACACCTGCAGCGCGTGCTTCACGGCGCTCTGGGCGTTCTCCTGCATCAATTGCTCCAGCTCGTGGTGGGGGTAGAAGTGCCCCCCACTCCCCAAGGCGAGTGCCGAGACCTCGGCTTCTCGCGACCGCTGGGCCTCGGCCTTAGCCAGCCGAACTTCGTCTTCAAGACCAGCCACCCGAGCACGAAGCATCTCGGCAACTGTGGTATCCTAAAAATAATAATAAAGGTGGTCAGAAGAAGGTGCACCAATCAGCAACAGGGTCACTCGCGGGGAGGGAGAAAATATATACCTCTGCAACGGGACGGCTGGCGAGAAGAGCTTCCGCAGCTGCCAACTTCGTCCTGAGTTCCTGCGCCTCAGCAAAAACGACGGTCCTGGACTCCTCAACCTCCACCAAGCTCCGCGCCAGTTTGATGCTCCGGCGCGAAGACATATGCGCGAGCTCGAGCGCCCGCAGCATGGCCCTGGCGGTCTCATGGGCGAGAACCTGAGTCGTCTCGGCATCATAGACTTCAGCATCCTCCCGGCCGTAGAGGGAATACGCGATGGTATAAGCCTCGCCACTGGCGAGGTCGCTCTCTATCCACGACGGGTGAAGGGTGGAGAGCGAGACCCTGTTGACGTTCCTGTCCCACTTTACCAGGGGAGCCCCTGAGGGGTCCACGTACTTCTCGCCGCTGGGGAAGTTCCGGTGGTCCCTGGGCAATGGAGGCGGCGGCAACGACGATCCCGCGTGAAGGGTGGTCTCGCCTGGCGCACCCACCCCAGGGGTCTGAGTCTGAGCACTCGCCCCTAGGGTCTCGTCCAAGACCCCTTCCCCTTGGCGGAGGGGGGATTCTTTAATTTCTTGGAGGAAGAGGAGGTCAGCGCCCCATGTTTTCGCTTCTTTCCGCTAGGCTTGGAGGAGGAGGGTTCCTCCCGACAGGCATCCGCTGCAGCCTGTGCGAAGGACACGGAAGCCCCAGAGGGACGCGGCGGATGAAGGGGGAAGCTACGCACGCTTGCATAATATTGCGAATGATTTTGCGAATGGTATAAGAGTCACAAGATCGAAACGAACGAAGTCCCAAAAACTTACCCTCGCCCTGCGGAATGAGCGGGAGCGAGTTGACGTTTCGCCGGAGATAGACGAGGTCCATCCCGTGCTCCAAGATGTATTGGTGGAGTTTGGCCTCGTGCCCCCCTAGGGTCGGGGGGCGGAAGGTTGACTCCTCCTCCTGCACTGGGGCGAGAAGCGTATTTCCCAGGTTCCCGCTGACGAAGAGGAAGCGCCGAACCCAGTCGTGGTTCTTATTCGGGAGCCCGTAGTGCTTGAGCGGGTTCAGACCCGAGAAGAATGAGATGTCGTTGGTACAACGAAAGGTGTAGAGCTTGCGGAAGACGGGGAGCGAGAACTCGATCCCCTCTTCTCGCAGGTAGCTCGCGTACCCGACCAGCATGGCGATGGAGTTGGGGCTGAGCTGGCCGGGCAACCCTCCATAATACCTGAAGGTCTGGCGGAGTTCTGGCCAGATGGGAAGGCGAAACCCCACCTCGAAGTGCTCTAGAGGGATCGCGAGAGCACAGGGCGAGATGGAGTTTAGGCGCTCGTCCGGCCTGGGCTTTCGCGCCTCGAACCCAGGCGGGATGTAATCCGCGACCGCAGTCAAGTAAGCCTCGTCGGAGAGGTCGCATGAATCGAAGGTGTGGTTGACGAACGCGCTGGCGCACCTGGCCCCGCCTTCCGCATCACCACCCATGTCGCGAATGACGAAGGATAAGAAAGCAGCAGAGAAGAGAGAAGCGTGAGTGCTAACGCGAGGAAAGAGAAGGAGCGGATGGTAAGGTATTTAATACGGTGGTTGAAAGGCCTATTTATAGAGGGGCTAAACGGCGTTTGGGCTTTCGAGGTAACGAGTGTGCGGATAGCAGTCGCGCCTTCCCGACGCCTCGGGACCCGGGCCGACCCCTCTCGCCCAGTAATGACGAGTGTCATGTGGCTATTCGCTCACCGACTACGTGAAAGAGGTTAAGAAAGCATTTGGCAATAGTAAAGCATTCGGCAATACCCAAGCAAGATATAAGAAATAAAAGACAAATAATAGAGCATTCGCAAAACACGGGACATAAGATTATTACAAACAGAAATAAAAGTTCAGCATCCACGCTACAGAAAACAGAAAAATTACAAGAAGGGCGAATGAAGACTGGCTCAATACTCCTCCCAGACCCACCCACCTCGCTTTCGCGACCCAGCTTCCAGGGGCATTCGCGGACGGAAATATGCGAGCATGTTGGTGATCTCATGGGAAGCCAGTTGGAGTTGGTCCCGGGCTCGCGCGGCGTGTCTTTCGGGAGACAACTCCCCTCCTTCACCCCCAGGCGCTCCACCGTCGCGAGAATGCGCGAGTAGTCCCGCTGGAGGTCCTTTAACTCACGCACGACTCTCAGCCGCACGTCGTCCACCTGGCCGGCGACATTTCGCTGGATGTGGATGAGCTTCCCCAAGACCTCCGTGATCCGCTCCTTCAGGGTCGCGTGATCTGAGGAGTCACCCAGAAAGTCAGCGAGATCCCCAGGGGAAGGGAGAGGCGAGAGCATCCCCTCTCCCCCCTCATAGTAGGAATCAAAGGGGGAGGCTTCCCGATAGCCTGCGAAATCACAATTAGGTCAGTAGTGGTAAAATATGCGAGTACGATAGGGGCAGGTGAGTGAACTGACCTGGGGTGGGGTCCTTGTGACCTGAAGGACGAGACGAATGGGGGTGCGTTCCAAACAGCCTGGCGGGAGGTAGGACCTTTCCCTTTCCAGGATGGTAGGGCTGTGAGGTAGGAGCTGGAGCATCCGCAGGATCATCCGCACGGCCCTGATGACCAGATCCCTTCTGGGGAGATACCCTCGGCTCATCCGCAAGAACGGAGGGGTTCCGCAGCGGAAGGTTGGGGTCGAGGGCTACAAAAACAGTGGTCAGCAGCGAGCATCATGAAGGGTGAATCTAAAAGGGTTTACAACTTACCGGACTGCAATGAGGTCTCGCCCGGAGAAGGTGGAGGAGCAAGGTCCCGATCTGGAGGCCTCTCGTCCGGGGGAGGTGGCACCACGACACTGCTCGAGACGGCCCCGTGGCCGGTCTCGGGCATCGAGATCCCCTGCGAATGGTCAGAGCAAAGGCAAGGTAAGGAGAGGAACTAAACAGAGGGACGAGATGAATCCTCATACTTGCGTCCCGGGGTCCGGAGGATTCCTTGCCGGAAGAGTATCCGCCGGCGGAGTCCTCGCTGGAGGAGTGCCCGCAGGAGATTCCGAGGCAGTCTCAACTCTCTGACGATTCAGTCGAATCGCCTTGGCTCGACGCGAGATGTAGGGGGAGCTCGGATCCCGCTTAGACATAAGCCAGGGAGCAAATTTGGCTGCCTTGGGGGCAGTTACAGCTTGGGCCGCGGCCAGACGCTCGATCATCTCCAGCGAGAGGGGTCTCGCGGAAGGCTTGTGAGAAGACATTGATCTCGGTGAAGAGCTAAGGGAGGGAAGAAGCTCCGAATCGAGGGTTGTCAACGCTCCAGGAAGTTCTGACATGAAGAGATATATATAGGACAACGGTGGGACCCACAGAATCTTGTGAGTCCAGTCAGCAAGCACTCACCAAATACAGGGTTGGACTGTTCTTTCCGAGCGTAGTAACCACTCGCAAAGAGCGGGGATTGTGTACAACCCGTATTCGCCGAGTGGGCCCCTCAAGCCAAATGGCGAGACCTGGGTCTGCCTGATCATTCGCCCCGGCTAGGAGGTGGAAGTACCCCCGGTTTGGTGGGGGTAAGGTGCAGAAGAGAAGGAGCTAGGCGAGTGGTGCTCTCACGGACCACTCGCCCGGAAGCGTGGGCACTCGCCCAGCTAGGCGGGTGCCCAGCGAGTGGTGCCCTCACGGACCACTCGCCCAGCTAGGCGGGTGCCCAGCGAGTGGTGCCCTCACGGACCACTCGCCCAGGATGATTTGAGGGGGAAATGACCCTAATACCCCTGGTGGGCTGCAAATAGCCCTTCGGAACAGCGGAGTTAGGCTGTTAGCAGACCAATTTGGGGTGCGGTTAGTAAAACTAAAAGGCGGATTCATGCTGTTCGCAGACCAGCCTAGAAAAATCTATAAATAGACCCTTAAGGGCACCTTGGAGGAGATCCGATTTTAGAGAATCCTCTCCTCCAGGCTATTTTTTGGTCGGCTGCTAGTGCCCTCCAAGGTGCCCGGTTGAGCTCTGGTTTGGGAGGGGAAGCTCTCTAAGATCTTCCGGGTGTGTAGCGGGACCTCCTCGCTTCAGCCTTGGGTCTATTCATATTCTCACATCCACCGTCAAGAGAGTCTAGTGAGGGAGAAGTAAGCATCGGCTACACCCCCAGTGGGTCCGAACTCAAGAGACCTGTTGAAGGTTTCAACATAGAAGATTACTGCTTGGCATTCGCATAAAACTCTAGCACTTCAAGCTTGAATATATGAGATGGTTCAGATAGCAAGAACTCTAGACCAGCTTCAGTGATGAGAGAGATGACACTTAGAATCTCTGGAGAGGCTTGGAGAAAGCCATCCCTTACCAACACATATCCCTCAAGCAATTCCTTCACGATCTTGGGCGCCATTTGTCAAAGAGAAGAGCGCTGGGATGAAGGGTGTGTGAGGTTGACTCGTCGGTTGTAGCGGCGCAAGTGAATGTGAAGAGTCATTTAACACGGGCGACTATTTATATAGTAGGTCTGAGTGTTAACCTAATCAACTCAGCGGATCAGCTGAGAAGGTTCCTCTAAAATTGCAACCTAGGGTTGAGTTCGTCGAACTCAAAGCTGAGTTCGTCGAACACTGACTAAGTTTATCTAAAACTTCAACATGAGACTGAGTTCGTCGAACTCAAACTCGACGTTCGTCGAACCCAGGAAGGAGTTCGTCGAACCCAGACTTTTCCCAGTAGTTTAAGTGCAATTTGAAGCTCAGCTGTAGCAGATTGTTCTGGTTAAGCTGATCATTCTAGTTTTAAAATTAATAGAGATATCATTGGATGTTGAATTCTCAATTGTTATTCCTACTTTCAAATCAATAATGGAGAGAATTACTCACCTTAAGGTTGTAATCCTCTAGCTGGTGTTCAATTCACAATGGTTGTGCACACCAACTTCTTGCAGCAATGTATTCAGACCCAGCAGAGGATATGGCCACACTGGTCTGTTTATTGCCGCACCATGATGTCAACCTTCTTCCTGTCATGTGCCTTAAGCACTCACTGTCCAAGTACCAAATCTGGTTGAGGTTGGTACTTGGACTAACCTGCAAGAAGTTTAGTTATCCTTAGGAGCCCAACTAGCTTTGGGTCCTAGGAACTTGTTAGCATGATGAAATGGCCTTACTATAGCTGCACCCTTTGCAGGAAGGCCTATCTTTGCACATGGCGCATTAGGGTTGTGCCAACAATCTTTGGCAAAGTGTCCCACTTTACCACAACACCAACATTCATGAATGCTGTATCTCCTCTTCTGAATATTTCCTAAGGAATTAGCATTATTGTGCCTGTGTTCAGGAGGGGAGACAGTTGCAGTCTTCCTGTTTCTCTCAGCAATGATTTGACTGAATGTCAATCTATGTGCTTTATTGATGCTCTTTGTCCTGATGGCATCAACTTGCTTTGGCTTGACAGCCTTATAAGATCTGATTGCATCTGACACTGAGCAACTAGTCTTGTCAATAGATTTGACATCAGGAATTTTCTTTGTTGAACAAGATTTAGAAGAGCTTGCACCCTGATTCTTGAATGAGGGGGCTGAGGTACCAAATACAAAAGGTCCAGGTTGGACCAATTGAATTTCCTCATGGGGAGCCTTCATGGCACTCAATCCCATCCCCTTTCTTCCACTATGGGAAGGATTGTTTTCCTTCCTATAGTTACTTCCATTCTTCCAGTGACCATACATGCTTTCGTGGTCATACCTGTTGGAAGGAAGTAATACCTTTTGAAAGGTGGTTTGAGGCTTAGCCTTTTCCTTGCTCTTTTCTCCACTCCCTTCTCCTACTTCCATTTTATTGAATCCTAGTCCTCTTCTATTGGTCTAAGAGGAGAAGGTGTCAATAATAGGGAGCATAGATTTGGGCTTTGAGAATTGAGCCACCAGGCTCTTGTCTTTCACAAGCTTCTCCTCAAGGTCCTTGATGACCTTGTTCTTCAGGGATATAGTGCTCAGATGGGAGATAGTTATCCCCTTCAGATGGCTAATTTCCATATACATCTGGTTCATCTTGGTAGAAGATTCAGTGCATTCTTGTTTTACCATCTTAAGGGAATCAATCTCTTGGGCTTGCCTCTTGGCTAGCTTTTTGCATCTTTTCAGGGCTTCCAAGAGAGCACCATATCTGTCAATCAATTGATTGACATCCACTTCGGCTTCTGAATCACTTTCATCAATTGATGAAGGTGCTGCAGATTCTGGGCCAGTCTCAGAAGAGGATGAGGAATGAATTGATACCTATTCATTTTTTGAGATGTTCTGACTGTCTTCCTCATCAGTGATGGCCATTAGGCCTAGCTGAACATTGTCTTCTTCATCCTCCTCTACATCACTATGTGAGTGTGATAGAGGGCCCTGATTCCAACCTTGGCAGCTGGGTAATCTTCATCTTCTTCTGTAGCAAACAACCCAATGTAGGTTTCTTCTTCATTCTCTGAATCTGATGTTAAGGAATCAGATTCACTCCAGCTTCTTTCTTTCTTTGCTAGGAGGGAATTTTCACCCTTCCTGTCTTTTTGGTGATGATGCTTCTTATCACCATTCTCCTTTCTTTTGGCTGGACAGTCAGCTATGACATGTCCAGGTCTGCTGCAGCTATAGCAGATTATGTTATTAGAAACATGTTTACTAAGTTTGGAATCATACCTATCACCCTTTGGGTGCTGTCTTTCAGATTTCCTGCTATCTTTCTTGTAGTGTGATGATGAAGAGGGCATGTTCTTCTATTTCTTCTTCTTCATCTTCTTCTTGAACTGCCTTGAAAAGGCAGCAAACTCTTCATCAGAGGAAGAGCTATCTAAGGTGCTGACATCAGATTCAACACTTCTCCTTGGAGGAGACACCATCCTGCCCTTGCTTCTCTTGGAGCTGTCAGCTTTGAGAGCTACAGATTTCTCCCTTGCCTGAGTCCTTGTTGAGGTGTCCTCTTCCTTTCTTGCAGATAGCTGCATCTCATAGAAGAGCAGCTTTCCAAACAGTGTGTGAGTGGGGGCCTTACCAAGCTTGGTCACTTCCCTGATTGCACAGATTTTTGTGTCCCAGTCCCTTGTTAGAGATCTAAGGAACTTATCATTTAGCTCATAGTTGGTGAATACTCTCCCATAGGTTCTCAGCTCATTGATTATTCTGAATAACCTCTCATAGCACATGGAGATGCTCTCCTGGCTCTGCTGCCTAAAGGCTTCATACTCTTGGTTAAGGAGTGACTTTCTATCATCCCTTACTTCAGTTGTTCCTTCCATATATACTACTAATGTGTCCCACATTTCCTTGACAGTAGTGCAGTATACCAAGTTTTGAAATGTGGAATCATCAATAACATTCACTATGATGTTATAGGCTCTTTTGTCCATGGTGAACAATTCAAGTTCATCCTTGGTCAAGTCTTTGAATTCCTTGGCCACTCTTCTTGTTGGATCTATAGTGGAGGCAGTGTGAAAGGTAAAAGGTCCTTCTTTAAATGTAATGAAATTCCTTGGATCAGATGCTTCCATAAACAGTCTGATCATTTGCTTCTATATGGCAAAGTTTTCTTTGCTGCATATGGACAACTTCATAGATCTCATTTCCTTCTTCAATCCAGAGGAGGCCATTGGATGGTGATTTGACTATTCCTTAATAGGATCTGGTCAGACAGTTATGTCCTTCTTGACCAACCTCCCTCTGATACCACTTGTAAGTTTATAAGGGTTGTAGTCTAAATCACCTAGAGGGGGGGGGGGGGGTGAATATGTCTCTTTTGATTTTTACTTATTTTATTTAGATGTTTAAGATTATTCTAAACAAGTAATCAACCACACAGAAAACACACAATCATTTATAGTGGTTCCCCAAGACAGTGTGTCTATGGATAGTCCACTTTCCCCCTTCACCCTTCTAACAGTGTGTTAGACAGGGCCAACACCTCCAATCTCAGCTCCAAGAGCTTACAACACAGATCCCTCAGGATCTCTCAGGTTTTCCCAAACCCTACCTCAGGCTCAACAGCCCTACCTCAGATCAGCCACTGATCCTACAACTCAGACCATAGCAGGTCCTACAAGCTTAGGCCAACAATCCCTACCTCAGAGGAATCCACCTCCTACAACTCAGACCTCTTCCAGGTCCTACCTCAGAGGAATCCTCCTCCTACATCTCAGGCAATAATGCCCTATAACTCAGGCTAAACAGCCCTACCTCAGATCTTCACAGATCCTACCTCAAGCCATCCTCACAGCTCTACAACTCAGGCAATGAAGCCCTACAAACTCAGAACCCAAAGGTTCCTACAAGAGAAATAATGATCTTTACAAAATAGAAGGAAGAAAGGTCAAGCCTGGTTCTTCTTCTTCTTCTCAGCTGTTGTTGCAGACTTGAACCAGGGAGACGATGTTCAGCTCCAACTTGTTCTTCTTGATCAGCCCTTCAGATGAAGAACTGGATCTGCTGCTCTACCTTGAAATTAATCAAGATGAGCTATCTCTTTTCTCCTTGCAGCCTTGTGTGATTCAGTTTTTGGCTGCCGTCAATGGAACAATTATGTTCTCGATTTTGCGTACTGGAGAACTAGCAAAGGTTTTTTGCTCAACCCTAACTTATCCCTTTTATACATCCCCGACCTTCAACGGCTCTCAGCCGTCCTTTTGACAAGTATGGGAGAGACTGGTGGGCCCCACACTGTCTTTCTGCAGCTTGCGCCAAAAGCGGAACACGTAATCTGCGTTCGACGAACGAACTAAGTTCTGCGTTCGACGAATTCGCCATACTCTGCGTTCGACAAACTTGTCATACTCTGCGTTCGACGAACTGCATTCTTCGTTCGACGAACACGCTAAGTCTCAGCGCTTGCTTCTGTCCCGTCTCTACGTTCAACGAACTGAGTTCTGCGTTCGATGAACACGCCAAGTCTCAGCTGTTTCTTCTATCTCGTCTCAGCGTTAGACGAACTTAGTTCTGCGTTCGACGAACTGTCTTCTGCGTTCGACGAACACGCCAAGTCTCAGCTGTTTCTTCTGTCTCATCTCAGCGTTCGACGATCACGCCAAGTCTCAGCTGTTTCTTCTGTCTCGTCTCAGCGTTCGACGAACACGCCAAATCTTTCCCAACTGCATGCTGCTCCTTTCCTGTCTCAGCGAATCCGCTGAGACAGTGAGCTCGTCTCAGCGGATTTGACCCTTCATCTCAGCGGTTCTGCTGAGACAATTCTTCATCTCTTAGGAGATGATTTCTCCTGATCCAAGGGCATGATTGACCCTTTCTCTTGAGTTACCTGAGCCTGTATATCTTACACAAATATGACTATCAAATACAACTTTGTACTTAGCATTGAGTGTGACCCCTCTTCAAATCAAGGGAATTTGAGGGCAAATTCCCAACAATTTTGAGTGGTTATTCTACAACACCCCTTGATGTTGTCTCTTATATATATACGACATGACTTGAGCCATACAAGGAGTACTTCGTATCTGCATGAATTGCCAATTACTTACACTTGAGTAACTCAACAACAAATCAATTAGAAGGCGGTCATAATAAGTTGAAGAAATTCTTAGAAGTATTCATTAAAAATTGGCCACAATTTAGAAGGCTTTTCATCAAATGTTAACCCAACTAATTAAAACACAAAAATAAAGAGAACTTTTTGGTCAGAGCTCAAAAAACTTAGTCAAACATTTATAGGCATCTTGTATTCCGACCTTCTTGAATGTGCTCATTACATGCATTGCAGTTGATTAAAACAGAAACATATAATTATTGCAAGTCAAGATTTAGTGTTGGCGAACACGATTTTCATACACGTCGATCCATGCTTGGGTTCCCTGGTGTTCATGTATTAGCACAATATATTTCTTATCACAAAGCTATTTCAATATGGTTAGTTCATAAACATTGGAAACAATTATTTTTACCCAGAGAAAGTGATGAAATACCTCAAACACAAAACACTCTCAACAAATGAGCATCAACAAATGTAGATTAAAAATAAATTATCTGAGATCATAGATCCAACATCCAATAAACTGAAAGAGTTTTTTTTTTGCTAACAAAACTAAAAGGAATACCAAAGAGGAGTTTAAAGAAGTTACAAGATGACAATAAAGTACAAAACTCGATCCGACCTCACTTTTCCAACATGTCTTGAGGGAGTCACAAGATACACAAAGAAACACGACAAAGTCGTCTAACGAACAAGTTATGCATAGAAAAAAATAGTTTGATCGGATCCGTCGACAACTATATATCCTCTTATATTTCGAATTACTTAATTGATTTATTAAATGTCCCCGCGGATGATCATTGTAGTTTCTGCATGATTAGTGAATTTCTAAACACAAGTGATAATTTACAACAAGTTAGAGAAGTTTAATTACTGAGCTGGAGAACAAAGAACTATTGTATGATGCAATTTTTGAAAGTGCTAGAAGGAAAGAGTTACACATTTCTCTAGATTGCAAAAAGCTTGCCACGCCGTTGGAAAGTGGATGTTCATGCCCGATTTGGGATTAATTATTTCATATTGCTATAATATTTGTGTGTCATTAGTATTTCAAATAAACAAAGTCTAATGTTTCTACCGTTAGATTCATCATTTTCTCACATCCGAAATTTTTTTTCGTAAGTTCTGTTAACGTTAATCGTTCGTCAAATTATGCATGGAAGAGAAGTCCACTATCACAACTCTACTCCTCTCTTGAAAGAGGTATATATATCATATGCAAATAACAAGTTCACGGGAATGCATATTCAAGTTCAAAGAATGAAATGCAAGATTTATTTTTATCGTTCCATAATTTATTCTCTTACATATTAAAGATAAGGGAGTTGATATTAACAGTTCGGAACTGGATATTTGCAGTCCGTTGCTATTCGTAGTCCATAAATTTTATTTGTAGTCCAAAATTATATTTGCACCTCACTCCCATTCCAAATAAGCGAAACACTTTGCTGATTTATTAAGCACTAGAAGTCTTGAGAAATATCATAAACACTCAAAAATAATTTAAAAACCTAGCAGTAAAACAAGTTAAATGACATGCATAGAGAAATCAACTCTAAAACAAGTTAAATGAAATGCAAACCTTTCTCTAACCAAAAAATTGACTACTTTTTGGGGTTTTCGCTGGATAATTTTCTTCTTTTTTGAAGAAGGTGAATCTAAGAGGGGGAAAGACGACGCGACCGATAGAACTACGGCTAGGGTTTAGGCAACGGGAGGAGAAAGATGGAGAAGAGGTTATTCGATGAGGTGCAATTAACGAGAATTGAACTGCAAATATAATTAGATTTTTACAATTTTGGGGTGCGAATGGCGAGAATTGGACTGCTAATATCAACTCTTTAAAGATAACTAATACAATTTCTCGCAGAATATGATACATCACTGTTTGTGTGTTTGAAGAAATTTTTGGAAGATTTTGACCATATTTTAAGTATCATTTGTAGGCTTGATGAACTGCTAAAAATATTTTGTAATACTAATAGTTTCCAAATAACACTTGCTTAACATGCCTGAATATATAACTGTCATTATATTGTTAGAATTTTTTTTTAAAAATTTTTTTGATGGTTTGCCAATAACAAAAAAGATTTTGAATGATCATTTTCATAATTCTTGGTTTGCTAATAGTAACTATTTGCTAGTAGCCAAATTTGATTTGCTAGTAACAACTAACATCCTTTTTTATTCTAAATTATGCTCCGCCGGAAAAAATTTCAAACATCAAAACATCACTTAGCCGGTGCATCGATAAGCAAATGGCAGCACTTTCAACTATAATTCTCCATCTGGCTCGATCCGAAGCTGAGTCTAGAATCGCAAAATGAGGAATAGATAATTAAAAACCGCGATTAATGTTCGGGTAGTGATGGCCAGGCATCTATTGCACCTTCGCATCACATCTAAAAAATAACAATATTCGAGCGCCCAACGTAAACACCCTGGCGATAAAGAAAGCTCGACAAAATGGCTTCCACAACAAGTACTTGGATCCAAAAATCTACCGCAGAGAAGAAGAAAACAACGAGATGCCAACAAAAATAACTGTGTCTCATCGAGACGGCCGCAGTCTGCTTCAATCGGTATACTCTTTCAGCAGAGACGTGGAGGGGAAAATGCGCGAGAAAGATAGCCGCATTTAACCCTTCAACACATCTCTATCCATCTTCAACTCATCTATGTATTTCTTACCAAATGTATGTTGAGCAAAACACACCTGAATGTCTCTAAATTTATCTCAATAATCCTTCAAGAAAACTGCTCTCAGAATATTATTATTTTGACTACCATCAAAGTTGCTGGCAATATAAATAATTAATATTGGATCACCATGATTGTAACTATAACGAATTTTTAGCGAATTTTTGAAAATACGCCTTGTACATGCATTTTTAGGAAAAGTGTTCAACACGAAAGTTGTAGATCTCGACGAGATCTACAATTTTTTCGTGTTGAACACTTTTCCTAAAAATGCATGTACAAGGCGTATTTTCAAAAGGCGCGTAATAACTCATAGAAAGTGGTGTGCGAATAGCCAAAACTGGTGTGCTTATAACAATTGCCTAATTAATTTATAGTGTGTTTATTTTAAGTTGTATTAATTAATATATAAGGGCATAACCTCATGTCTGTCAAGATCGGGGTATTGTCACGATTGGTCGTAGGAGCGGAGCGCTGTGCCTATACCTCGTGTATGTCTCTCTCTCTCTCTCTCTCTCTCTCTCTCTCTATATATATATATATATATATATCTATACTACATATAAAGAAATCCTCTTATCGGTGTAATGCCCAGCCAAATAATATCCACCGTTCGATAAGGAGAGAGAAAGAGAGAGGGAGAGAGGGGAGAGAGAGAGGGAGCCCACAATTAAGAGAGAGAGAAAGGGAGGAGAAAGTGCGCGACATCTTTGAATTGGAGAGAGAAAGAGAGAGAAATAGATAAGGAGAGAGAAAGAGAGAGAGAGTGGGGCCCACAATTAAGAGAGAGAGAGGGCGGCGGAATTAGAAAGAGAAATAGAGAGAGCGAAATGAAAAAAAAACACAAAATATTTTATAAAATCTAAATATTTTAAAAATAAATATTTAATATATATAATATATAATATTTTAATATATATATTATATAATATATATTACAGAAATTTTTAAAATTAAAATACATAATTTTTAATATTTTAAATGTCTAATATTTATATATATATAATATTTAATTTTTATATATAATAAATTATATAAATATATATATAAATTAAATATAACTAGGTGCGTGCCGGGGGCGGGTGAAGGCCGCCGGTGACGGGCAGGGTACCTGTGGGGGGCGAAGTCCGCCGGAGGCGGACAAGGTACTGTCGCACGGGGCACGGAAGGCCCCCGTGCACTGTCACTCGTGTGTGTATATATATATAACACTCAAATGTCTAAATGATGAGGGCGGTCCAACATGTTGCATTAAATTAATATTAATCTTGTGCTTTAGTCCAACATGTTGTATTTATAAACTATAAACAATATAATGTTAACTTCGTCGATAAGCTAACATAATTATTACGGGTGCAATTCGGATTTGTTCGGAAGCGATTCCACTTAGGGGTGTAAAATTACTTATTTATTTACAAATTTGTTGCTAATTTTAATTAGCTAGAAATTTAGGAACAAAAAAAACCTAGCTAATATGACCCTAGCTAATTTTAGCTAAGGATTTATTTCTTGCTAATTTTACAAGGATTTTTTAGCAAGGTATTATATCCTTCCTAAATTAGCAAGAAAATTTAATTTCGTTGCTAATGTTTGTTTTTTATTTATTTATTCTATTAAATTAAAATAATATTTATATATATAACCCTCAAAAATACAACTTTAATAATGTTTGTTGAGGATTGAACCCCAAATCTTCTATACACATTAAACTATACTTAACCACGCACTCACCTACATAATCTATTCTAAGGATGCGTTAATATATATATATAAACATTTATATAATCATAAAGTTTATATAATTTATAAAATTATATAAATAAGTATAATATATATATAGTTATATTTATCTATATAATATTTATATATATATGTATATATATAGTTATTTATATATACGTGTATATATATAATTATTTATAGAAATATATATTATATAATTTATACAAATATATGACTGTTTCATTATATACATTTATATAGGTATATAAAAAATTATAAATATATATAAACAAAAAATTTATTTTATAAGAGAGGGATAACGAATTTGAAACTTTTGTTTTTTAATTAAGGTTTCATTTGTGGAGGCGTTTTTACACTGATGATGCAGGAAGTAAACGCCGCCACATGGCGGGAAAACAAACGGGCGGCGTCTTCTCCCGCCGCGCCAGAGGAATGGATCAAAAACTCTCGGTTTGGAATCCCTGCCTCCCCCCTCCAACTCCGAACGACGGCGGCGTTTTCACCCGCCCGTCTGCTCCCACCGAACCAAACGAAGCCTAAGAGAGATAAATTTTTTTGGAAAAAATAAATTTTTATCTCTATAAATATTTTGAAACAAAAAAATCGTTGCTATTTTGCAACAAAAATTTTGCTACAAAAGAATTTGTTGCTATTTTAGCAACGAAATTTTTGCAACAAAAAAGTTTGTTGCTAGAAAATCCCTTGCTATTTTTGTAGGTAAAATAAAAAAATATTTTACTAGCTAAATTTGATGCTAATTAGGAAGGATTATCAAGCCTTCCTAATTTTCCTTGCTAAATCAAAATTTTCTTGTAGTATATATATATATTCGGTTCCAACTTCTTGGAACCAGAATCGAATCATGTACTTGAAACCTAGATACATACCCGAACCGAAAATATCGATTCGGTTCCGATTCAGTACTAGGTTCTACTCACCGTCTTACTTTAGGTTATTCATTACTCATATTACTTAGAGTCGTATAGTAAGTTGCAAGTAAAGGATAATAAAAAAATTATACTTAAATCTTAGCTCCGCAAAATTTGAATTTTTAATCATATTATTCATCTAAGAAAATAATCTTCGCATGATAATAAAATTAGTATTTACTATTGTTAATTTGAAGCAATTTTGACATAGTATTATCATTCAAGTATTCAATATTTTCAAATTCTATGAAAAAAAAGAATATTATCACTGATTTCTTTATATTTGAAATCATGATAAAAATAAAACATATATATTAACTACTAATTATCAATGATTAACAATAGATATACATTAAATGCTACATAAATTATGAAACAATTGCCAACAATTCAGTTTCTGGGTCGGTTCTTGGTTGCCTGACCCAAGAACTGAGAATCGAACCGAAAAATCGATTGAATTTTTTTTTTAAATCAAAACAGAGTCATGAACCGCTAGAATCGAACCAAATTGATCGATTCGATTCGATTTTGGGTCGATTCTCGGTTCTTTGGTTCTTTTTGCACTCCCCTATTAATTATAAGTTGAAATTACAGAAACATCCCCTGGTCCCCTATATCAAAAATGTATCTTAATACCCGCGGAAAAGGCCAAGACAGAGATCACCCATTTCCTTCATATTTCTTCTATCAAGAAACAACCCTCGCAACCAAGACAGAGTTGGGGAAGGAGACCGAACCGAGCCCATAAGTGCGATCATCCCATAGGACCAAAAACTTTTGTATTTAGATTTACATACATTCGGCTTGGTCTCTACTACATCGGATTCTTTAGTGCAAACGACGCACGAGAACAAATGACGGAGCGGAAGAAAAACGAATGTGGGAAATGGCAATGGCTTGTGGTTCGCCGGAGCAGAGTTTGGCGCGTCTTATTTGCTCCGATGAGTTGGGTCAAAAACGTCATTATCATAGATTGTATGTTTGACAAGACAAAGGTTATGACCGCTACCAAGAAAATATATAAACTAGTTTTGAGCATAATATCATGAATTTTTTTAGGTGAGGCCGGGCGTTTACGAACGATGGTTCATGACCACCGCGTTTATGACTGCAATCACCGCGCCAAAGGAACCCTAAATGTTTAAAATTGTGTGAATTAGAGCGAGAATATAATTTCACTCCTTGATTTTTTTTTTACTGAACCTGTACTTCTGCTTGAGGCCCTTATATGGGCCTAAACTCCATGGGCTGGCTATATGGGCCTAAACTCCATGGGCTGGCCCATGATCCTAACGCATTGTCGACACAATCTTGAATAGCAACATGCATATGGCACCGCACTTTCTTATGTTTTATTAAAGGCATCTAAAATTGTTAATTGCACTGCAGTTAGAGCTGTCACGGTTCCGGTTCGGTTTCGGTTCTACTAAAATCGTGAACCGAACCGCTAAAGTAACGGTTCTGCAAATTAGAACCAAAACCGTATTTGGTTTGACCGGTTCCGGTTCTGGTTCCGGTTCCAGTATAATTTTTGGAACCATCGTGTTAACGGTTCCGATTACGGTTCAACAAGAACCAAAACCAAACCGACCACTAACGGTTCGGTCTGGTTCTATGCGGTTCGGTCTGGTTCTATGCGGTTCGGTCTGGTTCTATGCGGTTCGGTCCGGTTCCAATCGGTTCCAACTAGAACCAAAACCAAATTTGATGGAATGAATGAGGGAGGTCAAAAATAAAAAACCAGAGAGGAAAAGTATACCCGTTTTTTTTTTTTGCAAGAGGGACTTCGAAGTCTGAGGCCCGGGTGCTGGAATTTCGTGTTACATCAAGGGAGAGTACTTTTTGTATAATATATAATAAGTCGGGTTGAAAGTTAAAAATTGAAACCGTAAAATCACAAAATTGCACCAGCCCGTGCCGATTTTAAAAATTCAAAGATCACGATCGTTTAATGCTGATGCAATGTTCATATTGCTGAAGATCACGACTCAACATAGGGTAAAGAACTTTGAATTGTTGCTCTTGAAATCTTATTTTACAATTAAAATTTTGTTTGAAAAATATATTAGTTAATTCAATTTGACTAATTTATGAGCTACAATTAGATTTGTCTTTCATGATTACTATTAAATAGTAGTTGTATATTCTTTATATTTTTAAAACAAAATATTTCAGAAAAATATGTGAGTAAAATTGAAAATACATTATATGACTGTATGAAAATCAAAAGTACACCGTAAAAACAAATTTCAAATAGCACCAATGTCAAACCACACGGCACGGATTTGGTGTGGTGCGATTTTGTTCAGTCCAAAATCGACCCCCTTTGTTGCGAATGCGGTTTGGGTTCAAACCGCACCAGTTCACCCATAATGGTAAGTATAGATATTATAGATATATTATAAAAAATAACAATATAATAATAATTATTATTATTATAATAAATGGGTTACGGTTCGGTTCTTCTTCAGTCCGGTTCGGATCGGTTCTAAAAATCTTGAAAGCACTTGAAACTTATATATAGTGGTTCCGGTTCCGGTTCCAGTTCCAGTCCGGATAATAAAATGAAAGAATCATACCCGGACCATTGTTGTTCACGGTTCCAAAATTCAAACCGGAACCTAAATAATTCGCGAACGGTTCGGTCCGGTTCTTTGTATTTCTGGTTCGGTTCCGATTCAGATTACGGTTTTCGGTTTTAAGTGACAGCTTTAACTGCAGTAGTGTTAAAATCACCACAACTTTGAGATTTTTTTCATGAATGCAGTGGATATGAACCTTGGTTCGTGACTGGTTTCCATAAGATGAGAATCAGGGGAGCAAAAGCTGCTACTTGGAGAGAAAAGACCAAATATGAAACCTTCGCTTGATCATTGTTAAGAAAAAGTGGTGATGGTGGATATAGCAAGAAGTCGGCATCTGTCTAATCCACGCCCTCAACGACATGCTCTGAGGCGGTGCAGCACGAGAATTACAAAGTAGCAGACGTCCTCGTCGAGCAGATCTTCATACGCGGAGGCGGTACTTTGCCGAGTCTCTGCCAACATCCTTGCAGGCTTCGAGCCCTACATACCGAGTCCCTTTCTCTGGTGAACGGTGGATCCGGCGAGCCTGAGGTCGTCGCAATAAACTCAGTTTTTAAGCTAGTGCGGTGCGAGTTAGTGCGGTGCCATTAGTATTTTTTGGGGAGTAATTTTAAGGTTAAATTAGAAGAAATTGCTGCGCGATTAGCCAAATCTGCAGGGCCTTTAACAACTCCGCTAAATAATTGAGGACAATATGCAAATGAAAGCTCGATTTGGCATGACTCCTTTTTTTTTTTTGCTCCGGCGAGTCATGAAAAAAATGCTACCGCCATAAAATGTATGTTTGGCATAACAACCGTTACGACCGACACAATAAGAGAAAATTTGTTTTGAACATGAAAGTGAATGAAATTCCTTATGTGTGGTCGGGCGTTCACGGACGACGGTTCATAACCATTGCGTTCATGACAACCATCGCCACACCAAACGGATGTGCCACCGTCATGATGGGACCGACTATCATTAGTGCAAACTGAGATCGATCGGTTGGTCCTCGTTCATCCGACCGGATGCACGACAAAGTCGGCGTCTTCGCAACCTCTGCCCCTTCAATCCCTAAGATTGTGGGCAGAGCTTTTATGTAGCTATAGCTATAGTAAAGGCTTATGTTTACAGATGATATTATTAAAGGCTTGTGAGTAGAGCCTCAGTGGCTGGTGGGGCCCAGCCACTCATAGCTGATAAAGTCTTACATCAGCCAAGTTGCAAGTGAGAGGCAGAGTCCAGAACCCTATCTTTGGGATTATAGGACCAGCCCTTAAAATGTCCAAATTAATGAGTTGGAATATCTTTATTTTTTTATTTTTCAATTAATATTTCTATTTTATGAAAAAAATAATATAGGGTTTAAATGCAGGCTGATGTTATGTGCAAATCGGTTTTGGCTACGTGCAAATCATTAAAACTCGCGCTTTTTGAAAATACACCTTATTGGTGCATTTTTAGGAAAAGTGTTCAGCATCAAAGTTGTAGATCTAGTTGAGATCTACAACTTTCGTGTTGAACATTTTTGCCTAAAAATGCACTCATAAGCCGTATTTTTAAAAGACACGAAACATTTCACAATAGACTCGCGCATTTTGAAAATACGTCTTATAGGTGCATTTTTAGGCAAAATGTTCAACACGAAAGTTGTAGATCTCGACGAGATCTACAACTTTGATGTTGAACACTTTTCCTAAAAATGCACCTATAAGACGTATTTTCAAAAAGCGCGAGTTTTGATGATTTGCACGTAGCCAAAACCGATTTGCACATAACATCAGCCTAAATGTAAGATATTGCTTACATCAACTTTGAAATTATATGCTTTGATCAAATTTTATTAAAGATGTTCGGGGAGAAAACTTGGAAACGGAGAGCGGATAAAGATCACAACAACAACAACAACAGAACCCATATAGTCCCCAGTTTTGTGGGTATGGGCGGGGGAAGATTGGAAACCGTCCTAACATTTGGCACTATGCACAAAGTGGCTGCTCAAAGTGGTTGCTCACAGAGTACCACTTAAATAGAGGCCCCCTATACCGTCGCGTTTGCTGCGGAATCATGCCCTCAAATCAAAGCCAAAGACATCAGAGAGCAGATAAAGATCACAAAATGAAGCTCAAGGGTAAATATAAATCAAGAGGCGCAGCTTTATGTTTTCAACCGAGTGCGCCGGCAGTCATGCCCTCTCGAATATCATATGCTCCCCTGTAATCGGAAAAATAACACAGATATATATAAGTCCCTTGTGATAACTTGCGAGTATTGATGTTGAGTTTGAAGAAATAAATTCGATTTTCTCCTCGGAAGTTCGTATTCGCTTCCCCGAGTCAGCCACTGAGAAGAGGTTCTTCTTCATGCCAGTCACGTGATACACACTCTTCAGTGTCACTGGCTTCTCTCTACTCCCAAGGGACACCTTCCCTTCTCGCTCCACGGGATGTACCGCATCATCCGCAGTGATGATAGCATTCGTTCCTTCATATGCTTCCAAGGAGTCGAACTTGGACATATCTCCGGTGAGATGATGCCCGCAACCGGAATCCACTATCTAGTCGTTCTCGAGGTTGATGGAGGCTAAGACATCGACTGACGTTGCCGTCATCTCTGCCAAGAAACAATTGTCTCGCCTCTCACCGCACTGGTGACCTCCACCTCTTCCTCCACCTCTCTGGTGATCTCCCTCCTTGTTAGCAGCATGACCGACCTTCAGATTGGACCGACAGTCCTTTGCCATGTGCCCGTACTTCCTACAGGCAAAGCAAAGGGATCTCCCCTTCTCATCGCGCGCAAGGAGGAACTTCCTCCCATCTCCCTGGGATGACGTTGAAGGTTCATCTCCGAAGTTCTTCTTTCTCTTGTCCCAGGATCTCCTCTTTCCTGAGAACAGGGCCTCGCCATCTCCTCCTGAGATGGATACTCCCGCCATCTGCTTCGCCAAGCTCTCCTGTGACGACAGTAGGTTCTCTAGCTCCAATAAGGAGGGCTGAGTAGCCCACCCTTGCACGGAAGTAACGAAGGGGACATACTCCTTCCTCAACCCTCGGAGTATGTGCCGCTTCAACTTCGCCTCTGAGATTGGCTCTTCAGGGTCCAAGGCCGAGATCTCCCCACACAGGTTCTTGACCTTCAGGAAGAAGGTGGATATCGTCATCTCGCCTTGAGTCGACCCAGCCAACTCATTCTCCAGGAATTATAGCCGCGCTACATTCTTCTTGTTGAATAACCCTTCGAGGGCTATCCAGATCTCAGACGCTGACTTGCAACCAATGATGTGGTCGAACAAGTCAGGTGAAATGCCTCTCTTCAAGGTGAACTCTGCCTTGGCATTGGTCTTCCTCCAAGCTCTCACAGCTTGACCATTGTCTTCAATTGGAAAGACTTCTGCCTACTCTTCTCCTCCAACGACCTCCCATTAGGTCCTCTCCAAGCAGGTAACTCTCCAAGCAAGACTTCCACTTCTTGTAGTTGGTCTGGGTGAGCAGCTCAATGCCAAGTCCCCTAGCATACCCTCCTCCGCCGTCCATCTTGATTGCTCAGTCCTTGTTCCCACTATCCCTCTGATACCATGTGAAATATTTGAAGTCGGAAGAACACGTCAACCAACAGGAGAATGAGGACACCAAATGATGAACACAAGCTTTCACAATAAATAATACTCGACAGCTAGTTACAAATGGACAGAGCTGAATACAAGTTGCATCCAACTTGATTCACGACAGCCTAAAGTAGAAAAGAACTTGGTCACGGACAAGGTCCGCTTCTCCTCCGGAGCACACCGCGCAGGTGATACTCGCTCCTCGCTACCGCCGGCGTTAACGCTAACGCCCAGCGTTAGCTCTGCTCCTCGCACGCTCGCTGCTCGCACTCCTCAGCTCCCTAGTCGCCACTAGACGAAGCTCGCTACTCGCACTCCTCAGCTCCCTAGTCGCCACTAGACGAAGCTCGCTACTCGCTACCTTCAATGCCTGGCGTTGACTCTAACGCCCTGCGTTAACTCGCGAGTAGGTAACTCTCTTGTCGAACTTAGTTACTCCAAGTTCGATGCTCGCCTGGAAGCACTCTGATATCTCTAACTCGTTCGACCACTTTCAGAATCGATACTCTTTAGAGGGGGGGTACCCCTCTATTTATAGGCAAAACAGGTGGGGAGGTGCGAGAAGGGGCTAACGCGGGCGTTAGCTCGCAACGCTGACGTTAGCTCAGCGAGAAGGAGCTAACGCCGACGTTAGCTCTAACGCCGGGCGTTAGCTCACTTCAAAATCTCAGCAACTCTCAAATGACAAAGATATCCATCATATGCTTTAGATGTCACAACATATGCTAAACTAGCAGCATTTTTAATTATGTGTTAGCATACATTGGTAAGGGTTGTGATTACCCCGTGGTCGAAATAACCACTACACAGCACATTATCCTTTGGTTGTTGTGCATGATCTTTCACATTTACGACGTAATTTAGACGTAATTTTGCTCATAACTTCGACTGTATGAGCTTCGTTTAGCCGGTACACATCATTTACTTACATAACAAACAAACAACAAAAACATTATGAGCTGTGCTACATTCTCCATATATGAATGATACCTATGCAATGGTGTTAAGGGATTACCTTAACCCATTATAAATGTCCTAGAAGAAGTAACTTGATGTGCATGTTGCTGAAAGTTCGCCTTACTAATCCAATGTATTATCGCGACCTCCCCTCTAAGTTTGCTAAATTACAGATGCACCCCTCTTACTTTTGAAATTACAAAAACCTCCCCTCTCTTACTTTTGGAATTACAAAAACCTCCCCCTCGTAGCATACTGGATTGGGGTTGGAGTTTAATCGCCCCTGACTCAAGGGTGAATTATGCTCTTGTAGCTGATGACTCGAGAGTACCTCCCGTAGCAGATTTGATAAGTACAGTAGGATGTTATTGATAGCTGAATTTTCCTGCAGGTTTTTTTATTTCTAGATTGCTCTCTTTTGTACCGTCTATTGTCCTTACCTATTTGTTATACTATTATACATTGTGAGATACTGACGTGCAGGGTGTTCTAAGTCTCTGGAGACCGCTAGGTCTGTCAGGGGAGTAGTTTTGTTACCTAGTTGTGGTCGGCTTGTAGCTAACCCTCTTTGTACACCATTTTTGTTGTGAGGGTTGTAGGGCGCGAAAAAGAGGCGGCGGACCACTAAAGTCACTGGCGAGCATTACTAGTCTTCTTGTTTAGTTCAGTCTAGTCTTTGTACACATGTGAGCATTTCTTTATTGTCTAGACGTTTGAACTCCCTTGTGGTGAGCTTGTAGGCCTTAAGGTCATGGTTCATCTTTTTTGCTTTAGTAGTGGACATTCTCTTCGATCGTTTTCTTGTCATATGTTTTTATCCGTCGTGCATTAGTCTAAGTTTCTTTAGTGGTTCTTCTTTTATATCATCTTATAATAGTTTGTCGGTGACTATTCTATGCAGTGGGGCCCGGTCGAAATCATGTCATGGGATACTTGCAGGTGGGATGTTACATTTCGTCTCTCACTTTTGACTAAATCAGTCCACATGCCTTGGCGAGCGTCATTGTCGCTTGGTTGTTAAGGATGCATTAAACGACATGACTATTAATCTTATGCAACATTAATAATCATGCTCCTAACATTTTTTTTGAGAGTTGATATTAGCAGTCCAATTCTCGCTATTCGCACCCCAAAAAATGGTAAAAATCCTAATTATATTATACATCCAATTCTCGCTAATCGCACCCCATCGAATAGCCTCCTCCTCTTCATTTCTCTCCTCCTGTTGCCTAAACCCTAGCCGTAGTTCTATCGGTCGCGTCGTCTCTCCCCCTCTTAGATTCACCTTCTTCAAAAAAGAAGAAAATTATCCAGTGAAAATCCCAAGAAAGTAGTCCGTTTTCTGGTTAGAGGAATGTTTGAATGTCATTTAACTTGATTTAGAGTTGATTCCTCTATGTATGTCATTTAACTTGTTTTTCTGCTAGATTTTTAAATTGTTTTAGAGTCTTTCAGATATTTCTCTAGGTTTCTAGTGCTTAATAAATCAGCAAAGTGTATCGCTTATTTAGGATGAGAGTTAGCGATGGACTGCGAATAGCTAGTTCCGGACTGCTAATATCAATTCCCATTTTTGTTAGTATTAAACTTATCAATCTTACTTACCAAGTTTCAAAAATATTTAATATATAACCAAGCTTTTTTCCTTAGATTCCTCTAGAAGTGGAATCAATTTCATGGAAATGGAGAATCACTGGCTTTGGATTGATTCCCTCCCTACCCTAAATCCTAATTATTTTACTTCAGAAGAACCATGTTCCGTTGACTGTTGACCGTTTAGCATTGACCGTTGACTAACCAACTAAAGCATTCTGCCGACAAGCTTCTACTTAACTAATCCCTACTTAATTATCATCTGGAGCTGCCATTAGCCATTAATCTTTCATGTTACGCTGCCATCAATTTTCAACCCGGAATCTTATCATCCAAGATGCGATAGTTGCCGGCATCGGTTGCATGATTATCGGCGTGATAGAATCGTAGCCGTTAAAAACCATCAAAATTAGCAGGAGAGAAACATAATGAATATATCCATTCTGACCATTTGTTCATAGGCTTTGATTTGTTTATTATGTTAGGTGTGCATTAGTTTCTTCAGTTGGGATGCTGGAAGATATCACCCAGGGGTGGATTTAAGTGGGGGCGGGCTAAAATGGATGTTGGAATTGGATTCCTTTCGCCGAGAGAATGAATTTTGACTATTTACACGTCAAAAACAGTGACTGGATGAGGGAGAAACGACTACGATAACATGAAGGCGTGATATCACCAAGATCTTATATAATTAATGAATAATACTCTTATGTTTGGAAGCATGCGAGTGTCGGTCGGGGAGTTATCAAGTGTTCACCGAATGTCAATGATTTCCCATTTCGTTGAGCGAAAACACATGATCGTCTCCACCGTTATCGGAATCTTTCTATAGCTCCCTCGCCATTCATGGGCTTTTCCAACTCAGTAAAGATGTGCTCCATAACCTCATCGCTCGCACCGAATTTTTTTGCATATTATAACTCTGTGTCTCCGAAGAATGACAATGTGAGATTTTTGTTGTTGTTTATCGAGTAATATGCATACTTCTCACAAAAATTAACATCTCCTCTTTTGTAACCGTCTCGTTCTTCCATCCAATGAAATGATCCGTTGTTGCCGGTGAGCATAGTCTATCTTGAGGTGAATCACGTAAATTTTATGTTTTCTGTATTGTTTCCCTGTTTCTCTCGTTTTGCTTGATCTCCAAACATCCTTAAATAGGCTTAAGAAAAAATGTTTCACTAAGGCTGTGCCCGCGGCTTTCATTCTGGTGGCGAAAGGAGCGCGGTGGTAAATGGAGCGGGCAACGGAGCCCCACCGGAAATTTTTTCCTTTCTCACGGGAGGCGGAACCCCATCGGAGCCTCCATCTTCCACTATTCCGGCGCAAACGCAGCCCGCCCTAAGACCACTCAATCCTTTCGTTGTCTTTCTACATGGCAGTCCACAAAACATGTACTCACAAGAACTAATGAAGAAGAATGCTGCACAGAACAGAATGGGCCGCTTAAAAGGCTTTACAATTTCAACCAGCTGCCTTCATCATGATCAATGGCAGAACCTGCAATACTGCCTCATGAATGGCACTGAAGTTTGAAAGAGATCATTGTGTCATATAGTGGGCAGCAAGTAATAATTGGCTGTGGCTGGAAAAGCGAGCAAGCCATATTATAATATTATAATGGTGGGAGAATACCAGCTGAAAAGTACTGATTGGATAGGCACAAAAGGAAAGCTTGGCACAGTTCATTATGTTAGATTTAGTAAAGAGAACCCCTAAAGGAGAGAGACAGAGAGAGGGGGAGAGAGGTAGTGATGTATATAGAATAGATTCATGTTGGGTTAATCACCAGCACCATGTACTTGTTGTTTAAGCAGACAAAAGGTTGTGTATGGGATGGAAGGAGAGTGCGCTCGATTCAATAATGAAGGTGTCTGCAGCTTCTTCATCTATCTTCCATTATAAAGAGAGCTCAGCTCCTTCTCTTGCATCTCATTGTCATACTCTGTTTCCCCTCTCCCTGTTTCTCACTTCTCATTCCTGAACTGAGCATATCTTCTTCCCTAATTACATGCTTCCATATTCCATGGAGAAGCCTGGGGAACAAGTTTTGGATGCCAATGAGCAAAATAATGTGGAGAAAACTGTTGGGGAGAGGAAGGTTAGGAGGATCTGCGTCTTCTGTGGTAGTAGCTCAGGCAACCGGCCTTCATTCAGTGCTGCAACTCTTGAACTTGGGAGGCAGCTGGTAAGAAATGGAGCAAAAAAAATGTGATTTTGATTGTGTTTTCGTTGTCTTTTATTGATTCATTCTCATCTTCCTTGAAATCTGACTTCAGGTTGAGAGAAAAATAGACCTGGTTTATGGTGGTGGCAGTGTAGGTCTGATGGGTTTGATCTCTCATACAGTTTTTAATGGAGGCTGTCATGTCATTGGGTAGCCATTTTTCAGCACATTTAACTCTCTTTTTTGGGTAGAAATATCAATTTTTTTTCCTCCAGTCCACTTTGTGAATCCTTTTAGTAAGGGACCAAAAATAAGGCCTAATTGTATTGATTTTAAAGTTTAAACAAAATGTTAAAGCTGAAGGTTTGATTTCACATTTGTTTTTCTTTTCTTAGTGTTTCTTCTGTGATAATGTCTCATTTGGGCTTCCTTTTTCTCCTTTTTTTTGCCTTTTCTTTCCTTTTTGAGGGGAGAAAAGAGTTATTCCAAGAGCTTTACTGCCATATGAGGTAGGAAACCTCCTTCAGATTGCCTTCAAACTTCAAGTTTTCCTCTGCATCCTAAACTGAGAAATGCATTGTCTTGCAGATTTCAGGAGAGACAATTGGAGAAGTAAAAATTGTTGCAGACATGCATGAGAGGAAGTCTGAAATGTCTAAGCTTTCAGATGCCTTCATTGCCCTTCCTGGTATGCAAACATAAAAAAATCATATTTTGCTAAATTTTACATTTTTTTGCCTATTGATATATGCACCCCTTAATTGAATATACGCAACCCCTAAACCGCTACTTGCGCACCATGTTGCTATTCGTAGCCTAAAACAAAAAAAAATCGCATTTAGATTTCTAAATCGAGATAATGCCCCTTAATTCTCCTTTATTCTCAAACTTCTAGTTTTTTTTAGAAGATAAAAAAGAATAACACCAACAAAAAAACTTTATAATCACAAAAATATGAGAAGATTTAAAACTCTCGTCACGCCTTGTCGAGAAGATTAACCCTAAAACCAAAAAAAAGATGGAAAAACGACCTAGGGCATATATAGTATCCGTCCGGCGAGATGTCTCTGGCGTTGGCAGCGGAATGGGGAGCGGGCGAAGCACCTCCGGCAGGCTCAGGCGAGGGTGCGGGGAAGGCAACGACGAACTGGGCGATTACAGTGGGGTAGGGTTTCTGATTTCTAATTTTATAACTTAAAACATGGGCTGCGAATAGCTAGATTGGGTGTGCGTATATCAATCTTCTTTTTGTATTTTTAATCATTCATGTGAAATTTGTTATAAATATGAAGGTGGATATGGGACAATGGAGGAGCTGTTGGAGGTAATAGCATGGTCACAGCTGGGGATACATGACAAGCCAGTGAGTTGTCATTTTCTGAAAAAAAAAATTGGATTTTTTATGATATTAGGTTAGCTAATAGTGCATAAATTAACAAAAATAGAAAAAAAAATGATTGGTAGGTGGGATTATTGAATGTTGATGGCTACTACAACAGTCTTCTTGCATTATTTGACAAAGGGGTGGAAGAAGGCTTCATAGATAGCTCAGCACAGCATATTGTGGTTTCTGCTGAAACTGCTGAGGAGCTCATGGGGAAAATGGAGGCACGCCGCAATTTGGGGCGCGAACGCGTCGAGCTCGAGCAGAGATCGACAAATTTCGCAAGCCTGCGCGCGAACTAGCTATTGTAAGGTCAAGGTCGATGAGCTCGTGTTGTATGGAACGAGGTTGAGCTCGAGAGCTATATATTGAGCTCTAGCTCGAGCGAATGAACTTTTCTTTAAAAAAAACTCTCATTAAAATAATATTCATAAAAAAACTATATTGGCTGGCTTCTTGAGCTAACGAACATGAACATGTGCGCCCGAGTCTACCGAGTTTTTTTGAAGTCGGCTCGGCTTAATTTGCACATACTTGGGTTTTTTGTTTAGGGGTTGGTAATGTGGTAAAATATAAATTAAATCATGCAAAATAAATATGACTCATTTAGTCACATCTATTTTTGCAATATATTTATAGAAAAACTAATCTTTTGAGGTAAATTACATTGATAGAAAGACTAATCTATTTTCGCCGACATGTTTAAGCTCTATTCAGTTGATTCATTTTCAGTTGTTTGAATTGCTGCTTCCCTCCGTAATCTTAGGGTAAGTTTGGCACGGTGGTGGTGTTCGTGAATGCGGTGGTTATGAATCATCGTTCGTGATCAACGCCCGACCCCACTTAAGAAACTTCAACCACTTTTATGTTCAAAACTAGTTTTTTTTTCTAATAACCGTTGTCATGTCAGCAAGGATTGTTGAATGTGACCCGTCCACCCTTTAACTGGAGTACTACCGGCCTCGAGACCACTTGAAGAGTATACCGGCTAGCGTCACACCCGGACTGCAGTTCGTACACACCCCAACCTCTCTCCTCCCAAATACCGGGAGGTAGATTGTTGAGGCCGGGGCTTGAACCGCCGACCTCTTTTATAAGAGAGGACTTACTCCACCTCTTATACCCAACCGCACTGCAACGTAGTTGGGTGTAAGAGGTGGAGTAAGTTCCCGGCCTCTTACAAAGGAGTTCGGGTGTTCGATGCCCGGCCTCAACAACCTACCGCTTGGTATGCGATCGGGTTTGGTTTCCCTCTTGCAGAGAGCTGGACTGCAGTCCTGGCAGGGGACGGTGCCGGATACTCACATGAGTGGGTTGGGCCTGAATCTTTTTTCTATCTGGGCATGACTCTAAATTATTGAACAAAAATAATCTATAAATATGGCAAAATTTGAACTTATTGTTTTAAGTAATCCCAAGAATCTATTATAGTTACTCTTGAATTCTTCTTTAAATTCTTTTATTTAACATATCCCGCAGTGGTTATAAATCGTCGTTCGCGAACACCCGGCCTCACCAATGGAACTTCATCAATTTTTATGTTCAAAACTAATTATCTTCTCTTGGCGGCGGTCATAACCATTGTCTTGTCAAACATGCATTGTATGGCGATGGCGTTTTGATCCAAACTCACCCGAGCGAAAACGCCGCCCCAAAAAATGTGCCCCTTTATGTAAATTTGTATGCCATTTAGATGTTTTAAAGAACAAAAATCAAATTTTATCAAAAAAATAATAATCTTTGGCTATACAAATATCATCTACAAATATTACTGGAGAAACATATTATCATTAAGAGAAATTATATACAATTATTCATATTTATATACAATTATATCCATACAAATCAGAAATATAAAAAAAAACATTAAAATTTAATGTCATTAATACTAAATAGTAGATGTTCAAAACAATATCCATTCATGTGCTCCAGAGTGGATGAACAAGTTAGAAAAATAAGATCAGTGAATGTGTTAGTACTCAGCCCAAATTTGTTGGAGTTGTAGGAATTTGTTGAGTTGAGTTTTTCGTATAACCCCTTTGGCTTGTTCGGTCATGTCGAACTAGATTATGTGTAGCGTTTTGGTGGCTTATTATTGTTATTATTATAAGAGAGAGCGGGGGAGAGACCGATAGCTTGTTCGCTCGCAAAGTTCAGACTAAAGTACAGACGAAGGTTACTGACTCACGGAAGGAATAGTCACAGACACAAAGTGAACAAAAGAGAAAACGAACAACACGAACATGATCAGGTTGTTGGTGAGGACGCGCGAGCTGTCTCCGACCTTGCGCGAGTTAATGTTGAAGTCGATGCGAGTTTGAGTCCAAGCTGAAATTGCAGTGACAGAGGACTGATTTGAACTGTCCAACTTGCAAATCGCACTTCACCGAAACCATGCAGTTTGATGACGTTCATGAAGTTTGGAGTCGATTTTTTGCAGCACGAAATTGTTTTTTATTTATCGCAGTTATATGGATGTATTTACTATTTTACTCTCATGTTTTTTTTCTTCTTTGAAATCTTTGATGTTAAAAAATATAGAGGACGACATGCACCTAATATTTAATAATAATTAGTTTGAATTAGCATATGCCCAATGAATTACATGCAATTTGAATTAGAATAATATCATAACCCTAATAAAATGAACTACCGATCGATCTCAGACTGCTTCTTCGGGCAAAAGACGAGAGCAGCGACGACGACTAGCTCTGGCTCTGGCACATCAAGGCCAAATAGACAACAACAATTCAATACCGAGGATAAATATATCTTTTTTACATAGTGCGCAATGGTTAGTGTTGAAACCAGTTTTCCGATTTCAGCGTTCGAAAGGGGGTTGCGATTAACCCTTACTTGACCTAAGCCTTGACCCGTGACCCGTGACCGGTTGCTAGGAACTAAGGGACTCAGACTTGATGACAACTAGAGTCTAGGGACAGACCCCTTAAGCTTCAGCGTGGAGGTCCCACCACACACCCGGAAGCCCACTCGGAACTTCCCCTCCCAAGCCAATGCTGAGCCTGGGCACCTTGGAGGGCACTAAGAACCACCTCACTGTCAGCTGAAGGATGACAAGGGAGGGGGGGGGGGGGGGGGGGGGGTGCTTGCTCACAAGACAGACGCGAGGGGGAGGGTAGTGATCAACCCTTCCCAAGGTGCCCATGAGGGTCTATTTATAGACTTTCCCAAAAATAGACTGCGGATAGCCAGAATTGGACTGCGAATAGCAAAAATCCGGCTATCCGCAGTCCAACCATGACCATGAACAGTCAACGCAGGAGGAGGTCCTACCTGCCCCTCCCGAGGGTGCCGGGCGAGTGGGAAAGTTCCTCCCACTCGCCCAAAGGGGGCGACGAGTGGGAAGGTCCCTCCCACTCGCCCCCAAGGGAGGCCGGCGAGTGGGAGGGCCTCTCCCACTCGCCCGGGCGAGTGGGAGGGCCCCTCCCACTCGCCCGGGTGAGTGGGAGAGCCCCTCCCACTCGCCCAACATAGGGCCGGTGAGTGGGAGAGCCCCTCCCACTCGCCCAACATAGGGCCGGCGAGTGGGAGGGCCCCTCCCACTCGCCTGAAGAGGGTCGGCGAGTGGGAGATCTCCTCCCACTCGCCCACAGAGGGCCGGGCGAGTGGGAGGGTTCCTCCCACTCGCCCAAAGTGGGTCGGGGGAGCGGGCGCTCCCTCCGCTTCCCTCGCCGCCTCTTTTTGCCTTGATCGGTTTCGGCCGTTTCAGCGCGGTCATTTTGCCCGTCTCGGCCACCTTCACAGTCTTGGTCTCATCCGGGTCTGGTCACACCGACTCGAGAAATATGAGGGTTGTACACAATCCCCGCTCTTTGCGAGCTTATCCCAAGCTCGGAAAGAAAGTCTAACCCACTTATTTGACGAGTAGGTGGGACCTTAGGGGAATCCACGAAGGGATCTGCCATCGGGGAACCTCTGTCAAGCCTTTTGGCTGAACCTGACTTGAGGCGGAAGGCGAACCTTTCTCCACTAGACACCCCTCCTGTGAACCGAGCTTAACAGGAGGTGGAGAAAGCTCAACACCTTTAGGTCGAATTGATCTTAACCTTGGGTGGAGAAAAGAACTCAGCACCTCTAGTCGAGCTGAACTCGACCTGAGGTGGGAGGCGGGAACTCCATACCTACCGGGGAGCCGAGCTCACCTGGTGGGACTCAACACCTAACAGGGAGCCGAGCTCACCTGGAGGTGGAGGGACTCAACACCTAACAGGGAGCCGAGCTCACCTGGAGGTGGAGGGACTCAACACCTAACAGGGAGCCGAGCTCATCTGGAGGTGGAGGGACTCAACACCTAACAGGGAGACGAGCTCACCTGGAGGTGGAGGGACTCAACGCCTAACAGGGAGCCGAGCTCACCTAGAGGTGGAGGGACTCAACTCCTAACAGGGAGCCGAGCTCACCTGGAGGTGGAGGGACTCAACGCCTAACAGGGAGCCGAGCTCACCTGGAGGTGGAGGAACTCAACACCTAACAGGGAGCCGAGCTCGCCTGGAGGTGGAGGAACTCAACACCTAACAGGGAGTCGAGCTCACCTGGAGGTGGAGGGACTCAACACCTAACAGGGAGCCGAGCTCACCTGGAGGTGGAGGGACTCAACGCCTAACAGGGAGCCGAGCTCACCTGGAGGTGGAGGAACTCAACACCTAACAGGGAGCCGAGCTCGCCTGGAGGTGGAGGAACTCAACACCTAACAGGGAGCCGAGCTCACCTGGAGGTGGAGGGACTCAACACCTAACAGGGAGCCGAGCTCACCTGGAGGTGGAGGGACTCAACGCCTAACAGGGAGCCGAGCTCACCTGGAGGTGGAGGAACTCAACACCTAACAGGGAGCCGAGCTCGCCTGGAGGTGGAGGAACTCAACACCTAACAGGGAGCCGAGCTCACCTGGAGGTGGAGGGACTCAACACCTAACAGGGAGCCGAGCTCACCTGGAGGTGGAGGGACTCAACGCCTAACAGGGAGCCGAGCTCACCTGGAGGTGGAGGAACTCAACACCTAACAGGGAACCGAGCTCGCCTAGAGGTGGAGGAACTCAACACCTAACAGGGAGCCGAGCTCCCCTAGAGGTGGAGGGACTCAACACCTAACAGGGAGCTGAGCTCACCTGGAGGTGGAGGGACTCAATGCCTAACAGGGAGCCGAGCTCACCTGGAGGTGGAGGGACTCAACACCTAACAGGGAGCCTAGCTTGATAACTTCCCAAAAGGAAGTTATTTCCCTACTTATTTTATTCTAATTTTCATTAAAAAGAGGAAAATAATCCCCAAATTATAGCAAATATGTTTAAATATTTTATTAATCAATGTTGGGCTGATTTCGGGCATTTTCCATGTTTTATATCTAAGATTGGTCAAAGGATTCAAGTTGGGGAAGCAATGGAACATTTATTGCTGATGCAGAAAATAAGTTGCAACGCCAGAAATTTGCAGGTTGCAACGTGGCGACGGAAATTCAGATTTTTGAATTTTAAAAGAGGCGCCTATGTGTAATTCCAAAGGAGGCATCCCTTCAGATTTGGAAGGGAAGTTATGAGCACGAAAATGAGGGGGAAAAATGAGGATTATTGTGAGGGAGAACTTGGAAATAAAGAGAGAACTTTTGGAGGTCTTCTTCCTCTGGGAGATTTCGGCTAGGGCTTGGAGAAAGAAGGCGTGGATCATCACCAAGGAGAAAGATCTGAGTCTAGAAACATTCCTACAGCGTTTTTGATTCCCTTAATCATGTCTAGTAAGATCTACTTTGATTTGCTACTCTTCTCTTCTTCCATGAACTAATTTTCTAAGTCTTGCATGTGTGAAGTACCTTAGTTGTGATGATGACTTGATTTTCATTTATACTTTGTGAATGTATTGTTGTGATCTTTATTAAATTTATGATCTATTCTTGGGATTTTGGTTTAAGTTTCATCTTTAAAGTGCTTGGCAAAAATTCGAGAGATGAGTCGGGCTAGATGAACGTTTATTCGCACGACGATATTCGAGAGAGGAGTCGTGTAGTTTTTAACCAAACTTCCGTATTTATACTTCATCGCGAGATTCGAGAGAGGAGCGTTGAAAGTGTATCATAAATCTTAATATAATTCCAAGAGAGAGAGAGATCTCCTCTTAAATTAGCAACCGTGATTCTAGCGTTTTTTTTTGTTATTCTAATTTCATCTAAGTTGGAGACAACTAGAGGATTTGGGATAAACGGATAATGGTGATCGAGAGATAAAGTTATCCATTTTAGAATCGTTGCAAGATCATTGCTAATACTTCATGAATTATCATTTTTGTTGGTTGTCATCATAGCAAGGGAAAATCACATGTGAGACTATCTTTCCAAGTGAAGTAAAAGTATTTTAAGTAACCGTAATTAGAGTTGTAATTGTTGCTTTTGAATTATTTAATTATCTTTACCAATCATTTATTACTTGCTTGAATTTAGAGAAAAGGTAGAACTAATATTTGTGAGCACTAAGTTAAGCACTTCCTCGTGGGAACGATCATTTTCTCATCATTTTATTACTTGTACGGCACGTGCACTTGCGTATTTATATACACCTATCACGGGCGTATCAAGTTTTTGGCGCCGTTGCCGGGGAAGCGCGCTAATTTAGTGTTTTATTTCTCACAATATTTGTGAAACCTTAGTACTTAGAGATCAAGCATTTGTTTGTTCGTGTTATTTGTTTTAATTTATTTGTCTATTTGAATACTGGTCGGTTTATGTCGAGATATAGGCAAGTAGAACTATTGCCGTTGAATTCTGAAATTGAGCGTACCTGTAGACGAAACAGGAGAGACTTTAGGACCGTTAACATTATTCATCCTGCGATGAATGATCCAGAGCAAAAAAATGCTAATAATAATGATGGTCAGGTTGATCAAAATGCCCAACCGCCATCACCACCACGTATGACTTGTCACGATTATAACACACCTCTAAGGGGAGGTTTGCACTTCAGCATTGCTCGACCAGCAATTGCTGCTAACAATTTTAAAATGGACACACTAATTATGCAACAAGTGCAAAACAATAAGTTTGTGGGTCTAGGACATGAAGATGCAAATTCCCACTTACGAACCTTTTTAGCAATTTGCGATATGTTTAAGTTCAATGGAGCATCGAAAGATGCAATCCTGTTGAGAGCATTTCCGTTCTCCTTAGAGGGTAGAGCTAAGGATTGGTTAGACTCGTTACCACATGAGTGTATCACCACATGAGACGAACTAGTCGATAGGTTCCTGAACAAATATTTTCCACCCTCTAAGACTGCAAAACTGAAAAGGGATATTACAACATTTTTACAAGGTAACGGGGAGACTCTTTACGATGCATGGGAACGTTTTAAAGAGCTGTTGAGAAAATGTCCTCATCATGGGTTGCACCAGCACCAGCAAGTGTCCACATTTTACAATGGGCTGCAAACTGCAACCATGATTTTAGTTGATGGAGCCGCTGGGGGCTCATTAATGAAGAAGTATCCTGAAGACGCGTATGCTATTTTAGAAGACTTAACATCTAATAATTATCAAGCATATGAGAGGCAAACTAATTGTAATCCAGCGGGAGTCCATCAGGTGGACCAAATCACTTCTTTGGCCGCTCAGATGGCGTCGCAGTTCAATTTAATTAACAAAAGATTAGATTCACTTTCAACCCCTACAACTAGTGCCCCGCTTACAGTTGAACAACTAAATCAAATAACTGAAGAAGCCAATTATGTGGGAGGGCAATCACGACAAATTCCGCCAGGATTTGCCAATCATTATCACCCCGAGTGGCGAAATCATCCTAATTTTTCCTGGAAGAATAATCAAGGGATGAATCAACCACAAGGTTTTAATCAAAATATGAATCAACTACCTATCAATAACAACTCTCAACCCCAACAAGTAAACCAAAGGAAGGTGACTGATGAGTTTATCTTAAGCATGTTCCAAAAGTATGACTCAAAAATGGTAGGAATAGAATCAACGTTAAGATCACTAGAAACTACTATGGGTCAACTTGCAAATTCATTAAGTCAAAGGCCCATTGGAACTCTACCTTCTGATACCACACCCAATCCAACAAAAGATAATCATAATAACCATTGCAAGGCTATTGCACTAAGGAGTGGTGTAGAGATCCCAAGTGCGGAGGGGTTGCTTGAGAAAGTTAGGGAAGAAGAGACGAGTAAGAAGCCAAGTGAGACGAGCATATTAGAGAAGGACGAGTTGAGTGAGAAAAATGAGGTGGGAGATAAACAAAAAGAGAAACTAAATCAAAAGAAAGAAGTAGTTTATCCACCACCCCCATTTCCGGCTAGACTTGTTAAATCCAAACTTGACACACAATTCCAAAAGTTTTTGGAGATTTTCAAAAAATTAACTATAAATATCCCATTTGCTGAGGCTCTTGAGCAAATGCCAAGTTATGCCAAGTTTATGAAGAATGTTTTGGCAAAGAAAAGAAAGTTTGTTGATAAAGAGATAGTGGCGTTGACTGAGGAGTGTAGTGCTATATTGCAGAAGAAGTTGCCACCCAAGCTTAAGGACCCCGGTAGCTTCACAATTCCTTGTTCTATCAGTTTAAACTTTGTTGGGAGAGCTCTATGTGACCTTGGGGCGAGCATTAATCTGATGCCATTATCTATCTATAAGAAGTTTGGTTTAGGGGAGATCACACCTACATCTCTGACTCTACAGTTGGCCGATAGGTCTCTAGCATTTCCCAAGGGAATTGTAGAGGACGTATTGGTTAAGGTGGATAAATTCATTTTCCCCGCCGATTTTGTGGTACTCGATATGGATGAGGACAAGGATGTCCCCATCATTCTTGGTAGACCATTCTTGACAACCGGACGAACACTCATTGACGTCCAGAAGGGTGAGCTTACGATGAGAGTTAACGATGAGAATGTGACATTCAACATCCTCAAGGCTATGAAATTTCCGGATGATAAGGAGGAGTGTTTCTCCATTGAGGAAGTGAATACACCTACACGTATGATGTATGATGAGAATGATTGGGAGCGTAAAATCCTGAGTGTGTTAACAAATGAAAAAATAGAAGAGGACCCAGACTTAACGGAAACTGTAGAAGCTTTAAGTATTCATGAGCTTATACCAAATGCTAACATGTTTGAGTTAATAAGTAGACCAAGTGAGTCTAAGGTCATGGAGCCTTCTATTTTAGAGCCACCTACGCTTGAATTGAAACCGCTACCCGAAAACTTAAAGTATGTTTTTCTAGGTAAGGATAACACACTACCGGTTATTATTGATGCATCTCTAGTTAAGGAAAATGAAGAGAAATTGCTTGAGGTTCTTCGTGAATATAAAGGGCAATGGGTTGGACCATTGCAGATATTAGAGGGATAAGTCCTTCAATTTGTATGCACAAAATTCTATTAGAAGAAGAAGCAAAAGAGTCAGTTGAACACCATCGAAGACTTAGCCCACCAATGAAAGAAGTGGTCAAGAAGGAGATAATCAAATGGTTGGATGCGGGTATTATTTATCCTATCTCCGACAGCCGGTGGGTAAGTCCTGTTCAATGTGTGCCAAAGAAGGGAGGCATTACGGTAGTTAAGAATGAGAACAACGAGTTGATCCCCACTAGAACGGTAACTGGATGGCGGATTTGTATGGATTATCGAAAGTTGAATAAGGCGACTAGGAAAGATCATTTCCCACTCCCATTTCTCGATCAGGTTCTTGATAGGTTAGCAGGAAATGAGTATTTCTGTTTCTTAGATGGTTACTCGGGGTATAATCAAATCATGGTAGCTCCCGAGGATCAGGAGAAGACTACCTTCACCTGTCCTTTTGGGACATTTGCATTTTGGAAAATGCCCTTTGGATTGTGTAACGCTCCTGGCACATTCCAGCGCTGCATGATCGCCATTTTTACTGGTCTGATTGATGAGGGGATCGAGATCTTTATGGATGATTTTTCAGTATTTGGGAGATCATTTGATGAATGTCTGAAAGTGTTGAAGAAAGCTTTGGATAAGTGCATTCAAACCAATTTAATCCTAAATTGGGAAAAATGTCACTTTATGGTTAAAGAAGGAATTGTTTTAGGACACAAGGTGTCAAGGAAGGGATTGGAAGTAGATCGGGTAAAGACAGAGGTTATAGAGAAATTGCCTCCACCAACTAATGTTAAGGGAGTGCGAAGTTTTTTAGGACACGCCTGCTTTTACCGTCGTTTCATTAAGGATTTTTCGAAAATCTCTAAGCCACTAAGTCATTTATTAGAAAAGGATTCACATTTTAACTTTGATGAGGAATGTCTAGCCGCTTTTCATTCTTTGAAGCAAAGTCTGATTTCTTCACCCATTATTATTTCACCCGATTGGTCTTTACCATTCACCATTATGTGCGATGCTAGCAACTTTGCTGTGGGAGCGGTTTTAGGACAAGTGCGTGACAAAGTCTTTCACACAATCTACTATGCTAGCAAGACGTTGATTGATGCACAAGTAAACTACACAACTACCGAGAAGGAGTTATTAGCTGTCGTTTTCGCTTTTGACAAATTTCGATCCTATTTGGTAGTTTCTAAGGTGATTGTTTATACGGACCATGCAGCAATTCGATTTTTAGTGGAGAAAAAGGACGCGAAACCTAGATTGATTAGGTGGGTTCTCCTCTTGCAAGAGTTCGACTTAGAAATTAAAGATCGTAAGGGAGCGGAGAATCCGGTAGCAGACCACCTATCACGTCTGGAGTATGAGTGTGAGAAAGATGTGGACATAGAGATTAGGGAGAATTTTCCTGATGAGAGGTTGCTTGCAATATCTGAGGCGAGTACGCCATGGTATGTAGACATTGTGAACTACATAATGAGCAATGTATTTCCCCCAGACATGAACTATCAACGAAGAAAAAGGTTTCTCCATCAGGTGAAATCTTACATTTGGGATGATCCATATCTATTTAAGATTTGTGTTGATCAAGTAATCCGCAGATGCATCCCCGAGGTAGAAGTACAAGGTATCCTAGCGAAATGCCATGCTTCACCTTATGGTGGACACTTTATGGGAGAGAGAACAGCAATAAAAGTCCTAGAAACTGGCTTCTTTTGGCCCACACTATTTAAGGACGCTCATAGATTCGCAAAATGTTGTGATAGATGTCAAAGAACGGGAAACGTCAATCGAGGGGATAGCATGCCAATGACTAATATTCTAGAAGTGGAGATCTTCGATGTGTGGGGAATAGATTTCATGGGTCCATTTATCAACTCAAATGGAAATCTTTATATACTTTTAGCTGTGGATTACGTCTCGAAGTGGATAGAAGCTATGGCCACACCGAAGAATGACGCTAAGGTAGTACTGAAATTTCTTAAGGCTAATATTTTTTCTAGATTCGGTACACCGAGGGCCATAATAAGTGACGGTGGAGCACATTTTTGTAATAATCAATTTAAATCGCTCCTTCGAAAATATGGAGTCACTCACAAAGTCGCCCTTGCGTACCATCCTCAAACAAATGGTTTAGCTGAAGTTTCTAACAGAGAGATAAAATCAATCCTAGAAAAAACGGTTAGCGCAACTCGTAAGGATTGGTCACAAAAACTAAACGAAGCATTATGGGCATATAGGACAGCATTTAAAACCTCGATAGGCCTAACTCCCTATAAAATGATCTATGGCAAATCATGTCATCTTCCAGTTGAATTGGAGCACAAAGCATATTGGGCAATAAAAAAATTGAATTTTGATCTCCAAGAAGCGGGCAAGAAGAGACTTTTTCATTTGAACGAACTGGAGGAGATCAGATCTAATGCGTATGAAAATGCTAGGGTGTACAAAGAAAGGACGAAGAAATGGCATGATTTGAGGTTGAGAAGAAAGGAGTTCAAAAAAGGGCAACTTGTCCTCTTGTATAACTCACGACTGAGATTATTCCCTGGAAAATTGAAGTCAAGATGGTCTGGACCTTTTCGTGTGGAGGAGGTACATCCGTTTGGAGTTATCACGATTTGTAATGAGAGAGACGGATCCAAGTTTAAAGTAAATGGACAGAGGTTGAAGGAATATTATGAAGGTAGTGACCAGCGCGAGGCGATGGTGCTAACTTTCAATTGAAAATGAAATAGGGAAAGCGTCCGGCCGGGAAGTTCTAAACAAGGCGCTAGGTGGAAGGCAACCCACCATCTCTGTTTTTTTTTTCTATCATTTTTTTAGTTTGTTTTGTTTGTTTTATGTTTGTTTTTATCATTTGGAGGACAATAGGTGATGAAGAGATGTCAAAGTAGATCTTGATAATAAAAAAATTTTAAGAAAGAAAATTTTCTAGATTTTAGGTTGCAACGCAAAAATTCTGTGCGTTGTAACAGGCTAGGCTCGGTGGTAGTGTTAAATTCCTGCATAATTGTTTCCGCGTTGCAACGCAAAGAAATCTGGCGTTGCAACCGGCTGGCCTCGGTGGGAGCTCAAGAGTTGAAATGGCGCTCCGGTTCAGTTGAACCGGTCGACTTCTTCCTTTAAAACACGACAGGCAGATACCGGTCCAGTTGAACCGACCACTCAATACTGAATTCCATTAAAAACCACTGCCCCGATTTAACATTTAGGGCACGCGAAAAAAAACTGAAGGGGTTTTTGGCGGAAGAGAACACGGCGCAGTGGAGGTTCATCTTCGCGAGCGGCGATCATCGGCGTCCCGGCGTCATCTTCCTTCACCGACTTTGAGGGCTGCGTCAGTTCTCCATCTTCCGCGTATCTATGTCCCTCGCCTCACCACGATCCTTTAGGTAACAACCGGCGCGATTTTTTCTGTTTCCTGTACCGAAACCATTTTGCTCTGTTTTTACTATGGTGTTTGCGATCTGTTAGGGTTTATATTTATTTTCGTTCTTCTCTTGTGGGTGAAGAAATGTCATCAAAAGGAAAAGGGAAACGAGGAAGGGGGAAAGAGTGTGCTCACAAGGGTGATGTCCAGTTTGTAAACGATGAGGCACACAAGATCTGTGATGCCCTACAGTCAATACCGTTTATACATGAACGGGGTTTCAAAATGGAATTCAGAGGTTGGAGAATAGCCTATGAGGACCTAATTCATCAGTTAGGTTGGGAGATGTTATGCCACCCGCGAACTGAGGCCGTGTATCAGTGGGTTTACGAGTTCTATGCTAACGCTAGGTTCTCCGAAGGGGACAACGTTTTAGTTCGTGGCCGCATGATCAATTATTCCCCAAAGGCAATTAATGAAATGTTCGAGTTGGAAGACAATGAGATTACTCCTTATGATGCCTTAGCGATCACGGCCCCATTGGATGACATTGCTGCAGTAGTTTGTGGTGGTACGAAACCGGATTGGGTTTTAAAATCAAAAAAAGCATTGAGTTCCCAGTGTTTATCTCGAGAGGCAAAAGTGTGGCTACTATTTATTAATGCAGGTATCGTGCCAACACGGCATGCAAATGTTGTGTCTTTTGAGCGTATTGCCCTCATCTATAGTATCCTAAAGGGCATAAAGTTTGATGTTGGCCATTTAATTCATAGTAGCATCCGGAAGAAAGTAGGAGAAGAAAAATCAAAACACCTTTGGTTCCCCACTTTGATTACAGAGCTCTGCAAGAATGCTGATGTGGAGATAAGGAGAGGAGACACAGTTACGCAGGTTGGTCATCATATCACGGTGACGGTGATAGAGAAGAATATCAAAGTTGCAGAGGAGTCCCCGAAGAAGACAAATGAAAGAATGAAATCAGTTCTTCGGGGGGAATACACAAGGCCACCTCCCGGTTCTCCAGAGGAAATTACTCTAAATGAAGGAAACCCAGCTCAGGCTAGCATGCTATGTTTGCAAGATACGGAGTACATGAAAACGTACCAACGCCTTGAGCATTGCTATTTTGATGCCCGACAGGACTATGTGTGTAATGTACTTGCTCAGCTCATGTACAAGGCAAAACTCCCGATGCCGATACCAAGTTATCCTTACTGCAATAATTTTGACAAGAGAGGATATCTGATGACTAAAGGTCGGGAAAGGTTGGATACTGCCTATGATGAAGATGACAGTGATGATGCTGATGACAATGATGATGCTGATGACGAGGACGAGGACGACGAACCCGATGAGGATGAGGAAGAGATGGACGAAGATGAAAGCGAGTAGCCGGGAGCTGTCCAGTTTCATATTTTTGGATATTTTGCTTCATTTGTGAATGCTTTTTGGACAATATTATGCCTCCTTTTGCCTTCTTAGTTTTGGATAATATTTTTGTGGAGTTACTGCTGTGATGTTTGCTTGATTTTTGTGACTGATGTGAACATTACTGCTGTGATTTTTGCATAAGTTCTATTGCCCAATTACTTGCATCCCCTTACTTTGGTTACTCGAATTGCTTGGTTAAGTTATGGCTCCATCCAATATTTATGGTATACTGCTAAAGCTATTTTATTAGGGATATGCTTTTGTTTGGTTTTGTGATGCTATTTGCAGATCCTCTGGACTTCTGAGCTATGATTCGAACGGAACACTCTTGGACTTGGCCTTCCTTGGGAGATTGCAACGAAAAGTGCAGAAAAAAAAATATGAGGGGAGTATTTGTTTTATTTTTACTCTATTTTTTTTTCTCTTCGTTCAATTGGCAAAGATTTCCTCTTTATATATTTTCATTGAGTTCATTACTAGGGACTAGCAATGTTTAAGTGTGGGGGTGGTTAGTGTGCAACCCCTACTGCTTGGATAAGGACTTATTTATTTATATATGCGAACTCAATAACTCCGTCTTTGTTTTTGCAATTTAACCTATAGGACATTCTTGTTATCCAATGATAATCGAGTGGTATTGCCGGTTAATCAAACGATTTCAGTCACAGAATTTGAAATTAGTGAGAATTTTTTTTTATTGGTAAAGCGCTCTTAAGTCTGATTTAAGCACAATTTTCCTTGAAAGATTTTACTTCAAAACCTAGCTTTTGATATGGCTTTCTAAAATATTATGGGAATGGGTGAGTAAGAACTGAGTTAGCGATGTTGGCTGAAGCTTGGGTTTATGTAGTTAAACCATTTTGACCCTCCACTACAATCTTTGTACTTGAACTCTTTTCATGTTGAGACGTATTATTCCACGCTTACCTTCCCAATATTCTTATTAGTTACGTCTTAGTATATTAGCCATGTTATGGGTGTTTAATAAAAAAAAATGATTGAGATTCATAGTGATATGGGCCTAAGTATATGTATACATACCTGGAATGATCCCTACTATGCTAGCAAATTATAAATTATAAAAAAAAATGCATCATAGTGATTATGTGGCCTGGGTATGTACACTTATACTTGGAATGATCCCTACTATGAATATATAAAAAAAGAGTGAAAATGTCAATAAACCCCATAATTTGGTGAATTATTAAGATTACGAACTAAGGGAATGTCTTTCTGCTATCAACATCATCCTTGAACGCTTATCCAAGTCAATTCTACTCTCATTTGAACTACAGATCTTTGTGTAGGCTCAATCAATAATTTAGCTATTCTTATCCTTCCTTATGTTGCGGAGATCCAATGTTAAAAGATGTTTAGGAGTAACTAATTTTAAGGAAAAGCACACACAACACTTATGACTTTATTTGAGCTTTACCTTTCATTCGAGCTAATGGATTTGTGAATGATTGAATTCATGTTGATTTATTGGCTTATCAGTTGAGTAAAGCGGATTTCATTAATATGCCTTAGTTAATTTGTTGTTAAGGATGTGTGATTATCTGAGTTTGCACAATTTCATTAATTCTTTATCCGAGTTTTGAATTGATTATATTTGCTAGGGACTAGCAAATGGCTAAGTGTGGGGGTGTGATAACTTCCCAAAAGGAAGTTATTTCCCTACTTATTTTATTCTAATTTTCATTAAAAAGAGGAAAATAATCCCCAAATTATAGCAAATATGTTTAAATATTTTATTAATCAATGTTGGGCTGATTTCGGGCATTTCCCATGTTTTATATCTAAGATTGGTCAAAGGATTCAAGTTGGGGAAGCAATGGAACATTTATTGCTGATGCAGAAAATAAGTTGCAACGCCAGAAATTTGCAGGTTGCAACGTGGCGACGGAAATTCAGATTTTTGAATTTTAAAAGAGGCGCCTATGTGTAATTCCAAAGGAGGCATCCCTTCAGATTTGGAAGGGAAGTTATGAGCACGAAAATGAGGGGGAAAATGAGGATTATTGTGAGGGAGAACTTGGAAATAAAGAGAGAACTTTTGGAGGTCTTCTTCCTTTGGGAGATTTCGGCTAGGGCTTGGAGAAAGAAGGCGTGGATCATCACCAAGGAGAAAGATCTGAGTCTAGAAACATTCCTACGGCGTTTTTGATTCCCTTAATCATGTCTAGTAAGATCTACTTTGATTTGCTACTCTTCTCTTCTTCCATGAACTAATTTTCTAAGTCTTGCATGTGTGAAGTACCTTAGTTGTGATGATGACTTGATTTTCATTTATACTTTGTGAATGTATTGTTGTGATCTTTATTAAATTTATGATCTATTCTTGGGATTTTGGTTTAAGTTTCATCTTTAAAGTGCTTGGCAAAAATTCGAGAGATGAGTCGGGCTAGATGAACGTTTATTCGCACGGCGATATTCGAGAGAGGAGTCGTGTAGTTTTTAACCAAACTTCCGTATTTATACTTCATCGCGAGATTCGAGAGAGGAGCGTTGAAAGTGTATCATAAATCTTAATATAATTCCAAGAGAGAGAGAGATCTCCTCTTAAATTAGCAACCGTGATTCTAGCATTTTTTTTGTTATTCTAATTTCATCTAAGTTGGAGACAACTAGAGGATTTGGGATAAACGGATAATGGTGATCGAGAGATAAAGTTATCCATTTTAGAATCGTTGCAAGATCATTGCTAATACTTCATGAATTATCATTTTTGTTGGTTGTCATCATAGCAAGGGAAAATCACATGTGAGACTATCTTTCCAAGTGAAGTAAAAGTATTTTAAGTAACCGTAATTAGAGTTGTAATTGTTGCTTTTGAATTATTTAATTATCTTTACCAATCATTTATTACTTGCTTGAATTTAGAGAAAAGGTAGAACTAATATTTGTGAGCACTAAGTTAAGCACTTCCTCGTGGGAACGATCACTTTCTCATCATTTTATTACTTGTACGGTACGTGCACTTGCGTATTTATATACACCTATCACGGGCGTATCATAGCTCACCTGGAGGTGGAGGGACTCAATGCCTAACAGGGAGCCGAGCTCACCTGGAGGTGGAGGAACTCAACATCTAACAGGGAGGCGAGCTCACCTGGAGGTGGAGGGACTCAACACCTAACAGGGAGCCAAGCTCACCTGGAGGTGGAGGAACTCAACACCTAACAGGGAGCCGAGCTCACCTGGAGGTGGAGGGACTTAACACCTAATAAGGAGCCGAGCTCACCTGGAGGTGGAGGAACTCAACGCCTAACAGGGAGCCGAGCTCACCTGGAGGTGGAGGAACGCATAGCCTAACAGGGAGCCGAGCTCACCTGGAGGTGGAGGAACTCAACGCCTAACAGGGAGCCGAGCTCACCTGGAGGTGGAAGGACTCAACATCTAACAGGGAGCCGGGCTCACCTGGAGGTGGAGGGACTCAACACCTAACAGGGAGCCGAGCTCACCTGGAGGTGGAGGAAATCAACACCTAACAGGGAGCCGAGCTCATCTGGAGGTGGAGGAACTCAACGCCTAACAGGGAGCCGAGCTCACCTGGAGGTGGAGGAACTCAACGCCTAACAGGGAGCCGAGCTCACCTAGAGGTGGAGGGACTCAACACCTAACAGGGAGCCGAGCTCACCTGGAGGTGGAGGAAACTCCATACCTATCAGGGAGTCGAGCTCACCTGGAGGTGGAGGAACTCAACACCTAACAGGGAGCCGAGCTCACCTGGAGGTGGAGTAACTCAACACATCCTCAGACCGTCTTCTCTTCTTGGAGCCTTACCAACCCAAACGAATCCACCCGACGAGCCACCCAGCGACCGGCATCAACAAGCCCGGGCGAGTGGTCTCCAGTCGAGGACTCGACTTAAAACGAATCTACCCGACGAGCCACCCAGCGACCGACATCAACAAGCCCGGGCGAGTGGTCTCCAATCGAGGACTCGACTTAAAACGAATCTACCCGACGAGCCACCCAGCGACCGGCATCAACAAGCCCGGGCGTGTGGTCTCCAGTCGAGGACTCGACTTAAAACGAGTCTACCTGACGAGCCACCCAGCGACCGGCATCAACAAGCCTGGGCGAGTGGTCTCCAGTCGAGGACTCGACTTAAAATGTGTCTACCCGACGAGCCACCCAGCGACCGGCATCAACAAGCCTGGGCGAGTGGTCTTCAGTCGAGGACTCGACTTAAAACGAGTCTACCCGACGATCCACCCAGCGACCGGCATCAACAAGCCCGGGCTTAGATGCTATCTTTAACTACTTTTGATATATTATAAATAAATTACATACCATTACAATGCGCTTCCTTGCGCTTACTCGGCCACATGCACCTTGACCTTCTCATTCATCGCTTCCTCCATCTCCTCAGCATCCTCCTGGTCCTTCCGGGTATAGCTGTCTCCTCTCTGTCGAGGTTCTTCTTCCTTTCCTTACCTCCAGAAACTCTGGGCATGTGGCTGTCGCGTGGCCCTCCTGCTGATGGAAGTCACAGTACGGCAATGCCATCATCCTTGCTTCCTTCCCTGCGCGACCCCTCTTCTTATTTCCTCTTTTTCGGCCAATCGTCATGGTTTGCAGGGGGTGGGGTTGCAATGGCCTTGTGTCCGGCTGCCTCCCTGTTGGGTTGAACCGTCCCTCCTCCCCCTGAAAGTTTTATCTCCCTTGGAAATGGCCTCTTCCTTGGCCTCGAGGGGGTCCTCCTGGCGGCCTCCAGGTCGGTAGGGAGACTGATGGTTGAAACTCCCAGCCTTGCTCCTGCCCAACGGGGGGTCCTTGGTGTCCCTGACTCCTCATCTCCTCCTTTCTTCTTCCTCCATGCTCTTTCCTTTCTTCCTCTGCTACCTGGGCTTACCTCACCACGAACTCCTGGTTGGTGGCCTCACACTCGGTCTCACGATCAGCACGCTTCATCAGCTCTTCGAAAGACAGGGGAGGGTCCCGATTCAGACTCATCCGAAACAGCCCAGGCTGTAGCCAAGGGTGATGGCTAGCTGCAGGGTGTGCCCGGGCACTTCGACGACAAGAAGGACCTCCGCCTGGAACCTATCAATGTAGCTAGCCAGCGTCTCCCTTGGCTTTTGCCTGACTGCGAACAAGGCCTCCATGCTCTTCCTCCTCTTCTTCGAGGTAGAGAACCTTAGCAAAAAACTTCGACGCAGATCCTCGAAGCGGTAGATGGTTCCGGCCGGAAGCGAGTGGAACCAATCCTTCGCCTTTCCCTGGAATGTGATGGCAAAAAGCCTGCACATGAAGGCGTCCGACATTTGCCTGATCGAGGTCATGTCCTCGTACCACTGGAGATGCTGGAGAGGATCGCTATCCCCCTCGTAGTAGGACATGGCAGGATCGCGAAACCCATCCGGAACGGGGGCTGACATGACCAGCTCGCAGAAAGGGCTTCTCCATTCTTCTTGATTGGGGGGAGGCGTTCCCACCACTCCCCCTCCGGGGCAGCTGGTCCGGGGTGAACTGTTGAAAAGCACTCGTGCCTGGAGGCTCAAGCCCTCCTCCGAGGTTGGCTCCTTCCCTTGCTGACTGCTTCTTACTTCCACTAGGTGGAGTGAGGGGATCCTAGGTGCAGGTGGTGTTGAGCACTCGCCGCGAGCGGAGGATGCGGCCTGCATGAACTCCAGGATCCTCTTGCTGAATTCGTCGAAGTCGCTCTTCTTCACATACTCGCAAGGTGGAGGCGAGTCTCCCAACTCGTCGCTTCCAGCCATGAGACTTGGCTCAGAGTTTTCCGAACTAGTCGCTTCCACGCTCACCGCACCAGAATGTTGAAACCAGTTTCCCGGTTTCAGCGTTCGAAAGGGGGTTGCGACTAACCCTTACTTGACCTAAGCCTTGACCCGTAACCGGTTGCTAGGAACTAAGGGACTCGAACTTGATGACAACTAGAGTCTAGGGACAGACCCCTTAAGCTTCAGCGTGGAGGTCCCACCACACACCCGGAAGCCCACTTGGAACTTCCCCTCCCAAGCCAATGCTGAGCCTGGGCACCTTGGAGGGCACTAAGAACCACCTCACTGTCAGCTGAAGGATGACAAGGGAGGGGGGGTGCTTGCTCACAAGACACACGCGAGGGGGAGGGTAGTGACCAACCCTTCCCAAGGTGCTCATGGGGGTCTATTTATAGACTTTCCCAAAAATGGACTGCGGATAGCCAAAATTGGACTGCGAATAGCAAAAATCCGGCTATCCGCAGTCCAACCATGACCATGAACAGTCAACGCAGGAGGGGGTCCTACCTGCCCCTCCCGAGGGTGCCGGGCGAGTGGGAAAGTCCCTCCCACTCGCCCAAAGGGGGCGACGAGTGGGAAGGTCCCTCCCACTCGCCCCCAAGGGAGGCCGGCGAGTGGGAGGGCCTCTCCCACTCGCCCGGGCGAGTGGGAGGGCCCCTCCCACTCGCCCAACATAGGGCCGGCGAGTGGGAGGGCCCCTCCCACTCGCCTGAAGAGGGCCGGGCGAGTGGGAGGGTTCCTCCCACTCACCCAAAGTGGGTCGGGGGAGCGGGCGCTCCCACCGCTTCCCTCGCCGCCTCTTTTTGCCTTGATCAGTTTCGGCCGTTTCAGCGCGGTCGTTTTGCCCGTCTCGGCCACCTTCACTGTCTTGGTCACATCCGGGTCGGGTCACACCGACTCGGGAAATATGAGGGTTGTACAGTTAGGGCGCAAAAACACTATCTCAACGTTTATTTCTCTCTGGCCTAGTGTCAAAACAAAAATGACATTTGACAAGAAAATTAGGAATTATAAGTAATAACTAATCAAATAAATTAAGTAATAAATAATTAAATAATAAGTGATATCTAACGACTAGTCGACTTAATGCATGAACCAATGTGTGAATCAGAACCCCGCGCTGCATGTCCTTAAAATAGGAACAACTTGAAAAATAGATGCGTATGTAATTGCGGTCGAGTGCGATTTCTTTAATTTTTCATTGGAAATCACTTAATTGCACCGCACAATATGCGGTTTTGCAATCAACAAAGCCGCACCGCAACCAAATTGTTCAGTACGGTTCGAAATTGATGTGAAGAGTTGCAAGACCATCATGCACGATTAATTCAAATGAGATCCCGATAGGATCCAGAGGATTCATACCACTGTAATAGTATACGAAGAATCCGACTAAGGCTTCGTTTGGGGAGCGTTAAAAACACCACTTTCATAGAATGTGTGTTTGACATGACTACGGTTATGACTGCCACCGAGAAAAAAAAAACTAGCTTTGAACATAAAAGTAGATGAAGTTCCTTGGGTAAAGTCGGGTACATGTTCACGAATGATGGTTTATAGCCACCGCGTTGAACTTTGTTCACGAATGATAGTTTATAGGCACCGCGTTGATCTGAGGTATGCCAATATTACTCAAAAGACCAATTCAACACCCGATAACACCTATGAACCACCAATAAGCCCATGAAGTCCCAATATGACCAATATGAATTATTTAATTATAATTAATTAGTAAATCATCTCCAAGTGTATTTAATTAAGCCCATGTTATAAGCACTACAGTTTGGGCTATCCGCACTCTTTTTGCATGGGTGATTTTGCGACTTTTGGAAATACGTCTTGTGCATGCATTTTTAGGAAAAGTGTTCAACACGAAAGTTGTAGATCTCGATGAGATCTACAACTTTTGTGTTGAACATTTTTCCTAAAAATGCATGTACAAGGCGTATTTTCAAAAATTCGCTATAGTTACACATGTTTCAATCTAGGCGGCAATACGTCTTTTGTATGCATTTTTAGGAAAAGTGTTCACCACGAAAGTTGTAGATCTCATCACTTTTCTTAAAAATGCACGCACAAGGCGTATTTCTAAGAGGCGCATAATAACTCATACAAAAAAAGTGCGGATAGCCAAAACTGTAGTGCGGATAACAATCTGGCATATTAAATAGTGTTAAAAAGGGCGAATTTGGATATAATTGGTGTTTATTTAACCTAAACCTTTCTCCAAGTGTATTTAATTTATATATGTTACATTATTAATAAAATGCTTTTATTGTATTTAAAAAACACTTAAATTAGTTTAAAATAGCGAGAGGATTTTAAATTTTTAAGAAAATTACCCAATGGTCACATTTGACTAGAATGGAAATTTGACAATTATTTTTCATTATTATTAATTTCATTACTTATTTATTGTGCTTTAAAAGTATTTTTAAGTTTAAAAATTAAAAGAAAATATGTGGGCCTCACCTTTAGCCCAATATCAATTCCATAAGCCCATGAGGTTCCCCCTCCCACCTCAACCCACCATGGTTTCATGATGGGCCCATAATGGGCCATTTAAACTCATTTTAAGCCTTTTAAAATATTCATGAGCCAAATGACACGTGGCAAGCACCTAGACCACATAAAATAATATTCTAATTATTTATATGGACTCATCTTGGAGGCGGCGGTGGCGGCAGGAGGGGCGGAGATCCCAAAGATGGATGAAGATAAGACTCCAACCCTATAAATTGAGGCTTCATCCTCTCCAGATCTTCACACTAGGGCTCGACGGAGCCGAACGAAACTCCTTCACGTCCTTTCATAGATCCAACGATCCCCTGTTAGAATATTTAATATTCTAATTATTTATATGGACTCATTTATACCGCGACATCCTGAAATATCGTATGCAAATATTTAAGGCGATCGTTCGAAACTCGGGATATGTGAGCTAGATCGTCTCGTTACTACATGACGCAAACTTGGTCTCGCATCTGCACCATATTTTGGAATGATATGAAATCCGTTTTAATTCTTATGGGTTTCATATATTAATGGTGTTAAAGGCAAACCAGAATTGGCTATTGGCAAACCAATTTTTATGAGCTATTACGCGTCTTTTGAAAATACGTTTTGTACATGCATTTTTAGGAAAAGTGTTTAACACGAAAATTGTAGATCTCGTCGAGATCTACAACTTTCGTGTTGAACACTTTTCCTAAAAATGCATGTACAAGGCATATTTCCTTGTTATTTTCAAAAATTCACTATAGTTACGATCAGAGCGAGAATACGTCTTGTGCGTGCATTATCAAGAGAAGAAGAGTTTGGGCAGTTTGGGCAGTTTGGGCAGTTTGGGCAGTTTTGATCTTGTGAAAACCTTAAATTAATTTTAATATAGGAGTTTAATGGAATTAAGTGTTTCTTTTTGGTAACTCCTATTTTGGGCTCATCCTATTGAAGCTAATTTTATCTCATTCCAAAACTGAATCTTTCATTGGGTGAACAAGGTGAGAACCGATTGGCGAAAACTCTCCTCTTCTTTTTTCCTTTTTCTTTTTTCTTTTTCTCTCTCTCTCTACTTCGTGAAACCGCAGGATAGAAAAGGATTTGGAGATTTCTCCATTGCTGAAGGAGAAACCCTATAGCCGACTATTATCAAGAGAAGAAGAGTCTGGTGATCTCTAATTTGCTTTTGCTTTATCATTTTGGTGAAAGAAGGAAAAGACACTTTTTTTCTTGTCATTAGCTTTTGAGAGAAGTCACGGCAAGATGATTTATTTGGATTTCTTAGGAGTTTTCATATATTGGATTCACAAGGATTTCGGATTTGCGAATTATATATTCGACCACTCTAGATCGCATAAAAGGTACATGATTTCATAATTTTATGAGATTCATTTACATCAAAATATATATGTGATAGATCTTGTTTTATTGACAATAATCGCTTAGATCTATTCGTACATTTAAAGAGATATAATTTTATTATCGGATCTTGTCTTAGATCATTTTATACTTAAAGATTTGCACCTTTTTCTTATATTGTATCTAAAACAGTAAACTCATGCTTGATATAAGATATTTTAATTATTTTTCCCTGTATTTGTTTTAAATTACATGCACTAATTTTTTGATTCTCTTATTTAAGTTTATCTAGAGAAATCAAAGCCTTGTAGGAATTGGGTTGCATGTTAACGGCTTTGTCTGTTGTCACAAACTTTATTCGGAAAAACACCGGATCGCTTTTAGGAATGACGGCGATCATGCGACACGAGACTGAAATAAAGAATGGTATGCAATAAATATTTTGCACTTCATTTTAATTGTGAGTACTATCATTCGTGTCACTTTATTTTGTGTTCTTAATTTTAATTAGTAATTATTAATTTCTAAAATTTCGGTTATACTCAACTAGAGATTAATTAGTTTTGTTTTTGACGATCCTAAATTTAGCGTTACTATTTCACTGGAATTAAACTTCAGTTAATTTTTAATTCCCTAAATAATGTTATAAGTCCTTCATTAAAACCTAACAGTTGGTATCAGAGCGAACTTGAACAATTTAATTTTATCTATTCATATTAATCAGAGTATAATTAAATTTTAATTAATCACTAAAGAACGCTATAATTAAACTCATTTATAATTTTGAGAAAAATAATAATTGAAAGATTTCTTCATAAGTGCATTAAGAAAACATCCCTAGGCGTTTGTGATTCCTTGAACACTTCAGTGTCATCAAGTTCTTAAAGAAACACAATATTTCATTAGGACAATATTTAGATATTCCGTTGTGAGAGAGTCTCGTAAGTTGATAAGATCTGTAGCCATCAAAGTGGTTGTTTCGAGTCATCTTGTGGGATTACAGTTACACATATTTTAGGAATTTCTCTAAGACTAGTGCACAATCATTCACACAAAGGTGGTGCTTGCGCAATAAGTTCAGAGGAAAACACACGGACATTAGACAGTAGTGATGGACTCTAATTATTTTTTCACCCAAAGATGGTAGATCTACGAAAGGCTCAAGCATAACTGTTGCTTGTTCTTGTGTTTGAGAATTACAAATTACGTGGTGTATAGTCTGCCCAAAGGTGTTACGCGTTGACGTGCTCAGATTCTCTAATAAGTGCGCTATTTAGGGTTTTTTAGCCAATATTATTCTATTGTCTAAATCAATTTTGTATTTTCCAGCCATCTCTACTATTCATAACAATATGACAACCATAGAAAAGCTAAATAGGTCGAACTTCAAGAAGTTGAAGTCCGACATTATGTTCGTTCTCCAGATACAGACATTGAGATGACAATGAATTCAGACAAGCCTGCAGAGCTCACAGCGAGCAACATTCAAGCTGAGAAACAATTAAGGAAAGCCATTAAGATTGTTAGGTTTGACATATGAGGCGAATATTTTGGCAGACACGATGCCTAAGGGCAATATAAAGATCTATTTGCTAGATACTTTGAGATCGAGTTGTGGCATTGTAGCCCAATACTCTATTTCGGATAGTCCTGAACAAAATAGTGTGGTCAAGAGGCATAATCACACCCTTAGGAAAATGATGAGGAGTATGATGAGTATGACCAATCTTCCTGAATTTTTGTGGGGAGGAACTCTTAACACAGCAATATACATCATAAATAGAGTTCCGTCTAAATCGGCACCCAAAACTCCTTTTGAGTTGTGGACTGACAGACAACCCAACCTTAATCGTTTACACGTTTGGGTTGTCCTGCAGAAGTTCGCTTATATAATCCATCGGTGTTGAAACCGACTACTCGGTCTCCGTGGAGTTCGGGGTCCCAAAAAAGGGGTGGTCTCACACCTACTTCTCTCGAGCCAACTCTCTAGGCAAGTGCACTTGGACTTGGAAACGGACCCTAGGCTACAGCGAGGAGGTCCCACCTCACACCCGGAAGACCTGAGAGATCTTCCCCTCCCTAGCCAATGCTGAACCAGAAGCACCAAAGGAGAGCTCTAAGGGAAGGAGAAGATCCGAAATTTGGAAATCTAGAAGTCCTCTCCTTTGGTTCCCCTTAGGGTCTATTTATAGGTTTTCCAAGTTGGGCTGCAAATAGCCACAAACTGATCTGCCAGATTACCAAAATACCCTCGGAATTGGGCTGCGGATAACCGAATCCCGCTGCTCTGAAGCGCTAAACGCACACCACTGGACCGCGAATAGCCAAAACTGGACTGCGAATAGCAAACTGGACGAGGGGGGCCTCCCCTGGGCGAGAGGGGGAGGGGCGAGACCCCCCCCCCCGCTTCCCCTCTCTCTGTCCTTTCCTGCTGGGCGAGAGAGGGAGGGGCGAGACCCCCCCTCCCCTCTCTCCGCCTCTCCTGCTGGGCGAGAGAGGGAGGGGCGAGACCCCCCCCCCCTCCCCTCTCTCCGCCTCTCCTGCTGGGCAAGAGAGGGAGGGGCGAGACCCCCCCTCCCTCCTCTTCGCCCTTCCTGCTGGGCGAGAGAGGGAGGGGCGAGACCCCCCTCCCCTCTCTCCGCCTCTCCTGCTGGGCGAGAGAGGGAGGGGCGAGACCCCCCCTCCCCTCTCTCCGCCTCTTCCTCTTCTTCTGGGTGAGAGCTACGGGGGTATCGCTGGGCGATACCCAAAGGTCTAAAAACCCCTTGGGTCTAGTTGACACGTCTCGGCGGCCCTCCACGCTGGGCCTCACTCGATGGATATGGGGGTTATACACAATCCCCGCTCTTTGCGAGGTTGGCACAACCTCGGAAAGAAAAGTCCAAGCCCAAATATCCATCGAGGGGGGCAGAACCTCCCCCCCCCCCCCCCCAGGCACGTTTGACCCATCCAACTAGTGAGAGCCTGGAGTGGGGAGGACATCTCGGCGTTGAACTTACCCATCCGAGGATCATTCGACCCACCCAGCTAGTGAGAGCCTGGGGTGAGGAGGACATCTCAGCGTTGAACTTACCCATCCGAGGATCATTCGACCCACCCAGCTAGTGAGAGCCTAGAGTGAGGAGGACATTTCGGCGTTGAACTTACCCATCCGAGGATCATTCGACCCACCCAGCTAGTGAGAGCCTGGAGTGAGGAGGACATCTCGATGGCAAGCTCTTCCTTCCGAGGATCATTCGACCCACCCAGCTAGTGAGAGCCTGAAGTGAGGAGGACATCTCGGCGTTGAACTTACCCATCCGAGGATCATTCGACCCACCCAGCTAGTGAGAGCCTGGAGTGAGGAGGACATCTCGATGGCAAGCTCTTCCTTCCGAGGATCATTCGACCCACCCAGCTAGTGAGAGCCTGGAGTGAGGAGGACATCTCGGCGTTGAACTTACCCATCCGAGGATCATTCGACCCACCCAGCTAGTGAGAGCCTGGAGTGAGGAGGACATCTCAATGGCAAGCTCTTCCTTCCGAGGATCATTCGACCCACCCAGCTAGTGAGAGCCTAGAGTGAGGAGGACATCTCGGCGTTGAACTTACCCATCCGAGGATCATTCGACCCACCCAGCTAGTGAGAGCCTGGAGTGAGGAGGACATCTCGATGGCAAGCTCTTCCTTCCGAGGATCATTCGACCCACCCAGCTAGTGAGAGTCTGGAGTGAGGAGGACATCTCGGCGTTGAACTTACCCATCCGAGGATCATTCGACCCACCCAGCTAGTGAGAGCCTGGAGTGAGGAGGACATCTCGATGGCAAGCTCTTCCTTCCGAGGATCATTCGACCCACCCAGCTAGTGAGAGCCTGGAGTGAGGAGGACATCTCGGCGTTGAACTTACCCATCCGAGGATCATTCGACCCACCCAGCTAGTGAGAGCCTTGAGTGAGGAGGACATCTCGGCGTTGAACTTACCCATCCGAGGATCATTCGACCCACCCAGCTAGTGAGAGCTTGGAGTGAGGAGGACATCTCGGTGGCAAGCTCTTCCTTCCGAGGATCATTCGACCCACCCAGCTAGTGAGAGCCTGGAGTGAGGAGGACATCTCGGCGTTGAACTTACCCATCCGAGGATCATTCGACCCACCCAGCTAGTGAGAGCCTGGAGTGAGGAGGACATCTCGATGGCAAGATCTTCCTTCCGAGGATCATTCGACCCACCCAGCTAGTGAGAGCCTGGAGTGAGGAGGACATCTCGGCGTTGAACTTACCCATCCGAGGATCATTCGACCCACCCAGCTAGTGAGAGCCTGGAGTGAGGAGGACATCTCGGTGGCAAGCTCTTCCTTCCGAGGATCATTCGACCCACCCAGCTAGTGAGAGCCTGGAGTGAGGAGGACATCTCGATGGCAAGCTCTTCCTTCCGAGGATCATTCGACCCACCCAGCTAGTGAGAGCCTGGAGTGAGGAGGACATCTCGGTGGCAACTTACTAATCATATAAGCAAAATAACTTCATCCATCTAATGGGGGGGACTTCCCTTGTCAAAACCTCCTGGCCCAACCAGCGAGGGGTAGAACTTGCTACAAAGGAAAGCGACAAAAAACAAAAAAACAAAAAATAAACACAACATACCCCCCCCCCCCCCCCATGACACTCGCCTCTCAGGCTGCTTGCGCGAGATGATCATTCCTCTGCTTCTCCTGCCACTCCCATCCTGCTCATGCTCTCCATGATCTTCTCCATCTCCTCCGCCCCTGCTTGCCAAGAGATGCTGTTGACGGCTGTGACGTAGCAGTGCCTCCCCATCCTGGGGTCTCCGCGGATCCTGACTTGGATTCCTCCAGTGTTGAATTTGAGGCACTGGTGGAAGGACGATGGTACGCATCGGAAGGCGCTGATGAGGGGTCTTCCGAAGATGGCATTATAACTGCTAGGAGCGTCAACTATGATGAACCGACAGTTCCTTGAGCCTCCCCCCATTGTCACTTGGAGTCCAACTCCACCCTCTACCTCTTTCCTTTCTCCGGAGAATCCGAACAAGGGCCCATCTGAGGCCAGCACCCTCCTTAACTCCACCTTCAACTCGTCAAATGCCTTCTTGAAAATGACGTTGACAGAGCTCCCGTTGTCAACGAGGATCCGAGAGACAGTGTAGCCTTCGATGGCTGTCTGAATGACTAGCGCATCACAGAATGGATCCTCGTGATCTGGCATGTCCCTGCTTGAGAAAGTGATTTTCTCCTCGGGAGGTGGGTCCTGTGACGTTGAAGCGACGCTGCGTCGAAATACGGCGTGGAGGCTTGCCTTACGAGTGGCCTCGATCCCTACCCCCCCCCCCCCCCCCCCCCCCCCGTGGATCATCGCGACCCGTCCTTTGGCTCCTACGTCAGTTCGGTCCTCGCAGATGTCATCGTCCACTACTGCTCCAGGTGGAACTTCTTCAATCCGCACCGGCGGCTGCTGTTGTGTCTGACCTCTCGCCTCTCTCACCTCCAAGAACTCTGGGCAGGTAGTTGTTGCATGCCCCTCTGCTTGATGGTAGTCGCAGTATGGCACCGCCCTTCCCCCCCTTCTCCTACGGGCTGGGATGTCTCTTGCTTCGACTCCTCCTCCTCTTCGAATCGCCATAGCTTGAGCTGGTGGGGGTAGGAGCTGCCTAGGGGCCTGCCTCCAAGGAGGAGGGTTGGGCCTCCCTTGGCCTCCGTAGAAGTTTCCCCCTCCTTGGGCGAGACCCCTCCCTTGCTCCTGACCCCCCTGGGGTCCCTGGTACCCTTGACCCCTCTGCTCTTCCCTCCTCCTTCCTTCCTGCTGCCTGGGGCCACCTTGCTCTCTTGGCTCGGCCTCTACCAACTTTGCCAACTTCTTTGCCAGCCCCGGGTTTGCCGCCTCGGTGGCTACCTCCTTTGCAGCTTTTTCCATCAGGTCCTCAAAGGACAAGGGAGGCTTCCTAGTTAGGCGCATTTTGAAAAGGCTCTCTCGCAGCCCTACGGTGAAAGCCATCTGGAGGGCATACCCTGGCACCTCATGGATGTTCAGGATCTCCTCCTGGAATCTGTCCATGTACTGGGCCAACGTCTCCTCGTGCCTCTGCTTGATCAGGAAAATGGACTCAACATTCTTCTTCCTCTTCTTGGATGTGGAGAAGCGTGGCTGGAAGCTTCGGCCCAAGTCCTCGAAGCTGTAAATGGAGCCAACCGGGAGCTGGTGGAACCAGTCCCTAGCTTTGTCCCTCAGGGTGGTGGCGAAGAGACGACACTTGAACGCATCCGTCATGGGCCTGATGGAGACGGTGTCCTCGAACCACTGCAGGTGCTGGACGGGATCATCCTTCCCGGTATAAAAAGTCATGTTGGGCTCCTTGAAGCCTTCCGGGATGGGAGCCGAGATGATCGGCTCGCTAAAGGGTGACCCCCCACTCGCCGGCTTCGCGAGCTCCACTTGCGCGACTCCTGCTCCGGGCGAGACCCCACTCACCGGGCTAGGAAAAAGCACTCGCCCGGCGAGGTCCCGCTCTCCATTCTCAGTCATTGGTTCCTTGCCTGGCCGACCCCCTGGGGCAACCTCTCCTGACCCCCCCTGGGCGAGCACTCCTTGCGACCCAGAAGGCGGTGTCTGGGGGGAGGGAGCCGAGCAGTCACCTCCCCTGGTGATGCCTTGGAGCAGCTCCATGATTCCCTTGATGGCCGCCATGAACTCTCCCCTTCCTACCACCTCACTTGGGATGTGAGACCCCTCATCGTCTCCTCCTCCGAGGTCTCCTGCCATGAGATTTGGTTCAAGAACTTCTGTGCTGACCACTCTCCACGCTCACCGCACCAAAAATGTTGAAATCGACTACTCGGTCTCCGTGGAGTTCGGGGTCCCAAAAAAGGGGTGGTCTCACACCTACTTCTCTCGAGCCAACTCTCTAGGCAAGAGCACTTGGACTTGGAAACGGACCCTAGGCTACAGCGTGGAGGTCCCACCTCACACCCGGAAGACCTGAGAGATCTTCCCCTCCCTAGCCAATGCTGAACCAGAAGCACCAAAGGAGAGCTCTAAGGGAAGGAGAAGATCCGAAATTTGGAAATCTAGAAGTCCTCTCCTTTGGTGCCCCTTAGGGTCTATTTATAGGTTTTCCAAGTTGGGCTGCAAATAGCCACAAACTGATCTGCCAGATTACCAAAATACCCTCGGAATTGGGCTGCGGATAACCGAATCCCGCTGCTCTGAAGCACTAAACGCACACCACTGGACTGCGAATAGCCAAAACTGGACTGCGAATAGCAAACTGGACGAGGGGGACCTCCCCTGGGCGAGAGGGGGAGGGGCGAGACCCCCCCCCCCCCTCCCTCCCCTCTCTCTGCCCTTTCCTGCTGGGCGAGAGAGGGAGGGGCGAGACCCCCCCTCCCCTCTCTCCGCCTCTCCTGCTGGGCGAGAGAGGGAGGGGCGAGACCCCCCCTCCCCTCTCTCCGCCTCTCCTGCTGGGCGAGAGAGGGAGGGGCGAGACCCCCCCTCCCTCCTCTCCGCCCTTCCTGTTGGGCGAGAGAGGGAGGGGCGAGACCCCCCCCCCCCCTCCCCTCTCTCCGCCTCTCCTGCTGGGCGAGAGAGGGAGGGGCGAGACCCCCCCTCCCCTCTCTCCGACTCTTCCTCTCCTTCTGGGTGAGAGCTACGGGGGTATCGCTGGGCGATACCCAAAGGTCTAAAAACCCCTTGGGTCTAGTTGACACGTCTCGGCGGCCCTCCACGCTGGGCCTCACTCGATGGATATGGGGGTTGTACAATCGGAGAGTAAGATTGCCCTTAGATCTTGTCATTGTTATTTCATAGGCTACCCAGATCACTCCAAAGGCTTTAGGTTTTATTCCCCTTCATGAGGACCCAGAATTGTAGAATCACAAACAATTAAATGTTTAGAATTAGATGTCGTTGAAGGACTGAGTTGTTCTCGCATAATTGATGAAGTCAGGGAAATTATGCCTGTTGGTTTTTCCATATCCTTGTTAGAAAAATCCATTGGTGCCTGAACCTAGGATAAAGCATGTAGTGGAAGTGGAACCGGTCTTACCATCGATTCCATTTCAGATTCTTCTGCAGATTCAGGAGGTTCATCCACCTGTTAGATAATCTACTGGGGAGCAAAGACCTGCAATTTCCTCAGACTATGAAGTTTACTTGGGGGAAAGCGATTATGACATCAGTCATGTAGTTGACCAAGTGATATTTAATGAAGTTATTTATTGACCTCATAGTGATTTTTGGTGAGATACAATGAAAGATGAGATGAAATCTATGAGGCTGAATAAAGTCTGGAAGTTAGTTGAGTTACCCAAAGGTTAATTGCAAATCAAATGGTTCTAAATGAGTATTTAAGACCAAAAAAAACTCTAAAGGAAAGGTCGAGCAGTTTAAGGCCTGACTGGTAGCCAAATGATTTTCACAGAAATAAGGGATCGAATATAACGAGACTTTTCTCCCGTTTCCTCTAAAGACTCGTTTAGAGTAATAATAACATTTGTAGTTCATTATGATTTGGAGTTACATCAGATAGATGTTAAGACCGCTTTCTTGAATGTCCATCTTGATGAAAAAGTTTATATAGTACAACTAGAGGGATTCAAGTATGATCTCTCTGATCAACTTATATGTAAGCTCAATAAATCCATATATGGTTTAAAACAAGCCTCTAGGCAGTTGTATTTGAAGTTCGATGAGTTCATCTCTTCGTTTAATTTTGTTAAAAATAAGATAAATCGTTGCATATATCTCAAGATCAGTGGAAGGAAATCCATCTCCTTAGTTCTTTATGTTGATGATATTTTGCTTGCAAGTAGTGATTTAGGACTTATGCATGAATCTAAGCAGTTGTTGTCCAAACACTTTGATATAAAAGATCTTGGTGAAACATCTTTTGTTTTGGGTACGAGATCACTAGGGATAGATCTCGTTATTCATTAGGACTCTCTCAAGGAGTTTACATTGAGTGCGTGCTTGAGAGATTTGACATGCTTGAATGCAAAGTTGGTGAAGTGCATGTACATAATGGTGATAAGTTAAGCTTATCACAATGCCCAAGGAATGATATTGAGAGAGATTCTATGAAGGATATACCGTATGCTAGTGCTGTATTTAGTTTAATGTATTCTCAGGTCTGTACCAGACCGGACATTACTTTTGCAGTAGAACTTCTGAGCAGATATCAGTCAAACCCAAGTCTTGAACATTGGGTAGCTACAAAGAAGGTGTTAATATATCTTAAGAGAACAAAAGATAGATTTTAAGTTAATCTACCATAAAGAACCAAAGTTGGAGTTGGTAGGGTATTCAGACTCTGATTTTGTTGTATGTGAGGATGATAGAAAGTCTGCATCTGGTTATATATTTAAGTTACCTGGAGGCGTCATATCTTGGAAAAGTGTCAAACAGACACATCACTTCATCTACTATGCATGCTGAATTTGTAACTATTTTTGGAGCTTCGATCCATGCAGTGTGGCTTAAGAACTTCATCAATGAATTAAAGATCGTTAATTCTATTGCCGGACCCATTCAGATGTAATGTGATAACACTTCTGCATTAATATTCTTCAAGAACAATAAAAATATCACGGTGTCTAAGCATATGGAAATAAATTTCTTGACCGTTAAAGAGTTAATTAAGATAGGTGACATTACAATGGAGCATATAGGGACGGATGAAATGATAACCGATCCACTTACTAAAAGACTCTGCCCCAATGTATTCAATAAGCATGCTTGCAGTATAGGGCTTAAAAAGTCGTTTGATATACTTGATTAGTGAGAGACTATTGAGCTTCACTTCATTTAATTCACACGTCAATTAAAAAAAACACTTTATAATTAATTCTTAGCATTTATGGTGAATAAAATTTGCTTGCAAACATTAAGTAATGTTTATGTGTAATATCGTTAAGTTTAGATATATACACATTTTCATGTGACTAGTCATACTTCAGTTAATGCACTTGGAATTAGTGTTGGTTTCAAGCATAAGACTTAAGGCAATTTCATTGGATTAATAAAGCCTATAATATGTCTCTACAACACATTCAATGTATCATGTGATAATAATTAAGATTGAGACATGTGTTTTTTGAACATCTAAAGGGTTTCCTGCTAGCATGATTTAATGCATTCATTAGAGAAATCATTGACTATCGAGTAAGACAACAATGTGATCACAACTTAAGTATGTTGTTCCTGTTGAGGTGTATTGAACTATCGGGTTAACGGATACTTAGCGGTAGGTTAGGACCCGTGTGACTAGTCATACTTCAGTTAATGCACTTGGAATTAGTGTTGGTTTCAAGCATAAGGCTTAAGGCAATTTCATTGGATTAATAAAGCCTATAATATGTCTCTACAACACATTCAATGTATCATGTGATAATAATTAAGATTGAGACATGTGTTTTTTGAACATCTAAAGGGTTTCCTGCTAGCACGATTTAATGCATTCATTAGAGAAATCATTGACTATCGAGTAAGACAACAATGTGATCACAACTTAAGTATGTTGTTCCTGTTGAGGTATATTGAACTATCGGGTTAACGGATACTTAGCGGTAGGTTAGGACCCGTTAGGGATCCACGCACCCGCCGGGGAATTAGGGTTTGCCTATAAATACCCTGCTAGGGGCAACGAGTAGAGTGTTCCAAACTAGACACTCACGCGGATGCTTCGAGCACTATTCTAACATTCTCGAAGTCCCTCTCTCGTTCCCGTGCGTTTCCTCCCCGTAACCGCCCCTCTGGCGATTTCTTCTTCGCTGTCGATCGAAGGTGGAAGGCAGCCATTTGAACTGTCGCTCTCCCTATAACTGTGCGTCGCTGCAAGGAGGAACTGCCCGATCGTGAAGGAGGACGATCCCCGTGCACCGCCTAACGTCGTTCTCCTATCGTGGATCGCTCGGCGTCTTCTCCGGCGATGTTCGTAGTCACTGCGAAGGAGGAAGATTCCTGTATCCCAGTCATCGCCTTCCTCCTCTCCATATCTGCTCGTGGCCGGATCGTCGGATATGTTCTGTTTTTCGCTGCCGCTGCTGTCGTCCCGCGCGCCGCTGCAGTTATCGCTGCTTGGAGTTTCCGTGAAGAAGGAGAACGCCGATCCTGTGTGCGTTTCCTCTCTCTCGCTGTCGTCGAAGGAACCACCCCTGTCGTTCCCGTCGTTTGAAGTGGAAGGCCGACAGTTGATCGCTGCAAGGAGGACGGATCCTGTGCGCCGCCAAGTCCGCCTCTGGTTGCCGTTGGACAGTCGATCCCGTCACTGTGAAGGAGGGCTCGCCGCAGTCAAAGCCGCTGCATCTCGCAGAGGGAGAATCGCTTCCGCGCGCGTTAGCGTTAGCCTCCACTACCTCCAGGCGCTAGTGGTTAGCGCCGGCGCTAGCGCCGCTTGTTCGTGGCCTCTCCTTGCCTCCGTGGGTATTGTTCCTATCAATTCCAGATCTGGTTTTCGACGACATTGTTCAGTAGGAGAAGCGGAGCACAGTTTTTTCTGGATTGGATCCGAAGATTTTCTCGCCTCTACTCATTTTCAGGTGATCTCTCTCTAGTTTTCTGCTTGTGATTTGTCTGCTAATGGAAATCTACTGTTTGTGGAGAGACAAAATGCCGAAGGGCTCTACTCCTGTTCCGATGATAAAATTGGAGAAATTCTTCAATTCTGAGTTCTGTGCCTGGAAGAGGAACACTCAGTTTGGCATGAAGTACCTGAACGTGTTCTACACCATTCAGACTGTACGTGCTGAGGTTCTTGGGACAGCTGGAGAGACTCAGTGGGTGGTCGATGAAGATTTCTGCTGTGACTACTTGTTTAACAGTTGAACTGCCTTTCCAACAAGTTTGCTGAGAAATATAGCAAAATGAAGACCGCCAAAGAAATCTGGGATGCTCTGGAGGAGCCTTTCAAGGAAGAGGAAAATATGTCCAACACGCACCTCGTGGACAAGTTTATGGCTTTCACCTTCACTGATGAAAGGTAAATCCTTCCACAGGTCGAGGATTTTGAGAATCTGGTGGACAAGCTGAACAGTGAGAACATCCCACTGACAGATGGATTTGTTGCAGGAGCTATTATCTTCAAGCTCCCATCGGCGTGGTACTCCTTTAAAACGGAGATGTATCGGAAGAAAACGCAGGTCAGTCTTAAAGACCTTAAGCGCTTCATTTGCATTGAGGATGAGAACAGGACTAGATACGCTAGGGAGACTATTAGCAAGCAGTCCTCTGTTGCCAACATGGTCACGCATCCTAAGCGGAAGTTTAAGCCCGGCAAGACTAGACCGTTACCCAGTTCACCTGCAGTTGTGGACACGAGCAAGAAGGTGAAGAAATTCAAAGGCAAGTGTTACAATTGTAACAAGTGGGGTCACTGTGCTTCTGAGTGCAAGAAGCCCAAGAGAGGAGATCCTAGTACACCAAAGCCTGGTAATAGGGCCAATATGGTCCATCAGACTGTGCCCACCGACTTTGCTGCCATGGTCGGTAACGGATAGGCCAGTACAGAGTGGTGGCTAGACTTAGGTGCTACTTGTCACGTCTGCAACAATTCTGCGCTTCTGGAGGATGTCACTGCAGTCTGAGAAACTGTTACTGTTGCTGATGGAGGAGTTGATGACGTGCTGAAGGTCGGCAATGCTACCTTGACGCTCTCCTCAGGTAAAACTCTTACTTTGAAAAATGTTAAATTTATACCATCATTAACTGCTAATTTAATTTCAATTAGTTTGTTATGCGATGCGGGTATGTCATTTAACATTAGTGGTGGTCGAGTAACGCTGATGGTTCACTCGCACTACTTTGGTTGTGCGTATGTCGTCAACGGAATGTATAAGTTGAGTCTAGCAAACGAGGTAGTAAATCAAAGTTCTAATTTGATCGATCCTAAGACTTTACATGCAAGACTAGAACACGTCAATTATAGAAAACTACTCCTGCTAGCTAGAAGTCACAACATCCCTTTAGACACAACAACCAGATTTGACAAATATGAAATCTGTGCTCAAACTAAGATAACTAGAGCACCTTTTAGTCAGGTTTCTAGGAGCACACATTTGCTAGAGTTAATACACTCCGACATCTGTGACTACAAAAGTTTTGTCACACGTGGAGGTCGGAAGTATCTGATAACCTTTATCGACGACTACACTAGATTCAGTCATATTTATCTACTTAAATCCAAAGATGAAGCTTTTGCAAAATTTTGTATATTCAAAACTAGGGTTGAGAATCAACTTGACATGAAAATCAAACAGCTAAGGAGTGATCGAGGAGGAGAATACGTCTCCGGGGAGTTCCGAGATTTCCTTGCCAGCAATGGCATCATCCCTGAAACGACTGCTCCTTATTCCCCCCAATCCAACGGTATTGCTGAGCGGAAAAACAGGACTTTAACAGAAATGTTAAATTCCATGTTGTTGACTGCTGGCATGCCTGCGGCCTACTGGGGTGAAGCTGCCCTCACGTCTAATCACATTCTTAATAAAGTTCCCCATGCCAAGTTGACTAAGACACCCTATGAGCTTTGGTTTAAGAGACCTCCTAGATTTGATAATCTTAAGAACTGAGGATGTATCGCTTATGTTAGGATACCTGACCTTAGAAGAGCTAAGATTGGACCTAGGACAAATACGTGTATCTACCTAGGATGTGCGGAGGATAGTGCTGCAGACAGATTTCTAGATCTATCAACAAACACTGTAATCGAATCTAGAGACGCTGTCTTCTTTGAGGATAAGTTCCTTAAGGATAAGAACCTAACGCTTCCAGGTCTGCCAGCCACTAGTCTTGAGCCTCCTGCTGAGCCATGTCAACGTAACTCTGACACTGAGCCTGTAGACACGAGTGGTTTAGATACCAGAAGGCTATCTAGTAGAGAGAAAACGCCTAAAAGCTTCGGTACAGACTTCGCGACTTACCAAGTTGAAGCTAATCCATCCACCTATAAGGATGCGATGCGATCTCGAGACTCTCTATTATGGAAAGAAGCCATCGATGAAGAGTTAAACTCTCTCATGCAGAACAACACGTGAACATTGGTTGACTTGCCCAAAGGGGCTAAGACCATTGGAAACAAATGGGTTCTGAAAAAGAAGCTTAATCCTAATGGGAGTATTGCCAAATACAGAGCACGTCTAGTTGCAAAAGGCTTCACTCAAGTGAGTGGAATAGACTACTTTGATATATACTCACCTATTTGTCACTATGTGACAATTAGGATACTTCTCGCTATAGCATTTATTGAACACTTTACCGTTCATCAGATGGACGTCAAGACTGCATTTCTTAATGGAGATCTAACCGAAGAGATCTACATGCACCAACCTGAAGGTTTTGTGGTAGGTAGAAAATAAGGTCTGTAAGTTGATTAAATCACTATACGAATTGAAGCAAGCACCTAAATTGTGGCACAAAAAATTTGACACTTGTGTTAAAGCCATGGGTTTTAAATTCAGCTTTTTAGATAAATGTCTGTACGTTCGTACAAGTTCAAATAAAGTTGCAATTATATGCTTGTATGTTGACGACATGCTAATTCTAGGCACTGATCAGTCTGAGGTGAAAGACGTGAAAGCTGCCTTGACGACACAATTTAGCATGACTGACTTAGGCGTGGTGAAAACCATCCTAGGAATGGAAGTGAACTTTACTAACAAGGGTATTACCCTCAGTCATAGTCACTATATTAGAAATCTACTTGAGAAGTGGGGTTACGTTAATATCAAAGGTAGTGAGACTCCATACGATTATAACAATAGACTGAAACCGAATGAAGGTTCATCTATTAGACAGTTGGATTACTCCAAACTCATAGGTAGTCTCATGTATGCTACAACCTGCACTAGACCTGACATAGCCTTTACGGTAGGCATGTTAAGTAGATTTACGAGTAACCCTGGGCAGGACCACTGGAATGCCTTAGAAAGGCTTATGCGATACTTAAAGCACACTGAAATGTATGCTTTATGTTACAGTGGACATCCTCCTATACTTGAGGGGTATTCTGACGCCTCCTGGTGTTCAGAAATTGCTGACAGTAGATCCACTAGCGGTTTTGTATTTACCCTAGGAGAAGCAGCAGTAGCTTAGAAGTCAAAGAGGCAGACATGCATTGCACTTTTCTCTGTGGAATCGGAACTCTACGTCATCGCTTCAGCAGGAGAAGAAGCTGAGTGGATAAGAGATCTGATTATCGACATTCCAATGACGAGTCTAAAAATGAACTCTATTTCGCTATATTGTGACAATCAAGCCACAAAGACCATTGCAACAAATACGTTGTTTAATGTGAAGCGAAGGCAACTAAGGATGAAACAGGCCTGGTTGACTCATCTCACCAGTCAGGGGATAATCTCCCTATTGGACGTGAGATCGAAGGATAATGTAGCAGATGTCCTTACCAATGGCTTATGTAAGGTTCTAACACATAAAATATCGGGGGAGATGGGATTAAGGTTCATTTAGTATGACTTAATACCCTACTTATGTTTTAAATTTTAGAACTGTAGTCTGCTTACATTCGAGCATCTAAAGTGAACACACAGAAGTATTCCAGATGCTATCTGATGAAAGTCAGAGATGGATAGTTGCCAGTCATTCCAAACTTGATGACTTACGCAATTATTTTTAATTCAAAGGCTGATTTGGGTATCATTCCAAAAACGAATACTGAAGTTGCTGATATGCGTCCTGATATTATGATCATTACTTATATCATTCCAAACTTGATGATATATTGGTCACAGCTTGTTGTATCATTCCAAACTTGATGATATAATACAATTGTGAAACGTTTGGTAATAATCTTAATAATCGAAGGAACATGGTTTGATTCTTTGAAATCAATTGTCTAGTTTTGTGTAAATTGGATAGAGATACTGATATGTGATTGATACATTTTTTTAATTTGTGATTGCTCTCTCTCTTTGAAAGAGAAAAGAAAGAGAAGAAAGCTCTTTCTTTCTTTTCGATTCAACCTTGGGCGGACGTTTTCGAAGAGTCCCGCGAGTAATTCTACTTTGAGGAATTACTCGTTATCCTATCGAAGGATAGAAGTAACGGACTCTTTCTCTTTCGAAATATCGAGGATTACTCCTCGGCCGCGTCCTTTGAAGGCTAAATGAAAAGATTGAAAAAGGGCTTTATGTTGAAATTAAAATTGAAAGCTTTTTGAAAATATTGTTGCAACAATTTTTTGAGTAGTTGCAACAATTCTTTAAGAGCGTTTTAAAACTTCTTTTACCTTGAGCTAGTTGCAACAACCAAAGAGGTGTTGCAAGAAATTTTTTAGTGTTTTTTTAAAAGAGAGTTTTAAAAAGTGCTTTAGAGAGAAAGCTTTTGGGTTTATGTGATTATCCGGACTAAAATCAATAAAGGCAAGTGGACCTTATCGATAGTAGTATAGGATATTTCTTTTGAAATATCAAGGTCTATTTTTCCAAGGTCGTATCGATTATTTCTACTTCTTAGGAACGCGCTATTATTTTATCGAGAAGAGTTTGAAATTGATTTTTATGATTTTATAGAAAAGCTAGTGACGAAAATGATAATTATCGCGGGCTTGGTGTGCGTTTAGCAAAAACCAAGAAAAGCGATGAAAAGAAAAAGAACGAAAACGTTAATTTAAAAAGTAGTTTTGCTTAGAATTTTTTAGGGTTTTATAAAACGATAATGATAACTACGGCGATAATAAGCGATTGAGCGGGTAGCGGAATTAAGCAAAAAGCAAAGATATAAAAAATAAAAGACGCACTAATTGAAAACTCACGCACTCTACGGAATTAAAATGAAAGCTGTAAATTGCAGAAATTGAAGAAATGCGATCCCTACCCAAATAGGTAGAGGGAAAATAAATGCGTGAGCAAGTCCTATCCAAACGGATAGGCGGGAAATAAATGCGTGAGCAAGTCCTATCCAAACGGATAGGCGGGAAATAAATGCGTGAGCAAGTCCTATCCAAACGGATAGGCGGGAAATAAATGCGTGACGGAAATAGAAACTATTCGATTACCAAAAAAGGCGCAAACTTTATACTCATACACACACCCACTCTACGTTAATGAAATCTAATTAAAATAAAACAAATCTAAACTCATACACTCACACACACAACAATAATGAAACTAAGTTAAAAAGAAAAGAAAATCTATTCACATACGCTCACACACACTAATAACAAAATGAAAATAAAAATAACAACATTTTACTCTCATACACACACACACTTACAAAAAAGCAAAAAGAAAGTAAAAAGAACAAATGAAAACAAAACAAAACAAAAAAAACTAATTAACCTCCTACACTCACACACACTAATATGAAATCATCTAAAAATTACAATAAAACTAAAAACAAGAAAATTACACTCATACACACACACACTCTAATTAAAATGACAAACTTAACAAAAATTACAAAATTACAAAAAAAACTAAAACTAAAAAAAATAACAAAAAGAGAACAACACTTAAAACAAAGAGACAATTTTTACAAAACAAAACTATTTTATTTCCATCATAAAAGGATTACAAAGCTAGAGAGAGAGAGAGCAAAAATTTACCTAAACAAAAACTAGGAAAGCAACAAGATTGGATCAAGATCTCAAGAAAAAGCTCTAAAAATCTTGAACCCTTAGACTCAGCTGAATCTGGCTATTTATAGAAAAATTTTTGGAATTACACGCCCTCGGACACGGGCGTGTCTGAGGGCGTGACACGGCTTGGGGTGCGAATAGCCAGAACAGCTGGATCCAGGCAGGCATCTGGAAGGCTTGACCGGCGACTTGGAAGTACACGGGCGTGACCATCGTACACGGCCTGGGTCATCGGCGTGACCTAGGTCGGCTGGCTGGAGCTTGAACTGGGCGTGACACCTGGCGTGTCCTTTGTTCTTCTGGAAGGAATTGAGGGTCACGGGCGTGTCTGAAATGTCACGGCCGTGACTTTGATTTTTTGGATGAAATGTTTCAAGTGGCTGGAATCTGGGATGGATATCCAACACGGGCGTGACCAAGTACACGGCCTCGGTCACGGGCGTGACCGAGGGCGTGACTTGATGTTTGAGGTGGAAAAAAGAACAGAGAGAAGAAAATGTTAGGGATTAGTGAACACGCCCTTGGACACGGGCGTGACCAAGGGCGTGACTTAACAAAATTACAGAAACTTTACAAAATGAAAATAAAACTAAGTTAAAAACAAAAATAGCAAAAACAAACATTTTATTCATTAATTTACATATATTATTTAGAAATCTAATTAAAATTATACTAAAAATTATATAGAAAAATGCGTATATTTACTATTCATCAAACACCCCCATACTTAAGCTTTTGCTATTCCAGAGCAAAAGTAAGGGATACCTATAAGACGTTTAATAAAATTTCTAATTTACTAAAGTTTTTATTAAATCAAAAGTAAGATCGAAATAAATTTAGGGTATTTAAAGAGGTAAGTTCAAAACTATGAAAGTAATTTAAAAAGAGCGAAAAAAATTTAGCGAGACTTCTAAAGTTAGCTAAATAACGTCGATTATTGCAGTCTTTGGTACCATTAAATTAGAATGAAATTATATAAAACTTTAACTTTTTTAAGAAAGTTTTTAAGAATAAATAAAGCCTACTAATTATGCTCTCCCAAAATTTTTTAAATTAAAATCTAGGTACGATTTTATTGGCTAAGGGGTAGGGGAAAAAAGGTAGCCTTGGCAAAAAGAAGAGTGCTTAGATTTAGGGGTGACGGATTTTATCCTCTCACCCCACCTTTTTGGTGGCTTTGCTTTGATTCCCAGCGTTGATTTACGCGGGAGAATTGAAATCATTTCTAAACTTAACCCAATGCCCGTGTTTACGGAATTATTAATTTTTTATTCCCATTGACACGGGATTTCTTTTAACAATATTGGGTGCCTGTGTTTACGGAATCTCTTTATTCCCATTGACACGGGATTTCTTTTAAAACTCCTACTTTTATTATTTTTATGCTAAGCTAAGGGGTGTTTATAAGGGGGGTTTCAAGAGAAATTCTAGATTAATAAAAAAAGATTTTTGAGAGCAAGTTTAGTAGATTAAAAATATTCCTAAAGTTTCACAAATTTAGAGTTAGAATAATTGAATCTAAAGATTGTTTGCCAATATAATACAAAAAGGAATCTATTTAGGGTAAACCCGAGGTAGTGCTAAAAATTCTGTTCTCAAATTAAATTAAGATCGCAAGATTTTCTTTACTACTGAAAATTCCTCGATTTAAATTTTTCAAACTATGAAATAAATAAAATTGATTTAGCAAATCATAAATAATGAAAAATGCTTAATGATAAAACTAACCTAGCCTTGGAAATAACAAAAAGCTAAGTAGGGGATTTATTTATTTTTTGGGTTTTTTAATAAGTTTTTCAAATATATATATATTTTTTTGAAGTTTTTAAGATATGATATTTTGGGGTTTTTTGATTTTCTTTATAACAAAATGCATATATAAATACTAAAAAAAAGGAAGACAAAAATTAAGAAAAGTAAAAATACATACAAAATATTTTTGATTTTTTTTTCTAAGAAAATTTTTTTCATCATATATTTTTTTGATTTTTAATTTTGTTAAAAATATGTACATTAATAGAAAAAAAGGAAAAGAAAAGAAAAGAGAGAAGGAAAAACATTTTTGGTGTTATGACAAAATGAATTTTGTTATAACAAATTTTTAAGTACATTTTTCATCATTTTTTTGGATTTTGATTTATTATTATAAATAAGGATTTTTATATACAAATAAAAGACATAAACATAAAACATTTATATAAAATTTTTTGTGTGTGTTTTTTTTTTCTAAGTTAATTAATGATTTTTTTTGGATTTTTCATTTGATTTCCTATTTACATATTAAATTGTTTTTACAAAAAGAAAAGAAAAATGAAAAGAGGGACAAAGATGTTGCAACATAATTTTCTTATGTCATAACAAATTTTGTTATGTTATAACAAATAAGTTTTATGTTGTAACAAATTTTTCATATAAATTTTTTTTGTTTTTTCTAATATGGGAGGGGCAAAAATAATTACAAAAAGATGAAAAACACGCCCCCATACTTAAAGCCAACATTGTCCTCAATGTTGAAGTTAAGTGTGAGGAATGAAAATATTGACAAAAAAAGTGAAGAGTTAATTACAAGATAGAAAAAATATATACAAGAATAGTTACAAATAAAAAGGAACTCCACGAATATATACAAAATTGTTTTTTGGTTTGTTTTAGTTTTTCGAAATGTACAAAACACGAATAAAATATGTATAAAAGAAGTTAAAAGTATATATGTGATCAAAATTTTTTTTTGGGTATGATAAAAATAAATTTTTATCATCATTTTTATTTTATTATTTATGCTATATTATTTTTTTTTTTTTTGAAATATGCATGTTTTAAAATATATCAAAATTTTAAGAAAGATAAAATAAAGTAAATAAAGAAAAAGCTTTAAGATAAAAACCAAGGAAGAAAGAAGAGAAATAAAAAGATAAAAGCAACGGGGTTTTCTCGTTTCGAAATATCGACAAAAATCCCCTCTCGGGTCTGTCGAGTAATCCTACTTTGAGAAACTTCCTATTGTCTTATCTTAAAATTCCCAAAATTCTTTTTGATTTTTGTTTTAAAGTTTTTGCATTATTTTATTTTGTTTTATGTTTCTTTTTTGAAAAAGAATGATAATTTAAGATATGCATAATTATTAATATTATTTTTTTTTTCATTTTATTTTTTTTATTTATTATTTATTATTATTATTATTTTTGTTTAAGTTTTTATTTTTTTGAAATGAAAATTTATTTCATCATTTGTTTTTTTTGGTTTTATAAAAAAAGGAGCGTAATTGGATAAATATGGGGGTGTCTCCCACGAGCGCTTTGTTTACCGTCTCGTAGCTTGACTCGTTGGCGGGGTACGATCTTTTTAGAGGTGGGGGAGGGGTATGGAATTTAACTTCCCTCCCAGTTGATCCCCCGCGTGGTAGAGTTTTAGTCGGTGACCGTTAACTTTTAAGTCGCCTTTTTCCGGGTGGGTGATAAGGACGGTCCCGTATGGCCAAATCTCTTTTACTTGAAAGGGGCCGGACCAACGGGATTTTAGTTTCCCCGGAAAAAGACGAAGACGTGAGTTATATAGGAGGACGAGATCGCCCGACGCAAATGATTTTGGATATTTTATTTTCCGGTCGTGGTAAAATTTCGAGCGTTCCTTATCAAATTTATTACTCTCATAAGCGTTCGCACGACATTCATCGAGTTCGTTTAATTGGAATTTTCGGTTTTCGGCGGTTAAATTATGATCGAGATTTAAGAGTTTTAACGCCCAAAAAGCGCGGTGCTCTAATTCTACGGGCAAATGGCACGCCTTGCCGTAGACTAATCGATAAGGCGTACAACCGATTGCAGTCTTGTATGCCGTACGATATGCCCACAGCGCGTCGTCTAATTTAATCGCCCAATCCTTCCTATTTATTGAAACGGTTTTTTCTAATATGCGTTTAATTTCTCGATTTACTACCTCCACTTGGCCGCTCGTTTGGGGGTGATAGGCGGTGGCGAGCTTATGCGTAACGCCATATTTGGTTAATGTTTTTGCAAACTGGGCGTTGCAAAAGTGCGTACCCCTATCACTAACTATCGCACGGGGCGTACCGAAGTGAGAAAATAATTTTTTAAGAAATTTGACGACGACTCTCGCATCGTTGGTGGGGAGAGCTTGCGCTTCCGCCCACCTAGATACGTAGTCGACCGCCACTAAAATGTAGCGATTTGTAAATGAAGGAGGTAGGGGGCCTATGAAATCTATGCCCCATAAATCGAAAATCTCGCATTCTAAATAAAAATTTTGGGGCATCTCGTCGCGACGAGAGATGTTACCCGACCGTTGACAGCTATCGCATGCGCTCACAAAAGTGTGAGCGTCTTTGAAGAGAGCGGGCCAATAAAAGCCCGCCTCCAGCGCCTTCTGCGCGGTCCGGTTGGCTTGATAATGCCCCCCGGCCGGCCCTTCGTGGCAGTGCCGCAAAATTTGCGCACCCTCCTCGCTCGAAACGCATCTCCGCACGACTTGGTCCGCGCAGACGCGAAATAAGAAAGGGTCCTCCCAAAAGTAATTTTTCAAATCAGAAAAGAATTTCTTCTTTTGCTGTTTTGAAAAGTCTTTCGGGAGCACCCGCGCAACTAAATAGTTGGCGTAGTCTGCGAACCAAGGCGAGGGAGAAGTTTTTAAATTATTTAAAGCTAAAAGACGCTCCTCGGGAAATCGATCATCGATTTCCGGTTCGAAGAGCGCTTCCACGATTGGGTGTTCTAAACGAGAAAGGTGGTCGGCCGCTAAATTTTCGGCCCCCTTCTTATCGCGGATCTCTAAATCAAATTCTTGTAATAGGAGGATCCATCGAAGAAGGCGGGGCTTAGCATCCATTTTTTCTAATAAATATTTTAGGGCGGAGTGGTCGGTAAATACTATAATTTTTGAAAGCGTGACGTAGGGCCTAAACTTACACTACAACAAACTGCACCTGTTGTAAGGACTGGAATGTAACTGAAACACAGTTTGTTACTAATAATTATATTTAGTAACAAAGTTTTTTATTGTTACAAAAAAGAACTTTTTTGTAACGAATATTTTAAATTTTGTTACAATAATAATTAGTTCGTTACTATAACTATAAGTATTTGTAACAACACTAATGTTACGTTACAAATAGAAAACTTTTCTCACAATAAGTATCAATTGTAACCACATCATGAAAGTTTTTTGTGACAATGACATTGTCCTTACTAATTGTAATATTTTATTATTAAAGTTTTGTTACAAAAAATATATCATATTTTATTTTCAATTTTTGTACAAATTTATTATCAAAGTTTTAAATTTTTTTTTTAAAATAAAAGTTGTATGCGCGTGACAGTACCCCGCCTCGATAGTGCTCTAACGTGACGACAGTAGTCCTACAGCTCGCAAACATTCGTGCGCGGTTGTCGCAGATATGTGGTACTATTGCGACATGTATTTTTGCGCGTACGAGGGTTTTTATAAATCTTTAACTTTTTATAAAAGTTTTTCTGCCTCTCTCACATGCAGCTCTATCTCTCTCTCACATGAATGAATGAAATATACGGATGAAAATTTCCCTCCATAAAATTTTGAACAAAACAAAACTAAAAATTAAAAATATATTAAATGTAAAAATGTATGCAAATTAAAATAACATTAATTTTTTAATATAATTTTGGAATTAAATTAAAATCACGCACGAACCCGCGTGCACGCAAATGCACTCTCGCGCGCACAGCAAATGCACTCTCGCGTGCACGCAAATGCTCTCTCGCGCGCACGCAAATGCACTCTCGTGCGTGTAGTTTTCCTTTTTTTGCTTGAGAGCTAGCGCGTATTGCATGTGTCGCGCGTGGCTCAAACACAGACACATGCACACACATGCACAGACACGGACAACCAAACATACAAACATCCATTTGCGAGCTGTAGCAATGTCTTTCACGTACGGCCGCCGCGCCGTTGTCTGCCCTCTCTTCGACGGTCGCCGTCACCTCTCTCTTCCACGGCCTCCGCCATCGTCGTTCTCTTTCTCGGCCGTCGCCGTGCGCCATTCTTTTCCTCTAGTTTATTAAGTTTTGTCTATTTCCTTCCCTCTCACATTAATGAAATATATGGAGGGAAATTTCCCTCCATAAAATTGTGCACAAAACAAATCAAAAAATTTAAAACATATATATTAATATAATTTTTGAATAAAAATAACGATCGCATATTTTTTCAGTCGCGCGCATTGCACTAGCTAGCTCTATCTTTTTTGCTCGGGGGCATAAATAAAGTTGTCAGCGCACACATTTTTTGCTCGGGAGCTATCGTTTTAATGAAAATATATGTCTTATATATATAGGCAATTGTTAACCGCACCCCAGTTTTGGCTATCCGCAACCCTTTTATATGAATTATTACCTGTTTTTTTAGAAATACGCCTTGTACAAGCATTTTTAGGAAAAGTGTTCAATACAAAAGTTGTAGATATCGTCGAGATCTACAACTTTTGTGTTGAACACTTTTGCTAAAAATGCACGCAAGACATATTATAATAGTAATTAATATTAAATTTAATTCACACATATATATATATATGACCGTTTATATATATATAAATATAATAAATTATAATTATATATAAACGTTTATAAAATTTTATATAAACCTTTGTAAAACTTTATAAAATGTTTTTATAAAAAAATTTATATAAAGCTTTTATAAAAAAATTATATAAAGTTTTTATATAAAACGTTTTATATAAAGTTTTTTTCGCCCGGGCTCGAGAGATCATTTTGGCCCGGGAGAGTTTTTCTCGCCCAGGCACTTGTTTTTCTCTCCGACGCGAGTTTTTTGCCCGAGCACATATTTTATGCCCAGTCGCGCGTTTTGCACTAGCATGCATATTAGACCGGTGCGCACGAGATGACTATTAAATATCGTAACATGAAAATATCTAATGTACCTTTTAATTTTTGTATAAATAGGAATATATTATCATTAAAAAATAATTCTAGGACGACGTTTTTTTGTAGCGTCGTTTAAGAAAATAAGACTAAAGATTTTAACTTTTATAGCTTTTTTGGGAGAAACGAACATTTTTCTTACGGGCGCGCGAGAGATGACCCCTCGTGTACTGTCGCAAAAAAATTAAATTTAAAAACATATAAATTTAAAGTATGTAAGCACATGTCATATCAATTGCTAGAAGATACTTATTTTAATGAAAATAGATGTAATGAAAACCATAAATACATGTCATATAGAATTACCACAGCCCATTTTCGCTCGCTCTCGGACGCTCGATCAACTGACAGTGCACAGGAAGCCCCTGTTCCTCGCACAACAGTACCCCCGCCTCGACAGTGCCACAACGCGACAATACTCCTACAACTCGCGAACCCCCGCGCGCAACTGTCGAAGTCTAGTGGTACTACATCGACATGAGTATTTTCGCGCACGGGGGTTTGCAAGCTGCATGCATGTGGGCGTCGTCGCGCTGGGGCACTATCGAGACGGGGCTAATGACGCACATATACACACACATTCACACACACGCACACGCACACACAAACACATAACACAGACACACAAACAGACACAAGCACATACTGACATAGACACACAGACACAGGCACACACATGCATAAACACACATAGCTAGAGATCACACAAACACACACACACACACACTCACGCATACACAGACAAAGACACAGATACAGACAGACACATGCACACAAACACAGACACACAGACATAGACACAAACATAGACACAGACACACACACACACACACACATAGCTAGAGATCACACAGACACAAACACACGCTCACACAGAGACAGACAAAGATACAGACATACATAAACACAGACACAGACACACAAATACATACACACAGACACAGACACAGACACACAAATACAGACACACAGACACAGACATAGACAAAGACAGACATAGATAGACACAGACACAAACAAACACACACTAACATACACTTACACACACACACACACACACACACACACACACACACACACACACACACACAAACACAGACACACACACACAAATGATAGTGCGTGGGGCTCCCCGTACGACGAACATTTGGCGCACAAAAACATTCGACGGGCGGCAACATTTAGATGACAACAATATTTGGTGGGTGACAATGTTCGGCGGGCGACATTATTTGGCAGATGGACTCATTCGGTGGGTGTCATCAATCAATCGGCGGGCGGTATTATTCGACAGACGGCATCAATCAATCGGCGGGCTTCACCCGCATCCAAGCGAGCTTTGCCTTCTTCGGTGGGCTTTGCTTACATCCAAGTTATAGACATCATTCGGCGGGCTTTGTCCATATCCAAGCGGGCTTTGACAACATCCAAGCAGGCTTCGCGCGTTAATGTATACTTTAACTAATTCTTTATAAATGAATATTTATTATTAATTAAAAAATAACGGTGAGATGAAGGCTCTGTTTAGCACGGCGATAACATTTCTATAATTAAAAATACGCGCCAGCAAAAAATTTGACTTTCATTTTTGCAAGCGAAAAGCTTTGACGTCTCGATTTAGGTCACAGCTGATGTGCGTATCTAACTACTTTAAAAGATATATAATGATTAGGAAAAACATGTTAATTATATGAGACTTACTTTGCATTCAGACCGTACCTATGATACATCGCGCCGTTCATCAACATCACGCGCCCCGCACATTTTCCCGCTCACAACACTTTATTTACGCGCTCTTCTAACCCTAACACCCCACACATTTGCCCTTCTTCCACCTCCCGACTCCTAACCCTCTTCAGGCCTCGTGCTCCCGGTAAAGCAAGCCAGACGACACTCCGGTAACCTATCTTTGCGAGTAGATCCCACGCAGAGCAGGTCGACGTCTGGCTAGACCGCCGTCATCTGCTTCTCACGCCTCCGGCTCGCTGCTCCGGAACTGAGCAATTACTGCCAGTGACGTCTTCGTCCTGTCCAGATGAGGTTCTTTCTCTCCCTTCTTCTCAGTCTATCTACCTTCTGGCTGCAATATCCTTCTATTTGCCATATGTGTCTGGTTAGGCCGCCGTCATCTGCTTCTCACTCCTCCGGCTCGCCGCTCCAGAACAGCGCGATTGCTGCCAATGACGCCTTCCTCCTGTCCAGGTGAGGTTCTTTATCTCCCTTCTTCTCAGTCTATCTACCTTCTGGCGCTTCCTCACCTTCAATCATTCAGGTCTCAACCACGAGATTGCTCGTAATTTTTGGTCGACCTTTCCGTTTTTTGTTTAAATTTCTGATTTGTTGTTCATATCCGTTTTGGTTGACCCCATTCTTCTTAGATTTTCTTCGATTGCCTAGGACATTCAGATCTGAGGAACTTCGATCTCACTTGACAGATTTGAGGCCTCTCCTCAGGTAAGTACTTTGACGACTCCTTCATTTTCTCTTCTTCATCCTACAGGCTATGCCCAAATGTTCAGCTACAATTACTCGATTGTTTGATCTGAGTTCCTCCTTTGAAACAGTGTTCTTGACTCATAAGCTTATTAACAGTGAAGCCTTACTTCACACATTAGTGGAATAATGCATTTTAACAAATTATGATTGATTTGTATCATCACATCCCTGCTTTCAGCCACATTTTTTTAATATTTTTTTCATTTGGTACAAATGAGTATGATAATTATTTGTTCCATTTATTAATGAGGGAAACTAATTAGACTCACTTCTTGGCATCTTTTTATTCTCATTTTCTGCTTCCAGGAATAAACAATTTGAATTAATTCATGCTCTCCATATGCCCACACTCTACAACTGTATTTTCATGCAGTGAATGTGCTTGATGTTTTGCCCAAGTGAAATTTTGTGGGTTGAGTTAGTTTGTGTAGTTCTATTACACCTCTCCATTTTTAGAAATCATTTTTGTCCGAATGACCTTGCTTTTTTAAGTCATAATTTTACATGATAATGAGTTATATTTTATATATAGCCATGTCCTGATGACCAATAGATAGCCAGCATGCCATATATGATGACGTTTTCATATATGGTGTGTATATATAAACTAGAACTGCATTACACCTATGGTGTGTATATATTTCTTTTATCTACTAACATGTGTGTCTTGGATTCCATTTAATCCAGGTTACAGATTATTTGGGTGCGTATTATTTGGATTACAATGGTTTTATTATGGTTTTAACAAATTATGGTTTTATTAAAGGGACTGTGGTGGAGGTTAACCAGCTCGGGTTTGTTTGAAAGTTCTCAAACCCAGGAAAAACATTCATCTACTATAATACCAGCTGCTCGTCAGTTCAGCCCTACCGAATTGGGTCGGGTTTTAACATCACAATCTTAGTTCAAAGGTTATTAGGCATGCAGCTAACTGGAAACAATATGCTTTAGGCTCCTCGCTGTACAACAACAAACAACACTCAAACCTTGAGCTTGCGATTCTTTGACTGAATTTTGCTGCTCCCTGTAAGTTTGTCATTATTTCTGCACCTCATGCATATGAAGGTTGGGGAAAATTCCCATAGGAGATATAGAATGGTTCTTAGAAGTACCATGGGTCAAATAGATATTTATCTAGTCAGGTAACAACTGCCTTGCCAATCAACTTTTATCATCTTTGATTATCATGCATTTTGTTCCTTTTTACATACGTTTTCAGTAATTTTGAGGGCAAATTTGAGGAGATGAATGCTGGTGATACATCATCAGAGCTCCCTTCTATATCAAAATCAATCTGCAATAAGGATTCAACTGCTCTAACATTCACAGACCATAACCAAGAAAACATAATGGAACCTCAGAATTATGACACTTGGAGAATGAACTATGCGCCACAAGATCACTTGGGTGGCATAATGAAGGTTGCATTCACAGACCATAGCCAAGACAGCATAATGGAACCTCAGAACTATGATACTTGGAGAATGAACTCGGATTTGAATGCTCCACAAGATCACTTGGGGGCATGATGAAGGTTGCTCCTGCTGATGCTGATGCCTGATGTAAGTGCAGCCACTTGTCCCTCCTTAAAAAAAGATATTGTTAGCTTAATGTAATATTTGTTTATCAATCCTCAAATGATCTAGAAAGTGAGAGCAAAAGAGCAATAGGTTGCCAGAGCCATCTTAGAATGAGAGAGCACAAAAAAATCTAACATGAGATCATCCAAAACTTTCCTCTCCTCACTTTCTTCTTCCACATCTCTCGCTCCTCACTCTGTGCTTCCTTTCCTTCATCACTGGCCATTTATGTGTTGTCCCCTTTCGCTGGTCTGACGTTCTCTTACGGGCAGAATCACGGTTTCAACGAATTCAATGAGGGTTGCAAATAACATCAATGAATCAACAGCTCTAAAGGATACTGATATAAGGTAGGGGACTAGGATTCGTAATGTGAGTTAAAACCCATTGCCTTACTGAGGTGTTCATCCTAGATGATGGTCTTGTTATCCCTTAAGAAATAGATGATCTTTATCATACAAATTTCCTCTAATAAAGTACAAGTGCAGATCTGCCCGTCCCAGTGTGGTTGAAATCGAACCTATGGCCCTCTGTATTTAATCGAAAATATAGACTAGAAGATTTATTTAGGAGAAAAGAAGGAACCACGAGCTTTTCTTTGATTCCCAGGTCTCCAATGATGAAAATCTAGTGATTAAATTTGATTGAATGTATTTAATTTTGACATTTGTTTGCATGAAACAAAGCAACTGCAGCATTGAGTTTATTCAAGCATCTATCTTATTTTGCAGGCTGATGAAGACTATTGGATGCATTCAGAGACAGGGTTCAGCATGACAGATATGTGGAACATACCATGTATCCGTTCTCACATGCATATCCTGAAGGACTACCAACAATTCCTGAAGGACTACCAGCTGTTGTTACTACGTGAGTGGTTTTACATAAGCTATATAAACTAGATTTTGGAAAATTATATCTTGTTAGTTATGAATTTATGCTAAGAGCTGTTGTTAACTTTTTATTTGTGTTCTGTGTGCTTGAGTTCAGTTCTTCAATGCAATCTTGTAGCTCAGCTTTGCATGGAGCTACATAATATTTGAAGTTAAAAAAAAACTACATAAATTGTTGTGAAAGGTTATTTATTATTGTCTCAGCAAGTTATTTATCTTAATTTCAGAACATTACAACTAAACAGTGAACTCCTCCTGACCTTAATTTCAGTGTGAACTAAACAACGGGCGGCAAGTGTGTGTTTTATTGTACGCTTGTTTAATGGGGGTGTGTATGGATTATGTATGTATGGATGTGAGTTGTATAGATGTTTCTGCTCTCATTTATTTGTAGGGTGATCTTAATTGCTCTCTTTTATTTGTAGGGTGCTCGAGCATTGACCGGCAAGTGACGAAAGATTCATTAGTCAGAAAGTGATGGACGATTCATTTTTCGAAAAAATGACGGAAGATTTATTAGAAACATGTTGATCTTATAATGTAATATTGTATTATATTTAGAAGAGATGATAATAACTTGTACTCTATGTAATACTTTTTGATGTGAATAAATACATGTGATCTTGTTACGAAATATTAAATATGTGTGTTTAAGATTATTATTTGTAATAAAATCTCAGGTACACAAAAAATAGAAATGTGATATTTTTGATATATAAATGAATTGGCTGGTATGTAGTAAGAAGAATGAAAAAACAAATGTAACGATTTTATCGTTACTATTGTTTAATCTATTGTAACGAAATAATGTTTATTATACTTTATTGTAACGAAGTTAGTTTATTTTAGTGAGGAAAAATAAAACATTTGTAACGAAATAGTTTTAATCGTAACTGTTTTTTGTGAGGAAAAAAAAACATTCGTAACGAAATAATATTTATTGTGACCAATTTATTGTGAGGAAGAATCTATTTTTGGTGAGAAAGTATCATTTGTTACAATTACTTTATTTGTAACGACATGCATACATTCGTTACAATAACCTTTAGCGTCGAGCTTTAGAGGAGGACCGTTACTTAAAGTTTTTTTCGTTACCAAAGAGTTTTTGTAACGAATTTTGGCATTTATTGTAACGAATTAGGTCCTACTATAAGTGCAGTTTGTTGTAGTGTTATCTATGGCGAAGACGACGACAAGGAGTTCCTTTTCCGTTGTCGTGTAATTAGCCTGTGCGGTCGTGAGCGTGCGGGACGCGTAGTAGATATGATGAAAATATTTATTAACGCGTTGGCCTAATACGGCCCCTACCGCTATATCACTCGCGTCGCACATAATCTCAAACGGAAGGGTCCAATCGGGCGCCACCAGAATGGGAGAATGGATAAGTTTATTTTTATGGCATTGAATGCCTCTACGCACGCGTTATCAAAAATAAATGGAGATTCCTTCTCCAGGAGGTAGGTTAGCGGTTTTGTTATTTTGGAAAAGTTTTGAATAAACCGCCTATAGAAACCCGCGTGGCCAAGAAAACTACGGATTGATTTTATATTTGAGGGCGCGGGGAGTTTTTCAATTATTTCGACCTTGGCCTTGTCGACCTCCATCCCTCTTTCAGAAATTTTGTGCCCGAGAACTAAGCCTTCTCGAACCATAAAATTACACTTTTCCCAGTTTAAAACCAGGTTCGTGTCTTCGCATCGTTGGAGGACTCGATCTAAATTTGGAGGAGCAGTTGGAAGGAGCTTCAAAAACCGAGAAGTCATCCATAAAGACTTCCATAATATCCTCTACGAGCTCTCCAAAGATCGCCATCATACATCGTTGAAATGTAGCTGGCGCGTTGCAGGGTCGAATGGCATCCTTCGGTACGCGAAGGTACCGAAGGGGCACGTAAAGGTTGTTTTCTCCTGGTCTTCGGGGGAGATAGGAATTTGTAAAAATCCCGATAGACCATCGAGAAAACAAACATAAGGATGACCCGATAGTCGCTCCAAAATTTGATCGATAAACGGTAACGGAAAGTGGTCTTTGCGGGTGGCATCATTTAATTTCGGTAATCGATGCACACCCTCCAACCCGTAACAGTACGAGTTGGAATTAATTCGTTATATTGATTTGCCACTACCGTTATACCGCCCTTTTTAGGCAAGACATGAATGGGACTAACCCACGTGCTGTCGGATATAGGGTAGATAATCCCCGCATCCATTAATTTTATTACTTCAGCCTTAACGACCTCCGCATATTTGGGTTTAGTCGCTGCTGAGGCTGGATGGTTTTGCGGGAATTATCTTCTAAGAAGATTTTGTGCGTGCAAAAAGAGGGATTTATCCCCCTAATATCGGAAATCTGCCATGCAATTGCATGGCGATGGCGTGGACAAAACTTTAACTAATTCGGAGGTTCCGAATCAGATAAAGAAGACGAAATAATAACCGGGAGTTTTAAGTCCGCGGCGAGAAAAAGCGTATTTTAAATGGTCGGGGAGTGGCTTAAGCTCCAAGACGGGGGTTCTTCGTAAGAAGTTGTTATTTTAAACTTTTAGAATTAAAAGATCGAAAGGCGAATCTGGCGGTAGCTCGTCCAAAGGGGCGAGGTCCGCCAAATCTGGATCGTCTAAAGTTTAAAGCGAGTAATTCTGCAAGCGAAGAAACTCATCCTCGAACGCGGATTCTAAGTGAAAGCAGGAATCATCGTTCGATAAAGAGTTTCGCATCGAGGGGTTAATAAGAAGGGTAACTTCGTCGTCCCCTACCCGAAGAGGAGGCGTCCGTTACTCACATCAATTAATGCTCGGGAGGTCGCGAGGAAAGGGCGACCGAGGATAATTGGAACCTCGGCGTCCTCCTCGATGTCGAGGATGACGAAGTCTACCGGAAAGATAACTTGTCAACCTGACCAGAACGTCCTCCACTACCCCGATAGGAATTTTATCGAGCGATCCGCGAGTTGGATGCTCATTTTTGTTGGGGTGGAAACACCCAAATCTAGTTTTTTAAAGAGGGAGAAAGGGCATCAAATTGATGCTCGCTCCAGGTCCGCTAGGGCGTACTTTTAG